>CM040240.1:101689088-102966782 GCA_022545495.1 Chrysanthemum lavandulifolium
CTGAACATGAATCAACCATAAAGAAAGGAAATCTACTGGCAAAAAAAACACAACTGGAACACTCCCATGATAAGCTCACAAGCCTTACATTTCCGTCTTATAGGCTAGAAAGTATGAAAAGCTAATAAGTTCAAATTTAAGGCTTGTGAGCTTATCAACCTGGCCTAATACTAATAGCAGGCTGAATACTCCCATGTTTCCAACAGGTTCAGACCCTGCACAAAAAAATTGATATAGAAACATGTAATAATCAATAAACCATCATCCATCCATTAGTTAACCATAGTATAGCAAGCGACAATTTTCAGAACCAACGTTATAATACACATGAAATACAATAATTCCACTTGATCTTTAGATTTTCTTAAAGATGATATACCAACATACTTGAACTATTTTGCCTACCAACGTTAAGTACTTACTTCAGGTTTATTATAAAAAAAGAATGAAAAAAATCGGCTACAAATTAGTTGGACCCAAACCCACAGACCGATCAGATTATTATAAAGTACTCTTTAGATTTTGATTAAAGTGAAAAGTAAACAACTTCCCACCAATAATTCGCTGGACCAGTATTACCAACTACATGAACCTTTGATGTAGAGTACTTTATACAGAAGTTGATCAGATTATTATAAATAATTCGCTGGGCCGAACGATTTTGTTTACTTTTCGCAACGAACTGCGACCAGCGTCACAAGTTGATACAGAAGACAACTATAGGTAACCAACAAACGTAAAAATATAGCCAACAATCTTAAAATTATAGCGACAATGATTTGAGTCGGTCGGATTATTGGAAGTATTGATGCTTACCTCCTGTTGATCTTGAAAACATCAGCGCCGCAACCCTACCATCAGCGCCTCAAAATTGTTGTAAAAGGATAAATCTAAAAGAATCTTTAAAAATATATATATATTAAAAAAAAAAAAAATTACTTACCTGAAGATCTGTTCCTCCTACTTCTAATAATCCTCCCGTTGATCTTTTGCGACTGGTATATGAGTGTAGAAATTAACGGTTTTTTTTTTTTTCATCTATCAGCTGAGTTATGTGTGTGTGTGGAACTTCTGGATGTGTGTAGTAGATATGGATAACAGCTTCATCGAAAGGAAAAATAAGGAGAAAAAAAAAAGGTAACGGGCCAGGTCCATTTTTTTGTGGACAATAAATTAGCCCAACAAAGTAAAGCCGGTTGGCTTATAATTTTTTTTATTATATGGGCACATTTCCATAAGTCCATTTAAATAAGGTAGGAGGCACGAAGTCATATGTTCCTCGCCAAATGATATACTATATAATGAAGGCTCATGGCATGCGCGTGAACTATAATTTCCCAAATTAATTCATATATGTGCGTGACATGCTTGCTTTTCCCTGCCACTCCACTCATTCACACCCACTATTATTTTTGATCTGCCAATCCACTCCAGACACGTGTCCTCAGAAAGTTGGTATACGAGGCATTTCGAGGAGATATTTTATTGGGAGGGATCGAGAATTTATTCTTGGCTATAAATAGAGCGCCGGATCAGAGACACCAAATCATTCACACACAGTAGTCTTATTTATTTGAGCTTTGATACATAGGCGGCTAAATAAATTTAAAAAGATCTATCGTAAATGAATCGCGTGCGATCACATCGTCTGATTCGTTTATCGATAAATCTCCTTGCGCCTCTTTAGTTATGTCTATTTATCATTTTCTATTTATTTTAGGAAAATGATAAATGGACCTGTAAAGAGGCGCAAAGAGACTCAATCGACGAACGAGTTGTCTTGTTCTTGCACAACCCATTTACGATTAGTCTCCTTTACTCTTTTTAAGCTCTTTAAGAGCCCACGTATCAAAGTTTCTTATTTTTATAGTTTTAGGAGTAGTTTTAGATTTAGGGGTAGATATAGTTTTGGGAAAATGATAAATGACTGGCAGAGAGGCACAAAGAAGGCTCCAATCATAAGCGACCAGCGAAAGAATGTTGCATGTTATTTATCGATTGGTCTCTTTGCGCCTCTTTAATTGCGCCTCTATATCAAAGTTTCATAGTTTTAATAGCTTATTTCATTTAGCTTATTTGAAGTGCTTATTTTTGTAACCAACTCTTTTATTTATCAAAGAATTTAATGCTTATCACTTAGACTAATCTTCTTTTTCTTCTATTATTTTCTTTTTCTTCTTCTTATCTTATCTAATAAGTCATAATAGCTTATTAGCTTTTTGTGGCTTATTTAAATTTAGCTTATTTATTAAGCAATCTTTTTCTACTTTGTTTTAAAAGCTTTTATAACCTTAGATCTACTTTTTATTTTACAAAATACTTTATAAAAACACAAAAAGATTTGATTTTTATTAGTTTTTCTTTTATAAAAAGTTATTCATTAGCTTATTACTCTAGATCTAGTATTTTTAGTTTAAAAAGTCTTAATCTTTCTTAGTTTTTCTTAATCAATAAGCTTTTTCATAGCTTATTTGATCCATATTATAGATTATTTGTCATAACTCTTGTTAAAGTTGTGTTCTTTTCTTGGTTTCTCATCATTTCAACCTTGGGCGAGGCTTGGGGTTTTATAATTTAGTTTATTTATAAAGTTTATAGCTTTTTAGTCTTAATAAGCTAAATAGTTAATAAAGTCACAAACTTTATTCATTATTTGGTTATATTAATGTTAAAAAGAAGTAAACTATACAATTTGTCAAGTTTATAAAATCGAATTGGTTAAATTCGTTTCATCTTTTGGACCGGGTTCTACTTTCTCGCCTTTCTCGTTTAGCTTTTATATTTTAGTTAATAAAATGTTTATTATTGTTGATGTTATTATTGTTTGTTTGGTAGTTATGCTTATTGAGTAGATTTTTATGTGCTTGTTAAGTGATGGTGATACGTGAATAAAGTGTGGAAACTTAGAAATTGTTGATTAATATTCTTTGGTTACTTGGATTGAAATTTGTTGTTTTGACGGGAAAAATCCGTTAGGGTAATTATTTAAATCTAGTAATTTTACCTAGATAAAAAATTGTTTTCAAAATAAACCAACGTTGTGAGAAAGTAGTTTTTAAATGTGATCGAAGATTATTGATTAATAGTTTCGGATTATTTTAGATATAATTAGTTGATTGTTTTAACGGGCAAAACCGTTGGAATTATTGATTATTTAAATCTAGTGATTATTACCAAGAGAAAATGATTGTTTTCAATATAAGCCAACGTTGGGAGAAAATAATTTTATTTCGACGAGTATTAATTACAAGATCTTAATAGATTGTTCATACTTATTTACCTTTTCACCTCACTTGACAAGCATAGCTTTTACTATCATATTCTTAGCTTAATTTTATTTCGTCATTAGTTGTTATTTAATTTTAATTAGCATAATATAGTTTTTAAAATCTTTTCAAAAATCTAAAACCAAAAATATTTGATAATCAAGCATCAAACAAAAGATAATAACGTAAATCTCAATTCATATCTCGCCGTGGAATATGAATCCGGAAGATTGATTATCATTTTTCCTCAAATGATTGTTAAATCTTAATCGGGAAAACAATAATATTAAAACTGCCCTTCGCTACAAATACGAATAAGTTTTTGGCGCCGCTGCCGGGGAGATATGTTAAGATTTTTGCGTTTAGTTTTGAGTTAGTGCCTTGAAGATCCTTTCTTTTGAAAGTTAATTTTCGTAGTTTTAAAGAAAAATCACTAAAAAATTTGAAAAATTAAAAAAAATCCAAAAATATTTTCCTTTTTCTATATTTTAAAAAAATCCAAAAATATTTTTCTTTTTTTTTCTTTTTTTTTTTCAAAAATTAAAAATAATCTTCTTTATCCTCTAAACCGATAATTCTATCTTCTCAACCCTCTCGTTTTTAATTCTTATGGCGTCTCGCGATAAAACTATGGAAGAATTACTATTTAAACATTGAGGACAATGTTAAGTTTTAAGTGTGGGGTGGATTTCTATCGAAATATGACTTTTTCTGTTTTTGTATGGTCCCCATGCAACCCCGTTTTTAACCGTTTTATCCCAAAAAAAAATCAAAAAAATTAATCAAATATTTTTGTAAGCTTTTGCTAGTTTTATGATTAAAAATTCTTTGCGTGTCTCTTAGAAGTTACTTTAAATATGCGTTTTCTTAAAAAGTCTTTGCTAATTCTTGACAAGAGGCTATAAAATGCGTTTCTAGCTCATGAGGCCAAGAATTTGCAAGCTTCCTAAGTGATTTTAAATATCGAAGCTTGAAAAGATTTGCTAGTTTCTAATAAGTGACTTTAAAAATGCGAGACTTGAGATTATTTGTGAAGCATTTGCTAAATTCATATACGTTTGGCACATTGTTGACTTTCACGGTGAGAGTAGGAATAGAATTTTGACTTGACCGGCGTTTTGAGCCCTAGCTTGTTCCTTAACCATAGATAATTAAATTATCGGCTAAGCATCCGCGGATCTCATTATTTGGGATTTTAAATTTGCGGAGATCGAGGAATGATAGAGTTACTTATGAGTTTAGATGCTAAGCGTGGAGTAGCTGGTTCTCTTTAGAGCCCATCGAAGGTACTTATGGCTTTTTGTTCCCACAAGATTGTTTCACCCCATATATGTGAATAAATAATTAGAGATGTTGAGTTTTTGGCGATAGTCAGTTCTTTATCTTCTTAAAAGAATCTTTGTTTTAAAAATTGGGTACACATCAAGGACTCGTAATAAGTAATAAATAAAGTTATGAGCTGCGGTTCGAGATCGAACCCTTGGATCCTTATTTCAAACGTAAGCGTTTAGGTCTTGGCTACCTCTTCTTACGCCTTGAACCTCTGGCCGGGATTGGATGAGGTCTTGGTCTAACCCATGGGATCCTCATTTCATGAAGCCTAGAGTCTTGGAATTCTCCGTCAGAATGACCTTGGATCCTTTATTCTGAAACGTGTAAGGTCTTGGAATTACCCCGTGAAGCTCCGTAGTTCATAGCTCATATAAGTAAAAGAATAAGCTCAAAAAAAAAAGTCAAAAATATAAGTGAATTAAAATTCCTTGATGTGGACCTCATTTTTAAGATAATGGTTCTTGAGAGAAGGTGGATAACTAATTATCGACTTAGCTTTATATCTTTATTGGAATAAAAATTATCAAAACGAGAAATTTGAAGAAATTCATTGCTCACAAAAATAAAATAAATAGAGGAAAATAGGAAAATGGGAGCAAAAGGTAATTACACAAGTAACTTCCATGGGTAGTGTTAGCATCCAAAATCATATTTAACAATGATTTCGATTTGACGCTTAGTTTGGGGACTTGTGAAAAATCAGGGACGATGTATTCTATCCGTATGGTCACTCCTCGCTGAGTTGTGTTTCCTACTCCGTGATCCTAAAAATGTCTTTTGAAAAATGTGGGAGTTATCGATTGACATGAAAGTTCAACAAACCGTCACACAAAAGGAAAGTGTTTAACGTTATATATATACTTGATAAAATGGTTTAAACGGGGCGTTTTCAAAGCTAAAGATTTTTTGTACCCTTTGATGAACATCTTTCTGTTCTTGTTTGATGTGATGGATTATAAGCTAAGAGTGTTTAAAAGATTTTCTTTCACTTCGTGTTTAATTAACATTGCATGTGGGACCAGCAATGGTTTTAGTGTGGGGTATTTTGATGTGTGCTAAAATACACATCGTTTTATATCTAAAAATATTATTGCAAATATGTTGGATTTGTGTTATTATGTCTTGCAGGTACAAGGGTTTGAAAACAAAGCAAAAACGGTGATTTTCGGATGAGTTTCGATGATGTTTTCGCGTTTTTCGAAGTTCAAACGAAGTCGTAAAAAATCCTCGAGCACACCATTGGAAAGATCACGAAATATCGAGTCAAATGGTTATATTATTTGGAGCATCAAGGAAGAGAAGAAAAATTGAAAGATCAAACGGAGCTCGAACGAAGATTATTTTTTTAAAGATAATGGCTAAAATTTGGATCAAGTAAAAAAGCATTAAAAAGAATTAAATGCAACAGATTTAACACAAAAGAGCTCTTGGTCTAGTGGTTGGGTGCATGTTTGTCAAGCAAGAGGTCTTGAGTTCAACTCCCACTCTTGTCAAATTAGTTTATTTTTTACTTAATATGTATGCTCGGCCCATTAGCCACGATTGAAACCCAGCTGCGAATTAAATTCAAGCCCAGCGCACCAGCAGATTACTCGTGGCCCAGCCCAGTTCTAGATCTGAAACCCAGTTGCAAAGTAAAAATAATATCAAATGAGATGTGAAATTTGCAAATTGAAAGAAATGAAGGCTCATGGCATGCGCGTGAACTACAATTTCCCAAATTAATTCATATATGTGCGTGACATGCTTGCTTTTCCCTGCCACTCCACTCACTCACACCCACTATTATTTTTGATCTGCCAATTCACTCCAGACACGTGTCCTCAGAAAGTTGGTGTACGAGGCATTTCGAGGAGATATTTCATTGGGAAGGATCGAGAATTTATTCTTGGCTATAAATAGAGCGCCGGATCCAAGACACCAAATCATTCACACACATCAGTCTTATTTATTTTTATAGTTTTAGGAGTAGTTTTAGATTTAGGAGTAGATATAGTTTTAATAGCTTATTTCATTTAGCTTATTTGGAGTGCTTATTTTTGTAACCAACTTTTTTATTTATCAATGAATTTAATGATTATCACTTAGCTTATTCTTCTTTTTCTTCTATTATTTTCTTTTTCTTCTTCTTATCTTATCTAATAAGTCATAATAATTTAGCTTATTTATTAAGCAATCTTTTTCTACTTTGTTTTAAAAGCTTTTATAACCTTAGATCTACTTTTTATTTTAGGGCAAATGACAAAAAAATGCATAAAACTTGACACTTTATGTGATTGTGTGTAGCAAACTATTTTTTTTCTTATTGTATGTATTGAACTTTCAAATTTCGATCATTATGTGTATTTTGTGACTATTTTGCCATGTAAAATGACCATTTTACCCTTCAAATTTTGAAAAAATAAGGGTAAAATGGTCACAAAATACACACAATAATCGAATTTTGAAAGTTCAATACACACAATAAGAAAAAATATAGTTGGCTACACACAATCATAAAAAGTGTCAAGTTCGATGCATTTTTTTGTCATTTGCCCTTTATTTTACAAAATAGTTTATAAAAACACAAAAAGATTTGATTTTTATTAGTTTTTCTTTTATAAAAAGTTATTCATTAGCTTATTACTCTAGATCTAGTAATTTTAGTTTAAAAAGTCTTAATCTTTCTTAGTTTTTCTTAATCAATAAGCTTTTCCATAGCTTATTTGATCCATATTATAGATTATTTGTCCTAACTCTTGTTAAAGTTGTGTTCTTTTCTTAGTTTCTCATCATTTCAACGTTAAGGCGAGGAGCTTAAAGGTTTTATAAGCTAGCTTATTTATAAAGTTTATAGCTTTTTAGTCTTAATAAGCTAAATAGTTAATAAAGTCACAAACTTTATTGATTATTTGGTTATATTAATGCTTAAAAAGAAGTAAACTTTACAATTTGTCAAGTTTATAAAATCGGGTGGTTAAATTCGTTTCATCTTTTGGACCGGGTTCTACTTTCTCGCCTTTCTCGTTTAGCTTTTATATTTTAGTTAATAATTGTGGAATTATTGTTGAGGTTATTATTGTTTGTTATGTAGTTATGCTTATTGAGTAGATTTTTATATGCTTGTTAAGTGATGGTGATACGTGAATAAAGTGTGAAAACTTAGAAATTGTTGATTAATATTCTTTGGTTACTTGGATTGAAATTTGTTGTTTTGACGGGCAAAAACCGTTAGGGTAATTAATTAAATCTAGTAATTTTACCTAGACAAAAAATTGTTTTCAAAATAAACCAACGTTGTGAGAAAGTAGTTTTTTAAACGGGTATCGAAGATTATTGATTAATAGTTTCCGGATTATTTTTAGATATAATTAGTTGATTGTTTTAACGGGAAAAAGCCGTTGGAATTATTGATTATTTAAATCTAGTGATTATTACCAAGAGAAAAATGATTGTTTTCAATATAAGCCAACGTTGTGAGAAAATAATTTTATTTCGACGGGTATTAATTACAAGAGCTTAATAGATTGTTTACACTTATTTACCTTTTCACCTCACTTGACAAGCATAGCTTTTACTATCATATTCTTAGCTTAATTTTATTTCGTCATTAGTTGTTATTTAATTTTAATTAGCATAATATAGTTTATAAAATCTTTTCAAAAATCCAAAACCAAAAATATTTGATAATCAAGCATCAAACAAAAGATAATAACGTAAATCTCAATTCATATCTCGCCGTGGAATACGACTCCGGAAGATTGATTATCATTTGTCCTCAAATGATTGTTAAATCTTAATCGGGAAAACAATAATATTAAAACTGCCCTTCGCTACAAATACGAATCAACTCCACTCAGGCAACCGTCAATTCTGTCACGAACCAAAATCCAATCCCTTTATCTGAGTCACCTCGTAGAGAAAACGTGGATTGTTTTCAAAAAAAGGCACGCCCTTCTTCGCATCCTCGCGAACTAGATCCCAGCCTTGAAGCTCAAATGAGGAAGTACATGTCGGCACATTCCGAGAGATTGGAAAAATTTGAAGAAGGTGTTTATAGAAAACGAGAGGAGATGCAAGAGAATATGGTTGAGATGATGAATTTATTAAAGGAGTATACTAAGACGAAGGCTCCGGAAAAAGTATTAGTAAGAAATGAAAGTCGCACTCCTATTACCAAGTATGTGAATGCTATCTCTATCACCTACGAAAGTGACAATGAAGTCGAGGGACAAATAAGTAAGGAGGTGAATGGTGAAGAAGTCGATGATGACATGATTGACATAGAAAATGATGAATACAAAGATGTCGCTAATAATAAAGCATGCATAGAAGATGAAATCCATGAGGAATGAAAAAGTTGTAAAGGAATAATTGTGGAAGCACCCAAATCTCATCCAATCAAATATTACTTGAAACATGACATTAATAAGAAAACCATTGATAATCTAATAAATAACGTTAGATATAACGACTCGTTGCGAATGAACTTTAAAGGAGAAATGGATGAAGAGGTGTATGATACGTTACCCATAGGACCTTTGTACGAGAGTCTTCTTAAAAAGAGTGTGGATAGGAAACGTAGTTTACGGGAATTTCGTGATACCTTGTTGCATTGGTAATTTAAAATACATAGACGCACTCGCCGATCAAAGGTCCGATGTGAACATAATGCCTTTATCAATATACGATAAGTTAACTAGTGATAAACCGGCTAATACTAAACTTAGGCTCTCCTTAGCAAACCATTCGTATGTGTATCTTGTAGGAATTGGGTTGGATGTGTAATTGATGTATCAAATCATGTATACCCGTTTGACTTTGTGATTATTGAAATCGAATAAGATGAGTATATGCCCCTATCTTTAGGAACACCATTCTTAACTACGGCTAGAGCAACTATTAAATGTGAAGAAGGGGTAATGATACTTAAAGCAGGTAAGAACAAACTTAGGATGTATATGGCTCCTCATTACATGAGTAAATATAAGAAAAAAAATAAAACTTGACATTGATGTAGCTCCTCATAATCATGTTAAGCAAAATATTCTTAGATGGGAAGCAAGAATCAAAAATTACAAAGAACGTGAGATGGGAAGAGAGAGATGGAGAAGTGTGGGTTGTACGGAACAATGTATGGCGGGGCATAATTATTCTTTGTATGGCCATGATAAGGATAGTATTGAGAATGTGACGGAGGATGGAGTCACGTAATAGGTTATGACTTTAAGTCTAGCTATAAGACACGTAAATAAAGAAATGCTCTTCTTAGGAGGCAACCCATGTTTTTGGTTGTTTGTTTGCTTGTTTTTATTTTTATTTATTTGGTTTGTGTCATATATATGTTTCATCTTTATTGTTTTATTTTGCATGTTTCGAATAAATTCGTGGAAATGCCTTATTTTATTTTTAACCTCATCTTAATCACATATAAAGGTATTTAACAAAATGATATGTTAGCCTCGCTTTTTTATAAAGATAACGTCACATACGTGAATTGGACTAGATGCGTAGAATACTTTGCCCATAGGGACTAGTATCATTTAAGTGGCAAAGTTAAGGTTTGTTGAGCCTATAAATACCCCTCATGACTCTCCATGAGGGGTGAGGTGAAGCATTAGGCTAAAGGTGTAGTGTGTGTTTTCTTAATAAAAGTATTTGTTTTCTCCTCTCTCTCTCTCTCTAGTTTCTCTCTCTAAACAAGATGAATACTTTCATATTCAATCACCAACCCCGTCCTCCCGAACCACATAAATCTTGTGTTAAACGGTCCTAACAAGTGGTATAGAGCCATGGTTATGTTTTATTGATTTATGTTGGTTTTTGATACTTGTTGAAGCTGTTTTTTAGTACTATTTTGTTGGTCGGAAAATTTTTTCCGATTCATGGTAAACAGTTTTAACATATATTGTATCCTCTTTATTGGTAAAGAGGTCATAGCATCACAATCACGAGTTATATTGAGCGACCTAAAGTGTCGTTTGGAAAATACATCGTTTGATTTAATAAAACAATCGAGTTTACAAAGTAGGTCCCAAATGAAAATCAACTTGTGCGGAAATAAGTTTGTTACAATTCAAGCGATGTTTTAAAGTCGTAAAACCCAAGTGAGGCGCGTCGTCATCGCGACTCCATGATGTGTCCAAATGCATGCCATGAAGTGAATACCTTAGATACGAGATAAAACATGCTAAAAGTGTCAACACAAAGGTTGAGTGAGTTCATAGAGTTTGTTTTGAAATGTAAAGCCTTCCAAAATCGTTTATGCAAAGAAAGGCATTGTAAATCCACTCGGTTCAAGTTCCGCCCATACAAAACTTGCAACTTTGTGTTCACAACCCATTGCCAAAGTGTAATATAGTTTATGTTCAAGCCCAAATCGTCAAATGAGTTCACAAAATAGTGCCTAACTTAATGTATCCATAGTTACTTAATATAACACCTAATTAAATGCGGTATCAAATTGTTCCATGACCATTAGTGCAATGATTATACCAAGACCATCGGTTCAATGAATGTACCAAGACCATCGGTCCAATGAATGTACCAAGACCATCGATCTAATGAATATACCAAGACCATCGGTCCAATGAATATACCAAGACCATCGGTCCAATGAATATACCAAGACCATCGGTCCAATGAATATACCAAGACCAAATACTACTATGGTATCTGTTACTTTGCATGACTAAACATTCGATTCGATTAAACATGTAGTTTCAAATAATCATGATAGTTATGAAAATAATTGAGCATGTATCTCCCCAAAACATTTATGAAAACAAGTAAAAGTAGGGGCTATGGAACTCACTTGGTGGAATGATGCGAAGACAAAAGTGAGTACACGAGATGTAATGTGATCGTTAATCTTGACCTATTGTGAAGGATATGATACGTAATGAGTTGCAATGTAATGTTATGCATGCATTTCGTATGTTATTTATACCATTTACGGGTTTTGAAAATATTACTTATCGTCGAAAAATACTCTTTTGACGTCTTGACCCTTCAAAATGTCTTTACAAGTTTTACGTCAAAATGTCATCCTACAATGGTTTTATAATGATTTTGGTGAAATTACCACTTTTAAATGTCGCAAAACAATGTCGTCGGAATTTTCTTGAAATTAACAAAAATGGCTTTGGAAAACTAGTCATAAAAGCGGTGTCGTCGATCGTTAGAGAACGAACTCGACGGTTTTGGAAAGTTTGTATCGATATCTAGAAGTTTCGATTCGGAGTTTTCGTCCAAAAGGTCTCGATCATAAAGATATTAAGGGCTAAAGATAGTGATTTTTGCTAATTGTGTGCAGAAAATGAGTTTCGGCCAAGTTTGAACATCCGTAATTAATTTACTACATCTCCGCTTTGCAAACAGCTTGTTGTTTTGAAAAGTATGGCCGATGAACTTGATTTTACTAGAAGACATTTCGTTCTAAAAAGTTTCACAACCTTGTTAAAACAGCCAAAACATGGTCGTTCTGACTAATGTAACACTTGTAACGTAAAAATAATATAGTTTTTCGAAAATAATAGTTACGGCAAATTTATGAAAACGTGCATATCTTTGTCGTTTTAAATCCGTTTTCTCGTAAAATATGTCCTTAGCCGTATCGAAGTAAACTAATATATTTTGATAAGTCGAAATAATTTGTGAAGCTTAAGGCTCGTTTTGACCCAAACAATGTAAAAGCGCATCTTGAAATTTTACGAAAATAATACGTTTAGTCGTCAAACTTTAAAATCCATAACTTCTTCGTTATAAGTCCGTTTTATTCCGTTCAAGCGGCCACGGATTCGTTTTAAAGTATATTTTCTAAATATCAAGGCCAAAGTTTCGTACCAACAGTAGGTTTTCCAGAAATTCGAAATAAGGACAGAACATAAATATATAGTTATCGAAAATAGTTTTCTCGGACAAAACCTATTCTAATCCCTTCAAATCAACTCCAAAGCTAATCTAATCCTACCATACACCTTCTTAGGGTGTCATGGGTTCCTAATCACCATCAAGACCAAAGAATACCATGGGAATATTTATAGGATGACCAATATGTATATATAACTCAAAAATCATGAAATAAAATGGTATAAATCACATATCATGCATACTATCTCCAAAATGAAAAGAAACATATGAAAATGAAAAGGAAACATGAAAATGATAGAAATATGCTTACTAGTGAAAATGATGAGGTGAAAGTAACAAGGATTAAACTTAAATACTCTTGGTTTTATTTCAAAACCTTATAAAGAGTATAACTAGGTTGTAAATGACTTGATCTTGCAAAATTTTGATCCCTTTGTTCTTGATGTTGTGGCGGTTTTGGAAGACCCAAAGAAGGAGAGAAAAATTTTTTTCTTAACACTTATGAATATGAGAAATGAATGAGGTAAAATATCAAGTAAGACTTTATGTATTATCATTGGAGACAAATCATTAATGAACCATGCCACATTTATAACACACCCTCCCCTTGGCGGTTTTAGGGAGGTTGTCTCTCAAGATATTTTTTTTTAAATTGTAACTTGTGTATTATTGAGTAGAAATTTGATAAAATGTACAAGTATGTGTAGAAAATGTAAGTAATGTAAATGGAAATTTTTGAGTACAAGTAAGTTTTAATAGATCAAAGTAGAATGTAATGAGATAATAAAAATTGTAAAAATACTTTCCTTGTGAAAATTGGTGATAAAATAATTATCGTATAATTTTAAAAAAAAGCGTCGTAATAATTAAACTTTAACGATTAATATACCAAATAAATTTGAAACACTAGGAAAACTAAAAATATAGTTTTATAAACTAAATGTAAGTTTAAAAATACATCGGGATCATTTTTGAAAGTAATGGATTAAATATTCAAAATAATAACTCACGCGATAAAGTTTATTAAATATAAAAATTACGCGTTGAATGTGAAATGAAATGTCATGAATGAACTAATGAGATGCAAATGATGTCAATGAAATGTAGACTAATCTTAGTCCATATGAAATGTACGTGATGTTATGATCATGAATTAGCCGCTAAACCTTAAAGGTTACGCAATTTGAAACAAGTAAACCAAGTTTACGATAAATGTTGAAATAATGAGGCATAAATTGTGTCAAGAAATGACACGAAAGTACGGGTTGTCACATTCGCCCATCAAAAAGGAATTCATCCACGAATTCGATTCGCGATAGTCTATCGGTTTTAGGGTTTGATGTGGCAAACTTTCCCATTCCCGAGCAAAACCCTCAAAGACTTTTGGTAACCGATTTTACTTAATCTCACAACTCATCAAACAAGAACTGTCATGAGATTAGGCTAAATCGGTTTAGGTAACGACTTGTTTCTAGCTCGATCTTTGCAACTCATCAAACAAGAAGCGTCGCACGCGGATCAAGCGGAAACAAGTGGTTTGAAGAAAATCTTTTGAAAATTTGGCTCGATTCAGAATTGCTTACTCATATGAGACTACTACTCCCTTCATTGCATGATTCTTCTGAATTAGACATAGGTGATCGGGCTATGTATAATTTAGGAGTAACTATGCAATGCTTGGACTAATCGACTCATATGTTGTTTGGTGTTGAGTCAACGATGTTAAAATTGTGATGAACATCGAGGAGAGAAGACATGGAGAAGTGTCGTTAAAATGATAGTTAAAGTAAAAGAATTAAAATCCTCGTAAATGATAACAAATCGGAAAGAAAATAAAGTACGATAGATGAGAATATTTTACAACGAGTGGTTCGACAAAAGTAGTACATCTTTAAGTTATAAAGTTTCGGATCGATGATTAGACATAAACTTGGTGCGACATAGTACATAAGGAGAAATAAGACTGTTAGTTTCGAACTTCTTGGTCTTCCGCGTCGTTGATACCTTGACGAGCTCCTCCTCCTCCTTAACATATATACATTCCATGAGCACCTTCGACTTGTTGACCTTGGTTTTGAGGACATTGATTCGATAGTGTCCTTGCTCCCGCATCGTAACATGTAACCATGGCCTTGCCTCTACAATTCTGGCAAGGTGTCCCGATTGTTGACACTTGTAACACTTAGCGGGACAAAGACCCGTGTGATGATACTTACATCGATTACATAGTGGGTAGGTTCCAGCATAACCTCGCCTTCTCTTGTGCGACAACATATACCATTGCAGTTTCTTGCCCTCTTTTCTGTTGTTGATGATGGTTAGTGTTGCGGTTTTGGTTGTTGTTGTTATAATCTTCTTGGTCGTTTTCCCATTTTCTTTTGTTGTGGTTGATTTGGTTATCGTCGTTGTTGTTGTTGTTTTGGTTATTGTAGTGGTTGGTGCAGTTGTTGGGGTTGTTGTTGTTTTGGTTAGTGTTGGGGTACTTGCCTCTCTTCACTACCTGGGCCATGAGCTTTTGAGTCAATCGAATAGCTTCCTCAATCGTTTGCGGGTCAGAAGAAGTCACATCGCCTTGAATAATTTGGGAGTCCTTCATGAAAGCCTCGGTAGTTTCTCATTATCCGAAACCATAGATGGGCATAACACGGCCAATTCTTGGAATCTTGAATATAAGTGTCAATATCGTACCCAATAGTTTCCAACTCATAGAATTCGGTCTCCAACTTCTTCATCTCCGTGCGAGGACAAAACTTCTTTGTCACCAAACTCTTGAATTGCTCCCAAGTAAGCTTGAAAGCATTCTCCATTCCAATCGGTTGAGCATATGAATTCCACCAAGACAATGCTCCATCGAGTAATGTACTTGTAGCATATTTGACCTTACTATCATCCAGGCGATTACAAAGCAAAACACGGACTCAATTTCTCGAACCATCGCACCATGGCGGTGGCTCCTTGATCCCTTTAAACTTGGTGGGATCTCCACTTTTGAAATCCTTGTAAACGACTCTTAACTCGGATCCTCCTGCATTTCCGATGTGATAGCAAGCCTTGCGGCTCTGACGACGATCATGACCTCGGCGGCGCGGCGACCACCGTTTCCCTTCAATCTTAGAGCATTAGCAATGCTATCATTCACTAACCACGAATAGCCGCTTGGGTCATTTCAAGTGTAGCTTTCTTGATGCCATATCTTCTTCAAAACAAGAGGAAATGTGAGGCGTAACAAAATCCGATGTTAATAATAAGCGCTAAAGAGAAATGTGATAAGAGATGATAAGTTTGAGGTTATTTTTCAAATGATCGACGGGTTCGAAAAGATGGGTTATGAGGTGTTGTAAGTGCTCCAATGTATAATGGTTTAGTGACTTAATGTGTGAATAAAGTGTAACTCGACATGTTAGTGGTGAAACAAAGGAGTGAGAGCGACTTAGCCCTATTTAAAAGTTTATCTCGGCATTCGTCGTTATCGGTGATGAATCAGCTGATATAAAAATTGTGATAGGGAATGACAAGGAATTCTCCACGTTAGAGTATGGGGAAAAGATAATGGAATGGGCATTTAAGGGCATCCATGTGACAATCGATATGAAATGAAAGTAAATAACTCGAAAAATGTACGTATAATCCGCATGTAAAGTGAACATCCACTTATGATGAAATGATGAGATGCTATGATGATGTAGTTATAGTCTAGGGTCAATGATGCAACCTAGTTCTCTATAATCAAGCTCGATGCCAATCATCACACCCCAAATTACATTTTTGCGTGAATGGAATTCACGGGATTGATGTCATAGCATCACAATCACGATTATATTGAGCGACCTAAAGTGTCGTTTGAAAAATACATCGTTTGATTTAATAAAACAATCGAGTTTACAAAGTAGGTCCCAAATGAAAATCAACTTGTGCGGAAATAAGTTTGTTACAATTCAAACGATGTTTTAAAGTACGTAAAACCCAGTGAGGCGCGTCGTCATCGCGACTCCATGATGTGTCCAAATGCATGCCATGAAGTGAATACCTTAGATACGAGATAAAACATGCTAAAAGTGTCAACACAAAGGTTGAGTGAGTTCATAGAGTTTGTTTTGAAATGTAAAGCCTTCCAAAATCGTTTATGCGACAAAGGCATTGTAAATCCACTCGGTTCAAGTTCCGCCCATACAAAACTTGCAACTGTGTGTTTCACAACCCATTGCCAAAGTGTAATATAGTTTATGTTCAAGCCCAAATCGTCAAATGAGTTCACAAAATAGTGCCTAACTTAATGTATCCATAGTTACTTAATATAACACCTAATTAAATGCGGTATCAAATTGTTCCATGACCATTAGTGCAATGATTATACCAAGACCATCGGTTCAATGAATGTACCAAGACCATCGGTCAATGAATGTACCAAGACCATCGATCCAATGAATATACCAAGACCATCGGTCCAATGAATATACCAAGACCATCGGTCCAAGACCATCGATCTAATGAATATACCAAGACCATCGGTCAATGAATATACCAAGACCATCGGTCCAATGAATACTATGGAAATACTACGTATGGTATCTTGTTACTTTGCATGACTAAACATTCGATTCGATTAAACATGTAGTTTCAAATAATCATGATAGTTATGAAAATAATTGAGCATGTATCTCCCCCAAAACATTTATGAAAACAAGTAAAAGTAGGGGCTATGGAACTCACTTGGTGGAATGATGCGAAGACAAAAGTGAGTACACCGAGATGTAATGTGATACGTTAATCTTGACCTATTGTGAAGGATATGATACGTAATGAGTTGCAATGTAATGTTATGCATGCATTTCGTATGTTATTTATACCATTTACGGGTTTTGAAAATATTACTTATCGTCGAAAAATACTCTTTTGACGTCTTGACCCTTCAAAATGTCTTTACAAGTTTTACGTCAAAATGTCATCCTACAATGGTTTTATAATGATTTTGGTGAAATTACCACTTTTAAATCGCAAAACAATGTCGTCGGAATTTTCTTGAAATTAACAAAAATGGCTTTGGAAAACTAGTCATAAAAGCGGTGTCGTCGATCGTTGAAAACGAACTCGACGGTTTTGGAAAGTTTGTATCGATATCTAGAAGTTTCGATTCGGGAGTTTTCGTCCAAAGGTCTCGATCATAAAGATATTAAGGGCTAAAGATAGTGATTTTTGCTAATTGTGTGCGAAAATGAGTTTCGCCAAGTTTGAACATCCGTAATTAATTTACTACAACTCCGCTTTGCAAACGACTTGTTGTTTTGAAAAGTATGGCCGATGAACTTGATTTTACTAGAAGACATTTCGTTCTAAAAGTTTCACAACCTTGTTAAAAGCAGCCAAAACATGGTCGTTCTGACTAATGTAACACTTGTAATCGTAAAAATAATATAGTTTTTCGAAAATAATAGTTACGGCAAATTTATGAAAACGTGCATATCTTTGTCGTTTTAAATCCGTTTTCTCGTAAAATATGTCCTTAGCCGTATCGAGTAAACTAATATATTTTGATAAGTCGAAATAATTTGTGAAGCTTAAGGCTCGTTTTGACCCAAACAATGTAAAAGCGCATCTTGAAATTTTACGAAAATAATACGTTTAGTCGTCAAACTTTAAAATCCATAACTTCTTCGTTATAAGTCCGTTTTATTCCGTTCAAGCGGCCACGGATTCGTTTTAAAGTATATTTTCTAAATATCAAGGCCAAAGTTTCGTACCAACAGTAGGTTTTCCAGAAATTCGAAATAAGGACAGAACATAAATATATAGTTATCGAAAATAGTTTTCTCGGACAAAACCTATTCTAATCCCTTCAAATCAACTCCAAAGCTAATCTAATCCTACCATACACCTTCTTAGGGTGTCATGGGTTCCTAATCACCATCAAGACCAAAGAATACCATGGGAATATTTATAGGATGACCAATATGTATATATAACTCAAAAATCATGAAATAAAATGGTATAAATCACATATCATGCATACTATCTCCAAAAATGAAAAGAAACATATGAAAATGAAAAGGAAACATGAAAATGATAGAAATATGCTTACTAGTGAAGATGATGAGGTGAAAGTAACAAGGATTAAACTTAAATACTCTTGGTTTTATTTCAAAACCTTATATAGAGTATAACTAGGTTGTAAATGACTTGATCTTGCAAAATTTTGATCCCTTTGTTCTTGATGTTGTGGCGGTTTTGAGAAGACCCAAAGAAGGAGAGAACAAATATTTTTCTTAACACTTATGAATATGAGAAATGAATGAGGTAAAATATCAAGTAAGACTTTATGTATTATCATTGAAGACAAATCATTAATAGAACCATGCCACATTTATAACACACCCTCCCCTTGGCGGTTTTTAGGGAGGTTGTCTCTCAAGATATATATATTTTTTTTTAAAATTGTAACTTGTGTATTATTTAGTAGAAATTTGATAAAATGTACAAGTATGTGTAGAAAATGTAAGTAATGTAAATGATAGATTTTTGAGTACAAGAAATGTTTAATAGATCAAAGTAAGATGTAATGAGATAATAAAAATTGTAAAAATACTTTCCTTGTGAAAATTGAGTGATAAAATAATTGTCGTATAATTTTAAGAAAAACGACGTAATAATTAAACTTTAACGATTAATATACCAAATAAATTTGAAACACTAGAAAAACTAAAAATATAGTTTTTATAAACTAAATGTAAGTTTAAAAATACATCGGGATCATTTTTGAAAGTAATGAATTAAATATTCAAAATAATAACTCACGCGATAAAGTTTATTAAATATAAAAAATTACGCGTTGAATGTGAAATGAAATGTCATGAATGAACTAATGAGATGCAAATAATGTCAATGGAATGTAGACTAATCTTAGTCCATATGAAATGTACGTGATGTTATGATCATGAATTCGCCGCTAAACCTTAAAGGTTACGCAATTTGAAACAAGTAAACCAAGTTTACAATAAATGTTGAAATAATGAGGCATAAATTGTGTCAAGAAATGACACGAAAGTACGGGTTGTCACATAATGGGCCTTGTGATATATTTGACTGACGGGCTAAAATTTACACTTAAAATGAAATGGTAACAAAAACGTGTCATCCGAATTTTTTTTGTGATATACAAATTTTTTTTGGATACAAATTTTTGTTATTCATTAAAGAGCGGTATTTTTTGGTATGGTATAATTTCACAGAAGGATACAAAATTCACGGCTTGAGCGAAGATCTGAAAAAATGACTACGGGGTTTTTGTACGGTATTATTGATGCGAAATTGACGTGACATTTCACGGGTGATCTTCTTTATCTTTGAGACGTTGGTTGGTTGGTTGCATGTCTCAAGATAACTTGTTGGGGTATTACTGTCACTTTAAGTGATTTTGAATTGACAATCTGGTTATAACTGACGTAAGGAGTCACGTTGTTGTGCTCACACTGTATAACTATCACTTTGAAGAAGTTGTAGTACTCAGTGTCACAAGGCATTGTGGATTGGTCAAAAATTTAGAACAAGCAGTAAGTCACAAAGTTAGGATGTTTGCTTCCTTTTCAAGTCAGTCGTATCGGGTTTTATCCATATGTGGTCATTACAATCAGCCGGTGAATTCAAAGGAGGTTCGTTTTCAGGTTGGTTAGAGAAAATTATTGAGAGTATTTTTGCGACATATTCTCAAGGAATTTTGATCAAGCTATGATGTTAATATTGCATCAAGAAAAAGGTGTCGACATATACGCAACATTATGATGATTCCGATAGCTAGCAACCATCGGGAGGGAGAAGTTGGTGTTTCATCTTCCATGATTGGATTACGAAGGAATTGTGCTTAAGACCAAGAAGGAGAAGTAGTGTGTGTACATCGGGCTTTTACCAACTTGGATGCAATACTAAGTGAGTTATGTTGTTACGATGTTCCCGAGCGACAACCATTGTGCTACTATCAAGAGTTTACTTTCTCCGCTACGTGTTGGAAGAGTGTTGTCGGTTCGGAGGGAGCGGTGAATGAAAAAAGGCTCACTAGTTAGGAGGAGTAATAACCTAACTATACCGTTACATTTGAAGTTCGAGCTACAAGGATTTGTCTTGTCGGTACGCCAAAGATCAAATGCTTAGATCGTCGGAAGGAGAACTTCAAGTTTGCCTCGAGATCTGAACTACGAGAGACTCTGGCTTCAACAAAGTCAACATTGTTCATTACTATTGTAATTTACTTTGTTTTGTATTTATAGGTCTCATTGTAACCATTCACGTGTGACGATATCTTGGAGGGAGATTGTTAGCCTCGCTTTTTTATAAAGATAATGTCACATACGTGAATTGGACTAGATGCGTAGAATACTTTGCCCATAGGGACTAGCATCGTTTAAGTGGCAAAGTTAAGGTTTGTTGAGCCTATAAATACCCCTCATGACTCTCCATGAGGGGTGGTGAAGCATTAGGCTAAAGGTGTAGTGTGTGTTTTCTTAATAAAAGTCTTTGTTTTCTCCTCCCTCTCTCTAGTTTCTCTCTCTAAATAAGATGAATACTTTCATATTCAATCACCAACCCCGTCCTCCCGAACCACATAAATCTTGTGTTAAACGGTCCTAACATGATAAGTGTAGGGAAGTTTATATTTGTTTAATAGAACGAAAATCGAACATGAGAATTTACAGTAAATGATCATATATTCTATCATGTTTGTGTGTTTGTTTGAGTCAAATGCTTGTATCGAGTCACAATGAATATTTTGCAAGAAATGAAAGGTTTTAAAATGTATATTTTTTCATAAATTTTCCCGAAAATGAAAGTTATAATTATGTCAGGTCATTCCTGATGGCCTCACGATTAACACCTGACGACGTCAGGCACTGTAGCAACAGTTTTCAAGATTTTTTATTTTCTCTCGAAACTTATTTTTTGAAAATTTCCAGAAGTTTTGAAATTCCAGGATCCTGTAAACATTTATTTTTCAAGCATTATATCTTATTTGCTTTATAAGATTTAATTTTATTATATATAGTGTTTACCGCCGATTTTATGCTAGGTTTCGTGTTCGTTTTCTTATTGATTTACTGGTTATATTGGACAAGAATATTCAAGTTCATATTGAAAGAGAAGCATATCTTTGATTTATCTTCTTGGAGGAGGATTCAACCATATTTTTATCATCCATGCCGAGCAAATCAGGGGAGTCTTAGTTTCTCCTATATCTTTTGTTTTTCTTTTCCGTTATCATAACTTTGATACTTTTTAAGAACATTGGGGACAATTTTCAATTTAAGTGTAGGGAGGGAAAAGGGATACCTTAGAAACTAATCACTTACTTGATATTTGTTTTGCTTTCTAGTAATTGTGTAATAAACCAAAAGAAATACATGTTAGGGTAATTTTAGCACCAAATTAAAATTTTTTTATGACATTTACGGATGAAACTTTAGTCTTAATAAAGCGTCTCATGGATAGGAATTATATAGCTAGCACAAAAACCCTACCACTCAAATTCCACCCAAAAATGTGAGGTTCGCCTTTAGCTATATAGGATAAAAGCATTCACTTTTAATGCTTATGAGTTTACCGGTAGTATATAGATTCTAGAACTTCTTTTGTGATGCATTGCGAGATCGCTAGTGGGACTATATTCGTGTAGTTAGGATTAACTAAATGATAAGAGGCATTAAAATAACCCTTGTTTTAAACCTGTTTATATAATTAAATTGGCTACACCGGTCATGTAATTGCCCCACGCCCTTGCTATGTACTCATTTTTAGTACAAGATACCCCTAGTTAACCCTTCTGAGCCTATTCTTTTCGCGGTTCTCGTGATATTTTGGTGGATTTAGAAATATGAATGAAGAGCATTGTTTATAATCCACCCCCAAATGTACACCTAAATCGCCTTAGCCTTCCTTGTATGTACTCATCTTTAGTGCATTAGTGTTACAACATATTTGTTAAACCCTTAGTTAATTGTCTAGTTGATTACATGATTGCTAAGTCGAGTCATATCTTGTGTATACAGTTTTGGGATGATTGGGATTCATGAGTTTAGTAATATTTATTATGGAGTAATGGGAAAAATTCAATTATAATCCCCATATCTAAGTAAATGTGTAAGTATTCCATGTGTTTTGATTCTTGTAATTCGGGTCATTAGTTAATTTTTATATATTTAAAAGTTCAAGTGTAGGGATGCAACTATAAATCCCTTAGTTATATGATGTATTACTTGCGTATGGTAGGGCAAGAGTGTATGAAGAAACAAAATAGAGAAAAAAAAGAAAAAACAAAATAGAAAAGAAAGAAAGAAAACATAAAGACTACCATCCCGCCTCTATCCTTTATATTTTATGTTTAAGTCAAGAAAGATTCAAGAAAAATACAAAAAGAGTTAGAAGTTAGTGAGTCAAGTCTTGGCTTAGCTACGCCACATTTTACATGTAATTGACTTAGATAATTGACTTGCCACCAGTAAACAACCGTGTTTTCCATACCCTTACACCTAACCTTACAACCCTTAAAAGCCTTCTTTGATAGCTTATCCTAGGTGCTTACGCCAATGAGGTGGAGGTTTGATCTATTCTCAAGCCTATGGTAATATATGTGCTATGACAGGTATAGAGTGTTTATTTTTCCGTTTCCATACATGTTATACAACTTATACACTCAAAAGATGAGAGAATCCAAACATTTTATGTGAGGTGCTAGTATATGATTTTCGTGCTTGTTTTGACTATTGTAGAGTTTCTAAGTATTGTAAAATCTTTTAAACCAATGTTAAATGGCCGCTAACTTGTAAATTGATTGGATAAAGACACATTTGCTTGAGGACAAGCAAATCTCAAGTGTAGTAATATTTGATAAGGATTTATTTGATACCTTTTTAAAGGGTCATTTAAGCCCAAAATCGTATATCAAATATAGCCCTAAATCGTTTCTTTTTGCACTTTAGGTACTTGGGACAAAAAATCTGGAAATAGGCACATTTATGGCTTATTCGGACGAAAAAATGAAGAAAACAACAAAGACGCAAAATTCTGTCAGATAAGGGAGTCTGACGGCGTTACACATCACAACGTGACGCCGTCACTTATTACTGAAGATGGATTTTTGGTGGAAAATTAACAAGCGACGCCCTCAGTAGAATCTGAAGACACTACAACCTGACGGCGTCATGTATAATTTGAAGTTGAGAGTTATGTACAAAGTTAACAAGAGACGGCCCAAATCATTTACAAGGGGACAACGTCAGGCATCACATGACGGCGTCAGAGATCCATAGCGACGACCTCATAACGGAGACTTTGTAACACCCCTAAAATTCGTGAATGCAACAGAATTCAAACTGGGTGTTACTTCATGGCATGACAGTTATAACAATAGAAAACGAACTCTAATTGAGTCGTTTTAAAAGATTTATCATTCGAATTATATAAATATCAGAGTTTACAAAATGAGGTCCCAGTAGTTTCGCGGTTTACAAATATGACAAATAAGTTATCGAATAATAATAAAATTTATAGCCATCTTGTGTACTTGTGCCCTTCCTTTCCATCCTTGCCAGCCTCGTGCCTCATGGACCTGAGATAAACATGCTAAAAGAGTCAACATAAAGGTTGGTGAGTTCATAGAGTTTTTTTTAAATAATTGTGGAAACTTTGTAAGTAAATCCTGGTAACAAGTATATGTAAATGATAAATGTAAACTTCTAGGATTCCAAGTGTATGACTATTGTACTAAATACAATATCACATATAGGTAGTGTTTCCATTACACTAAGTTCCTGACATCGAAACCTTAAGTTAACTAGTTCTGGTTTGTTCACATTTATACCAAGTCCGTTGGTTTGCTATTAAACCAATTCTATTAGTTTCGAGATTTACACCAAGTACATTAGATCACATAGTTTGTACCAAGTACATAAAATCATATTTGGACCAAGTCCGTTGAAACGTGGGTTACGTTGTTATACACCCATAGGTTAAAACATGTATTAATGCTCTAAGCTCATGACTACAAATGTGTTAACACTAGATGGACTTCATGCGTACATGACTACAAATGTGTTAATCACAAAAGGACTTCATGACATCTTAGGTAAGAATATATACAATGTTGAAAAACAGTTTTCATTGCACTATCCTCATGAAAACCAAAATGTAAATCTCGTACCAATAGAAATTAGAATAATTGTAGCAATAATAGCCTAGTAAGTATCATGTTGTTATACCTAGTGTTCTCCAATGTTTGTTTGCGTTTGTTTGCTCTAACTGAGTCAACTTAATGGTTACATTAATCCCAATAGATCTAACCACAATATTCATACTCACTACGCATAATGCTTAATGGTCCTTGATATAGAAACTCTAAGTAGGGCAATAATGCTATCTAGCATAAATAAACATTCAGTTCAGATAAACATGTAGTTGCAAATAATAGTGATTGTCAAAAATAGTTAAGCATGTATGTTAGTTATAACTTTTCACATACACATCAAACCATAACACAAAGTGGGCGTATAAGTGGAGTTCTAGAGAGAGAAAGTTAGAGGTTTAGGGAACTTAGTGAGAGAAAGTGAAAGATATTATTATGAGCTCCAACTCTACCTTGGGAGGTAGAGTATTTATAGTCTTACATAAATCGCCACACATCGGGTGTGGATCGGGGCATACAGGTGGGTAAAGACCCGTCCGTCCTCCACGGTGTTACTTAACTAAAACTACTTAACATAAAGAACTACGACTACGAGCTTTCTAACGATTACATATACTTGAGGTGACCGACTCTTTAATACACGGAATTTCTAATTCTAACAATCTCCCTAAGGAGGTCACCTCAATCATGTACCAAAATACATTGAATACAACCGGATAATACATTAACAATTGATCTTTCATTCTTGATGTAGTCCTTTGCTCCTAAGCTCGTAGTCATTGATTCTTCACATTGCATGTTTGGTTACTTCAAGTGGAGGTCTTTCTTGATCCACGTGATAATAATTTTGAGCCATCTTTTGAGATCATCGACTATCAACAATCTCGACACATCCTTTGTGGTGTTGGTATTATGTGATGTTGTGACTTTAGGACCGACATGCTCACATTCGGATCATGATATCTTCTCATCGAGTAGCGGAAGCATTGGTTGAATCATGATATTGGCGGCGTAGCGAAGCATGGAGTGAAAATCTGAGTCATTGATGCACTAATCATGATTTCTTCGAGATGAATGTGTTAAGTGAGCATGCGGCTATGGATTGACCGCGTCATTCGATCGATTGCAAGCGTCGGGCGCACTGCATACAACAGTTAGCAATAAATTGCACGAAAGTGTCTTTGATCACTTCGTTGAATTGAGGTACACGCCCACGGTTCCCGTTGATCGATACATGTCTTTTGTGATCGGTATAATTCGAAGAATTTCCTTGATGGGGTTTCGTTGCTCTAGTTGTTCTCAAACCGAACGTCTCAAAGAAGACAACACGGAGTGAGTGAACCGGTAATTTAAGTCCACCGATTGATGAAAAGATATTTGAAGAACAATCGTGTATTGCTCAATAGAAATTGTTTTGCAATACAGCGAAGGTTTTATTGAAAATAAATTATCAATCATAAAACACCTTTGGTTTGAAAATGGTCGATGTGCCAAAGAAAAGAGTTGTTAAGCACAAAGACCGGTTTTTCAAAGGTATCCGTCAATCCATACCACGAACGGTGATTGATTCAAGAGATTGAATCGCCCATTGTTTCTATTCGGTTGTCACATGGTTGATCTATATAATAGATCTCACATGCCACCTACCGGGAGCTTGTTTGATGTTGGCTCGAGGCTTTCCATCTTCATAGTGAATATGTATACATCACTCGGATGTTCGCAATACCACAAGGATAATCGTGGGACTCTAGATATAATCTCTCTTTCCACATTGTATGAAACGAGAGTCTTCATTGAAAGTGTCCTAATGAGATTTATTGATGATCTCGTGGCTCTAGACTCAATATGTGTATATTTGGATCTGTCTTGGGAGACTAGGGAGGGTCTCCTTCTTCAATATCAACAATCTCTAAGAGAAAGTCGATAGGTAATGTCGGTTCCCGTGAGAATGAAACAAGTTCTTTTAAGAGAAACTTGAGTGGTTTGGAAATTTGAAGTGCGATGCGTCCTTTGGGTCCATGACGTCTTGTCTTCAATACCGATGTTACCATCGGTAGCATATGAATTGAACCCGTTTACGCCCTAAGGTTGAATAAATGGAGGCTATTTGTTTTCACCCTATTCACATTCAATTCTTTTTAATTCTTCACCCCTTGATGCTTACCGAGACTTCATAACTAGAACCTTGTTGGGTTTATTCCAGACTAGCTCGGTCTTAGTCCGCACTCTTCCCATATCTCATTTTCTCCTTTTATCATCATACCTAAGGACTTCTACACTAACTAGTGGATTGTCCTGGGTAGATCCCTCCGGCTCGGCGGATCATGGGAACCAATACCTAACCTTATCATCCTTATATCACCGTACATAAAGTAAAGTTGGTGGGTCTATTTGGTATTGTTCATCGCCATTGGATCCAATTGAAAACCATTTGAAAAATCAATTCGGATACTTATGATATATTATCAAAGCATTTTGTACACGAAATTGTTTTGATATTTTAGAACTAGAACTCCCCTCAACATGTGCATCAAGTATTTGAAAATGTTTTGCACACGGAGGCAAGAGAAAGAATTAACTTCTTTGATTACCATTTTCTATGAGATATCAACATCACTTCCCACATCAAATCAAGTAGATAGAGCATTTCGGGAAGGATGAGGTTTCCATAAATTTGCTCCCCCTCAATATGTGCCTCGGGTTTTGAAGAGTTTTGCACATACTAGAGGAACACACATTGGGATAAGTTGATCACATTTCAAATCATAGGTTTAAGATAGATGCTCCCCAACATGTGCATGGAAAATCTTAAAATCGTTTGTCACATGTGGGAAGGCCAAGATGTACATCCTTATAAAACCATTTACCGAATTATCGGTTTAAATCCAATTTAAATCACACATTCTCCCGATCACAATTATCAAATCATTTGAGATTTGTGATCTCTTATAGATTTAAATTGATTTTGAAAGCTTTTAAGGAGAATTGTGACTTGATTATGAAAGCGTTTGAGCCGATAAGGATCGACTCCATTGATAAAACATGCATGTACATCTTTTGAAAACAATTTAATGCCAAATAACTTTTTAATTTAATTGAAATCATTCTCCCCTCAATCAATGACATAGGTTGTTGATTGAGAGATGAAGATTTTGATAAATAAGTCCCGATGATTATCAAACATAGAGATCGAGTTATTTTCAAAGCATTTAGTTTTCAATGATAAATGTTTATAGAATCGAGCATGGAATTTTAAAACATGATAAAACATGGCTCTGTTCTTTCTTTTAAAACCGGGTTATTGCTGAAGATGACAATAAACCATTTTTTCTCTTTCTCCCAAATTTTTATTTTTATTTATTTTATTTTTTTTTTTTTTTTTTTTTTAAATTCGAACAACATCTAAAGTCCGTGTCATTCTTTGAATGACATCACAAAGACCGTAGATATAATCGAACCGAGAAAACATGACAAAATGACAATATTTTTGAAGATTTTTCAATTTTCAAAATTTTATGGATTTTGAAAGTTTTATATTTTTCTATTTGATTTTTGAATAAATATTTACAAGAGATAGATGAAGAAACCTTTACTCCTCGTCTTCCTCCCCAAGGCGTTTGAGAGTTCTCGGTTGAAGGCTTTTCAAGCCAAGACGTGGAAGAATAAACTCAAAACGTTCTCTTGGAAGAGCTTTGGTGAAGATGTCGCTAACCGATATTCGAGACCTCACAAAATATAGTTCCACCACACCTTTTTCCACTTGTTCCCGATGAAATGATGTCGAATGTCGATATGCTTTGCTCTTGAGTGTTGAACGTTGTTGCATGAGAGAGCAATAGCACTTTATTATCACGATGCGTAGGATTTTGTTGAATACAAAGCCATAGTCGATAATTGAGATCTCATCCATAAGATTTGAGCACAACAGGATGACATGGCTATGTATTCACCTCTGTAGAGAAATAGAAGTACTCATTTGCTTCTTTGAAGACCACTCACAAGCTTATCACCCAAAACCGAGCACCTCGGACGTGCTTGACGTGTATCTTGTCAACTGCATGATCGGCATCGCATAGGCCGTTAGTGACATACCTGTCCTTCGGTACCAAAGACCCATATTGATGGTTCCTTGGAATACCGAAAGACCCGTTTAATCGCTTCAAGGTGCTTTTAGTAGGCTTAGCACGGTATCTAGCACACATGCATACAACGAACAAGATGTCTCGGTCTACTAGCGTTGAGGTACATCGTGGACCCAATCATACTACGATATTTCGTTTGGTCAATCATGATCCCCGAGTGGTCCTCATCTAGTTTGGTTCGGTCAATCATGGGGGTGTCAACGGTCACAAGAATCAAATCCAAATTTCTTTAAAATCTCATTGCATATTTAGATTGATTTATGAAAATGCTTCCGGGACTTTGTGAAATTTGTAATCCCAAGAAAATGACATTTGTCCCATCATTGACATTTGAAACTTTGAACTCATTTCATTAGAAAACGATCACATTCCATTGGGTCACGAGGCAAAAATAATATCATCAACATAAATTTGAACATGAGTTAAATGTTTTCCGATTTCCTAGTTAACAATGTAGGATCAATCGCTCCTTTGCTAAATCCGGTTGATAGAAGAAACTTTGTGATGTATCATACCATGCCCTTGGAGCTTGCTTTAAACCGTAAAGAGCCTTCTTGAGACGATAAACGTGAGTAGGATGCTCTTGATTCACAAATCCTTGAGTTGGTGGACGAGACGACTTCTTTAAGATCTCCGCTCGTAAATGCCGCTTTCACATCCATCGATAGATGATGCGTGCAAACCGCCAAGGTTTCTCACAAGCCTCGCCACTTGTGAATGGCGTAATCGTAAGAACCTTAAAACAGTTTGAACACGAACTCAATGAAGATCCGAGGAGTATAGTGTTTCTCGGTCGTTATGTCCCAATGAGCTATGCAATGGATTATCGAACGATAGTGATCGGGAGATTTGAACGGAAAAGGAGATGATTATGGTTATAACTACAGAAAAAGCCAACAAATTAAAACGGCTTAAATGCAAATTAAAAGGAAATTAAAAAGATAAAATCTATTAAATAAACGCTATCACTATATTTAAAGTGATGAACGTTTAAAACTAAAAACTTACGTTAAAATAAAAATTACGTAAACGTACAAAATAAAAAGTGAAACTTATACAATATAAATCCTAAAAATATGAAAAATATATTTTTACAATCCTAATGATAAAAGAAAATTTTTAGAAAAAGAAAATTATTTTTATAACTAATTATCTAATTATTATTAATTAAAAACTATTTTTAACTAATTAATAATAACCTAAATTACAAGAAAATATGAAATAAACATAGAAAAATAAAATTAAGACTTAGAAAAGTCTAAAACAACAAACTAGAATTTTCAAAACTATTTTTGTAATTTTCGATTATTTTTCTATTTTTATGAATTTTAAACTATTAAAACTAATTAAATTATTTAAAATACAATTTTAACTAAGAAAAATATGGAAAAATACTTTTTTGGCTTTTTATATTTATCTAAACTTAAGAAAAATGAAAAATTATTTTTTTGAAGCTTTTCTTAATTAAATGTATTTAAAGCTAATTAAAAATGCTTAAAAACTACTTAAAATAAAGAAAAATAGCAAACAAGCTTGGAAAAATCTGAAAATTTCAGGAAAAGTCTAAAATTATATAAGGAATAAAGGAAAAATAGAAAAACAGGAGGTTGTTAGGAGGAATAAGGATCTGATGAGGAAGTGCTTATTGAAGTAAGCACTTCAATAAGCAAATGGAACCCAAAGGCTACCAAACCAAAAGAGAAGCTCTAATATGCTAAAGGAACATAAATGGAACAAGTTTAAACAAGCCTAACCCTCTGGATCACAAACTCAATAGATTTGATGAATTGATCTAATAAGCTAAAACAGCTAAAGGGTGGCAACTGCGGTGATGAATAAGCAACTGAATAAGCTAGAAACTTGAAAGCAGAAATTGGAACTTAAAGCATACCGGGTGAGACCTTATAAACTAAAAATCAGACCTAGTTGAGCTAAAATGAAACCTGCAGGCCTTACAAAACTCAGACAAACCCCTGCAAGATTAACGACTGCATTGGGGCATTTGACAACATAATCACAAGCTCTTTTAGGGCTTATAAGAAATTAACAAAAATCCATAAAATCACTACAAGAAAATAGACCAAGGAATATTTTAAAACAACAAGGATCAATGAAATTGGCCCAAAGATGAGTAAATGAAAATCACTCTCGGTTGGCTGGCCCGAGATTTTCAATATTTTGACTTTTGAAAGAAATGAAATTGACCTTTTCCAACTTTGATCCGATTTTATGGATTGATTATGAACTTAATGGATGAAATGAAGCTATTGCAACCTAACTTTATGGATTTTAAACACAAAATGATCCTTTGGCTTTGTAAAAGCTCAACAGTGGGCAAATTAAGACAGTGGGAAGTGAATTTTGACTTCCACTGCTTTGACATGCAAATGAGTGATTGATATGAGCTAAGATAAGCTATCCAAACTTAAACCAACAAAAGTTAAACACAAAACAGGCCTTTATGATGATTTATCGTGAGAACCAAACAACCTATTAACAACTGTTTACAAACTTAATTAAGCTAATCTCTAATTCAACTTGTTCAAATGATCAAACCGAGATTATAAGACCATAATATAACTAAATTAATCGGTTAAAACCAATGGTGATCATACAAACAGATACAAGCAAAAACTGCAAAATGACTTAAAAATTGAAAATGGAACAGGCACTCACAGGTTTCCAGCTGTTTGCAGGTTAAGACCAAAGCTAAAATTACTCTATCCTAATCTATTATAGCCCAAATCCACCTCTGCAACAACAATGTCCATCACCATTCCAATTTGAGCTTTCTGTTGACTTTTGTTGACCATGGATCAATTTTGTTTGAAACTGAATTACAAGCTCACTAAAAGCTATTAAAAGCTTTAATGAACTAGTTTTGAGCTTATAAATAAGCTTCTACAAGCTTGTACATAAGAGATATAAACTGAAATGTTTCACAGTACTTGAAATTTTTGAGACTTTAAGTAAAAACTTAGATTGATGGTCAAAAGAACAATACACTGATGTTTAGCTTGAATGAGATACAAAGAAGCTTAAATTACATTATTTGAACTAAAACTAAAACTTTTAACTAAAAACGACATTAAGAGATATTAAAACTAAATTCTACTCTTTTTCTTCTCTCCCTTGCTTTCTTTTATAGTCCAAACTTCTTTCTCTCATTCTCGAACAAATCCCACTGCTCCGGGGCCATTGGATCACTTTTGATGAATCTAGGCCCTTGATTGGTTTTAAGGGAAAAGGAATTTAGCGATGGGAGGTTGAGTGAGAGAGGGATGCATTAAATGTTATTTGGAGGCTTGTTGGGAGGGAACATGGTAGTGTAGGGTGGGCTGGAGGGAATGGTTGCGACTGTTGTCTGGGAAGACAGTATAAAGGCGGGTTTGTTTTGTTTAAATTGTGGGTTTGGGTTGGTCGGGTTGTGGGAAACGGACCGGGTACAAGATTGGGCCAAGGGGGGTTAGTGTTGGGCTTGGGATTAGTATAAGGTCCGTTTGGTTTGTGAAATTAATAACACCAAGGACCACTTGTGTAATATTTGAAATTCCAAGGACCAAACATGTAAATTATGAAGATTGAGTCAAAGGGTTGGTCTTGCCAAACTTTAATAATCCAAGGGCTAATTTTGACATTTTTGAAATTCCAAGGATTAATTTTGACCAATTTAAAAACTCAGGGACCAAAACTGTAATTTCTCAAAACTTTTAGATTTTTCACCAAATGACAAGTTATGATATTAAAAGAACCTTTGGTGATTTTTCTTTTGAAATTTTGACTCGGGGACTATTTTGACAATTTTTGAAAGTTGGGGACTAAAGCGCAATTTTGCAAATTTATATGTTTTTCATCCGATTTTGATATTTTGCATTTAAAACACATAAAACACCGATTTGTGATATTTTGATCATTTTGATGTGTTTCGAGTGTTTTCGATGATTTTGCGTTTATTTTGTACAAAATGATGAGTATTTAGACACTCATCAATCCCTCATTGAGATATTGCTAGTCCCTAGCAATGATTTGAGAAAACATAATGGATTTTAATCTCTTTACCAAAAGCCATTACTTCGGAGTAGCCAAATGTTTTAGTTCAAGTAAGAACCATGGTACATCGATAACCATGTGATTTTGAGCAAACCACCGCCTTTCAACGGATTTGATTTTGTCTTTACCGGTTGCACCCATCCGGACTAGCCAACTCTTAGATAAATTACGGAATTATCTTTGGTGAGTGAATACCAATTATGGATTTTCCATCGCCTTTACCACAAGCCATAACCTTGCGGGCTAGCCAACTCTTCACTTTTTAGGATATGGTGAAATGAATACCATACATTTTGGGCAAATTGCAAGCCATATAAACGGATTTGAGAAATCTTTACCAAGAGCCGTTTGCTCTGGATTAGCCAATCCTTTAGTCTTCTGATATGGCGGATCGATAACCATAAAAAAATTTGGCCAAAATGGGGAATTGGGCGGTATATTTACATGATAAAATTCGTGAGAATTCCCCACACTAGAAATGAATATTGCCTCAATATTCAAAGTACCGTGGTTATGCGAAACATAGAACGTAAAAGGAAATACTACGGCCATTATTTGATTTTTTTTTTTTTTTTTTTTTTTTTAGAAAACTTATATACAACAATGGGTCAACTCCCCACACTAAGTGGTACACACGGTGAAAACCCATGTTTAGCTCTTGTTTTTGATTACCGAGTCGCTAGCTTGACTCGACCCAATTCATTGGTTCATGGGGAAGCAAAGTGGAAGAAACAATCTCCATCGGACTTTCATTCAAGATGTTTGGATAAACATTGAAGTACGTGAAAGTTCCACACCGATGAGATATACATAGAACCGGCTCAAAAATGGTAAGTGAAAATGCCGGGGTCAAAGATAGTGTCTTCATTCCCGAAGGAGTGAAGATGAAGGGAAATCACAAGATACTTGAGGAAAGGAAGAAAGATTTTTATGACAATCAAGATCCATTCTTCATCCTCAAATGTAGACGTATCGGGAGGAAGGGTGAAGGTAGTATCATGAATAAGCAAACTCGCATGATAGAGTACACCTTCCTCCGAGCTAATATCATCCTCAAGATCAAAATAGAAATGATCATGTTCCGAGGAGATATGTCATGAGAGAGTTCACGGAGAACTCTTTATGAAGAGAATCATTCACATGCGGTGAAATTGTGAACTCTTGTTCCATTGTGGGCTCATCACTATCCTCAATCGAGTATCAAAGAGTGGATTCTCGAATTGAAGTGAATTCGAGTCAATTCAAATAGAGGATTAGTGAAAGTAGCTTTGAATGTTTCGAACAAAGTGATCAACATTCTCAATTGACCGTTGGGATAAGAAGTGAGCGAATGATCATTATCAATGAGACTTTCGGTCCTCCCGGATCGGCTTCAAATCAAAGAGTGGATTGATGTGAGTGAGTTCACCGAGAACTCCTCAAGAGGATCGAGGCGTGGGATTGATGCCTCAACATACTCGATGTCTCCATAAGAAGCACAATCGTCGCTAAGATCAGAGAAAGTTTCAAAATGATCTTGAGAACACTCAAGAGGAAAGGAATATCACACAGATGCTCGAGAATTCCCTGTGACTCTCTTGGGATTGAGACAAGGTTCTCAACACTAGACGATTCCATTTCGGAATAGTGCTAAGCTCATCCCCATGTTTAGAGTGAGTGGGAATATTGGGTGTGATAACAACGGATCGAGGGAGCTTAGAAGGACTAGCATACATATGTTTTATACTTTCCATTTGTTCTTACGCTAGTAATTCCATCATAGTCTTTTCTCCCCGATTTTTCATGGAAGGAGTTTCAACTGATGAACTTGATGACCCGTTATAAAATTTTAGGATATCAAGGATATCTTCATCATCATCGTCATCGTGAATAAAGCGGAATCGAGAGCTAGATTTGGCTGCTTTTTTTTGCAATTGATTCCCCAACAGTTGTTCAAAGGCAAGTTGGGAATCTAATTTAGCAACCGCTTCTTGCTAACAAAACTTCCATGGATTTCTCATTTGGATTATCTTGGGAGTGTTTAGATTCCTTCAAATCTTTCACTAAATCCAAAAGATTAAGGAGAAGATTTTGAGGAAGTGGGTCAGCCGGTCTTGTAGAGGTTGGTCATGATACTGAAGAGTCGTAATTGTTACAAGGAAATGGGTTCCTGTTTGACAATCCGAGCTAGAGTGAGGACCTCCACAATACTCACAACAAGAAACCGATGTGGTTGTGAGTGGTATGTGTTGTAGTCATAATTGTTATCGTGAACCCGCTCATAGACAAGCGTGTTTCCGATTGACAATCGAATCGGAATGTGAACCACCACAATACTCACAACAAGAAATTGCCGAGTCTCACAAAGGTGGTAGCCGATGGAATAAATCGGTTGTGTTATGGTAGGAATAGGGATCATGGTTATAGATGCACCCGTTTCGACTCCACCATGCCACAACCGGGCAATTGCCACCATTATAAGGACCACCACACCATTGACAACCAAGAGGGTGAGGATAAGACATGGAAAGAATCAAATGATTTTAGAGGGTAAGAAATGAAGAATCAAATATGTGAGAGGGTAAAGATGGATATTTTGGATTTTGGATAAACATTATGTAAAACAAAGAAGGAAAATCTTTTGGGTTTTGATTTTAAAAGAGAATATAAACACATACAGATGGTATAGACAAAGAGTGAGTATCCAAACCACTAATCGCTAGACGGAAGATAATCAAGACACTCCCGGCGTGGCGCCAAAAATTTGATGCGTCTGAAACCGTGAGGTTTCTCACACAAGCCCCGCCACTTGAATGGCGGATCGTAAGAACCTTAAAACAGTTTGAACACGAACTCAATGAAGATCTGAGGAGTATAGTGTTTCCCCGGGTCGTTATGTCCCAGCGAGCTATGCAATGGATTATCGAACGTATAGTGATCGGGAGATTTGAACGGAAAAGGAGATGATTATGGTTATAACTACAGAAAAAGCCAACAAATTACAACGGATTAAATGCAAATTAAAAGGAAATTAAAAAGATAAAATCTATTAAATAAACGCTATCACTATATTTAAAGTGATGAACGTTTAAAACTAAAAACTTACGTTAAAATAAAAATTACGTAAACGTCACAAAATAAAAGTGAAACTTATACAATATAAATCCTAAAAATATGAAAAATATATTTTACAATCCTAATGATAAAAGAAAATTTTAGAAAAGAAAATTTTTTATAACTAATTATCTAATTATTATTAATTAAAACTATTTTAACTAATTAATAATAACCTAAATTACAAGAAAATATGAAATAAACATAGAAAAATAAAATTAAGACTTAGAAAAGTCTAAAATAACAAACTAGAATTTTCAAAACTATTTTTGTAATTTTAAGATTATTTTCTATTTTTATGAATTTTAAACTATTAAAACTAATTAAATTATTTAAAAATACAATTTTAACTAAGAAAAATATGGAAAAATACTTTTTGGCTTTTTATATTTATCTAAACTTAAGAAAATGAAAATTATTTTTTGAAGCTTTTCTTAATTAAATGTATTTAAAGCTAATTAAAATGCTTAAAACTACTTAAAATAAAGAAAATAGCAAACAAGCTTGGAAAAATCTGAAAATTTCAGGAAAGTCTAAAATTATATAAGGAATAAAGGAAAATAGAAAACAGGAGGTTGTTAGGAGGAATAAGGATCGATGAGGAAGTGCTTATTGAAGTAAGCACTTCAATAAGCAAATGGAACCCAAAGGCTACCAAACCAAAAGAGAAGCTCTAATATGCTAAAGGAACATAAATGGAACAAGTTTAAACAAGCCTAACCCTCTGGATCACAAACTCAATAGATTTGATGAATTGATCTAATAAGCTAAAACAGTTAAAGGGGTGGGCAACTTGCAGCTGATGAATAAGCAACTGAATAAGCTAGAAACTTGAAAACAGAAATTGGAACTTAAAGCATACCTGGGTGAGACCTTATAAACTAAAAATCAGACCTAGTTGAGCTAAAATGAAACCTGTGCAGGCCTTACAAAACCTGCACAAACCCTGTGCAGTTAACAGTACCCTGCACAGGGCATTTGACAACATAATCACAAGCTCTTTTAGGGCTTATAAGAAATTAACAAAAATCCATAAAAATCACTACAAGAAAATAGACCAAGGGAATATTTTAAAACAACAAGGATCAATGAAATTGGCCCAAAGATGAGTAAATGAAAAATCACTCTCAGTTGGCCAAAACTGAGATTTTCAATATTTTTGACTTTTTGAAAGAAATGGAAATTGACCTTTTCCAACTTTGATCTGATTTTATGGATTGATTATGAACTTAATGGATGAAATGAAGCTATTGCAACCTAACTTTATGGATTTTAAACACAAAATGATCCTTTGGCTTTGTAAAAGCTCAACAGTGGGCAAATTAAGACAGTGGGAAGTGAATTTTGACTTCCACTGCTTTGACATGCAAATGAGTGATTGATATGAGCTAAGATAAGCTATCCAAACTTAAACCAACAAAAGTTAAACACAAAACAGGCCTTTATGACAGATTTATCAGCAGAACCAAACAACCTATTAACAACTGTTTTACAAACTTAATTAAGCTAATCTCTAATTCAACTTGTTCAAATGATCAAACTGAGATTATAAGACCATAATATAACTAAATTAACTGGTTAAAACCAATGGTGATCATACAAATAGATACAAGCAAAAACTGCAAAATGACTTAAAAATTGAAAATGGAACAGCACTCACAGGTTTCCAGCTGTTTGCAGGTTAAGACCAAAGCTAAAATTACTCTATCCTAATCTATTATAGCCCAAATCCACCTCTGCAACAACAATGTCCATCACCATTCCAATTTGAGCTTTCTGTTGACTTTTGTTGACCATGGATCAATTTTGTTTGAAACTGAATTACAAGCTCACTAAAAGCTATTAAAAGCTTTAATGAACTAGTTTGAGCTTATAAATAAGCTTCTACAAGCTTGTACATAAGAAATTTAAACTGAAATGTTTCACAGTACTTGAAATTTTTGAGACTTTAAGTAAAAACTCAGATTGATGGTCAAAAGAACAATACACTGATGTTTAACTTAAATGAGATACAAAGAAGCTTAAATTACATTATTTGAACTAAAACTAAAACTTTTTAACTAAAAAACGACATTAAGAGATATTAAAACTAAATTCTACTCTTTTTCTTCTCTCCCCTTGCTTTCTTTTATAGTCCAAACTTCTTTCTCTCATTCTCAACAAATCCCACTGCCTGTGGCTATTGGATCACTTTTGATGAATCTAGGCCCTTGATTGGTTTTAAGGAAAAAGGAATTTGGCGGTGGGAGGTTGAGTGAGGAGAGGGATGCATTAAATGTTATTCGGAGGCTTGTTGGGAGAGGAACATGGTAGTGTAAGGGTGGTGGGGAATGGTTGCAGACCAAGTTGTCGGGAAGACAGTATAAAGGGGGGTTTGTTTTGTTTAAATTGTGGGTTTGGGTTGGTCGGGTTGTGGGAAACGGACCGGTACAAGATTGGGCCAAGGGGTTAGTGTTGGGCTTGGGATTAGTATAAGGTCCGTTTGGTTTGTGAAATTAATAACACCAAGGACCACTTGTGTAATATTTGAAATTCCAAGGACCAAACATGTAAATTATGAAGATTGAGTCAAAGGGTTGGTCTTGCCAAACTTTAATAATCCAAGGGCTAATTTTGACATTTTTGAAATTCCAAGGATTAATTTTGACCAATTTAAAAGCTCAGGGACCAAAACTGTAATTTCTCAAAACTTTTAGATTTTTCACCAAATGACAAGTTATGATATTAAAAGAACCTTTGGTGATTTTTCTTTTGAAATTTTGACTCAGGGACTATTTTTGACAATTTTTGAAAGTTGGGGGACTAAAACTGCAATTTTTGCAAATTTATATGTTTTTCATCTGATTTTGATATTTTTGCATTTAAAACACATAGAACACTGATTTGTGATATTTTGATCATCTTGATGTGTTTCGAGTGTTTTCGTGATGATTTTGCGCTTTATTTTGTACAAAATGATGAGTATTTAGACACTCATCAATAGACTACCATGTTCTTACTAGCAAGATTAGCGAAAAGATTCGATTGCCTCGATTCGAGCAACAGAGCAAAAGATTCTTCAAAATCAATACCCTCCTCTTGACGGTATCCTTTAGCAACTAATCGAGCCTTGTTCTTCAACACATCACCATGCTCATCAAGTTTTACTTTGAAGATCCATTGAAGAGCAATAATCATAGCGCAGCCCTGAGGCGGTACTAACTCCCATACATCAAGACGATCAAACTCATGAATTTCATCTTGCATGGCATTGAACCAACTATCTTCATTCATGGCGGTTTAACATCTTTTGGTTCGATCTTAGATAGTACGGAGTCAAGAAACACCATAAGGCATCGGTTGCAAGTTGTTTCCGGTTGATACCGGACGAGAGGATTTCAATGATGTTGTCTAATGGATGATCGTGAGTCCATTTTCCGAGGTGTTCATGAGGCGCTTGTTGAGGAACCGAGGTAGTGAGTCGATGTCTCCCAAGAAGATGGTTCGATGATGATTCGTGAGTAGCAAATATGTTTTCAAATGGAGCATCTTCGTGAGTAGCAAGGGATTAACTTCATCATTGATGCGAAACATTTCCATGATGTACATTTGAAGAATGATGATTTGTTGATGAGATCAAGGATCGTGAGCGGTGCTTCTTGACTTAAAGATATTGAGACCGAGGATTGAATTCATTCAACGGAAAATGAGCATCCTCTGTTGTGGGATCAACACCTCATTAGTAATTGGATCATACAGTTCATCAAACATGGGATCAAACAATTTCTTTACATCATCTTCGATGGAGGTACATATGGAGTTTCTTGAGAGGAGTTTGGAACAAGAGATGAACCAATGGGATGCTTTTGAAGTGCGGGTCCCGAGTGGGTGTCCAGAGCCATTTGACCGGTCACTCATCAAACGTAACGTGAATTGTTTCCATGATACTTGGGTTCTTTTGTTGTAGATTCGGTATCCCTTTTGTTTGATGCATATCCCACAAATAATCCAATGTCGCCTTTAGCCCTAAGTTTGCCTAAGTCTTGACCTCATTGGTTGGATAACACAATGCACCAAACACACGAAGGAAAGAGATTATGTTTTACATTGTGGACAAGTTCATATGGAGTTTTTCCATGTACATGTGAATTAGGGAACAATTTTGTGTGTAGCATGCGATGGCGATTGCTTGACCCGGAGAAACATTGGAACCTTTGAGTAAATCAAAGATTGTTCTAGCGGCTTCAACAAGAGTACGATTTCGTCTTTCAACTACACCGCTCGTTGAGGAGTTCGTGGAACACTTCTTTGATGGTGATTCCAACGCTTTCATAGAATTCATTGTTGTTTGTTGACAAACTCGGTTCCATTGTCTGCTCGATAATTCGACGGTTTTGTTAAGTCGAACATGCAATTGTTTGATGAGTTTGATGATGATATCGAGTTTCATCCTTTGTCCTTAAGAACTTGACCTGTGTGAATCTAGAGTAATCATCAACCACTACTAACACATATTTCTTCCCAAAGATATTCTCAACCTCATTGGTCCACATAAATCCATATGAATCATATGAAGAACTTCCGTGACAGAGTTAGTAGGTTTGGGTTTATGGACATACTTCTTGCTTTTTCCGAATTGACATCTTGAACAAAGATGATCCTTTTCATACTTTAGTCTAGGTAAACCTACAACTAAGTCCTTTACGAAAGATCGTTGATGGTGCCGAAGTTCAAGTGATTGAGACGACGATGCCATAACCATGACTTCATTTTGAAGCCTTTGATAACAAGCGATTGGAGAAGCCCTCATCATGTCATCGATAGAGATGGTGTAAAGATTTGACCCACGAGTTCCTTTTAACGGTTCCTTACCATTAAGATCTCTAACAAAGCGGTATATTTTCAAGGCAACTTCTAGATCGAAATCACGAATTGACCAACAGAGAAGACATGACCCAAACCTTCTACATAGTAAACTCTGAGATGACACTATCACCAACAACATAATCTCCATAACCCATAATAGCACCAAAATGATCATTACCAAATCTAATAGGTCCCGATGAATTTGCTCACGAAGTTCATGAGTCATGACCGGTCTCCAAATATATGCTTGGAACAACTGAGTCCGTGTACCACGTAATCGATTTGAACGATCCGCAGTTGAACACGACAAGAATGGATAATCGGATAATTGGGATCCCCATGTAAGAATGGGTTCCATTTGGTTAGTATCAATGTTTGGAACACCCACATCCGAAATAGAAGCATTCATATCGAAAAAGTGAGGCAATGGAATCGTTGTGAATAGATGCGATACTAGTGTCGATGATAGCCCTGCTCACGGTGTGATCACTTCTTAAGGAATAGTTCTACCAAGAGGCATCCATTTTCTAGTGGGCATTATCTCGATTAGTCTTAAGACCAACAGTGTCCAATAAAAGCCTATTTTATCGAATGTTCTTCCCGGGTTTCCACTGCTTTTCTAACTTTCTTCGTTTTGCCTTTTAGCCTTCTTAGCATGAATTTTAGCATTAACAATATTAATCGGACAATTAACATCATTAGGCGTAACATTAACACCACATTCATGATTAGAAACATAATTCAAGCGAGACATCGCACAAGGTTTGCAAATAGTATCGAATTCAAATTAATTACGATGACGCCTATGGCTAATACTAGAATCAACACGATTCGCTTTATTCAATTCAAGCTTAAAGTTCCTAGATTGTTCTTCTCTCTTCCAAAGGCACATTCTTAGCTTGAGAGGTCCTATCATTCCTTGTATTGTCTTGAGACTTTGACCGCTCCGCTTAATGTCACCGATTACTCTGTAGGGAATGGGAACATTAGTTGGTTTAACTACTCTTTGCATCACTGCTTAGATGTCTTTGAAGTCCGAACTACATGCAGTGCACTAAGGTTCACTTTCTTAAAACTAGAGGTAATTGAGATTTGTACTCCTAGAAGGCACACTGAGTTCTCTTTCTTAGCATTGACAACCGAATCAATTACTTAAAGGCACACTACGGTTCACATTCAAAACATTGGGAATCGAATGCATATCATACTTAGCATTAGGCATCGAGCATGGAATCAAAGGATTAACTCTCTCACCTAATGACTTTGGGCATATTGTGATCAAGCATTCTAAGATTTCTTGAGATCGCTTGGCATATAAGCATGCATGTCCAATTGCATTATCATGAGGTTTCTCTAGCTTATCCTCTTCAACAATCTCACGCAGACATTCAAGACAATCCTTAAGGGATGAGAAATATGTTTGAATGGAAAGTTTGTTGTTCCTTAGATGAGGAGGGACATATGTCACAGATAAAGCATATTTATTACAAGAGTGAACCTTTGATACAACATTCTCCCCATTGGTCATTGGCATTTTCCCTTTACCCGACTCTTGATTCTCAATTTCCTTTTGCAATGAAGCTATTTGTTCGTTATTTTTGTTACGAGTGACTTTAATTGATTCAAATAACTCATTGAAATGACGTTTAACCTTTTCATTTTCTTCTAGAAAACTTTCATTTTCTTTTTGTAAAGCATTTACTAAGTTTTGAAGATGAAACATTTGAGAATTCTGAGAATCTAAAGGTGGAGGCATTTGGGAGCATGTCATATTATTCGTTTGACCCTTTAATTGAGAGATTTGGGCTTTCAACTTTCGATTGTGTTGCAATCGAGCTTGAATCGCTCATCTTGTTTGTTAATTTGAAAACTCGCATCAAACTCGGAGCATCCAAGATGTCTTGATATTTGAAGTTTTGACATTTTCTTTGAGATGTTGATATTTTAGTTGTAAATTAAAATACTCAACTTCTAGTTTAGAAAATGTTTAACCAAATTGTCGTGATCATCCGGTTCAATTTTCTCATTTAGTTTAGAATTAGTTTTTCAAGCTCAATGACACGATCATGAGAGACTTTCGTGGCAACAGATAGTTCATGAAATTTGGAAGCATTAATAGAGCAATTTGAAGCGATGAAAAAATATCTTGAGCAACACATTCGAAGAATAAGAGTCTCATTTAAGGTATGCAAGTTCTTCCTCTCAATCTCATTATATTTTAGTGCACGCCATAATCACTAACTTCACTACCATTGCATCAAATTCCTTTTCCATTCCCTTGATATCGCCTATCCCCTTTTAAGACTCTCAAAGTGATCCTTGAAAGTTTAAAGAAAGGCATGACCTCGCTTAAATAACATTCTTTCATTTGCTCAAAACCCTTTCTCCTTCCGTTATACCAAAGGGTGTGATCCTTTTCTTGCAAGTTTTCTCAAAATCAACAAATAGTTGAAATATAACATATTGATTAATTAAGGTCTTGCTTTTAGTGGCAATTTTTCTAGGAACAAGATGCATTGGTGTATTAGGAGGATACATAGTCGCTCTAGGCATTTTCCATAAAGGGGTTTGTTTCAACAATATTTTCGACTTTCCGCTTATCTAAATCCTTTTTCCGAAAACTTGTTCTGGAGTCAACAATGTCTCGAGGCTTAAACATGTTCAAGGAAATCCGGTTTTCCTTCTTGTAGTCATGGGGAGTGATAATTATTTTTTCTCTTTGCATTTAGGGTCATCTAATTTTTGTTCATCCTTTCCTAGTGACTTCATCCGATTTCTTATCTTCCTCGGTGCACTCAACACAACTAGGTTTCGCTTAGGCTTAAGGATTTCATTACCATCATAAAGCACCTTATGAGCATTTCTAGCCTTTTTAATTACCTCTGGATTTGGTTCCTCAACAAGGGGAATGCTATGCTTATCGCTTAAGACTCGATGTTTAGTGACCATGTGAGCGGTCTGAATGGTGTTTCCTTGTATGTACAACTTGTTTTCAAGTTTGTTTTTCAAAGTTTTCAGATTAGAAAAATCTCTCAAGAGTTTTGATTCCTTTGCATTAAATTCTTGCTTAAGCATTTTCACATTTTCTTGAAGTTCTTGTTTTTGTTTATTTGTTTTAGAAAGTTTTTCTTGCAAGGAATTTAATTCTTGTTTCAATACTTCTTCTCTAAACTTACTTTTTCTAATTCTTGTACTCACTTGGTCATCCATTTCCTCGCTCACGAGTGGTCAACTCAAACTTAGCACTTTGTTCATATATAGCAACACGTTCTTTATAGGCATTTAGTTGAAATTACGGAATCATCGAGGGCATGCGGTATTCATCAAAAACATAGTCATTGTTGATCGCAGAAGATGCATCACTTGGTACAACTTCACTTTCACTTTGTTTCACATATTGATCATATGGGACAATATCGATATTACCCATATTTTCAATATTTGATTCAATAGTTTCGATTGATTGTACTTTGTCATGCATCTGCTGCACATCAACATCATCGATAGTTTTAATACCTCCGAGATGAGCTTGTCATGGGATGGGCCAGCTAGTGGTGAAGAAGAGACCTTAGGAGAAACCATTGGAGAAATGCTAGCCATAAAATTGTGTGTGCCGAGGTCCATCATCCACATCGTAGTCGTATGCATCACGGTCGGCGACTTGAAAGGCATTCGATGATTGTGACCTATCTCACGAATATGCCGCTCATCCACATCTCGCATCATAGGTCTTGGCATTGCCCTCAAGAAGAAACAACAATTCCTCTTCATCCAAAGCAACACCATTGTCCCGAGCTTGTGCCAAGAACATCTTATATCCAAATGTCGGCGATTCATGGGCGCTTTGGAGATGTGCGCCCTTGCAATGTGTCCCTCACCACCACAGCTTATAACATTTGATTGGCTTAGCTTGACCTTGGTTACCATTCCTTCCTCGATTCGGTTGCCAATATAACCTCTGCCACCCACCTCTTCCCCGATCATCTGTCTTTCTGAATCGGTTGCACCACGATCCTTCCATCTTTAACAAAGGGCTTGATTGTGTGGGTTAGATCTTTGCTCGAGGTTGTTGTTGGTTTGTGGGAGAGAATTCATGTTTTGACTAATGAGAAGAGCTAGTTGATTAATGAAGTTACCCACGTGAGCATCAAAGATCGCCTTGTTTGAACATAGGATCGGGAATGAGTTTGTGATTACCATTACCCATGGGTATGACTTGTGATGCTTTGGTTGTGATTCCGATGTTTGAGTAGAAAGTCGTTGAGTCATTAGACGAGCTTGTCTCTCCTCGGTTGGTTTTAAAATGATTGAGAATCAACTTTTCAAACATAGCATGTCTCTCATTCGAAGGAGGAAGGCATAGAGTTGCTCATAGTTTGTATTCTTCAATCCTTTAGTGAGCTTCACAATGGTAACAAACTTGTGCCATTCGGGATTCATGTTGTTCACAAATTTTGAGTTCAAATTGAATGTTAGGCATAGTCATTCGATGTTCCTCATGTCATTCACTAACTTATGAAATCTCACATAGTACTCATAGACATTCTCATCTGGTTTCATCTTGAAGTGCTCAAATTTGTCATAGAGTTGGGATTCTCTGTCTTCCATAGTTAATTACAACCTAAGAGAAGCATCTTAACATTATCCCAAACCGCCTTTGCATCGGTGTTATGATTGATCGACCAGATGTCTTTAGGAAGACCTTGAAGAACAATGTTTGAAGCCACGATATCTGCATCGAATCTCTTTTATCCTTATCATCAAGCTCATCATACATCTTAGGTCCATCCATTCCATAAACAGAGTACCATCTTCATTAGTATCAAGTATGTCTCTAGTCGCCTCAACTCGATATGGTCCTTCATCAATGGATTTGAGAATGTTGACACCATTTTCCTTTCCAAGGCAATACAATCTGATTCGTTGAGCCCAAGAATCGTAGTCGATTCTGTCAAGCATGGGTGGATTAGTATCCGAGCCATTGTTTGAACATCCTCGACAGCGATGGAGATGATAGTAGGAACGGTGGTAGACATGTTAACAAATTATACGGATTTTATAACTCTATGATTAAACCGGAAATAGATTCTTTCACGGATTTTACTAAATCAAGAGAAAAGCGTAAACAATCACTCAAGTCGCTAGAAGATAATGCACTAAGTCGCTAGAAGATAATGCACTAAGTCGCTAATACTTAATTCGCTACACCACTAAGTCGCTAGAGTCCCAAGTCGCTAGACAAATGCAAGTCGCTAAGTAGTAACTCGCTAAGACTCAAGTCGCTAGCAAAATTTTGGCGACAATTGCTACTCAAGTCGCTAAAGATACAAGTCGCTAAAGAGCAACTCGCTACATGCACCAAGTCGCTACTACCAAGTCGCCACTCGCAGGTGGAGAGTCCACTACTTGTACCTTAACTCGCTAGATCTAACTCGCTAGGTCTAAAATCGTAACTCGCTACAAATTTGTAAAGCAAGTCGCTATGAAGAAAATAATCCGTGAGCTAAGTCGCTAGCAAGAAAAACCATATAAACATCACTTTTCAATCCAAAAACAACCCAACCAAGATGATTCAAGCTTACCAAATGAAAACCTAAACACTTGTGATGATTCTAAACATAAAAGTACTAACAAAATTCAAACTTTAACACAAGAAATCAACCAAAGATGTGCAAGATATGATCCAACCATGGCTCTTGATACCAATTGTTAGTTATAACTTTTCACATACACATCAAACCATAACACAAAGTGGGCGTATAAGTGGAGTTCTAGAGAGAGAAAGTTAGAGGTTTAGGGAACTTAGTGAGAGAAAGTGAAAGATATTATTATGAGCTCCAACTCTCTACCCTGGGAGGTAGAGAGTATTTATAGTCTTACATAAATCTCCACACATCGGGCTGTGGATCAGGCATACAGTGGGTAAAGACAAGTCCGTCCTCCACGGTGTTACTTAACTAAAAACTACTTAACATAAAAGAACTACGACTACGAGCTTTCTAACGATTACATATACTTGAGGTGACCGACTCTTTAATACCTGGAATTTCTAATTCCTAACAATGTATCTCCCCCAAAGAGTTTAAAACAAGTACAGAAACGGGGCTATGAAACTCACCTGATAATAACCGATAAATGATACTAGCAAATTGGGCAGCGCTTCCGCATCTAAATTCTAAAATCCATCTTCTAAAGTATAAAACCTCTAATTTACTTCAAATCAACTCCAAAACTGTCCTAATCAAGTTACATATCAAAACTAAGCTCCCATATCAAAAACCCATCCTTAGAATTCATAGATCTATCATTGAAAATGTTTCAAGAAGTTCCTTTAGCACCACAGCTCCTATCCACCATTGTGTAGCTCTTAATCCAACCAAGGAAACACCAAATTAACTTAATTTTTATGTAGAGAATACTTATGCCTTCAACTTATGTGTATAACTCGGAGCCTGAAAATCAAGTATGGATGATGTATGCAGGGGGGAGGGAGACGGCACCAAGGAGGAGGAGGGAGTTGTTTGTGTTTTTATGTTAAAAAAATGAACTAATTTTTGTTTCTATTTATAAAGAAAATATCTAGATTTTTTGATAAATAGTGTTTAGATATTTTGATGAATAGTAAATAAATATTTATAAATAGTAAGTAGATATTTATAAATAGTAACTAGATATTTATATATTAGGAGTACAAGATACATTGTTTATGCATAGCAATCATGTATAACCGTTTCTTTATTTAATTAATGATAATAAATAAATAATAGGTAAATAAGAGTAAGACATAAAATGAAAATGATATTACTGAAAACGTCCTAGCATTATGTAGATTAACCCTAGTCCATATGTTGTTTAAAATTAATGTTGTTTCTCGGTTTTGCAATTTAATTTCTAAAGTTGTAAATTTTAATTTACGTAAAAATAATGAATAGTGAAAATCCGGGGATGAATAGTTAAAACCCGAAAATGCAAATTGTTACAATCTTAGCACCTTAAAGGGAATTTTGTCCTGGAATTTAGTGTGTGTTATACATTAATATTCTAGTATGTTCGTGTAAAATAAAATGCCAAAAAGTCACATAATCGTTTGGAGGATGGAAGGCATAGAGAGAGAAAGGCTATAACATATTTAGTTTGTAAAAGTGGTTATAGTTTAGGTCTCAATCAGACCCGTTTCTCTATTACTATAGCTCTGATACGAATCTGTAACATCCCCAATTTCGTGATACGCAGCGAAATTCAACCTGGGTGTTACTTTACGACACAACAGTTATAACAATAGAAAACGAACTCTGATGGAGTCGTTTTAAAACATTTATCATTCGAATTATATAAATATTAGAGTTTGCAAAAATGAGATCCCAGTAGTTTCACGGTTTACAAATTTGACAAATAAGTTTTTGAATAATAATAAAATTTATAGCCATCTTGTGTACTTGTGCCCTTCCTTTCCATCCTTGCCAGTCTCGTGCCTCATGGACCTGAGATAAACATGCTAAAAGAGTCAACACAAATGTTGGTGAGTGATAACATCAAATTATCCTGAATATTAAGTGTCAATTTCCCCCGATAATGCTTGTAATTTATATCATTTATATGGATTTACGTTTTTTTCCATTATATTTCACTTTAAGGTAAATTACGAGCATTGGAGCTAAAGAGACGCGGATTTGGAGAGTTTATTGAAGATTTATCATAGTATGCTCACTTTGAAGAAGTTACGGCGTAACTCCTCTCTTACATTACGCCTTAACTAACGCGTGGCTCAGAAAACCAACTTTACAGAAGATTATGGCGTAACTCTATCCAAGATTACGACGTAACCATATTAGGTCAAATGAGGTTCCGGGCCGCTACTATTTATGCCGTAACTCATGCAACAACTACGGCGTAACCAAGATTTATTGAAGATACGGCGTAACTCATTCCAGAGGTTACGCCGTAACCAGCATTATTAGTGCAAAATACAAAGAGTTGTATGTTACGGCGTAACTCTTATAATAGTTACACCGTAACCAGGTTTGGCCTATAAATACCCCACGATTTCCAGCATTTCAAATCATCTCATTTCAGACACAACAATCAGAGAACGTGAGAAGAAGTCGAAGACAGATCTAGAGGAGCATACAGAGCTATCTCCAAGGGAGAAATCACTCCCCTACGATAAGCATTAGCTTTTTATCTTTTCTTTACTTTCAATTCATGTATTTCGTAACATTAAACATTGAATTGATTGTTATGGTTAATATGAGCGCTAAGCACCTCTTGGTGTTGGCCTAGTTATGATTCCTTAATTACTTTGTTTGCGTTTACATTGCTTCCAGATAATTATTTCTAAGTGTATGCATGCATAGTTTATTGGTAGCTACCCTTGTTTTGGTAGTTTTGAATGGTGGTAGAGGCTAGTTGCTTAGGAGATATGACCAACCCGACCCTAAGTGAGTAGACGAGATGGGAAGGGTAAGATATGACCAACCGGCGACCCTTTCTACTTGTGCGATTTGACCAACCGATCACCTACCGTTTGGATGAACTTAAGTAAGGGGTGAGTGTTTAAGTTTCTAGTGCCGGCACTCACTATTATAAATCTAGCATGTAGCGGTACTTAATGATTTGGCTTAGGGGAACAAAAACAGCTGGACTTCTGAGGGGACACCTGACTTCTCCAGTGGGACCCTTTGTTAATAGGTTAGGACGAACTGACCAAATACTGTCCTAGCGACTTTGACCCCACCTGAAGTAATTGTAAGTAATTATACGTAAAAACTACTAGTTAGGATGAATAATTAAGTTAGCACCACTCTCCTCTATTAATCACATCTTTCGCCTTTATTTTCTTTATTAATTAATTCCTTATCGAAATCTGTGACACCTAGACTTAGTATAGATCCACACACATAACTCTTGGGAAGACCTTGGTTTTACCGATTACTACACTACACACAACCGGGTACACTGCCCGTTAGTGCATTAGGTTAGACCATAGGTATAACGAGACTTATAAATATTAAAACCTGGTTAATAAAACCTGCATCAATTTTTTGGCACCGTTGCCGGGGAGTTATATTAAGATTTCTATTAAGTCTTTTATTTTTGTTTTGTTTTAAAATTCTATCAAATTCTCACGATCTCTTTTCAAGTTTTCAGGTACCATGGAAGTTGTTAACATTGATGACCTCACTCTTGAGGAATATATGGCGTTTTCAAGAGAAGAACAAGGGTCGGGGCTCGTAAGACCAGCAATTGGAGTTGATGTCTGTCTCGAGATTAAAGACCAGTTTATGAGGGAGTTTCGTGCTAACCCTTTTTCAGGAAACAGGAACGAAGATGCATATGAGCACGTTGAAAATGTCTTATACATCGCAAGCCTTTTCAAAATTTCGGGTGTGTCTCATGATGCTGTTATGCTAAGGGTGTTCCCCATGATTCTTACTGGGGCTGCCAGAAGATGGATCGAAAGATTGCCTGCAGGGGAAATTAATACTTGGGCTCTACTAAAGAAGCACTTCATCCAGAGGTATTGTCCTCCGTCGAAGATATCTAACCAGCTTTTAGAGATCCATAATTTCAAGCAAGAAGACGATGAAACATTGTATCAAGCTTGGGATAGATGCAATGATCTCCTCTACAAGTGTCCTACACATGATCTGAACAACCAGCAAAAGGTCAACATCTACTACAAAGGAATCAACGTGACTACAAAACAGATGGTGGACTATCAAGGACTAATTCCGAGCATGAATCATACTCCAGAAATTAATGCCATCCAAAAAATGGCTGATGATTCCCAAAAATGGCACGATGGAGGAATCATAAGAAACCAAGGCGGAAGTTTTGACGGATTTGAAGCCATCACTAACAAGCTAGAGAATCTGGGTCGGGATATGCTAAAAATCAGGGACACTGTTCATGCCTTCCAAGTAGGTTGCGAAAGCTGCGGGAGATGACATCTCACCAAGAATCGTTCTCACATTAATGAAGAAAACATAATCGAAGAAGCTAAATATGGAGAAAATCGACCGTTTTACGGAGATAATCGAAATAGTAATGGGTATCGTGAAAATTACAACCGCGGGCCTTATGGAGAAAAAAAGCCCAGCCTTGAAGAGACCATGAACAAATTCCTGGAAAGTTCAGCCCAGAAGAAAAAGGAACAAGATAAATGGCTCAGGGATTTCCAAGAAAACACAAATAAAAATCTTTCCAGGCACGAAATAACCCTAAAAAACCTTGAAGCCATGGTAGAAAAGCTCAGTGCAGAGATATAGATGAGTAACATTGAACCTGAGGGGACCAAACCTATGGTAGCATGCAATGCCATTTTTGCTGATAATTATTCGCAGGAAGTGATTGACGAGTGCAAATCTACAACCAAAAATTAGAGAAGACAATTGTCGACACTCAGGTGCAGTTACGCCGTAACTATTTCCCCGAGTTACGGCGTAACCAAGATTCAGAAAGCGTAACCAGTTCAGCAATCCATTTATTTTCAGTTAAGGATGTTAGCACATACCCGGGTTAGTCATTCCATGTTCAGTTGGAAATTATGATATCTTAGGAGTAGTAGATTTCGGGTCTAGTATAAACCTCATGCCACTTTCCATATTCTTAAAACTCAAATTAATCCATCTTTGGAAAATGGATATCGTGATTGAGATGGCAAATAAGACCAAGGCTACTCCGTTAGGAATTACAGGTGGGACTTGTGTTAAGGTCAATAGATTTGTTTCTGCCCCCGAATTTATGGTTATCGACATGGAGAAAAATATGAAGGAACGTTTGATTCTTGGTATACTGTTCCTTGACTCATTGGGATATTATGGTGATAAAATAGAATTTAAATTAGACAAGACCTTATGCCATGAGCCGGATGAAATTGTAACAACTAAGGATTCACCGGAGGTTAAAGTGGATTATTCCAATAGGTTTCCTCCGTCATATTTTGGCCATTTGCATGGGACCGAGTCAAGTGATGATGACAACAGCAATGAAGAAGATAATTAGGTCTGACCTTTTGTGCCTAGTTATGTTGTTACGGGTAAACTTCACTGTTGTGCTCCTAAAATTTGTTTGATTGAAGGGTCCAAAGTGACATTGCCTACATGCTCTCTTTATTAAAAATGATGTAATGGAGGAGGAGAATTTCTCATTCGTAGGATTGAAAAAGCAGCAGAAGTTTGGTGGTGTTGGGAAGAAGAAAAATTAGTTAAGAGGCGATGGATTCAAGGGCACAATATTATGAACGATTGGTTCACTAAGGTCGATTGGACTATTCATTTTTGTGAACCAGCTATGATGTCTGATGAATTCACCAGGGCATGGCCTACATGCGACCCCAACCGCAAGATCTGCAATGGAGGAGAATTCCCCGATCCTAACTGGCTCAAACACAAGGAATGGGCATGTTTTGACGAGGAAAAGAGAAGGGAAGTCGGATACAAGGGAATCTCATTTGAAAACTGGTTACGAGTAAAGTTTGGAGATGTTAAAATAAAATGGGAAGAAGAGGCTAAATTTCGTTACGAGTGGGCAAAGGCTAATTTTTTGCAAGAAAATCGATATTCCATAACTCGGTTTATTTCTCCACGTGTTTGGGACCAGCCCTCTTCAAGTAAAAGAGCTGACATGAAGGAAGTTGGCTAAGTCCAAAGGCTACCATAAAGCCCTAAGGCTCTGAGTCTAACTTAAAGACTCAGAATAAAGAAAAGTGCTCTTCGGGAGACAACCCGAATTATCCCTTTCTTTTGTTTTATTTCCATTTTGTTGGGTTTTGTGTTTTAACCATTTTGCAGAAACATAGAAAAGTTGATGCTTTGCGGATGTCTTTGATCGACGAGTTACGGTAACTCATTCTCATGGTTACGCCGTAATAGGCCCTTTTGCAGCAGAACCTCAGAAGCATTACCAATTACGGCATAATCCCATTTCAGTGGTTACGCCGTAGCTACACTTTTGCAGCGTATGCTAGGTTTTGCTTAGTTACGGTGTAACTCCTTCTGGAATTATGACGTAACTATCCTCTGCATTACTTCTTTCATTTTAAACACAATAACCTTGTATTAGTCTTTTAAATGAACTTTATGGGTATGTTCCCTGTAAGCCCTCACGAGATTACACTCGTCCACTTGGGACACCAAGTGGTTTAAAAGGCTTGTTGCATGCGCTAAATGCAACCGTGATTCCTATGAAAGTGGGTTAGGTTTATTTTTCATTTTTTTTCTTTAGAATTATGCTTGTCGGTAGTGTGATTTCAGGGATTGAAGTTTGCTCATGGATGCTTATGCGAAGGCACGACTCTCTTTTGTGGGCCTTCTTTCTTTTTGAAGCAAATTTCAGGGAAGTTCTCGCTCTAATTCTACTTTTCTCTTCACCTTTATTTAACGCTTAGTACAAAAGGGACTTTGTACAATTCAAGTGGGGGGACGGGAGTAGAATTGTCTCTTGAACTTTATTTTGCCCTCGATTTTCTAGTTTATTTTGAAAAATTATGCCATTTTAAAATTTTGACATGTTTTTCTTAACCTAACTAGATTAGACCTTAGCCGAGCACATACAACCCTTGATATTATATGGTGAGATTAGCCTTATCCGTTTCCAAAATTTTACCCCAAATCCACCAAATTATGAGTGTGCCGGTAGCTTGTAAACTTTAGAACTTGGCCTTTGCATCATTTCGAGACCATAGACGAGGTATGTTGAGTTAGCTCGATGTATTTGGACTTTTCAGTTTAAGAAGGCAGTATTATAGGATTATCACCCAAATAGCCTACCATTGTGTGTCTATCGATTAGTCACCTCGACTTCTCGACCCCCATGTGAAACCATTTTGTTGCACTCGCCGTTAGTGCAAGATACCCCTAGATACACCCATCTGAGCCATTCCTTTTATTTTGTTAACCCAATATATTATTTCATTACACCTATACACCTTAGCCTACCCTGTAGTCTTTATTTATGATTGGGAAGTCATCATTTACCTAAGTTCAAGGTTCAAGTGGAAAGGTTCGGGAATCACGCTTTCGTCGACGACATATTCTTAAAGATCAGTGAAGACCCCCCGAATTCCCATTGTTCATCTCAAGTGGGGGGATGTTATGTTTATTGTTATGTTTATGATTAAAAAAAAGTTATGTATTTGTTATTTAGTTGATTGTAAAGTGCGATGTTATAAGCACTATGGTATGAGCTTAATATAGATTTAGTATCGAGGAGGCCACCTCGGTCACATTTGAAGATTGGAGTTGTTAATTGCGCCAACAGTTGGAGAAAAGGTAGTGTGCCCATCATGACGTCCTCTAATGACACATCTACCTAGTATATCATGATCCGGTTTCTTAACTTCGAAACTTGAAATTTTGGGGGACGGTAAGTGGTGATGACTTAGTTATGGATTTAGACTATTTGCTTGATTTTTATTTTACACCTTTTATATATCCCATGTCTTATCCTACCCTTTAGTCATGAAGCGTGTCTAGGTGATGCAGCGAGCAATCTTTGGTGTCTTGGCCATGGATTTGGTCATGTATCATTGATTTTTTCCACTTTGCCGTGACATGTTAGTAATGACAAATCACCCTTAACCTTTGTCGTGTCTACCTATATTGCCTTCGAGAATTGTTTTGTCCTTAACTCTAGTGGTGGATATTTGTGTAACCGTCAAGCTTATGATAGAATACATGCTATCACTGTGCGATTGAGTGATCACCCCGAAATTGACACTTAGAATAGTTGAGAGATTTTAGTGTTTCGTTCCCATTTCGTGAGGTGTTCGGCTTTGTTTTATTCTAGCATAAGGGATTTGTAAACTTATATTTTTAGGTAATGGGAGATATCTTTTTAGGAATCTATCTAATAAGGTCTACTTGAGGGCAAGTAGAGTTCATGTGGGGGATATTTGATAACATCAAATTATCCTGAATGTTAAGTGTCAATTTCCCCCGATAATGCTTGTAATTTATATCATTTATATGGATTTACGCTTTTTTTCCATCATATTTCACTTTTAGGTAAATTACGAGCACTGGAGCTAAAGAGATGCGGATTTGGAGAGTTTATTGAAGATTTGTCATAGTATGCTCACTTTGAAGAAGTTACGGTGTAACTCCTCTCTTACATTACGCCGTAACTAAAGTGTGGCTCAGAAAACCAACTTTACAGAAGATTATGGCGTAACACTATCCAAGATTACGACGTAACCATATTAGGTCAAATGAGGTTCCGCGCCGCTACTAATTACGCCGTAACTCATGCAACAACTACGGCCTAACCAAGATTTATTGAAGATACGGCGTAACTCCTTCCAGAGGTTACGCCGTAACCAACATTATTAGTGCAAAATATGAAGAATTGTATGTTACGGCGTAACTCTTATAATAGTTACGCCGTAACCAGGTCTGGCCTATAAATACCCCACGATTTCCAGCATTTCAAATCATCCCATTTCCCACACAACAATCAGAGAACGTGAGAAGAGGTCGAAGGCAGATCTAGAGGAGCATACGGAGCTATCTCCAAGGGAGAAATCACTCCCCTACGATAAGCATTAGCTTTTTATCTTTTCTTTACTTTCAATTTGTAACATTAAACGTTGAATTGATTGTTATGGTATGAACGGCTAAGCACCTCTTGGTGCTGGCCTAGTTATGATTCCTTAATTGTTTTGTTTGCATTTACATTGCTTCCGTATAATTATTTCTAAGTGTATGCATGCATAGTTTATTGGTAGCTGCCCTTGTTTCGGTAGTTTTGAATGGTGGTAGAGGCTAGTTGTTTAGGAGATATGACCAACTGACCCTAAGTGAATAGACTGAGATGGGAAGGGTAAGATATGACCAACTGACGACCCTTTCTACTTGTGCGATTTGACCAACTGATCACCTACCGTTTGGATGAACTTAAAAAGTAAGGGGTGAGTGTTTAAGTTGCTAGCGCCCAGGCACTCACTATTATAAATCTAGCATGTAGCAGTACTTAATGACTTGACTTAGGGGACCAGGAACAACGGGACTTATGAGGGACACCGACTTCTCCAAGGGACCCTTTGTTGATAGGTTAGACTAATCCGACCAAATGTTGTCCTAGCGACTTTGACCCACCTGAAGTAATTGGAAGTAATTAGACGTAAACACTACTAGTTAGGATAAATAACTAGGTTAGCACCACTATCCTATATTGATCACATCTTTCGCCTTTATCTGATTTATTAATTAATTCCTTATCGAAATCTTATTAAAATCTGTGACACCTAGACTTAGTATAGATCTACACACATAACTCTTGGGACGACCTAGGTTTTACTGAATACTACACTACACACGACCGGGTACACTGCCTGTTAGTGCATTAGGGTAGACCATAGGTATATTGAGACTTATAAATATTAAAATCAGGTCAGTAAAACCTGCATCAATGAGTTCATAGAGTTTGTTTAAATAATTGTAGAAACTTTGTAAGTAAATCCTGGTAACAAGTATATGTAAATGATAAATGTAAACTTCTAGGATTCCAAGTGTATGACTATTGTACTAAATAAAATATCACATATAGGTAGTGTTTTCGTTGCACTAAGTTCCTGACATTGAAACCTAAAGTTTACTAGTTTTGGTTTGTTCACAATTATACCAAGTCCGTTGGTTTGTTATTATACCAATTCTATTAGTTTTGAGATTTACACCAAGTCCATTAGATCACATAGTTTGTACCAAGTACATAAAATCGTATTTGGACCAAGTCCGTTGAATCGTGGGCTACGTTGTTATACACCCATAGGTTAAAACAAGTATTAATGCTTTAAACTCATGACTACAAATGTGTTAACACCAGATGGACTTCATGTGCACATGACTACAAATGTGTTAACACCAGATGGACTTCATGTGCACATGACTACAATTGTGTTAATCACAAAAGGAGTTCATGACATCTTAGGTAAGAATATATATAATGTTGAAAATCAGTTTTCATTGCACTATCCTCATGAAAACCAAAATGTAAATCTCGTACCAATAGAAATTGGAATAATTATTGCAATCATAGCCTAGTAAGTATTCTGTTGTTATACCTAGTGTTCTCCAATGTTTGTTTGCGTTTGTTTGCTCTAACTTAGTCAACTTAATGGTTACATTAATCCCAATAGATCTAACCACAATATTCATACTCACTACGCATAGTGATTAATGGTCCTTGATATAGAAACTCTAAGTATGGCAATAATGTTATTTAGCATAAATAAACATTCAGTTCAGATAAACATGTAGTTGCAAATAATAGTGATTGTCAAAAATAGTTAAGCATGTATCTCCCCAAAGAGTTTAAAACAAGTATAAAAACGGGGCTATGAAACTCACCTGATAATAACCGATAAATGATACTAGCAAATTGGGTAGCACTTTCGCATCTAAATTCTAAAATCCATCATCTAAACTATAAAACCTCTAATTTACTTCAAATCAACCCCAAAATTGTCCTAGTCAAGTTACAAATAAGAACTAAGCTCCCATATCAAAAACCCATCCTTTGAATTCGTAGATCTATCATTGTAAATGTTTCAAGAAATTCCTTTAGCACCACAGCTACTATCCACCATTGTGTAGCTCTTAATCCAACCAAGGAAACACCAAATTAACTTAATTTTTACGTAGAGAATAATTATGCCTTCAACTTATGTGTATAACTCAGAGCCTGAAAATCAAGTATGGATGATGTATGCAGGGGGAAGGGAGACGACACCAAAGAGGAGGAGGGAATTGTGTGTGTTTTTTTGTAAAAAAAATGAACTAGTTTTTTTATTTATTTATATATTTTGATGAATAGTGTTTAGATAATTTGATGAATAGTAAATAGATATTTATGAATAGTAACTAGATATTTATATATTTGGAGTACAAGATACATTGTTTATGTATAGAAATCATGTAAAAGCGTTTATTTATTTAATAAATAAATAATAGGTAAATAAGAGTAAGACATAAAATGAAAATGATATTACTGGAAACATCCTAGCAATATGTAGATTAACCCTAGTCCATATGTGGTTTAAAAAAATGTTGTTTCTCGGTTTCACAATTTAATTTATAAAGTTGTAAAATTGAATTTACGTAAAAATAATGAATAGTGAAAATCCGATGATGAATAGTTAAAACCCGAAAATGCGGATTGTTACAGACTTGCATACGAAGAAACCTAATGACGGCGAGCTGACGACATCAGAACCTATAAGGTGACATCATCACAAGTGTAATACTATATATATTTTCGCATGTTTTCCATTATTTGTGTAACGCTTTGGAGAGGCAAACCCTAGAAGAATTTCAAAGTAATTGGGAAGGTTTTTCAGCCACTTTGGCTCATGTTTTTATTGAAGATAAGAAATCCTTCTTTAATCATTCAATATGTCTATGTGTTGTTTGATTATATGATTTTATTTTTTTCACTTTAACATGCTAGGCTAGATTTATTAGTTTTTGCTTGGGGTCGTCTCTTGTTGAATTGGTTGCTTCGCGTTAGGGTAAGAAAACTGGCCTAATTCTTATATGTAACTAGCTTGACCGTCTTACAAAACGCAACCCTATAGTGCATTGGTGGTCTTTCTCGTTGTATTTATTGCATGAATTACGGCTTGTAGATCCTAGGAGACTTGATAGACTTTAAGCTTCTCAGGGGAGACTTATCCGTTCATAGAGTTAGGGCCTTTGGCACCTCCCTACGACTAATAAAAGGAATACAACGCTCCAATTAAAACAAAGCTGTGACAATTCAGTAATCAATAAGAGATAACAAGGGAGTAAAGAAATCTAAGTAAACACATTTTCCTATCATAAGAGTTACCACCAATTTACTTTTCTTGCATTTATTTTAAGTTATTTAGTTTTCTTTTAGCTAGTTAGTAGTTAAAACGCCCACTATTCAAAATCCCGAAATTTTAACATGCTTTCTAAAAAATATAAAAATATAAAAAGGCTCATCCCTTACATTTAGACCTATCTTGATATACTCTTCGGCCTTTACAACATTATTCCCCTAGAGAACGATGAATCCCCCGTGTCCTACCTATACTACACTACAACGATTAGGTACACTGCTTATGAGGATTGTAAAACTCGTTGAGGGTTACAGTAATCCGCATCAGTGATAATTACAAAATGTTATCTACCACTATGAAAATTACTCTTAAGGGTAAAAATAAAATGGGTTTTGTTGATGGTACTTGTGTTAAGCTAGTTACTAGTCCTGTCTTGGCCCAACAATGGGAAAGATGTAATGCCATTGTTTTAGGATGGATTCTTGGTTCTTTGTCCTTTGAGTTGTACCTAGGGTAGGTTTATTCTGAAATTGCTCCAGAAGTTTGGACTGAATTAGAGGAAACTTATGATAAAATGGATGGTTCAATTATTTTTAATGTAATACATAAAATCAATGAACTAAAACAAGGTGAATTATCTGTACCTGACTATTATCATAAGTTGAATTCATATTAGATAGAATTTGATACTTTAACTCAGTTACCTGCTTGTACTTGTACTGGTCATGAGGGTGTGTTAAAGCATAATCAGTTGATAAGACTTATTCAATTTTTGATGGGCTTAAATGATGTGTCTCAACCTATTAGGAGTAATGACTTGGCTATAGATAATTTGCCTGATGTCAAAGAAGCCTTTAATGTTGTTTTTCTAGGGAGGAGTCTTATAGGGGACTTTACCCTGGTTCTAGGTATGGGTCTGGTAGTAAGGTGTAGCCTGCTGCTTTTGTTGTTAAGACAAAAAATAACTCAAATACGTTTAATAGGAGGGTGAATAACAATAATAACAATGGAAATAGGGGGCTAATCTTAATTTGGTTTGCAAATACTGTAGTTTAATTGGACACACTATAGAAAGATGTTTTGAATTAAATGGGTACCCTCCTGGTTTCAAAAGGAATCCAAATCTTTCAAAATAATCTAGTGCTGTAAAAAGGCTTAATGCTAATGCAGATGTGTCTCAAATTCTATCTATTTCTGGTTCTCTGACTGGTTCTTTCACTAATGATCAAATGATTAAACTGTTGAGTCTTATAAATGAAAAACCCTCTGCAAATGTGTCTGCTAGTATGGCAGGTATGAAACCTAGTTTTTACAATAACAATGTTCTGTTTAATCTTAATATTGATAGTTTCTCTGTGCTAAAACTGGGTCTGTTAAGTATGATGTTACTTTGGGATGGATTATTGATTCTGGTGCTAATCAGCACATGACTGATTCTTCTAAGAATATGTTTAATCTTATTGATATTTCTAGTCTTATGTTGATTGTTGGCCATCCCAATGGGACTGTTGCCAAAATTACTTCCATTGGCAGTCTTAGACTGACTTCTGGTGTGCTCTTGTTTGATGTTCTTGTTGTGCCTGAATATAATGTGAGTTTGTTAACTGTTAATAAAATGATTAAGGATAGTAAATTCTTTTTTTGGTTTTGATGAATACAAGTGTTACATTCAGGATTTTAAACTGGGCAAGCAGTGGGGATTGGTAGTGAAAATTTTGGCCTGTATATGTTTGATGTTGATAAGCGTGGTAAGTCTAAAATTGGTATTAGTAACTTTGTGTTTTTTGTCATGTTTCCAGTGAGTTATCGCACCACAGGCTTGGTCATCCTGCTGGCCAAGTCTTGTCTGTTTTGGGGGCAAAAATTGGCTTTAAAAAGATTGATCATGTGTCTCCTTGTGACATCTGTCATAAGGCTAAACAGATAAGGGAGCCCTTTCCCTTAAGTGATTATAAGTGTAAATCCGTTGGTGAAAATTCACTGTGATGTTTATGGTCCTTATAGGGTCACAAGCAAAGAAGGTTTTAAATATTTTTTTAACTTTGGTTGATGACTTTAGTAGGGCTGTTTGGGTTTATCTCCTGCAGTCAAAGGCTGAAGTTAGCTTTTTATATTGAAAACTTTATAAAATTTATTTTTACACAGTTTGATAAAAAGGTTAAAGTCATCAGGTCTGATAATGGGACAAAATTTGTTAATAACCATTTGTCAAAAATATTCAATAATTTGGGAATTATTCATCAAACTTCTTGTGCCTATACTCCTCAGCAGAATGGGATTGCTAAGAGAAAACATAGACACCTTCTTAATGATTCTAGGATTCTTATATTTCAGGGGGTATTCCTCTGAATATGTGGCCTGAATGTGTGTTAACTGATGTGTATTTAATTAACAGGCTTCCCTCTTCTATCTTGTCTGCTGCTTCTCTTTATTTTTTAGTGTAAGGTAAGGATCCAAGTCTCTCTCATATCAGGTCCTTTAGGTGTCTGTGTTACTCTAATATTTTAAACTTAAATGACAAGTTTAGTTCAAAATCTGAAAATTATGTGTGGGCCATGGCGGGGATGGGGGTGCCCCCTTCGACGTGGGGTTGTTTAGGACGAACGAGAATGAGGACCCAGCGGATATGGGCGCCATGGAGCCTCATCAGAATCTGGAAAGACGAGAGTGGGATGAGCTCAATTCATCTCGATAATGGAAATCCATGGAAGGACATTTTGCCAGGTGCGATTGGAAAATTGCTGCCATTTTTGAAAACGCCCGCTTTAATTGGTTTTTCTAGTGTAAAAAAGGCTTATAAGCTGTATGGTTTAAAAAGTAAAACTGTGTTTTATTCAGGAGATGTTAGATTTTATGAAATGATATTTGCTTTCAAAATGAAGTCTGAAAATGGTTTTAAAGAGTCTACAAAAGTTTTAAATGAACCTGAACTAAACTTTGATGAATCTAGAGTACAAAATTTAAACCTTTTTGGCATCCATGGGTCTAAAAGTCCCAATAATGAAGAAGGGGACCCTCCTAATGTGTAAGGTAGTGGTATGGAAACTCCAGATGGTTGTTTTAACATAGTTGATGATGGAGATGCAATCATAGAAACCCAGATAGGAGATACTATCACCTCTGAGGGCACAAATCAAAATGTTTTTAATGGTGAGAATCATGTTATTCAAATGGAAATGCCACTTGACTTTAGGAGGTCTGGTAGACATAGAAGTAGACATGTTAGGTTTAATGATTATGTTGTTGGTAGCAATGTGAAGTATGGTCTTGAAAAGTATGTGTGTTATTCTAAGTTGTCTGGTGTTAATATGTGTTTTTCTACTACATTGAATAAGTCATGTGAGCCTAAGACTTATGCTGAGGCTTCTAAAGATCCTAAGTGGACTGAGGCTATGAATTTAGAAATGGAAGCCCTGTATAGGAACAGTACTTATGAACTGTGTGATCTGCCTGAGGGTAGGAAAGCCATGGGAAGTAAATGGATTTGGAAAATTAAATACTAGTCATCTGGTGAGGATGATGGATATAAATCTAGACTTGTAGCAAAAGGGTATAATCAAAGAGAAGGTATTAATTATGAGGAAATATTTAGTCCTGTGGTTAAAATGGTCACTGTTAGATGCTTAATTCCTTTATCTGTTTATAACAATTGGCTTTTATATCAATTGGATGTGAATAATGCTTTTTTGTATGGTGATCTTTATGAAGATGTGTACATGGAGTTGCCTCCAGGGTATTATGATAAGAGTGAAACCAGGGTTTGCAAATTGAATAAGTCTCTTTATGGTTTAAAACATACACCAAGGCAGTGGAATGAGAAACTTACCACTGCTTTGGTTGAAAATGGTTACTCAAAGTATAAATGACTACTCTTTGTACACTAAGAGTCAAAATGGTTTATTTCTTGCTTTGTTGGTACATGTTTATGACATTGTGATCATTGGTAATAATGTTGATGAAATTGAAAATTTTAAACAATTTCTAAGTTCAAAGTTTATGATCAAAGATCTTGGTCCTCTCAAATATTTTTTGGGAATTGAAATTTTAGAAAATAAAACTAGTATTTGTCTTTCTCTAAGAAATTATTGTTTGGAATTGTTAAATGAGTATGGTTTGTTGGCTTGTAAGCATGCTGCAACTCCTTTACAATAGAATGTGGTGTTAAGTCATACTGAAACTAAAAATGATAAGTATCTTACTAATATGACTTATCAAAAACTGGTGGGCAAGCTTATCTATCTATCTGTTACTAGGCCATATATCTCTTATGTTGTTCATTTTCTAAATCAGCATATGCATGCTCCTCTTAACTCTCATTTTACTGCTGCTCTTAGAGTTTTGAGGTATCTGAAGCAGCCTCCTGGTACAGGTATTCAATTTGAGTATGGTAGTAAGCTTAATCTGTATGCTTTCTCAGATGCAGATTGGGCTCAGTGTCTTGCAACTAGGAAATCTATTTCTGGGTTTTGTGTTTATTTCTGCAATAACTTGATTTCTTGGAAAAGCAAGAAACAAGCTACTATTTCTAGATCTTCAGCAGAAGCTGAGTATAGGTGCTTAGCATCTACTACTTGTGAGCTTGTTTAGAAAATTAAACTTTTTAAAGATCTTGGAATAGATAGTTTGTTACCTGCAAATCTGTTTTGTGATAGCAGTTATGCTATCCAAATTGCTGCTAATCCAGTTTTTCATGAGAGAACCAAACATTTTGAAATTGATTTGCACTTGGTAAAGGAAAAAGTTACTTCTAGAGTTATAAAAACCTTGAAAGTTGCATCTTCTAACAACGTGGCAGATGTGTCTACTAAGGGATTAAGTATTTCTCAACATAAGTTGTTTTGTGATAAGCTTTGGTTTGTTGATATGTTCAAGCCATAAGCTTGAGAGGGGGTGCTGAATTTATATGTTTTATTCAAGCTTATGTCTTTGGTTTATGTTGAGGGGCTAATAATGTCATTATTCTATATAGTTTTCATGTTTAGTTGTGTACGACATGTTTCTTTATTTTCAAGGGCTAAAGTGGAAATATGGCCTATATGAGCATATCATCCTAAAACCCTAGATCATTCATTGTATATATATATATATATATATATATATGTGTATATATATATATATATATATATGTGTGTGTGTATGTATGTGTGTGTGTATATGTGTGTGTGTGTGTATGTGTGTATGTGTGTATATGTATGTGTATATATAATATATATCTCACATATGTAATATATATATATATATATATATATATATATATATATATGTGTGTGTGTGTCTGTATATGTGTATATATATATATATATGTATATCTCTATCTCTCTCTCTCTCTCTCTCTCTCTCTCTCTCTCTCTCTCTCTCTCTCTCTCTCTCTCTCTCTCTCTCTATATATATATTATATATATATATATATATATATATATATATATATATATATATATATATATATATATATATATATATCTTTTTTTGGTTTGATTAATGATCAACTTGATCATTTGGTATAAGTCTGATATTGTTAGCATAGGACTGAGTGATTGCAGGAAGGTTGTTTGTATTGAATCTTTGTAGTGAGATAGATGAGACCTTCTGAAGGGGGCAATCTTGTTTTCTTTGTATCTGTTTGGTGAGCACACTTTTTGTGGACTCATCTTTTTGAATATTTTAGTAATAAAAACATTGCGTGATTGGCTGGGTGACTTTGTTGTGTTGTGGTTGTGATTTTGGGTTAGATCTGTAGTTTTAACAAATAAAATAACTTTCTTTTAATAATTATCTTTCTGAATTCGTTATCTTTATCATTAATAAATTTTGATTTCACGTTTAATCCTTGTACAGGTTCACGTTCGATTCTAGTTCTGTATCACGGGTATTACTAATCTATGTGATCGACCATGGGAATTACTATTGTAATCTATACATTGTTTCAACCTTGGTTGAAGTTCATAGATCATAGAATATCACAGTTATTAGATCGAGATAAAATAGCTACAACCCAAACAGATAAATGTACGCACTCGTAATATTTTATTTATGATCATATTGAGATTAGTTACTTTTATTGGACACTTTTTAAGTAATACAAATAAAATATGTGAACATATGATGTTTTTAAACCAGACCATAATGAAAGAATGTCTGAATACATCATATCTTAATACTCGTTGGGTGAAGCTCGCACAAATAGGACAAAAGCTGGATTTATGACTGTAAAGCCTCCATCAAGTACTAGATTATGCCCACTCATGTACCTGGCCTCATCGCTAGACAAGAAAAGAGCAGCTTCTGCAACATCATCATTCCCAAGAGCAATCCCTTTAAGATTCGAATAAACGTTTGAGTATTTCTCAGGATGATCTCTTGTCATTTTAGTATTCAACGGTTAAGGGATAAAATATTGTAATTATATATCATGACAATCAATAATAAAACACAAAACATCAAAGAATACATGCGGAAACGTATAGGAAAGATTAATGAATAATTAATTAACATAAATAAAAGTATGCATACCTTTATTGATTATAGCCGAACAAGAATTAAATCTACAAAACTAGCAAGTGATGAACCATAATTAGGGTTTATAGGATTATAAGAATTACCCCTTACCGATTTTGTAATTCAATCCAAGAATACTAACAATAATGTGTTAGTACCACTTTCTTGTACACACGCATTATAACAAATTAAAGTAATGCTAGTTTTAATTAAACGAAACAATTTGATTTTGAAAGGTATGTGTCGACACCCTTGAGTGGTGGTCGATCGAATGAAGCAAAAACACACACAAACTATTTAGGGTTTTAGCTATGAGTCAGAGATGCAAAACCAAGACCCCTACCTTGATATATACTCAACATAACTTGGTGAACAAGTTGAGTTTGGGTTGGGTTGGATAACCCTTTGGCCGATCGGTATACTAATCCCAAAGGATTTGGAACCTTCCCAATATTAATTTTGCAATCTAGTCCTTTCCAATTACATTTAGCGAATCATAGTCCATTACACTTAATTACTTAACGTCCGTTATATTATTTCGTTTAATTAATAAATAAATATAACATTTATATTTAATTATTAACTTTAATTCTCATACGCAAAGTGTGCAATCCCGTGGTCTCGAGTTCAATCCTAACTCACGTCTACTAATTTATATCCATAAAACCAACAGTTCACACTTGGATATATCTTAATAGAGTGATCACATCGGTTAGCGTCTAGCAACACTTCGATGCCTCTAGTACAACTCGAGAAAGGCTCCTGGAAAACCTTTTAATGATTTCTCATTATTATTATCCTTTTGTTTCTAATACCATGTTAAATAAAGATATGGAATTAAGTCATTCTTTATTCAACTATTTTGTTTCTCTTTTTAAGTGACTGACCAAGATTACCAAATCTTCTAAACATATTCAGGGCAGATTTTGGGTGCGGCCACACAAACATCTTGTTAACCCTACGAGGGGCCCAACAATATTAAACTCCAAACTTTGTAACACTTCTAGAAACAACCCTTATGACTACTAGTTACGTATTGTAACAACGCGCATTTTTCGGGTTACTTTTCATATTTTTAAAAAGTTACTATTCACTTTTACTATTCACTTTACTATTCATCCCAGTAAATTTTTATTTCACATTCTCGTAAGATAAATTATTTTAGTAATGACCGAGAGTTTGACAATCGTTAGATCATTTTCAAAAGTTATTAAGAAAACATCGCCTTAAGGTTTCATTTTGGTCGAACACCATTTCAACATCCCGCATAATAACTAAAACCAACTCGACAATTTTCCCCACATCGAATAATTTTTAGATCACTCATAATTAATTTGAAAATTTTAAGATTTCTTTAAATATTACCAAATAAACCTGAGTCAGACGAGACTAAACTTACGCTTTTAAACAAATCTACGTAGACCCAAACTTAACCATTCCTGCACGGTATTTTCTAAGATATTTAGAAACTTTTACATTTTTGGAAAAGTCAAACATATTTCCCTCCTCCTTTGACCATAAAGAAATTAAGCTTGTACGTTCTACATTTTTGCTTAAATCGCGTAACTTTTAAACTTCACATATAACTCAAGTTATCCCACGATAACTAAAACCATATTTTGACATCTCATATCACTTATAGACTAATTTTAGTCTACTTTAAATAAATTCACCATCATTTCCCGAATCTCGCTCTTTTCTCGATAAACCGCGAATTACGCTTTTTGACCCGTGTTTCCACTTTAGGCGCTTTTGCACCCAATAAGACTTATCACTCATTTTATATTTTTATATGGAGTATAATAATGAGTTTAATCATTCCTATAAGTTTCATATTTTACGATACCCGGTTTTACGTTTTATGGATTAACGGCTTATAGTTAGCGATTAACGAAACTAAAACTCGCTCTGTAACCAAGATAATACCAAAACTATCCACCTAAGTCATCTTATCTTCATTTGGCTGACCTAAGGTGGGGGGAGTCATCATTTTGGTGGCATCATCCTAACCATGCTTCATTTAGATCATTACATGTATCCTAACTTAACTATGGTTAACATTTAACCCAATATATGGTTAACCAAACTTACCCTCCTATAAATAGCAAGTTAAATACTTCCTAAAAACCCTCATTCACTGATTTGGGTCGTTCATGCCACAAAATTTTCATATCTTCCATAATTTGTTCTATAAACTCCAAATTTATGCAAAGAAGTTTCAAGTAGTAAGTTACTACATCAAAACTCTAGCAAGTTTAAGTGATCTTCTTGAGTTTAGATCCACTCAAGTCACTTAGTACTTCATCACCAACTCTTCAAGATCACAAGGGTGCCAAGGTGTAGAAAGCTAGCTCAATTCAAGGTCCTTAGTGTTCAATCAAAGTCCGATCCTTACTAGTTTCTCCTTTCTTAATTGAAAGCCAAAAGTTGTAAGCAACTAATCACCACCATCATCTCATCTTTATTATTCATAATCTTAACAATTTCATGCTATATATATAGTTACTATGTTGATTCATGATGTACATATACTCAATCACATGTTTTAATTCACATATTGTCGTAAAAGTAACAAACTAGTAAACTAGTCATATTTTACACGTTTGAAACCATTAAAACCAGTCATATATGGACTTTCTAACTTACATACTATGGTAGACAAGATAAAAAGGTCAATATAGCAATTTTAATCACCCGAAACAGACAAACGAGTCAAAAGTTATGGCCAAAAGAAGTTAGCGAAACCAAACACCGAACCGCCTAACACAAGTCATAGCGCTTGTTCGTTGAAAGTGGTACTCGGTCCGAATCATAAAAAAAGTTAAAGCACGAAAGTTGTCCGGAACGACGTTTTCCTTCTATAGCAAAAAAGCTCGGACCTTAAAAAACGCTTAAATAGGCCATTATCTTTCAAAAACTGAAATTGCCCTATATATAGTTTCACGACTATACTTTTGTCACAACTAAAAGCAAAACCAAGTTATTTTCATAGCTAGTTACATATTAACTTAACAAAACTTCATTTAATATTTGAAATAGTTTTTTCACAAGTAACGGAAAAATGACCATTTTACCTTTTTCCGACGATTTTTACCAAAACTTTATTCTTGAACATGTTAATAAGTTGTAATCACTTGTAAGCAATAAGAACCTGTAAAAACTAGATATTTACTAAAAACATGATAAACTTTATGATATAACAATCTTCATTCAAAATCTATGTTTTATCTACTAAGTACTACAAAACTAGGGAGCTTCATGTGAGGGGTTTCATTTGAGTAAAACGTATCGACGAGTTGCTGGATTTACGATTTAAATTGTCCTAGCTCCTCGAACGTTTACTACATAACCTCTGAATTATGATGGCCGGAACGGTAGTACGATATCTATAAACTAAATACGTTTTCACAACTAGACCATTTCTATAAACGACATACACAAAAATCATGTACTACATCATGATTAACATAGAGACGTATATAGGTTTGTTATTTCTTTAGCATCATTATTTCAAACCTAAGTCGCAACATCCTATTCTAGGTTGCTTGTAGAAGTTCTCACGGATTATCCATCATTATCATTATACATTTGATATCATTTACTTTGAGGTGAGTTCAAAACCATAGATGTAAGGCGATAAATTTAACAAAACCTCCATGTTAGAAATTAAGGTTTTGTTGAAAGCCTCAATACAATAAGATATGATTCATTTTTAGAAACGGGAAAAGCCAAACTTGAGGTATATTGGACTCTATAAGATTTTAACAAAACTCTTTAGATTACCAACTTAAGCCACGACCAAAAACTTAGAATGGTACATAACACATTCTATGACCAGAAACTTAAGAATGCAAAAAATTAGAATTCGGCGCATACACCCACATTCTCCTAGACAATTCAACATCGGATAACACACACCGAATTCGGACGGAATTCCATTAAGGTGGTGAGACCAGAATAACGCGCATTTTTGGGGTTACTTTTCATATTTTTAAAAAGTTACTATTCACTTTCACTATTCATCCCGTAAAATTTTTATTTCACATTCTCGTAAGATAAATTATTTTAGTAATGACCTGAGAGTTTGACAATCGTTAGATCATTTTCACAAAAGTTATTAAGAAAACATTGAAAAGTTTCATTTTGGTCGAACACCATTTCAACATCCCGCAGACAAACTAAAACCAACTCGACAATTTTCCCAACATCGAATAATTTTAGATCACCATAATTAATTTGAGAATTTTAAGATTTCTTTTAAAAGTTACCAAATAAACACCGAGTCAGACGAGACTAAACTTACGTTTTAAACAAATCTACGAGACCTGCACTTAACCATTCATGCACGGTATTTTCTAAGATGTTTAGAAACTTTTATATTTTGGAAAAGTCAAACATATTTCCTCCTCCTTTGACTATAAAGAAATTAAGCTTGTACGTTCTACATTTTTGCTTAAATCGCAGAACTTTTAAACTTCACGTATAATCATAAGTTATCCTACGATAATCTAAAACCACATTTTGACATCTCATATCACTTATGGACTAATTTTAGTCTACTTTAAATAAATTCACAGTCATTTCCGAAATCTCATTCTTTATGATAAACTGCTAATTACGCTTTTTGACCCGTGTTTCCAGCTTTAGGCAGCGTTTTTGCACCCAATAAGACTTGTCACTCATTTTATATTTTTAGATGGAGTATAATTATGAGTTTAATCATTCCCAAGATAATACAAAAACTATCCACCTAAGTCATCTTATATTCATTTTGTTGACCTAAGGGGGGGGGGAGTGATCATTTTGGTGGCATCATCCTAATCCTGCTTCATTTAGATCATTACATGTGTCCTAACTTAACCATGGTTAACATTTAACCCAATATATGGTTAACCAAACTTACCCTCCTATAAATAGCAAGTGAAATACATCCTAAAAACTCTCATTCACTGATTTAGGTCGTTAATATCACAAAATTTTCATATCTTCCATAATTTGTTCTATAAACTCCAAGTTTATGCAAAGAAGTTTCAAGTAGTAAGTTACTACATCAAATCTCTAGCAAGTTTAAGTGATCTTCTTGAGTTTAGATCCACTCAAGTCACTTAGTACTTCATCACCAACTCTTCAAGATCACAAGGGTGCCAAGGTGTAGAAAGCTAGCTCAATTCAAGGTCCTTAGTGTTCAATGAAAGTCCGATCCTTACTAGTTACTCCTTTCTTAATTGAAAGCCAAAAGTTGTAAGCAACTAATCACAACCATCATCTAATCTTTATTATTCATAATATTAACAATTTCGTGCTATATATATAGTTACTATGTTGATTCATGATGTACATATACTCAATCACATGTTTTAATTCACATATTGTCGTAAAAGTAACAAACTAGTAAACTAGTCATATTCTACACGTTTGAAACCATTAAAACCAGTCACATATGAACTTCCTAACTTACATACTATGGTAGACAAGATAAAAAGGTAAATATAGCAATTTGAATCACCCGAAATGGAGAAACGAGTCAAAAGTTATGGCCAAAAGAAGTTAGCGAAACCAAAATGCCGAAACTGCCTAACACAAGCTGTTAAGCAGCTATTCGTTTTGAAAGTGGTACTTCTGGTCCGGATCATCAAAAAGTTAAAATACGAAAGTTGTCCGGAATGACGTTTTACTTCACTTGCAAAAAAGCTCGGACCTTGAAAAACGCTTAAATAGGACATTATCTTTCAAAAACTGAAAGTGCCCTATATATATAGTTTCACGACTATACTTTTGTCACAACTAAAAGCAAAACCAAGTTATTTTCATAGCTAGTTACATATTAACTTAACAAAACTTCATTTAATATTTGAAATAGTGTTTTCACAAGTAACGGAAAAATGACCATTTTACCCTTTTCCAAAGATTTTTACCAAAACTTTATTCTTGAACATGTAAATAAGTTGTAATCACTTGTAAGCAATGAGAACATGTAAAAACTAGATATTTACTAAAAACATGATAAACTTTATGATATAACAATCTTCATTCAAAATCTATGTTTTATCTACTAAGTACTACAAAACTAGGGAGCTTCATGTGAGGGTTTCATTTGAGTAAAACGATAGACGAGTCATTGGATTTACGATTTAAAGTGTCCTAGCTCCTCGAACGCTTACTACATGACCTCTCGAATTATGATGGCCCGAACGGTAGTACGATATCTATAAACTAAATACGTTTTCACAACTAGACCATTTCTATAAATGACATACACAAAAACCATGTACTACATCATGATCAACATAGAGACGTATATAGGTTTGTTATTTCTTTAGCATCATTATTTCAAACCTAAATCACAACATCCTATTCTAGGTTGCTCGTAGAAGTTCTCACGGCTTATCCATCTTTACTTTAAGGTGAGTTCATAGCCTCACTTTCTGTTACTTAATTGTTTTACAAACCCTTGGGGGGAGATACATGCTTTATTTTAAATCAAACACATTGCTTTGAAATTATACTTGAATGTATTATTTTCACTAAGTACTACTATTTCCAAAGTCCCTATTATCATGAACCATTATTCACTTGCGAGTGAACGCGAATAATGTGGATAGATCTATCGAGAATGACAAATCCGCTTGTGTTGACCGGTAGGCAAAAACGCACTCTATTTGAAGATCCATACGCTTAATGGCAAATTACCTATTAGGGCAACGTTACTATTATATGACAAATTATTAACGTTTTGGTTTCATGAGCTTAGCGCAATAATATCTGCTTTTGCTTTCAAACTATTGGTGTGAACCTATAGCTCACACTACCAACATAATGTGTTCAACCATCAAACAAACTCTATGAATTTCACTCAACCTTTGTCTTGACAGCTTTAAGCATGTATTTCGTGTCCATAATGTCGGGTCGCACGGAAGAGCAAGGACTAGATCAAGAAGGCTATAAATATTTTATCATTCACAAGACATCAAAAGACTTTATATTGATGCATTTTGTAAACAATGGAACCAAATGGGACCTCATTTTTGTAAACTCGATATTTATATAAATCGAATAATAAATCTTTAAAACGACTCAATTAGAGTTCGCTTTCTATTGTTATGATCATTGTGCCATGAAGTAACACCCAGCTTGAATTCATCACAGATCACGAAGTTGGGGTGTTACACGATGGCGCTAAGTTGCTCCATATAAAGGCACTACATTCATGACACTTATCCGGTATCTCAAGTCTCGAGGATAACTATTCATAATTTACTTATAACAATATCCACAAAGTAAATTATGTAGTTGATAAGTCCTATATTCAATTCATTGAATATCATCCAAATTGGTATGCATTCTCATCAATATACTTTCAAGTACATTCTACCACATCTCTCAGATTTGTCTTAGTTTAATGATACTCCTATATCATTGATCGACAACGGACAATTTAGAATAACTTAGTTACTCATGGATTAAACATGTAAATATATGACAACAATATTATAAATGAAAATAAACATAATCAAAATTTTATTTTATCAAAATAATAAATGTTTTACAATATCCTTTATCCAAATACTAATCACAGTTTTGCATGAAAATATTAGCTAAACGAAGTCCAATTCCATTGGCAAGTCCAACAAGCTTTTCTCTAGCCAAAGCCTTAGTGAATGGATCAACTAAGTTGTCATCTGTGTGAACTTTCAATAGATTTATTTCACCTTCATGGACTTGTTCCCGAACATAGTGATACTTCCGTAGAAAATGTCCGTGCCCTTCATGACTCTAGGTTCATTGGCAAATATGATTGCGAGAATTGTCACAATACATATCAATAGGTGATTCAATCAAGGCATAACACCAATCCCTAAAATGAATTTCCTATTCCAAATAGCCTCCATTGCGCCTTCCGGCAATTTATGTATTCGCTTCGTCGCAGACATCGCATCAGATCGCTTCTTGCTCTTCCAATAATCGCTTCCTCCATTGATGACAAAGACATAACCACCGAGACTCAGATCATCTTTATCACATCGCCAGATGCATCACAAGAATCGTAACACCAAGCTCGTGTCCGGATTTCCACCATACACTAAAACATATCTTTCATATTCCTAAGATACTTTAGAATATGTTTAACAAAGATCCAAAGAAGTTCACCCGGATTCGCTGATATCGATCGTCATGTTTTGAGCGAACGCCACATCCGGCCTTGTACATCTCACAAAGATACATAATAGATCCCATCAAGCATAAGGAACTTTCTCACTGCGTGCCACTTCAAGCAGTGTCAAGCACACATATTGCTACATAAGCCATGCTTTACTTCCATCGCAAATATCATTTCTTGAATTTTGCATATTGAATCTCTTCAATATTTTGTCAATGTAAGTGCTTCGACTTAAACCAATTAACCGCTTTGACCTATCTCGGTAGATCTTGATTCCCATAATATATGCAACTTCTCCTAAATCCTTCATGGAAAAACATTTTCCAAGATATGCCTTAACATTTTGCAAACTTGGAATGTCTTTTCTCATAATTAATATGTCATCGACATAAAGGATAAGGAAAATTACATCACTCCCACTAACTTTGTGATATACACATGGCTCATCAAGATTTTGAATAAATCCATACCTTTTGATTTCTTCATCAAATCTCTTATTCCATTGCCTCGATGCTTGCTTCAATCCATAAATGGACCTTTGAAGTTTGCATACACGGTTTGAAATTGTGGATTCACGAACCCTCAAAGTTGCTTCATATAGATGTCTTCATCTAAGCGACCATTCAAGAAGGCGGTTTTGACATCCATCTCGCCATATCTCATAGTCATAGTATCGCTATAGCTATGAGAATTCTAATAGCTCTAATTTCGCTAGAGGAGAAAAGGTCTCCTCGTAATCTATGCCATAAGTTTGTGTAAAACCTTGCTCAACTAGACGAGCTTTATAGATGTGTATATTGCCATCCATGCCAGTCTTTATTTTATAGAGCCACTTACTTCTAACCACCTTGGCATTTGGAGGTAAGTCAACCTCTTCCCATACTTCATTATCTCTCATGGATTGCATTTCCCCATTCATTGCAGCTTGCCATTTGTCCTTTTCAGGACTTGTCATGGCAGCTTTATAACTAGTAGGCTCTCCAAGATCTCCTAACATAGTTTCCTCAACATCTACGTTAATATATAGACGTTCAGTGCACGCGTAGACCTTACGGATCTGAACGGAATCACTTCAACTTCGGTGGAGGACCCGGACTATCGTGTCTCTACCGCAAGTACGCTAGTGTTTTCGTAAGGTAATGTATCTTCATGATCATCTTCTAGATCATAAACTCTCCCACGTAATTCTTGAGATACGAGATCATTCTCAAGAAAATTTCCATACCTAGCAACAATTACTTTATTTTCGCTGGATAGTAAAAGTAGTAACCTATAGTTTCCTTAAGGTATCCTATGAAGATACACTTTACAGATCTTTGTTGGAGTTTATCTGCGGAGTCACGTCTAACATACGCCTTGCAACCCCGGACCTTTAAATAAGACAGGTTAGGAGTTTACCATGCCATACTTCATATGGTGTCTTATCAACCTTCTTTGTGAGAACCATATTCAGAATGCGAACAACTGATTCTAAAGCATAATCCCAACAGGATAAAGGTAGAGTAGTAAGATTAATCATTGATCGTGTTGTTCCCAATTCACTATCGTATAAAACAGTTTAAGTATTAAAAACGAACTAATAGTGAATCAATGACTGAAATACAATGTAAGTAAACACACTGATAAATTTTCAACATAATATTCTTTATTAGAAATCAATCAAAAGAATACATTACCCAAGTACTTTCGAATAGTACTTGGGATTAAAATGACAAAGGGTTGGTACTCACAAAGCTCAAAGCTAAGTCCGAGCACAACTACTATGGAACCACCGAGCTATCTCCGGATCGAGTTAGATTTGGAGGAGTGAAAGATGGCTTGTGTGTGTGTGTTTTACAATTCACAAGCTTGAATCTTTCACTCAATCTCTTATGCTATTTATACAAGTATGAGTTTTAACTTTATCCTAAGTGACAAATCGACATTATACGTAAGACAAAATAATGATGTATTTTGTCTCGCTTATAAAGACTATATTCGAAGAGACAAGACGCTTTCATAAGTCGGTGATGACATTGGGCCCGATAGTTTTCCATTCGTGGAAAGTTGACTTTGGTTTATAAGAACTTCGACTTATCTCGATTCAAACTTATCCCGCCTTATCCCGCTCATTCTTCGCCTTCATTGCCTTCGCCTTCTACTCGCTTTGTCTTCGTAAGTAGTCGGTGAGGAGTTTAGGATTCAGTGAGTTATTGTTATCACCACCGAATCCACCATCTTCTTCTTGACTCGATCTTCACCCCTTAAGTTCCACCTCATCGAGTGCGAGACTTCTTCTTTGCCTCTTCGAGTATCTCGAAGATGGCCCACCGAGAGACTATGCACTCAAGGACTGTTAGTGTTTAACGCCCAAACACTTAGGGTATTTTCTATTGAAATCCTTGACTTAAGGGTTTTGGGTATTTATTGAACCCAACAGATCGTATCATGTCCAACAATGTATGATTTCTTCTCTCAGATACACCATTTTCTTGTGGAGTATATGGAGAAGTGAGATTCTGGACAATTCCATTCTCAGCTAAGTAATCTTTAAACTCTTGGCTTAGATACTCGCCTCCTCTATCGGATTTAAGAGCTTTAATCTTCTTTCCCAATTGTAGCTCTACTTCTGCTTTGAAAACCTTAAATGTTTCAAACACCTCATGTTTATGCTTAAGTAAATAAACATAACCATAACGGATGAAATCATCAAGAAGGTTAAGAAGTAGCTAGCACCTCTCTTTGACACATGTCTAAGTGGTCCACACACATCAAGTATGAATAAGACCAAGTAGATCGACGCCTCCATATTGCTATGAAAAGGTTTCTTCGTCATCTTCCCGATTTGCATGACTCACATTTATCAAATAATTCATCATTGATATTTTGAAAAATCCCTTCTTGTTGCAAAAGCCCTTCGTACAAAAGATAAAACAAAATTTCATTCAAGATGGATCCCCATTGCTTCAAGCTTAACCTTCTTCTTGAGGAGTGCTTCTTTGTCAGGGTGCTCTCTTATCTTAGCATTCAGGTCTTTGCAAAACCTTTCATTTTCTGGAGTATTGATTTGTGAGGCCACTGGTAGATAGCTTGCCATTGTAGGCACTCCTGCAAGATCTATGTCACTCCACCTTTGGAATGTTGGGTTTCCATAGACATCAATGAAGAAAAGTCCTCTTTCAGGATTTTCAATGCTTGTCATTGACTAGATGTGGTGGTCAATTCTTTCTTGCCTGATGGCTGCAGCTCTCCTGTTCTTTTCGTCCAATTTCTTTCTCATTTCACCATTTTAGCAACCGAGCATCCTTGAACTTCGGCCCACCGCCCTTTTGAAGCTTCTTAGGATCAATTCCAATATTCTCACTTCCTCAAGAACAACTTGTACCAAGGTTTTTGCTCTTTCTTTCTTCCTCGCTAGTTTCTTTCTCCTTTCTTCCTTTGCAAGATAGGCACTTAAACTTTGTTGTGGTGTGTGTGCAGTCGAGTGTTGCCGATCATATAGGGAATCTTCTCGTGATCGTGTTTGCATTATGGCCTTTCCTTTATCTTGTCCTGAAAAAGATGATGCTACCAAAGGTGGTGTTGTTTTCATGATTGGTGTTGCCACTGTCATTGTCATTGTTGTTGTTGGTGGTGGGACTGATGATAAGGGTGTTGTTGAAATTGGTGGGATTGATGATATTGGTGTTGTAGAGACTGGTTGAGCTGACTCCCTCTCAGTGTGAGAGGGAGTCTCTTTAGTAGCTTTCTCCCCCTCAACTGTTGCTGCAACATTAGTGAGAGCAAGAGTTGCCTCAAAAACTGAGGGAGTTGGAGTGGCTTGACCTTTGAAGGCTTGGTAGATCTCCGTGACCATAGCCTTAATGTCAGTTGTATCCTTTTGAAGACCGGTGACTTTTTCTGCCAGATTAGCCTAAGATAGTTCCAAAGCAGTCATTCTAGGCCCAAGATTCCAAGCCATTGAAGACGATGCCTTAGCCAAGGTAGTCACTTAAGCATCCAAAGAACCCAGTGTAGCCTGAAGAGACTGAACTGAAGACTGAAGACCTTGAACATTTGCAGATTAGAGCATATCAATTAGTTCAATGAGATGTGAGGAATTCTTAACGTAGACTTCAGTGGCCTCCAGCACTTTGGAATTGAGTGCTGGGTCTTCTTTGACAGCATCCCTAATTTCATCAATTGTAACACCATAACCCTGAAGATGCTTAAGAAATTTAACCAGGTTTTCATCCAGTGTATGAAGATGTGGGTACATGAGATCCTTGTGTTCGTCAGTGTTTGCATCAAAAGCATGTACCTCACCTTTAGATCTCGTGATAGTCGGTACCGCTTCAAGTGTGTTGTTCCCATAAAGTTTCAAGAACCTGAATATAGCTTCCTGAAGCTTTAGTGATCCACATAACCGCTTGCCTCTTTGTCGTGGAAGAGCATTGTCAAACTTTCTCAATTCTTCAGACATGATGAAGAAGAAGAGTCGAGTCATTATCTTCAGTGGAAAGGTGACTCTTTAGGCTCTTATGGATCAGCCGATGCTCTTGTTCGCTTTGAACATCGTCCATTTCTTCTCCTGCCGATAGTATTTCATCATCACCGCGACTTGTTCTTCATTAGAGAAAAGAATTTCAATGACCTCAAGAATCGCTAGTAAACCGTGGTGGTGATGGGTTCCATATCGGTGGTGGTATTAATCCTCTAAGTCTTTATCCCCTGTTCCTTCAAGCAATCGTGGTTATTCCTGCTATCGCTAGAAGCAATGGCGCGAGATCCCTATCACGGGTGTTCATTTCCTCCGAGTCTTTGGGATCATTGGTTGGCCCTCGAAAAAGTTGTGATGTGCGAATGTCATCCTTGGGCAAGGGAAGGCGCCCCTACCGCGGGTTGTATGTTTCCTCCGGATCTTGGGAGTAGTAGTTGGGACCAAGGGCACTGACTGTGATGTATCGTGTCATTTTTGTCACCGGGGTGGATGTTGCTTGGTCTCCAGGGTGGGTGGCGATCGACCGGGGCTTTCTTTGCCTTTAGGTTGTGCTCAAAGCCTCGTGGCCCCGAGACTTGGGTTTGGTCTTAGTCCCACCGAGACATCCCTTTCTTTTTAGGATCGTGGTTTGAGACATCGAGTCCCTTTGGTTGTTTACAAGAACCATATGGGCCACAATTCTATTTCAAATGACTTGGGATGGGTTTTTCAAAGTTTGATTGACTCGTGATACCGTGTAAATCGTTGTATTTGTATTCCGAGGATAATTACAACCCAAGAACACTTGTAAAGCATGTTAATACAAATAAGTCGTAAAACGCTTTATTTATATTTTACGATCTTCTAATGTTTTGTCGATAACAAAAGTAAGATCATTTTAATGAAACAAATAAAATACGTAAATGGTTTGAACTAATAGTTTTCTAACACACTTACGCTTTCACATAAAACACTAAAACAAGTACAAGTGATTTTATGCTTTAGATATACATATGTATAACAACTATTGTTTACATATTGGGATAACATATACTTAACTAAGTATACACTAAAATGGGTAAAAACAAGTATATACTAAAATGGATAAAAACAAGTATATACTAAATAGGTAAAAACTAGCAAATGGTTTTGACCCATAACCCATGGTTTTATTTATACCACTTAATCAAGTTCATTGTATCCTTAAGATACATTGTATCTAGAAAGAAAACCATGGATCAACCCATAACCCATGACCCATAACCAAAAATACCCATGGGCAAAGAGGATCGTACCATGGATCCCTAGCCTTGTGCTAGCCGGATCCCTTGTAGTCGGGATCCGTGGGATCCGGGAATGAGGATTTTTCCTCTATAAATAGTGAGCCATTTCGCATTGTTTCTCACCCTTTCAATCCTTTCTAACACACTTTCTCCCCGAGTTAAATCACTAACCTTAGATCCAAGAGATCTATGTTTGTAGTTTTGTTTTGTGTGATCTTCTAGGTTCCTCTTAGAGGCAAGATCACCACCTTTGAAGTTGAGCAAGCTCAAGTCCATGAGTTGCCATGCTTCCTCATCATCAAGGCTATTGAAGTCCTCTTGTTGATGATCTCTTTCTTTCTTCTAAGAAGTGTAGTGTTGAAGACATTAGTGAAAGATGTCTCAAGTGTCAAGACGAAGATATTAGTGAAGGGTATCTATCGTCTATAGGATAAGCACTTGTGGTAGGTGCTTAGAAGTCAAGACAAGAAGCATTAGTGAAAGGTGCATAGAAGTCAAGACAAAGAAGCATTAGTGAAAGGTGCTTAGAAGTGAAGACACAAGACATTAGTGAAAGGTGTCTTGTAGATCTAGTCAAAGGCATTAGTGAAAGGTGCCTTAGATGTACATTCGATATGGTGTGTTTCGATGTACAAGATAGACTAGTATTAGATCCAAGGATATTGATATCCTATATGATGTTGTAAAGGAGTAGATCTCCTTAGGGATTAGTCGTTGGTGTAGTGTGGTAGTAGTTCCTCCATTGCAATGGAACTAGGTGCTTAGCCTAGTACCTAATAAAGGGTAGGCGACGTTGTGAAGGTGTAGTTCACCTGGAGTGAAAGAACTAGGTACTTAGCCTAGTACCTTATAAAGGGTAGGCGACGCCAGATAGGATTAGTTCTCCTTGGTGTGAAAGAACTCGGTTGTTAGCCTAGCACCGTATAAAGGGTAGGAGACGTTGTGTTAGGTGTGGTTCGCCTTGGTGTGAATGAACTCGGTATTTAGCTTTGTACCGAAAAAGGTTAGCGACGTTGTGAAGGCTTCTCCGCCATAAGGAGATTGGTGTAGTGTTTACGAACTCTCGAGTAGGTGACTCGGGGAGTGGAGTAGGGCAAGGAAGGTGTCCTTGTAGCCGAACCACTATAACTACTCGTGTTGTGATTTTGTGCTTCTTACTCTTATCTTTTCATTACTTACCTTTATATGCTTGTTTATCAACATCCAACATACACATCCAAATAGATTGACATAATTCGATCTAAATAGTTTAAAAGGAAGTTTTAATTGGTAAAACTATTCAACCCCCCCTTCTAGTTTTCCACAATTGGCATCAGAGTTTCGTTACCAAGTTTCTTAAAGTGTATTGTACTTTAAAAACTTGATATGATCCATAGTTAATTGAAAACTACAAAGAAGGTTTTTCATAAAAGCAAACACCATGTTTTTCAAAACTATATGTTTGGATGTTGAGTTGATAACAACATTTTTTTTTATTTACCTTTTCATTTAATTGCACTAATCTTCTTTGTCATGTTGATTAGTCAAAGCTCATACCCACCAAGCTTTAGGAGTCGCTTGGTAACAAGAATACCTTCCTTAAGAAGGTATCTTAAATGCAAAGGAGCGAGAATCATCTAAGTGATATTTTGTTGTGTCATTTGTAAAGACATTCCTAAGTGCATTCGAGGTATGACTTTCCACTTATATCTAAATGATATTAGTTTAATAAATAAGTGTTAATTGTTAGGCATTTATTTGAGTAGATTTCGTGTTTACACATGTTTTACATGTAGCTTCATTAGGAAGCTGTTTCTCCCATATGTGTCACTCCTCCGTCTAGAAATCATGGTTTATAAAAAATTGTGTTTTATCTCACTTAATCCAAAAAACATATCTTCTAATAAAACAAAAACACAAATCTCAAAATTCCTCCTTTCCCATAAATACTCCCACCGTCGACCATCTCATCAAACCCTCACTTTTTCAAATCTTCCAATTTCAAATATTTCCTCTCATTCAAAACTTTATCTTCCTCTTTATTCCATCTCAACCGAAACCAAGAAGATTCGTCATCAACATGGTTTACATTGCGCTCGTGCTCATCGCCCTAACACTCATTGCACTTGTGTTCCTTATGATGAAGTTCACATACGGAGACATTTACTTTGTGTTGTTAATCTATATTGGGGTTATATACCCAATCATTTGTATCATCCTTAGTATTGAAATGCAATATTATTAATCTAGCTTATCTAGATTACTATTATTGGTTTATCATTTCTTTTGATTTATATGTTTATATTCTTTCGTGATACATTAGAGGTCATGTATGCATGCTAAAAGAAAATGTAGGATAAGACATATTTAGTGGTGTAAATATGTAAAACCTATGTTTTTATCAAATCATTTACATTACTGCATCCACGGATCCGGAAGATATACTAGCCGGATCCTATTTGTAAAGGAACCGTGGATCCGTCTCTATCGAAAAATGCAGTTTTATGCAAGATTAAAACCACTATCTTTCTAAAAATAATAATCCACTAGAAAGTCAAAACCTTGAGTTAAGTGTCATTATTGTTAAAAACCATTGTTAATAAAAATCTAATAAAAACGTTAGATAATCATAGGTTGATCACAAACATCACCTTCTATTAACTCATCTCTTCCTATAGGTGTCACTATGTCGCATGTATATGAGTTTGACTCTTCACTCTCTAGCGTCTACACTCCTAACATCTCTCTTGAACCCAACACACCTGGCAATCATATCCTTGGGTTCAATAATCTCAAAAACCGTTACTTCCACGAAGGACGTATTGTGCACACCTCTCTACAATTCGAAGAAGGTATCAATACCTCCTTCCGAGCCATATGACTAGAATGTCTTCTTGAAATCAACGAGAAGATATGTCCAAGGTTCATAATGGAATTCTTCCTGTTAATACAAATAAGCCGTAAAAACGTTTATTTATATTTTACGATCTTCTAATGTTTTGTCGATAACAAAAGTAAGATCATTTTAATGAAACAAATAAAATACGTAAATGGTTTGAACTAATAGTTTTTTTAACACACTTACGCTTTCACATAAAACACTAAAATAAGTACAAGTGATTTTATGCTTTAGATATACATATGTATAAAAACTATTGTTTACATATTGGGATAACATATACTTAACTAAGTATACACTAAAATGGGTAAAAACAAGTATATACTAAAATGGGTAAAAACAAGTATTTACTAAATAGGTAAAAACTAGCAAATGATTTTGACCCATAACCAAAGGTTTTATTTATACCACTTAACCAAGTTCATTGTATCCTTAAGATACATTGTATCTAGAAAGAAAACCATGGATCAACCCATAACCCATGACCCATGACCCATAACCAAAAATACCCATGGGCAAAGAGGGATGCACCACGGATCCCTAGCCTTGTGCTAGCGGATCCCTTGTGGTAGGATCCGTGGATCCGGGGAATGAGGGATTTTTCCTCTATAAATAGTGAGCCATTTCTTCATTGTTTCTCACGCCTTTCAACCTTTCTAACACACTTTCTCCCCGAGTTAAATCTCTCTAACCTTAGATCCAAGAGATCTATGTTTGTATTTTTGTTTTTGTGTGATCTTCTAGGTTCCTCTTAAAGGCAAGATCACCACCTTTGAAGTCGAGCAAGCTCAAGTCCATGAGTTGCCATGCTTCCTCATCATCAAGGCTATTGAAATCCTCTTGTTGATGATCTCTTTCTTCTTCTAAGAAGTGTAGTGTTGAAGATATTAGTGAAATGTCACACCCCAAATTACTGCTTTGCAATGAATGGAATTCTCGGGATTGATCGTCATAGCATCACAATCACAAGTTATATTGAACGACCTAAAGTGTCGCTTTGGAAAATACATCGCTTGATTTAATAAAATAATCGAGTTTACAAAGTAGGTCCCAAATGAAAACCAATTTGTGCGGAAATAAGTTTGATACAATACAAACGATGTTTTAAAGTAAGTAAAACCCAAGTGAGACGCGTCATCACGACTCCATGATGTGTCCCAATGCGTGCCATGAAGTGAATGCCTTAGATACCGAGATTAAAACATGCTAAAAGTGTCAACACAAAGGTTGAGTGAGTTCATAGAGTTTGTTTTGAAATGTAAAGCCTTCCAAAATTGTTTATGCAAAAGGCATTGTAAATCGTTGAAATGTAAAGACTTTCAAAATCGTTTATGTAGCAAAGGCATTGTAAATCCACCGCCCAAGTCCCGCCCATACAAAACTTGCAACCTGTGTGTTCACAACCCACCGCCGTAATGTGTGTAGTTTATGTTCCAAACATATGATGTCAAATGAATTCACACTAGTACCTAACACGACATAGAACAATAGCACTTAATCAATAGGACCATAGCACATAATCAATAGCACCTAACTCAATGTATATCAAGAGTCAATCGATTTAGAACGTTATACGACGTAGTACCATAGCACGCAAACAAGAACAATTTATATAGTATAACCTTTGATTTAGAAACAATGGTACTCATGATAAATTTAAAGTACTTATGAACGCAAATGAAAACAGTTTGAGCATGTATCTCCCCAAAACAGCTTATGAAAACAAGTAAAAGTAGGGGCTACGAAACTCACTTGGTAAACCGACGAGATGACAAGAGTGAGTACACCGAGGTATAATGAGATGCGTTATCCGCGACCTATGACGAATGATATGATATGTCATGAGTTGCAATGTAATGCTATGCATGCACTTCAGATGTTATTTATACCATTTACGAGTTTTGAAAATATTACTCGTCGATTTAAAAATACTCTTTGACGCCTTGACCCTTCAAAATGACTTTACATGTTTTACGCCAAAATGTCATCCTACAATGGTTTTATAATGATTTTGGTGAAATTAACACTTTTCGTCGCAAAACAATGTCGCCGGAATTTTCATGAAATTAACAAAATGGCTTTGGAAAACTAGTCGTAAAACGGTGTACGCCGATCGTTAGAGAACGAACTCGACGGTTTTGGAAAGTTTGTATCGATATCTAAAAGTTTCAGTTCAGGAGTTTTCGTCCAAAAGGTCTCGATCATAAAGATATCAAAGGCTAAAGATGGTGGTTTTGTTAATTGTGTGCGTAAAATGAGTTTCGCCAATGTTTGAACATCCGTAAATAATTCACCATAACTCCGCTTGACAAACGGCTTTTTGTTTTGAAAAATATGGCCGATGAACTTGATTTTACTAGAAGACACTTTGTTATAAAAGTTTTGCATCATGGTTAAAAACCGCCGCAAACATGGACGATATAGCTAATGAAATACTTGTAACGTAAAAATAATATAGTTTTTCGTAAAATAATATTTACGGCAACTTTATAAAACGCATATATTTGTCGCTTTAAACCGCTTTCACGTAAAATATGTCCTTAGCTTCGTATCAAGTAAACTAATATATTTTGAGAAGTCGAAATAATTTGTGAAGCTTAAGGCTCGTTTTTGACCCGAAATATGTAAAACAGCAAGCTGATATTTTCAGAAAATATACGCTTTCGTCGTCAAACTTTAAAAATTCACCACGGCTTCGTTATAACTCCGCTTTTGTCCGCTCAAAAGGCCACGGATTCGCTTTTAAAGTATATTTTCTAAATATCAAGGCCAAAATGTCGTACCATCAGTTGGTTTTTCCAGAAATTCGGATTAAGGACAGAACGTAAAATATAGTTTACGAAAATAGTTTTTCTCGGACAAAACCTATTCTAATCCCTTCAAATCAACTCCACAACTAATCTAATCCTACCATACACCTTCTTAGGGTGTCATGGGTTCCTAATCACCATCAAGACCAAAGAATAACTTGGGAATAATTATAGGATGACCAATAAATATATATAACTTCTAAAATCTTGAAATAAATGGTATAAATCACATAACATGCATATAAGCTCCAAAAATGATAAGAAACTCATGAAAATGAAGAGGAAACATAAAAATGATGAGAATATGCTTACTAGTGCAAGTGATGAGGTGTAGGTAACAAGGATTAACTTAAATATCCTTGGTTTTTATTTCAAAACCATGAAAAGGATATGATCTAGGTTGTTAACACTTGAACTTGATAAAAAAATCTTGATCCCCTTTGTGATCCTCTAATGGCCGGTTTTGGAGACTCAAAAGGAAGAGAGGAAAACAACTTTTATCACTTGTGAAAAAAGAAATGAATGAGTACATTGTCTAGGTGAAGACTTTTAACTTGAATGAAATAATTAGAAGACACAATGTCATGCCACATTTATGGAGTACCCTCCTTGGCCGTTTTTGTGGATCTTGTTCCCCAATATATATTTTTTTTTTTATATCTTGTTACTTGTATATATTTGTATAAACTTTTGACAAAGAGTGTAAGTAAAACAAAGTTTAGTTAATGTAAATGGAAGTTTTTAGTGCAAGTGAGTTTTTAGTAAATCAAAATAGATTATATTGAGATGAGAAAAATTGTGAAAATACTTTCCTTGTGAAAATTGAGTGATAAAATAATTATCGTACAATTTTTAAGAAAACGACGTAATAATTAAACGTTAACGATTAAAATACCAAATAAATTTGAAATACTAGGAAAACTAAAAATATAGTTTTTATGAACTAAAAGTAAGTTTAAAAATACCTCGGATCATTTTTGAAAGTAACGGATTAAATATTTAAAATTATAACTCACGCGATAAAGATTATTAAATATAAAAGTTACGCGTTGAAGGTGAAATGAAATGTCGTGAATGTACTAATGAGATGCACATGATGTCCATGAAATGTAGACTAATAATAGTCCATATGAAATGTACGTGATGACATGATCATGAATTCGCCGCTAAACCTCCAAGGTTACGCGAATTTGAAACAAGTAAACCAAGTTTACTATAAATGTTGAAATAATGAAACATGAATCGTGTCTAGAAATGACCTGAAAGTACGGGTTGTCACATTCGCCCATCCAAAAAGGAATTCAGTCCCTGAATTCAATCGTTGTTAGGTCTAACGGGTTTAGGGTTTGATGTAGCAAACTTTCCCATTCCCGAGCAAAACCCTCAAAGACTTTTTGGTAACCGATTTTACTTAATCTCACAACTCATCAAACAAGAACCGTCATGAGATTAGGCTAAATCGGTTTAGTAACAACTTGTTTCTAGCTCGATCTTTGCAACTCATCAAACAAGAACTCGCCACGCGGATCAAACCGAAACAAGTGGTTTTGAAGAAAATCTTTTGAAAATTTGGCTCGACACGGAATTGCTTACTCATATAAGACTACTACTCCCTTCATTGCATGATTCTTCCCGAATTAGACATAGGTGATCGTGCTATGTATAATTTAGGAGTAACTATGCAATGCTTGGACTAATCGACTCATATGTTTGTTTGGTGTTGGGTCAACTGTTGTTAAAATTGTGATGAACATCGAGGAGAAAAGACATGGAGAAGTGTCGTTAAAATGATAGTTAAGGTAAAAGAATTAAAATCCTCGTAAATGATATCGAATCGAAAGGAAATAAAGTACGATAGATGAGAATATATTACAACAAGTGGTTTAGCAAAAGTAGTACATCTTAGGTTATAAAGTTTCAATACGATGAAAGACATAAACTTAGTACAACGTAATACAATAGGAGAACTAAGACCGCTAGTTTCCGAACTTCTTCGCCTTCCGCTGTTGATACCTTGACGAGTTCCTTCTAACATATATACATTCCCATGAGCACCTTCGACTTGTTGACCTTGGTTTTGAGGACATTGGTTCCGATAGTGTCCTTGTTCCCCACATCCGAAGCACGTAACTATGGTCTTGCCCTTACAGCCCTTAGCAAGGTGTCCTACTTTGTGACAAATAAAACATATACCACATGGACCATTATGATGTAGCGTGCATTGGTGGCATCGTGGTAAGTTTCTGCATAAGCTCTTCCCTTGTTGGTGCAAAGAACATAGACCCCGCGACTTCTTGTCTTCTATTCTGTTGTTGATGATGGTTAGTGTTACGGTTTTGGTTGTCGTTATCATAACCTTCCGGTCATTTTCCCATTTTCTTTTGTTGTTGTTGATTTGGTTATCGCCGTTGTTGTTGTTGTTTTGGTCATTGTTGTAGTTGGTGCGGTTGTTGGGGTTGTTGTTGTTTCGGTTGGTGTTGGTGTACTTACCTCGCTTCACCACTTGTGCCATCAACTTCTGAGTAACTCGAATAGCTTCCTCGATTGTTTGTGGATCAAAAGATGTCACATCTCCTTGAATGACCTCGGGAAGTCCTCCAATAAAAGCCTCTAGCAACTTTTCATTATCAGAAACCATCGACGGGCATAACGCGGCTAATTCCTGGAATCTCCGAATGTATGTGTCAATGTCGTACCCAATCGTGACCAATTCATAGAACTCCGTCTCCAACTTTTTGATTTACTGTTCGAGGACAAAACTTCTTAGTCACCAAGCTCTTAAATTCCTCCCACGTAAGCTTAGAAGCATTTTCCATACCAATCGGTTGAGCGTATGAATTCCACCATGACAACGCTCCATCGAGTAAAGTACTTGTAGCATATTTGACCTTACTATCATCCGGACAGCATAAAGCAAAACACCGACTCCAACTTTTCAAACCATCGAACCATTGTCGTAGCTCCCCGGTACTCGAAACTTAGTGGGTTCACCACTTTGAAATCTTTGTACGAACATTTCTTAACTCCGGATCCTCCCAAGATTTCCAAGAGTAGTAGCTAGCCTAGCGACTTCAAAGAAGAGCATGCTGCCTCAAAGCAGCAGCAGCACCACCGCTTCCTTTCAACTCTTAAAGCATTAGCAATGCTATCATTCACCAACTTTTGAATAGCCGCTTGGGTCATTTCAACCTGTAGCTTTCTTCTGCCATATCTTCTTCAAAACAAGAGGAAATGTGAGACGAGCAAAATCCGATGTTAATAATAAGCGCTCCAAAGAAATGTGATAAGAAATGATAGATTTGAGGTTATGTTTCAAAATGATCGACGGGTTCAAAAGATGGGTTATGAGGTGTTGTAAGTGCTTCAATGTATGATGGTTTAGAGACTTAATGTGTGAATAAAGTGTAACTCGACATGTTAGTGGTGAAACAAAGGAGTGAGAGCGACTTCGCCTATTTAAAGTTTATCCGGCATTCGACGTTATCGGTGATGAATCACCGATGTAAAAATTGTGATAGGGAATGACAAGGAATTCTCCACGTTAGAGTATGGGGAAAAGATAATGGAATGGGCATTTAAGGGCATCCATGTGACAATCGATTTGAAATGAAAGTGAATAACTCAAAATGTACGTATAAACCGCATGTAAAGTGAACATGCACTTATGATGAAATGATGAGATGCTATGATAATGTAGTTATAGTCTAGGTCAATGATGCAACCTAGTTCTCTATAATCAAGCTCGATGCCAATCTGTCACACCCCAAATTACTGCTTTGCAATGAATGGAATTCTCGGGATTGATCGTCATAGCATCACAATCACAAGTTATATTGAACGACCTAAAGTGTCGCTTTGGAAAATACATCGCTTGATTTAATAAAATAATCGAGTTTACAAAGTAGGTCCCAAATGAAAACCAATTTGTGCGGAAATAAGTTTGATACAATACAAACGATGTTTTAAAGTAAGTAAAACCCAGTGAGACGCGTCGTCATCACGACTCCATGATGTGTCCCAATGCGTGCCATGAAGTGAATGCCTTAGATACCGAGATTAAAACATGCTAAAAGTGTCAACACAAAGGTTGAGTGAGTTCATAGAGTTTGTTTTGAAATGTAAAGCCTTCCAAAATTGTTTATGCGCCTAAGGCATTGTAAATCGTTGAAATGTAAAGACTTTCAAAATCGTTTATGTAGCAAAGGCATTGTAAATCCACCCGCCCAAGTCCCGCCCATACAAAACTTGCAACCTGTGTGTTCACAACCCACCGCCGTAATGTGTGTAGTTTATGTTCCAAACATATGATGTCAAATGAATTCACACTAGTACCTAACACGACATAGAACAATAGCACTTAATCAATAGGACCATAGCACATAATCAATAGCACCTAACTCAATGTATATCAAGAGTCAATCGATTTAGAACGTTATACTGACGTAGTACCATAGCACGCAAACAAGAACAATTTATATAGTATAACCTTTGATTTAGAAACAATGGTACTCATGATAAATTTAAAGTACTTATGAACGCAAATGAAAACAGTTTGAGCATGTATCTCCCCAAAACAGCTTATGAAAACAAGTAAAAGTAGGGCTACGAAACTCACTTGGTAAACCGACGAGATGACAAGAGTGAGTACACCGAGGTATAATGAGATGCGTTATCCGCGACCTATGACGAATGATATGATATGTCATGAGTTGCAATGTAATGCTATGCATGCACTTCAGATGTTATTTATACCATTTACGAGTTTTGAAAATATTACTCGTCGATTTAAAAATACTCTTTGACGCCTTGACCCTTCAAAAATGACTTTACATGTTTTACGCCAAAATGTCATCCTACAATGGTTTTATAATGATTTTTGGTGAAATTAACACTTTTCGTCGCAAAACAATGTCGCCGGAATTTTCATGAAATTAACAAAATGGCTTTGGAAAACTAGTCGTAACGGTGTACGCCGATCGTTAGAGAACGAACTCGACGGTTTTGGAAAGTTTGTATCGATATCTAAAAGTTTCAGTTCAGGAGTTTTCGTCCAAAAGGTCTCGATCATAAAGATATCAAAGGCTAAAGATGGTGGTTTTGTTAATTGTGTGCGTAAAATGAGTTTCGCCAATGTTTGAACATCCGTAAATAATTCACCATAACTCCGCTTGACAAACGGCTTTTTGTTTTGAAAAATATGGCCGATGAACTTGATTTTACTAGAAGACACTTTGTTATAAAAAGTTTTGCATCATGGTTAAAACCGCCGCAAACATGGACGATATAGCTAATGAAATACTTGTAACGTAAAAATAATATAGTTTTTCGTAAAATAATATTTACGGCAACTTTATAAAACGTGCATATATTTGTCGCTTTAAACCGCTTTCACGTAAAATATGTCCTTAGCTTCGTATCAAGTAAACTAATATATTTTTGAGAAGTCGAAATAATTTGTGAAGCTTAAGGCTCGCTTTTGACCCGAAATATGTAAAACAGCAAGCTGATATTTTCAGAAAATATACGCTTCGTCGTCAAACTTTAAAAATTCACCACGGCTTCGTTATAACTCCGCTTTTGTCCGCTCAAAAGGCCACGGATTCGCTTTTAAAGTATATTTTCTAAATATCAAGGCTAAAATGTCGTACCATCAGTTGGTTTTTCCAGAAATTCGGATTAAGGACAGAACGTAAAATATAGTTTACGAAAATAGTTTTTCTCGGACAAAACCTATTCTAATCCCTTCAAATCAACTCCACAACTAATCTAATCCTACCATACACCTTCTTAGGGTGTCATGGGTTCCTAATCACCATCAAGACCAAAGAATAACTTGGGAATAATTATAGGATGACCAATAAATATATATAACTTCTAAAATCTTGAAATAAATGGTATAAATCACATAACATGCATATAAGCTCCAAAATGATAAGGAACTCATGAAAATGAAGAGGAAACATAAAATGATGAGAATATGCTTACTAGTGCAAGTGATGAGGTGTAGGTAACAAGGATTAACTTAAATATCCTTGGTTTTATTTCAAAACCATGAAAAGGATATGATCTAGGTTGTTAACACTTGAACTTGATAAAAAATCTTGATCCCTTTGTGATCCTCTAATGGCGGTTTTGGAGACTCAAAAGGAAGAGAGGAAAACAACTTTTATCACTTGTGAAAAAAGAAATGAATGAGTACATTGTCTAGGTGAAGACTTTTAACTTGAATGAAATAATTAGAAGACACAATGTCATGCCACATTTATGGAGTACCCTCCTTGGCGGTTTTGTGGATCTTGTTCCCAATATATATATTTTTTTTTTTTATATCTTGTTACTTGTATATATTTGTATAAACTTTTGACAAAGAGTGTAAGTAAAACAAAGTTTAGTTAATGTAAATGGAAGTTTTAGTGCAAGTGAGTTTTAGTAAATCAAAATAGATTATATTGAGATGAGAAAATTGTGAAAATACTTTCCTTGTGAAAATTGAGTGATAAAATAATTATCGTACAATTTTAAGAAAACGACGTAATAATTAAACGTTAACGATTAAAATACCAAATAAATTTGAAATACTAGGAAAACTAAAATATAGTTTTATGAACTAAAAGTAAGTTTAAAAATACCTCGGATCATTTTTGAAAGTAACGGGTTAAATATTTAAAATTATAACTCACGCGATAAAGATTATTAAATATAAAAGTTACGCGTTGAAGGTGAAATGAAATGTCGTGAATGTACTAATGAGATGCACATGATGTCCATGAAATGTAGACTAATAATAGTCCATATGAAATGTACGTGATGACATGATCATGAATTCGCCGCTAAACCTCCAAGGTTACGCGAATTTGAAACAAGTAAACCAAGTTTACTATAAATGTTGAAATAATGAAACATGAATCGTGTCTAGAAATGACCCGAAAGTACGGGTTGTCACAGGTGTAAAATGTAAAACCTATGTTTTATGAAATCATTTACATTACTGCATCCACGGATCCCGGAAGATATACTAGCCGGATCCCATTTGTAAAGGAACCGTGATCCGTCCATCGAAAACAGCTTTCATGCAAGATTAAAACCACTATCTTTCTAAAAATAATAATCCACTAGAAAGTCAAAACCTTGAGTTAAGTGTCATTATTGTTAAAAAACATTGTTAATAAAAATCTAATTAAAACGTTAGATAATCATAGGTTGATCACAAACGACACTTTCTATTAACTCATCTCTTCCTATAGGTGTCACTATGTCGCATGTATATGATTTTGACTCTTCACTCTCTAGCGTCTACACTCCTAACATCTCTCTTGAACCCAACACACCTGGCAATCATGTCCGTGGGTTCAATAATCTCGAAACCGCTACTTTCACGAAGGACGACAGACACCTCTCTACAATTCAAGAAGGTATCAATACCTCCTTCCGAGCCATAGGACTCATGTCTTCTTGAAATCAACGGAAGATATGTCCAAGGTTCATAATGTAATTCTTCCATCAAGTCGAACTCGTCGTAACGAGGATCACTCTCTATCCCTTTGGTTTTATATCAAAAACCAAAAGTTCACTCTAACCCTTGGGCATTTTGCTCACATCTTCCGGATTCCAAATCATGGACATTGTGCCTTCACCGAAGATTGGTCTCTTGATTCTCTCTTCAACTCTCGTGAAGAGAATAGTCCATATTGTTCACACATACCCTCTCCCGAAGATTTAAATCGCATAATATGCAAACCTCGACCATATTACTCCGATCCAAACATTATCATTACAAGGGATATCCGAGAAGAGTACAAGCCTCTTGCACTCATCCCACGTGAAAATGTTTGGAGTCTTAGGGAAATCGAGAAATTCTTCCCGCTTGTTGTGCTCACATGTTGTAATCGCTTGCTAACACAACAACCATACAATCTCGCCTACTTCTTTGCAAGGCGATTACAAATCTTCAAGGCTCCAAGAATAAACTCATCCCTTATGGAATGTTCTTGACACGCCTATCATAATGTTATGCACTTCCATCCTCAATTTCAAAGTCCGTTGTACGCATTTCTTGTGAACAAGATGATGGAACCGCTAAACATATCTCTCATGAAGACTTTCTTCATTCTTGACTCCACCAACACTCATCAATCACACAATGATCCTCTAGCGAAAACACTCAAGAAATTTAGTAGTATTTCAAATAGGATCAATTCTACTACTACTGTGCTTTATCAATGTAATCCTATTTCCTTCATGAAATAAAACATCTTACATTTGATATCTTAGTTTTAGAACTCCTTTAACTAATCTTGTAATATAATGCATTGTCAAGATCATTGCATACCTTTAGTAAAGGTTCTATCTAGCGATGGACGGATCCCAAATGTTGTACTAGACGGATCCCTATCTTTAGGGAACCGTTGGATCCAAGAAATGTAAAATGCAATTGCAAGCATTGTATTTCAAACACATCCTTAGAACATCTCACACTAAGTTAAACATAGTATCGTAAGGCAAAATTAAGTTCTTTTCAAAATAGGTAGATTCTTCCTACTCATAACTTACCAAGACGCTTGTAGATCTATCGTTTCATTTTTAATCCATTACTCTTCCGCTCTCAAACTCACACTTAATTTTTCTACTTGATCCCTCACATCGAGTCTTAAGAAATCTTTCGATTATGGCAAAGTTGATCATAAATCATCCTCACCTCAAAATTGATCAAAGTTGATCAAATCCTAGTTTTCTCATCTCAAAACCTTTAGGATATTTTCCAAAACACAATCCTAAGTCACAACCGGATCTATAGGATCATTTAGCTTCAATTTACACTCTCATCTTTAATGTCATCCTTGCTCATTCATTGGTACTCATGAAAGTTCCAAATCTTTCCATAAAAGACAATCATTAGCTACATCACTCACCACCTTCAAGTACTTAAGCACCCCTTCATTTAAAACACCTAGGAGGACTGAAACACTCGAGATGATATAGGTCTTAGATCTTAGAAACATCATTTCCACTCTTTCATAGCTACTGAGAGCCGGATCCCTAGGATTAGCCTAGACGGATCCCTCTGTGGAGGGAATCGTGGGATCCGGATGACAGTTTAGGTCAAATCCTGCTAAAATAATCACTTCAACTCATCTTCCTAACTCAAACACTCCATCTCATCTTAAATGAGTTCCTAGATCAGTGTAAACTCTGAAGTTGACTCTTATGTTAATCATCACATTCCAATGAATCCTAGTGGCTTAAGGCTTGAATGCACTTGCCAATTCTCTTGCTTTATAAACCATCTTGTTATGACCTCCATAGTCATCACTCTCATCCTAACTTTCAGCTCTTGCAACCTCTTGAAATCATCTCATCATGAGGAAAATCCCAAGTAGTAACGTATCCACCAAAGAACCACCCATGAAAAAGGTTCGTGTTGTACACGAAATCTCTTCAACCGAATCATCTCCGGTCAAGCCAACAAATGATAGAATCCTTCATCATCCAATCCAACCAATTCCTAAAAGGATAGTACCCAAAAAACTACCTATGCCAAACACCACCATACCTCCTAGGCCAAACAATATCATCTCCACTAAACCATCACCATTGGTTCCTAGAGCTATTTCATTTACTTCACCACTATCATCACCACACCTCTACAACTTAGAGGACTTACCTCCTAGACCGTCTCATCCGCTTCCGCCGATAACATTCTCCTCATTAGGAGGAATAATGGTTCAAAATCAAGGTGTTGAGTCAACACTTGCTCCAGCTTCCTTTTCGCCTTCTCCATCATATAATCTTATTCGGATTATGAGAAATCATCAAATTCAACCACCCGACCATATGGAAGTTGACACTTCTTTACCACCACCATCATTCTTGGTCGAGGCATTCTCAAATGCACCTCCACCAATCCTTCATCGCTTGAAGCTCCACAAGCCGCTTCACTTGATCCTTCGTGATCAAGCCATTTCATTTCATCCACCACCACTACTAGCCATGACAAAGATTGCTATCATTGTCAACATGTTGAAAGTTTGATACATGAAGCACGAGAAGACCAACGTTTCATGTTCTATCATCTCCTCGAACGCTTCGACAAGATCAAACCTAAACAAAACTTGAGCTAGAAGAATTTTAGTGGTGTCCTAGCATCAAGCGTTAGTTGGTCTAGAAATTCCTAGTCATGTATTGTCTATTTTCTTATTTTTAGAGTCATGTATATCATAACTCTTGTTTTATTAAATGAAATTACATGCTACTTGCTATATTTCTGAGTATATGAGTATTTGATATTATCCTTATTTCATTTTGGTATTAACATTTCTTGTTATACCACCATTTTCTAATTTTATTCATCAGCCAAACGGGTCCCTCCGAATTGCCTAGACGGATCCCTACTAGGAGGGAACTGTGGGATCCGCGATACAGGAAACTATTTTCCTACTAACTTGGACCACATTTGCAGGAAATTGTGAATTATACTTGTTTTCTAACCTTTGTTTTATAGTTATTCAATTAACACATGAAGAATTTGACACCCTAAAGCTAAGGGAGCTTGGTGTCAAAACAATACATTGCAAAATTACTTGCATTCTTAGATTTATATCTCATAACTTCCGTTGCAAAATTGCAATCATCTAGGGGAGCACACCGTCACATAGACGTAATCTTTGCAAAATTTGCAAATGAACTAGATTAGCATTACTTTCTTGACGCCTTATTTAGGGATGGACTCGTCGGGGAGTAACGACGAGATCCTTTCCTGCTACTTGCTTTTTATTTCTTATTTCTTTTCTATTTTTCACATGTTTTTCTTAAAACAAAGTGTTGCTTTTTTCAAAACTCTTTTGTTTCGACAAAAAGGGAGAAGAAAGTAAAACTACAAAATCAAACTCTTACAATTTTAGCTTTTCCTTAAAATAATCTTATGTTTTGTCATCAACAAAAGGGGAGATTGTTAATACAAATAAGCCGTAAAAACGCTTATTTATATTTTACGATCTTCTAATGTTTTGTCGATAACAAAAGTAAGATCATTTTAATGAAACAAATAAAATACGAAATGGTTTGAACTAATAGTTTTCTAACACACTTACGCTTTCACATAAAACACTAAAACAAGTACAAGTGATTTTATGCTTTAGATATACATATGTATAACAACTATTGTTTACATATTGGGATAACATATACTTAACTAAGTATACACTAAAATGGGTAAAAACAAGTATATACTAAAATGGGTAAAAACAAGTATATACTAAATAGGTAAAAACTAGCAAATGGTTTTGACCCATAACCAATGGTTTTATTTATACCACTTAACCAAGTTCATTGTATCCTTAAGATACATTGTATCTAGAAAGAAAACCATGGATCAACCCATAACCCATGACCCATGACCCATAACCAAAAATACCCATGGGCAAAGAGGAGCGTACCACGGATCCCTAGCCTTGTGCTAGCCGGATCCCTTGTGGTAGGGATCCGTGGGATCCGGGGAACAGTAGGATTTTTCCTCTATAAATAGTGAGCCATTTCTTCATTGTTTCTCACCCCTTTCAATCCCTTTCTAACACACTTTCTCCCCTGAGTTAAATCTCACTAACCTTAGATCCAAGAGATCTATGTTTGTAGTTTTGTTTTTGTGTGATCTTCTAGGTTCCTCTTAAAGGCAAGATCACCACCTTTGAATTCGAGCAAGCTCAAGTCCATGAGTTGCCATGCTTCCTCATCATCAAGGCTATTGAAATCCTCTTGTTGATGATCTCTTTCTTTCTTCTAAGAAGTGTAGTGTTGAAGACATTAGTGAAAGATGTCTCAAGTGTCAAGACAAAGATATTAGTGAAGGGTATCTATCGTCTATAGGATAAGCACTTGTGGTAGGGGCTTAGAAGTTAAGACAAGAAGCATTAGTGAAAGGTGCTTAGAAGTCAAGACAAAGAAGCATTAGTGAAAGGTGCTTAGAAGTGAAGACACAAGACATTAGTGAAAGGTGTCTTGTAGATCTAGTCAAAGGCATTAGTGAAAGGTGCCTTAGATGTACATTCGATATGGTGTGTTTTCGATGTACAAGATAGACTAGTATTAGATCCAAGGATATTGATATCCTAGATGATGTTGTAAAGGAGTAGATCTCCTTAGGGATTAGTCGTTGGTGTAGTGTGGTAGTAGTTCCTCCATTGCAATGGAACTAGGTGCTAGCCTAGTACCTAATAAAGGGTAGGCGACGTAAGGTGTAGTTCACCTTGGAGTGAAAGAACTAGGTACTTAGCCTAGTACCTTATAAAGGGTAGGCGACGTTGTGATAGGATTAGTTCTCCTTGGTGTGAAAGAACTCGGTGGTTAGCCTAGCACCGTATAAAGGGTAGGAGACGTTGTGTTAGGTGTGGTTCGCCTTGGTGTGAAAGAACTCGGTATTTAGCTTTGTACCGGAAAAAGGTTAAGCGACGTTGTGAAGGCTTCTCCGCCACAAGGAGATTGGTGTAGTGTTTACGAACTCTCTAGTAGGTTACTCGGGGAGTGGAGTAGGGCAAGGAAGGTGTGCTTGTAGCCGAACCACTATAAATACTCGTGTTGTGGTTTTGTGCTTCTTACTCTTATCTTTTCATTACTTACCTTTATATGCTTGTTTATCAACATCCAACATACACATCCAAATAGATTGACATAAGTCGATCTAAATAGTTTAAAAGGAAGTTTTAATTGGTAAAACTATTCAACCCCCTTCTAGTTTCCCATAAAGCACATGAGACAAACCTAGGATAGGAAACGATTTATCCTAGTTTTGCTCAAGAGTTGGTTACTTAGATCATCAGAATGATCTCCCAATGTCGACAAAGTGACCCCATTCATCAAGCAATATGCCACCATCAACCGAATAGAGTTAACTTGTTCATGGATGAGTGGTTCCCCGAAACCCGAATCATAAATGTGAATAGGATCTTCCAAGTCACAGAAATAAGTTCTTGGTGATCGGAGTCTTGTCCAAAACTTTGGATCTAAAACAATTGCTTTAACCCATCCTTAACGGTGGAGGGTTCAGGATGGGCAACATAGTTCCTGCACTATAGTCCAACCCCATTGAAGTACAAAAGTTTTATAATCCAGGTGGTGATCTTTCCCGTTAAAAGACCGAATTTAATAAGATACTCCCGAGTGGTCGAGGTCGGCCTCATTAGTAGAGGGTGTCGGGTCATAGGCCATCGCAATAGCCAAAACTCCCGAGGAGGTTTTGGTACATAATTGATGGGGACCGAGTAAAGGCCGCCATGGGCGGCTATATAAAACTTCATGATGTCCTTATAGGCTGGGACATCAGGAGGGTATTCAAAATTGCCTATAACGTTGTTTGTTTTAAATTCAACATTACTTAGATCTCCTACCCACTATGGTGCAAAATGAAGAGACTATGTTCTTGCCATTTCCATTGAAAGGTTTTTAGGGTTTAGAAAAATATTCTTGATAAGAACAATCAAAGAGGTTTGAGTCTCTAGATTTTGTGATGAAAAACCTTTTGTAAATTGATTACAGAGAAGATTTTAGTGAAAAACCTGTTTTGTAGATTAAAAAAAAACACAAAGATTTCTAGGTTTGAGAAGTGATTTTGACAGAGTTTAGATGCATAAATATTTTATGTGTGTTTTTAGTGTTTTTGAGAGGGGTATTTATAGAGTGATGAGAGGGTTAAAATATGCATAAATGGGGATTTGTAAAGTCAATTTTTGAAAACATTTTGAGTCTCCACATTTAATGCCAACACTCCACTACCCGCAGTAAAATCCCGGTTTTCAAGGAACAACATGCAGACAAGAAATCAAGATTCTCATAGAATAAAATATCCACAAGATATTTCATGTGAGGAGGCATTTAATGCCAAGTGGGTTGAGGTAAGGTTTTGAGGACCCTTGACTTGGATGACAAGAAGATAAAGAGACATATATTCCTATATTAAATTGGTGTATTTACCAACCTAGGACATTTAAGTAACGATACTTGGTGCATTTAGTTACTCATTCGATGCTCAATGTCTAAAGTCAGGTCCCGAATGAGTCTTACTCATTCAAATGGAAGGTTGTTTTAGGGTTTTGTTCGGGAGAATGAACCATTTCGAGAAAACTTCTCGAGATTGGGGTTGGTTTTAGGTTGTTGACTTTCAATGTCTAGCATTCCCAATTCACTTTCGCCTCTGAAGGTAGGTTCATCTAAGGTTGGTGAAGATATCAACAGTTGATATTCGATAGGGATGAAATGAAGCTCTATGTCTCCTTTCATTATGTGGTCCCGATGAAATGATATCCGATATCAATGTGTTTGGTTCTTTGGTGAAGGACGTGGTTGTTGGAGATTGCAATAGCACTAGTGTTATCACGTAAGATGGGTACCATTTTGTAATGGATGTCATAGTCACTGAGTTGACTTTTCATCCATAAAACATTGGCACAAAGACCGCAGAAGACCACATACTCGCCTTCAATGAAGACATAGCCAATGATTGTTGCTTTTAGCACTCCAACAAACCAGTTTTCCTCTAAGAAATTGACATGTTGCGACCAAGATAATCGTAGTCGAATATCCTTTGAGATCAAACCCGAGCACTTTGGATAGTAGAGTCCAAGGCTTGGAGTTCCTTCATGTATTTGAGTATTCTTTTGGTGCAATGATATGGGATTCTTTGGGATTGACCGATATCTTGCTATTAGACGGATCGAGAATTGTATGTCCAGTCCGGAAGCGATTGGATACATTAGTGAGCCAACAATCCCACGAAATGGGTTTGATTGATCGATTTGCCGGTGCGATCGTGTCCAAGGTGGTTATGAGCGACCATTGGTGTCTTCACTAAGGCACAATCAGATATCTCATATTTCTTCAAGAGATTTCGTGTACTTCTCTTGACCGATGGAGATTCCTTTATCGCTTGCACGATTTGTAGTCCAAGGAAGTATGAGTTCACCCATCATGCTCATTTCAAACTTTTTGTCATCGCTTTTCAAACTGCTTGCAAAGAGTGTAGTTTGTTGAGCCAAAGATTATGTCATCAACATATAATTGGATCAAGATCACATCTTGCTTTGTCCTCGTATATAAACAATGTGTTTTCTATCTTCCTCCGACAAACTTGTTTTGAATCGTGAAGGTCGAGAGATTTTCATACCATGCCCGGGAGCTTGTTTAAGTCCATAAAGGGCTTTGTCAAGCTTACGACATAGTCGTGAATTCACTACTCTTAAAGCCGGAGGTTGTTGAACATACACATCTTCCTTGAGTTCACCATTCGTGAATGCACTTTTACATCCATTTGGTAAACTTTGAAGTTCATGTACGTTGCATATGCAAAGAAGATCCCGATGGCTTCCATTCTTGCAACAGAGAAAATGTCTCATCATAGTCAATACCTTCTTGTTGATCAGTAACCTTTGGCTACAAGTCCGCCTTATTTTTAATGATGCCTTTTCATCGCTTTGTTTCGAAAACCCACATCATTCCTATGACAATGACATCATGAGAACATTTGATCAAGGTCATGACCTTGTTTTTATCAAATCATTGAAGTTCTTCTTGCATGGCTCGAACCCGGCTTGGGTGTTTTAGAGCCTTAGTGACACTTTTGGGTTCTATTTCGGATAGAAAATCAGATATAGACATTCATTGGTCAAGTCGCAGTTAGTTTAGCGCCATGCTTCTTTAAGCATGCCTCAGCTGGTTCACCAATGATGTTTACAAGCTCAATGTCCCGAGATTTTGTCCACTTACTTTGTGGTCTAGGATCTAAGCTTGAAGAGTTCACTAGAGACTCGTGGAGTGAGTTCGGTGCAAGGCCACAGTAATCATTAAGATCATCTGTTGAGATGTCTTGTTCAGTTGAGGTTCTTGAATTATAGGTTCCCGAACATTTGGTTCAAGATACCTATCCCATCGTGGACCGATTGATTATCAATGAATTCACCGATGGTTGGTTGGGAAGGTTGTGAGGTAAGACATAATATGATATGTCAAGATCAATTTGGTATGAGGAATTGATTTCAGTGTTGTACTCATCAGGAGGATATCTTGATGAGTTATCAATTCCTATTTCCTCTACTAAGGTGTTGGTGAACCTGATGCTTTCAGAACTCTCATCAAAGGTGACATGAAAGGTTTCCTCAACTTGTTGTCTCCTTGTGTTAAATACCCTAAAGGCTTTGGAGATCAGTGAGTAACCTAGAAAGTGTCCATCATCAGCTTTAGCATCAAACTTGCCTAGATGATCCTTGTGGTTATGAATAAACATAGGACATCCAAACATATGAAAGTACCCGATGTCAGGAAGTCTACCTTGGAATATCTCATATGGGGTTTTGTTATGTCTTTTGACAATGATTGACCTGTTTTGAGTATAACAGGTTGTTTTGACTGCTTCAGTCCAGAAATGTTTTGATGGAGTGAGCCATTTAACATAGTTCTAGCGGCCTCAATGAGAGTCCTGTTTTCCTTTCACCTACCCCATTTTGTTCGGGGTGTAAGGAGATGAAACCACTTGTGAATGGCCAACCGTAAGAAACTTAAAACAACCGAAACAAATGCAATGAAGATCGAGAGAGTAGTGTTTCCGGTCGTTATGTCCCAAATGAGCTATGCGATGAATCACCAAACGAATAGTGATCGAGAGATTTGAACGAAAAGAGTTTGATTTATTATAACTACGTAAAAGTAAATAAATTACAAAGGCTTAAATGCAAATTAAAGAAAATTAAAAGATAAAAATATTAAATAAACGCTATCACTATTTGCAAAATGATGTTTTTGATTTTTCTTTTTATAAAACTTAAATTAAAAACTACGCGACGCATAAAAGAAAATGTGAAACTTAAACAATATTAATCCTAAAAATATGAAAATGATATTTTACAAACCTAATGATAAAAGAAAATTTTAGAAAAAGAAAATTATTTTTATAACTATTTATCTAATTATTATTAATTAAAACTATTTTTAACTATTTAATAATAGCCTAAAATACAAGAAAATATGAAATAAAGCTAGAAAATGAAATTATGACTTGGAAAAATCTAAAATAACAAAAGAGAATTTTCAAAACTATTTTTGTATTTTTCTGATTATTTTTCTATTTTCTATGAATTAAAACTATTTAAAACTACTTAAATTGCTTAAAATACAAATTTAACTAAGAAAATCTGAAAAATATTTTTTGACTTTTATATTTATCTTAACCTAAGAAAATGAAAATTATTTTTTGAAACTTTTCTCGAATTAATTGTATTAAATGCTAATTAAAAAGTACTTAAAACCTGATTTAAATCAAGAAAATACCAAACCGACTTAGAAAAATCAAAAAATTCAAGATAAGTCTAAAATAATATTATGAATCTAGGAAAATATAAAACAGAGGGTTGTGTGTAAGAAAATGAAATCAGAATCACAAGTGCTTATAAATAAGACTTAAATAAGCCAAAAGAACACCAATGAGCCACCAAACTGATACGTAAGCTATAATATGCTAAAAGTACCCAAATGCAACAAGTTACAACTATCCTAAACCTCTAAATGCAAGCTACACAGATTTGATGATTTGAGCTTATGTGCTAAAACAGCTTTTAGGCTACTACTTTAAGCTTAAGAATAAGCTACCTAATAAGTCGAAACTTGAAAACCAAAAGTTGGAACCTAAACTAGACCTGGCTGACTACTTATAAACCAAAAATGAGACCTAGACAAGCTCTTATGAGCTCTGCAAGCTCAAGATAAAACTGCAGGCACACTCAAGATAATCGAGTTTGCACAGGGAAATAAGACCAAATTGACAAGCCTTTTGAAGCTTATAAAAATTCACAAAATCTACAAAATGATAATAAGAAAATAGACCAAGTGAAGTTTTAAAACCCACAATTTCACTTAATTTGGCCCAAAAATGAATCAATGAAAATCATCCTAGATAGGCTCAAACCGATTTTCAACTTTTGACTTTTGAAACAGCTTTTGAAATTTGACTTTATGAACTTTGAAACCAATTTGTGGACCGATTTGATGTATTATGATGAAATGAAACTAATGCAAGCTATGTCTATGAATTCTAAACACAAAACAAGTTTTTGATTTTCAAAAATCCCAACAGCTAAGCTAAATAAGACAGATTACAGATGATTTTGACTTTGAGCTTGCAGCAGCAAAATTAAGACTAGAATGAGTATAATAGAGCTACACAAGCCTAAAACAACAAGTCTCAACCATCGAACAAACCTCTAATACAGCTTTAACCAAAGAATCCAAACACAACTTTAATAACCGATTTGCAAATTAAAATTGAACTAACCACTAAACTAGCTAATATTATTGATCAAACCGAGTTTAATTACCTAAATACAACTAAATAAACAGATTTAAACTATTTATAACTACAAATACAGATTATGCAATGAAACTTGAAAATTAACTTACATTTGGTCCTTAGCCACAATGGCTTGATCAATCAAGAACACAAGAACCACTATCCTATTCCAAACCCCAACCTAGCTCATTAATCAACCCAAATCCAAAGATCGCATCACCCATATCCATTTCCATTTCAATTTGAGCTCGCTTGACTTTCTTTGACCAAAATCCAAAATTGCTTGAAACTTGAATATAAGCTTATAAAAGCTATAATAAGCTTATATAAGCTTGTTTGAGCTTAAAAATAAGCTATTTGAAGCTTGAATATAAGAGTTGAAACCGAAATTTGCAACAAAGGACACAAAAATATGAAACTAGATAAAACTTTGAATTGATGATTAAAAGTAGATTATAATGATAATGTAACTTGAAGTTTGATACAATAAAACAAAAGATTACAACTTTTAAGCTTAACTAAAACTTTTATATTAAAACGACATTGATGAAATTTTTAAAACTAAAAGACTACTCTTCTGCTTCTTCTTGCTTCCTTTTATACACCAAACTTCTTCTCTCTCCTCTCGAGCATATCCCACTTGATATTCTCGACCATTGGATGGCTTGAGAGATCTTGGCCGCTTGATCAATTTTGGCGCCAAAATGTATATAAGCCAACCGGGGTTGAGTGAGAGGGGAAAGGAGCATTAAATGCTTTTGAGTGTTGTTGAGGTGGGGGACAAGGGGAGTGGAAGGAGAGCTGGGGATGGGAGTCGAGTGTTGCAGAGAAGCAGTGAAGGGAAGAGAAGAAAAAAGGCGGTGGGTGTTTGACCGGGTTTGACCGGGTTTAATATTAAAGGGGGGTCAAAATGAAGGGGGGTCCAATTGGGAATGGCAGGGGTCAAAAGGGTTTGACAAGGGTCCAAAGGTATAAAGGTTTTAATAATCAAGGACCTGTTTGTAATTTCGAAAATCAAGGGACCAAGGTCGCCATTTTGCAAAGTTGCTCCAAGGGACAAAAGTGACAAGCTCCAATAGTACAAGGACCAAACTTGACATTTTCAAATTTCCAAGGACCATTTTTGCCAATTTTTAAACTCAAGGACCAAATTTGTAATTTCTCAAAACTTTTGATATTTTTCACCAAAGGACTAATTTTGACAACTTATGATTTTAAAAGGACCTTTGGTGATTTTTCTTTGAAATTAAGTGCTCAGGACTATTTCGACAACTTTTGAAACTGGGGACCGAAACCGCCAATTATGCAAACTTAGCTCATTTTTCATCCGATTTTAAACATTTTGCATCCGAAACATATAAAATGCAATTTTGGAATATTTTCAAGATTTTGATGCATTTCGAGCATTTTAAACGCTTTGCGCTCAGATTTAACCAAAATGATGAGTATTTACACACTCATCAATCCCCACACTAAACTATTGCTAGTCCCTAGCAATCTTTTGAGAAAACTTAATGGATTTGAATCTCTTTACCAAAAGCCATTACTCGAGTAGCCAAATGTTTCAGTTCAAGTAAGAACCATGGTACACCGATAACCATGTGATTTTGAGCAAACCACCGCCTTCCAACGGATTTGATTTGTCTTTACCGTGCCGCTTGCTCGGACTAGCCAACTCTTAGATAAATTATCAATATTATCTTTGGTGAGTCGATTACCAATTATGGTTTTTCCATCGCCTTTACCACAAGCCATAAACTTATGGGCTAGCCAACTCTTCACTTTTAAGGATATGGTGAATAATACCATACAATTTTGGGCAAATTGCAAGTCGTCAACGGATTTGAGATATCTTTACCAAGAGCCGCTTGCTCTCGGATTAGCCAATCCTTTTGTTTATTAGACATGGCGGATCGATAACCAATTGAGTAAGTGTAAACACTTACTCCAAAAAAAATTTTGGCCAAAACGGGGAATTAGGCGGTATAATTACATGATAAAATTCGTGAGAATTCCCCCACACTTAGAAATGAATATTGCCCTCAATATTCAAAGTACCGCGGTTATGCCGAAACCGAGAACGAAAAGGGAAATACTACGCCATTATTTTGAAAGATTTTTTTTTTTTTTTTTTTTTTTTTTTGAACTTATATATACACAACATGGGGCAACCCCCACACTAGGGTGGTAGAAAGATAGAAAGAAGTCGAAATATGGGTGAAAACCCATATGGCATGCTATCGTTTTGATTCCCGAGTCGCTAGCTTGACTCGATCCCCGCATTCATTGGTTCATGGGAAAGTTTGTAGATCCGGACAACCACAGAGGAATGTCCTCTCCAAAATAATGCTTCAACCGATGACCATTCACTTTAAAGTTTGGACCATCGGGTTGAGATAACTCAATGGTTCCATATGGAAATACTTTAGTGATGGTAAATGGTCCGCACTGGGATTTTAATTTTCCGAGAAAATCTTCAATCTTGAGTTGAAAAGAAGGACTCGATCACCGACGCTGAAAACGCGGTTTTTGATTTTGAGTCATGAATCTTCTTTGTCTTTTGTTTGTAGATCAAAGAGTTCTCGTATGCTTGATCACGGAGTTCATTTAATTCATTCATTTGAACTTTCCGGTGATCACCACCGTCTCAATATCAAAGTTGGCATGTTTCAAGGCCCAAGATGCCTTGTGCTCAAGCTCAACCGGCAGATGACATGCCTTCCGCACACTAGCTTGTATGGAGTGCACCCGATGGGTGTTTTATAAGTCGCACGGAAGGCCCAGAGCGCCATCTAGCTTATCCGACCAAGAGGCACGGTTTTCGCCAACCGTCCTTTCCAAGATTCTTTAATCCCTCGTTGGAAACTTCCACTTGCCCACTTGTTCGGGGTGGTACGCAGAGAGAGACGGTGAGTTACACCATACTTTTGCATGACTCTATCAAACCGGTCATTGCAAAATGCGCACTACGATCACCGATTATAGCTCGTGGAGTTCCAAACCTAGCAAAAGAGATTTTAAGAATTTCACAACAACTCGGCATCGTTGGTAGGCAAAGCCTTAGCTTCAACCCATTTTGACAAATAGTCAACGCCACGAGTATGTATTTGTTACCATGAGAAGAAGGAAATGGCCCCATAAAGTCAATGCCCCGATGTCAAAAATCTCACACACTTGAATGGCGCTTATGCATTTCATTTCTTTGTGAGATATTCCCGTGACGCTGACAAGCGCCATGTGTTTTGACAAATTCATGGGCATCCTTGTAAATCGCGGGCCAATAGAATCCGAATCAAACACCTTCTTGGCGGTGTAGTTGGGCTATGATGTCCCCAAGAGGTCCGTAATGGCAAGCCTTGAGAATGTCATTGGCTTCCCGACCATACACACATCGCCGATGACTTGATCCGCAAAATTTTGAACAAGTAGGGTCGTCCCGTAAGTAATGTTTCACATCTTTAAAGAATTTGTTTTTCCGTTGGGACGACATCCCTTTCACCACAAAGTTACCCGCATGGTAATTTGCAAAGTCAAGAAACCATGGGGTAGAAGAGTTCCACGAAAAGAAACCACATTGATTGTTTCGAGAGGAAATGTTTCGCTTATTTCCTTTTTCTCGAACACATCTTGGTGAGGGTTTTCTAGACGGATAGATGATCGCAGCCTGTGTTCTCACCTCCTTTTTATCACGATAATGATATCAAATTCTTGTAGGAGGAGAACCCAACGGAGCAATCTCGCTTTGCATCTTGTTTTGCAAAGAGATATTTGAGAGCCGAGTGATCCGTATACACCACGATTTGGTCAAGATAAGGTATGGTCGAAACTTTTCAAACGCATACACCACAACCTAATAATTCTTTTTCCGTAGTGGTGTAATGGGTTTGAGCTTCACCATAGTTTTACTTATGTAGTGGATAGGCTGAAAATGCTTGGTTTTATGCTGCCCCAAGACCGCACCGATAGCAAAATCACTTGCATCGCACATGAGCTCAAAGGGTAAATCCCACGGGCAACTAGAATGGGTGCTTCCGTAGTTTTTCTTTAATGTTTCAAAAGCTTCGATGCACTCGTGAGAGAAGATAAAAGGAGCATCTTTTCAAGAAGATGGGTCATAGGCCGAGCGATTTTAGAAAAATCTTGTATGAATCTACGATAAAACCCGCATGACCTAGAAAACTCCTAATACCTTTGACGGTAGTAGGATGAGGCAATTTAGCAATAACATCAACTTTTGCTCTATCTACCTCAATCCCATTTTTGGAAATCTTATGGCCAAGGACTATGCCTTCTTTGACCATAAAGTGGCTCTTCTCCCAATTTAGACAAAGATTGGTGTCTTCACACCTTTGAAGCATTTTTTCTAAATGGGAGAGACATGTATGAAACGAGTCCCCAATGACCGAGAAGTCATCCATAAACACCTCCATTGTTTCCGATCATGTCGTGGAAAATTGCCATCATACATCGTTGGAACGTGCTGAGCATTACATAGGCCAAAAGGCATACGCCTCAGAGGCAAATGTTCCGTATGGGCGTGTGAATGTGGTCTTTCTTGATCCAATGGATCAATGGGGATCTCAAAGTAACCCGAGAAACCATCAAGGAAACAATAGTATTCGCTCCTCGCTAATCTCTCAAGCATCCGTCCATGAAGGGTAGAGGAAAATGGTCTTTACGGGTGGCTTCGCTTAACTTGCGATAGTCAATACACACACGCCATCCCGTAACCAATCGAGTTGGAATTAACTCGCTTTCTTCATTTGTGACAACAAGAATGCCACCCTTTTTGGAACGCAATGAATTGGGCTAACCCAAGGACTATCGAGATCGGGTAAATTAAACCGCATCAAGAAGTTTGAGAACCTCTTGTTTGATAACCTCATGAATCTTAGGATTCACCTTCTCTCGATGTTGGATCATTGGTTTGAAGTCATCCTCCATTAAGATTTTGTGAGTACAAAACTCGTGGTTGATACCCTTAATGTCGGAGAGTTTCCAAGCAATTGCTTGCTTGTGTGACTTCAAGACCTTTATGAGAGCGCTTTCCTCCTCGCTAAGTCTTTAGCAATTATGACGGTAATTTATCATCACCTCCAAGAATGCATACTCGAGATGAGGAGGTAGGTCCTTAAGTTCAACCTCGGAAATTCTTCAAGAGATGTTTGTACCGATTTGATTTCCTCAATCGTGATTTCTTTCGAGGAGTGAAGGTAATGGATCTTCATTTAACAATTGCTCAAGATAAAGAATATCTCCTCCGAATCATAAACACCATCAATTCCAGCGGAATTGATTCATCAAGAGCAAGAAATTCATCGATCTCTTCCGAAGAAGTCACCTCCTCAAACGGAGTGAGAGAGGGAAGAGTCGGCAATGATAGGTTTAGAAGATGTGGTGGAATCCCCACCACGTAATTATGAAGATAACCAAGAAACTCTTGAGAGTACTCCTCAAGCAATATCAATTAAATCGACTCGATTAACCGATTCAAGATTACAATTTGAGGAGTACCTTGAAGTTTGATCAAGGTTAAAGGTAACAACTTCATTACCCACACGTAACGTGATTTCTTGCTCAAATACATCAATAAGAGCACGCCCGCTCGTGAACTCGCCCAACAATGAGAGGAACCCGATGATCGCATCGAAATCAACAACCACAAAGTCACCGGAAAATGGAACTTTCCTACTTTCACGAATACATCCTCGGCGATGCCAAGAGGACGCGATATAGAACGATCCGCAAGCTCAAGAGTCATGCAGTAGGAATAAGTTCCTAAGAGAAAGTTTCTTCCACATCGAATAAGGCATCGATTGATGCTTGCACCAAGATCGGCAAGGGCAAAGCATTCAATCATCCCGTGAAAACACAAGGAAGAAGAAATTTTCCGGATCTCCTAGCTTCTGAAGCTTTTTAACAGTAATCACGAGCGCTTCTCGCTCAAAGGAGTTTTAGCCATTTCAAACAAATTTTTCCTTATTGCTCAACATGTGTTTGAGAGTAGATGCAAACTTGGGCATCAACATGATGGCATCCGCAGCTTATGTCAAATGAAGTTCTTGGAAAATTTGAAAGAATTTTTCCATTTGATGACCGGCTTTTTCATGAGTTTTTGCTCATTTAAACGTGAGGGTAAGGAATAGAAGTTTTGATTTGGGGTTACCAACCGGAGGTTCAAAACAACCTGTGTTTGGTTTTGGTTTCGGACAACCCGAGGATGGACATTGCCGGTACTTCCGTTATTAGTAGGAAGTTCCTTGTCCTTTGTCGCCTCGTGTTCACTTTCCACTACCTTCGGAGAGAAGAAGAAGAGGTAGTAGGAATAGCGGTCCATCATAAGAAGCACCACTTCGTTGTGATCGCTTTGCATCTTCCCCGGATTAGCGATCGTGTTGCTCGGTAGTTTTCCGAGCCCGAGGGTCGATCATTTAAAGACTTCTTAATGTCGTAACCGCTAACCAACAACCTGCTCATTTCCTCTCGATTTCATGAATTGTTTCAACAACTCATCGATGATGGTCCAGCTTGGAACAATGGCTTGATTTTGCACAGAAAATTCGCCTCTATTGTTAGGATTAGGCCTTGATTTTGAAAATTTCCTTGATTATTGCCATGAAAATACCCCGGTTGAAATTTCCGACTGGTTTCTATTGAAATTTCCTTGGTGTTGGAAATTTTGATTTTGATTTTGAAAACCGTTGTTTGGACTAAAATTACCTTGGTTTTGAAAACCTTGGTTTGGTCTATTTTGATTTTGATTACGGTTTTGGTTGAAACCGGAGGTCCAGGTAGTGGTTAGACGGTGGTTCGGGTCTATAGAGCACGATATTGGTTGCCTCCTTGATTAGAAATCCCGCCCACAACATTAGCTTCAAAAGGGTTACCATCGTGGCCATACAATTGTAGTAAGCATGGGGCCACCACAAGTAACACGACTTCCACTTTCTTAACTTCAGCAGAGAGGTGAAGTTTGTGAAAAGAGACTTTCTTTGGTTGGAGAGAACCAAAGCTTGAATAGCTTCATGAGTTTGTCAATCTTAGCATCGGTGCTAGATTGACTCACGGCGATGAAGAAGAAGGACCAACACCGACTTGGGAAACAACCGCTTGCTTCGCAAAGGCGGACTTTAGACTTGTTTTCAATGATCGCTAAAGCTTCTTTGACAGCTTTGCTTAAGAAATTTCCTCCAATGAGGAATTGAGAGAATCTTGATCGATTGACTCACCCATTATAGAAAGTATCGAGTTGCATCAACTCGAGAAACCGTGGTGAGGACATTTGCATGGCAATTCCTTAAAACGATCCCACGATTCATCAAGGATTCATCAAACTTTGAGTGAACTTGATGATTTCATTTTAAGACTCGTGGTTTTGGAAGGTGGATAAAATTCATTCACAAATTTCTTCACCGTGTCTTCCCATGTCTCAATTGACCGAGGGGTTGTTTTTCAAGCCAAACCGGCTTGTCCTCAAGAGAAAATGGGAATGTAAGAAGCTTAACAAAGATCAAGAGGGACATTCTTGTATTTGATGGTAGATGCAATCTTGTTAAACCATCGAATATGAGCATGAGGATCATCCCGCCAAAACCATAGAATTGACTTGAGGTTACAAGATTCAAGAACCCGGTTTTGAGTTCAAAATTTTCACCACAATGGTCGGATAACAATAGCATCTCCATACCCGCCGATGGGTGCCCGGAGAAGCTCACACATAGGCGCTCTTCCGCCATGATAACGGAAGTAGTGTGAGCATCCGATCTCGATCCGATCGATGGAGCAGAAAGTCACGGACACGCCTTCTGGAATCTTGACAAGCTCACGAAATGGGCTCACAGATCTAGAAGAGCGAAAAGATACACTAGAGTTAACTCTAAGAGACCTCGAGTTAAGGAGAGGAATGGGAATTATGAAGATATTTTATGAAAATGGGGTGAGAAGAATCTTTTAGGTTTTCCGTTCGACAAGTAGATATAACAACAAATCCAATTAAAACAAAATCGAGGCAAAACAACAAAGGAACTTAAACCAATAATCACAAGATGAATGGCTTTTTGAAAAAGGTACACCAATCACAAGGACACAAAGGCAAGTTTTAAATCTTTGGTTCGGGAACTTATTATGGTCGTATTTCAGCTAGGTAGTACACCGCCTTGGTTTGCGGTGGTAATCTTTTATGTTGTTATTATTAAACAAAGAAAACGACAAATCTTTTGTATTTTTATTTTGATATATATATAGAAACAAAAGGAAAATATTTTTGTGTTTTATACGCTTTTGGATGTTTTGGGTTTTTGGATTTTTATAAGAAAATATATATATATATAGATAGATGGATGGTATGAACAAAGAGTGAATATTCAAATTACTAACTGCTAAACGGAAGATAATCAAGACAACCCCCAGAATGGCGCTAAAATTTGATTCGCCCCGAACCGTCAAGTTTTCTCACACAAGCCGACCACTCATGAATGGCCAACCGTAAGAAACTTAAAACAACTCGGAAACAAATGCAATGAAGATCGAGAGAGTATAGTGTTTCCTGTCGTTATGTCCCAACGAGCTATGCGATGAATCACCAAACGAATAGTGATCGAGAGATTTGAACGAAAAGAGTTTGATTTATTATAACTACGTAAAAGTAAATAAATTACAAAGGCTTAAATGCAAATTAAAGAAAATTAAAAGATAAAAATATTAAATAAACGCTATCACTATTTGCAAAATGATGTTTTTGATTTTTCTTTTATAAAACTTAAATTAAAAACTACGCGACGCATAAAAGAAAATGTGAAACTTAAACAATATTAATCCTAAAAATATGAAAATGATATTTTACAAACCTAATGATAAAAGAAAATTTTTAGAAAAGAAAATTATTTTTAAAACTATTTATCTAATTATTATTAATTAAAACTATTTTTAACTATTTAATAATAGCCTAAAATACAAGAAAATATGAAATAAAGCTAGAAAATGAAATTATGACTTGGAAAATCTAAAATAACAAAAGAGAATTTTCAAAACTATTTTTGTATTTTTCTCGATTATTTTTCTATTTTCTATGAATTAAAACTATTTAAAACTACTTAAATTGCTTAAAAATACAAATTTAACTAAGAAAATCTGAAAAATATTTTTTGACTTTTATATTTATCTTAACCTAAGAAAATGAAAATTATTTTTTGAAACTTTTCTCAATTAATTGTATTAAATGCTAATTAAAAAGGCTTAAAACTGATTTAAATCAAGAAAATACCAAACCGACTTAGAAAAATCAAAATTCAAGATAAGTCTAAAATAATATTAAGAATCTAGGAAAATATAAAAAGAGGGTTGTGTGTAAGAAAATGAAATCAGAATGCAAAGTGCTTATAAATAAGACTTAAATAAGCCAAAAGAACAAATAAGCACCAAACCGATTACGAAGCTATAATATGCTAAAAGTACCCAAATGCAACAAGTTACAACTAGCTCTAAACCTCTGAATTGCAAGCTGCACAGATTTGATGATTTGAGCTTATGTGCTAAAAACAGCTTTTAGGTACTACTTTAAGCCAAGAATAAGCTACCTAATAAGTCGAAACTGAAAACCAAAAGTTGGAACCTAAACTAGACCTGGCTGAGAACTTGTAAACCAAAAATCAGACCTGGACAAGCTCTTATGAGCTCTGCAAGCCTCAAGATAAACTCGCACACACTCGCTAATCACCGAGTTTGCATGTGGAAATAAGACCCAATTGACAAGCCATTTGAGCTTATAAAAATTTGACAAAATCTACAAAATGATAATAAGAAAATAGACCAAGTGAAGTTTTAAAACCCACAATTTCACTTAGTTTGGCCCAAAATGAATCAATGAAAATCATCCTAGATAGGCTCAAACCGGATTTTTCAACTTTTGACTTTTGAAACAATTTTGAAAAGTTTGACTTTATGAACTTTGCAACCAATTTGTGGACCGATTTGATGTATTATGATGAAATGAAACTACCGCAAGCTATATCTATGAATTCTAAACACAAAACAAGTTTTTGATTTTCAAAAATCCAACAGAGTAAGCTAATTAAGACAGATTAAGATGATTTTGACTTTGAGCCTTAGCAATGCACAATTTTATGACTAGAATGAGTATAAATAGAGCTACACAAGCCTAAAACAACAAGTCTCAACCATCGAACAAACCTCTAATACAGCTTAAGCAGCAAATCCAAACACCCTTTTAATGACCGATTTGCAATTTAAATGAACTAACCATCTAAACTAGCTATGTAATATTGATCAAACCGAGTTTAATTAACCTAAATACAACTTAATAAACAGATTTAAACTATTTATACCACAAATACAGATTATGCAATAAATCTTGAAAATAACTTACAATTGGTCCTTAGCCACAATGGCTTGAAATCAATCACACAAGAACCACTATCCTATTTATATCAACCCAAACCTAACTCATAAATCAACCCAAATCCAAAGACCGCATCACCCATATCCATTTCCATTTCAATTTTGAGCTCATTGACTTTCTTTGACCAAAATCCAAAATTGCTTGAAACTTGAATATAAGCTTACAAAAGCTATAAGAAGCTTATATAAGCTTGTTTGAGCTTAAAAATAAGCTATTTGAAGCTTGAATATAAGAGTTTGAAACCAAATTTGCAACAAGTGATACAAAAATATGAAACTAGATAAAACTTTGAATTGATGCTTAAAAGTAGATTATACCGATAATGTAACTTGAGTTTGATACAATAAAACAAAAGATTACAATTTTACACTTAACTAAAACTTTTAAGTTAAAAACGACATACATAGAAATTTAAAACTAAAAGACTACTCTCTCTCTTCTCTTGCTTCCTTTTATACACCAAACTTCTTCTCTCACTACTCCGAGCATATCCCACTGATATTCTCGACCATTGGATGGCTTGAGATGATTTTGGCCGCTTGATCAATTTTGGCGCCAAAATGTATTTATCAACTGGGGTTGGTTGAGTGAGGTGGAAGGAGCATTAAATGCTTTTGGAGTTTGTTGAGGTGGGGGAACAAGGAGAGTGAGTGATGAGTTGGGGAATGGGAGTTGAGTGTTGCAGATGAGAGGGAGAAGAAGAAAAGAAAGTGGGTGGATTTGTTTGACCAATGGGTTTGACCGGGTTTAATATTAAAAGGGAGGGGTCCAAATGGGAAGGGTCCAAATGGGATGGGCAGGGTCAATTGGTTTTGACAAGGGTCCAAATGGTTTAAAGGTTTAATAACAAGGACCTTGTTGTGTAATTCAAAATCAAGGACCAAGGTCGCCAATTTTGCAAAGTTGCTCCAAGGGACCAAAAGTGACAAGCTCCAATAGTACAAGGACCAAACTTGACATTTTCAAATTTCCAAGGACCATTTTTGCCAATTTTAAACTCAAGGACCAAACTTGTAATTTCTCAAAACTTTTGATATTTTTCACCAAAGGACTAATTTTGACAACTTATGATTTTAAAAGGACCTTTGGTGATTTTTCTTTGAAATTAAGTGCTCAGGACTATTTCGACAACTTTTGAAACTGGGGACCGAAACCGCCAATTATGCAAACTTAGCTCATTTTTCATCCGATTTTAAACATTTTGCATCCGAAACATATAAAATGCAATTTTGGAATATTTTCAGATTTTGATGCATTTCGAGCATTTTAAACGCTTTGCGCTCAGATTTAACCAAAATGATGAGTATTTACACACTCATCAGAGGAGGTGACTTTGTTTCCTTGATTGATTCAGAACCTTTTAGATGGATTCCATCTTATCGGTTAGCTTCCTCACAAGTTCGATCGATTCTTGAATTTTATGCCTTGTGGGAACTCGGGATGTGGAAGTCTCGGTGGGGTAGAATCTTGTTGGATTGGTTCTGCTGGTCTTTTCGGATGGTTCTACCAAGTCCGGACCTTTCTTTTGGTGAGTGAGATTGAATTGTAATGGAGTAAGCTTAGAGCTAGGAGCAGCACCTGAAGAGGTTTCGGTGGTGGAAGCGGTGCTTGAGATTCCGCCGAGACTCGAGATATGTTCAAGACTCACTGGGCACATCAGGGAGTCCAAGCATGCTCTTTAGAGCTTGAATTTCAGGCTCTAGAATCCTTCCAGAATTAAAGTTTGGAAGCTTACTCTCAGGATTAACCCGTTCAATCCAATCACTGGGCTTGGGAATAGTCAACATATTGGTAATCATACCACCAGACACAAATGGTTTGGGACTCTGGTCTTTGTTGTGAGAGTCAGGGAGATGATTTTCACCTAAGACTCTCTTTTTGCTACTAGGAGCGCTCACAACATCAAAGACCCTTGGATTCTTAGTAGTCCAACCTTCAATGATATCTTTTTCTTTTTTAAGTTCATCTTGAAGAGCCTGATTTCTTTTGACTAGTTCAGTGTTTTGAATTTGCAAAGTGACAGCTTCAAGCTTAGCTTGTTTTAAAAGAAGCAATTCATCCCTACACTTGTTTAATTCAAAACTTAACTTGTTATACTTAGAAAAAAGATTTAATCGTTGCTCCTCTACAAACTTAAGGTCAGCATTGATATAGTTCATAAAGGACTGCCAATCAGAGTCATCATCCATAGAAAGTAAGATGTGTGGAAAACTAGAAGGGGGGAGGGGTTGAATAGTTTTACCAATTTAAAACTTCCTTTTAAATATTTAGATCGACTTATGTCAATCTATTTGATTGTTTATGTTGGACGTTGATAGATAGATATATAAACGTATAATGAAAGATAAAGAGTAAGAAGCACATCACCACGACACAAGTATTTATAGTGGTTCGGCTACAAGGACACCTTCCTTGCCTACTCCACTCCCGAGTCACCTACTCGAGAGTTCGTAACACTACACCAACTCCTTATGGCGGAGAAGCCTTCACAACGCCGCAACCTTTTTCTGTACAAAGCTAAATCGAGTTCTTTCACACCAAGGCGAACCACACCTAACACAACGTCGCCTACCCTTTATACGGTGCTAGGCTAACCACCAGTTCTTTCACACCTTAGAGAACTAATCCTTCACAACGTCGCCTACCCTTTACGGGTGGCTTCGTTTAACTTATAGTCAATACACACGCCATCCGTAACCAATCGAGTCGAATTAACTCGTTATCTTCATTTGTGACAACGATAATGCCACCCTTTTAGGAACGCAATGAATGGGGCTCACCCAAGGACTATCGAGATCGGGTAAATTAAACCGGCATCAAGAAGTTTGAGAACCTCTTGTTTGATAACCTCATGAATCTTAGGATTCACCCTTCTCCGATGTTGGATTCTTGGTTTGAAGTCATCCTCCATTAAGATTTTGTGAGTACAAACCTGTGGTTGATACCCTTAATGTCGGAGAGTTTCCAAGCAATTGCTTGCTTGTGTGACTTCAAGACCTTTATGAGAGCTATTTTCTCCTCCTCGCTTAAGTCTTTAGCAATTATGACGGGTAATTTATTATCACCCTCCAAGAATGCATACTCGAGATGAGGAGGCGGTCCTTAAGTTCAACCTCGGGAAATTCTTGGAGAAGTTTGTCTTGATTTGATTTCCTCAATTGTGATCTCTTTCGGAGGAATGAAGGTAATGGATCTTCATTTAACAATTGCTCAAGATAAAGGATATCTCCTCCGAATCATAAACACCATCAATTCCGTGTGAATTGACTCATCACTAACAAGAAACTCATCGATCTCTTCCAGAAGAAGTCACCTCCTCAAACGGAGTGAGAGGGGAAGAGTCGGCAATGATAGGTTTAGAAGATGTGGTGGAATCCCACTCACGAATTATGAAGATAACCAAGAAACTCTTGAGTAATCCTCACGAAGCAATATCAATTGAATCGACTCGATTAAGCGATTCATATCATAATTTGAGGAGTACCTTGAAGTTTGATCAAGGTTAAAAGTGACGACTTCATTACCCATAAATAACGTGATTTCTTGCTCAAATACATCAATAAGAGCACGGCTGTTCTCGGGAATCCTCGTCCAACAATGAGAGGAACCCGATGATCGGCATCGAAATCAACAACCACGAAGTCACCGGAAAATGGAACTTTCCTACTTTCACGAATACATCCTCGGCGATGCCAAGAGGACGCGATATAGAACGATCTGCAAGCTCAAGAGTCATGCGGTAGGAATAAGTTTCGGAAGAAAGTTTCTTCCACATCGAATAAGGCACAAGATTGATGCTTGCACCAAGATCGGAAAGGGCAAAGCATTCAATCATCCTCGAAAAACACAAGGAAGAAGAAAATTTCCGGATCTCCCACTTCTGGAAGCTTCTTTAACAAAACTTGAGCAGTTCTCGTTTAAAGGAGTTTTGGCCATTTCAAATGTTTTCCTTATTTCTCAACATGTGTTTGAGAGTTGATGCAAACTGGGCATCAACATGATGGCATCCATAAAGCTTATGTCAAATGTAGCTCTTTAAAAATTTGAAAGAATTTTTCCATTTGATGACTAGCTTTTTCGGAGTTTTGCTCATTTAAACGTGAGGGTAAGGAATAGAAGTTTTGGATTTGGGGTTACCAACCGAGGTTCAAAAACAACTCTGTGTTTGGTTTTGGGACAACCCGAGGATGGACATTGCCGGTACTTCCTTTATTAGTAGGAAGTTCCTTGTCCTTTGTCGCCTCGGTTCACTTTCCACTACCTTCGGGAGAGAAGAAGAAGAGGTAGTAGGAATAGCGGGTCCATCATAAGAATCACCACTTCGGTTGTGATTGCCTTTGCATCTTCCCCGGGTTAGCAATCGTGTTGCTCGGAAGTTTTCCCGAGCCCGAGGGTCGATCATTTAAAGACTTCTTAATGTCGAAATCGGCTAACCAACAACTTGTTCATTTCCTCACAGGATTTCATGAATTGTTTCAACAACTCATCGGATGATGGTCCATTGGAACAATGGCTTGATTTTGCACAGAAAATTAAGCCTCTATTGTTTGGATTAGGGCCTTGATTTTGGAAATTCCTTGATTATTGCCATGAAAATACCACAGGTTGAAATTTCACGACTGGTTTCAATTGAAATTTCCTTGGTGTTGGAAATTTTGATTTTGATTTTGAAAACCGTTGTTTGGATTAAAATTACCTTGGTTTTGAAAACCTTGGTTTTGAAAACCTTGGTTTGGTCTATTTTGATTTTGATTACGGTTTTGGTTGAAACCGGAGGTCGAGGGTAGTGGTTAGGACGGTGGTTGGTCTATAGGAGCACGGTATTGGTTGCCTCCTTGATTAGAAATCCCACCCACAAGATTAGCTTCAAAGGGTTACCATCGGTGGCCATACAATTGTAGTAAGCATGGGGCCACCGCAAGTAACAGACTTCCACTTTCTTAACTTCACAGAGGTGAAGTTTGTGAAAAGAAACTTTCTTTTGATTGGAGAGAACCAAAGCTTGAATAGCTTCAGTGAGTTTGTCAATCTTAGCATCGATGCTAGATTGACTCACGAGCGATAAAGTAGAAGGACCAACACCGACTTGGGAAACAACCGCTTGCTTCGTGCGGTCACGGACTTTAGACTTGTTTTCAATGATCGCTAAAGCTTCTTTGTGGTTTGTTTAAGAAATTTCCTCCAACGGAGGAATTAAGAAGAATCTTGATCGGTTACTCACTCCATTGTAGAAAGTATCGAGTTGCATCAACTCGGAGAAACCGTGGTGAGGACATTTGCGAAGCAACTCCTTAAACGATCCCACGATTCATCGAAGGATTCATCAAACTTTTGAGTGAACTTGATGATTTCATTTTAAGACTCGTGGTTTTGGAAGGTGGATAAAATTCATTCACAAATTTCTTCACCGGTCTTCCCATGTCTCAATTGACCGAGGGGTTGTTTTCAAGCCAAATCCGGGCTTGCCCTCAAGAAAAATGGGAACAGGAAGAAGCTTAACAGATCGATAGGGACATTTTGTATTTGATGGTAGATGCAATCTTGTTAAACCATCGAATATGAGCATGAGGATCATCCGCTCAAAACCATAGAATTGACTTGAGGTTACAAGATTCGGTACCCGGTTTGAGTTCAAAATTTTCACCACAATGGCTGGGATAACAATAACATCTCCATACCCGTCGATGCGTGCACGAGAAGCTCACACATAGGCGTTCTTCCGCCATGATAGCGAGTAGTGTGGCGATGCGGATCTCGGATCCGGTGAAGGAGCGAAAGTCTCGGACACGCCTTCTTGGAATCTTGACAAGCTCACGAAATGGGCTTACAGGATCTAGAAGAGCGATGCGCATACACTAGAGTTAACTCTAAGAGATCTCGAGTTAAGGAGAGGAATGGGAATTATGAAAATATTTTATGAAAATGGGGTGAGAAGAATCTTTTAGGTTTTACGGTTTTGACAAGTAGATATAACAACAAATCCAATTAAAACAAAATCGAGGCAAAACAACGATGAACTTAACCAATAATCACAAGATGAATGGCTTTTTGAAAAAGGTACACCAATCACAAGGACACAAAGGCAAGTTTTAAATCTTTGGTTCGGGAACTTATTATGGTCGTAACCCAGCTTAGGTAGTACCTTGCCTTGATTTGCGGTGGTAATCTTTTATGTTGTTATTATTAAACAAAGAAAACGACAAATCTTTTGTATTTTATTTTGATACATATATAGAAACAAAAGGAAAATATTTTTGTGTTTTATACGTTTTTGGATGTTTTGGGTTTTGGATTTTTATAAGAAAATATATATATAGATATAGATAGATGGTATGAACAAAGAGTGAATATTCAAATTACTAATCGCTAAGCGGAAGATAATCGGCACAACTCCCGGCGGTGGCTTCTAAAATTTGATTCGCTCTCCAGACGGTCAAGTTTTCTCACAAGCTAGCCACTTGTGAATGGCTAACCGTAAGAAACTTAAAACAGTCTGAAACCAAATGCAATGAAGATCAGGAGAGAATAGTGTTTCCCCGGGTCGTTATGTCCCAACGAGCTATGCGATAAATCACCAAACGAATAGTGATCGAGAGATTTGAACGGAAAAGAGTTTGATTTAATTATAACTAAAGAAAAAGTCTATAAATTACAAAGGCTTAAATGCAAATTAAAGAAAATTAAAAAGATAAAATATATTAAATAAACGATATCACTATTTGCAAAATGAAGTTTTTGATTTTTCTTTTTATAAAACTTGAATTAAAAACTACGCGACGTACAAAAGAAAATGTGAAACTGACACAATATTAATCCTAAAAATATGAAAATGATATCTTTACAAACCTAATGATAAAAGAAAATTTTTAGAAAAAGAAAATTATTTTTATAACTATTTATCTAATTATTATTAATTAAAAACTAATTTTAACTATTTAATAATAGCCTAAAATACAAGAATGAAATTAAGCTAGAAAAATGAAATTATGACTTGGAAAAATCTAAAATAACAAAAGAGAATTTTCAAAACTAATTTTATATTTTTCTGATTATTTTTGTATTTTCTATGAATTAAAACTATTTAAAACTACTTAAATTGCTTAAAAATACAAATTTAACTAAGAAAAATCTGAAAAAAATATTTTTTTGACTTTTTATATTTATCTTAACCTAAAAAAAATGAAAACTTATTTTTTTGAAACTTTTCTGATTTATTTGTATTAAAAGCTAATTAAAATGACTTAAAAACTGTTTTAAATCAAGAAAAATACCAAACTGACCTAGAAAAATCTGAAAAATTCAAGATAAGTCTAAAATAATATTAAGAATCTAAGAAAATTAGAAAAACAGTGGCTTATGTTGTAGAATATGAAGCTGCAGTTGTAAGTGCTTATAAATAAGCACTTTGCATAAGCCAAAATGCTACAAATGAGAACCAAGCTGATACAGAAGCTATAGAATGCTAAAAGTACCCAAATGAAACAAGTATCCACAAGCTTTAACCTCTGAAATGCAACTTGCACAGATTTGATGAATTGAGCTTATGTGCTTAAAACAGTTTTTAGGCTACTACTTTGGACTTAAGCACAATCTACCTAATAAGCTGAAAATGAAAACCAAAAGTTGGATCCTAAGCTAGACCTGGGTGATTACTTATAAACCAAAAAAACAGACCTAGATGAGCTCTTATGAGCTCTGTGCAAGCCCTGCACAAAACCTGTGCACACTCAGTTAATACTGAGCTTGTGCACAGGGGAAGTAAGACCAAATTCACAAGCCTTTTAGGAGCTTATAAAAAATTCACAAAAATGTACAAAAATGATATAAAGAAACTAGACCAAGTGAAGTTTTAAAACCCATGATTTCACTTAATTTGGCTCAGAAATGAATCCAAGAAAAATCATCCTAGTTAGGCTCAAAACTGGATTTTCAACTTTTGACTTTTGAGCAGTTTTGTTTTGTTGACTTTTATGAACTTTGCAACTGATTTTAAGGACTGAGATTGATATATTATGATGAAATGGAACTACTGCAAGCTTTGTCTATGAATTTTAAACACAAAACAAGTCTTTGATTTTCAAAAATCACAACAGTTAAGCTAGTAAGACAAATTACAAATGATGTTGACTTTTAGCCTTTGCAGAAGCAAAATTAAGACAGATATGAGTATAAATGAGACAAACAAGCCTAGAACAACAAGTTTCAAACACTGGATAAACCTCTAAAACAGTTAAACCAACAGATCCAAACACCCTTATTTATGACTGATTTGAACTTAAATCTACACCAACTACTGAACTAGCATGTAATATTGATCAAACTGAGTTTACTTGACCTAAATACAACTAATTAACAGATTTAAACTATTCTAAGCCACATATACAGATTATGCAATATATCTTGAAAATGACTTACACTTGGTCCTTAGCCACAGTGGCTTGCCAAAGAACACAAGATCAACTAACCTATCCCAAACCCTAACCTAGCTCATTATCAACCCAAATCCATGCTGCATCAACCCATATCCAATTTGTTCTCCATTTTGGCCCAGTTTGACTTTCTTTGACCAAAATCCAAAATTGCTTAAACTTGATATATAAGCTTACAAAAAGCTATAATAAGCTTATATAAGCTTGTTTTACTTGGAAAGAAGCTACTTGAAGCTTGAATGTAGGAAATTGAAACTGAAATTTTCAATAGTAATACAAAAATATGAAACTAGATAAAACTTTGGAATTGATGATTAAAAGTTGATTATACTGATAATGTAACTTGAGTTTGATACAAGAAAACAAAATATTACACCTTTTACACTTAACTAGAACTTTTAAGTTAAAAACGACATTGATGAAATTTAAAAACTACAAGACTACCCCAACTCTCATTCTCTTGCTTCCTTTTATACACCACACTTCTTCTCTCTCCAATCTGAGCATATCCCACCATGTTTCTTGACCATTGGATCAGTGGAGGAGTTTTTAGCCGTTTGATCAAATTTGGCGCCAAAATGTATATAAGCCAGTTGTGGGTTGAGTGAGTTGGAGAGGGGTGCATTAAATGCAATTTGGAGTTTGGTGAAGGTGGAGGGAACAAGGTGAGTGGGGGTGAGCTGGGGGGAATGGGTGTTGAGTGTTTGCAGAAGCAGTTAGTGAAGGAGAAGATTTGGCGGGGTGGATTTGTTTGACTTATGGGTTTGACCGGGGTTTTAATATTAAAGGGGAGGTCAAAATGCAGGGTCCAATTGGGGAATGGCAGGGTCCAAAAAGGGAATGACAAGGGCCAAGGGTTTAAAGGTTTAATAACCAAGGACCTATTTGTAATTTCTGGAAATCAAGGGACCAAGGCTGCCATTTTTGCAAAGTTGCTCCAAGGGACTAAAAGTGACAAGCTCCAATAGTACAAGGACCAAACTTGACATTTTCAAATTTCCAAGGACCATTTTTGCCAATTTTTAAACTTGAAGGACCAAATTTGTAATTTCTCAAAACTTTTGATATTTATCACCAAAGGACTAATTTTGACAACTTATGATTTTAAAAGGACCCTTGGTGATTTTTCTTTTGAAATTAAGTGCTCAGGGACTATTTCGACAACTTTTGAAACTTGGGGGCTAAGCGCCAATTATGCAAACTTAGCTCATTTTCATCGATTTTAAACATTTTGCATCGAAACATATAAAATGCAATTTTGGAATATTTTTAGTATTTTGATGCATTTCTGAGCATTTTTAAACGTTTTGCAGTTCAGATTGAACAAAAAATAATGAGTATTTACACACTCATCATGCTTCTTGAGCATCCACTATCAAGATGCCAAATAGGCTCCCTGGCGTGTCTCTGCACAAATAGTAAACTAGATTAGTTTCTATTGCTGACCCATGTACTAGTGGGCTTGGGTCTAAAGGTCTGTTTGAATTTGGCAATTGAGTCATGGTCAGTGGTTGAGTGCATTGTGCTACCACAGGTTTTGCATTTGGAGACCGAGGATGACTCAGTGATTCTGGGTTTCTTGGAACTTCTCCTTGCTTGGATGACACTGTCATGATGGGATGTCTCATGAGCTGGATTTTTGAAAATATCACATCATGTGTTCATGAGACAATCATCAAGATGATGATCATTAAAGCCATAGTGTGGACAAGGAGGAAAGAGTTTTGCTCTATACTTTTGAGCGGATTTGGAGGTTGAAACATCACGATGACCAACGTGGTATAGTTGCTTTCTTGAGTGAACTTACATATTGTAAGTGATCGGAAGTTATGTGATCATCCTCTGCGAGATAATACAAAAAGGATTCTTTAGCGGTTGTCGGTGGTATGATTGGTATAGTGGCACGGATCACACTTACGCTTGGGTTTGGTGATTGACTTTGACTTTGAGGAACTAGAGGAGGCTGACTTTGTTTCCTTGATTGATTCGGGAACCTTTCGATGGATTCCATCTTATCGGTTAGCTTCCTCACAAGTTCGATCGATTCTTTAATTTTATGCCTTGGGTGGGAACTCGGGATGTGGAAGTCTCGGTGGGGTAGAATCTTGTTGGATTGGTTCTGCTTGGTCTTTTCGGGATGGTTCTACCAAGTCGGACCTTTCTTTTGGTGAGTGAGGATTGAATTGTAATGGAGTAAGCTTAGAGCTAGGGCGGCACCACAGAGAGGTTTCGGTGGTGGGCGGTGTGAGATTACGCTTGAGACTCGAGATATGTTCGGTACTCTGGGCACATCGAGTCAAGCATGCTCTTTAGAGCTTGAATTTCGAGCTCTAGAATCCTTCCGAATTAAAGTTTGGAAGCTTACTCTCGGGATTAACCTGTTCAATCCAATCCTTGGGCTTGGGAATAGTCAACATATTGGTAATCATACCACCTGACACAAATGGTTTGGGACTCGGTCTTTGTTGTGAGAGTCGGGGAGATGATTTTCACCTAAGACTCTCTTTTTGCTACTAGGAGCGCTCACAACATCAAAGACCCTTGGATTCTTAGTAGTCCAACCTTCAATGATATCTTTTTCTTTTTTAAGTTCATCTTGAAGAGCCTGATTTCTTTTGACTAGTTCAGTGTTTTGAATTTGCAAAGTGACAGCTTCAAGCTTAGCTTGTTTAAAAAAAAGCAGATCATCCCTACACTTGTTTAATTCAAAACTTAACTTGTTGTACTTAGAAAAAAGATTTAAGCGTTGCTCCTTTACAAACTTAAGGTCAACATTGATATAGTTCATAAAGGACTGCCAATCAGAGTCATCATCCATAGAAAGTAAGATGTGGGAAAACTAGAAGGGAGGGTTGAATAGTTTTACCAATTTAAAACTTCCTTTTAAATATTTAGATCGACTTATGTCAATCTATTTGATTGTTTATGTTGGACGTTGATAGATAGATATATAAGCGTATAATGAAAGATAAAGAGTAAGAAGCACATCACCACGACACAAGTATTTATAGTGGTTCGTACAAGGACACCTTCCTTGCCTACTCCACTCCCGAGTCACCTACTCGAGAGTTCGTAAACACTACACCAACTCCTTATGGCGGAGAAGCCTTCAGGCGTCGCTTAACCTTTTTCTGTACAAAGCTAAATCACGAGTTCTTTCACACCAAGGCGAACCACACCTAACACAGCGTCGCCTACCCTTTATACGGTGCTAGGCTAACCACGGAGTTCTTTCACACCTTAGGAGAACTAATCCTTCACAACGTCGCTTACCCTTTATTAGGTACTAGGCTAAGTACCTGGTTCTTTCACACCTTGGGTGAACTACACCTTCACAACACAACACCTAGTCTCGAGGAGATCTACTCCTTGTTACAACACCATCAAGGATATCACCATCCTTGTATATAAACAAATACATATATGTATAACGATGCACCTCATCGATTATCGACCTAGGCATTCTTCCCAAATGCTACTTGATTTGATTCTTTGGCATCCATCACTAATGCCTTTGACACAACGCTTGGCACCCTTCACTAATGCCTTCGTCTTGACACCTTTAGCATCCTTCACTAATGCTTTGACACGGATGATGAGCACCTTTCACTAATGCTTTCATCTTGACAATTTCGGCATTCTTCACTAATGCCTTCAACTCAACATCTATGGAGAAAGGAAGAACTATCAACAAGATAACCTTAGTAGTCTTGATGATGACTGAAACATGGCAACTCATGGACTTTGAGCTTGCGTCTTGAGGTGGTGATCTTTCCTTTAGGAGGAACCTAGTAGATCACACAAAACAAAGACAAACTACATAGATCACTTAGATCGAGGTTAGAGGTTAGAATACTTTGGGGAAGTTTTATATGAAAAGCACATTTAGAGAGGAAGAAATGGCTCTCTATTTATAGAAAATTCTCTTACATTTCCCGGATCCTACCACGAGGATCCGGCTAACTAAACTAGGGATCCGTGGTCCGCTCCTCTTTGCCCATGGGTATTTTTGGTTAAGGGTCATGGGTTATGGGTTGATCCATGGTTTTCTTTCTAGATACAATGTACTTGGTTAAGTGGTATATATAAAACCATGGGTTATGGGTCAAAACCATTTGCTAGTATTTACCCTTTTAGTATATACTTGTATTTACCCAATTTAGCATACACTTAGTTTTTACCCATTTTAGTATACTTAGTTTAAGTATATGTTTAACCCAATATGTAAACACTAGTTGTTGTACATATGTATCTAAATCATAAAATCACTTATACTTGTTTTAGTGTTTTATGTGAAAGCGTAAGTGTGTTTAGAAAACTATTAACTCAAACTATTTACGTACTTTATTTGTTTCGTTGAAATGATTTTATATTTGTTATCGACAAAACATTAGAAGATCATAAAATATAAATAAATGTTTTCACGGCTTATTTGTATTAACAAGATGTTTACCTTCTTCATTGCGATATTGACCCATTCTCCATTCTGGCATGATTTTTCCCAACGACTAGCTTGTCCTCTTACGAGGCGCCATCGGTCTTGACATGCACCATTTCATCATCGATGAGACGGCTCTTCATCCCGCTTGAAGGTTTCAAAGAACTAGGCCTTTGTTTTACCCCGCATGCAGTTGCGTTGTTTGTTGTTTCGAGGGATGGCCTCAAGCAATGCAAGCTTAGCTTTGCCTTTCCATACTAGCTTCAAAATCTGATTTTGTTTTGATCGATTTGTTTTAAAATTTTTAATGAGGTGATAGATTTTTGGTTGAAATTTCTTTGAAGCACGAGGACCGATTTGACCACGATGGTTTATAAGAGGGTTGAGAATTGTTTTGAAAAAGCAGTCTATTGCAAAATGACCCTTTTGTGACACTTAAAGCATTGGTGTCCTCATTTGCTTTAGCATTTGAAAAACCTTTGTTTCTTTTATAAACCTCCGAGAGTTAGCAAGGTGCCTTTCTCAAATTCAAAGTTCGTGTCATTTAGGTACTCCTCGGTTGATCTCTCATCGGGCTCATCATCTGAATTTTCACGAAAATCTTGAACCACCTTTGTTAGAATAAAAAGCGGTTGAAATTGGTGTTGAAGTGGTGGTCGGGGACTTCTTGACTTCTGAGACTTCTTTAAGTCGAGGTATCGTCTGCAGTGATGAGGTTTTCCTCATAGACAAATTTCTCATAAATTTCAGGAGGTTCAAGATTCTAGATATGATTAGCATTTCTAAGTCCCTGAGAAAAATTCAGCCACTTCTCAGGAAGACTATTGACAAAACCAACATTGATTTCATGTTTGGACAACTTAACACCATTATTTAATAGTTCATTTAACAAAGTTTTGTATCGGGTGTAAGTTTGAGACAAAGTTTCTGAGTCCATAGCCCTGAAGGTGTTATACTCAAGTTTCAGGTCCATTATCATGTTTTTCTTGGTATCATATGGGCCTTCATGACTGTGGACCATGTAATCCCAGGTTTGTTTAGCTGTACTATAGATTATAATCGACTCCATAATATCATCAGGAAGACATGATATGGTGATACTTTTGAGTCTTTGATCTGGTTGACCACTCTCTCTCATCCCAGGTCCATCGAGCTTCGAGTTTAGGCAAACCTTCAGCAGTCTTTGGGATAAATGGACCTTCATTAATACACTTGCTTTGTAATAAGGTTCCATCCTAATCAAATAACAAAGCATCGCTTTTTCTATTTGTTAAATTTACCAACTTCAAGTCTAGGGCAACAAATGAATAAGCTCCACCCTTTTTGTCGACTAGTTAAGGTACATCAATTTCGACCATTAGGATCACGATTTTAAAAATTTTGAGCGACCTTAAAAAGGGTTTTATAATCAACTGGCTCGATACCACTTGTTGTTCCCTATTCACTATCGTATAAAACATTTGAAGTATTAAAAACGAACTAATAGTGAATCAATGACTGAAATACAATGTAAGTAAACACACTGATAAATTTTCAACATAATATTCTTTATTAGAAACCAATGAAAAGAATACATTACCCAAGTACTTGCGGAATAGTACTTAGGATTGAAATGATAAAGGGTTGGTACTCCTCACGAAGCTCAGGCTAAGTCTGAGCACAACTACTATGGAACCACTAAGCTATCTCAGGGACTGAGTTGTATTTGGAGGAGTGAAAGATGGCTTTTGTGTGTGTTTTACAATTCACAAGCTTGAATCTTTCACTCCATCTCTTATGCTATTTATACAAGTAATAGTTTTAACTTTATCCTAAGTGACAAACTAACATTATACAGAAGACAAAATACTAATGTATTTTGTCTCATTCTAAAAACTATATTAAGTAAGAGATAAGGTCGCTTTCCATAAGTCGGTGATGACATCGAGCACGATAGTTTGCCATTCGGGAAAGTTGACTTTGGTTGATAAGAACTTCGTCTTATCGATTCAAACTTATCCGCGTTATCCGCTCATTCTTGATGTTCATTGCCTTGATCTTCTACTTGGTTTGTCTTCAATGTAAGTAGGCGGTGATGAGTTTAGGGATTGATGAGTTATTGTCATCACTCCTTTGAATCCACCATCTTCTTCTTGACTTAGTCTTCACCCCTTAAGTTCCGCCTTACTAAGTGGAGAGACTTCGTCTTCGCCTCTTCGAGTATCTGAAGATGACTCACTGAGAGACTATGCACTCAGTGACCTGTTAGTGTTTAACGGCCTAAACACTTAGGGTATTTTCTATTCAAATCCTTAACTTAAGGGGTTTGGGTATTTACTGAACCCAATAGATCGTATCATGTCCAACAATGTACGATTTCTTCTCTCAGATACACCATTTTGTTGTGGAGTATATGGAGAAGTGAGATTCTGGACAATTCCATTCTTAACTAAGTAATCTTTAAACTCTTAGCTTAGATACTCGCCTCCTCTATCGGATTGAAGAGCTTTAATCTTCTTTCCCAATTTCAGCTCTACTTCTGCTTTGAAAACCTTAAATGTTTCAAACACCTCATATTTATGCTTAAGTAAATAAACATAACCATAACAATTTGAAATCATCAACAAAGGTTAAGAAGTAGCTAGCACCCTCTTTGACACATGTCTAAGTGGTCCACACACATCAAGATGAATAAGACCAAGTAGATCGGGCGCCCTCTCCATATTGCTATGAAAAGGTTTCTTCGTCATCTTCCCGGATATGCATGACTCGCATTTATCAAATAATTCATTATTGATATTTTGCAAAAGCCCTTCGTGTTGTAGCTTTTGCATGCGAGCCTTGCCTATATGAGCAAGTCTATAATGCCAAAGATAAGAAGAATTCAAGTCCAACTTCATTTTCTTATTGATGCTAAACATCGAATTATTATATTTGTTAGATTCATTTCCAATCACATCAATTTCAAACACACCATTCAGAGTAATCGCATTAAAATAAAATACACCATTTAAAGAAACAAAACTTCCATTACGTGAATTGTATGAGTAAAACCATCATCCAACAATACCGAAAAGGAAATAACACCTCTAATTATAGAAGGTGCGTAATAACAATTTTTCAATAACAGTTTTAAGCCCGAAGGCAATACTAAACTAAACACTCCTATGGCTTCAACAGCTGCAGGAGCCCCATTGCCCACATGCAGATATTGCTCCCCATAGGCTAGCTTCCTCTCCACTCTAAACCCCTGCAGTGTATTACAAATGTGAATACCACATCCAGTATCATATACCGTGAATTTTTATGATTTAGAGTAAATAATTCAATTACAAATAAGTTACACGAAGGACCGGGCGCAGGGACCCAACATACTTCATCTTATTTGCCCGCAATTCATCAAGATAGAGAGCACAATTTCTCTTCCAATGCCCAACGACCTTCTTGTGGTGGCATGCTTGATCCTTTTAGGATTTTCCTTCCTAGGAGTAGGGTACTTCTTGGGTTACGGTTGATAGGCCATAACATGTTTACCCTTATCAACTTTCCTTTGCCCTTTCCCTTCTTGTTGTTCGTGCTGCGGTTTTGGCTTATTTATCCTTCCACCACGAATAGCAAGTACACGGGGTAGGAGCCTTACGAGGTAACCCTTTTCATAGTCAATTAGCAATGCGTGTAGGTCGATGCTTGTCTTCTCCACGCGGTGCATATTGAAGTTCGAACAAAACCATTGAAATCCTTGTTACGGGATACATTGATCAAGTTCACAACAATGTCATTTTCATAAAATTTTCCAAGTGCTAGTAATTGGTTCATGTATCCTTTCATCTCCAATACATGAGCACTTACAGGTTTACCCTCTCCCTGCTTGCAGCTATGTAATGCATCGATCAAATCATAAATTTCGACAGCCCGCATGTTTCTCAAACATAGTTCGGAGTTCATTGAGCATGTTGTATGGGAAGTAGTTTTCGAACTGATTTTGGAGAGCAGGTTCCATCGTTCCCAAAATTTGACAAGCCACATCGTTATAACGCTTATACTCAACCTTCCACCCAGCCTTTTCCGCGTCGGATCGGCGGTCTTTGGTTCAACAAGGCAAGGCGTGTACGGATAATCCAACCGATCGGAACTCTACGACAATTCTCAAAGAGCGGTGCCAATCATTGAAATTCTTAGAGCGAGAAACTTTTCTCGATCAAAAACTTTTGAACGCATAACTTAGTGCAGTGTTAGTGTTATCGTTGTTTTGAGCCATTTCTACAGAAAAAGTTCAAGTATTAGTATTTTCGATAATACAACTTTTCAAGAAAATAAAATATACCCAAGAAAATATAAACATATAACCATATAGTTTTCTCGAAAACTAGGATCCAAATTATCATAGGTTCATTACATTAGTTGATCTGCTAGTAACAAAAGCATATAATAAGGTAATCTGTCGAACAATAATTGGCAAACAATTTCCAATTCCTAGATCATTATGGGATTTATATTTTCCAACGCTATTGAAAATATAAACATGTTTTATCCCATCTTATGCCTTGAGTCCAGGTCTCACATCCTACTCAATTTAAGTGTCTAACTTAAAGAACTGCAAATATGTTCATGTAAGGTCTGACTTTACATAAAAATTTACCTTTCCATTACAATCTCGCTAAGTTCTGACATGATGTAAATTGCAACTTCAAGTGTTCCTTTAACTAGATGGCACAAACTTAATTTATAAAGGGTACTAGTTATGATTTTATGGTGTCAAATCAAATATGTACAAAGATGTCATGCATTCATCTTGTAGCATAAATTTTAATAAAAACAATTTATTAACCAATTCATAAAGATCAAATTATCAAAGTTTTTATTAAGGTATTGGTTTCGCCAATCAAGGAATTTACCTTTAATTATCATCCATTATACCGTACTTTTGCATAAGTCTAAAGACTTAGTGTTTTGGATAATTACCACAAAAGTGGCGCATGGAATTAAAGCTAATTCGCCCTTAAGATGATTTTGTACGCATAGCCTACTTGGTAACTCCAATTTGACTTGCAAGGAAGCGGAGAATTCGGTCAGCGCTGAAGCAATAACCTCCTTCTTTAGGGTCACAATTTAATGCACTCCCCTCCTTGTACCCCCACACAGTCCGTCAAATTGGGTGAGTCGTTCTCACTATTTGTACCAAAATCATCAATCAATTAAACTATTGAAAACTTAACTCTTCAAAAACAAATCAAATTTCACCATTGTTTAGTCCGATTTATTTTTCTATTCAAAATTACCCTTTGCTTAAAACTTGTCACACATAATAAACAAACAAGTAAACAAATAAAAAATAAATAACTAAAAACAATGCGCATATAACTAACCATTAATACATGTAAACAAGTAATCACATGCAACATATTTGATAAAGCCTATTAATAATTAATGTCTAGGTTAATTAACGTATATATTAACTAGGGCATTCACTTTCCCAATTGAAAGTGAGCCACATACATCGACGAATCGATTGCGTAAGCCATAATTAAAATTTACCAAATTGCACATAATTGATTCATTAATATATATTATTGGAGTCCTCCCCAATTCAAGATTTATCAAAACAAACATGTGATAAAATATCTTAACAATTAAACAATAATTCAAGCAACTATCCATGACAAACATGCATGTATTATCATGGATATATAACATAACAATTATTCAATTAGTCACAATATCGCATACAATTCCATGTCACATAACATATTATTCATGAATTTATCACGTAACACATATATTAATTCTAGGTTTCGATAAGGTTAACATAACAATTAATATATAAACCCTAAAAAAAATTTAAAAAGTGATCGACCAAAAACAAAATAAAGAGTACGCCCCATAAAAAAATTTAATCGACCCAAAAAAAATTAGGGCAAAAGCCCTAAACAAACTAGGTTTTACATAATCATAGCCAAAACCATAGAACAATCATATCAAACAACATACAATATTCGTTTTTTACGTGTTTAGTAATTAATTACTCATTAAAACCAATGAATCGTGATGCCACTGCTGTAATTATATATCATGAAAATCAATAATAAAACACAAAACATCAAAAAATACATGCGGAAGCGTATATGAAAGATTAATGAATAATTAATTAACATAAATAAAAGTATGCGTACCTTTATTGATTCTAGCCGAACAAGAATCAAATTCACAAAACTAGCAAGTGATGAACCCTAATTAGGGTTTATATGATTATAAGAATTACCCCTTACCGATTTTGTAATTCAATCCAAGAATACTAACAATAATGTGTTAGTACCACTTTCTTGTACACACATACTATAACAAATTAAAGTAATGCTAGTTTTAATTAAACGAAACAATTTGATTTTGGAAAAGGTATGTGTCGACACCCTTGAGTGGTGGTCGATTGAATGAAGCAAAGAACACACACAAACTATTTAGGTTTTTAGCTTATAAGTACAAGAGATGCAAAAACCAAGACCCCTAGCCTTGTATATATACTCAACATAACTTGGTGAACAAGTTGAGTTTGGGTTGGGTTGGGATAACCCCTTTGGCCGATCGGTATACTAATCCCAAAGGGATTTCGGAACCTTCCCAATATTAATTTTGCAATCTAGTCCTTTCCAATTACATTTAACGACCGTTAGTCCATTACACTTAATTACTTAACGTCCGTTATATTATTTCGTTTAATTAATGAATAAATATAACATTTATATTTAATTATTAACTTTAATTCTCATACGCAAAGTGTGAAATCCCGTGGTCTCGAGTTCGATCCTAACTCACGTCTACTAATTTATATCCATAAAACCAACATAAAATAAGGAGATAAACAATTGACACGAATCCCATATTGGCCAAGCTCAGCCGCAGTGTTCTTGGTGAGACCAACAATTGCATGTTTTGAAGTTGAATAAGAATGAGAAACTATCCCTCCAATGATGTTTCCACTACGTGCAGGGATCATGGCTCGAGTTGCATGCTTGGTTCCTAAGAACACACCGGTTACATTGACGCTCATGACTCTTTCAAAGGATGAAAGATCATTATCAAGGATATTCGACTGTACATCATCTAGAATGGCTGCATTGTTAATCATTATGTCCAACTTACCATACTTAGCAAGCGTTGTGTTAATTGCATTTTCAACATCTGATTCGATAGTCACGTCACAATGGACAAATGAAGCGTTATCAAGACCGATGTCTTCACACACATGTTGACCTAACTCGTCTTGGATATCAACAATGATGACTTTGGCTCCATGTTTGACGAATAGCCTCGCTGTTGTCTCTCCAATCCCTTGAGCCCCGCCAGTGATCATTGCAACTTTTTCATTGTCAACCTAACAACAAGCAAGGTTACGAAATCTTTAGGAAATTAAATTACCATTTTTAATTCATCAGTCATAATTTATGAGTCGTATAATAATGGTTTTTTTTCCTTTTTTAGTAGGGCCGAGCATATTGGACCGAAAACCAAACCGAACAGACTATATTCGGTTCGGTTTTGGTGTTATATACTAATGTTTTCGGTTACGGTTTGGTTAGACCAAAATCCAAGAAAAACACATAAACTGAACCAAACCGACACTAACCGAACTGATCTGACCATATTCGATTCGGTTTTGATTCTATATACTAATTGTTTTCGTTTTGATTCGGTTTTAGACCGATGCATAGCCTTACAGTTTTTTGCGAGCAAAAGATTAATTAATAAAAATGTAACTTGAAGAATAAAAATGTCAAATGCAAAAATCAGTTGCACCAATTGTTGTAAAACATAACATTTTGCATATAAAAGTTGAGAAGTCTAATCTTTCACAATATTTCCTTTCGCATAAAATCTCAGTATTCACCGTATTATAGATTACGTTATCTCGTAAGTAGGTCCCAAGAAACTTTATCTTCAAGGGTTTAAGACCCTCTCTCCTATTAATTATTTTAATATCATCATAAATATAAGACTAAAATACACCGTTGGTCCTTAAACTTGCCAAGACGCTTTGTGATGGGACAAAACTCACCCTTTTCATCGCCACAAGTCCAAACCTTGGCCTTTAAATGCCAGATTGGTCATTTGACAAAGTCAAAGTCTGATTTTTGTTTGGTAGTCGAGGGTATTTTAGTCCATACATATTTATAGTTTTATAACACATTTATATTTTACCCCTTCATCTTTCATCCTCCTCATCATCTCCCCAAATCATTCATCTCCCTCAATTTTTTACTCAACCCAACCCATTTCAATCCAAACTTTAGATGAATCATTTGGATATTTTACCTGGATATTTTACATGTGATAGACATTTTCACCATCACCAGCCTAAGCAAACAATAACTGAGTGTTGCATTCTATTTACTTGTAATTTCTCAGTGTATTCATTATTCAGAAGGATGCATTTTTTTCTTATTTATAATGTTTTATTCATTTTCATGTTTGGAAGGATGCGTGTGCTTTTATAGATAAATATCGGTGTAGACTCTTGGAAAGATCCATTACTGAAATCCTTGAGTTTGAAAAATATCATCAACATTATCATATGAAATGTCAAAAACATTGATCACTCAAAACAAGACCCTATGGAGATCTATTAAATGGTTGCTTCCATATAAAATTCGCTCTCCTCACTCGTTTTGTGTCTTCAGAGAAACCATCCCCAATGCAACCGTCAGAACTCATTGACGAGCAAACTCCCGAGCTCATTTGGTTCTCGAATTTTTATTAGGCCACTTTAGGAATCATTCAACGTCGTCAATTTCATCACAAAGTGGTTCTAGACTAAACAACAACGTAGATGACCGGGATCAAGTCTCGTCTAGCAGTCCGAAGTGCAAGAAGTTTTGAAGGCCTTTTAACTTTTCGAGGTCCCACTAGAACCGAAGGTTTTCTGTTCGTTGTGGACTTGAAGGAATTTACATACCGGGTAGAAGGGAGGAGGAAAATTGAAATTATACAACCTTTAGAGGTTCATTGCTTTGTCACGTTGCAATACAAAGGATCTTCTTTGTATTCAAATAAAGGTACAAACTTTTGTTTTGCCTTTGAATTATAGTGTTAGTCATGTTGTTCAAATTGAATACAATCAAATTAAGGGTTATTTGCATTAAATACCAATGATGTTTCTCATTTGTCATGTTTTAGTAATTGCATGTTTTTTGTACATCTGCACATTAAAAGATTATTTTGTGTCCTGTTTCAGTCATTTTGTGATCGGGAATCTTAATAGTATATTATTTATAACTTTACCAACTTTAAACATAAATTTAACATCTCAAGATGCAAATTCTTATAATCAATAGCCCGTTTCGAAGAGTGTTTTGGTTACAAATGACCCAAACGGGACACAAACCCGCTTTTTTGGACTATGATGTACAAATAAGTTTTAACGACACAAACGGAACAAATGAGAAAGTAAGCTGGAATTTTATGCAAATAGTTAAATTAGAGTGCCCACCCTTCTATGCTCTCTCACAACATTAGCAACACAAGATAACTAATAAAGGAGCTAACTGATGGTGTGTTTAAATCATATTTATGCAGAATGTTTCTCCATCACATGTACGGATATTGTTATATACTTGGATGCCATAATGCTTGTATTTGAGGAGGCTTCCAAAGGTGGACCTCTTTCTCTTCTTCATTGCGTGTGTTGAAACCGGCAATGGCCATGGCTTGCCGTGTCTAGCCTCGTGTTAATCCCTCCCTCATTTCTTTCGTCTCTTGGTTATTTCTTGTCATGATCACGGTATTTCGTCATTATGGAAGGTAATATAGATATTGACCAAGTCAAACACTTGCTTGACAGAAAGGTGAGAACATTCTTTCATTCTCAAACCAAAGAACGCCACTTTGGAGTTCTAATGCTCTGTGGATAGAAGTGTGTACTTCTCCGGTAAAATATATGGATATTTTATATATGGATATTTTACCTGTGATAGACACTTTCACCAAACTTCAGATAGACACTCAGTTACCTGTGATAGAAACTTTCACCATACCTTTTACGATAAACACAGATGCCCAAGATAAGATATATGTTGTTCCTTATCGATGGGGAAGCATGGTAATAGCTTACAGGAAAAGAATGTTGGGGAGATGATGATTTGGGGGAGATGAATGATTTGGGGAGATGATGACGAGGATGAAAGATGAAGGGGTAAAATATAAATGTGTTATAAAAGTATAAATGTGTATGGACTAAAATACCCTCGATTACAAAACAAAAATCAGACTTTGACTTTGTCAAAGGACCAATCTGGCATTTAAAGGCCAAGGTTTGGACTTGTGGCGATGAAAAGGGCGAGTTTTGTCCCATCACAAAGCGTCTTGCCAAGTTTAGGGACCAACGGTGTATTTTAGTCTAAATATAATATATTTTAAGCAAATACTATTTTATAAGCGTTATTTAAAAGTATTTAAAACACAAATAAAATTAAAAAGAACACTACGTATCTAACACAATTAATACACTATTAAAAACACCAATTAATTAAAAAAATACATCTATTTAACCACAATGTACAATTTAATTAAGTTTCCATGAAATCAAGTGGCCCAAAACAATCAAGGTCAACAAAAACAATATCCCAAGTCAACTATGTTCGAACTCATAAACGAAAAGAAAGAAAGATCTCAGATTGTTTTGTTTTTAAAAAGAGTGTGTAACAAATCTATAAAATATTTACACATCTAAACCCATCATCAATCTATAAACTGAAAACAAAGAAAGCAACAACAAATACAACCTACCCGATTTATAAACTGAAAACAAAGAAACTAACCATCGTGAATCGTTTTGAATTAAACTTCTTTTTAATATTCGGAACCAAAAGGAAATAATGTGACACATCTGTTACAACTCCAACTATTCTTAAACACATCACAGTCAACAACACTTTTGAACTAAAAGAAAAAGAAACAAAATATCTCAGTCTTATGTTCATTATTAATATCACTCTTTAAAGATTATAAGTATTTAAACAAGTATCATCATAGATCTTTTTCGAAGAATATAATTCTTTTAAATATCTGAATACACACAAAGAAATATCAAAACCTCCGTTTCAATCTCTCTTTTATTCGGTCACCAAAGCACATTTGTCTTGGTTGTATTGTGTGCGTACGTTGCATATACGAACCTACCCTAGACCTTTCGACAAAAAATCTTTGCCACAAGTGTGTTTCTTATTTGCGTTTGAAATGAAAAAAATTAGTAGAACTACGTTTTCCTGGTTTGGTTGTGGGAAGGTATAAAGAATATTGTGTCTGTGTTAGGAATTATAAATTCCAGGTATTAAAGAGTCGGTCACCTCAAGTATATGTAATCGTTAGAAAGCTCGTAGTCGTAGTTCTTTTAAGTTAAGTAGTATTTAGTTAAGTAACACCACGGAGGACGGACGGGTCTTTACCCATCTGTATGCCCGATCCACACCCGATGTGTGGAGATTTATGTAAGACTATAAATACTCTCTACCTTCCAAGGTAGAGTTGAGCTCATAATAATATCTTTCACTTTCTCTCACTAAGTTCCTAGACCTCTAACTTTCTCTCTAGAACCTCATTCATACGCCACTTTGTGTTATGGTTTGATGTGTATGTGAAAACTAATATCTATCAATTGGTATCAAGAGCCATGGTTAGATCATATCTTGCACATCTTTAGATTTCTAGTGGCTTTTAGGTGGTTTTTGAGTTTGAAAAAGTTTAGTGGTTTTTGCATCATTTGGGTGATTTCTAGTGTTAAAGTTTGGATTTTGATAGTATTTTTATGTTTAGAATCATCACAAGTGTTTAGGTTTTTATTTGGTAAGCTTGACTCATCGTGGTTGGGTAGTTTTTGGATTGAAAAGTGATGTTTTTGTGGTTTTCTTGCTAGCGACTTGACATTCGGACTTCATTCTTCGTAGCGACTTGCTTTGCAATTTCGTTGGCGAGTTACCGTTTGGAGCTAGCGACTTAGATCTAGCGATTAAAAGTACAAGTAGTGGAATTTCCACCACGTGGCGACTTGGAGGTAGCGACTTGAGTCCAGAGCGAGTTGCTATTTAGCGACTTGTATCTTTAGCGACTGAGTAGCGAATTGTCGCCAAAATTTTGCTAGCGACTTGAGGCTTAGCGAGTTACTACTTAGCGACTTGCACTCGTCTAGCGACTTGGAACTTTAGCGACTTGGGAGTGTAGCGAATTAAGTGTTAGCGACTTGGTGCATTTTCTTCTAGCGACTTGGGTGATTGTTTACGGTTTCTCTTGATTTAGTAAAATCCGTGAAAGAATCTATTTCCCGTTTAATCATAGAGTTATAAAATCCCGTATAATCTGTTAACATGTCTACCAACGTTCCCTACTATCATCTCCACTTTGTCGAGGATGTTCAAGCACCGGCTCGGATACTGCCCACCCATGCTTGACAGAATCGACTACGATTCTTGGGCTCAACGAATCGATTGATCTTTGCCTTGAAAGGAAAATGGTGTCAACATTCTCAAATCAATTGATGAAGGACCGTGTCGAGTTGAGACGACTAGAGATATACTTGATACTAATGAAGATGGAACTCCTATTTACGGAATGGATGGACCTAAAATGTATGATGAGCTTGATGATAAGGAGAAAAGAGATTCGATGCGATATCGTGGCTTCTAACATTGTTCTTCAAGGTCTTCCTAAAGACATCTACAAGTCGATCAATCACAACACCGATGCAAAGGCAAGATGGGATAACGTCAAGATGCTTCTCTCGGTTTAGAATTAACTATGGAAGATAGAGAATCACAACTCTATGACGAATTTGAACACTTCAAGATGAAACCGGATGAGAGTGTCTATGAGTACTATGTGAGATTTCATAAGTTGGTGAATGACATGAGGAACATCGGAATGACTATGCCTAACATTCATTTGAATTCAAAATTTGTGAACAACATGAATCCCGAATGGCACAAGTTTGTCACCTCTGTGAAGCTCACTAAAGGATTGAAGAATACAAACTATGAGCAACTCTATGCCTTCCTCCTTCGAATGAGAGACATGCTATGTTTGAAAAATTGGTTCTCAATCAATTCAAAACCAACCGTGGAGAGACAAGCTCGTCCAATGACTCAACCGCCTTTTACTCAAACATCGGAATCACAACCAAAGCTTCACAAGTCATACCCTTGGGTAATGGTAATCACAAACTCATTCCCCGATCCTATGTTCAAACAAGCGATGTTGATGCACACGTGGGTAACTTCATTAACCAACTAGCTCTTCTAATTAGTCAAAACATGAATTCTCCCACAAACCAACAACAACATCGAATCGCATCTAACCCACACAATCAAGCTACTTGTTAAAGATGGAAGGATCGTGGTGCAACCGATTCAGGAAGACAAGATGATCGTGGAAGAGGCGGAGTGGTAGAGGTTATGTTGGTAACCGTAATCGAGGAAGGAATGGTAACCAAGGTCAAGCTAAGCCGATCAAATGTTATAACTGTGGTGGTGAGGACACATTGCAAGCGCACATCTCCAAAGCGTCCATGAATCGCCGATTACTTGAGACAAGATGTCGCTTGTACAAGCTCGGGACAATGGTGTCGCTTGGATGAAGAGGAATTGTTGCTTCTTGAGGGCAATGCCAAGACCTATGATGCGATGTGGATGAGCGGCTATTCGTGAGATAGGTCACAATCATCGAATGCCTTTCAAGTCGCCGATTGTGATGCATACGACTGATGTAGATGATGGACCCATCGCACACACAATCTTTATGGCTAGCATTTCTCCAATGGTTTCTCCCAAGGTCTCTTCTTCACCACAAGTGGCCCATCCAAGGACAAACTCATCTCGGAGGTATTAAAACTATACGATGATGTCGATGTGCAATGGATGCATGACAAAGTACAATCAACTCGAAACTATTGAATCAAATATTGAAAATATGGGTAATATCGATATTGTCCCATATGATCAATATGTGAAACAAAGTGAAAGTGAAGTTGTACCAAGTGATGCATCTTCCGTCAACAATGACTATGTTTTTATGAATACACCGCAAGTGCCCCGATGATTCTGTAATTTACGAACTAAATGCCTATAAAGAACGTGTTGCTATTTATGAACAACGTGCTAAATTTGAGTTGACCACTCGTGAGCGAAATGGATGACCAAGTGCGTCTGATAATTAGAAAATTAATTTTAGAGAAGAAGTATTGAAACAAGAATTAAATTCCTTGCAAGAAAAACTTTCTAAAAGCACTAAGCAAAACAAGAACTTCAAGAAAATCAAAATGCTTAAGCAAGAATTTAATGCAAAGGAATCAAAGCTCTTGAGAGACTTTTCTAATCTAAAACTTTGAAAACAAACTTGAAAACAAGTTGTACATGCAAGGAAACACCATTCTGATCGCTTCACATGATCACTAAGCATAGAGTTCTAAGCGATAAGCATAGTGTTCCCATTATAGATAAACCCAACCCCGAGTATGGAAAGATAGCAAAAGCAGCTCAAAGTGTTATCTATGATGGCAATGAGATTCTTAAACCTAGACAAAAACCTAGTTGCGTTGAGTGCAATCGAGGATGATAAGAAATTAGATGAAGTCACTAGGAGAAGATGAATAAGAAACTAAATGATCCTAAATGCAAAGAGAAAAAGTAATTATCACTCCCCATGACTACAAGAAGGAAAACTGGATTTCTTGAACAAGTTTAAGACTCGACATTGTTGACCCCAACAAGTCTTCGGAAAATGGATTTAGATAAGCCTAAAGCTGAAAATATTGTAGAAACAAACCCTCCCTTTGGAAAATGCCTAGAGCAACTGTGTATCCTCCTAACACACCAATGCATCTTCTTCCTAGAACAATTGCCACTAAAAGCAAGACCTTAATTAGCCAATCGTTATTTTTCAACTATTTGTTGATTTTGAGAAAACTTGCAAGAAAAGGATCACACCCATCGGTATAATCTGAAGGAGAAAGGGGTTTTGAACAAATGAAAGAATGTTATTTAAGCGAGGTCATGCCTTTCTTTAAACTTCTAAAAGATCACTTTGAGAGTCTTAAAAAGGGGATAGAAACTAATATTAAGGGAATGGAAAAGGAATTTGATGCAATAATAGTTGAAGTTAGTGACTATTAGCGTGCACTAAAAGATAATGAGACTGAGAGGAAGAACTTGCATACATTGAATGAGACTCTTATTACTGAATGTGTTGCTCAAGATATGTTTTTATCGCTTCAAATTGCTCTATTAATGCTTCCAAATTTCATGAACTATCTGTTGCCCGAAAGTCTCCCATGATCGTGTCATTGAGCTTGAAAAACTAATTCTAAACTAAGCGAGAAAATTGAACTGGATGATCACGACAATTTGGTTAAACATTTTCTAAACTAGAAGTTGAGCATTTTAATTTACAACTAAAATATCAACATCTTAAAGAAAATGTCAAAACTTCAAATATCAAGACATCATCGATGCTCCGAGTTTGATGCGTTTTTCAAATTAACAAACGTGATGAATGATTCAAGCTCGATGCAACACGATCGTAAAGTCGAAAGCCCAAATCTCTCAATTAAAGGGTCAAACGAACAATATGACGGGCTCTCAAATGCCTCCTCCTTAGATTCTCGAATTCTCAAACGTTTCATCTTCAAAACCTAGTAAATGCTTTACAAAGGAAAACGAAAGTTTTCTAGAAGAAAATGAAAAGGTTAAGCGTCATTTAAATGAGTTATTTGAATCAATTAAGGTCACTCGTAACAAAAATAACGAACAAATAGCTTCATTGCAAAAGGAAATTGAGAATCAAGAGTCGGGTAAAGGGAAAATGCCAATGACCAATGGGGAGAATGGTGTATCAAAGGTTCACTCTTGTAATAAATATGCTTTGTCTCAGACATATGTCCTCCTCATCTAAGGAACAACAAACTTGCTATTCAAACATACTTCTCATCTCTTAAGGATTGCTTAGAATGTCTGCGTGAGATTGTTGAAGAGGATAAGCTTGAGAAACCTCATGATAATGCAATTGGACATGCATGCTTATATGCCAAACGATCTCAAGAAATCTTAGAATGCTTGATCACAATATGCCCAAAGTCATTAGGTGAGAGAGTTAATCCTTTGATTCCATGCTCGATGCCTAATGCCAAGTATGATATGCATTCGATTCCCAATGTTTTGAATGAGAACCGTAGTGTGCCTTTAAGTAGTTCGATTCCAGATCAGTCAATGCTAAGAAAGAGAAATCAAGTGTGCCTTCTAGGAGTACAAATCACAGTACCTCTAGTTTTATGAAAGTGAACCTTAGTGCACATGCATGTAGTTCAGATCCCAGCACATCTAAATAGGTGATGCAAAGAGTAGTAAAACCAACTAATGTTCCCATTCCTCTACAGAGTAATCGGTGACATTAAAGGGAGCAGTCAAAGTCTCAAGACAATACAAGGAATGATAGGACCTAGCAAGCTAAGAGTGTGCACCGGAAAAGAGTAGAAGAACAATCTAGGAACATTAAGTTTAAATCGAATAAAACGAATCGTGTTGATTCTAGTATTAGCCATAGGCGCATCGTAATTAATTCGATTTACGATACTATTTGCAAACCTTGTAATCGATGTCCGCTTGAATTGTTTCTAATCATGAATGTGGTGTTAATGTTCGCGCTAATGATGTTAATTGTCCGTTAATATTGTTAATGCTAAAATTCATGCTAAGAAGGCTAAAAGGCAAAACGAAAGAAAGTTAGAAAACAAAGGAAACCCACAGGAAGAACATTCAAGAAAATAGGCTTTTATTGATACACGCTGGTCATAAGACTAATCGATAATGCCCACTAGAAAATGGATGCCTCTTGTAGATCTATTCCTTAAGAAGTGATCACACCGTGAGCAGGGCTATCTGAGACACTAGTATCGCATCTATTCACAATGATTCCATTGCCTCACTTTTCGATATGAATGATTCTATTTCGATGTGGGTGTTCCAACCATTGTAACTAACCAAATGGAACCCATTCTTGCATGGGATCCCAATTATCCGATTATCCATTCTTATCTGTGTTCAACCGCAGATCGTTCAAATCGCTTACGTGGTACCGGACTCAGTTGTTCCAAGCATATGACCGAGACCGATCGCGACTCATGAACTTCGTGAGCAAATTCATCGAGACTATTAGATTCGGTAATGATCATTTCGGTGCTATTATGGGCTATGGAGATTACATTGTTGGTGATAGTGTCATCTCTAGAGTTTACTATGTGGAAGGTTTGGGTCATAACTGTTCTCTGTTGGTCAATTCGTGATTCGATCTAGAAGTAGCCTTGAAAACATACCGCTTTGTTAGAGATCTTAATGGTAAGGAACCGTTAAAAGGAACTCGTGGCTCAAATCTTTACACCATCTCCATCGATGACATGATGAGGTCATCTCCAATCGCTTGTTATCAAAGGCTTCTAAAACAAAGTCATGGTTATGGCATCGTGCGTCTCAATCACCGAACTTCGCACCATCAATGATCTCACCGAAAGGACTTAGTTGTAGGTTTACCTAGACTCAAGTACGAAAAGGATCATCTTTGTTCAAGATGTCAATTGGGAAAAGCAAGAAGTATGCCCATAAACCCAAACCTACTAACTCAATTACAGAAGTTCTTCATACCCTTCACATGGATTTGTGTGGACCAATGAGAGTGCATAACATCTTTGGTAAGAAATATGTGTTGGTTGTGGTTGATGATTACTCTAGATTCACTTGGGTCAAGTTCTTAAGGACAAAGGATGAAACTCCGATATCATCATCAAGCTCATCAAACAGTGCAGGTTCGACTCAACAAAACAAATGTAATTATCCGAGCAGACAATGGGCGGGTTTGTTAACAAACAACTTAGTGACTTCTATGAAAGCATTGGAATCGACCATCAAAGAAGTGTTCCTCGAACTCCTCAATGAGCGAAAGTAGTTGAAAGACGAATCGAACTCTTGTAAAGCCGCTAGAACAATGCCGATCTACTCAAAGGTTCCAATGTTTCTCCTGGTCAAGCTATTGCCACCGCATACTACACAAAATCGTTCTCGATTTACACTGTTCATGGAAAACTCCATATGAACTTGTCCACAATAGAAAACCTAATCTCTTTCCTTCGTGTGTTTGGTGCATTGTGTTATCCAACTAATGAGGACAAGACTTAGGCAAACTTAGAGCTAAAGCGGACATTGGAGTATTTGTAGGTATGCTTCAAACAAAAGGGATACCGAATCTACAACAAAAGAACCCAAATATCATGGAAACAATTCACGTTACGTTTGATGAGTCGACCGGTCAAATGGCTCCTGGACACTCCAAATTCGGACCCGCACTTCAAAACAGTCCCATTGGGTCATCCCTTGTTCCAAACTCCTCAAAAACTCCATATGTACCTCCATCCAAGATGATTTAAATAAATTGTTTGATCCTATGTTTGATGAACTGTATGATTTAATTACTAATGAGGTGTTGATCCCAACAACGAGAGGATGCTCATATTCTTGTGAATGAAGTCAACCCTTCGCCTCAATATCTTTAAGTCAAGAAGCACCGCTGCGATCCTTGATCTCATCAACAAATCATCATTCTTCAAATGTACATCATGGAAATGTTTCGGGCATCAATGATAAAGTTAATCCCTTTGCTACTCCTCAAGATGCTCCATTTGAAAACATATTTGCTCTGAATCATCATCGAACCATCTTCTTCGGAGACATCGACTCGACTACCTCGGTCCCTCAACAACCGCCACATGAACACCTCGGAAAATGGACTCACGATCATCCATTAGACAACATCATTGGAAATCCTCTCGTCTCCAGATCAACCCGAAACAACTTGCAACCGATGCCTTATGGTGCTTCTTCAACTCCGTACTATCTAAGATCGAACCAAAAGATGTTAAAACCGCCATGAATAAAGACAATTTGGTTCAATGCCATGCAAGATGAAATTCATGAGTTTGATCGACTTGATGTATGGGAGTTAGTACCGCTTCCAGATCGTGCTATGATTATTGCTCTTAAATGGATCTTCAAAGTGAAACTTGATGAGCATGGTGATGTGTTGAAGAACAAGGCTTGATTAGTTGCTAAAGGATACCGTCAAGAGGAGGTTATTGACTTTGAAGAATCTTTTACCCTGTTGCTCGAATCGAGGCAATCGTAATCTTTACGGCTAATCTTGCTAGTAAGAACATGGTAGTCTATCGATGGATGTGAAGGCGGCATTTACGACGGAGATCTTAAAGAAGTCGTCTCGTCGACCAACTGAAGGATTTGTGAATCAAGAGCATCCTACTCACGTTTATCGTTTGAAGAAGGCTCTTTACGGTTTAAAGCAAGCTCCAAGGGCATGGTATGATACATTGTCAAAGTTTCTTCTATCAACGGATTCAAAGAAAGGAGCAGATTGATCCTACTTTGTTCACCGTGAAGTCGAGCAAACATTTAATTCATGTTCAAATTTATGTTGATGATATTATTTTTGCCTCGGCGGACCCAATGGAATGTGATCGTTTTCAAATGAAATGAGTTCAAAATTTCAAATGTCAATGATGGGACAAATGTCATTTTCTTGGGATTACAAATTTCACAAAGTCCGGAGGCATTTTCATAAATCAATCTAAATACGCAATGAGATCTTAAAGAAATTTGGATTTGATTCAAGTGACCTGTGACACCCCATGATTGACCAAACCAAACTAGATGAGGACCACTCAGGGATCATGATTGACCAAACGAAATATCATAGTATGATTGGATCCTGATGTACCTCAACGCTAGTAACCAGACATCTTGTTCATTGTTTGCATGTGTGCTAGATACCGAGCTAAGCCTACTAAAAAGCACCTTGAAGCGCTTAAGCGGGTCTTCGGTATCTCCAAGGAACCATCAATATGGGTCTTTGGTACCAAGGACACAGTATGTCACTAACGGCCTATCGATGCCGATCATGTAGGTTGTCAAGATACTCATCAAGCACGTGCGGAGGTGCTCGCTTTTGGGTGATCGCTTGTGAGCTGGTCTTCAAAGAAGCAAATGAGTACTTCTATTTCCTCTACAGAGGTGAATACATAGCCATGTCATCTGTTGTGCTCAAATCTTATGGATGAGATCTCAATTATCGACTATGGCTTTGTATTCAACAAAATCCTCCGCTTGTGACAATAAAAGTGCTATTGCTCTCATGGAACAATGTTCAACACTCAAGAGCAAAGCATATTGACATTCGACATCGTTTCATCGAGAACATGTAGAAAAAGGTGTGGTGGAACTCTATTTTGTGAGGTCTCGAATACCGGTTAGTCGACATCTTCACCAAAGCTCTTCCAAAGAACGTTTTGAGTTTATTCTTCCACGTCTTGGCTTGAAAAGCCTTCAACTGAACACTCAAACGTCTTCGGAGGAAGACGATGAGTAAAGGTCTATCTTCATCTATCTCTTGTATATATCTATTCAAAAATCAAATAGAAAAATATAAAACTTTCAAAATCCATAAAAAAATTTGAAAAATTCAAAAAATCTTCAAAAAATATTGTCATTTTGTCATGTTTCTCTCGATTCGATGATATCTACGGTCTTGTTGTTGTCAATCAAAGAATGACACGGGACTTTAGATATTGTTCAATTTTATTATTAAATAAAATATATATATATATATATATATATATATATATATATATATATATATATCAAAAATCAAAAATATTTTTGGGAGAAAGAGAAAAAATGGTTTATTGTCATTTTCAGCAATAACCGGTTTTTAAATGAAAGAACGAGCCATATTTTATCATGCTTTCAAAATTTCATGCTCGATTCTATAAACATTTATCTACGAAAACTAAATGCTCGTAAAATAACTCGGTCTCTATTTTTGATAATCATCGGGACTTATTTGTCAAAATCTCTATCTCAATCAACAACCTATGTCATTGATTGAGGGAGAATAGTTTCAATTAAATTAAAAAGTTATTTGGAATTAAATTGTTTTCAAAAGATATTCATGCATGTTTTACCAATGGAGTTTTAAAATCTTAAAATCCGATCCTTATCAGTTAAAACGCTTTCATAATCAAGTCACAATTCTCCTTAAAAGCTTTCAAAGTCAATTTAAATCTATAAGAGATCACAAATCTCAAAGGATTTGATAATTGTGATCGGGGGAGAATATGTGATTTAAATTGGATTTAAACTGATAATTCGGTAAATGGTTTTATAAGGATGTACATGCTGTCCTTCCCACATGTGACAAACGATTTCAAAATTTTCAAATGGCACATGTTGAGGGGGAGCATCTATGATTTGAAACGTGATCATTTATCCCAATGTGCAGGTTCCCTCTAGTATGTGCAAAAGTCTTTTCAAACCTCGAGGCACATATTGAGGGGGAGCAAATTTGTGAAAACCTCATCCTTCCCGGAAATGCTTTATCTACTTGATTTGATGTGGGAAGTGATGCTGATATCTTTTAGAAAATGGTAATCAAAGAATTTAATTCTTTCTCTTGCCTCCGTGTGCATAACATCTTTCAAATACTTGATGCACATGTTGAGGGAGTTCTCGTTCTAAAATTATCAAAAACAATTCAGTACAAAATGCTTTGATAATATATCACAAGTATCGAATTGATTTTCAAATAGTTTTCAATTGGTTCCAATGGCGGATGAACAACACCAAATAGACCGACCAACTTTACTTTATGTACGGTGATATAAGGATAATAAGGTTAGGTATGTGTTCCCATGATCCGCCGTAACGGAGGGATCTACCAGGGACTATCCACTAGTTAGTGTAGAAGTCCTTAGGTATGATGATAAAGGAGAAAATGAGATATGGGAAGAGTGCGGACTAAGACCGAGCTAGTCTTGGAATAAACCCAACAAGGTTCTAGCTATAAAGTCTCGAAGCAATGAAGGGGTTGAAGAATTAAAAGAATTGAATATGAAAAGGGTGAAACAAATAGCCTCCATTTATTCAACCTTAGGCGTAAACCGGTTCAATTCATATACTCTCGGTGGTAACATCGGTATTGAAGACAAGACGTCATGGACCCAATGACGCACTACACTTCAACTTTCCAAACCACTCAAGTTCCTCTTAAAGGACTTGTTTCATTCTCACGGGAACCGACATTATCTATCGACTTTCTCTTAGAGATTGTTGATATTGAAGAAGGATACCCTCTCCTAGTCTCGACACAGGGATCCAAATATGCACAAATTGAGTCTAGAAGCCACGAGATCATCAATAAATCTCATTAGGACACTTTCAATGAAGACTCTCTTTCACACAATGTGGAAAGAGATTATACCTGAGTCCTACGCATTATCCTTGTGGTATTGCCGTAACATCCGAGTGATGTGTATTCATATTCACAATGAAGATGGAAAGCCTTCGGAGCCAACATCAAACAAGCTCTGGTAGGTGGCATGTGAGATCTATTATATGGATCAACCAGTGACAAGCGAACGAAACAATGGGGCGATTCAACCTCTTGAATCAATCTGGTTCGAGTTATGGATTGACGGATACCTTTGAAAAACCGGTCGTTGTGCTTAAAAACTCTTTTCTTTAGCACATCGACCGTACTCATTTTTCAAACCAAAGGTGTTTTTATGATTGATAATTGACTTTCAATAAAACCTTCGTTGTATTGCAAAACAATTTCTATTGAGCAATACACGATTGTTTTCAAATATCTTTCATCAATCGGTGGACTTAAAATTACCGGTTCACTCACTCCGTGTTATCTTCTTTGAGATGTTCCGGTTTGAGAACAGCTAGAGCATTCGAACCCCGTCAAGGAAATTCTTCGAATTTTACACGATCACAGGCGACATGTCTTGATCAACGGGAACCAAGTGGGCGTGTACCTCGATTCAACGAAAGTGATCAAAGACACTTTCGTGCGATTTATTGCTAAGCTGTTATATGCGTGTACACCCGACGTTTGCGGTGATCGGAATGAAGAGGTCAATCCATAGCCGCATGCTCACTTAACATATTCATCTCAAAAGAAATCATGATTAGTGCATCAATGACTCGATATTTTCACTCCATGCTTACGCTACTGCGCCAATATCATGAATCAACTAAAGCTTCCGCAACTCGATGAGAAGATATCATGATCCGTAATGTGAGCATGTCGGTCCTAAAGTCACAACACCACAATGGATGTCTCGAGAGATTTTTGTTAGTGATGATCACAAGAGGCGACTCATAATTTATTATTACGTGGATCAAGAAAAGACCTCCACTTGGAGTAACCAAACATGCAATGTGAAGAATCAATGACTACGAGCTTAGAAGCAAAGGGCTACATCAAGAATGCAAGAACGATTTTTATGTAATATCTATTTGTATTCAATGTAATTTTGGTACATGATTGAGGTGACCTCCATAGGGAGATTGTTAGGAATTAGAAATTCCGGTATTAAAGAGTCGGTCACCTCAAGTATATGTAATCGTTAGAAAGCTCGTAGTCGTAGTTCTTTTAAGTTAAGTAGTATTTAGTTAAGTAACACCGTGGAGGACAGACGGGTCTTTACCAGCTGTATGCCCGATCCATAGCCCGATGTGTGGCGATTTATGTAAGACTATAAATACTCTACCTTCCAAGGTAGAGTTGAGCTCATAATAATATCTTTCACTTTCTCTCACTAAGTTCCCTAAACCTCTAACTTTCTCTCTCTAGAACCTCATTCATACGCCACTTTGTGTTATGGTTTGATGTGTATGTGAAAACTAATATCTATCAGTCTGCTTATTTTTTTTACATAGAGAGTAGTGTGTGTTATGGCTGCATGTTAAGTGAAGAGAGTAATTAGCGTTAAATATTGTGTCTGAACCAACTGGCTTAGCTCAGTTGGCCACCTTGGAGTCCTTAGGGGCTCTTGGGGGAGGGAGGTCTTGAGTTCAAATCCTGCAAGAGGTGTTTGAATGAGGGATTTTCCTTCAAGGTAGTCATTTAATGAAGGGGTTTGGGCCTGGTAACCCCAGGTTCGAATCTTGGAAAAGGCAAGGGTTTACACCTATTAATTGTCGTGCCTTGGCGGATTAGTAGGGTTTTCCATCGGGTATTTGAAATAGGCATTTCCACTTGAGGGCTCTCTCGCGTGGACCGGTTTAGACAACGTAGTCTAGACCTCCCGCTGTCGAACCGCGACACGAAGCACTTTATAAGAAATTCACTTTTAAAAAATATATATATATATTGTGTCTGCTTAAGTTTAGGGTTAGGTGTTGGGCATTAAGTTATAAAAGTTGACATAATTTAGTTAAGACTATAGTTGGGCTACTAATTCAAAAAAAAAAAGGACGTTTATATTAAATTTTGTCTTGTTAACATAACAATGAACGAATTGTGTTTTAAATTTTGGCATTGTAAAAATCAACATTAGTTTACTTATTTTCTTTGAAGTTTTATTTGTAACATTTTTAGATGTACTTGAATTATTATGTATTATTAATGAAATTTAATTTTGTTGTTAAAATTTATAAAAATAAAAATATAATCAATTGTCTTCTTTGTGTCTTTAAGGTCAGGCGTCTTATTGTGGCAAAAAAAAAAAAAAAAAAAAAAAAAAAAAAAAAAGCGCAACTTGAAACACCAAGATGCACAACTTAAATAACTAATATGACTAAAGTTACTCAAATATAAAATTCTCACCATATATAAAATTGTTGTAACGAAAAAACATAAAAATAAAGAAATTCATCGTCAAAAATTTTATTATAGAGTATCCGTTGCCGCATTATGCGAGTACCGTGTTAGTAATCTATAATACTACAATACATTACAAAGTTAAAGGTTACCTTGGGACAACTTCAGACATATTTGGCACGGAGTAGAACTTTAAATGCTTGCAATCAAGTCGTTGATGATGCTTATTGGAAGAAGTGATGCATTATACAATTGCAACGGGAAGGTGGTTTAAATAGAAGAGCATATGAAATGGGTCATGTTATTTGTACCCTTAGCTGTAATATCGCTATCTTTTATTGTATTATTCGATAATTAAATAAATGGTCGATAAGTGTGTGTGAATGCACGGAACATGTGTTTATTATACAATCGCAAAGTCTAATTTTATTATAGCATACGTACTATCCTCATGGAGTGTGTCAAGGCATTTATTTATAGAGTTGTAAGATATAACTTTTCACATACACATCAAACCATAACACAAAGTAGCATATAGATGGAATTCTAGAGAGAGAAAGTTAGAGGTTTAGGAACTTAGTGAGAGAAAGTGAAAGATATTATTATGAGCTCCAACTCTACCTTGGAAGGTAGAGAGTATTTATAGTCTTACATAAATCGCCACACATCGGGTCGTGGATCGTGCATACAGCTGGGTAAAGACCCGTCCGTCCTCCACGGTGTTACTTAACTAAATACTACTTAACTTAAAATAACTACGACTACGAGCTTAACGATTACATATACTTGAGGTGACCGACTCTTTAATACCGGAATTTCTAATTCCTAACAATCTCCCTAAGGAGGTCACCTCAATCATGTACCAAAATTACATTGAATACAAATAGATATTACATTAACAATTGATCTTGCATTCTTGATGTAGTCCTTTGCTCCTAAGCTCGTAGTCATTGATTCTTCACATTGCATGTTTGGTTACTTCAAGTGGAGGTCTTTACCGATCCACGTGATAATAATTTTGAGCCATCATTTGAGATCATCACTATCAAAAATCTCTCGTGACATCCTTTGTGGTGTTGGTATTATGTGATGTTGTGACTTTAGGACCGACATGCTCACATTCGGATCATGATATCTTCTCATCGAGTAGCGAAGCATTTGTTGAATCATGATATTGGCGCAGCAGAAGCGTAAGCATGGAGTGAAAATATCGAGTCATTGATGCACTAATCATGATTTCTTTTGAGATGAATGTGTTAAGTGAGCATGCGGCTATGGATTGACCGCTTCATTCGATCACCGCAAACGCCGGGCGCACTCGCATACAACAGCTAGCAATAAATCGCACGAAAGTGTCTTTGATCACTTTCGTTGAATTGAGGTACACGCCCACGGTTCCCCGCTGATCAAGACATGTACCGCTCGTGATCGTATAATTCAAGAATTTCCTTGACAGGGTTTCGCAATGCTCTAGTCGTTCTCAAACCGAACGCCTCAAAGAAGACAACACGGAGTGAGTGAACCAAATAATTTTAAGTCCACCGATTGATGAAAAGAGATTTGAAAACAATCGTATTGCTCAATAGAAATTGTTTTTGCAATACAACGAAGGTTTTATTGAAAATCAATTATCAATCATAAAACACCTTTTGGTTTGAAATATGAGTACACGGTCGATGTGCTAAAGAAAAGAGTTGTTAAGCACAAAGACCGGTTTTTCAAAGGTATCCGTCAATCCATAACTCGAACCGTGATTGATTCAAGAAATTGAATCGCCCATTGTTTCTCGCTCATTGTCACATGGTTGATCCATATAATAGATCTCACATGCCACCTACCAGAGCTTGTTTGATGTTGGCTCCGTAAGGCTTTCCATCTTCATTGTGAATATGTAAACACATCACTCGATGTTCGCAATACCACAAGGATAATGCGAGGACTCAAGATATAATCTCTTTTCCACATTGTGTGAAACAGAGTCTTCATTGAAAGTGTCCTAATGAGATTTATTGATGATCTCGTGGCTCTAGACTCAATTTGTGCATATTTGGATCCCGTGTCGAGACTAGGAGAGGGTCTCCTTCTTCAATATCAACAATCTCTAAGAGAAAGTCGATAGATAATGTCGGTTCCCGTGAGAATGAAACAAGTCCTTTAAGAGGAACTTGAGTGGTTTGGAAAGTTGAAGTGCAAGCGCCACCGGGTCCATGACGCCTTGTCTTCAATACCGATGTTACCATCAAGAGTATATGAATTGAACCCGTTTCGCCCTAAGGTTGAATAAATGGAGGGCTATTTGTTTTCACCCTTTCTCATTCAATTCTTTTAATTCTTCAACCCTTCAAGCTTACCGAGACTTCATAGCTAGAACCTTGTTGGGTTTATTCCAAGATTAGCTCGCCTTAGTCCGCACTCTTCCCATATCTCATTTTTCTCCTTTTATCATCATACCTAAGGACTTCTACACTAACTAGTGGATTGTCCTCGGTAGATCCCTCCGGCTCGGCGGATCATGGGAACCAATACCTAACCTTATCATCCTTATATCACCGCATATAAAGTAAAGTTGGTCGGTCTATTTGGTATTGTTCATCCGCCATTGGATCCAATTGAAAACCATTTGAAAATCAATTCGTATACTTGTGATATATTATCAAAGCATTTTGTACCGAATTGTTTTTGATATTTTTAGAACGAGAACTCCCTCAACATGTGCATCAAGTATTTGAAAATGTTTTGCACACGGAGGCAAGAGAAAGAATTAACTTTTTGATTACCATTTTCTAAAAATATCAACATCACTTCCCACATCAAATCAAGTAGATAAAGCATTTCCGGAAGGATGAGGTTTCCATAATTTTGCTCCCCTCAATATGTGCCTCGAGGTTTGAAAAGAGTTTTGCACATACTAGAGGAACCCGCACATTGAGATAAATGATCACGCTTCAAATCATAGGTTTAAGATAGATGCTCCCTCAACATGTGCATTGAAAATTTGAAATCGTTTGTCACATGTGGGAAGGACAAGATGTACATCCTTATAAAACCATTTACCGAATTATCGCTTAAATCCAATTTAAATCACACATTCTCCCCGATCACAATTATCAAATCATTTGAGATTTGTGATCTCTTATAGATTTAAATTGATTTTGAAAGCTTTTAAGGAGAATTGTGACTTGATTATGAAAGCGTTTTAACCGATAAGGATCGGATTTTAAGACTTTAAACTCCATTGATAAAACATGCATGTACATCTTTTGAAAACAATTTAATGCCAAATAACTTTTTATTTTAATTGAAATCATTCTCCCTCAATCAATGACATAGGTTGTTGATTGAGAGATAGAGATTTTGACAAATAAGTCCCGATGATTATCAAAAATAGAGATCGAGTTATTTTTCAAAGCATTTAGTTTTCAAGAGATAAATGTTTATAGAATCGAGCATGGAATTTTGAAAACATGATAAAACATGGCTCGTTTTTTCTTTTAAAACCGGTTATTGCCTCGAAATGACAATAAACCATTGTTTCTCTTTCTCCCAAAAATAATTTTTTTTTTTTTTTTTTTTTTTTTTTTTTTTTTTTTTTTATTCGAACAACATCTAAAGTCCCGTGTCATTCTTTGAATGACAACACAAAGACCGTAGATATTATCGAACCGAGAAAAACATGACAAAATGACAATATTTTTTTTTTCAAGATTTTTTTTATGGATTTTGAAAGTTTTTCAAATTTTTATGGATTTTGAAAGTTTTATATTTTTCTATTTTGTTTTTCGAATAAATATTTACAAGAGATAGATGAAGATAGACCTTTACTCCTCGCCTTCCTCCTCAAGACGCTTTGAGAGTTTCGTTGAAGGCTTTTCAAACCAAGTCGTGGAAGAATAAACTCAAAACGCTCTCTTGGAAGAGCTTTGGTGAAGATGTCTCGCTAACCGATATTCGCACTCACAAAATATAGTTCCACCACACCTTTTTCCACTTGTTCCCCGATGAAATGATGTCGAATGTCGATATGCTTTGCTCTTGAGTGTTGAACGTTGTTGCATGAGAGAGCAATAGCACTTTTATTATCACAAGATGTAGGATTTTGTTGAATTCAAAGCCATAGTCGATAATTGAGATCTCATCCATAAGATTTGAGCACAACAAGATGACATGGCTATGTATTCACCTCAGAGGAAATAGAAGTACTCATTTGCTTTTTGAAGACCACCACAAGCTTATCACCCAAAACCGAGCACCTCCCGACGTATTTCGACGAGTATCTTGACACCGCATGATCTCGTGATCCGTGATATGTCGTTAGTGACATACCGGTGTCTTTTGGGTACCAAAGTCCCATATTGATGGTTCCTTGAGATACCGAAGACCCGCTTAACCGCTTCAAGGTGCTTTTTAGTAGGCTTAGCTCGGTATCTAGCACACATGCAAACAAATAACAAGATGTCTGGTCTACTAGCCGTGAGGTACATCGTGATCCAATCATACTACGATATTTTGTTTGGTCAATCATGATCCCCGAGAGGTCCTCATCTAGTTTGGTTCGGTCAATCATGGGGTGTCAACAGGTCACTTGAATCAAATCCAAATTTCTTTAAAATCTCTGTTGCATATTTAGATTGATTTATGAAAATGCCTCCGGACTTTGTGAAATTTGTAATCCCAAGAAAATGACATTTGTCCCATCATTGACATTTGAAACTTTGAACTCATTTCATTTGAAAACGATCACATTCCATTGGGTCCGCCGAGGCAAAATAATATCATCAACATAAATTTGAACATGAATCAAATGTTTGCTCGACTTCGGTGAACAATGTAGGATCAATCGCCTTTGATGAATCCGTTGATAGAAGAAACTTTGACAAAGGTATCATACCATGCCCTCGAGCTTGCTTTAAACCGTAAAGAGCCTTCTTCAAACGATAAACGTGAGTAGGATGCTCTTGATTCACAAATCCTTCAGTTGGTCGACGAGACGACTTCTTTAAGATCTCCGCTCGTAAATGCCGCCTTTACATCCATCCGATATACTACCATGTTCTTACTAGCAAGATTAGCCGAAAGATTCTCGATTGCCTCGATTCGAGCAACCGAGCAAAAGATTCTTCAAAGTCTATACCTCCTCTTGACGATATCCTTTAGCAACTAATCGAGCCTTGTTCTTCAACACATCACCATGCTCATCAAGTTTTACTTTGAAGATCCATTTGAGAGCTATAATCATAGCACGCCTGAGCAGTACTAACTCCCATACATCAAGACGATCAAACTCATGAATTTCATCTTGCATGGCATTGAACCAACTATCTTCATTCATGGCGCTTTAACATCTTTTGGTTCGATCTTAGATAGTACGGAGTTGAAGAAGCACCATAAGGCATCGGTTGCGAGTTGTTTCCGGGTTGATACAGACGAGAGGGATTTCCAATGATGTTGTCTAAGGGTGATCGTGAGTCCATTTTCCGAGGTGTTCATGTGGCGCTTGTTGAGGAACCGAGGTAGCCGAGTCGATGTCTCCTCAAGAAGATGGTTCGATGATGATTCAGAGTAGCAAATATGTTTTCAAATGGAGCATCTTCGTGAGTCGCAAAGGGATTAACTTCATCATTGATGCCGTAAACATTTCCATGATGTACATTTGAAGAATGATGATTTGTTGATGAGATCAAGGATCGCAGCAGTGCTTCTTGACTTAAAGATATTGAGACCGAGGGATTGACTTCATTCATCGGAATATGAGCATCCTCTCGTTGTAGGATCAAGACCTCATTAGTAATTGAATCATACAGCTTCATCAAACATAGGATCAAACAATTTCTTTACATCATCTTCGATGGAGGTACATATGGAGTTTCTTGAGAGGAGTTTGGAACAAGGGATGAACCAATGGGACTGCTTTTGAAGTGCGGGTCCCGAGCTTGAGTGTCCAGAGCCATTTGACCGGTCACCATCAAACGTAACGTGAATTGTTTCCATGATATTTCGGGTTCTTTTGTTGTAGATTCGTATCCCTTTTGTTTGATGCATATCCTACAAATACTCCAATGTCGCCTTTAGCCCTAAGTTTGCCTAAGTCTTGACCTCATTAGTTGGATAGCACAATGCACCAAACACACGAAGGAAAGATAGATTAGGTTTTCTGTTGTGGACAAGTTCATATGGAGTTTTTCCATGAACAAAGGTGAATCGTGGAACGATTTTGTGTGTAGCATGCAAGGGCAATTGCTTCACCCCGAGAAACATTGGAACCTTTGAGTAGATCAAGATTGTTCTAGCGGCTTCAACAAGAGTACGATTTCGCTTTCAACTACACCGCTCGCTGAGGGGTTCGTGGAACACTTCTTTGATGACCGATTCCAACGCTTTCATAGAATTCATTAAGTTGTTTGTTGACAAACCCGCCCATTGTCTGCTCGATAATTCGACGGTTTTGTTAAGTCGGACTGCAAATGCTTGATGAGTTTGATGATGATATCGAGTTTCATCCTTTGTCCTTAAGAACTTGACCTGTGAATCTAGAGTAATCATCAACCACAACTAACACATATTTCTTCCCAAAGATATTCTCGCACCTCATTGGTCCACATAAATCCATATGAATCATATGAAGAACTTCGTGATGAGTTAGTAGGTTTGGGTTTATGGGCATACTTCTTGCTTTTTCCCAATTGACATGTCGAACAAAGATGATCCTTTTCATACTTTAGTCTAGGTAAACCTACAACTAAGTCCTTTCTCGAAAGATCGTTGATGGTGCCAAGTTCAAGTGATTGAGACGACGATGCCATAACCATGACTTTGTTTTTGAAGCCTTTGATAACAAGCGATTGAGAAGCCCTCATCATGTCATCGATAGAGATGGTGTAAAGATTTGACCCACGAGTTCCTTTTAACAATTCCTTACCATTAAGATCTCTAACAAAGGTGTATGTTTTCAAGGCAACTTCTAGATCGTAATCACGTAATTGACCAACAGAGAATGATTATGACCCAAACCTTCTACATAGTAAACTCTAGAGATGACACTATCACCAACAATATAATCTCCATAACCCGTAATAGCACCGAAATGATCATTACCAAATCTAATAGCCCGATGAATTTGCTCACGGTTCATGAGCATGACCGTCTCCAAATATATGCTTGGAACAAATGAGTCCGTGTACCACGTAATCGATTTGAACGATCCGCAGCTGAACACGCATAAAAATGGATAATCGATAATTGGGATCCCCATGCAAGAATGGGTTCCATTTGGTTAGTAACAATGTTTGGAACACCCACATCGTAAATAGAAGCATTCATATCGTAGTGAGGCAATGGAATCATTGTGAATAGATGCAAGATTAGTGTCAAGATAGCCCTGCTCACAGCAGTGATCACTTCTTAAGGGAATAGTTCTACCAAGAGGCATCCATTTTCTAGTGGGCATTATCTCGATTAGTCTTAAGACCAACAGTGTCCAATAAAAGCCTATTTTATCGAATGTTCTTCCCGGGTTTCCACCGCTTTTCTAACTTTCTTTCGCTTTTGCCTTTTAGCCTTCTTAGCATGAATTTTAGCATTAACAATATTAATCGGACAATTAACATCATTAGGCGTAATAAGAACACCACATTCATGATTAGAAATGTAATTCAAGCGACATCAAGTACAAGGTTTGCAAATAGTATCGAATTCAATTAATTACAAGACGCCTATGGCTAATACTAGAATCAACACGATTCGCTTTATTCAATTCAAGCTTAAAGTTCCTAGATTGTTCTTCTACTCTCTTCCAAAGGCACATTCTTAGCTTGAGAGGTCCTATCATTCCTTGTATTGTCTTGAGACTTTGACCGCTCCGCTTAATGTCACCGACACTCCCGTAGAGGAATGGGAACATTAGTTGGTTTAACTACTCTTTGCATCACCGCTTAGATGTACTGGGTCCGAACTACATGCAGTGCACTTAGGTTCACTTTCATAAAACTAGAGGTACCGTGATTTGTACTCCTAGAAGGCACACTTGAGTTCTCTTTCTTAGCATTGATGATCCGAATCGAACTACTTAAAGGCATACTACGGTTCACATTCAAAACATTGGGAATCGAATGCATATCATACTTAGCGTTAGGCATTGAGCATGGAATCAAAGGATTAACTCTCTCACCTAATGACTTTGGGCATATTGTGATCAAGCATTCTAAGATTTCTTGAGATCGTTTGGCATATAAGCATGCATGTCCAATTGCATTATCATGAGGTTTCTCTAGCTTATCCTCTTCAACAATCTCACGCAGACATTCTAGGCAATCCTTAAGGGATGAGAAGTATGTTTGAATGGCAAGTTTGTTGTTCCTTAGATGAGGAGGACATATGTCACGATAAAGCATATTTATTACAAGAGTGAACCTTTGATACAACATTCTCCCATTGGTCATTGGCATTTTCCTTTTACCCGACTCTTCGATTCTCAATTTCCTTTTGCAATGAAGCTATTTGTTCGTTGTTTTGTTACGAGTGACTTTAATTGATTCAAATAACTCATTGAAATGACGTTTAACCTTTTCATTTTCTTCTAGAAAACTTTCGCTTTCCTTTTGTAAAGCATTTACTAGGTTTTGAAGATGAAACGCTTGAGAATTCTGAGAATCTAAAGGAGGAGGCATTTGGGAACCCGTCATATTGTTCGTTTGACCCTTTAATTGAGAGATTTGGGCTTTCAACTTTCTCGATCGTGTTGCATCGAGCTTGAATCTGCTCATCACGCTTGTTAATTTGAAAACCGCATCAAACTCGAGCATCCAAGATGTCTTGATATTTGAAGTTTTGACATTTTCTTTGAGATGTTGATATTTTAGTTGTAAATTAAAATACTCAACTTCTAGTTTAGAAAAATGTTTAACCAAAGTGTCGTGATCATCCAGCTCAATTTTCTCGCTTAGTTTAGAATTAGTTTTTCAAGCTCAATGACACGATCATGGAGACTTTCGTGGCAACAGATAGTTCATGAAATTTGGAAGCATTAATAGAGCAATTTGAAGCAAAGTTGAAAAAATATCTTGAGCAACACATTCAAGAATAAGAGTCTCATTTAAGGTATGCAAGTTCTTCCTCTCAATCTCATTATATTTTAGTGCACGCCATAATCACTAACTTCAACAACCATTGCATCAAATTCCTTTTCCATTCCCTTAATATCGCTTTCTATCCCTTTTAAGACTCTCAAAGTGGTCTTTAGAAGTTTAAAGAAGGGCATGACCTCGCTAAATAACATTCTTTCATTTGTTCAAAACCCTTTCTCCTTCGCTATACCAAAGGTGTGATCCTTTTCTTGCAAGTTTTCTCAAAATCAACAAATAGTTGAAATATAACGATTGGCTAATTAATGTCTTGCTTTTAGTGGCAATTGTTCTAGGAACAAGATGCATTGGTGTATTAGGAGGATACACAATGCTTCTAGGCATTTTCCATAAAGGGGGTTTGTTTCAACAATATTTTCAAATTCTCGCTTATCTAAATCCTTTTTCCGTAAAACTTGTTCGGGAGTCAACAATGTCTCGAGGCTTAAACATGTTCAAGGAAATCCAGCTTTTCCTTCTTGTAGTCATGGGAGTGATTTTTATTTTTTCTCTTTGCATTTAGGGTCATCTAATTTTTGTTCATCCTTTCCTAGTGACTTCATCTCGATTTCTTATCTTCCTCAAAGCACTCAACACAACTAGGTTTCGCCAGGCTTAAGGATTTCATTACCATCATAAAGCACCTTATGAGCATTTCTAGCCTTTTAATTACCTCCGGATTTGGTTCCTCAACAAGGGAATGCTATGCTTATCGCTTAAGACTCGATGTTTAGTGACCATGTGAGCAATCAATGGTGTTTCCTTGTATGTACAACTTGTTCTCAAGTTTGTTTTTCAAAGTTTTCGATTAGAAAATCTCTCAAGAGTTTTGATTCCTTTGCATTAAATTCTTGCTTAAGCATTTTAACATTTTCTTGAAGTTCTTGTTTTTGTTTAGTGCTTTAGAAAGTTTTTCTTGCAAGGAATTTAATTCTTGTTTCAATACTTCTTCTAAACTTACTTTTTCTAATTATCGTACTCACTTGGTCATCCATTTCCCGCTCACGAGTGGTCAACTCAAACTTAGCACGTTGTTCATAAATAGCAACACGCTCTTTATAGGCATTTAGTTCGTAAATTACGGAATCATCAGGGCACATGCAAAGGTATTCATCAAAAACATAGTCATTGTTGATCGCAGAAGATGCATCACTTGGTACAACTTCACTTTCACTTTGTTTCACATATTGATCATATGGGACAATATTGATATTACCCATATTTTCAATATTTGATTCAATAGTTTCAGCTTGATTGTACTTTGTCATGCATCCGCTGCACATCAAGATCATCGATAGTTTTAATACCTCCGAGATGAGCTTGTCATGGGATGGCCCAAATAGTGGTGAAGAAGAGACCTTGGGAGAAACCATTGGAGAAATGCTAGCCATAAAATTGTGTGTGCAGAGGTCCATCATCCACATCGTAGTCGTATGCATCACAACAACGACTTGAAAGGCATTCGATGATTGTGACCTATCTCCGAATAGGTCGCTCATCCACATCTCGCATCATAGGTCTTGGCATTGCCCTCAAGAAGAAACAAAGAATTCCTCTTCATTCAAAGCAAGACCATTGTCCCGAGCTTGTGCCAGAAGATTTTATCTCTCAAGTAATCGCATTTCGGGACGCTTTGGAGATGTGCGCCTTGCAATGTGTCCTCACCACCACGCTTATAGCATTTGATGGGCTTAGCTTGACCTTGGTTACCATTCCTTCCTCGATTCGTTGCCAACATAACCTCTCCCACCCACCTCGTCCCCGATCATACTGCCTTTCCGAATCGGTTGCACCACGATCCTTCCATCTTTAACAAAGGGCTTGATTGTGTGGGTTAGATGCGCTCGAGGTTGTTGTTGGTTTGTGGGAGAGTATTCATGTTTTGACTAATGAGAAGAGCTAGTTGATTAATGAAGCTACCCACGTGAGCATCAAGATCGCCTTGTTTGTACATAGGATCGTGAATGAGTTTGTGATTACCATTACCCAAAGGTATGACTTGTGATGCTTTGGTTGTGATTCCGATGTTTGAGTAGAAAGTCAGAGTCATTAGACGAGCTTGTCTCTCCTCGGTTGGTTTTGAACCGATTGAGAATCAATTTTTCAAACATAGCATGTCTCTCATTCTCAAGGAGGAAGGCATAGAGTTGCTCATAGTTTGTATTCTTCAATCCTTTAGTGAGCTTCACAATGTAACAAACTTGTGCCATTCGGGATTCATGTTGTTCACAAATTTTGAGTTCAATCGAATGTTAGGCATAGTCATTCGATGTTCCTCATGTCATTAACTAACTTATGAAATCTCACATAGTACTCATAGACATTCTCATCCGGTTTCATCTTGAAGTGCTCAAATTGGCCATAGAGTCGGATTCTCTGCCTTCCATAGTTAATTCAACCCGAGAGAAGCATCTTAACATTGTCCCAAACCGCCTTAGCATCCGTGTTATGATTGATCGCCTTGTAGATGTCTTTAGGAAGACCTTGAAGAACAATGTTTGAAGCCCCGATATCTCGCATCAAATCTCTTTTATCCTTATCATCAAGCTCATCATACATCTTAGGTCCGCCCATTCCGTAAACAGAGTACCATCTTCATTAGTATCAAGTATGTCTCTAGTCGCCTCAACTCGATATGGTCCTTCATCAATGGATTTGAGAATGTTGACACCATTTTCCTTTCCAAGGCAATACAATCGATTCGCTGAGCCCAAGAATCGTAGTCGGCCTCACTGCATGGGTGGATTTAGTATCCGAGCCACCGCTTGAACATCCCTGCAACAAAGGAGATGACAAGAGGAACGTTGGTAGACATGTTAATGATTATACGGATTTTATAACTCTATGATTAAACCGGAAATAGATTCTTTCACGGGATTTTACTAAATCAAGAGAAAACCGTAAACAATCACTCAAGTCGCTAGAAGATAATGCACTAAGTCGCTAGAAGATAATGCACTAAGTCGCTAGAAGATAATGCACTAAGTCGCTAGAAGATAATGCACTAAGTCGCTAACACTTAATTCGCTACACCACTAAGTCGCTAGAGTCCCAAGTCGCTAGACAAATGCAAGTCGCTAAGTAGTAACTCGCTAAGCCTCAAGTCGCTAGCAAAATTTTGGCAAGAATTGCCACTCAAGTCGCTAAAGATGCAAGTCGCTAAAGAGCAACTCGCATGCACCAAGTCGCTACCACTGTCGCTACTCGTAGTGGAGAGTCCACTACTTGTACTTTAACTCGCTAGATCTAACTCGCTAGGTCTAAAGTCAGAACTCGCTACAAATTTGTAAAGCAAGTCGCTATGAAGAAAATAATCCGTGAGCTAAGTCGCTAGCTTGAAAACCATATAAACATCACTTTTCAATCCAAAACAACCCAACCAAGATGATTCAAGCTACCAAATGAAAACCTAAACACTTGTGATGATTCTAAACATAAAAGTACTAACAAAATTCAAACTTTAACACAAGAAATCAACCAAATGATGCAAAACCACTAAACTTTTTCAAACTCAAAACCACCTAAAACCACTAGAAATCCAAAGATGTGCAAGATATGATCTAACCATGGCTCTTGATACCAATTGTAAGATATAACTTTTCACATACACATCAAACCATAACACAAAGTAGCATATAGATGGAATTCTAGAGAGAAAGTTAGAGGTTTAGGGAACTTAGTGAGAGAAAGTGAAAGATATTATTATGAGCTCCAACTCTCTACCTTGAAGGTAGAGAGTATTTATAGTCTTACATAAATCGCCACACATCGGGTCATGGATCGTGCATACAGTGGTAAAGACCCGTCTCGTCCTCCACGGTGTTACTTAACTAAATACTACTTAACTTAAAATAACTACGACTACGAGCTTTCTAACGATTACATATACTGAGGTGACCGACTCTTTAATACCGGAATTTCTAATTCCTAACAGAACGTAAAATTGATTCGGGATGGTTGAGAATAAAATTGGCTAAATTTAACGGAGTTTGTTTTGGTTGATTCGGGATGGTTGAGAACGACCTTGACGAGGTGGAAGTTTTTTACCTCTCCTTGGATCCATGGTTTTGTGTTTTGAAAGATTAGTGTGTGTTGTTATTTGTGTTTTGTGTGTTTTTATTTAGAAAAATGAGTATGAATTGTTTGGTTTTAAAGAGATTTTTTTTTGTTCATGGCAATGTAGCCGTTGAACAAAAAACACGCTCCCCCAACAGATCTTTTTTCAATTTTAATCAACAAACACACCCGGGCTCCCAACTCGATTTTGCTACTCGATCCACCTACCCGCTTGGCTCGGGGCGGTGTACCCGCTCGAGTTCAAGTACTCGATGGGCTACCCGAGCTCCACTCCCTCCTTCCTTATAGTTATTATTATTATCACTTTTACATTAACGTCACATTACTGTAAGGTTTTTAAAATCGAGATTCTAACTAAAATCATTTTTGTCTTTATAAGATCGTGATCGTAAGATTGAATCGGATCTTAAAATCATACTATAATGTTATTTCTTAATAGTTGTTGTAATACATATAAATCTACAAATTATTATACATTATAAACACAAAATACTATAAATGTTTCATAGAAATTTTGTCCTGAATTATAATTATAAAATATTTAAAAAGATTAACATGTTGTTTTTTGAGTTCTACAAAAAAACAACTTATAAATTTGTAGTTTTTTAGTTTGTAATCCGAGAAAAATAAGATCGTATCGGATTATATCTTAAGATCATATGGTCAACATCGGGATCCTATAAGATCTTAAGCTTGCAAAGATCCTATGTAAAATCCGGGTCGTTTTTGTTTTACAGTATCGTATAATCGTAATATCCTAAGATCAGGATCGAGATCCTGATGCATCACTCATTTGTACATTATAATCTACTACATTATGGATATGTTTGGCAAAAAAAGATGTTTGTGTTGTTGTTGTTGCTGATGTTGGTGCTAAAAAGATTAAAATTGTAGCTTTTTTTAGTGATGTTTGACAAACTAACTCTAATTGTAGATTAAATGTGTACATGCAAAATATAATCTCCAACATCTATTAGCTAGTTAATTTAACTTAATTTTTGAGAACTTATTTTTCTAAAATCCATAATCATTGTCATTCAAACATGGATTATTTTTTTAATGCGGCATATTTTTTTAGCAAAATAATTTTAAGCTCTTACAATCTTTCATATTTTTTGTACATTTATTTCTTATAGTCATCAGCTAACCTATCACCTTTTACATACTTTATAACAAATCTAATTAGAAACTACATTAAACTTGTATTAATAATTTATAAAAAAAATATTATATTGATAATTAAAAACATAAAACGTACTAAATTAAAACCGTAAATAGAAATTGTGAATTTTACATTTTCTTTATCGCGTGCTTCATCACCCTTTCAAGATGGAATTCACTCAAGTGATCAGTAAGCTCATATTGAAGAGTTCATTGTTTTTGTTCGTGCATGACAACATTTGTTGCTTTAGTTCGAGTTTTTTATTTTTTATTTATTTTATTTTTCATGCCTTTTGATCTCCAAAACAGTTTCGCGGTCAGATTGCTTCATTGTCATAAACGATTCGGTGTGAGTTTCATACTCGTTGACCAACAACATAGCTAACGTTTCATCATTGTCAGCTCCGGGCGATGCCAATGGAATGGATGATGTCGTCCCTTTCTTGTTCAATTTTGTCTCTGCCCATTAGTCGAACTTCTACACCTCATCTTCTTCCTCGTCTTTAGCTATATCCTTGAGTTTAAAACTACCATATGTTGGCTGCGTTATGTTGAACAAACTAGACCCAAATGACGTATATCTCTTGAACTTTTCATGTCTTGTTTCTTCAAATGACATTATCGTACACTCCATAAAATTGAGCGACTTTAAGACACACACCCTTCGATTACCCTTTTTCCTTCCTCGTATTACCTTTAATGTTATCTTAGGATATACGAACCCAACATTTGCACGACGAAATTTCTTCTTCACTGGTCCATGAAATGTTACGGGTACATGCATCATCATTTTTAGAAGTCTTCTTTTGACGTCTTTTTGACGGCTTCTTCTTTACGAGCGGGAATTCTTCGACAAGAGAGTCCTTATCAAAGGTGTTAGGCATAAATACCAAAGGTGTTAGGCATAGACGGAGAAAATTGAGGTTCGTATATTGGCAAATCCTCAACACTAAATGGATGAATGAGAGATATGTGGAGGTGGTGATGAAGAACTGCCAATATTTCGTTGTGAAGAACCGCCAATATTCGACGGGTCGTACATTTGTGGGTTTTAGTATCGTTGGTTTTGGTATTGAGGGTACATTTGTTGTTGATACATCTATTGTAGTGGAGTTATGAATGGTGGGTTTTGGTATTGTTTGTTTTGGTATTGTATTTCGTAAACAAACGATGGGGCTCAAAAGTTTGCGAGTGGTGTAGGACCAGGACAAAAATTTTAATTTGGTGTTTGGATGTTTTGTTTTCGACCTTTTTTGGGTTTAGTTTTTAGTGTGTTTTCAGAAATTTTATAGAAGATGATAGTTAGAGTAAATATAAAGATAGAATGAGAACTTGTGTTTAAAACTCATGGGGTATAGATGTATTTATAGGTAAATTATATGGTAATTTATAAAAAAAAATAGAATTGTGACCGTTTGGAGTGCACCCTCCTAATAAAAATATGTTAGTTTTTTCTTTTGTTTCGTGAGAGGTGTGGTTACCACCTTTATGCTGGCAAAACACCCACCACTGCGCGCATGGTGGTGGGAACTTTTATGAGAGACGACACGCGAGAGGTGGGATAGAAGTGGTGAATCTCTACCCATATAGACCATCCTTATAAATATATATTAGATGGATAAAACTCCAAAAATGTTATAAATGATTTTTTCTTTATCCGCGCGTTGTCGCGAGATCATCGCATAGATGCGTAGAATTATATGCTTAAGACATATTTAGGCTAAAAGATTAATATATCAGCGGTCTCGAACTTGCCATGATGTCCTCAGCCCTGTTGTGGTCACCACGGATAGCCTAAGTTGCAGCATATTGTTCGAACTTGCCATATTTTTATATCATTTTCAAGGACCATGTAAACACGGTCATTTAGTTGTTGGGTATGTTTGGCAAAATAAAGCAGACAGGTCTTGATGTTATTCTTGATCTTCGATCTTTGGTCTTGTTCTTTGAAAAAGATTATAAAAAGATATTATTTTTAGAGAAAAGTACTAAAAGAGGACAATATCTTTTTGGATGTCCTCATCATGGTCAATTTTGAAGCCAATCTCCAAAATGGTCATAATCAACTCCGCAACTCCGCGCAAATATTGACAAGTGTCCTTTGCATCAACTGCAAAACTTCGCAACTCCACCCAATGCTCGACATGTGTCATTTTTTTAATATAAAAGTACTAGTGAAAGTGGGGGTTTCTCAATATATTCTTTTGCTTTACTGCAAAATTACTAAAATACCCTCACAGAATATAAAAAACTAACCAAGAACATTTAAGGTGGTTATTTAGTTTATGCCTACTCGCTATTTATGCTTTTGTATGTGACTATTTTACGTGTTTCTTTGGTGCGATTTCATGAATATTATGTGGTGTCTTTGAAATAACAGTAAACTTTATAATTCGTATTAGTTTCATTTATATTTGACAATGTGGTGTCTTTCGAGGCGGAGCTACATGTATAGTAGTGGCGGGCGTTGCCCCCAACCATGCATGCTCTCACAGATACCTAAAATCCTTAGAAAAAAAAGTTCAAATTGGCAACAAAAAAGACCAGTGCCCTCAACTCTCAACTGGCCAACAACTAGAGTGCACACTTTAGTGTCGAATCCGTTTTTGCGTTTACTGTAATGATCTCATCGGAAAAAATGGCTTAAAAAGGGTAAGTAGGGATTTGGAAGTTAAAGTGGTGGTTTTTGATAGTGGGGCTAGACATCACGTGGTACATCATTTAATTTAGAGTAAACTACACCGTTCGTCCTTGTGGTAAGCGTTGACCGACGAGTTTCGTCCTTTGACCCAAAAAAATTCACCGTCCGTCCTTAAATGCGAAACGTTATCCACCGTTGATCCTTCACCCTAACGACCATATCTAACACCCGTTAAGTCTTTTCATGTGATATCCATGTGAGGCTATTTTGGTCTTTTTAACACCTCTTTTTTAACATCATCTTCTTCCTTTATATATACTCATCCTCGATCATCAACATCCACCATACCACCGCCATGTTCTTCCACTCACCACCTTTTTAAAACCACAAACAATCCCATATCAAACACTAATCCTAAAAACATCAAAACATCAAAAAAGACACGCCATGTAAATCTTTTAGATCTTGTTTTTTATTCCCCAACCCACTTCCAGTATGTATGAAAAAAAGATGAAAACTTCATTTGTGTTTCAATAAATTTGGGAGTTATTCCCCAACCCTCACTGCCATGTACACGCACCACCACCTTCAACCCATACCATCACCGTCGACACACACCACCATCGTCACCCATTGGATGCTTTAATCCACCACTATCCTTAAAAGACCATATACCCTTATTTAACAATGAAATTGTAAATTATTTGTTAGATCAAGATCTATGATGTGGTACCCACAATCCAAATAGCTATTAGATAATCAAACATAAGAACTTGAATAGGTCTGTTAATAGGAAACCCAAAACAACCGGTGGATCCAAAGCAACCGGTGGATCCAAATCTAAAACTACGCGAACATAAACGATTGTCGGGTCTGTTAATAGGAAACCCATGTTGTCAGGTCTGAAATTTATTTCATGATTAAGAATCGTGTGAAATTTATTTTGAATTGATTGATGTGTTTTGATGTATTTCATTATTATAATTTATTGATGTTCTTCGTTTTATTGGTGGTTGCGGTTCACGGCTTTTGGATCTTGGTTGTGGTTGTATGACGATGGTGGTGTTGCTGGTGGTGAGATGATGACAGTGTACCACTGGAAATTAGTGCTGATGGTGGTGAGAACAAAGAAGAGGAAGAATAATTTTAGTGTTTTTATTTAATTAAAAGTGTAATATAATTTGGTGATAACTTTTAATGAAGATGGAAGATAATGGTTGAAGATATATTATGTGGAAGAAAAGAGATGTAAAAGGACGAAAATACCCTTATATAATAAGACTTAACGGGCGTTAATAAGAGCTGTTAGAGGGAGGGACTAACAATAAATAACGTTTCGCACTTAAGAAGGATGTTGCAATTTTTTTGGTCAAAGGACGAAACTTGTCGGTCAACGCAAACCACAAGAACGAACGGCGTAGTTTACTCTTTAATTTATTAAGATGATATTTTTTTTTCTTTCTTTCCTATGTATTGCATAGTGTACATTTATTTTTTTATTTTATTTTTTTATTTATTTTTTTAATCCCACGTTAGTGATGTAAACTTTTATATTTTAAGATTGGTAAGTTGTGTCATGTGTTTGTTCTTGTGGTTGCTCAAAGTAAGAGATTATCAGATCTTATCTTATCTTTGTGTATTGTCCAACAACTCATATTAGTTTCAAGCTATACATAAGCTTTCTGACCTGACCTGCACATCAACCAAGTCTTCTAATTTATAAATTCATATCAAGAAATGTGAACATCACCATGGTCAATGTATGTCGGATGGTAGTGGTGACTGATGGATAAAGTGATGGAAGGTGTGAGTGTGTGAGGAAGAAGATGAAAGTGAAAAAGAAATGTTTTTTATTAATATTAAAATATAGAGGGTATATTTGTCATTTAAGCCACAAACCAATAATTAAATCATGTACTTGCAACTGGACACTTGTCAATATTTGAGTGGAGTTATGGAATAAGTGAGTGAGTATACCATTTTGGAAATTGTCTTCAAAATTGACCATGATGGGGATTTCCAAAAAGATATTGTCCTTTTTTGGTACTTTATATTTTCAGAGGTTATTAAAGATTATTTGTTTTATAATCTCTTATAAGTGATGTCCCTAAACAAATATTATTTTTTAAATAACTTTTTTTCTAAGAACGAATAAGCATAATCTCTCAAAAATCTCATGTGCGAAACATAACCGTTACGTAGAACAACGTTAACCGTTTCAGCCGTTGCTTATTTTATTTTAGTTTTGTTGTAAACGTCTGTTCGAGTCAGTTGGTAGCACAAGTTGGCTACTAGATGAATTTAGCTAAGACATGAAATTATGAAAGTCATAACAATATAATTAATTATGAAGCAACTGATATTACATTATGAATGGAATTTAGGCAAGTAGTAATACAATGTTTGACCATCAGATTATTCGTAAGTTAGAAGACATGAAGTAAAAAACTTGGTTGTTATGACTGTTTGGCGACGCTATAATTTTTTTCTTCTCTGTATTTAATATGCGGACATGTAAGGTATAAAAATGCACTAACAAATGCCAAAAATTCACTTCGTTCAATTATAAAAAAATAGAACTATTTAAAAAAGAAATCGATTTACACTTACTTTTTAGTGTTTACCAGAGACAATTTTTATATGGTTGTACCAGCAGGCGGACCCAAGATAAGGCAAGTCTAGGTGGTGTTTGGATGACGATAGTCTATATCCGGTCGTGGACCCGACTAAAGTCCAATACTAACTTGGCCCTGCATTTAACCAAGCAGCAGATTAAACGTTTGGGCTCATGAAGGCCCAAACCCGAATCTATTGATGGAATAGATATCCGATATCTTCTAAATAGATAGATAATCATTCCCAACCGATTAAGGCGGATACGCCGAAGGTTGAGGAACACGGAACCAACAAGGATTCCGTGCGATATAAAGGAATCACATCCCTCGTTTAAGGTACGATCTCAGAACCCTAATTCTCCTTAAACCCTAAACCGATTACTTACTCTCACGCCGGAGGATAATCGTGGGAAACAATCCCACGATAAGCCTAACGGTGTCTTTTGTCTTTTAGTGCGCAGGTCTCAAGCAACAATCCTCAATTGGTACGAGAGCCGGAGCTCCAAACCAGGAACGCCCAACTTTTGTATCAACAAGTGGCGCCATCCGTGGGACCCTACACTAAGAACCAAAGACTAGAATGACGAAGCATGGAAATCAGCGATCGCAGTCCGACCTTATGGGAAAGAAGTCGCAAAGCGGACTAACTCCCAAGCGCACTGGGGACAACCAAATACGCTAAAAATAAAGGATCGTGCCAAGACTTGATCTTCCTCCGTGGAACCGCCGGAACAACCCAAGCCACTACAACCACCACGAGTGGAGTAGACCCATCACAAGACCGTCCTTACTACTCCCTTTCAATCGGTGCTAGAAACCGACCGACAAAGGTACCGACGCACTGACCGAAATAAGAGTGTAGTAATAGAAACAAACACACTCGCTCTTGAGGGGTTGCACCGTAGTCGGCACCGTAAGATTTCGTATCCCAAAACTACGAAACATTAACCGCCTCATGCAAGAGGAAGAGAAGAAGAGATCGTCGGAACTTGAAAGCCCGACTCAATTTCGATTCTGAATACGAGACTTCCCACCGCGCCGAAAGAGAAGCGCGGAGAGACGGCCGCCGACCCCCAAGATTCAATGAATCGGGAGGAGAATAGAGAGGATGAGACATCTCACCGCATCATCCGAGCGAGAGTGATGAAGATGAAAAGCGCACCAATGTCCACACTAGATTGGGTAGCCGCAGAATCCAAGACAGATCGACGACGCTATTCCCAAGTGAAAGTCCCCGAGTACAAACTCAGGGGACGGTGCGCAAGCGCCGAAAGAGGAAAATTGTCCTCCGAAAATTCCTGACAACGAGGATGGCGAACCGACACCGGAAGTCCAAAAATGATATAATGACCGGGAGGATGAAGATATATCTCCCTTGGCGCCATCATAAGGTGGATGCGCTTACTCGGCGATCGCTGACTTCTCGTAGCAAAAGAAGGCGCATGCCCGCCAACGTAAAGACCTATGATGGAACCGTGACCCCGATGATCACCTCAAAATTTTTGAATCAAGCAGCAACAATTGAAAATTGGCCACACCGCATGTGGTGCCACATGTTCAACTCCACACTAGTAGGAAACGCGCGAATCGGTTCAAGAAGCTTCCACGCAGAAGCATCAATGGCTTTGAGGAATTGAGAAAGGCGTTTCGCCTAAACTTTACTCGAGAGGAAGAAGTGCGCTAAAAATCTCGCTGAGCTAGCTGTGGTAAAGCAACGCCAAGGAGAATCTATGCGCATTCATGGAACGCTTCAAAGATGAATGCATGCAAGTTAAAGCATGTCCCAAGTGTTGAAGATCTCGGTTTCATGAACGGGATTAATAACCCGTAACTCATCAAGAGGTTGAATGACAAGATTCCCGAGACCTTTGACGAACTCATGAAACGCCTCGGTCCTTCGTCTGGGAGAAAGCCCACATGGATAGCAAAAGGAACCATTCGAACTACCGGTCACAGAACAACTCGGGAGACACCCAATGATCGGAGTAGTAACCGTAATAGAGCTATCGCAGCCTGTGGGAGCGGGAGGATAATGATAGATATACCCACCGATCAAGACCCCAAAGGAAATACTCGCGACAGAAGGTGCAAATTTTCCAAGACCGCCGCAGATGCGCACCCCAGAGGATCGGCGCACTGGCAATGGATACTGTGATTACCACGCGCAGAAGGGCCACACCACTAACGAATGTGTCCAACTGCGCCAACTCATTGACAAGATGGTCAAAGAGGGTAGATTGGACCATTTGGTCAAGAATATCAAGGAAGGAAAGGACAAACAGAAGAGTGGCAATAAGAAAGAGACACCTAAAGACAAGCCCGACACCATTTACATGATACAATCATGGCAATGGGTCACAAGGCGTATGTAAGCCGTGATTTTTCACGTGGAAAGGAAATCTCTTTCCCCACCTTAACATGCGAACAACGCAGTTGGTGGAACCACTTACTATAGAGATAAGCGCGGGGTCACGACATCCACCGCATGTATGTTGATGGCGGAGCTTCGCCGACATCATGTATGAGCACCGCTTCAAACGATTGCGTCTGAAATACGCAACCGCTAACCCCGGTCGAATAAATGTTGATCGGTTTTACAGTGAGAAGATATGGCCTATGGGGCAAATAAGATTACCCGTCAGCATTGGAAACGAAGAACACTCCGCAACGGCCTGGATGGAATTCATGGTGATTAAATCTCCCTCGCCATACAATGGCATTATTGGGAGACCGGAATATCAACTATGCGAAGGAAGGCCATCAACAGCGCATGGGATGCTTAAATTCCCAGTGGAAGGTGGTATTGTTACTCTTTACAACGCCACTGTACCACATAGAGAATGCAACACGATTGCATGCGAGACGGCACCAACCCCAGCACAGCAGACAACCAGAATTCCAAATCTGAAAGTAGCAATTCACCCCGAATACCCGGAACAGGAAATATCCATCGGAGGTTCATTGTCGGACAACGACAAAGCAACCAGATGTGCACTCGCAGAAGAATTTGGATATTTTGCATGGGAGCCTAAACACATGACAGAGTACCACGCTCGTCACGAGCATAAACCGAGAATCCGACAGGATACTCACCCATACGCCGTAAGAAGCGCGACCAAGCCCCGAGCCTGCAAGCAATCTTGGCAGAGGTACAAAACCGGTAGAGGCAGGATCATGCGGAAGTTTACTATCATGACCGGCTTTCCAATCCAACATGGTAAAGAAGAGTGACGGCACCGCGAATGTGCGTGAGACTTCACCGACCTTAACAAAGCATGTCCACAAGATCGCTATCCTTTACCGTAAATAGACCGGAAAATAGAGTCTCGTATGGATACCCATTAAAGTGCTTCCTCGACGCTGCATAAGGGATATCATCAAATCCAAATGGCTATGGAGGACGAGGAAAAACGGCCTTTCACACAAGCCAAGGCGCTCATCTACACAAAAATGCCCTTTGGTTTGAAAAATGCAGCGCCACCTACCGAGGTTAGTAGATAATGCTTTCGAAAACAAAGTGGGCCGCAACCTAGAGGTCTATGTTGATGACCGGTCATAAAGAGCCATATCAAGATGAGCTAGTGCGCGACATTGAGGAAACGCTCAAAACTCTACGAGATCAATATGAAGCTAAATCCCAAGAAGTGTACCTTCGGCGCTACTGAAGGCATGTTCCTTGGATACCTGATAGAACCCGACGGTATAAAACCGTGTCCAGAAAAGACAAAAGCGGTCATCGAACTTCCTTCACCGCGCACGTTGAAGGAAGTCCAATCTCTCAATGGAAAGTTGGCCGGCTTGAATAGGTTCTTATCCAAATCAGCGGAAAAATCACTACCTCTTTTCAAAACACTCAAGAAGTGTATAAAGAAGGGTGATTTCAGATGGACTCCGGAAGCAGAAGAGGCCTTCACTCAGCTTAAACAACATCTGGCAACGCTCCCAACACTTGTCGCACCCCGACCAGGGGAAGAGCTGATCATGTATTTGTCTGCAACTGAAGGCGCAGTCAGTGCAGTGCTACTAACAGATAGGGACTCAGTACAGACTCCTATCTACTTCGTAAGCAAGGCACTCAAGAAGACGGAGATAAACTATAGCGCCATGGAAAAATTAGTTCTGGCGTTGGTATTTGCTGCTAAACGGCTGCGCAGGTATTTCCAAGCACACCCAAGAGCGAATCACGACCAACCGATCAAGCGATCATCTCCAAACCCGACGATCGTGCAGACCGCGAAGTGGAGTGTATTGCTAGGTGAGCACAACATCTCTTATGCACCACGCATCGCAATCAAAGGACGATTCGCGCACTTCATCATTGAAAAGCCGACACCGACGAGGTACCCACACCAAGTAAGCTCGAACTGCAAGATCCATGGATCTTGTTTACGGACGGATCCTCATGCATTGATGGCTCAGGAGCAGGCCTTATTCTCACAAATCCAGAGGAATGGAATTCACTTACGCACTGCGCTTTGAATTCACAGCGACAAACAATGAGGCAGAGTACGAAGCCTTACTCGCTGGACTACGCATTGCAGCTCGAATGGGTGTACGTAACCTAGAGGCAAATGTAGATTCCCGACTAGTGGCCAACCACGTGTTGGGTGAATATGTGGCCAAAGAAGATAATATGATCCAGTACCTCGACAAAACCAAGACATTGATAAAAAGCTTTGACAGGTTCACTATCAAGCAAGTTCCTAGAGGGGAAAACCGCAAGGCGGATGCACTAAGCAAGATTGCCTCGACAAGCTTTGCACACCTATCAAAGCAAGTGCTGGTGGAAACACTAAAAAGCAAATCAATTTTTGAGATGGAAATCTCCACGATAATAGAGGAGGAAGGTCCTACATGGATGACACCGATAACGGATTTCCTAAGCAAGGAACGTTACCCCAAGAGCGTAAGGAAGCTCGCAGGATAAGGCGCAACAAGAAAGGTTCGAAAGCTACGAGACAACATATTGTACCGACGCCCTTCCCGCAACCATGGCTCCGCTGTGTTGGCCCCTTACAAGCAAATTACGTCTCGCGAGAAATCCATGAAGGTTCATGCAAGATGCACTCAGACCACGGTCCGTTGTGGCACGCGCCATGAGATCGTGGATACCATCGCCGACTATGCACCGTGACGCGGGACTTGATAAGGAAGTGCAACGATTGCCAAGTTCATAGACCCGTCCGCCGCCACCACAAAGACGAGCTAACACCAATAACATCACCATGGCCATTCTACAAGTGGGTATTGACATCGCAGCCCTTTTCCTATCGCATGGGTGGACTAAAATTTCTCATAGTCGCCATAGACTACTTCACCAAGTGGATCGCCGAAGGCGGTGGTAACAATCACCGCAACCAGTGAAACGCTGTATGGGAAAACATTGTATGCCGCTCGGTCTCCCCGGGAAATCATCTCGGATAACGGAAACAATTTTGTGATAACCCTTTCGTGGATCAAAGTAGAAGCTTAACATTACACAACACTTCACGTCGCTTAAACACCCACAAACCAATGGTTTAGTAGAGCGCGCAAATCGCACTGGGTGAAGGAATTAAAGCACCGGATAGACACAAAGGAAGATGGGTGGAAGAGCTCTCGATGTTTTGTGGGCGCACCGCACCTCAATAAAACCAAAGACGGAGATACCCCTTTCACTAGTCTATGGGACGAAGTCATACCGCCGAAATCGAATGCCAACTATTCGCACCGAAAATTAACGTGGCAACTAATGACGACGAACGACGATTGATTTGGACCCATCGGAAGAAAGGCGAACGCGCATCCATAAGGGAGGAAAATCAAAGTCAAAGATGAAAGGATATTATGACGCCAAAGTACGCAGTGTCTCCTTCAGACAAGGCGATTTCGTCTACCGCGCTAACGATGCGAGCCACGCAGAAGACACGGGCAAACTCGGACCAAAGTGGGAAGGACCCTATGAGGTTACTAAGCCTCGTGAACGGGCTCGCATAAGTTACGAGGCTTGGATGGAAAAGAGTCAAGACATGGAACATCCGCAACCTCAAGAGGTGCTACCTATAGGAGTGGCCACGGCCCGGCATACCAACGCCGTGCACTTTACCAAAGTACCTATCAAACATCTATGTATTTATTTTTGTTTGCTTAGTCTAATATCTTATCTGTTTTCTCACAAAAACTTGCAAGTATTAATAAAAAAGCTGCGGTTTCTAGCTAACTCCGTGACACACTTAAGTTTGTTATTTCCATATACTGTATGTTTTAACAATTTTCTATCTTCCGCCTACATGGCGCGCATGCAATAAATACACCTACGAAGGTAAAAGGATAAGTTAACCTACTAAACAACTTGTTGCGTAAGAGGGTTGCAAACCCATCAATACCGGATCACGTATCCTTGTTAAACACCTTGTTCACAAGACGTTGAAATAAGTTTTGTGCGCATCCCACGACGGTTGCTCAACAGCGCACATGGTGCACGTTTAACAACTTAGGCTTCAAGACACTTGATTCCTTCAAATGTGATATTTACAGTAAGCTGCATATCATATCATACACGATTATGATAATACTTGGAAGTTATTTTTTAAAGTTTCTTAGGATCTTCATACATGATTATGGATTTCTTGTATTCTCGCACTTGCATATACATGTAACAACGAATACATCTTTTACGCAAAGACAATCAGATACGTATGCACATCACGAATTGCAAAATATATTCACAAACACTTAACAAAAGGAGATTTATTTCATAACTACGAGTTATTTCCCAAAAATAGTTACAACACAAGAGACAATCTACAAACTATGACTACGCTTCAAAGATGAACTACCCACGCGGGTTACAGTCTCTTTTGCCTCGCCAAGCTTCTTCAACAAGTCTGAGTCCCGACGCGACACGGTGGCAACGCTCACGGGCACACCATCAGATCTGGGAAGGTGAGCTGCACCAACCCCGCACATAACAGCCTTGCCTTTGATACCTTTCTTCTGAGCAAGTCTCGTTGCATGTGCTTCCAAAACTTGCTTCAAGGGGACCTCCCTTTCCAGGACAAAAGGATTCAAGATATCCCTGGGGCGCGCGAATATAGGAACGTGCAGTTGGGATGCATCAGGTTTCAGATAATAGTCCGGTCAGGTGCAACGCCTTCTCCACCGCGATGACGTGCTAGAGTCGACATGCAAAATAACATCTATCGGCAAATCCCGATCACGCTCCGCTCAAGAATCCTGGGAGTTCCAAGTCCTCATCTTCCCATGGCAACACAGATTATCATAAGCCTTCACGTCATAGTTAGGTACCGCCCACGGGTACCTTTAGAAGCTTAGCCTCATGCGACTTCTCAATGGCTTCGCTTTCCTCGCCCAACGCGCACTTAACTACATCCCCAAAGGAGTCAACGACCTCTTGCGACTCTAGGGTACTTAACGCAGCAAGACGGAGCCCATGGCTTATAAGCCATCTGCGCTCCAAGAATGGTCGATAGAAGTTGAGGATATAACTCCTCGTCGACTCCGTGCTTAACTTGCGCAACTTCTCCTCCTGAGTTTCAAGGGCACTTTTCACAGTAGCGCCAAAGTCTTCAAGCTGGGAGGTCAGTCGTCTTTACCATTCTCCAAATATTTCATGGCCCAATGACGGAAGACTTATAGCCCATGGCCTCTGACGCTCTTGATTTATTTGACACATCGCCATTTTATCCTCGGCGAGTTTTTAGCGTGACGACCCCATAGTCTCCGCTCACCCCTAGCACTAGCCAATTGCGCCTCAAGCAACAGAATTGCTGGTCTTTTCAAGACCTTGGCTAGTCTCGCCCGAGTACTTTACCTTTAGCCGCAAAGCAAGTAAGACCGGATCATCGACCGGTTGTCCCATGGGCGCATCCCGAGGTCCTGTGCTCGCTTTGGCTCTTCACCCGGATGATTCAAAGACGAATTGGACTTGATTGGGGCGATCATGGATTGTTCAAATCTACAAACATGACAAGAAAATCACGCTTATTCAAGAATATCACGAGGCATTTCGGTACATAATCTTGTAAGGATACTTACGCAGGAATGGATGTGTCAGGTGATGGTGGGCGCGACACAACATCACTAGAAGATGACTCCACACTAAAATAACCGGCGCTTCTTCCGAGAGGTGGCAGCGCCATCGCCATCAAGCTTCCTTTTGCGCTCCAATCTCGGACTCTCTTCTTCCTCTTCCATTTCCTCCACATGCTCGCCGCTATGGGCGCAGTTGCACCGAGGTGCAGGACCGTCGAACTAGGCATACTCTGTAAAGGTGTTGCTTGGAGCGCAACGGATGAACTTTCCCCCGCCTCGCCTAGGTCCAAAACTAGGGTACGCCTGGCCGCCGCAACAAGCACGGGCTCTTCTCCCTCCTTCAGTGGTCGTGTTCCCACCTCTACATCAATAGGCTTTGTCAGGTGCACAACGCTGAACAGGTCCATCTCTGCGCAACAACAACGAAATACAAACAGTTCACGACAAGTACGAAGAACAAACAGTTAAAAACTTACAGTAATGTAACTCAACGGGGTACGAAAGCATGAGCACCCACCCTGACCATCGGCGCCTAAGAAGATAGGAACTTCTTCTGAACTGCCAAAATAGTTGCGACTCAGGCCAATATGCACCAAGAACTCCTCGGGGTAGGAGCTTATAGGGATGCGGTTCGCATTTATTGTTTCCGCATCCTCCGCGTTATATGATCCGTGAGGGGCGCCATCCTTCGCGGTGTCCCTTAGAGTAAAAATCAAAATGAGACGGAAAGCATGCGTCGTCAACCCGTAAAAGGTTTCCTCCAATTTCGAGCGCCTAACTTTTCCGTATAACATTGAGTGACCTGGGCGCTCATGAAGGAAACCCACCCGTTTGACCACGTGGTGTGGTAAAATGCGCGAATAGGTGGATTGTGGGTTAATGGCCAATAAGTGGCGCTCACCTCGGTTAATTAGTTTTGCCGCACCTATACAGTGCAGCTGGGACAAATGAATGCGGTAATAATTCAATACATCACTTAAGAATAACGATAGGGGTATGCGCTGATTTGCGAATTCAAAGAATCGCGTATATACCCCAATCTTCCCATTGGGGAAATCCGCTATCGATGCATTCGCAGCCGGAACTTCCGGATGTACTGCGCTGGGAATATAATACTCCGATGCAAACTGGCGAAGCTCGTCCTCCGTTATGTCTGACGTAAAATCCGATAATTCCTTAACCATGGTATTGTTTATAATAAAGAACAAAGGCGCAGGCGCAGTTACCTAGAGGATATTTCGGTATGAAGACTTGGAAGTGTTTGCAGCTATGGTAATGGTGGATAGCGTTTTTTTTTACTGTGTGTAGAAACGGTGAAAATGAAGTGAAGGGATTATATAACCTTCCTCCTCCACGCGATGATCGACACGTGGACTCCACCAACCCTAAATATGTGGTTGGGATTGTTTGATGGGACACGGGTACAGTAACCTTTCCCCGATTTACGAGGTGCCCGTTTCCTTTTTTACGGCTGGATACAATGTATCATGCGGATATTTTCTTTAGCTTCTTGGCTACGCTTTGTTTATTTTTCATAGAATACGATAATTAGTCTAGCATCCGTAGTTACGCACTGCGCATACTAGACTGGGGGGACATGATGACGTATAGTCTATATCCGGGTCGTGGACCCGACTTAAGTCCAATACTAACTTGGCCCGGTACGAACTGGGCTAAGCAGATAAAACGTTTGGGCTCATGAAGGCCCAAACCCGAATCTATTGATGGAATAGATATCCGATATCTTCTAAATAGATAGATAATCATTCCCAACCGATTAAGGCGGGATACGCCGAAGGTTGAGGAACACGGAACCAACAAGGATTCCGTGCGTATATAAAGGGAATCACATCCCTCGTTTAAGGTACGATCTCAGAACCCTAATTCTCCTTAAACCCTAAACCGATTACTTACTCTCACGCCGGAGGATAATCGTGGGAAACAATCCCACGATAAGCCTAACGGTGTCTTTTGTCTTTTAGTGCGCAGGTCTCAAGCAACAATCCTCAATTGGTACGAGAGCCGGAGCTCCAAACCAGGAACGCCCAACTTTTGTATCAACAGAAAGACAAGGACTTACTTGTTAAAGAAGACTTTATTATTTAGTCCCTAGTAGTTAATTGTAACCCTAGACTCTAGTATATAAAGAGAGGTAGGGAATTAGGTTTATGTGTGTCAAGATGTGAACACCATTAGTAAAGGTGTGTGTGTGTAACCTAGGCGTTAGGGGAGAACGCCTAGGGTATTAGTTAGTCGATTAGTTATTGCTTAGTTAGAGATGATGGCGAAGAACCTTTAATAATAACAAACGATGTTTTTTTATTCCACTGTGCATTATAATCATTGTTATTATTATCCCCTAGAGCTTATAAACGATCTTCTCAATTGGTATCAGAGCGGGGAGCTCTTGATATAGGGATCTACAAGGTTTTTCGAAGAAGAATGAAGAAAAATTTGAATTCAGAAAATTTCCGTAAGGTTACTACAGCACTGTTTTGAAACGATCATAACTTTTTTGTTAACCGTTGGATCGGGACGAAATTTTAGGTGGACGTTCTCTATATGACAATCTAACTTTCCACCGGAGGGATCGTCGATCTGAGATTTATGTGAAGGATATAGGCTGTCGAATATGGCTGCTGAAGGAGTTTTTTTGAAAGTCGATTTTTAAGAAGCAGTTTTGTAAAAGGTTTTGGCGATAGACGTGATAAAGGGTTTTAGTGTTTAATCGATTGCTACTTGCTACAGTTCTACCTGATTCGTTGCTTCAAAAAAGTAATCTCGTACTGAGTAATAAATTGTGTCGTAAATTGAATATTGCAAGTGGGGTTATCGGTATTAATTATTACCTCGTACAAGAATTGGTTATGGGATTGTATTTTGTGGATATTCTATTCTTGATCTGTCCTATTATACATGTGGTACTATTTCATTAATTGGTTGGTTTGTTGTTTAATGATTTGCATACATGGTACTAATTAAAAGAGGTTTGTCGTTTGGTACTTCATATTAACCTCGTATCAATAACAAATTCAAGGTCAACGGTGAAATATTATATTAAGATTGTGGTTTGGTTTATTACTGTTTGAAGATTCTGGTTTTGTGAAATACTGATTCGTGCATGTGTTGGGTGAATCATAGTCATGGGACCGATCACCAAGAATTAGTTGTTTAATATTCGGTTTGTGTGGGGCTATTCATTATAAAGTTGCTGCAAGTATATCGAGCATACATTATACAGTTGCGATTGATTCTGCTGCTACAACGGTTTGGAGATAGCATGTGTTTTGTATTGATTGGTAATATGAGTAATAGATCTGGTCGAGGAGCATACATGTGTACGATGGAACCCGATTGCAGAGTAATATTGGTGTCAAAACCCTAAATTGTTCAAAGTATTGCTGCATGTCGAAGGTACTGCTACTCTTTCACAAAGTACTGATGCTTGACGAAAGTACTGCTCTTGGACGAAAGTACTGCTACTTAGTTACAAAGTACTGCTTGGACGTTTATGTTCCAAGGTACTGCTGTTATGTTCGAGAGTTCAAAGGTTGTGGTAATTATAATCAGTGCATGGTTATTTTTCATCTGTTATTTATGTTCATGCCAACGTCAGATTATAGTTTGATGAATTTGACCTCCTCTCATGTGTGCTTGACATTCCTATTGGTGTATGGGACAAAAGTATATTAATTCGTATATATATCTAATCACATGGGACGGTGGGGGTTAAATGTCAATGATTTTGAATCTTCGTATCTTTTATCTAATTGGTGGTTGAGAAACATAGGTCGGTTATTCACATGGTTTTTAAGATATTCACATGCATGCGATTATGTTATACGAGAAGGAGTTATGTATGATTGGTTGGAAGGACAATTATGCGTATATGATTTTTTATTGACTATGTTTTGAATGAAAATTGTGGCGTAAGAGTTTGAGTTGGACTGAGTTCAGAATATTTATGTTATATGGACTTAATGATTATTCGACTTGGAGATGGGTTATAAGGTGCTTGAATGCTCAAGTCGATTTGGTTTTCGGATTTGGTTATTGGATTACACACACTGTTTTTTTCTGGATGAGTTGGACACACACACTAAAGTTTGGATTTGAGGGGAAGTTGTTCAAAATTTGGTTTTGGCTTGATTATCGGACGACACATGTATGATGTTTTGGATTTTGAGTTTTTGGTTGTGACCTGATGTTTATGAATCAGGTTCAAGATAAAGAACTATTCTTCATGCTACTAATGCTTGGTCACAAATGCTATGGTAGTCATCTTTATTAGTATTCTAGCAGGTACTACGTTCTTCATGGCTGGAACTATAACGTATTGGTGATCATGGTGATTAGTTATTCGACAAGTTCTTATGGTTATTTACATGCATCATTCGAGGGGAAGATTTTTACTACTACTTGTTGGTATTTATACTCCTGGTTCAAGATTTCTTTTGCCTTAATTTCATTTTTAGCAAGCTTTTTGGTGATCTTCATGGCGGGTATCTTGAGGCATTAGAAGGATGGATTGGTCGTATGATATTGGTTTGTGCTGGTTGGAATCAAAGTTGCTTCTACTTAGCATCTCCTAGTGGATTATGACAAAAACGGGAAGAAGGCATTACATAGAAGATTTGCAACTTGAAGATCCTTGGTGATATTGCATGTTTAAGGGGAAGTTCGTTTATCTTTCATGACATATTAACTTCAGGGGAGGTTCGTGCTTATTTGGTTATGTCATTATCAACTAGGGGAAGATTGTTAGGAATTATATTTGAGTTGATTATGACAAAATATGAAAGATGAAGGACTTATGAAGACAAAGAAAGACAAGGGACTTACTTGTTAAAGAAGACTTTAATATTTAGTCCATAGTAGTCAATTGTAACCCTAGACTCTCTAGTATATAAAGAGAGGCAGGGAATTAGGTTTATGTGTGTCAAGATGTGAACACCATTAGTAAAGGTGTGTGTGTGTGTAACCTAGGCGTTAGGGGAGAACGCCTAGGGTATTAGTTAGTCGATTAGTTATTGCTTAGTTAGAGATGATGGCGAAGAACCTTTAATAATAACAAACGATGTTTTCTTATTCCACTGTGCATTATAATCATTGTTATTATTATCCCCTAGAGCTTATAAACGATCTTTTTAGGAACCATTTTAGAGACCGAAATTCTTTAGAGGTGATATGTAAATAAAATTTAGACCTACCTTAAATTTGTACAAAGAACCACCTTAGAATCCAAGTTAAAAAGAAAAGAAAGTAAAACCAAAAGAAAAAAAATTACGGCCAAGTATGTCGCCGGACATCAAGAGAATGATGAAGATGAAGTAGGTAGCATGCTTTCTTCATACTAGCAGGGTACCCGCTCAGTGCGGCGGCGGGTACCCTGTTACTATATTTTTCGGCGAGTAAATGTTATTGGGATAAATGTTTTTCTAACAAACATATAAACAATCTCTTAAAAAAAAGGTGCTTGTAAGAGTTGAGGAGTGAAGTGAGGGTATATTGAGAGACTATTTTTGTGTGTGAGAGATAAGAAATGGTTTGTGTGAATTTATATGGTGGATGCGGTTACATATTTTTGATAACCATTATTGATAGTAATGATTTTTAGCTTACAGTGAAGATTTAAATGGGCTGTTACAATGTTATAATGATATTGGTAACTATCAAAAGACAAAATTTTCATAACAAGCAAGTTTAAGAGTCTGAATTTTAAGCCTTGCTAATAATAGAATAGTCCCAAATGCATTATGAGGTAGTAAAGATAAGGTGGTAGAGACTTTAATTTCGAAATTTAACAGTCAAACAGTTGTTTCGGATTTTTGCCCTATAAGTCTCATCGGCACGCAATACAAAATTATAACAAAGATCCTCGCTAATAGGCTTTCTCGGGTCGTTGATTCAATTATAAGCCCAGAACAAACAACATTCATTAGAGGTCGTCAAATTCTGGATGGGCCCCTATTAGTTAATGAGATTATCGATTGGTACAAACGTAAGAAGAAAACTCTTATGGTTTTTAAAATTGATTTCGAGAAAGCTTTTGACTCGGTTTCTTGGGATTTCATCTTCCAAATATTGCAATTTATGGGATTCGGCCAGCGTTAGATTTCATGGATCCGAGGTTGCCTTCATTCTGCTAGAACTTTTGTTTTAGTTAATGGAATCCCCTCGCGTGAATTCACTCTTCATCGAGGGGTTAAGACAAGGATATCCTCTTTCTCATTTCTTTTCATTTTGGTGATTGAAGGGCTTAATGTGGCTATTAAAGACGCCATTTCTGTGGGTCTTTTCCATGGAGCTAGAATCGGTTCTTTCCAAATCTCCCACTTACTATTCGCATATGACGTTCTTATTCTGGGTAAGTGGTCTCGCTCTAACATCCAAGGTATGGTCCAATTGTTACAATCAATTTGAATTTGCATAAATCTAATCTTTATGGCGTAGGAGTTAATTCTGATGAGGTGAGGAACTTAGCTACGTTAACATGATTCAAATCTCAATCTTTGCCTTTTGTATACTTGGGGCTCCCGGTAGGCATGAACATGTCTAGGCTTAAAGGTTGGGATCCTATTTTAGCTAAGTTCAAAAATCGTTTATCTAAATGGAAAGCTTCTATGCTTTCAATAGGTGGTAGAACTACTCTCATTTCTTTGGTTCTTGGGAACATATTATCTATCTCTATTCCCTATGCAAGTTAACATTCCAAATAGTCTCGAGGCCACGAGGGCTAAATTCTTTTGGGGGTCTACTATTGATGAAAGAAAGATGCATTGGATTGAATGGAAATCTACTCTCGCCTCTAAGAAATATGGAGGTCTTAGGATTGGAATTTTACAAGCTTTAAACCTTTATCTCATCCAAAAATAGAGATGGAGATATGTCCATAATCATAATGCTCTTTGGGTGAAAGTTGTTTCTTCGATTCATGGCCCTTCAACAGATGGAATTTCTTTCAGCAACCTTCAAAATAATTCTATATGGGCAAGGATTATTAACTCTATTATGGCTATGCATGATAAAGTCACAATTCTTCACTCCAATCTCAAAAGAAAACTAAATAATGGTGTTAGTATTAGATTCTGGCTTGATATTTGGATCGGTGAATCTTCTTTAAGTTCTCGTTTTCCTCGGTTGTTTCGTCTTAATACTGATCCAGAATGTTTTGTTAGAGATCGATGGATCAGTGGCTCATGGGCATGGTCATGGTAGAGGTTGATTACAGGAGGTTCTTTGCACTCTCAGCTCCAAGCTCTTTTAGACCTTTTGCATAATTCTTGGATATCTGATACTCCTGATGTTTGGGAATGGATTATTGAAGAAAACCAATTATTTTTTCGTTAAAGAAACTCGTGTTCATATTGATAATATCATTTTGCCGGATGTTCATTCCCCTACTAAAAGGATTCATTATATCCCGAAAAAGGTCAATATTATGATTTGGAGAGCTTTGCTCGATCGCCTTCCCGCACGCTGGAATCTAAGCAAGAAAGGTATAGAATTAAACTCTATTCTATTTCCTATTTGTAACAAATTTCCGGAGCTCATAGATCATGTTTTATGGAATTGCTGGGTAACTTATGAGATTTGGCATAAAGTCTGTGTGTGGTTGGATCTCTCCTTTCCTGTTATCAATTCGTTTGATGCTAGTTTCGATTGGGTAGAAGATCTCTGAATCAATCCTTACACGAAGCATATTGTACAGTCTATTTTGGGTGTCACGGCTTGGTCTATTTGGAAGTTTCGCAATGACTCCATTTACAGTCTCAAGCGTCCTATTCGGCAAGACATTATCGATAGTATAGTTGATCTTTCTTATGTTTGGTTCTCAAATAGATATAGAAAGTTGAACATTTCTTGGACTAACTGGATCCAAAACCATTGTTAGCTCCCTATTTGTAATTCCCTTTGTAGCCCCTTGCTAGTTTTATTAAATTATGCCTTTCAAAAAAACAAACAAAAAAAAGGTGGTAGAGACTTTTACCTTCTAGATTTAAGGTTGTTTTAAAGAAAGTACAATTTTTTTACACAATAGTACAAAGCTTATAGTAATAATACTAATTTGAAGTACAAATACTTAAGCACGACATACAACATAAGGGTGAAAAGGAATCCATCCAAAAAATGTCAAAAGTTACACTCAAATTATATGCAAATCACCTCCCATGAGTTGTTTATAAGGTCGGGAAATAAGCTAGTCCACACACCCACTAATTTATATGCAATACATCGTACCCGACCTGAACCGACCCATTCAAATAGTTAACCTGCTGATTTTGCAGCCTCAATAAAATAAAAGAACCAGCTTAGATTCTGTTACGGGTCCATCACTGGTTGTATCATACATTTTGAATTTATATGCTTATATAGTCATATGTGCAAATAAAAACATAAAGTATGTGTAGAAAACTAGAAGGGGGGTTGAATAGTTTACCGGTTAAAAACTTTGTTTTGAAACTTATTAAAAGATCAACTGATATTGATCTTAAATATGTTAATGAAATATGTAAGCAATATGTAAAGAGTAAAGAGAGAAAGAAATGATCAAACCACAACAAGTTGTTTATAGTGGTTCGGTCTACAAGGACTCTTTCTCCTTGCCCTACTCCACTCCCCGAGTCTCACACTCGAGAGTTTAACTTCACTAGTCAACAAGCTCCTTTCACCGGTGGAGAAACCTTTACACTTCGCTTACACTATTTCCGACACTAAGTTAAATGTCGAGTTCTTTCCAAGGGTACAACCACTCCCACACACAATGTATTTTGAGGACTAAAATACTAACCACTCACACTGACAAGATTGATAGTTTAGTACAACAATGAAGTATGAATCAACACAAGATCATACAACACTAAACAAACAAGACTTCCAACTTCTCGTTGAAGCTCTAATGTGACTTGATCTTCTTTGCTACAAAAGAGATCACTAATATGATATGAAACCGAGTTAGAAAGGTTAGAGAAAAGATATGTATGAGAGTATGATAGAAAGGGATAAGAAACTACTTGGTTTGGCTTTGCTATTTATAGCCAAAACCATCTGCAGCACCACGGACCGCTGGACCCCTTAAAAGGGTTCAATTTATTATAGCTTTTGGTGCCGCTGAGGTCCGACAAGAAGATATCAAGATCTTGCCAAAGTCAACCATATCTATGCAAGATTGTGTAAGATATGAAGAGTCCAAATCTACACAAAATATCTAATGAAATCTTCCAATGATTTCCATGATGCATCACATGATGTCATATGTTGTTTTTCCATTTTTAGAAATATGCAAATACATAAGTAATGTTTAGTTTTAAGAAACTAAAACATTCTAAAACTACTATCATACATTATGGTTAGAGTCATATTAAGATATGATTAATCACAATGTAAATGCTTGAGTGATGAAGATATTGTTTGAAAAGCTTGTTTTAATATCTATTAAACTTGACAAGCTTTAAGCTTTATAAAATTAAATTTAATTTTGTCGTTAACAAAACTTAGGTAAAGATCAAAATATAAATAACGTTTAATGACGATATTTGTATTAACAAACTCCCCCTTTTTGTTGAGGATAAAATATAAATTTTATTTTTATAAAAGATACAAAGATTGTACAAGAGTTATAAAATATTAGTTTTAGAACTTGAACAAGAAATGATAATGCAAGTGTATGATGTTTGACTTTTCGTAAGGTCAAAGTCTTCACAAGTTGAGGCATGATGTTGACTTTTCGTAAAGTCAGTATGCGATTGACTTTTCGGAAAGTCAAGTATTACCAATGAAGTATCATGTTGACTTTTTAGAAAGTCAATGTATGCAATTGACTTTTCGTAAAAGTCAAATATAACCAAGTTCTATGTATTTCCCCCTTTTGTCTCAACAAAAGAAGATGCGATCGGAATGTATAATGAGCCGAGCCATTATCTCCCTTGATCGTAGCTCCCCCAAATTGGGTGCTAATGAGAAGATACATGGATTGTGAAAAGCTACAAAAGATTTGTTAGTAATAATCATCATTCACAAGCATTTCCAAACACTATGTAATAAGCACCAACAATATAGAAAACACCATTCATTAGTTAAAATTTTTCATGATTTAAAAACCATGAAAAGAGAACACAATGAAGTGTTTTAGTACAAAAAAAATAATCCTAGAAAAAAAATTCTTAGAAAAGCTAATATAGGAACATTCTAAGAAGATGGTGGATGAGAAAGAGCGTTTCGCCGCTCAAGGATGTGATTGACGATGACCTCATTTCCTCTTGGAATTCATAGACCATTACCCGGGTCCGATCAACGGTTTGGGCGGTTTACTCACAAGTTGAGAAACCATGCCTAGGGGGTAGTATGGTTGATGAGGTTGTGGTGGTGGAATGGTAGATGTGTTGATGTTGGTGTTGGTGTTTAGGGTGGTGATTATGGAGGCTAGCAAAGCACTTTGCATTTGCATAGTCTCACTTAGATGAGAATCCACCATATTTGAGAATTGGTGGAGATGTTGGAGTTCCGCTTGAATCTCCTATCTTGTGGGATGATCATCCCACATGGACTCATCAATGTCCTCTATGTGAGGGGACATTGATGTAGGGAGTGGTTGATCTCCAAACAAAGGACGGTGGATGTCTTTGTGAATGGGGTGGAAGAGAAGAGGTCTTGGCCCTAACGGGGCGTTTGGGTCGAAGGATGGTCTAGGACACTCATGAGAAATCCACTCAATAGTGCCAAATGATGGCAATGGTGGTGGATGATTTGGCCTAGGAGGCAAATCTTCCAAGTCCTCCAAGAAAGGATTTGGAGAAGTGGGAGGTGTGGAAAATAACTCCAATGGGATGAGGGTTGGAGATTTTGGTAGTGAAGGTGTTTTTGTTGTTTGGAGGGGTGCCGGTGGTGGTGAGCTTGGTGTCTTTGTTGGTGGTGGAGTGGTGATGGTGATGGGAATAGGAGTAGCCAAAGTGAGGTGTGTATCATCCCTTATAGGAGATGAGATGGTGAGTGGAGATGACTCGAATGAAGAACTCAAGTTGACAAAACAACAAGGTCTTACGCTAATCCTAGCGGTTTTCTTGCAAGGCTTGGTTGAAGGTGAAGATTTTGTCATTTTGACTTGTGTTTTTTGCTAGTTGATGGTAAGAATGAAGAAGGTGTGAAGATGATCATGGTAAAACCTCTTAATTTATAGAAGTAAAAAATTATGGAGAAATGTGTTTGATTTGATGTTAAACCATAGAAGGGATGAGGTTCCTAATGATTTGGAAGTGGGTTAAATGCTAGTCATATCACCCAAGTCAAGCCATATATAACAACCCGTAAATTTCCGGATTATTATAATAATATTTACTACGTCAGAAAATTCAAATCGGTTATTTTCTGACATTTGTCAATAGGTAAATTTAAAAACGAGAGGTTATCTCGTGAATTTAGAGAGTCACGTCACCGCACGCATACCGACACCAAATTAATAACGGCAAAAAATTATAATCAAATTTCAATGAAATAATAATGTCATATTATTACATTTAAGAAATCGTTTCCGAAAACATAATTTCTATATTTTTCGGGTACCAAGAAGGTACGTTTACTCGAGGATTCGACAAAACAAGGAGTATAATCTATACTGTGTCTATAATAAAACAAAAATTAATTTATCCTAATTCCCCTACTCACCACTCTTGTCTCATTCACCTTCATTTTTTATTCTGTTTCTTCTCTCCTTGTCGACACCCACAGAGGAAACAAACACAAGAGTAGGTATCTTCTTCCTCTTCTCCTAAAAGTCAAACCCTTTTCCATCTTTACCATCTCCAAAATGGAAACCTGCTTGGTTAGGCATCACGTGATGTGTTGAAGCGTGGCTACAAGAGGGCGGCGAGAGCCGTAAATGTGATACTCTAAGCACAAGGTCAAAAGGCAACAAAGCTCCAACCTCTTCTTCAATCTACAAATAGATGTCTAACTTCACAGGGCATTTCACCAAATTTTTCATCCACAAAAAACTAGGGTTTTGTAGTTTAGGTATCCAAAATAAAGTTGGGGTTTGGTAATTCGAGGTAGAAGGATGGTAGCTCAAGTCTCAATTTGTTCCATTTCATTCCAAGTCGCCCCAATTAGAGCTTTTGTAAATTAGGGTTCATATTCGGTTCAAGGGGTTTTTCAAAATTTGTATGGGGTTCTATTCTTGAGTGCTAGAAGAAGCAAACCCAGAAGTTAATCGTTGTAATTGAAGCAGTCGCCCAATTGAGTTTTGATATTCGACCTACTTTGAAGGAATGTAAGAACAAATATTCTTATTAAACCTTTTATTCATTCTAATTAGTTATCACCATTTCCTCCTTAAAATTTTTATATGTACCGGTCGTATGAGATTTTTCATTATTTGTTAAAGACTTGAGATCATGATATGTTGTTGTTGTTGCTGCGGTAAAGAAATCCAGGAAGAATTAAAACAGAAAAGTTGTTATATTCGGCTCATCTTTCTCTTTTTCGGCTTAATTGTTTTCGTTACACCCTTGTTCATGACCTCGGATCAGCAATGACCCCATAGGGTCTTGAGCTTGTTAATGCGTCACTGAACTCACCCACATAGGGTGGGTTACGTGAAGTTATAACTGGCATAGTTTTCGGTTTAGTCCCTGTTTAAAATATTATTACAATAGACTCTTGTGGAAAGGGATGAATAAAATGTGATTTATAACTATTTCATGAGGTATAATAGACTTAAAACTGTTATTCCTATAGTGAACTCGTATAGAATCATGCTTATTGATAGCTTTGTTCCGAGTCTAAATCTCGCTTGTGTCTTAGAGTTGTTATAAGATCGCACCATAGGTTGTTAGTAATGGCTTTGAGTCGTGGGTCAAAACCCACTGTGACAGAACCACAGTGGTGTATATTCATTGATCGTTGTTTGAAAAAGTGATAAGAAATTCCGCCCTTTTTAGTACTCGGCTATCAAGACTCACAACCCAACGGTGGTTGTAGTAGTTCTTTTGTTTGTGTGAATCGAGCCCCAACTGTGGCCATTCTTCCTTTATTTATCATGCCTACATGTTCTTTTTACGCTCGAATGGCAAACAAAATGCCTAGTTGCTCTTTGTGGCCAAAAATTTCTTCCCTTTATTCTGTATTGTTAGGTCACCATATATGTAACACAAGCATCAATATGTAGAGATAAGAGAGAAGAGAAGGCGGATGAACAACTAACCAAACACACACACACGAATATGAAAGAAAGGATACGCGTAGAGTATATGTGAAAGATAAATTGAACAACCAACCCACAAGTGAGGGTTATTACAAGTATTTATACGAAGAGGAGCTAGGGCAACACTCCTAGTCCCTTCCTTTCCTTAGTGGACTTGGGCCTAGGCTTATGGGCCTTTTACATAAGCCTAAGCTAATAACAAACATAAAGGCTATAATTAAGATAACTATTACATATGAATCATTAACACTTGAATTAGGTTTAGGAGTGATTCCAACAATCTCCCCCTAAGTGTTGGTGATGAATGAATATAAACGGTGAAGGTGCTGATGTAATAGTAGCTTTGACGCCTTCCCGACATTCTTCTTTCTTGTGAGAAGAATTGCCTTGATTTGAACAATCTCCTAGTGTAGAAAATTGTTTTCTTTAAACAGCCTGCTTTTGACGTCATCTTTATCTTTGTTCTTTGATCATTGTTCTTTGTGATGGTAGTGATAGTATGTTGTTGTTCTCTGTGATCAGTGCCGCTTCACGCTTCAAGGTGTCCCATGTCTTTCTCAACATGCTCACATGCTCTTTAACGTTGGATTTCATTGATGAAGTTCTTTAAGTCTTTAAACTTTGTAGATTCTTTGTTGACGAAGAATCATTCGACTTTTGTGTTGCCTTTGATTATGAGAGAACTTTCATAAGTGATGTTGTTGGCATGAGCATGTGGAGAATGTGCACGATCGGTCGCTCCGAGCTTCCATAAAAGTAAACATAAGAAAGGTTAGTAATAAGCTGCCTCCGGCACTTACAAGTTTGAACTTCGAGTGTTAATGACATAGTGTGAAAATACAACTCTAATTCTCACAAAGGCCGCTCTCGAACCGGAGTCCCACAAGTGAGATAACACGATGTACCGAAGTACACCTACGATTCGATGAGTCGCCGAGGTACACCGTATCACCACGATGTGACCGCTTTGAGACCACTAAGCGTAATCCACGGGAGTTACCGAAGCGACTGCTTTGTGGTCGTTTGATGTTGACCGGCGTGAGTTGCCATTCAATCATCGAGGATCATAGATGTGAACCTCTCATAAATGTTCTTGATGATTGCTAAGATCCGTGAAGGACTCGATAACGATACCATTGTTGTTCTTATTGTTGAACAATAAGTGATGAAATGTCAAGTGTACCTAAGAGATCTTTTGATGAATCTCGTGGCTCTAGACTCAATAGTGCATTTTGGTTTTCTTGAGAGACTAGGAGAGGGTCCTTCTTCAATACCGGCAATCTAAGAGAAAGGCGATAGTTTACGTAGGGTTCCTCGTGAGAATGAAACAAGCTTCGTTGAGAGAAACTTGAGTGGCTAAGAAGGTTTAGTGCATGCGTCACCGGGTCCATGACGACTTTTAATCTTCAATACCGGTGTCACTAAGTGACAACCGTAAGTATATAAATTGAACCGGTGTATCCGCCTAAGTTGAATAATTTGGAGGGCCATTTCTTTTCACCCTTTTCTTTGCATTTCTTTTTAATTCTTCAACTCATTCTTTCTCCGATTCTCATTTTCTCCTTTTTATAATCATACCTAAGGACTTCTAATTCTAACTATTGGTAGTGTCCTTGGGTAAATCCCTTCGGCTCTGGCGGATCATAGGACGGTTATTCCTAACCTTAATCGCCTTATAACTCCATTGCCATAAAACCATTTTCATGAAAATCTCTCAAAGTGTTTGTGAATGAAAAACATGTTTGAACACTTCAAGAGTTTTATATTTTTAGAAATACTCCCCCTCTACATGTGCTTAAGAGTTTTTACGAAAATCTGCACAGTGAGGAAAGAGTTTGCACTTTTTGAATTGATCGACTCAAGATAGACAATTCCTTGCGAGACACGATTACGTTGCATAGTTAAAGAGATACATTGTCAGCTTTTAGGTGACAACTAGCTCTAATAACTACCTTGAAGATGTGGACAACCTCGAAAGGTTGTCAAACCCGTCAAAGTTCATGTCTATCAAGAGCTTCTCGAATGGGTACAATTTAAATTTAATTTGTCAAAAAATTTTTTTAAAGGGATTTTAAAAATTTTTTCTGGGAAACCCTTTTAAATTTGTTTTAAAGTTTTAAATTTGTTGGGCATTTCCCAAATTTTTGTTTTTGGTTTTGGGGTTTTTTGGGTGAAGGTTTTTATAATTATTTTTTCAAGGGGAAAAGTTTTTTTTGTTAATTTGTCCAAAGGGTTGTAGGGACAAAGTATTTTTAAAAAATTTTTTTGGTGGAATAATGATTTTAATTTTATTTTCTTCTATTTGTTACAAATCTTTTTTTAAGTTTTCTTTTGTTGGGGTTTTAAAGGTTGGGAAAATTTTTTCTTTTTTTTTAAATTTTTTTTATAAAGGGGTAAATTTGGTTGGGTATTGGGAAATTTTGGTTTGGTTTTTTTAATTTAAATGTTTGAAATCTCTTGATTTTTTGGGGGGGGATTAAATGGTTTTTCAATTAAGATTTTAAATTTTTTTAAAAGGAAATTTGTTTTTTTTCAATTATTATTGTTTTTTTTGAGTTTTTATGGAAGATTTTTAGAAATTTTGAAAATTTTTATTTGCAAAATGAAACCTTTTAAAGAAAAAGGGTTTTTTTTTTAAAAAAGTTTTTATATTACCAAAAAGTTGTTTAAAATTGGGGTTTTTTTCTTTTTATTTAAGGGGGTTTTTTTTTGGGTTAATTTTAAAATTTTAGAAGTTTTTTGGTAAATTTAGGCGGGGGAAGATTTAAAGTTTTTAATTTGGGTTTTGGGGAATTAAATTCTTTTTTAAAATTTCCCAGGGAAATTTAAAAAACCGGGATTTTTTTCCCTTAAATTTTTTTCAGTTTTAAAAGTTTTTTTTTCTTTAACAAATTTTTGGGGGTTTTTTGGGGGAAAATTCAAAGGGGAAATTGTTAAAAATTTTGATTTATTTTAAAAAATTTTAAAAATTTGAAACAATAAAAAGAAAAGGGAAATTTAAAAAGAAAAAAATTGAAGTAAATTTCCCAAAAAAAATTTGAAAGGAAGATTTAATTTTTTTTAAGGGAAAACCCTTTGGTTTTTTGGGGAAATTGGGGAAAGGTTTGGGTAAGTTTTTAAAAATTTAAAATTTTGGTGGGAAAGGGTTTAAAAAGGGTTATTATTAGGTTTATTTTTGTTAAAAAAGTTTTAAAATTTTTAAAAATTTTTTTAAAATTAGGGATTTAATATTTTTAAATTTTTGGGAAAAAAAAAAATTTAAAGAAGAAATTTAAAAAAGAAAAAAATTTTAAAAAAATTTAAAAAAAAAATAAGAAAAGAAAAATAAAAAAAAAAATTGGTTTAACCCAAAAATTTATTTGGGGAAAGAAAGTTTTTATTGGGGTTTATGTTCAAAAAAAACCAATTTTGGGGTTTTTAAAAAAAAAAAATTTAAAGTTTTTTTGGGGAAAGGGGTTTGGGAATTTTTTGGAAAGGGTTTAAAATTTTTGGGTTTAAAATTTTTGAAATTTTTTTTTTTTTTTCATTTAAATTTAAATTTGGGTTTCAACGTTAAATTTTGGAATGTTTCCCAAATTTGGGTAAAAATTTTTTAGTTAATGAATTTTGAAAATTGGGGGTTTTTAAACCCAAAAAAATTTTTTTTATTTCTTTTTTTTTAAATTTTAAAGGGGCTTTTAAGGGCCCTTTACCCCCATTTTAATGGTTTTCATTTCCCCAATTAAAAACTTTAGGTTTTAAAAGAAAATTTTTTGTTTCAAACTTTAAATTTGGGTTTAAAAATTTCAATTTATTTATTTAAATTTTGGGTTTATTTTAAATTTGTTTTTAAATTAAGCCCGGTAAATTTCTTTTTCATTTTTGGGGTTTTTATTTTTCTTTGGGAAAGGGGTTTTGGAAATTTTCCCCTTAAATTTGATTTTTTTTTAAATCCCCAAATAAGGTTTTTTCAAGGGTTTTTAAATTTTGGTTTTGGGAAAATTTTTTTCAATTTAAATTTGAATTCATTAAATTAATCTTTTTGGGGGCCCGGGAAATTCTTTGGGTTTTACTTTTTTAAAAAATTTCTTTAAAATGAAACTTTATTTTTTTTAAAAAAATTTTTTTGGGGTTTTAAATTTAAACTTCTATTCCTTTTTAAATTTTTACCTAAATTCTTTAAGTCTTTTAAAAAAGGGGGGAAAAATTGGGTCAAAGGGAAATTTTTAATTAAAATAAATCTTTAAAAAGGAAATATTTAAATTTGGTTGGGTAAATTTTAAATTTTATTTCCCAAAAATAAATAATTGGGGAAATTATTAACTTTATTTCTTGATTTTTTCCTTTTTTTTAAAAAAGTTTTAATTTAATTCAATTTTGGTTAAATCTTTTTGGTTGTTTTGGTTTTTCCCCAAAAACTTTTTTTTTTGGTTTTAGGGTTTATCTTTTTAATTGTTTTGGGGTTTTTAAAAACCAATTTTTTTTTAACTTTTTCCCAATTTGGGAATTATTAAATTTTTTAAAACCCTTGTTCTTTTTATAATTTTTTGGAACCCTTTTGGGATTTTTAAAAAATTTTTTGAATTGAAGAAATTTATTTTTTTAAATCTACAAAAATTTTTTAAAAAATTTTTTTGAACTTTTAAATTTCGATGAATTCCGGTTTGTTAAACCTTTTTTCCTTTTCTTTTCCCTTTTTTATGATTTCGTTTAGAAGATTGATAATCCTTGGTTTTGATCTTTTTGGGTTCAGGTTGTTTTTGGAAGTTTAAAATTCCATTTTTACCCAGGAAGCATTTCGTATTGTTGCTTTCTTTGGGTTCCAAAATGAAATTTTTTTCTTGGCAAAAAGTTTAAAATTTTTTCTTTTTCCAAATTTTTAAAATTCCCTTTTTGGCAAAAAAATTTGTTAAAAGGGTAGTTTTTTTAATTTTTAAATGATATTTTTTTTTCTTTCCTATTATTGCATAGTGTACATTTATTTTTTTTTTTTTTTTATTTATTTTTTAATCCCACGTTAGTGATGTAAACTTTATATTTTAAGATTGGTAAGTTGTGTCATGTGTTTGTTCTTGTGGTTGCTCAAAGTAAAGTTATCGATCTTATCTTATCTTTGTGTATTGTCCAACAACTCATATTAGTTTCAAGCTATACATAAGCTTTCGACCGACCCATCAACCAAGTCTTCTAATTTATAAATTCATAAAGAAATGTGAACATCACCATGGTCAATGTATTCGGATGGTAGTGGTGACTGATGGATAAAGTGATGGGGTGTGAGTGTGTGAGGAAGAAGATGAAAGTGAAAAGAAATTTTTTATTAATATTAAAATATAGATATATTTGTCATTTAAGCCCAAACCAATAATTAAATCATTCTTTTGGACATTTAATATTTGAGTGGATTAAGTTGGGTTAGTTAATTTTGTTGTTTCAAAATTGACCATGATGGGGATTTCAAAAAGATATTGTCCTTTTTGGTACTTTATATTTTCGAGGTTATTAAAATTATTTGTTTTATAACTTTATGTGAGTCCCTAAACAAATATTATTTTTAAATAACTTTTTCTAAAACGAATAAGATAATCTCTCAAAATCTGTTTAAAACTAATTGTAGAACAACGTTAACCGTTTAGCCGTTGTTATTTTATTTTAGTTTTGTTGTAAACGTCTGTTCGAGTCAGTTGGTAGCACAAGTTGGCTACTAGATGAATTTAGCTAAGACATGAAATTATGAAAGTCATAACAATATAATTAATTTGAAGCAACTGATATTACATTATGAATGGAATTTAGGCAAGTAGTAAACAATGTTTGACCATCAGATTATTCGTAAGTTAGAAGACATGAAGTAAAAACTTGGTTGTTATGACTGTTTGGCGACGCTATAATTTTTTTCTTCTCTGTATTTAATATGCGGACATGTAAGGTATAAAATGCACTAACAAATAAAAATTCACTTCGTTCAATTATAAAAAATAGAACTATTTAAAAAGAAATCGATTTACACTTACTTTTTAGTGTTTACCAGAGACAATTTTTATTGGTTGTACCGGGGGACCCAAGATAAGGCAAGTCTAGGTGGTGTTTGGGAAGTTAGGAATTATATTTGAGTTGATGATGACGTATCTTTCCGGGGGGCCCTAAAGTCAATCTCTTGGCGTTTAACCCCAAGCTAGGGTCGGGGCCATGGGCCCAAAAATCTATTGATGGAATAGATATCCGATATCTTCAAATAGATAGATAATCATTCCCAACCATTACGGGATACGAAGTTGAGAACAGAACCAACAAGGATTCGTGCGATATAAAGGAATCACATCCCTCGTTTAAGTCGATCTTATAACCCTAATTCTCCTTAAACCCTAAAGATTACTTACTCTCCGCGGAGGATAATCGGGGAAACAATCCCCGGAAAGCCCCGGTGTCTTTTTTTTAGTGCGGGTCTCAAGCAAAATTTCAATTGGCGAAGGGAGTCCAAACCGAACGCCCCTTTTGTATCAACAAGTGGTGCCATCCGTGGGACCCTACACTAAGAACCAAAGACTAGAATGACAAATGGAAATCGGGATGGGCCGGACCTTATGGGAAAGAAGTCGGTGACTAACCCCAAGGGACCTGGACAACCCTGCTAAAAATAAAGGATCGGCCAAGCTTGATCTTCCTCCGGTGGAACCCTGGGAACAACCCACTACAACCACCACAGTGGAGTAGACCCTCCAGGCCCCCTACTCCCTTTCAATTGCTAGGACCGACAAAGGTACCAGCCTGACAAATAAGGTGTAGTAAAAAACAAACCCTCGCTTTGAGGGGTTGACGGGGCGCACCGGAAGATTTTATCCCAAAACTACGAAACATTAACGCCTCATGCAAGAGGAAGAAAGAAGAGATCGGTGGAACTTGAAAGCTCGACTAATTTCGACGAAACGAGACTTCCCACCGCCGCGAAAGAGAAGCGGGGGAGCGGCCCGACCCCGATTCAAGAATCGGGAGGAGGTAGAGGATGAGACATCTCACTCGCATCATCCGAGGAGGAAAGATGAAAAGCCCAATGTCCACACCGTTTAGCCGGAATCCGAGCGGGGACGACGCTTTCCCAAGTGAAAGTCCCCAGTACAAACTCGGGAGGACTGGGCGCACCGAAAGAAAATTGTCCTCTGAAAATTCCTCGGACAAGGGATGGCGGCGGACCGGTCCAAAAAGGATATAATGACCGGGAGGATGAAATATTCTCCCTTGGCGCTAAAGTGGATGCGTTTTCCGGGCATCGGTGACTTCTCGGAAAAGCAAAAAGGCGATGCCCCAACGAAAACCTATGATGGAACCGGTGACCCGATGATCCCTCAAAATTTTGAATCGGCCAACAATTGAAAATTAGCCCCCATGTGGTTCCAATGTTCAACTCCACTAGTAGGAACGGGCGGTTGGGCTTCCGGAAGCATCAATGGCTTTGAGGAATTGAGAAAGGGTTTCCTAAACTTTACTCGAGGGAAGAAGTCGCTAAAAATCTGCGAGCTAGCGGAAAGCGGCCAAGGAGAATCTATGGGATTCATGGAGCTTAAAATGAATGCATGCAAGTTAAAGCATGTCCAAGTGTTGAAGATCTCGGTTTCATGACGGATTAATAACCGAACTCATCAAGAGGTTGAATGACAAGATTCCAAGGCGAACTCATAAACGCTCGGTCCTTCGTCCGGGGAAGGCCTGGGGATAGAAAAGGAACCATTGAACTACGGTCAGGGAACAACCGGGAGAGTCCAATGATCGGGTAGTAAAGTAATAGGAGCTATCGGCCAGGAGCGGGAGGATAATGATAGATATACCCTGATCAAGACCCCAAAAATACTCGCGGAAGGTGCGAATTTTCCAAGACCGCCCGATGCAGGAGGATCGGCCGGCAATGGATCGTGATTACCCGAAGGGCCCCCCTAACGAATGTGTCCAACGCCAACTCATTGACAAGATGGTCAAAGAGGGTAGATTGGACCATTTGGTCAGAATATCAAGGAAGGAAAGGACAAACAAGAGTGGCAATAAGAAAGAGACACCTAAAGACAAGCCCGACACCATTTACATGATACAATCATGGCGGGGGTCCAAGGCGGGAAATGCGGTTTTTCACGGGAAAATCTCTTTCCCACAACATGAAAACCGGGGTGGAACCACTTACTATAGAGATAAGGCGGTCCGACATCCACCCATGTATGTTGATGGCGGGCTTCCCGGACATCATGTAGAAACCTTTCAACGATTGCGTCTGAAATCCCGTTAACCCGGTCGGCGGCTTGTTGGTTTCGTGAGAAGATATGGCCTATGGGGCAAATAAGATTACCAATTGAAACAAAGAACACTCCACACGGCTGGATGGAATTCATGGTGATTAAATCTCCCCGCCATACAATGGCATTATTGGGAGCCGGAATATCACTATGCGGGGCCATCAATAGCGCATGGGATGCTTAAATTCCCTGGAAGGTGGTATTGTTACTCTTTACAACCCATACTACATAGAATGCAACACGATTGCATGCGACGCACCAACCCGAATAGCGAAACAATTCCTAAGTAGCAACACCCAATCCGGGGGGGAAATATCGTCGGAGGTTCATTGTCGGACAACCAAAGCCCAAATTCCCGCGGAAGAATTTGGATATTTTGCATGGGAGCCTAAACAATGAGGTACCACGCTTTTCCAGCATAAGAGTCCGCAGGATACTGCCCATGCTGAAGCCGGACCGCCCCGGGCAAAATCTTAGGGTACAAAAACTGGAGGGAAGGGATCATGCGGGTTTACTATCATGGGCTTTCCAATCCCATGGTAAAAAGAGCGGGGCGAATGCGGACTTCACCGCCTTAACAAACATGTCCACAAGGCTATCCTTTACGAAATAGGGGAAAATAGAGTCTTCGGATACCCATTAAAGTGCTTCTCGGCACAGGGATATCATCAAATCCAAATGGCTATGGAGGGCGAGGAAAAACGGCCTTTCACACAAGCCAAGGCGCTTGCTACAAAAATGCCCTTTGGTTTGAAAATGCGGCGCCACCTACCGAGGTTAGAATAATGCCCGAAACAGTGGTGCAACCTAGGGTCTATGTTGATGACCGGTCATAAAACCAACAAGATGAGCTAGCGCGACATTGAGGAAGCCAAACTCTAGAGATCAATATGAAGCTAAATCAAAAGTGTACCGGCCCCAAAGGATGTTCCTTGGATACCGATAGAACCCGACGGTATAAAACCGTTCGAAAAAGATAAAGCGGTCATCAAACTTCCTTCACCAACGTTGAAGAAGTCCAATCTCTCAATGGAAAGTTGGCGGCTTGAATAGGTTCTTATCCAACGGGGAAAAATCACTACCTCTTTTCAAAACACTCAAGTGTATAAAGAAGGGTGATTTCGGTGGACTCCGGGAAAGGGCCTTTTCCTTAAACAAATCGCAACGCTCCCAACACCGCCCCGACCGGAAAGGCGATCATGTATTTGCCGAACGCGGTCTGGTTACTAACAGATGGGACTCGAGGACTCCTATCTACTTCATAAGCAAGGCAAAGAAGCGGAGATAAATTATAGCGCCATGGAAAAATTAGTTCGGGTTGGTTTTTCGGCTTGGCGGTATTTCAAGCACACCCGGCGTAATCACGGACCAACCGATCAAGCGGATCATCTCCCAAACGGCGCCGGGCCTGGTGGAGTGATTCAGGGACAAACCTCTTTACGACCACGTCCGCAATCAAAGGGATTGGATTCATCATTGAAAAGCCGAACCGCGAGGTACCCACACCAAGTAACTGAAGCAAGATCCATGGATCTTGTTTGACGGATCCTCATGCATTGATGGCTCGGGGGGCCTTATTCTCAAATCAGAGGAATGGAATTCACTTCCCGCGCTTTGAATTACAACAAACAATGAAAATGAAGCCTTACTTTTGGACTACATTGGCTCAAATGGGTGTCGTAACCTGAGGCAAATGTAGATTCCCCATGGAACCACGTGTTGGGTGAATATGGGAAAGATAATATGATCCGATACCTAAACCAAGACCGATAAAAAGCTTTGCGGGTTCACTATCAAGCAAGTTCCTAGAGGGAAAACGCAAAGGGGTTGCACTAACGATTGCCTCCAAGCTTTGCCCCTATCAAAGCAAGTCGGTGGAAACACTAAAAGCAAATCAATTTTGAGATGGAAACCCCGATAATAGGAGGAAGGTCCACATGGATGACACCGATAAGGTTTCCAAGCAAGGGAAGAAGCAAGGGCTCGCGGATAAGGCCCAAAGGTTCGGCGAGACAACATATTGTCCGCGCCCTTCCCAACCATGGCTCCGTTTCCCCTTACAAGCAAATTACGTTTGCGAAAATCCATGAAGGTTCATGCGGATGCCGGGACCACGGTCCGGGGCCGCCATGAGATCGGGATACCTTGGCCGACTATGCACCGTGGGCGGGACTTGATGGAAGGCAGATTGCCAAGTTCATAACCCGCCCCACGCCCACAACACGGCTAACACCAACAACATTACCATGGCCATTCTACAAGTGGGGTATTGACATCGAGGCCCTTTTCCTATCACTGGTGGACTAAAATTTCTAGTATAGACTACTTCACCGTGGATCAGCGAAGGCGGTGGTAACAATCCGGCAACGGGTGGCCCTATGAAAACATTGTATGCCGCGGTCTCCCGGAAATCATCCGGATAACGGAAACAATTTTGTGATAACCCTAGGGGCCGGTGCTAGAAGCTTAAATTACACAACACTTGGTCGTTAAACACCCACAAACCAATGGTCTAGTAGGCCGCAAATCGCGGGTGAAGGAATTAAAACACCTGGATAGACACAAAGGAAGATGGGTGGAAGAGCTCCCATGTTTTGGGGCACCCCACCTCAATAAAACCGACCGGAGATCCTTTTCACTAGTCTTGGGGAAGCGCATAGGCCAAAATCGGAATGCCAACTATTCGCACCAAATTAACGTGGCAACTAATGACGACACCGGGAATTTGGACCCTTTGGAAGAAAGGCGCGCGCATCCATGGGGAGGAAAATCAAAGTCAAAGATGAAAGGATATTATGCGCCAAAGTGGGTCTCCTTGGACCAGGCGATTTCGTCTACCGCTAACGATGCGAGCTCGGAAGACCGGAAAACTGGACCAAAGTGGGAAGGACCCTATGAGGTTCAAGCCTCGGGAATGGGCTCGAAAGTTCGGGCTTAGATGGAAAAGAGCCAAGATGGAACATCTGCAACCTCAAGGGTGCTACCTATAGGAGTGGCCAGCCGGAACCTCGGGCACTTTACCAAAGTACCTATCAAACATCTATGTATTTATTTTTGTTTGCTTGGTCTAATATCTTATCTTTTCTCACAAAAACTTGCAAGTATTAATAAAAACTGGGTTTCTAGCTAACTCCGGACACTTGTTTGTTATTTCCATATCGTATGTTTTAACAATTTTCTACTTTACATGGCGCATGCAATAAATACACCTCGGGTAAAAGGATAAGTTAACCTACTAAACAACTTGTTGCGTAAGAGGTTGCAAACCCTCAATCCGGATCACGATCCTTGTTAAACACCTTGTTCACAAGCGTTGAAATAAGTTTTTGCGATCCCGACGGTTGCTCAAAAGCGGTGCCGTTTAACAACTTAGGCTTAAGACACTTGATTCCTTCAAATGTGATATTTAGGTATATCATATCATACATTATGATAATACTTGGAAGTTATTTTTAAAGTTTCTTAGGATCTTCATACATGATTATGGTTTCTTGTATTCTTTGCATATACATGTAACAAGAATACATCTTTTCGCAAAGACAATCATATAAGTATGCACATCACGAATTGCAAAATATATTCACAAACACTTTACAAAAGGAGGTTTATTTCATAATTACGGTTATTTCCCAAGGATAGTTACAACACAAGAGACAATCTACAAACTATGACTACGCTTCAGATGAACTACCCAGGGTTACAATCTTTTGCCTGAAGCTTCATAAGTCCGAGTCCCGGCCGACACGGTGGCAATGCTGCACCATCGGATGGAAGGTGGCGCCCAACCCCCATCGCCTTGCATTGCTTCAAAACTTGCTTCAGGGACCTCCCTTTCCGGGACAAAAGGATTCAAGATATCCCGGGCCAATAAACGGCGGTTGGGATGCATCGGGTTCGGATAATAGTCGGGGCAGCGCTTCTCCACCGCTGGCGGCGAGTCGGCAAAAATAACATCTATCGGCAAATCGATCACGCCCGTTCGAATCTGGGGAGTTCAAGTCCTCATCTTCTCCATGGCGACAGTTATCATAACCTTCCATAGTTAGGTACCTCCCGGGTACCTTTTCCCTCATGCACTTCTCAATGGCCGTTTTTCCGGCTCCAGCCCCATCCCAAGGGGCCCACCTCTTGCGACTCGGGTACTTAACGCGAAACGGGCCCATGGCTTATAACCAGGCCAACAATGGTCGATAGAAGTTGAGGATATAAACCGGCTACTCGGCTTAACTTTATTTCTCCTCCCGGTTTCAAGGGCCTTTTCAAGAGGCGTCTTGGGGGTCGTCACCATTCTCCAAATATTTCATGGCCCAATGGGAAGACTTATAGCCTGCCTCCCGCTCTTGATTTATTTGACACATCGACATTTTATCCTCTGAGTTTTTAGGCCGACCCATAGTCTCCCTTCACCCTAGCACTAGCCAATTCGCCTCAACAAGAATTGTTGGTCTTTTCCAGGCTAGCCCAAATACTTTACCTTTAGGGCAAGAAGACCCGAGATCGACCCGGTTGTCCCATGGGCGCATCCCAGGACCGGGTTTCGGGCCGGCTCACCGATGATTCAAACCCAATTGGACTTGATTGGGGCGATCTGGGATTGTTCAAATCTACAAACATGAGAAAATCAGTTATTCGGAATATCATGAGGCATTTAATTTAATCTTGTAAGGATACTTACGCAAGAATGGATGTTCTAGGTGGGCGTGACACAACATCACTAGAAGATGAATCCACCTAAACACAACGGCGCTTTTGAGAGGTTGCGGTGCCATCCCAGCCTTTTTTTCTCTCCAAACCGACTTTCTTTTCCTCTTCCATTTCCTCCACATGCTCCCCGCTATGGGGGTTGCCGAGGCGGGTGTCGAACAGGCATCTAGAAAGGTGGCGTGGGCACAACGGATGAACTTTCCCCGCCCCTAGGTCCGGACTAGTGCCCGCCCAACAAAGGCTTTCTCCTCTTTCGGTGGGTTCCCCTCTACATCAATAGGCTTTGTCGGTGCGGCCAGGTCCATCTTGCCAACAACAAAACAAATTGAAAGCGAAGAAAAAGTTAAAACACGAATTAACTCACGGTAACGGAGCACCCACCCACCATCGGCCCAAGAAGATGGAACTTCGACGCCAAAATAGTTGCGACTGGGGCCAATATGCAAAGAACTCCTCGGGAGGGCTTATGGGATGCGGTTCGCATTTATTTTTCCACCTCCCGTTATATGATCCATGGGGCGCCATCCTTTCGGTGTCCCAGAATAAAAATCAAAATGAGGCGGAAAGCATCGTCGTCAACCCGAAAAGGTTTCCCAATTTCGGCGTCTTTTTCCGTATAACATTGGGTGACCGGGCGAAGAAACCCACCCGTTTGACCACGGGTGTGGTAAAAGCGGAATAGGTGGTTGTGGGTTAATGGCCAATAAGTGGCGTTCACCCGGTTAATTAGTTTTGCCGCACCATGGGCGGTGGGACAAATTGTGGTAATAATTCAATCGTCATAAAAATAACGATAGGGTAGGGTTGAATTGAATCGGTGATACCCAATCTTCCCAGGGAAATCCATCGGATTCCGGGGAACTTCGGATGTCTTCCAATATAATATCCGATGCAATGGCGAAGCTCATCCTCCGTTATTCGCGAAAATCCGATAATTCCTTAACCATGGTATTGTTTATATTAAAAACAAAGGCGCGGTATTACCTAGAGGATATTTGGTATGAAGACTTGGAATGTTTTCAACTATGGTAATGGTGGATATTTTTTCTTGTGTGTAGAAATGGTGAAAATGAAGTGAAGGGATTATATAACCTTCCTCCTCCGCGATGATCGACCGGGACTCCCAACCCTAAATATGTGGTTGGGATTGTTTGATGGGACAGTCTCCTTTCCCCGATTCAGGTGCCCGTTTCCTTTTTCGTTGGATACAATGTATCATGAGGATATTTGCTTTAGCTTTTGGCTCGCTTTGTTTATTTTTCAAGACTCGATAATTAGTCTAGCATCGATTCGCGCATACTAGGCGGGGACATGATGACGTATAGTCTATATCCGGGTCGTGAACCCGCTAAAGTCAATACTAACTTGGCGGGCGGGGGCTAAGCAGTTAACGTTTGGGCTCATGAAGGCCCAAAGAATCTATTGATGGAATAGATATCCGATATCTTCAAATAGATAGATAATCATTCCCAACCGATTAAGGCGGGATATGCAAGGTTGAGGAACCAGACCAACAAGGATTCCGTGCGTATATAAAGGGAATCACATCCCCTTTAAGTCGATCTCGAACCCTAATTCTCCTTAAACCCTAAACCGTTACTTACTCTGGGAGGATAATCGTGGAAACAATCCCATGGTAAGCCTAACGGTGTCTTTTTCTTTAGTTCCGCGGTCTCAAGCAACAATTCTCATTGTCGAGGCGGGGCTCCAAACGGGAGCCAACTTTTGTATCAACTTGATTATGACAAAATATGAAGATGAAGAACTTTGAAGACAAAAAAGACAAGGGACTTATTTTAAAGAAACTTTATTATTTAGTCCTAGTAGTTAATTGTAACCCTAGACTCTTAGTATATAAAGAGAGGAGAATTAGGTTTATGTTTCAAGATGTGAACACCATTAGTAAAGGTGTTGTGTGTAACCTAGGCGTTGGGAGGAGCCTGGGTTTAGTCGATTAGTTATTGCTTAGTTAGAGATGATGGCGAAGAACCTTTAATAATAACAACGATGTTTTTATTCCACTGCATTATAATCATTGTTATTATTATCCCTGAGCTTATCGATCTTTCAATTGGTATCGGGCGGGGGCTCTTGATATAGGGATCTACAAGGTTTTAAGAAGAATGAAAAAATTTGAATTCGGAAAATTTCCGTAAGGTTACTACGACCTTTGTTTGAACGATCATAACTTTTTGTTAGTTGGATGGGAAATTTTAGGTGGGCGTTCTCTATATGACAATCTAACTTTCCACAGGATCGCGATCGAGATTTATGTGAAGGATATAGGTCGAATATTTTAAGGTTTTTGAAAGTCGATTTTAAAGCGGTTTTGTGGTTTGGCGATAGGCGTGATAAAGGGTTTAGTGTTTAATCGATTGCTACTTGCTGTTCTACCCGATTCGTTTTCAAAAAGTAATCTCGCTTGAGTAATAAATTGTGTTAAATTGAATATTGCAAGTGGGGTTATCGGTATTAATTATTACCTCTAAAGAATTGGTTATGGGATTGTATTTTGTGGATATTCTATTTTGATCGTCCTATTATACATGTGGTACTATTTCATTAATTGGTTGGTTTGTTGTTTAATGATTTGCATACATGGTACTAATTAAAAGAGGTTTGTCGTTTGGTACTTCATATTAACCTCGTATCAATAACAAATTCAAGGTCAACGGTGAAATATTATATTAAGATTGTGGTTTGGTTTATTCGTTTGAAGATTCGGTTTTGTGAAATCTTGATTCGGCATGTGTTGGGTGAATCATAGTCATGGGACCGATCACCAAGAATTAGTTGTTTAATATTCGGTTTGTGGGGCTATTCATTATAAAGTTTTTAAGTATATCGAGCATACATTATCGATTGCGATTGATTCTCTTTGCTAAACCGGTTTGGAATAGCATGTGTTTTGTATTGATTGGTAATTGAGTAATAGATCGGTGGGAGCATACATGTGATGGAACCCGATTGGAGTAATATTGGTGTCAAAACCCTAAATTGTTCAAAGTATTTGCATGGAAGTCGCTACTCTTTCAGAAATCGATGCTTGGAAATCGCTCTTGAAAATCGCTATTAGTTACAAAGTCGCTTGGGCGTTTATGTTCCAAAAGTTTCTTTTTATTTCGAGAGTTCAAAGGTTGTGGTAATTATAATCGTGCATGGTTATTTTTCATCTTATTTATGTTCATGCCACGCATTAAGTTTGATGAATTTGACCTCTCTTGTGCTTGACATTCCTATTGGTGTATGGGACAAAAGTATATTAATTATATATATCTAATCACATGGGACGGTGGGGTTAAATTCAATGATTTTGAATCTTTAATCTTTTATCTAATTGGTGGTTGAGAAACATAGGTCGGTTATTCACATGGTTTTAAGATATTCATGCATGCGATTATGTTATCGAGAAGGAGTTATGTATGATTGGTTGGAAGGACAATTATCGTATATGATTTTTATTGACTATGTTTTGAATGAAAATTGTGGGTAAGAGTTTGAGTTGGGGAGTTCGGAAATATTTATTTATATGGACTTAATGATTATTCGACTTGGAGATGGGTTATAAGGTGCTTGAATGCTCAATCGATTTGGTTTTGGTTGGTTATTGGATTACACACTTTGTTTTTTCGGATGAGTTGGACACCACCTAAAGTTTGGATTTGAGAAGTTGTTCAAAATTTGGTTTTGGCTTGATTATCGGACACAATGTATGATGTTTTGGATTTTGAGTTTTTGGTTGTGACCGATGTTTATGAATCGGTTCAAGATAAAGAACTATTCTTCATGCTACTAATGCTTTCACAAATGCTATGGTAGTCATCTTTATTAGTATTCTAGCGTTTTCGTTCTTCATGGGGAACTATAACGTATTGGTGATCATGGTGATTAGTTATTCGACAAGTTCTTAGTTTTTACATGCATCATTCGAGGGAAGATTTTACTACTACTTGTTGGTATTTATACTCCCGGTTCAAGATTTCTTTTGCCTTAATTTCATTTTAAAGCTTTTGGTGATCTTCATGGCGGGTATCTTGAGGCATTAGAAGGATGGATTGGTCGATATATTGGTTTGTCTTGGTTGGAATCAAAGTTGCTTTACTTAGCATCTCCTAGTGGATTATGACAAAACGGAAGAAGGCATTACATAGAAGATTTGCAACTTGAAGATCCTTGGTGATATTGCATGTTTAAGGGAAGTTCTTTATCTTTCATGACATATTAACTTGGGGAGGTTCGTGCTTATTTGGTTATGTCATTATCAACTAGGGAAGATTGTTAGGAATTATATTTGAGTTGATTATGACAAAATATGAAAGATGAAGGACTTATGAAGACAAAGAAAGACAAGGGACTTACTTGTTAAAGAAACTTTAATATTTAGTCCATAGTTCAATTGTAACCTAGACTCTTATATATAAAGAGGCGGGGTTAGGTTTATGTGTCAAGATGTGAACACCATTAGTAAAGGTGTGTGTGTTTAACCTAGGCGTTGGGGAGACCCAGGGTATTATTGTCGATTAGTTATTGTTGTTAGAGATGATGGCGAAGAACCTTTAATAATAACAACGATGTTTTCTTATTCCATGCATTATAATCATTGTTATTATTATCCCAGAGCTTATAACGATCTTTTAGGAACCATTTTAGAGCCGAAATTCTTTAGAGGTGATATGTAAATAAAATTTAGACCTACCTTAAATTTGTACAAAGAACCACCTTAGAATCCAAGTTAAAAGAAAAGAAAGTAAAACCAAAAGAAAAAAAATTACGGCCAAGTATGTCCGGGACATCGAGAATGATGAAGATGAAGTAGGTAGCATGCTTTTTCATACTAGCAAATACCCCGGTCTGGGACCTTTCTATTTTCGGGATAAATGTTATTGGGATAAATGTTTTCTAACAAACATATAAACAATCTCTTAAAAAAAGGTGCTTGTAAGAGTTGAGAGTGAAGTGAGGGTATTTGAGAACTATTTTTGTGTGAGAGATAAGAAATGGTTTGTGGAATTTATATGGTGGATGCTTACATATTTTTGATAACCATTATTGATAGTAATGATTTTTAGCTTCGGTGAAGATTTAAATGGGTTACAATGTTATAATGATATTGGTAACTATCAAAAGACAAAATTTTCATAACAAGCAAGTTTAAGGTAATTTTAAGCCTTGCTAATAATAGAATAGTCCCAAATGCATTATGAGGTAGTAAAGATAAGGTGGTAGAGACTTTAATTTAAATTTAACCAACAGTTGTTTGGATTTTGCCCTATAAGTCTCATCGGCAATACAAAATTAAACAAAGATCCCGCTAATAGGCTTTCGGGTTGATTCAATTATAAGCCCGAACAAACAACATTCATTAGAGGTCGCCAAATTCGGATGGGCCCCTATTAGTTAATGAGATTATCGATTGGTACAACGTAAGAAAACTCATGGTTTTTAAAATTGATTTAAAGCTTTTACTGGCTTGGGATTTCATCTTCCAAATATTGCAATTTATGGGATTCGACGTTAGATTTCATGGATCCGAGGTTGCCTTCATTCCTAGAACTTTTGTTTTAGTTAATGGAATCCCTGAATTCACTCTTCATCGAGGGGTTAAGACAAGGATATCCTTTTCTCATTTCTTTTCATTTTGGTGATTGAAGGGCTTAATGTGGCTATTAAGGCGCCATTTCGTGGGTCTTTCCATGGAGCTAGAATCGGTTCTTTCCAAATCTCCCACTTACTATTGAATGCGTTCTTATTGGGTAAGTGGTCTCCTTAACATCCAAGGTATGGTCCAATTGTTACAATCAATTTGAATTTGCATAAATCTAATCTTTATGGTAGGAGTTAATTACGATGAGGTGAGGAACTTAGCTACGTTAACATGATTCAAATCTCAATCTTTGCCTTTTGTATACTTGGGGCTCCGGTAGGCATGAACATGTCTAGGCTTAAAGGTTGGGATCTATTTTAGCTAAGTTCAAAAATGGTTTATCTAAATGGAAAGCTTCTATGCTTTCAATAGGTGGTAGAACTACTCTCATTTCTTTGGTTCTTGGGAACATATTATCTATCTCTATTCCTATGCAAGTTAACATTCCAAATAGTCTCGGGCACGAGGGCTAAATTCTTTGAGGGTCTACTATTGATGAAAGAAAGATGCATTGGATTGAATGGAAATCTACTCTCGCCTCTAAGAAATATATGGAGGTCTTAGGATTGGAATTTTACAAGCTTTAAACCTTTATCTCATCCAAAAATAGAGATGGAGATATGTCCATAATCATAATGCTCTTTTGGGTGAAAGTTGTTTCTTCCGATTCATGGCCCTTCAACGGATGGAATTTCTTTCAAAGAACCTTCAAAATAATTCTATATGGGCAAGGATTATTAACTCCTATTATGGCTATGCATGATAAAGTCACAATTCTTCACTCCAATCTCAAAAGAAACTAAATAATGGTGTTAGTATTAGATTCTCGGCTTGATATTTGGATCGGTGAATCTTCTTTAAGTTCTCGCTTTCTCGGTTGTTTAGCCTGTAATACCGATCCGAATGTTTTGTTAGTAGATCGATGGATCGATGGCTCATGGGCATGGTCATGGTAGAGGTTGATTACAAGGAGGTTCTTTGCACTCTCACTCAAAGCTCTTTTAGACCTTTTGCATAATTCTTGGATATACGATACTCCTGATGTTTGGGAATGGATTATTGAAGAAAACCAATTATTTTTTCAAAGAAACTCGTGTTCATATTGATAATATTATTTTGCCGGATGTTCATTCCCCTACTAAAAGGATTCATTATATCCCTAAAAAGGTCAATATTATGATTTGGAGAGCTTTGCTCGATCGCCTTCCGCATCGCCGGAATCTAAGCAAGAAAGGTATAGAATTAAACTCTATTCTATTTCCTATTTGTAACAAATTTCGGAGCTCATAGATCATGTTTTATGGAATTCTTGGGTAACTTATGAGATTTGGCATAAAGTCCGTGTGTGGTTGGATCTCTCCTCCTCATATCAATTCGCTTGATGCTAGTTTCGATTGGGTAGAAGATCTCGAATCAATCCTTACACGAAGCATATTGTACGCCTATTTTGGGTGTCACGGCTTGGTCTATTTGGAAGTTTCATAATGACTCCATTTACAGCCTCAAGCGCCCTATTCGGCAAGACATTATCGATAGTATAGTTGATCTTTCTTATGTTTGGTTCTCAAATAGATATAGAAAGTTGAACATTTCTTGGACTAACGGATCCAAAACCATTGTTAGCTCCTATTTGTAATTCCTTTGTAGCCCCTGCTAGTTTTATTAAATTATGCCTTTCAAAAACAAACAAAAAAGGTGGTAGAGACTTTTACCTTCTAGATTTAAGGTTGTTTTAAAGAAAGTACAATTTTACACAATAGTACAAAGCTTATAGTAATAATACTAATTTGAAGTACAAATACTTAAGCACGTACATACAACATAAGGGTGAAAAGGAATCCATCCAAAAATGTCAAAAGTTACACTCAAATTATATGCAAATCACCTCCTATGAGTTGTTTATAAGGTCGGAAATAAGCTAGTCCACACACCCACTAATTTATATGCAATACATCGCACCCGACCCTGAACCGACCCATTCAAATAGTTAACCCGCTTGATTTTGCAGCCTCAATAAAATAAAAGAACCAAATTTTAGATTCATACGGGTCCATCATCGGTTGTATCATACATTTTGAATTTATATGCTTATATAGTCATATGTGCAAATAAAAACATAAAGTATGTGTAGAAAACTAGAAGGGGGTTGAATAGTTTAATCGTTAAAAACTTTGTTTTGAACTTATTAAAAGATCAACTGATATTGATCTTAAATATGTTAATGAAATATGTAAGCAATATGTAAAGAGTAAAGAGAGAAAGAAATGATCAAACCACAACAAGTTGTTTATAGTGGTTCGGTCCACAAGGACTCTTTCTCCTGCCCTACTCCACCCCGAGTCTCACACTCGAGAGTTTAACTTCACTAGTCAACAAGCTCCTTTCACCGTGGAGAAACCTTTACACTTCGCTTACACTATTTCCGACACTAAGTTAAATGTCGAGTTCTTTCCAAGGGTACAACCACTCCCACACACAATGTATTTTGAGGACTAAAATACTAACCACTCACATCGACAAGATTGATAGTTTAGTACAACAATGAAGTATGAATCAACACAAGATCATACAACACTAAACAAACAAGACTTCCAACTTCTCGTTGAAGCTCTAATGTGACTTGATCTTCTTTGCTAAAAGAGATCACTAATATGATATGAAACCGAAGAAAGGTTAGAAAAGATATGTATGAGAGTATGATAGAAAGGGATAAGAAACTACTTGGTTTGGCTTTGCTATTTATAGCCAAAACCATCTCAGCACCACGGACCGCTGGACCCCTTAAAAGGGTTCAAGCTTATTATAGCTTTGTGTCACTGAGGTCCGACAAAGAAGATATCAAGATCTTGCCAAAGTCAACCATATCTATGCAAGATTGTGTAAGATAAGAGTCCAAATCTACACAAAATATCTAATGAAATCTTCCAATGATTTCCATGATGCATCACATGATGTCATATGTTGTTTTTCCATTTTTAGAAATATGCAAATACATAAGTAATGTTTAGTTTTTAAGAAACTAAAACATTCTAAAACTACTATCATACATTATGGTTAGAGTCATATTAAGATATGATTAATCACAATGTAAATGCTTGAGTGATGAAGATATTGTTTGAAAAGCTTGTTTTAATATCTATTAAACTTGACAAGTTTTTAAGCTTTATAAAATTAAATTTAATTTTGTCGTTAACAAAACTTAGGTAAAGATCAAAATATAAATAACGCTTAATGACGATATTTGTATTAACAAACTCCCCTTTTGTTGAGGATAAAATATAAATTTTATTTTTATAAAAGATACAAAGATTGTACAAGAGTTATAAAAATTAGTTTTAGAACTTGAACAAGAAATGATAATGCAAGTGTATGATGTTTGACTTTTCGTAAGGTCAAAGTCTTCAAGTTGAGGCATGATGTTGACTTTTTCGTAAAGTCAGTATGCGCTTGACTTTTTCAGAAAGTCAAGTATTACCAATGAAGTATCATGTTGACTTTTTAGAAAGTCAATGTATGCAATTTGACTTTTCGTAAAAGTCAAATATAACCAAGTTCTATGTATTTCCCCTTTTGTCTCAACAAAAGAAGATGCGATGCGGAATGTATAATGAGCCCGAGCCATTATCTCCCCTCGATCGTAGCTCCCCAAATTGGGTGCTAATGAGTAAGATACATGGATTGTGAAAAGCTACAAAAGATTTGTTAGTAATAATCATCATTCACAAGCATTTCCAAACACTATGTAATAAGCACCAATATAGAAAACACCATTCATTAGTTAAAATTTTCATGATTTAAAACCATGAAAAGAGAACACAATGAAGTGTTTTAGTACAAAAAATAATCCTAGAAAAAATTCTTAGAAAAGCTAATATAGGAACATTCTAAAGATGGTGGATGAGAGAAGCGTCATGCCGCTCAAGGATGTGATTGACGATGACCTCATTTCCTCTTGAATTCATAGACCATTACCCGGTCCGATCAACGGCTTTGGGCGGTTTACTCACAAGTTGAGAAACCATGCCTGGGGTAGTATGGTTGATGAGGTTGTGGTGGTGGAATGGTAGATGTGTTGATGTTGGTGTTGGTGTTTAGGGTGGTGATTATGGAGGCTAGCAAAGCACTTTGCATTTGCATAGTCTCACTTAGATGAGAATCCACCATATTTGAGAATCGTGGAGATGTTGGAGTTCCGCTTGAATCTCCTATCTTGTGGGATGATCATCCCATGGACTCATCAATGTCCTCTATGTGAGGGACATTGATGTGTGGAGTGGTTGATCTCCAAACAAAGGACGGTGGATGTCTTTGTGAATGGGGTGGAAGAGAAGAGGTCTTGATTCTAACGGCGCGTGGGTCGGAAGGACGGTCTAGGACACTCATGAGAAATCCACTCAATAGTGCCAAATGATGGCAATGGTGGTGGATGATTTGGCCTAGGAGGCAAATCTTCCAAGTCCTCCAAGAAAGGATTTGGAGAAGTGGAGGTGTGGAAAATAACTCCAATGGGATGAGGTTGGAGATTTTGGCAGTGAAGGTGTTTTTGTTGTTTGAGAGGGTGCCGTGGTGGTGAGCTTGGTGTCTTTGTGGTGGTGGAGTGGTGATGGTGATGGGAATAGAGTAGCCAAAGTGAGGTGTGTATCATCCCTTATAGGAGATGAGATGGTGAGTGGAGATGACTCGAATGAAGAACCAAGTTGACAAAACAACAAGGTCTTACGCTAATCCTAGCGGTTTTCTTGCAAGGCTTGGTTGAAGGTGAAGATTTTGTCATTTTGACTTGTGTTTTTTGCTAGTTGATGGTAAGAATGAAGAAGGTGTGAAGATGATCATGGTAAAACCTCTTAATTTATAGAAGTAAAAAATTATGGAGAAATGTGTTTGATTTGATGTTAAACCATAGAAGGGATGAGGTTCCTAATGATTTGGAAGTGGGTTAAATGCTAGTCATATCACCCAAGTCAAGCTTATATATAACAACTCGTAAATTTCCGGATTATTATAATAATATTTACTACGCCGTAAAATTCAAATCGGTTATTTTCCGACATTTGTCAATAGGTAAATTTAAAAACTAGAGGTTATCTCGTGAATTTAGAAGTCACGCCACCGCACGACACCGACACCAAATTAATAACGGCAAAAAATTATAATCAAATTTCAATGAAATAATAATGTCATATTATTACATTTAAGAAATCGCTCGAAACATAATTTCTATATTTTCGGTACCAAGAAGGTACGCTTACCGAGGATTCGACAAAACAAGGAGTATAATCTATACTGTGTCTATAATAAAACAAAATTAATTTATCCTAATTCCCTACTCACCACTCTTGTCTCATTCACCTTCATTTTTTATTCTGTTTCTTCTCTCCTTGTCGACACCCACAGAGGAAACAAACACAAGAGTAGGTATCTTCTTCCTCTTCTCCTAAAAGTCAAACCCTTTTCCATCTTTACCATCTCCAAAATGGAAACCTGCTTGGTTAGGCATCACGTGATGTGTTGAAGCGTGGCTACAAGAGGGCGGCGAGAGCCAGAAACAGTGATACTCTAAGCACAAGGTCAAAAAGGCAACAAAGCTCCAACCCTCTTCTTCAATCTACAAATAGATGTCTAACTTCACAGGCATTTCACCAAATTTTTCATCCACAAAAAAAACTAGGGTTTTGTAGTTTAGGGGTATCCAAAATAAAGTTGGGGGTTTGGTAATTCGAGGTAGAAGGATGGTAGCTCAAGTCTCAATTTGTTCCATTTCATTCTAAGTCGCCCCAATTAGAGCTTTTGTAAATTAGGGTTCATATTCAGTTCAAGGGGCTTTTCAAAATTAGTATGGGGTTCTATTCTTGAGTGCTGAAGAAGCAAACCCGTGGTTAATCGTTGTAATTCAAGTGTCGCCTCAATTGAGTTTTGATATTCGACCTACTTTGAAGGAATGTAAGAACAAATATTCTTATTAAACCTTTTATTCATTCTAATTAGTTATCACCATTTCCTCCTTAAAATTTTTATATGTAACCGCACGTATGAGATTTTTCATTATTTGTTAAAGACTTGAGATCATGATATGTTGTTGTTGTTGCCAAGGTAAAGAAATCCAGTGAAGAATTAAAAAGAAAAGTTGTTATATTCGCCCATCTTTCTTTTTCGCTTAATTGTTTTCGTTACACCCTTGTTCATGACCTCGGATCAAAGAATGACCCCATAGGGTCTTGAGCTTGTTAATGCGTTCAGCTCTGGAACTCACCCACATAGGGTGGGTTACGTGAAGTTATAACTTGGCATAGTTTTCGGTTTAGTCCCTGTTTAAAAATATTATTACAATAGACTCTTGTGGAAAGGGATGAATAAAAATGTGATTTATAACTATTTCGTGAGGTATAATAGACTTAAAACTGTTATTCCTATAGTGAACTCGTATAGAATCATGCTTATTGATAGCTTTGTTCTCGAGTCTAAATCTCGCTTGTGTCTTAGAGTTGTTATAAGATCGCACCATAGGTTGTTAGTAATGGCTTTGAGTCGTGGGTCAAAACCCACCGTGATGTAACCACAAGGGTGTATATTCATTGATCGTTGTTTGAAAAAGTGATAAGAAATTCCGCCTTTTTAGTACTCGGCTATCAAGACTCACAACCCAACGGTGGTTGTAGTAGTTCTTTGTTTGTGTGAATCGAGCCCCAACCTGGGGCCATTCTTCCTTTATTTATCATGCCTACATGTTCTTTTTACGCGAATGGCAAACAAAATGCCTAGTTGCTCTTTTGCGGCAAAAATTTCTTCCTTTATTCGTCATTGTTAGGTCACCATATATGTAACACAAGCATCAATATGTAGAGATAAGAGAGAAGAAGGCGGATGAACAACTAACCAAACACACACACACGAATATGAAAGAAAGGATACGCCAGAGAGTATATGTGAAAGATAAATTGAACAACCAACCCACAAGTGAGGGTTATTACAAGTATTTATACTGAAGAGGAGCTAGGGCAACACTCCTAGTCCCTTCCTTTCCTTAGTGGACTTGGGCCTAGGCTATGGGCCTTTACATGTTTCCAAGCTAATAACAAACATAAAGGCTATAATTAAGATAACTATTACATATGAATCATTAACACTTGAATTAGGTTTAGGAGTGATTCCAACAATCTCCCCTAAGTGTTGGTGATGAATGAATATAAACGTGAAGGTGCTGATGTAATAGTAGCTTTGACGCCTTCCCGACATTCTTCTTTCTTGTGAGAAGAATTGCCTTTGATTTGAACAATCTCCTAGTGTAGAGAAATTGTTTTCTTTAAATGCCTGCTTTTGACGTCATCTTTATCTTTGTTCTTTGATCATTGTTCTTGTGATGGTAGTGATAGTATGTTGTTGTTCTCTCGTGATCGTCCGTCACGCCTCCAAGGTTCCATGTCTTTTCCAACATGCTCACATGCTCTTTAACGCTGGATTTCACTGATGAAGTTCTTTAAGTCTTTAAACTTTGTAGATTCTTTGTTGACGAAGAATCATTCGACTTTGTGTTGCCTTTGATTATGAGAGAACTTCATAAGTGATGTTGTTGGCATGAGCATGTGGAGAATGCACGATCAAATCCGCGTAGAGCTTCCATAAGAAGTAAACAAGAAAGGTTAGTAATAAGCTGCTCCGCACTTACAAGTTTGAACTCGAGAGTGTTAATGATAGTGTGAAAATACAACTCTAATTCTCAAAAGGCCGCTCTCGAACCGGAGTCCCACAAGTGAGATAACACGATGTACCGGGCACACCCACGATTCAGATGAGTGAGGTACACCAAGTATCACCACGATCGAGACCGCTTTGAGACCACTAAGCGTAATCCACGGGAGTTACCGGCGACACTTTACCGCCGTGTCGTTTGATGTTGACCGCGCGTGAGTTGCCATTCAATCACCGAGGATCATAGATGTGAACTCTCATAAATGTTCTTGACAGATTGCAAGATCCGTGAAGGACTCGATAACGCACATTGTTGTTCTTATTGTTGAACAATAAGGATGAAATGTCAAGTGTACCTAAGAGATCTTTGATGAATCTCGTGGCTCTAGACTCAATAGTGCATTTTGGTTTTTGAGTGAGACTAGGAGAGGGTCTCCTTTCAATACCAAGAATCTCTAAGAGAAAGTCGATAGTTTACGTAGGGTTCCCCGTGAGAATGAAACAAGCTTCGCTGAGAGAAACTTGAGTGGCTAAGGTTTAGTGCATGCGCCACCGGGTCCATGACGACTTTTAATCTTCAATACCGGTGTCACTAAGTGACAACCAAGATATAAATTGAACCTTGTCCGCCTAAGTTGAATAATTGGAGGGCCATTTCTTTTCACCTTTTCTTTGCATTTCTTTTTAATTCTTCAACTCATTCTTTCTCCGATTCTCATTTTCTCCTTTTATAATCATACCTAAGGACTTCTAATTCTAACTATTGGTAGTGTCCTTGGGTAAATCCTTCGGCTCAAGTGATCATAGGACGGTTATTCCTAACCTTAATCGCTTTATAACCCATTGCCATAAAACCATTTTCATGAAAATCTCTCAAAGTGTTTGTGAATGAAAACATGTTTGAACACTTCAAGAGTTTTATATTTTTAGAAATACTCCCCCTCTACATGTGCTTAAGAGTTTTTACGAAAATCGACATGTGAGGAAAGAGTTTGCACTTTTGAATTGATCGACTCAAGATAGACAATTCCTTCATAGACACGATTACGCTGTATAGTTAAAGAGATACATTGTCGCCTTTTTAGGTGACAACTAGCTCTAATAACTACCTTGAAGATGTGGACAACCTCGAAAGGTTGTCAAACCCGTCAAAGTTCATGTCTATCAAGAGCTTCTCGAATGGGTACAATTTACTTGGATAAGTCTTGAAAGACAAATCCTTTCAATGTATGACTGTTCAGATCCCGTCAATTCATGGGTTGAAGTCTTTTCACACGAGGAATCAATAGCATTAACACAACATATTTCTTATCACATATTTTCTCCCCCTTAAAAATGGCATATAAATGTTATTTTTGACGAAAGTTTGAGAATAAATATGACCACTTTGAGTTTTATGGGAAGATGACCACTGTGAACAATTTGTGAACAAATTTAAGATTCAAATACTCCCCCTCAACAAGTGATATAAAATGTTGAGGTTTTGAAAATCATAAGGGGAAGTACTTCTTCTTTGAGCAAAACCTTGAAAAATGAAAGGTTTGATAAGTTTTACTCAAAAGTAAGAAGCTTTCGCCCTTTTATAAGATTGTGGGTAATCAAGCGCACTACGTGGTCCTTTCATTACAAGAATGGGTTGTACACTTATTATGTGTGCACAAGCCATTGTCGCTAATAATCACATTCAAAATAATGAATTGAAGCGCTTTAAGGGGTACCAGAATATCGTAGGTCGCGAAGAACCTGTGAATGCGAATCGTCGTTGATAGCCCGTGAGATTGATGCGTTGACGACCACCTACGTAAGCTTTCCAATGTTCAATCGATCCCTTCGAAACAACCTTTCATCAATCATCTTGATGATTCTTTACATCCCGCTTTTCCTTTGAATCCCATCTCTTTGTGACCCAATGCCTTGTTGAATCGCCTTTAACCTATATAGCTAGCCCGCCTCTCGACATGCTTCAATGTTGAATCTCCAAACTTATGAAGCTCATTACATGCCATCAAGCGGTTGTGGAGTGCATCCGCGATAGACTACTCCAAAGGGTTTGCCGATTGAGAGTGAATTGAGGAGATGGTTGATGTCGTGAAGTTCTAGCTTAGGTCGCGGTGAAGTTGACACGAAGTCGACACGACTCAACAAAGAAGTTGCAAATCTTCTACGCCTCGGATCACTATGCTTCGATGAAGATGAGCAGGACTTGAAGTATTCACGTTGAATTTCACCAAGAATTGTCTCATTCTTCCTCAGACTTTGGCAAGACATGATCTTCAATATCATTGAGAGACAAGTTCAAAATCCGCTCACGTAATTCATAGTCCTCTTCGTCCTTGTCTTTTGACCACGATTGTCTTGAGAAATGTAGTCCCATTTAGACGAGAGAGTGACATGCTTAACAACGATCCCTTGTGTACTATACACTTCATGTTGAGACCTTCGAACCCGGCACAGAGTAGATTCACGGTGGTGTTCCGCCAATGGTGAATCCCGTACATTGCATCGATGTCATACTCTTCCACTGTTGTTGAACATGGGTAGCCTTTTCCTTGATGGCTATGCGCTAAAGTATATGGTGCCGGAACGGAAGTGTAAGTGATGTAGCATATTTCTTTGACACATCGCTACCATGTAGAAGAAATTCCGGTCGTTGTTGAAGAAGTATTGAAATGGAATCAGGTTGATCCGGTCGACCAATGGTAGGTAGAGGTTTGGTCCAACTGTAGTATGAAGCGTTGTCTTTCGGTGTAGTCGATGTTTGCTTCAGGTTGAGCCAATCAATGTTGTTAGACATGGCTCGTGCTATGTTTTCAAGGTGATATTCAACTTCAATAGCACTTTCGAAATGTCTTTGAGTATTTGAAAAGCTTCATTCTTGATTCGCTTCAACTCGATTTTGTCATCTTCTTCACTCGAAACTTCTCTTGCAATACCTTGCATGCTCCAATGTACTACTTCCTACTATATCTTGGTCTTCGCCATATGGGTGTAGTAGCAACAAGTGTGGAAAACCATTCAGATTCGGTGTCATCGCTGCCTAGCCATGAAACGACATCGATTAGTCATCTTCTTCTTCTTCTTCTTAGGCTTGAGGAGGATCTTGGTTCCTTTGTTGTGCCGGGAGAGAAGGGTTGTTGTTGGGGCTCAAGGACTTTCTCATCGCCACCACCAGTATACTCAAAGTGATCACCAATTTTCGAGTGCAGGGTGGTAACTCGTAATCCCGAGGTTTTCAAATGAAGAACGAAGAGGAGATCGTGGTTGAGCCTGGAGTCTTTTGGGGTGGAGGTTGCATGGAGGATGATTCACCGTACATCTTTGGGCATTTCAGCTCTTTATCTTTATCCTTATCTTCATCGCCTCGATGCTTGGTCCTCTCGCCTTCTTCTCTCATCATGTCGACGGTTGGTATTCCAAGAATGCTTCAAACAGCTTTACCTTCGAAGAGGCAAATGTTGCGATCATTTAGACATTTGAGCTACGAGCCCGGAAACCAATTCAAAGATTCGAGAATATTATGGGATCAACGGGCTGATGTTGACATGCATTGGTGTTGATCTCATAGTTTGCTTGGCCAAGTGTAATAGATTCGGATAGAGTTGTTTGTAAACATCTCCTTTGTAACTCCGTGAACGATGTCAAGAAGGTACTTATGAGTGTAACCTTTGATCATCTCGCTCATTTTCCCTTGAAGATCATCTTTCATGAGCTCGACATATTCCCTTTCAACTTGCATCTTGTCATTCTCATCATGAAGATATCGCACTCGGTCGAAGAAAATTCAGCTTCTTGTACAAAGATGTCTTTTCTCGACCGCTTGATGCCTTTAACGATTCGTGTCTTAGCTTGAGAGATCCGTGATGCGCTTGGCTTCTTCAACGATTTGGATGTGGATCCGTTGATCTTTTGATGGTGGTGGTGAAGAGTGAGAGGATGAATCGATGATGAAGAGTCATGAGGAGGTTCGTGGTCCTTAGAGGTTCGTAAGTTTTCTCCTTGGAATGATTTGGATCTGCTGAGAAGATAATCATCGTAGTTTACTTCGTCATCTTTATCGCTTTGGTCCTTTCTTCACTCGAATCCTAGCATCTTCATATGCTTTAGCTTGAGTCATGCCTCTTCATCAACTTTAGCTTGAGCCGCAGCTTCTTTATCGCCTTTTTCCTTCTCGACTTTTTTCGCTCGTTCCTCAATGTCATACTCAATAGAATCCTCCTGTTGCTTTTGTTGCTCAAGAGTGGTGGCACCAGCCTTTATCGGGTTGATTAACCGATCAAGAATTGGTGTGGATTAAACATCACCACTGACCCTCGGGCCACCCATTTGATCCTTTTGCAAACTCTTTCGCAACGTGTTGGAGTCTAACGAATTTGAACTTCTTCCCATGAATCGTGATGCAAAGGCTCTTCATCGAGCTTTCTTCTTCGGTGCTCAATCACTGGAGTCTTTCCTTTATCACCTTTGGGACTTGAAGGCTTTGCGGTCGCCCCGAGTGTCTTCTTTGTGCTTCGCAGTGTTACTTCTTCTTCGATTCAGCCTCGTAGCTTCATCCTTAGCTTTCGCTATGTTCGATTTCGGGAATAGGGATAGCTTTCTTTGAAGGAACCGCCCTTCTACGCCCGTGTTTTCTTTTTAGGAAACTTTCTGGACTTTCGTTGGTTCTTGACACTTCTGCATTTCTCTCTCGGTTTTCCTAGAAGGTTTACGTAAGACTTGGCATCGAGAAGACCAACTTTCCTTCATCAACTGCTACTAGATACCTTTTGTATGAGTAAAGCTGTTTGATTTCATCAGAGAGAAGGTGATCCGGTAACACAACACCTTGTTTCTTTGTTGTTGATTCCTTAAATCTGATTGTTAGAGTAGGTTCATACAACATGTCGTGATTGTTGGGGTCATTGAGTCTCTTGGGGATATCAGGAATAAGCCCAAGTGCTCTTTGAATCAATAGTTTTGTATATATGATATAAGGGATCTTTGAGCCAAGCTTTCGAGGAATGTCATCATGTCGTCCCATATTTGAGCTCGACTTCAATGTGCTTCATGTTGACCAAAGCCCAAAAGATTTGCGCTCCATGAGCTTGGGATGCTCATAGCCACCGTATCGCAACTGTAAATAGATTTGTGATGATGATGTAGAGTTCTCCAAGGTTGAGGAATATTCTAAGATCCACATGTGAATGCTTAGTGATTACTCCCGAGCTTCGCCATAACCAATATCGATCGTGAACCGTAGAGAAATGTCTCTTCAATGGTGGTGGCATTGAGTTCGGTGGCTTCAATATGTCAATGATTGTTACGAGTCCAAAGTTACTTGTTTGTCCAATAGTCTAATTTAGTCGTGATAAGTTTCATGAGTTAGTTAACTTTAAGTTTTAAAGTTTATGTTATCACTTATTTTTCACAACATATCAAACGCTTAAGCTTATTAGTGACATTATTGGTTTCGACGTTATGATTTATTTATTTACAAGTTTGCACGCCAGAATAATTCATGATGAAGGTTTAATCAAGGCTTAGGCGAGAAATGGTAGCTTATGCATAAACAGGAGTTATACGCATAAAGGCGCAGCTTGCGCGCTGGGACCTTGTCTTACGCAGAAGAAATATTACGCGTGGGAAAAGAAGACCTTATGCGAGCTTACAGCGTAAGACATATAAACCTTACGCGTAGGCTTACTCGTAAGAGTAGACCTTATCGCGTAGAGGTCATCACACGCATATCCTCTCATGTGATACACGTAGTCCCTTATGTAGAACCTCACGCAGAAATGCTACGCGTGAAGATTTCTCTTCGCGATAACATGCTACGCCGTAAGGTGATCCTTATGCGTGAGATGTCTAACAACCTTGATTCTCGATTTTTACGTGTTGCAAACCCGAAATAAAATCATCATAGCATCAATATTAACACAAACATTCATTCTATAAATGATCATGGCATGAATACATATCAAACAAGCTTAGGCGAGAACATGTGTTACGCTGAGCCTAAAACCCTAACGCTCAAGATTTACAGATGAAATCTAGCCATAGGATTTGCACTAAATTGATTTTGGAAGGTATTAGAGGCATAGTAAGTTTTCCTATCCAAGTTTTAACATCAAATTCAAGGCCAATCAAGAATACCCAATTCTTATGAACATAAACCCTAGTTTTAGTTTATGAATCATTAGTGTTTCGGGTAGTTTCGGGCTTAGATATGATCAATTTAACTTGAAAACAACCTTATACAACAATCTTTATCACCAAAACGTTTCCTTTGAAACACCCAAATCGACTCATGAACCCTAATTTTGAAAAATGTATAATTGTATCCGGGTGAATTAGATTGACGAAAATGATTTTAGTACATGGTTATGAACATTTTAACACCATTACATCATTAAAAACACACACATGATGATCTTGTGTTCTTATGAGGATTAAGAGACCGGATTGAGAGATTGAATTTTAGGCGAGGATGAGTTTGGTGAAATAATAAATGTGATGTATTAAATGAATTAGGTGGAGAGTTTTATGAAAATAACTTTAAGGTTTTGACAATTTAAGCCCTCCACCTTTTCGATTTTCATCCAATGCCTTTAACTTCCATTTTGGCTATCAAACGTAAGAATATTTGGAATAACTTGACGACACTCCCCTTGACTTAAGAAATAATGAAAGTTTATAAATTTTAGTCCGAGGAGTCTTGAAAACTAGAAATGTTACCACCAAGATTTAAAGAAACAACCTAGAATAGATAACATGCAAGTACACGGTTATTTTGAAATGTTGAAGAATTTATTTTCCCCCTCAACACTTGATCTAAAAATACCTGAATTTTGAAAGATTTGAGTGTTGACGGAAGAAAGGTACCGCCATGTTTGAAGAAATATAGATAGAAGAATATTTTGTTGTTTTATCGTTTTATATTTTGTATTTTATTTTGAAAAAATATTTACAAAAGAGGTTTTGTGTTTGACCGGTTTTAAAAATGTTTTAAAAGTTCATCCGTTCCTCTTGAGTCAAACACCGCATACCAACCGGTGGACCAACTCATTAAACCTAGCAGAGCTAAGGCTTTGGTGAATAGATCCGCCAATTGGTATTCTGTACTCTACAAAGTATAATTCAACCGTACCACTGCTCCACGTGGTCCTTGATGAAATGATATCAAGATCGATGTGCTTTGATTTCGAACGTCGAATGTAGTCAGCACGAGATCGCAATAGCACTCGATTGTCGCAGAAGACATCGATTCTTTCAAATAGGTAACCATAGTCTTTGAGTTGTGTTCTCATCCAAATGACTTGAGCACAACACGACATGGCTACATATTCGCCTCGGTTGAAGACAAATATGTACAATCCGATTCTTCGATTGCCATGACACCACCTTGTCACCAAGAAATTGTAACGCCTCGAAGTACTTTTCCGTGAGTCTAAGCATCTTACGTGGTCATGTCTGAAAAGCTATTAGTTCAAAACCGAATCCTTCTGATACCGGATCGCCAAATTAATGGTTCCTTGATGTATAGGAGGATTCTCTAGCCTTAGAGAGTGGGTTTCATTGGTCTCATCGATAACGGAGCAAAGATATCGAGAAAAACAATGTCAGCCACTGCTAATGTTAGATACATGAGAGACCCAATGATACTACGGTATTTGGTAGGATCCACCATTTCCCCATGTAAATCAAATCTTAGCTTCTTGGTATGAGCCATTGGTGGCATAAGTGTCACGCTTTGCATTCCAAATTTGTTTAACAGCTCAAGGGCATATTTGGACCGACTCAAGAAAATACCACGGGTGATTGATGAACTTGCATTCCAAGGAAGAATGTGAGTTCACCCATCATGGACATTTAAAAATGTTTTTTCATAAGTTTTGCAAAAGCATTTGAGTATTTTAAATGTGTTGACCCAAAAATGATGTCATCCACATAGATTTGAACGATTAAGATGTGAGCCCCGTGATATTGTATAAAGAGTGTAGGGTCGACCAACCTTGGTAAACTTATTGGCAATATGGAAGGATGATAACTTATCATACCACGCCCGAGGGCTTGTTTGAGACCATATAGAGCTTTGTTCGCTTTGTAGACATGGTTCGAACTCGAATCAACGAATCCTTCCGTCGGTCGACATAAACCATTTTTTCACTGACCATTCTGTAAAAGCGCTTTGACGTCCATCCGAAGACCGTTATATTCATATGAGTCGCGAACGCGAGAAAAATCCGAGCACCTCAAGACGAGCAACCGGAGTAAATGATTCTTCAAAGTCAATACCTCTTCCCGTTTATAACCCTTAGCCACCGACGTGACTTGTTTCTCAGCACGCCCTTCAAAGATCCAATTTGTTCTACCAAATCCATTTGAGACCAATGACATAGACCCTCGCTGGTCTTTCAACCGCCCCATACTTCAAGACGCTTGAATTGGTTGAGTTCTTCTTGCATGGATTCAATCCAGCTGTCTTTGTCATTGCGCTCTTTAATGTTTTTAGGCTCGATTGGTAAACAAATGAGGCATAAATGCAATGTTCACCATCTCGTGTGAAGATGTTGTCCGCAACGACCGGGTTGACTCTTGCCAATAATATTCTCAACAGGATGATCATTTGTCCATCGATGTGTAGAGGTTGATGTTGGTATACATTGTGCAAATTTTGAGGATTCAAATGGTTTGTTGATGATTCCGCTGACATCGTGCGCAGCTTATTGGCAAACCAAGTTAAAGAACGACGGATCAAAATCAGCGGGGTACATGATTGTTCGTAACATCATCGCTTGGTTCATCGTTGAAATCGCTTTGTTCAACTGCTGTTGTGGAGTCAATGGTGCTTCAATCAACGTATAGTTGTTGTAGCAGTGTATCGTGTATGCAGAGTATTATCGTTGAGCAACAAACAAAGATACACACTGAGCACGCTCATCAATATCGCCACCGAATGTAGGAGCAAATAGTCTTTCCATTTGTTGACGGTAAGTCAGGGGCTTGATTCAACCGATGATGGGTTTGAGGGAAGTTTGCTGTTGTGACCGGTTCCAAGTCGTTATACTGAAGCCATTTCGGTGAGTTCATCAAAATGAGCATGAATCGCTTTCCATAACTTGCTTTGTACGATTTATTCCAAATCCCAGTAACCTTTAGAATTCTCACAATATCCAATAAAGACTCCAATGTCGACTTTGGCTTTGAGCTTTCCAAAGTCATCACGATCATTATTCGGATAGCAAATGGATCCAAATACATGAAAGTGTTTAAGATCTCGATTCTGTCATGATAAGTTCAAATGGTGTTTTGTAATCATGAGCGATCTCGAGTGTAGCATGCGCTGAAACAAATTTTCCCACAAGTAATCTAGAAGTTTAGCATTGATTAACATCGCTCTAGCAGCCTTCCACTAATGTAGGGTTTCGCCTTTCAACAACTCGCTTAGTTCTCGTGTGCGGCAATAGATGTTTGATGCTCAATTCCCGCTTTTCATAATATTCCCGAAGAGTTTGATTCACAAATTCAGCCTTTGTTTGCTCGAATCAATCTGATCGCGTGTTTCGAGCTGAATTTGAATTTTCGTGAAAGGTGATGATCATCTGTGGAGCCCGATCTTTATCAAGGAAATAAACCCAAGTCCATCGTGAGTAGTCATCAACAATTACTAAGATGTAGCTTTGCCATTAATCGCTTGCACATGCATCCACACACATCCATGTGAAGAAGCATGAAGCACATGTCGAGTGTCAGTGTTCCACCTTTGAAGGAAAATGAGCACGAGTGCTTTTTCCTTGTTCACAAGTCGAACATAGGTGATCTTTAGAATACCGAATCTCGAGAGACCTTCAACAATTTTGTGTCGAGCAAGGTTGGTTATGGTCCAAAGTATAGATGGGAGAGACGATGCGTTATAGCCAAGATTTTGTAGATGTAGCCTTTGAAAGTAGAAAATGGGAGATGAAGCAATCATGTCTTGCATGGAGATAGTGTAGAGACTAGATGAGCGCTGGCTACGACATAAGATCATTTCCTTTGTTGATCACGAATGAAACAAGTTTTCTCCGAAGCGACTTCCAAATCTCCATCACAAAATTGACCAACAGAAAAGAGATTGTGACCGAGGCCTTCCACATAATAAACCCCGCTTATTTCGATGTTGCCATTGATGTAATCTCCGTAGCCCATGATAGTCGCCAAGTGATCGCTCCAGAATCGACAAAGCCAATGAACTTTGCAACGTAAGTTTGATAATAGTTTAAGGTCGCTCGTCATGTGTCGGGAACATCCGCTATCAACAACCAAGTGATGATTCAGACACCGCGCATACATGCATTTACACAGTATGGAATAGAAGTAGATGCGAACCCAAGAGTTAGAGGGTTCTCAAGCGCTTATAGTTGAAATACACCCATCAATGATTTTAGGCATCCATTTAAATCCTAGTATTATGTATCCATTTATGCCATCTCCAACTAGTCTTAGCTTTGGTCTTAGTGAATGTGCTAGGTGGTACTACATTTCTTGGAGGTGATACCGGAGGTACAAAGACATCAATGCGCTTAGAATCTAAAGAGGCGGTTTACTGCCACGTACTTAGAAGCGATGAGTGGCCTAGAGGTATTCCCAATCTTAGATTCCGTAAACGAGACAAGATAGCCTTAGCAACACACTTATCATGACAATCGAACGCATACTTTTACGACAAATAACACAAGAAGCATCGAGTGAATATCAAAAGTACTCAAGGTTCAAATTAGTTACAACACTTTTTCCATTACATTTGCTAGACGCAATATCAAAAGTGGGTGTAATCGAGTCTTATTCAAAATCCTTATGTTGTTCTTTCTACTTCAAGATTCTTTATTTGTCTTTTCTTAGGTTTAATTTTTTTAAAAAAAAATTAAAATTAAAAAGGGAAAAAAAAAAGGGTAAATTTTTTCCAAAAATTTTGTAAAAAATTAAAATTAAAATTAATTTGAATACAAATATTAAAAAAAGAAAATCCACCAAAATAAAACCAATAAAAACCCCCCAATTAAAAGAATAAACCCCCCTTTTATAAAGCAAAAATTTCCCCCCACCCCATTTAAAATTTAAAATTTGCTAAAAAAAAAGGGATAAAGGGGTTTTTTGTTAACTTTTTTTAAATTTAAAATAAAAAAAAAAAAATTGGAAAAATTAAAGGGAAAAATTTTTTAAAAAAATTTTTTTGAAAATTTTTTGATAATTTAAAATTTAATTAAAATAAAATTTAGTAGAAAAAAAAAATTAAAAAGTTTTTTTTTGGGAAACCCTTTTTAAAAAACCCTTTAAATCAAATTATGTTTAAAAAATTTAGTAAAATTTGTTTTGGAAAAGGAGTTTTTCCAAAAAACCCAAAATTGATAGGGGTTTTAAAAAAAGGAATTTTGAAAATGAAAGGGTTAAAAAATTTACCCTAAACAAAACCATTGGAAACCAACCCCTTTGACCAAAAATTTTTAAAAATTTTGGGGTTTAAGGGAAAAAAACTTTTCCCCCAATTTATTTGGGAAAAAAACCAAACCACCAAAAATTTTAAGTTTTTCCAAAAGGTAAATTTCAAAAATTTTTTCCAAATTTTAAAAAAATTCCAAACTTTAAAATTTTTAAAAATTTAAATATTTCCTTTTGGTAAATTAAATATTTAAAATTAAAAATTGGGAAAAGTATTTTGAAAATAAAATTTAAAAATAAATAAATTTTTTTTTTTTAAAAAACTTGGGGAAAAAAAAAGGGGAAAACCCCTTTTAAAGGAAAATTTAAATTTTTTTTTTGGTTTAAAAAAAAAAAAATTTTAAGGATTTGAAATCCCTTTTTTGGGAAATTTTTTTAAAAAAATGGGTTTTTAAAAATTTTAAACCAAAAAATTAAAAGAAATTTTCCAAAGAAATTTATATGTTTCTTTTGAAAGTCAAAATGTTGTTTTTTAAAAAACCAATAATTTTTTTGTTTTAAAAAAGGGAAATAAATTTTAAAAACCTTTCTATTATCCCCTTTTTAAAGAAGTTTTTTAAAAGAAATTTTTTTAAATTTTAAAATCAAGTAAAAAAAAATTTTTGAAAAACTTGTTTAAAATTTTTAAAAAAAATTGAAAAAAAATTTTTTAAAAAAATTAAAAAATTTAAAAAATTTGGTTTAAAAAAAAAACTAAAATTTTAAAAATTTAATAAACTTTAAAATTTGGGGATAAAAAAACCCCCCTGGGTGTTTTAAAATTTTTTTTAATTAAGGGGGGGGATCAATTTTTTAAAAAAAAATTTTAGAATTTAGAAATGTTTTTGGGGAATTTTTTTTTGGGGAAAGGTAAATTTCCCAAAAGTTTAATTTATTTTGGAAGGAAACTTTTAATTGGGGGAAAAGGGATTCCCGGGGAATTTTTAGAATCGGAAACCCTTTTCAATGTTCCCAAATTTTGGAAAAGGTTTAAAAAAGGGTAGTTTCCCCTTTTTAAAAAGGGGGGGATTTGGCCCTGGGTTTGGGGAGTTTTTTATGGGGGCTTTAAAGGGGTGGGAAATTTGGGGGTTTTGGGTAGAAAATTTTCATCCCAAAATTTAAAAAAATAATAAAAAATTGAAAAAATTTTATTAGGGTTTTTTTAAAAATTTTTTTTTTAAATTTGGGGGGAAAATGGGGTTATTCAAAAAAAATTGAAAAAATTTAAAAATTTTAAAAAAAGGGTTTAGAAATTTGGGGGTTTTGGAAAAGGCTTTGGGTAAAGGATTTTTAAAATTTTACCCTTTTTTTTTTTGAAAAATTTTAAAAAATTACCTTTTTATAAATTTGGGGTTTTAAAATTTTGGAAAAATTTAAAATAGGGAAATATTTTTTAAAAGGTTAAATTTTTTTTTTGGTAAAAAATAGCAAAAAATTTTCAAAAAGGGTTAAATTTAAAAATCAATTTAAATTTTTTTTCCCCCTTTTTAAACCCCTTTTTTTACACCCCAAAGGGAAAAAAAATTCTTTTTTCAAGAAATTTTAAAACAAAATAAATTTTTGGTAAAGGTAAGAGGGGGTAAAACCCCAAAAAAATTTTTAACCAAAAAACCCTCAATTTTTCCAATTATTTTTTTTTTTAACCAAAACAAAAAAAAGGTTCCCCTTTTTTAAAATTTAAAAAATTATAATTAATTTGGAAATTTTTAAGGTTTTGTTGTTTTTTGGGGGCCGGGGGTTTTAAAAGGGTGGGTTTTTTTTTGGGTGTAAAAAGGGAACCCAATTTTAAAAAAGGTTTTGTATTTGCCTAAAAGGGGGAAAAAAAATTTTTACCAATCTCTTTTTTCAAATTTTTTTTAAATTTTTTTCCCATTTTTTATTTTTGTTTTCTTAGTTTGTAGGGAAAGGTTTGGGAATCAGGAAAAAAATTTTAAATTGTTTAAAAATTTTTTTAAAAATTTTTTTAAATTTTTTTCCATAGAATAAATTTTGATTGGAATTTTTTTAAAAAACCCAAGTTTTTTTTTAAAACCCGTTTAAAAAATTTTTTAAATAAATTTTTTGGGGAAAATTTTAAAATTTTTTTTAAATTATTAAAGCCCTTTATTTATTTGGAACCGTATGGCTCCCAAATTTTTAAAACCCTTTAAATTTTTTAAAGGAAAAAATTTTAAAATTTTTTAAAAAGGGATGAAAAATTAATTTTTCTTTTTGGGAAAAAATTTGTTTTTCTGGGTTAAAACCAAAAATTTGTTTATTTTTTTAAAAAAATTTTTTCCTTTATTTTTAAAAACCTTTGGAAAATTTTTTTTTAAAACCCCCCCTTTTGTACAAGTAGGCTTATGGGCCTTCTACATAAGCCTAAGCTAATAACAAACATAAAGGCCATAATTAAGCTAACTATTACATATGAATCATTAACACTTGAATTAGGTTTAGGAGTGATTCCAACATGTATGGATAAAGATTTACATGCAAAATCTTGCATTCCATCTCCTCCTTGCTGTCACGCTCAAGCAGAAACATTTTGTTAATGTTGGGCTAGTGATGTGTGGGTGATACCGGGGTCCAACAAGCCCAAGGGGAGGGTACCTTCTTTTGGACCGAAGCCCATAAGCTTTGGAGTCCTTTTAGTTTCTGAAAAGCCCACACCTGGCATTAACCCACCTTCCGAAGTCTGCGACATATTATATTCAAATCGTGAAAATCAGTCCTCGCTTGTCACAACTCGAATTAAATCATCAACATGCATAATGAATGTGTAAATGATAAAGAGAACATTAAAACAACTCTTAAATATCGCAACGAGACTATCAATACAAATGTGTCGCACATTTAAACTATATGAAGTCTATACACATTTAAACTATAGGAAGTCATAAACTTGGAAAATCTCCATTTTTCAAATTATTATAAACTGGATTAAACTCGATATACAACTTTTAACATTTTGTCAACTTAAATAAATAGAAAATGTACATTTAGTTCATGCCAAAGTTTCTAAAAATATATCACTAGTCATAGATAAATTATATTTCATGAAAATCTATATTGTATCATTTTAATATATAAGACGACTTACATACGACCTCTCGAAAACATAATGGTATTTGAAATATTGTCATTTAAAACTCTACGTTGTTTTTCTCTAAAACAAAGTACACATAAAACAAGTTAAGACTTAATAAATACAATTATTTTAAGGACTAGACGACATGAAAATATATACATACAACTTTTTGAAACATATTAGTATTTGGACCATAATTATTAGAAACCTACATTATATTACAATTTACCCATGAATTAAATTGAGACTTAAATTCCTTTATAATATTTATACCAAATGTTCTAAGCACACACATATATATATATACACTTGATATGTATATCTTGTTCACTTCCATCGACAACGTCTTATTATAAGCATACAATTCCTCCGTACATTATCTTTTGGTCATCTTTGAACCAAAGTCGAAATTCCTTCTTCGAGGTTCCCTCCATGTTGTACCTTCATAAGCCGAAATCCATCCAAATCTTTGTAAATTGTTCTAAGATAAATGATGCCACCTCAACAACAACAACAACAACAACAAAAACATTTGAAAACTTATAAAGTTAGTTAAACTTTATCGAGTCTTAAACATGAAGACTAAATATGCCGTACTTAATTAGGTTGCGTGTCGGAGCCGTGCACTATCACTCCTTGATTAAATTCACTTTAGACTTCATATTGCACATTGCCAAGGTGAGTTTCATAGCCCCTACTTTTAATCTGTTTTATACTTGTTTTGGGGGAAGATACATGCACATTTTACTTAAACAATTTTAATGGTACAATTCCATGCATACTATACCTTTTTGATTGACATGTTTTAAGATACATCATACCTAGATGTTTTATGGACCATACCCAACATCTTTGACCAAGAATATTACGCAGCTTAGCCTAAGACTTTAGATCCCAAATTGCCCTTTTCATGAATCGTCAATTCCTGCCGGAAAGCGCGAATGTTATAAATAGATCTATTGGGGGTGACTCCCCTGTTCGGTTGACCCCGCTTGGGTCAAGGCGAAACATATAGCATGTCGGGACCGAGTGTATGGGATAAACACTCGCCATAGGCTCCTTATTTGTATGACTTCTTTGTGCATACATAAACTATCATCGTAACCCGGTTGCATGAGCTTAGTGCTAGCGTAATAGACTTAAAAATATGTGGCATTATATTCATTGTAGTGTACATATACCATTTTCATAGTCCACTAATGAAATTCTTTTATGAAATGTAATCATAAATTTTAAGACATTATGCAAGACGTAATGATCATCAAAAACCAAATTTGAAATAGTGTCTTGAAATCCTTTTAAATAAACCTATAAACTTACCAAATAGTGACCCATTTTAGCATGTATCTTGAGTTTTGAAGTGATAGCTTATCTTTGGAGCGCAAGGCAAAGGCATGGCATGATCATAGATGACTCGATTTATGTATTGGGACCACCTTTTTATAATGGGCCATTTTCATCAATAATCAATAATGTAAACATTGTTTTTAAGAATGAATAAAAGTTTATTTATGAAAAACCAATTGTCCTATGTTTATGTTGTGATACTAATTTAGTAGCACCCCAATACTTGTATGCTTCCGCTGAGTCATTTTTGGGGGTGTTACACCATACAAGAGGGATGGAGTGAAGAGGCAAAGATTTACAATAAATGTGTTCTAATGATTGCAAGATCCTAACAATCAGATTACCCACGGATTGCAAGGAAAAGGGTTCCTTGGGTTAATTTTTCAAATTTTTGAATTTTAGTGGGAAGTGGATTTCCTATATGCCTAAGTATGTTATACTAGTTCTAATATGGGTAAAAAATAGTTAAGATTAACTTACAAGCAATGTATGGTAATTTGGAATGTCGAAATAACCGAAATTAGAGAAAATTACTTGGAGGATCCACGACACCAAAATATTACACAGGCTGAACCCTTAAAAGGGTGCCTCCTGGTCCCCAGTACATGTCTGGCGGTACAATTTGCATATGAGACGGAACCAAAAATTGGTGTCGTCGATCCGTCAGACCGGAAAAGCAAGCGAACACATTTTTAAGTGTCGGGATAATTAAAACACGAAATTTTGCTCAAAACATGTGACATTAATTACTTCTAGTTAGGAAAAGTAAATAACGCATACACAAACATAGTGGAGCATAGATTTTGAGCAAGGCCAAGTGATTTTCACATTATAGTGAAAATGGGTAAAATTTGATAGCATACTTGTGCTATCCCCCTGCATAAGATTATTAGCATACATTATTGTTTTTAGTTATATTATCATCCTACAAAATAAAAACAGCCAAATTGTATCGAAAATTAAAGATAATGTATTGTTCCAAACACTCCTTAAAAGGACCTTTACTTGTCCAGTTTCTTGTAAATCTTGTTCATCATCCTACCAAGGCACTTGAACATCCCCTTAGTTTGCTTGAACTCCGTTGATACATTCTCGATCTCGGGAAGAGATGCATAATACTCATGAGGTGGAAGCGAGAGTTTGGAAGACCATCCTCGAGCTATTTGATGATGATGATGATGGAGTTGGAGGTTTTGCTTTCTCTTGCCTTTTGTCTTAGCAACTCCTTTCGTCACTCAAGGGCACAAAATGTGAGGATGAGCTCATAGTGAAGGTGCATCCTTTTGGGCTTCGTGGAATTGGGGTATAGGCTCTATAGAGAAGGGTGAGAAGCATCCGTGCAGATAACAACAACAGATCCTTGAGTTGGGATATCAATCATTCTTCAGCGATGTAGTAGGCTGTTGAATGGTTGTGGGTGACAAGTTGTAGAGCATGTGGCAAAGGCAAGCATTGATGTGATCCCTATTCCTATGGTGCTAATGACATTGGCTCTAAGTAGTTCTTCCCATTTCTTAAATTCGGGCATAAGTTTATTGAGCTCCATTCTATATGGATCTCGGTTCACTTCTTTTCTTTTTCGGGTGACTCGGGTTGTATCTCCCTTGGGATAAATAGGTGCTCACGGATGACATCCTTATTTGCTAAAGGTGTTTGGTAGGGAAGAGGCGGTCATTGATTGCATCAAGGATGGTGACCACTTATCCGAGTAGACACATGTCCCTCGGTTGGGAATTCCTAGCACTTGAGCAAAGTTGGTTAAGGAGATGGTGTAGTCGTTTTGATTGATCTTAAACCTAAGGCTAAACTCATCATCTTCGTCCAATGAAACCGGTGACACTAGCATAAAACTCTAACACAAACCTAGGACAAATAGGTTCATCGATGTCAAGGAGACAATCGAATTGAATAGCGGCAGCTCTTCACGGAGATTGGTATTTTCGATAAAAGAAGAGTGAATGGTTCTACCGTCACACCCCAATTACTGCTTTGCAATGGAATGGAATTCACGGGATTGACGTCATAGCATCACAATCACGGTTATATTGAACGACCTAAAGTGTCGTTTGGAAAATACATCGCTTGATTTAATAAAACAATCGAGTTTACAAAGTTCGGGTCCCAAATGAAAATCAACGTGCGGAAATAAGTTTGTTACAATTCAAACGATGTTTAAAGTGAGTAAAACCCAAGTGAGACGCACACGTCACGACTCTAAGATGTATCCACATGCATGCCATGAAGTATATGCCTTAGATACCGAGATAAAACATGCTAAAAGTGTCAACACAAAGGTTGAGTGAGTTCATAGGGTTTGTGTTGAAATGTAAAGCCTTTCAAAATCGTTTATGCAACAAAGGCATCGTAAATCCACTCGGCCCAAGTTCGCCCATACAAAACTTGCAACCTGTATTCACAACCCATTGCCAAAATGTATATAGTTTATGTTCAAGCGCATGATGTCAAATGAATTCACATAATAGTGCATGACTTAATGTATCAATGTTTACTTGACATAATTATACCAAGACATTCAGTTCAATGAAAATCCCAAGACATCCATTTCAATGATGTTCCCAAGACATTCAAATTTCAATGATAATCCCAAGACATTCACTCAATGATAATCCCAAGACATTCGGTTCGGGATAATCCCAAGACATTCGGTTCCATGATTTATGATATAGGATATGACTAAACATTCGATTCGAGCTTAAACATGTAGTTTCAAATAATCATGATAGTCATAAAAATAGTTGAGCATGTATCTCCCCCAAAAGTAATTCAAAACAATTAAAAGAGTAGGGGCTATGACTCACTTGATAAACTGGTATGATGACAAGAGTGCGTACACTGAGGTATAGCGTGATACTTTAACCTTGACCTATTGTGAGTGATATGATACGTAATGAGTTATGATGTAATGTTATGCATGCATTTCGTATGTTATTTATACCACTTGCGAGTTTTGAAAATAATACTTATCGTCGAAAAATATTCTTTTGACGTCTTGACTATTCTTAAATCACTTTACAAGTTTTTACGTCAAAATGTCATCCTACAATGGTTTCGTAATGATTTATAGTGAAATTATCACTTTTCGTCGTAAAATAACGTCGTTGGAAATTTCATGAAAGTGACAAAATGGCTTCAAAAACTAGTCATAAAATGGTGTCGTCGAGCGTTAGGAAACGAACTCAACGGTTTTGGAAAGTTTGTATCAAAATCTAGAGTTTCGATTCAGGAGTTTTCGTCATAGAGGTCTCGAACATAAAAATAATAAGGGTTAAAGATGGTGATTTTGTCCAAACGTGGTGTAAAAGTGAGTTTCGCAAAGTTTGAGCAACAAGTAATTAATTTATTACAACTCCGCTATACAAACGGTTAGTCATTTTGAAAAATATGCTTGGTGATCTTGATTTTATTAGAAGACATTTCGTTCCAAAAGCTCCACATCATTGATAAAAAATTAGTCAAAATGGTCATTTTAGTTACCGTAACACTTATCTCGTAAAATAATATAGTTTTTCCGAAAATAATAGTTACTGACAAGTTTGTAAAACATGTATATCTTAGTCGTTTCAAATCCGTTTTCTACGTATTATATGTCCTTAGCTTCGTATCAAAGTATACTAATATATTTTTGATAAGTCGAAATAATTTATGAAGCTTACGGCTCGTTTTTGACTCGAATAAAACAATAATAGGTTGCTGAAATTTCAGAAAAATATATATTTCGTCGTTAAACTTGAAAAATTCATAACTTCTTCGTTATAACTCCGTTTTAATCCGTTCAAGCGGCCACGGATTCGCTTTTAAAGTATATTTTCTAAATATCAAGGCCAAAATTGCGTGCCTCTTGTCGGATTTTCCGGAAAAACAAAATAAGGACAGACCACTTTTAATACTTGTCGAAAATAGTGTTTCTACTAAACCTATTCCAATCCTTCAAATCAACTCCAAAGCTATTCTAATCCTACCATACACCTTCTTAGGGTGTCATGGGTTCCTAAACATCATCAAGACCAATACTAACAAGGAATAATTATAGGATGACCTTTATATATATAACTCTAAAAATCATGTAAAAATGGTATAAATCAACATAAGTCTTGCATGCTTGCTCCAAATATGGAGAAATAAATATGAAATGAAGATGAAATATGTAAAATGATAGTAATATGCTTACAAGTAAACTTGATGAGGTGCAAAGAACAAAGGTTTAACCTAAACACCCTAGGTTTTTATTTCAAAACCTTAATAAGAGTGTGATTCTAGATTGTTAAAACACTTGAGCTTGAAAGATTTTTGATCCCTTGCTAACTCTTGAATGTGGCCGGTTTTGGATGAAAGAACAAGAGAGGAAGAAAGTTTTACTTGACTTGTTGATAATGAGGTGAATGTAGTGAATGAAATAAGTGAAGATTGTGTACATATCAATACAAGAAACAATTTTCACTAACTACAATAAATGCCAACCCTCCCCTTGTCGGCCAAGGGGGAGGGATTTGGTAAAAATATTTTTTTTTTTTTTTTGTATTTACTTGTATGTACTTGATAAAAATGTGTAAGTAATTGTACATGTAAGAATACTTGTAAGATTAAATATACATTTGTGTACTTAAGGAAATTTTTAGTGAAAGTAATTTTTAATAAATCAAAGTAGAGTATAATGATATCATAAAAATTGTAAAAATACATTCCTTGTAAAAATTGAGTGATATAATAATTATCGTGTAATTTTTAAGAAAAACGTCTTAATAATATAACTTTAACGATTTATATACAAATTAAATTTAAAACACTAGGTAAACTCAAAATATAGTTTTTATAAACTAATTGTAAGTATAAAAATATATCGGGATCATTTTTGGAAGCAACGGATTAAATATTCAAAATAATAACTTACGCGATAACGTTTATTTAATATGAAATTCACGCGTTTAATGTGAAATGCAATGTCATGAATGAACTAACATAATGCAAATGATGTTAATGAAACGTAGACTAAACTTAGTCCATATGAAATGTTCGTGATGATATGATCATGAATTCGCCGCTAAACCCTTAAGGTTACGCGAATTTGGAACACGCAAACCTAGTTTACGATAAATGGTGAAATTGTGAAACATGAATTGTTTTGAGAAATGACCTGAAATTGCGAGTTGTCACATTCGCCCATCAAAAATTCGATTCAGGTCCTGAATTCGATTTGTTAGTCTATCGAATTGTTGATTTTGTGGTGATTATCGAGGAGAAGACATGGAGAAGTGTTGTTACGGTTATCGATGATTGAGAGTGTCTAAAACATCATAGTAAGGAAAATATCGGATGAATCTCTCACAAGTAACACTTTGAATCGAACATGTGAAAATTTTGCTTGCACTAAGATTTATAAATAATTGCTCCCAACATAACGTGATCCTCCGCATTAGACATAGTTAGCTAGGCTATGTATAATTAAGGAACGATGACTTGACGTTCGGTTTAGTTGTTATAACTCTCAATGTTTACAAGGATTTAATCGTGTCGTTAAAATGGTCGATAAAGTAAAAGAAATAAAATTCTCGTAGTAATAACAAATCGGAAAGAAAATAAGTACGATAGATGAGAATATTTTACAACGAGTGGTTTAGCAAAAGTAGTACATCTTAAGTCATAAGATCCGAATATGATGGAAGACATAAACTTAGTACAACATAGTACATAAAGAAAAAAATAAGACATTAGTTTCGAACTTCTTCGGTCTTCGCGTCGTTGATACCTTGACGAGCTTCTCCTCCTCCTAACATGTATGCATTCCCATGAGCACCTTCAACTTGTTGACCTTGGTTTTGAGGACATTGATTCCTATAGTGTCCTTGCTCCCACATCCGAAGCATGTGACTACGGCTTTACCTTTACAATCCTCGCTAGATGTCCCGGTTTTGGCATTTGTGACACTTGGCGGAGCAAGGACCAGTGATGAAAATTACATCGATTACATAGTGGGTGTGTTCCAAGATAACCTCTACCTTTCTAGGTGCAGACATAAACCATAGCAGACTTCTTGCCTTCTATTTTGTTGTTGATGATGGTTAGTGTTCGCGGTTTTGGTTGTTGTTGTTATAACCTCCTTGGTCGTTTTCCCATTTCCTTTTGTTGTTGTTGATTTGGTTATCGTCGTTGTTGTTGTTGTTGTTTTGGTTATTGTCGTTGTTGTTGTTGTTTTGGTTATTGTTGTAATTGAAGCGGTTGTTGGGTTGTTGTTTCGGTTGGTGTTGGTGTATTACCTCTTTCACCACCGTGCCATAAGCTTCTGAGTCACTCTAATAGATTCCTCGATTGTTTGTGGATCAAACGAAGTCACATCACCTTGAATAATTTCGGGAAGTCCTTCAATGAAAGCCTCTAGTAGCTTCTCATTATCCGAAACCATAGATGGGCATAACACGGCCAATTCTTGAAACCTTCGAATGTAAGTATCAATGTCGTACCCAATAGTTACTAGTTCATAGAACTCGGTCTCCAACTTTTTCACTTCCGTACGAGGACAAAACTTCTTAGTTACCAAACCCTTGAATTGCTCCCAAGTAAGCTTGAAAGCATTCTCCATTCCCATCGGTTGAGCATATGAGTTCCACCACGACAATGCTCCATCAAGTAGTGTACTTGTAGCAAACTTGACCTTACTATCATCCGGCAATTACAGCAAAACCACAGACTCAATTTCTCGAACCATCGAACCATGGCGGTGGCTCCTTGGTACCTCTAAAATCGTGGGATCTCCACTTTGAAATCCTTACTCGACGACTTTTAACTCCGGACCCTCCCTGCATTTCTGCGGAAGACAAGCTAGCGGCTTCAAAGCCTTGGTGCCCAGCGGCCTTAGCGGCACCACCGTTCCCTTTCAATCCTTAATGCCTCGCTACACTATCCCTTACCAACTTTTGAATAGCCGCTTGGTCATTTCGGTGTAGCTTTCTTGATGCCATATCTTCTTCAAACAAGAGGAAATGAGGCGTAGCAAAATCCGATGTCAATAATAAACGCTCCAAAGAGATGTGATAAGAAATGATAAGTTTGAGGTTATTTTTAAAATGATCGACGGTTTCCTAAGAAATGGGTTATGAGATGTCGTAAGTGTTTCAAATGTATGATGGTTTAGTGGCTTAATGTGTGAATAAAGTGTAACTCGACATGTTAGTGGTGAAACAAAGGAGTGAGAGTGACTTCGCCCTACTTAAAGGTTCATCTCGGCATTCGTCGTTATCGGTGATGAGTCAATTGATGTAAAAATTGTGATAGGGAATGACAAGGAATTCTCCACATTAGAGTATGAGGAAATGATAATGGGATGGGTATTTAAGAGCATCCATGTGACAATCGATTTGAAATGAAAGTAAATAACTCGAAAAATGTACATATAAATCGCATGCAAAGTGAACATGCACTTATGATGAAATGATGAGATGCTATGATAATGTAGTTATAGTCTAGGGTCAATGATGCAACCTAGTTCTCTATAACCGAAGCTCGATGCCAATATGTCACACCCCAAATTACACTTTTGCACGTGAATGGAATTCTGAGGGATTGATTATCACATCATCACAATCACAATTATATTGAACGACCTAAAGTGTCGTTTGGAAAATACATCGCTTGATTTAATAAAACAATCGAGTTTACAAAGTTCAGTCCCAAATGAAAATCAACTTGTGTGAAATAAGTTTGTTACAATTCAAGCGATGTTTAAAGTGAGTAAAACCTAGTGAGGCAGCGTCGTCATCGCGACTCTAAGATGTATCCACATGCATGCCATGAAGTATATGCCTTAGATACACGAGATAAAACATGCTAAAAAGTGTCAACACAAAGGTGAGTTCATAGGGTTTGTGTTGAAATGTAAAGCCTTTCAAAATCGTTTATGCGGAAGGCATCGTAAATCCACTCGGTTCAAGTTCCGCCATACAAAACTTGCAACTGTGTATTCACAACCCATTGCCAAAATGTATATAGTTTATGTTCAAGCGCATGATGTCTAATGAATTCACATAATAGTGCATGACTTAATGTATCAATGTTTACTTGACATAATTATACCAAGACATTCGGTTCAATGAAAATCCCAAGACATCCAAATCGATGATGTTCCCAAGACATTCACCAATGATAATCCCAAGACATTACCAATGATAATCCCAAGACATTCGGTTCCGAGGATAATCCCAAGACATTGGTTCCATGATTTATGATATAGGATATGACTAAACATTCGATTCGTTAAACATGTAGTTTCAAATAATCATGATAGTCATAAAAATAGTTGAGCATGTATCTCCCAAAAGTAATTCAAAACAATTAAAGAGTAGGGCTATGACTCACTTGATAAACTGGTATGATGACAAGAGTCGTTAATCGAGGTATAGCGTGATACTTTAACCTTGACCTATTGTGGTGATATGATACGTAATGAGTTATGATGCAATGTTATGCATGCATTTAGTATGTTATTTATACCACTTGCGAGTTTTGAAAATAATACTTATCGTCGAAAAATATTCTTTGACGTCTTGACTATTCTTAAATCACTTTACAAGTTTTACGTCAAAATGTCATCCTACAATGGTTTCGTAATGATTTATAGTGAAATTATCACTTTTAGTAAGTAAAATAACGTCGTTGGAAATTTCATGAAAGTGACAAAATGGCTTGAAAAACTAGTCGTAAAATGGTGTACGTCGAACCTTAGGAAGCGAACTCGACGGTTTGGAAAGTTTGTATCAAAATCTAGAAGTTTCGATTCAGAGTTTTCGTCATAGAGGTCTCGAACATAAAAATAATAAGGGTTAAAGATGGTGATTTTGTCCAAACGTGGTGTAAAAAGTGAGTTTCGGCAAAGTTTGAGCAACCGTAATTAATTTATTACAACTCCGCTATGCAAACGGTTAGTCATTTTGAAAAATATGCTTGGTGATCTTGATTTTATTAGAAGACATTTCGTTCCAAAAAGTTCCACATCATTGATAAAAACAGCCGTCAACATGGTCATTTTAGTTACCGTAACACTTATCTCGTAAAAATAATATAGTTTTTCTGAAAAATAATAGTTACGGCAAGTTTGTAAAAACATGTATATCTTAGTCGTTTCAAATCCGTTTTCTACGTATTATATGTCCTTAGCTTCGTATCAAAGTATACTAATATATTTTTGATAAGTCGAAATAATTTATGAAGCTTACGGCTCATTTTTGACTCGAATAAAACAATAATAGGTTCTTTGAAATTTCGAGAAAATATATATTTAAATCGTTAAACTTGAAAAATTCATAACTTCTTCGTTATAACTCCGTTTTTAATCCGTTCAAGCGCCCGCGGATTCGTTTTAAAGTATATTTTCTAAATATCAAGGCCAAAAATTCGTGCCTACTGTCGGATTTTCCAGAAAAACAAAATAAGGACAGACCACTTTTAATACTTGTCGAAAATAGTGTTTCTCGTACTAAACCTATTCCAATCCCTTCAAATCAACTCCAAAGCTATTCTAATCCTACCATACACCTTCTTAGGGTGTCATGGGTTCCTAAACATCATCAAGACCAATACTAACAAGGGAATAATTATAGGATGACCTTTATATATATAACTCTAAAAATCATGTAAAAATGGTATAAATCAACATAAGTCTTGCATGCTTGCTCCAAATATGGAGAAATAAATATGAAATGAAGATGAAATATGTAAAATGATAGTAATATGCTTACAAGTAAACTTGATGAGGTGCAAAGAACAAAGGTTTAACCTAAACACCCTAGGTTTTATTTCAAAACCTTAATAAGTGTGATTCTAGATTGTTAAAACACTTGAGCTTGAAAGATTTTTGATCCCTTGCTAACTCTTGAATGTGGCGGTTTTGGATGAAAGAACAAGAGAGAAGAAAGTTTTACTTGACTTGTTGATAATGAGGTGAATGTAGTGAATGAAATAAGTGAAGATTGTGTACATATCTATACAAGAAACAATTTTCACTAACTACAATAAATGCCAACCCTCCCCTTGTCGGCCAAGGGGGAGGGATTTGGTAAAAATATCTTTTTTTTTTTTTTTTTTTGTATTTACTTGTATGTACTTGATAAAAATGTGTAAGTAATTGTACATGTAAGAATACTTGTAAGATTAAATATACATTTGTGTACTTAAGGAAATTTTTGGTGAAAGTAATTTTTAATAAATCAAAGTAGAGTATAATGATATCATAAAAATTGTAAAAATACATTCCTTGTAAAAATTGAGTGATATAATAATTATCGTGTAATTTTTAAGAAAAACGTCTTAATAATATAACTTTAACGATTTATATACAAATTAAATTTAAAACACTAGGTAAACTCAAAATATAGTTTTTATAAACTAATTGTAAGTATAAAAATATATCGGGATCATTTTTGGAAGCAACGGATTAAATATTCAAAATAATAACTTACGCGATAACGTTTATTTAATATGAAATTCACGCGTTTAATGTGAAATGCAATGTCATGAATGAACTAACATAATGCAAATGATGTTAATGAAACGTAGACTAAACTTAGTCCATATGAAATGTTCGTGATGATATGATCATGAATTCGCCGCTAAACCCTTAAGGTTCTGGCAATTTGGAACCATAAAACCTAGTTTACGATAAATGGTGAAATTGTGAAACATGAATTGTTTTGAGAAATGACCTGAAATTGCGAGTTGTCACATACCCTCATGAAAGTACCTAGTTTCTAAACTCTTAAAGATTTTGACTTGTTCCTTGGTGAGTCCCTTGGTTTGTGATGTTTGGGAATGTAGCTAAGGGTATCCTTGTGATCATAGAATCTTGCGGCTACCATGGTTATTCCTAGGAGCAAGAATTAACATGTTAAAAATGAGAATAAACTTAACGTTTTGGTTCTAGTGTGTGCCTATATGAAAATGATTTGGAGTTGCGGTTATCTCGACTCATTTATGCACAAAAATGGTTTTAGTGGGGTGTTTGGCAATGTTGGATCGATATACTTTAATCAAACTAACTTTAACTAGCTTGTTAAGGTTTAATAACCTCGGATAAATCCTAAGTTATTAACAAAGAAACAACGAGCAATCTTTATCAAGTCTGAATTTACTTAACAAAGCTAAGAAGAATAACTTTTATTATAAACTCTAAATCGCTTATTATGCGAGATACTCTAATACAACTCTAAGATAATCGAACTTCTCTCTAAAACACTAATTAAGTAAACTCTAAAACTCTTTTGGAATCGTACCTCTAATGCCAATCTAGGAGTCCTTTTATAGGCTCAAGGATATCCTAGTCGGTTTACAATTTGTATTCTTGTCGACAAGTAATCTAAACATAGAATACAATACTTTCCATAAGCGAATATAACAGTTCTTTGTTCTTGCGGTACTTTGACTTCATAGTGCGATGCTTTGACTTTGTCTTTAGCGATGCTTTGACTCTTTGACTTCTTCCGATGCTGCGACTTCTGATACTTTCATATCTTGATGCTTTCATATCTTGACACTTTCATATCCCAACAATCCTCCCTAACTTGAATTCTACTTGCTTGACTTCAAGTTCCTTTATGAATATGTCTTTAATAACTTCATCTTTAAAAGCGGATTGTTTCTTAGTCTTTAGATTGTATCTCTGTAGTATCTGTGCTTGTCAAAGTATCTCTTAGAATTGTTCTTTTCACATGTGACATCCGCAAGCTCCATCTTTTCGACAACACGACAACATATGACAAATTGTACATTAATTCGGTTTAAGTTGCATACTATTCTCATCACTTCCAAGTGAATCATTGAAAATTTAATGGATTTAGATCTCTTTACCAAAGCCATTATCTCGGAGTAGCCAAATGTTTTGGTGTGTAAGACCATGGTACATTGATAACCATATGATTTTAGCAAACCACCGACTATCAACAGATTTGATTTGTCTTTACCAAAAGTTGTACCCTTACGGACTAGTTAGTTCTTCTATCTAATGGTGAACTAATTACCAATAATGGTTTTCCACGACCTTTACCACAAGCCATTTTCTTGTGGGCTAGCCAACTCTTCACATTCTTGATATGGTGAGTTGATTACCATCCAACTTATTAGCAAGTTGTCAACTAAAAGCGGTTTGATATATCTTTACGAGCCGTTTGCTCATGGATTAGTCAATCCTTTTGTAACCATGGTGGATTGATAACCTATTGATGTTATCATCACAAAACCATTTATTCAACCTTTATTTCAAAATATTTATTAATTAGCAAAGGTTTCTTCTAAAATTCATTTAAGCGGTTTATTTACATAAGCGATACTTTGATGAAATCTTGTCGATCGACGATACTTTGAATAAAAATCTTGATTTATCAAAAATATTTATTCAAATAAAATTCATACCGTTATTGATCATCTTGACAATAGTAGTCCGGTTGATAAATAAGTTGATAACCATGCAAGCGGTTTCATTATCCTCTTCTACTTCCAATCCATGCTCTAGCATTCTTCTCATGAGCTCAAGCTGTGAGAGGTATCTTCTTTACGCAAACATGTGTATCATTGTTCCATTTTCCGACTCTAAAACATGAACTCGGACTCTTCAAAGAATCTCCGACAAACAATTTCCCGGCTTTCTTGATTCTTCCAAATATCATCGATGCTCTCTTCTTGATTTCCCATGCGGTTATGAGATCACCATGTAAAACTAAACCAATCCCTTCTAATGGATTATTTTCAAAGTAAGCCTTCACCACATGATATAAATAGAATAGGTCTACTCTATCTATAATGTGCGATAAGTCCCATAGCCTTTTGAAAACTTTGAAGCTTTCATCTTCTTTATGAAAAATCATGTAATCTCCATCCTTGGATTTCACAACTTCAAAACACTAATCTTTGATCATTCATCTTCATGTCATCATCTTCTTTTGAATAATCAAAATCTACCACTCGAGATAATTCTTTAATTCATCACTAGTCTCGGATCTTAATTCAACTTTTCTTTCTTTGAGAACGAACATCGTAACCCGGTTTTCCTTTTCTTTTCAAACTCTTCTTTCTTTCGACTTGATCCGGTAGCTTCTTCTCTAAAATCTTTAATGCTGCAACATCTTTCTTATAATCCTCCTAGCGACATCATATAATCTTTTCATCTCAAAATAATTAAACTTACGCAATCCTTTATACCCTTGACTTTTCGGATAAGCCATCATAGCATTTACATCTTTAGCTTTATTAAGTCTTCTTGGCATAAATCTAAGCTGGAGCAGGTGATTGTAATGGTTCGACAACTTGACATCTAATTCATCTTGTACCTTTTGAGTTGCTTCTCTATTACGAGCTTCTTGAGCTTCACGATCTTTTCTATCTTTAGCATTTAACTCTTCTTGAACTTTTCTAGCTACTGACTTCATTCCTAGCAACTTCAATTGCTCTAAGTTACGCTAAAGTTAACTTCTTTTCTTAGTTTCAACGAACACCTTTCCCTTTATCCTTAGGATCAATTGCGAGTTGAGAAGTTCTTTGTTGTTCTTCTTCTTGTACATCTCTAATAGTAACACCACCTCTAGGTTGTGACAAATCTCCTAAAATTGTAGCAATGAATTCATCATCACTTGCGAAATGAATAGGTTTGAATGTAGCTTCCTCCTCTTCTTGTATAACAGTTGTAGAAGGACCGACTTCTTCTTCAAAATTCAATACTCTTGGTGTTATTACCTCTTGCCTAGAAGTATCTTGAAAAGCAACACTTTGATGTTCGATACCTTGATCATCGATACCTTGAACTTGAACTTGTTCTTCTTGTTCCTCGATGTCTGAAATAATCTTTTCTTGATACCTTGAGTTCTTTCTTCTTTGTAACATCTTCTTTCAAATTTTCTTTTCTAAATTCCTCCCAATTGACGAAAGATGGTTGATGAACCTTTGGCGTTTGTGTTTCCTAGGCGCTTTTGCGCCTTCTTCTTGTTTTGACCCGATCACGAAATTCTTGAACTAAAGGCCACACAAAGTCTTTAGCCTTCTAAACTTGATTTTCATTTCTTTATCTGTTTGGCTTGAACCTCGGTAGTCTTTTGCAACAACTATCTCCTTGTCAAAGCATAATTATCCAAAGATAAACCTTCACGGGTATAGTATGTGGATCTTCACCTTGAATATGTGAATGTTCCTCGATTGAGAAGCGAGCAGATCCTTGTGGAGATGGAGAAGGTGATCTTAAAACTTCTTCTTGAACCTCGGGGCTTGGAAAAGCAGTACCACAGAGAGATCACGGTACCTTCATGTGAGCGGTGCTTGCGGATCACGGTACCTTCATGCGATCGATACTGCGATTCGGTACCTTGAGATCACGATACTTTCACTAGGCGCATCATCTTCATCATCTGCTCTAACGACTGAACAACTTCCATCATAGAAGTAGTTAATGGTGTATCCGGACCTCTAAATAGATCACTTCTTCTAGCCATAAAAGTAAAAATCTTGGATTGTTGAACAATAACGAGCAATAAGTCGGTGGGTTTTGGCACATCGACAAGTTGCTTGTTTAAGAAAACTGTATAAACCGTGGGTACATTAGCCAAGTAGATCCATGTGAGATATGTGAGAGCATCCCATCGATATTAGCCTTGAGAAGTTAAAAACTCGATCCGTAGCTAACTTGACCATAGCGGATGCTATATTGGACCCGACTGCTCCCAAGAAGTACTCTTAGCACTTATGCAATGTAGCAACTCATGAACCAAAATTTCCATTGAGGACAAAACAAGCTGTTTTACGAATGTTTGTTCCGTTAAAGAACCTTCATAACCAATATGCCCAAAAGTTTCCCAAATCAATTCCTTGGCAAAGCGAATAGCACCATCATTATCATTAAGCAACAAATCCTCTCTAATAGATGCTTGATAATCTTCACAGTTCGTCCAACAAGCTGTAGCCCTAATATAAAATTCTTCATTCTCCATGTTTTCTCTTGCGGTAGCCCAAAATTCTTGAATCAAGGCTCAATAATATCCGGCTCCACTAAAAGAGCATAAGCGATTTGCGACCAGTTAAAAATCAATAATATCGTGAGCTTGCGCGCGTTGTCTTGATCTTGTCTAAATTTGCTACCATATTGTGCTTTGAAGCAGTGGGTCGATTCGCCATTGGTGATTATGTAAGCACAAATTGAAATTGAATAAGAATGAGAGAAATATGGAAGCGATGCTAATGTAATAATATGAGAGGAAAATCGGAAAGTAGTTATTTATAGGTGAGATTTGAAAATCACGCCCAAAATAAAATAACCGTTAGCATTAATTACCCTCAATATAACCGTTGGAGCAGTGCTTTAATCGACAAACGATACTTTCCACGTGTGCGATACTTTCCCAAGCGGTACTTTCAAGCGGTACTTTCGGAAAAACGATGCTTTGCCAAATTCCTCCATAGAAACTAAGTATATACAAGTATCCTCCCTCAAGCAATACACGGGACTATACTAACACCTTATAGTCCTCCCTCAAATGTAGCTTAGTAGTTAATCATGCCAATACTCACCACCAAGTGATTGAATCTTGAAACATCAAAGCCTTTGGTGAGTAAATCACTACATTGTCATCTGTGTGAACCTTAACAACATTAATGAGCCTATGCTCATAACAATCTCGATAAAGTGATGCCTAATCGAATATGCTTGGTCTTGGAATGATAAACTGGATTCTTCACAATACAAATGGTACTCTCATTATCAATATTGATAGGAGTATTTTGAAATTGAACCCATAGTCCAAGAGTTGATTACGCATCCACAAAACTTGTCCACAACGACTTGCGGCTGACTACATATTCGACTTGATAGATGATGTTCTTTGCAATTGTCTGCTTCTTGCATTGCCGGAGACTAACCTTCTTCCAAGATATTGGCATCCACAGGTTGTTGATCTTCTATCATAATTATCACTGCATAATCACTATCGAAAAAGCTTCTAAGTGAAAAGGTGACTCTTTTGGATACCACAACCCCAACTTAGGTTGTTGTTTCAAATAACGAAAAATTCTTTTCTTGCATTCATGTGAGAGATCTTTGGTGAGACTTGATATCTTGCACATAAACAAGCGCAAACATGATATCGGGCCTTGATGCGATAAGATACATAAGAGAGCCAATCATTGATCTATAAAGCTTGACTTCAACGGTTGTCCATCTTCATCTTTGCCCAATGAATTGATAGATTTAATAGGTGTAATGTGACCTTCATATCATCAAAATTAAACTTCTTAAGTATATACGTAACATACTTGTCTTGGTGATAAAATTCCTTCCTTTGTTGCTTAACACGAAGTCCCAAAAGAAAGTTAACTCTCCCATTGAACTCATTTGAAATTCCTACGCATCAATTGCTCAAACTCCTTAACCATGGACTGTTTGGTAGCCCCAAAGATGATATCATCAACATAGACTTGAACTAACATGATATCCTTCTTGTCTCTCTTGATAAACAAAGTCTTGTCTATAGCTCCCTCACTGTATCCATGTTGTAATAAGAATGTAGAGAGCCTCTCATACCAAGCTCTAGGTGCTGATGAAGGCCATAAAGAGCCTTAACCACCTTATAGACTTTGTTTGGGTGTTTAGGATCTTCAAAACACGGAGGTTGTTTCACATACACCTCTTACGTAATAGTACCATAGAAAAGGCACTCTTGACATCCATTTGGTAAACACGAAAACCCATGTATGAAGCAAAAGCAAGAAATATTCTAATAGCCTCAATCCTTGCTACAGAGCAAATACTTCATCATAATCTACTCCTTCTTCTTGTCTATAGCCTTGAGCTACTAACCTTGCCTTGTTTTTGATAACATTGCCTCTTTCATCTCTTTTCACTCACGAAAACCCATCTTGTTCCAATAACTCTCTTCCCATCGGAAGATCACATAAAATCAAACTTCTTGAAGTTTAAATTGAAGAAGTTCTTCTGCATAGCTTCAACCCACTTTCTTTAGTCAAAGCTTGAGCAATATTCTTGGGTTCCTCTTGAGAGATGAAACAAGTAAATAAGCGGGTTTGATGGTCCTTATGATTCGACTGTTTTGTTTATACACAAAGCTAAGTAAAGCATTGTGAGGTTTTGTGAAACCCTTAGCTTTGTGTCTTGTCATAACTCCAGTAGAAGGACCAATGATTTGATCGATTGGATGATTCTTATGAATCCGTAAGATTGGAGGCTGTGGAACTCCATATGCATCATCAGTTAGTATAATCGGCACCTTCATTGGAATCGAGAAAATACCTTCATCTTCAAGCTCATCATCGGTTTCTTCTAATCCGGGCATGGTAGGATCATCCAAATCATCTAAAATCATCAGCAGTGCGGCGATACTTTGGTCGAAAATCTTGTCAAAATCTTGTGAGAGTATTCTGCGATCTTGTTCTTCTTTGCCTCTTCATAAGCTCTCCTTTGTTCATCGGTGTAAGAATGTGCTAATACATCTTGAAGAAGCATCGATTAAGTTCCTCTTGAATAGATTGATCCTCGTGAGATAATGAGGATTGTGGTGCAACGATACTTTGTTTTGGAGAATCGATTACTTTGCTTAGGAACATCGATACTTTGTTTTGGACTTACGGGATCTTCATCGAGAACGACATCGGTCTAATATGAACTCCATGAACAACATATTGTAAATCTTCTCCATTGTGCATAGGTTGATTTTCTTCTCTAACGGTACATAATTCATTGAAGGAGTTAAAACCTCAAGATCAAACATCCAATCGGGACCTTTACCTTTCTCATTGTCTTGATCTTCTAAAAACTCAACATGAAGACAATCTTGAATCTTCTTAGTAACTCATTGTATACTCTAAAGCCTTTCTTGTTAGTGCAATAACCCAATAAGTATCCTTCTTACGATTTGCCATCAAACTTCCCAGTTATCAATGGTGTTTAAAATAGTAAGAGGACATCAAAAGGCTTCATAAAGCGAATGTTGGGTTTATTGCCCATCGACAATTCATAGGGTGTCTTCATCGTGGTTTGGTGGCGAGACTACATTAAGTACATAGCATGCGATGCTTACGACACGCCCAAAATTGAATAGGTAGATGGGAATCGCTAGCATTGTCCTTCTTTGCTTCAATCAAAGTCCTATTCTTCCTCTCTGCAACACCATTTCTTTGTGGTGTTCTAGCAATACTAAACTCCCTCTTTATGCCTTTATTTGCACAAAAGTCATCCATAGGCTTGTTCTTGAATTCGGTTCCATTATCACATCTAATACCTCTAACCTTGAGTCTTAATTGGTTTCAAGTGCTATAATCGATTATCGAATAGCATCAAAGGTATCATCTTTAAAACCCAAAAGAAAACCCAATGAATCTCTACAATCATCTGTAACAACCAAGCAGTACTTTTCTTATTTAAACTTGCCACGAGAGACGGTCCAAATAAATCCATATGTAACAGACTCAATGGTTCTCTAATAGTTCTTTCCTCAAGCTTCTTGCGGGAAGCTTTGTGTTGTTACCCTTCTTGCATGCCAAGCATGATTGATCATTCTTGTAAGTCTTTGAAGGTAAACCTCTAACTAGATTGCCTTTGACCGGTTTGTTGATATTCTTGAAATTAACATGGCCCAATCTTCTATGCCATTGATGTGCCTCTTGGATGTTGCTTTAGCCACCAAACATGTGGCTCTTCCATAAGAATGTAGACTCTTCATGTCTAAACTATACACATCATTTGTCCTTGGTACTCTAAGTACTACCATGTCATCATCAACGGGTTTAAAGTCGGAGGAAAGGATGAGACATTACGTGTCGATGAATAACACGGGATGCTTTTATCACAAATTTGAGAGGCGAGAGCAAGTTGAACTTAAGCTCCTTCACATATCTAACATTCTCAAAGTCAATAAGCCACCTTTGATAGTTCCTTTGCGATAATCTTTCCTCCATTGGGATCATTCCCAAATGCAACTCTTCCTCCACTAATATTTCTAAAATCGAGACGAAATCTCTTTGTCTCTGTCATACTTCGAGCAACCACTATCCACAATTAGATGATCTTTAAGCTCCTCTTACGGGTTGCCACACACACAAAGAAAAGAGTTAGTGACTTTTAGGAACCCAAGCCATTCTTGACTTGTGTTCCCTTGTGGAGTTACAAACTCAAATTCTTTGAGTATGTAATTCCACTATCTTTCAAATGATGATCCAAAATTATCTTTTGATCTTTAACATGTGGATTTTCAAAACTTTACGGTTTTCAACATAAATCTCTTTCACGGATTATTAGCATTTTCTTGTATCACAAAACATCGATTCACTTTTTGTTGAAAGTCTTGTGTGTCCTCGGTAGTACCTTCCTTCTTAACCCATTCGGTTTAACACGTGGTTCTGTGATCTAGATCCCTATGTGAATTGTAATACCTTCTAGGTTGATAGTGAGATCTCCTAGAATTCCTATTCAAGTAGTGTGATCGATACCTTGTTTTGGTGAGCGATGCTTTGGAAAATCTTGTGAGATCTTGAAGGTTTTGAAAAGGTCTTCTCGATGTGGGTATCTATGATGCGGTGTGAAGTTTACGTGATTAACCCTATTTGAATTATTCCAAAGCGGTTTGTGCTCTCTAGGTGTGTGGTTGGCGGATCATTTCTTTGGAAATTTGCTAAGGTATTACGAGTGTCGATCACAATCTTTGATTAAGTGATTAGGACTATAACACACAAAACAAAGTTTTTGACCCATATGTCCAAAGTGATTTCTTCTATGTCTATGCCCAAAATTATTTTGCCTTCTTGGTGAATGATAAAACTGTTTTGACCAAAGTTATCCCCAAAGGTTTAGCGATCTTGTTTTGAAAAGGTTTTGCGAAAGTCTTGCTTGTTGAGCGATACTTTGTTTTAAAGTCTTGCTTGATTTTGAACATTATTTTCAACGACTTCTTTGGGTTTTCGGACCTAGATTGAGCTACAAGCTTCTTCCTAAACTCTAGACTATCTACTCCAAAGCGAGAAACATCGGGCCTAGAGGGTTGATGAATGCCGATGGGATGAGGAACGACATGATAACCATTGTCTTTCTTATACTCGGTGGTGGTTCACTTATTGAGCCCTCATTACTAGATGTATCTACATAGTTAATGAGTTCATCATCACTAGTGGTTATGTCCTCAAAATCACCATCATCACGATCACTAGGTTGGTTTTCATCTATGTTACTAAAGTCCATTCCAAATCCTAAGCTTTGTTCTAATGTAAGCCCTTCTGCTTTTTTCAACATAAGCAACATGGGACAAGCGGACTCTCCCCAAGCGACAAACTTAGCTAACAATTCATCTCTTTCCTTAGTCAATTTCTCAATTTGACAATTTCTGAGTTTAGTTTCCATTCACTAAGTTTTAGCGATAATCCTGTTGTTCATATTTTTATTTGAAGCCATTTCATTATTTTCATGAGTTAATATTTTGGCTTCCATAGACTCTAAAGTGATTTGATAACTGCTACCTCGGACCTAGCCCTAACACAATTATCTCTTTCAATCACATAAGCTGTTAAGTAATTTTAGATAAAACTCATAACAGTTTGAGCATACCTCGAGATAGGAGGCGAGTTGGTGAAGTAGCCACCATAGCAAGAAGAACGATATCATCTTCACTTTCTTTGCTCCAATCAAATCCTCCAAAGCCATCATTAGATTCCAAAGCGGCATGTTCGGGTTCTTCTTCAAAAGCGATGCTCGGTCAATGCTTCCACTGTGTCTTCAATTGCATCTTCCACTGCTACCATCTGATGAAGTCACGGTTCATCATCAAATTCTTCACTCCGGTCAACTTGATAACTTCTCTTGAGCAACCAAAGCCTTTGTTTGATTATTGGAATTTCTTTGAGCTCAAGTTTTGGCTTCTCGGATGTTACATTTGCTTGATACTTAGCAAACTGCACTCCTTGCAAAGTGACCGATCTTTTGACAATTGAAGCATTCAATTTGAGATTTGTCAAAGTTATTCCTTGTTTTGGTTTGAAATCAATACTTTTGCTGTCTTCTTCATGTACTTTTTGATCCTTGCGGTGATCATAGCAACTTGCCACGATATCAATTTCTTCAAGTGCATCTTCTTGATCATGCTAGATCCTCTTCATAAGTGACGAGTAAAGCGGCTTGTTGTGCAAAGAAGGAGCACACAACTTCATCTGAGTGCAAAGTGGTAGATGGTGGGGCTGCTTGAGCATATGAAGGGGATTGTAAGCAGCGATGCTTTGAGAAGCAGTGCTTTGAGGAGAAGCGATACTTTTGGAATCTTGCTCTTCTTTTCGAGATGATAGAAAAGCAATACTATGAGATTTGGAATTGGGTTGACCACTCATCTCATGTTCATACACCTTGATTGATGATAGAGATCATCAAAGTCCATAACATCAATCCTTGTTGTCCTCGATCATAGTAGCAATCACATGCCATGTAGATGGCAAGCTCATAGAAACTTCAAATTAGCATCCTCAATGACACTACGCCTTGTATAACTCCAACATGTTGAGGAGATTTTGAAACCTATCATATCGACATCAAGATTCTCTCTTTCACCAACTGTAAAAGTTTCAAGCTGTTGCTTGACAAATTTACGTGCATCTTCTTAGAGGCTTCATTCCTCAAATCTGGTCTTGAGAGCGACCCAGTTGCTTAGCATCTTTAGCATCATGAAATTTGAGAAGATGACCATCGGAATGGCGAGATAAGAGAATGTTTAGTGCCTTTTCTTGATTCCTTAGGGTTCTTCTTGGTAAGGCGCCTTTGGTGCGATTGGTTGTCCGGGAATATTAATGGGTTCTTAACTACTTCATTCCCATTCACAATTACATTCCATAGAGCATGGTGCATAATGGCAATATCTTGCCTCATCTTCATGCACGAGATCATATTCTCCTTCTTGATTATTGGAATTACGGTGAGGTGATTGAGGGTGGTGGAGCGACTTGATCGACATCTTGAATATTGTTGAAGTAGGATTTCTTCCTAGTCGAGTTTCCACACAAGCTCGATACCACTTGTTGGATCGATATACTTTAATCAAACTAACTTTAACTAGCTTGTTAAGGTTTAATAACCTCGGATAAATCCTAAGTTATTAACAAAGAAACAACGAGCAATCTTTATCAAGTCGCGAATTTACTTAACAAAGCTAAGAAGAATAACTTTTATTATAAACTCTAAATCGCTTATTATGCGGATACTCTAATACAACTCTAAGATAATCGAACTTCTCTCTAAAACACTAATTCGTAAACTCTAAAACTCTTTTGGAATCGTACCTCTAATGCCAATCTAGGAGTCCTTTTATAGGCTCAAGGATATCCTAGTCGGTTTACAATTTGTAACCTTGTCGACAAGTAATCTAAACATAGAATACAATTCTTTCCATAAGCGAATATAACAGTTCTTTTGTTCTTGCGGTACTTTGACTTCATAGTGCGATGCTTTGACTTTGTCTTTAGCGATGCTTTGACTCTTTGACTTCTTCCGATGCTGCGGTTTCTGATACTTTCATATCTTGATGCTTTCATATCTTGACACTTTCATATGATTCATCTTTTATTGCTTCATTTATGTTTTTCGGTTCAATGGTAGATACAAAACAAAATAATTACTTTGATTTTGGGCTTGTGACCTTAAGGTTCTTTGATTAAGTTGTCCTATGACCTTTTCTAAAGGATGACTTTTAGATTCTTTGATGTTTATAATCTCTTTATTTAATGGTTCATCTTCCTTGTCATTTTAATTATTTCTTGACTTTCTATCATTTGACTTTCAACTAAGTCATCATCTACCAAAGGTGATGTCTTAGAGGGAGGTGGACTTTAAATCGAATGTTATGTTCAACGATTCCTCGACTATCATTGTTTCTTTGCTTAAGACAATGTAAGCTTTACTAGTTTGAGAATAACCAAGAAATACACCTTCATAAGACTTTGGATCAAACTTGGTGAGATAATCTTTAGTATTAAGAATGAAGCATTTACATCCAAAACTCTAAAATATCCTAAAGTTGGCTTTTACCTTTATAAAGCTCATATGGTGTTTTGTTTAAGAAAGGACGTATTAAGACTCTATTTAAAATATATGTAGAAGTGTCAGCGTTACACCAAAACTTTTGATGAATGTTTTGTTCATTAAGCATTGTTCTACTCATTTCTTGAATTGTTCTATTTTTACGTTCTACTACTCCATTTGATTGAGGTGTTCGTGGGCCGAAAAGTTATGTGTTATACCATTTGTATCACAAAAGTTTCCAAATTGAGTTTCGTTGTCAAATTCACGACCATGATCCGTTCGGATCGACACAATTTTAACACCTAGTTGATTTTGAATTTTCTTGCTAAGAATTTCAAATTTATCAAAAGCTTCATTTTTAGTTTTCAAAAAAAAACTTCCAAGTAAACCTTGAGTAATCATCCACTATGAACAAAGTGTATAAGTTGCCTCCGTAGCTTCTTATAGCGGATGGACCAAACAAGTCCATATGCAATAGTTCTAGACACTTAGATGTGGACACCATATTTTTAGATTTATGACTACTATGGGTTTGTTTACCAATTTTGCAAGTGTCGCAAAAGTGTTGGTCAGATTTAAGTTTTGGTAAATTCCTAACTAGCTCTTTTGAAGATAGGTTTTGTATATGTCTCATATTAGCGTGACCTAAGCGTCTATGCCAAAGAGATGAGCTATCATCTAACGTTGTTAGACAAAGTTTGTCATTAGATGTTTTATCTATTTTCATGATGTATATGTTATTTTTTCTAACTCCTTTAGCTATGGTGATACCATCTTTTAGTATTTTACTACCATTTTCATCAAATAGTACTTTATACTTTTTATCACATAATTGGCTAATACTAAGTAGATTAAATCCTAGCCTATCTACATGAGCAACATTTTCAATAGTTAGGGAGTTATGAGCGATCGTACCTTTGCCAATGATTTTGCTTTTGAGATTGCTACCAAAAGTGACATTACCTTCATACTCTTGGTATGATAAAAGAGACTTTGTTGCCGTCATGTGCCGTGAGCATCCACTATCTTTATCCACTCATCGGGTTCCAATCCAACTTTCAAGCATACCTAAGAAGCAAATAACTCAAGCATTTGGTCCCCGATATCTCATGGGTCCGTTTGGGTTAAACATACCATTTATTTGATTCATGTATGGAAGCGATGGGTAAGAGTTCCATGACATGTAATCTGGAGTTTGATATGGTCTAGGAAAGTTTTGATTCCAACCATTGTGTTGGTAGTTGGGTTGTACGTTGTGGTTGCTCTTAGGAAAGGCGTTTGGCAAAGGTGTTTTATGTCGTTGTAGAGTAGTTTTGATCTAAATTCATTTTAGCAAGTCCTACTCGATGTAATAGCTGGTTTTAGTTTAACACTATCCTTGGTTTTCTTTGTTACTTTGACAAATTTATTACGGTCCGTATCACAAACATTATGTCCTGCTGAAGTACCCACGACACCATTTCTTTCAACGGACGGAACCCTTATTTTGGGTCCATCTGGTTCGTGTTGTACTGCAGCAGTTTTGACAGCTTGTTCATCTTTTTCGGCCGTTTTGTTTTGACTCTTTGGAATTAATACCTCATTAAATCCTAGCCCATTCATGTCTCCTGGTGTTTTATGTATTTTAACTATTTCATCGGCAAGAGCGATGTTTTTTTTAAACCTTTTAAATTTAGAATTATGTTCGATTAGAACATCTTGCGTGAGCTTTAGTTTTTCTATTTCAAGATTAAGCTCTTGACATGATTTACAACCATCGTCATTTACTTTTCCCTTTTCTAGTCGTTTTGCTTTTTCTTTTAACTCATAGACTTCATTTTCCAAAAATTCCTTTTTAGTTTTTAAAAATTTATTTTTAGTTATGATTTTTAGACTTAGCTCACACAATTGATTGTATTGTTTTTGCAAAGTGTCATCATCAATAGAAGAATAAGAAGAGTCGGAATGTACCTCGTTTGACTCATGTGCCATTAGAGCGATCTCTTCCTTGCTTGACTCTTCATCATCTTCACTATCAATCCAGCACCACTTACAAAAGCTCGTTGAGTTTTGTTTTTAGGTGGCTTGGGACATTCTCTATGAGATGACTTGCATCACCACATCTAAAACACTTTCTTTCACCTTTACCCTTTTGTCATGCCGATCTTTTGAATGGCTTCTTTCTTCTCGAGGTTGTCTTACAAACTTTCCTCTTCTTCTAAAGAACTTTTTAAAGTCTCTAACGCCATGGCATACTCCTCATCTTCACTACAGAGCAAGATTCGTCATCATCACTTGATTCCGCCTTTGCTTTTAGAGCAATGGATTTGATCTTTTCCTTTTCCTTTGATGATCTCCGAATCTTTCTCCATCACCATTTCATGTACTTTGAGGTTACCGATTAGCTCGTCTAGTGACATTTTGAGAGATCTTTTGATTCTTCAATAGCGGTCACTTTAGCTCTCCATTTCGGATGGGTGCTCTAAGAAATTTCGACAAAGTTCTTACTACGAAAAGATTCATCAAGTGCTTTAAGTGATGTAATAATAGTATTAAAGCGAGCAAAGCCACAATCAATGGTTTCATCTTCAAGGATAACAAATTGTTCATATTGTTGAACAAGAAGATCAATTTTGTTATCCTTGACTTGTGAATTACCTTGATGTGTAACAATCAAAGATTCCCAAATATCATTGGCGGTTTCACACGTAAAAATTCTTTCATATTCTTTTCTAGGCAAAGCATTATAAAGCATCATTTTAGCTTCATTATTTTTAGCAATTAAATTTTTTTGTTCATCAACAGAAATATCCTTTGTTGTAGGAATAAAATCCCCTTTAACAATAACAAACTAAAGATCTAAATCTTTTGATTTTACATATGTTTCAAAATAATTTTTCCAATAGATAAATCCATTGGTTTCAAAGAGTGGTGGTCTTTGCATAGATTGCCCTTCTTTAAAGTTTTCAGATTCCATGGATCGTTTCAAGTTTATAAAATACAAATTATTTTAGAAATTCTTGAGCAACGAGGCTCTGGTACCAATTGTAGAAAACTAGAAGGGGGGTTGAATAGTTTACCGATTAAAAACTTTGTTTTGAAACTTATTAAAAGATCAATCGATATTGATCTTAGATATGTTAATGAAATAAGCAATATGTAAAGAGTAAATAAGGAAAGAAATGATCAAACCACAACAAGTTGTTTATAGTGGTTCGGTCTACAAGGACTCTTTCTCCTTGCCCTACTCCACTCCCCGAGTCTCACACTCAAGAGTTTAACTTCACTAGTCAACAAGCTCCTTTCACCGGTGGAGAAACCTTTACACTTCGCTTACACTATTTCTGACAATAAGCTAAATGTCGAGTTCTTTCCAAGGGTACAACCACTCCCACACACAATGTATTTTGAGGACTAAAATACTAACCACTCACACTCACAAGATTATGATAGTTTAGTACAACAATGAAGTATGAATCAACACAAGATCATACAACACTAAACAAACAAGACTTCCAACTTCTCGTTGAAGCTTGAATGTGACTTGATCTTCTTTGCTACAAAGAGATCACTAATATGATATGAAACCGAGTTAGAAAGGTTAGAGAGACATGTATGAGAGTATGATAGAAAGGATAAGAAACTACTTGGTATGGCTTTGCTATTTATAGCCAAAACCATCGCCAGGCACCACGGACCGGGACCCCTTAAAAGGGTTTCGCGTTATAGCTTTTGGTGCCGCCGAGGTCCGACACGAAAGATATCAAGATCTTGCCAAAGTCAACCATATCTATGCAAGATTGTGTAAGATATGAAGAGTCCAAATCTACACAAAATATCTAATGAAATCTTCCAATGATTTCTATGATGCATCACATGATGTCATATGTTGTTTTTCTATTTTTAGAAATATGCAAATACATAAGTAATGTTTAGTTTTTAAGAAACTAAAACATTCTAAAAACTCCTATCATACATTATGGTTAGAGTCATATTAAGATATGATTAATCACAATGTAAATGCTTGAGTGATGAAGATATTGTTTGAAAAAGCTTGTTTTAATATCTATTAAACTTGACAAGCTTTAAGCTTTATAAAAATTAAATTTACTTTTGTCGTTAACAAAACTTAGGTAAAGATCAAAAATATAAATAACGTTTAATGACAATATTTGTATTAATCGTATGCAAATGATCTCCATTTAGAAAACATGTACGGTTAAACCGACTAAAAGAGTTGGTAACTGATAAGTATCAAACTAACTGAACAAGTACTAAGCAAATTATGAGCATATTCCATTTTAGCCACAAAAGTGAAGTGTTGATAAAAACAATACCTCCAAAAAGATTGGCTTCTCAAAATACCATTGTGCGACTTGTATTGGCTCCATTAAAATTTGACACATGTGCCAGTGCGACTTGTGCAAATTATATGACTGTCAATATTTGGGACACTTATCAATTTATTAATGGAGTCGCACAAGTCAAATCGGGGAAAATATGGAAGTCACTTTTTTTAGGTATTTCTTTATTCAATGTTTTGGTTTTGGGGCAAAAACGGAATTTGCTCGAAAATTATAGTATTCATTTATACATTTACCGTGGGAAACAACATCGTTTAGAAGATCTCCAAAACGATGCCTTTTTTTTTTTAATTCTTTTGGTTTGAACGACGTCATTTTATGTTTTAAAATAACTTGCTGTTAAAATGATGTCGTTTTGTAACTGAAAACATTGGCATGTGTCTTTCAAGAGTGGTACGTGTCTTTTTTGAAGTTTATGTGTCTTTAATCACACACATTGAATCTAACACAAACATCACAATATTTTTTGGACATGTCATCCGATGGTGGTGATGGTGTGTGATAATGTTGAGCTTAGTCGAGTGATCGGTTTATTGGTTTGAATATTAGTTATCCCTCATTCGTCCAGTTAGATCTAAAAGTGGTGGTTAAGTGATCGTAATTGAAGTCTTATTGTCGTCCGATTGGTTAATATGCGTTTTTTTTTACTACCCGCTTGGTTCAAAGTGGGGAAAGGGAAAGGGAAAAGGAAAGGGAAAGGGAATGCAAAGGAATGAGTGAGGTGGGTAATCAATACCTTACCCCTCAATTTATTCTATAATGGTTCATTACCCATTACGGGGTAATCAATCCTTTACCCCTCCCTAACCAAGCACTATATTATAAGTAAGGTGGGCCCTCTTGAATACCTTACCCATTCCCCACCACCCCCTTAACCCCTAACCAAGCACACCCTTAGTTTTTAGGCTATTAGTTGATTGATGTTTCATGCTGATCTTGTGCAATTTGTAAGATTGTTGTGGAATTGGTTAATGAATCGTATTTTTTTTTATAGTTTTTAGGCTACTAGTCTTAATATTTCTATCTGATTTTATATGATTTGCATGTGTGCCAATTTGGTGCAATTTGTAAGATTTGTTATTGAATAATTTGTTATAGTTAATATTATTGTAAGAAAACCACCTTATGGATCATTTCACACTAAGATTAGATAGAAGGTTTTTAGAGAGAGAAAAGAGAGAGTGTAGAGAAAGAAAGTAGTGGAGAAAGGATGGCGAGAAAAGAAAATGTTGGTGAAACTTAAAATTATCAAATGAGGTCTCACACCGCATCTTATATTTTGTTACAAGATGATCATCGGCTTAGTTGGGCTTGTACATGGGTTGGACTTGGACTACATGATTTACTAGAACTAACTTAACCATCCCAAGTCTATACTTGCTTACTAAGCCCATTACATATTTGCTAGTGTGTTACAATAAAGGTTACAAGAATACAAGGTTCATAGAAGTATGAATGACCATCACTTGAAATGCTAACAATCTCCCTATAAAGGGTGGTCATTTATAAATGATGCATCTTCAGTCTTTGAACTTGGATCTTGAATCTTCAACACTTGTTTCTTGATCTTGAACATTGTTTGTAAAATATTGATAGACTTCTTTGTTCCGTTCATGCTTGTGATCTCTTTTCTTGCATTCGATCAACATCTTCCGTTCATGTAGTTTATACTTAGATCTTTACTCTGATGTCTTTCCCCGCATCTTCTCTTGACTTTGACTTGTTCTTGACTTTGAATTTGATGTATCTCTTTGCCTTAATAATCTTGTCTTGAACTTTTTGAGGATTGATCACTTAAGTATGAGTATGTGGAGTTTGAAGATGTTGATGTATATTGTGGTGCATCAGGAGCAGTCGTAATCATCATTACCTGTCACATAAAAATGTACATGATAATAATGCCAGGCCAATCAATCATCATGGAACTTTTCTTAGAGAATTGTTCTACTACGATTGTTTTACCTATGAATGTCTTGATTTCATTCACCTTGGTCGGGCAGAATTAGCCTCTGAATCCCGTTAAGGACTGATATCAATACATTATGTCATTAGGATTCAATTCATAAAAGGATATCCTTGGTAGGGTTTCAAACTCAAAGTGCCAGATAATCCAAAAGGATTACCCCACCTACCGTTACCTGAATCGGATGCCCTCAAGAAAGCTAAAAGCAATACATGCTAGCCGATGGAGTATACTTAAGTTTTACTCCACGATTGTAGATCGTTTGCGATAAAATTACCACCAAAAAGAACATCCACGCTTAATCCATAAAGGATTGACTAGGAGACCCAATATCAGTGTTGTTTGATGTTGACACCGGTGGGATTTACATCAATCATCGTGGAATACTAAGTGATTACCACTATGAGTGTTCTGGCAAGATTACTAAGATCTGTGAATGACTCTCGTACAACTTGTGTTTTAATTTATGAACAACAAGTGTATATATATGGCATTTGTGTCCCGTGGAGATCTTAAATTTGTATCTCATGGCTCTAGACTCGATAAGTGCGTTTTAGTTTAGTGAGCAGAGGCTGGAGTACTCCACCTTTTTAATATCAACGATTCTCAGAATGAGATGTTGATAGATTACGTGCTTGTCTTTGTAAAAAATTTAACAAGAACCTTTTGAGAAGAACTTGAGTAACTGGGGAAGGGTTGTGCATTGCATCACTAGGCCCATGATGTCTGTCTTCAATACCGGTATCATCTTTGTGATAACTGGTAGTAGATGTATTGACCGGTTTACCTCTAAGTTTATAAGGGTGTGTTTTGAGAACTTTAAACTTTTAAAAGTTTGAGTGATGAGTCTTCTTGAGCAAAATGTGTAAATACTCATCATTTTAAGTGACAACTATCCCTCCGAACCAACTTGAAGTTATCATTTATATTTCAATCAAGAGTCAATCTGAATCGCAAAACGCGTCTAAAATGCTCGAAATGCATCAAAATACCGAAAATATTCCAAAATTACATTTTATATGTTTCGGATGCAAAATGTTTAAAATCGATGAAAATTGAGCAAAGTTTGCTAAATTGGCGCTTTCATCCCCAAGTTTCTAAAATTGTCAAAAATAGTCCCCGAGTCAAAATTTCAAAGAAAAGTCACCAAAGGTCCTTTTAAAATCATAAGTTGTCAAATTTAGTCCTTTGGTGAAAAATATCAAAAGTTTGAGAAAATTACAAAATGGTCCTCCAAGTTTGAAAATTGGCGAAATTAGTCCTCGAAAACGGGAAATGGCAATTTTGGTCCTGTGCTTTTGAAGATTGTCAATTATGGTCCTTGGAGAAACTTTGTTTAATTGGCGGTGTGGTCCCTAATGAATTGGCTAATTACAAAACAAGTCCTTGTCTTATTAACTAAACCTATGACTTGTCAAAACCCTTTTGACCCTCGCCAACCTTACCTTTTGACCCCTTACCCATTTTGACCCCCTGGTCAACAAAGCAGTCAAACTGCTCCTTCCCTCCCACCTCCTGCTTAACCACTTGCTCTGCTAAGCTTCTGCAACTCCTTATCCCAACACCTTTTTCCCCTTATCTCTTCCACACTCACCTACCTCATCATTACAAACCCACCCCCCTAGTTGCGCCTCGTAAGCCCCGTGTCAAATGACACCATTTCCCGCCAAAACCACAAAGTGGCCAAAACTCACAAAAAGTCTCCCATTGGTCAAATGGGGAGGTGGGATATGCTCAGATGGACACGTGGAAGAGTTTTGATCTATAAAAGAAGAAGAAGAAAGAGGGAACGGTAGTAGTTAGTAGTTTTTATTTTCCTTAAATGTCGTTTTTAATTTAAAGTTCTTAAATTAGTGTAGAATCTGTTGTATTTTGTTTCAGTGTATCAAATTAAGGTGTATCCTTGTATTTCAACTCTTTCCAAGTATTAATTCAAAGTTCATGATAAGAATTTTTGTTTCATGGTCACTGTGAAAAATTTCCATTTCAAATCACTCTGCACATGTTCTTATTAGCTTATTTTTGTTAAAACAAGCTTACAAAAGCTCCTTATAGCTTTCTCAGAAACTTGCATTCGATTTCAAGCACTTTTGGATTTCATCAACCAAAGTCAACATGAAGCTCAAATTGGGTTTGGTGATGATCACCGTGTTGCGAGATGATGGTTATGGGTTTAAATAGATTAGTAGAGTGGTTCTTTTGGTTTGGTTTTGATCTGCAAACCCACCGGACGATGGTTAGTAAATTCCTCATGTTCAAATTTTAAGTCATATTGCGCTTTGGCTTATCTATACATCCGTGGTCACAAGTGTTTTCTATATGTTTATATAGTTGTCATTAGATCATATGAACTCGGTTTGATCTCCATCTCATGCTTGTTAACTATCTAGCTTTATTAAAATGTGCTTAATGCTTTAAAGGAGTGTTTGGATTTGTAATGGCGGATGTGCTAGAGGGTGTTTTGAGGTTGTTCTTGTTTGAACTACATCACCACACAATCTAGTAACTTAGTTTAAGCAATAAAACTTGTCCTTATTAAGTTAAAAGTCAATATTCCAAATGCCACCCATTCACAAATCCAATTGTTTGGACTTTGGGTTGCGATAATCATGCATATTGATATAAAAGTAGTTAATATAGCTTAAGTAAGTCTTATAGTAGCTTATTACAACTTATTTAGTCCTTAGAATCAATTAAAGTTTCATAAAAGTCAATCTTAGCTCATAATTTCAAAAGTCAAAATTCATTTACATGTTTTGAATAAACTTAGGAATTTTAGTGTAAGCTCAATTCTATGTTTTAGCTCAAATGCTTTTGAGATAGTAAACTTTAGTTGCTCTAGAAAATTAGAAAATAATAGTTTATATCTACCTAGCTTATTAAGTGCTTAATCAATAGCTTATTTTGAGACCCCTTTCGAAACCTCCCCAATGCGGTGATATGCACCATAACAATGGGTTTCCCACCACTTTGGTGGGTCCCACAGCCACACCAGTGGACCCCACTGGTGGATTTTGGTTCCTTTCCACTCACCACCCGGATGACCAGCCATTTCACCAAAGTTTTGAGCTTAATCGGTGTGGACCCCACTCTTAGATAAGCCTTAATATTGTCCCATTTTCCGAAAATTAGCTAGTTTCACTTTGCTCAAATCTTGGCTTAAACTGCTTTTCGAAGTTAAGAATGGTTGGAATAGGTTAGTAATTAGTTAATATAGCATAACTTAGCTTCGTGATTATTTGGTGGTCAATTGTAGCTTGTAGCTTATTTTGTAAGACTTATTTATAAGCCAATCCATAGCAGTTGCTTTTCCTCCAAATAAGCATATGTTTTTATATTTTTATAAACTTAGAATAATATTTTAACATTTTCCTGAATTTTCAGATTTTTCCTAGGTGTTTTGCTATTTTTCTTAATTTAAATTAGTTTTTAAGCATTTTAAATAGTTTTAAATACAAATAATTAAGAAAAGGTTTAAAAATAATTTTCATTTTTCTTAAGTTTAGATAAATATAAAAAGCCTAAAAGTATTTTTCCATAATTTTCTTAGTTTAAAAAGTATTTTTAGCATTTTAATTAGTTTTAAATAGTTTTAAATTAGTAATAAATATATAAAAGTCAAAAAATATATTTTCTGTTTTAAAATTAGTTTTATCATATTTTAGATTTTTCTAAGTCTTAAGTTTATTTTTCTAGTCTTATTTCATATTTTCTTTTATTTTAGAGTATTATTAAATAGTTATAAATAGTTTTTAATTAATAATAATTAGATAATTAGTTATAAAAATAATTTTCTTTTCTATAAATTTTCTTTTATCATTAGGATTGTAAAAATGTATTTTTATATTTTTAGGATTTATATTGTATAAGTTTCACTTTTTATTTTGTACGCTTTACGTAATTTTGTTTTAAAACGTAAGTTTTAGGTTTTAAACGTTCATCATTTTAAATATAGTGATAGCGTTTATTTAATAGATTTTATCTTTTAATTTCCTTTAATTTGCATTTAAGCCCTGTAGTTTATGGGCTTTTTCCTTAGTTATAATCATCTTCAAATCTCTTTTCCTGCTCAAATCTCTCGATCACTTTACGCTTGACTATTCTCGCACGTGACTTTCGTTGGGACTTAACGACACGGGAAACACTATACTCTCCCGATCTTCATTGCATTGGTGTGTGAGTGTTTTAAGTTCCTTACGGCTGGTCATTCATAAGTGATCACCAAAAACGTGAGAAAACTTGACGGTTTCAATATTTTTTGATCAAATTTTGGCGCCGCTGCGGGGACTGCTAATAGTCTTACGTTTAGCGTATTAGTGATTTGAATAATCACTCCTTGTTTATACCATCTATAAAATCAAAACCCAAAAGATTTTCATTCTTTGTTTCTACAAAATGTTTTCAAAATACCAAAATATTCCTCTTTACCCTCTTACCCTTTTGATTCTTCATTTCTTACCCTCTGTAAACCTTTGATTCTTTCTATGTCTTATCCTCACCCTCTTGGATGTCAATGGTGTGGTGGTCCTTATAATGGTGGCAATTGCCCCGGTTGTAGCATGGTGGAATCGTGAAACGGGTCCGCATATAACCGGGATCCCTATTCCTACCATAACACAACCGATTCATTCCATCGGCTACCACACCGTGAGACTCAAGCAGCTTTCTTGTTGTGAGTACTGTGGTGGTTCACACTACGCTTCGATTGTCAATCGGAAACACGCTTGTCTATGAGCGGGTTCCCGATAACAATTATGACTACAACACTAACTCACGCCACATCGCTTTCTTGTTGTGAGTATTGTGGAGGTTCTCACCCTAGCTCGGATTGTCAAACAGGGAACCCATTTCCTTGTAACAATTACGACTCTTCGTATCAAGACCAACCTCCACAATGCCAAATGATTCAAGCGACTCCTCATGAAACTACGATGCACCTTCTATCAAGACTCGAGTTATTAAAAGAACTTAAGGAGGAGTCGGCTATGTCCTCCCAAGATAATCCAAATGAAAATCCATGGAAGTTTTGTTAGTCAAGAACGTCTTTGCTAAATTAGATTCCCAGATTCCATTGAAAACACTATTAGGGAATCAATTAGAATACAAAAGCATTCAAATCTAGCTCTCGATTCCGTTTCATTCCCGATGACGATGATGATGAAGTTACCCTTGATATTAGTCAACTTTGTGCAGTTCATCAAGTTCATCAATTGAAATTCCTTCCATGAAAAGTCGGGGAGAAAAGACTATGATGGAATTACTAGCGTAAGAACAAATGGAAAGTATAAAACATATGTATGCTAGTCCTTCTCAACTCCCTCGTCGGATGATATCCCGGCGGCTGAGATTCCATCTCGAACAACTACTATCACACCCGAAGCTCCCACTCACTCTCTAAACATGGGGACGAGCATCTTGACACTGTTCACGAAAAGGAACCGGACGAATTCATAAAGTCTAGTGTTGAGAACCTTGTCCCAATCCCAAGAGAGTCAAAGGAATTCTTGATCATGTGTGTGATATCCTCCTCCTCTTGTCTTCCAAATGATCATGTTGAGATGTCCTCCGATTCTATGATGATGAGTCGTTATCTTGTGGAGACATCGTTTATGTGGAAGATTTACCTTCCGAGCTTGATAGCTTAGAAGAAGAGAATGATGAAGTTCTCGACACTCGAAATCAAAGATGAAGCACTTCGTGCAACATTATTGAATGTCGGACTTCTCATTTCTAAAATCGAGGCTTTCAATGAAAACCTATTTCATCTCCTATCCCCATTAAGGATAGTGACATTCTTTCCGATGATTCTATTCCGAAATGAAAGCCTTCTGCTTTTGATAAAATGGGAGAGAAGATTAGTGGCGCACCACTTTTCATTCTCGTAATTCTCTCCCGATTATGAATCATTTACATTGGATGAGTTCACCAAAGAACCCACCGATACCAATTCGAATATGATTCATTTACCTTCATGGAGTTCTCGGATGAACTCACTCATATCATATCTCCACCGAGTATGATAACTTCTACTTTGATCTAGACACACCCGGATATGTCTAGACCAATTGAGCTTAAAGATGAAATTCATGCTAGCATGAATTCCCTTTCTGATGATGATGAGTTAGTCAAGATCATTATCATGATTTTCTTTCTTTTCTTCATATATCCCGTGGCTTCTCCCTGCTCTTCACTCCTTCGGAATGAAGATATTATCTTTGACCACAGCATTTCCATGTGCCATTTGTGAGTCGGTCCGCATCGTATCTCATCGGTGTGGAACTTTCACGTGCTTTCAATGTTTATCCAAACATCTTGAATGAAAGTCCGATGGAGATTGTCTATTCCACCTACTTCCCATGAACCAATTAATTGGGGTCGAGTCAAGCTAGCGACTCGGTAATCAAAAACAGAGCTTAACATGGGTTTTCACCCGTGTGTCCCACCCTAGTGTGGGGAGATGCCCACATGTTGTATATAGATCTAAAAATGAATGAAAATTGTAAATACTAAAAAGAGAATAATTGTTGTGTTTCCACACTTAGCTAGTAATGTTATCTTTTACGTTCTAAGTTTCGACATTACAATGGTACTTTGAATATTGAGGACAATATTCATTTCTAAGTGTGGGGAAATTCGCTAATTTGATCATAAATGTACCCTTTAGTCCCTTTTCCCCAAAATGGCCAAAATTTAAAAATTTTTTTAGTGGAAGTACTATGTACTAAACACAACAAATGGTAATCACCCACCATGTCTAACCCACATAAGGATTGGCTAATCCAGAGCAAACGGCTCTTGGTAAAGATATCTCAAATCCGTTGACGACCACAATTTGCCCAAAATTGTATGGTATTCACCACCATATCCTTAAAAGTGAAGAGTTGGCTAGCCCGCAAGTTTATGGCTTGTGGTAAAGGCGATGGAAAATCCATAATTGGTAATCACTCACCAAAGATAATATTGATAATTTATCTAAGAGTTGGCTAGTCCGTATGGTACGGCTTCGGTAAAGACAAAACAAATCCGTTGAAAGTCGGTGGTTTGCTCAAAATCACATGGTTATCGATGTACCATGGTTCTTACTTGAACTCGAAACATTTGGCTACTCGAAGTAATGGCTTTTGGTAAAGAGATTAAAATCCATTATGTTTTCTCAAATCATTGCTAGGGACTAGCAATATCTCGATGTGGGGATTGATGAGTGTGTAAATACTCATCATTTCGAGTCAATCTGAGCTAAAAACGCCTAAAATGCTCGAAATGCATCAAAATATCGAAAATATTCCAAAATTACATTTTATATGTTTCGGATGCAAAATGTTTAAAATCGATGAAAATTGAGCAAAGTTTGCTAAATTGGCGCTTCATCCCCAAGTTTCTAAAATTGTCAAAAATAGTCCACGAGTCAAAATTTCAAAAGAAAAGTCACCAAAGGTCCTTTTAAAATCATAAGTTGTCAAATTTAGTCCTTTGGTGAAAAATATCAAAAGTTTGAGAAAATTACAAAATGGTCCTCCAAGTTTGAAAATTGGCGAAATTAGTCCTCGAAAACGGGAAATGGCAATTTTGGTCCTCAGTACTTTTGAAGATTGTCAATTATGGTCCTTGGAGAAACTTTGTTTAATTGGCGGTGTGGTCCCTAATGAATTGGCTAATTACAAAACAAGTCCTTGTCTTATTAACTAAACCTATGACTTGTCAAAACCCTTTTGACCCCTCGCCAACCTTACCTTTTGACCCTTACCCATTTTGACCCCCTGGTCAACAAAGCAGTCAAACTGCTCCTTCCCTCCCACCTCCCGCTAACCACTTGCTCGCTAAGCTTCGCAACTCCTTATCCCAACACCTTTTTCCCCTTATCTCTTCCACACTCACCTACCTCATCATTACAAACCCACCCCCCCCCTAGTTGCAGTCTCAGAAGCCCCAGAAGTCAAATGACACCATTTCCCGCCAAAACCACAAAGTGGCCAAAACTCACAAAAAGTCTCCCATTGGTCAAATGGGGAGGTGGGATATGCTCAGATGGACACGTGGAAGAGTTTTGATCTATAAAAGAAGAAGAAGAAAGAGGGAACGGTAGTAGTTAGTAGTTTTTATTTTCCTTAAATGTCGTTTTTAATTTAAAGTTCTTAAATTAGTGTAGAATCTGTTGTATTTTGTTTCAGTGTATCAAATTAAGGTGTATCCTTGTATTTCAACTCTTTCCAAGTATTAATTCAAAGTTCATGATAAGAATTTTTGTTTCATGGTCACTTTGAAAATTTCCATTTCAAATCACTCACACGTGTTCTTATTAGCTTATTTTTAAGCTAAAACAAGCTTACAAAAGCTCCTTATAGCTTTCTGTAAACTTGCATTCAGTTTCAAGCACTTTTGGATTTCAGTCAACCAAAGTCAACATGAAGCTCAAATTGGGTTTGGTGATGATCACTGGTGTTGCAGATGATGGTTATGGGTTTAAATAGATTAGTAGAGTGGTTCTTTTGGTTTGGTTTTGATCTGCAAACCCACTGGACAGTGGTTAGTAAATTCCTCATGTTCAAATTTTAAGTCATATTGCGCTTTGGCTTATCTATACATCCGTGGTCACAAGTGTTTTCTATATGTTTATATAGTTGTCATTAGATCATATGAACTCGGTTTGATCTCCATCTCATGCTTGTTAACTATCTAGCTTTATTAAAATGTGCTTAATGTTTAAAGGAGTGTTTGGATTTGTAATGGCGGATGTGCTAGAGGTGTTTTGAGGTTGTTCTTGTTTGAACTACATCACCACACAATCTAGTAACTTAGTTTAAGCAATAAAACTTGTCCTTATTAAGTTAAAAGTCAATATTCCAAATGCCACCCATTCACAAATCACTTGCTTGGACTTTGGGTTGCGATAATCATGCATATTGATATAAAAGTAGTTAATATAGCTTAAGTAAGTCTTATAGTAGCTTATTACAACTTATTTAGTCCTTAGAATCAATTAAAGTTTCATAAAAGTCAATCTTAGCTCATAATTTCAAAAGTCAAAATTCATTTACTTGTTTTGAATAAACTTAGGAATTTTAGTGTAAGCTCAATTCTATGTTTTAGCTCAAATGCTTTTGAGATAGTAAACTTTAGTTGCTCTAGAAAATTAGAAAAATAATAGTTTATATCTACCTAGCTTATTAAGTGCTTAATCAATAGCTTATTTTGAGACCCCTTTCGAAACCTCCCAATGCAAATGATATGCACCATAACAATGGGTTTCCCACCACTTTGGTGGGTCCCACAGCCACACCAAAGGACCCCACTGGTGGATTTTGGTTCCTTTCCACTCACCACCCGGATGACCAGCCATTTCACCAAAGTTTTGAGCTTAATCGGTGTGGACCCCACTCTTAGATAAGCCTTAATATTGTCCCATTTTCCGAAAATTAGCTAGTTTCACTTTGCTCAAATCTTGGCTTAAACTGCTTTTCGAAGTTAAGAATGGTTGGAATAGGTTAGTAATTAGTTAATATAGCATAACTTAGCTTCGTGATTATTTGGTGGTCAATTGTAGCTTGTAGCTTATTTTGTAATCTTATTTATAAGCCAATCCATAGCAGTTGCTTTTCCTCCAAATAAGCATATGTTTTTATATTTTTATAAACTTAGAATAATATTTTAACATTTTCCTGAATTTTTCAGATTTTTCCTAGGTGTTTTGCTATTTTCTTAATTTAAATTAGTTTTAAGCATTTTAAATAGTTTTAAATACAAATAATTAAGAAAAGGTTTAAAAAATAATTTTTCATTTTTCTTAAGTTTAGATAAATATAAAAGCCTAAAAGTATTTTTCCATAATTTTCTTAGTTTAAAAAGTATTTTTAGCATTTTAATTAGTTTTAAATAGTTTTAAATTAGTAATAAATATATAAAAGTCAAAAAATATATTTTCTGTTTTAAAATTAGTTTTATCATATTTTAGATTTTTCTAAGTCTTAAGTTTATTTTTCTAGTCTTATTTCATATTTTCTTTTATTTTAGAGTATTATTAAATAGTTATAAATAGTTTTTAATTAATAATAATTAGATAATTAGTTATAAAAATAATTTTCTTTTTCTATAAATTTTCTTTTATCATTAGGATTGTAAAAATGTATTTTTTATATTTTTAGGATTTATATTGTATAAGTTTCACTTTTTATTTTGTACGCTTACGTAATTTTGTTTTAAAACGTAAGTTTTAGGTTTTAAACGCTCATCATTTTAAATATAGTGATAGCGTTTATTTAATAGATTTTATCTTTTAATTTCCTTTAATTTGCATTTAAGCCCCGTAGTTTATGGGCTTTTTCCTTAGTTATAATCATCTTCAAATCTCTTTTCGCTCAAATCTCTCGATCACTTTACGCTTGACTATTCTCGCACTGCTGGGACTTAACGACTGGGAAACACTATACTCTCCGATCTTCATTGCATTGGTGTGTGAGCTGTTTTAAGTTCCTTACGGCATTCACAAGGTCATTCACAAGTGATCATGCCTTGCTTGGAATCGAGCATATAAGCAAACAACAAACATAATATATGGTCAAATTGTTGCTAGATCCATGAGAGACCTGATCATACTTTCATATTTTCTTGGATCAACAGGTTTCCCATGTAAATCAATATATACCTTTAGTGTAGTAGCCATTGGTGTACCAATACGATCACAGGAGTCCATTCCATGTTTTTTCAAAATTTCCATGGTATATTTTGATTGGTTGAAGATATCACAAGGGGGTTGATGAACATGTAATCTAAGTAAAAAATTCATTTCCCCTGATGCAGGATTTAATATTTATATTTTCTCGTCTACGTAAGGTCTTCCTAATGCACTAACGAGCAGTGAACCCGATCGTGCTTAGTATAGAAGGTGGTAAAGCCGAGGTCATTCCCAAAAGCTATGTAGATGAGTATCCTCATAAGTATAAGTGTCACTTGTTTTAACTGGTTTTGAGGTTAAAATGATTAATTAAACTAAGAAATGAAACAAAACACGTAAAGTAAATAAAGGTTATGATCAATGGAGAGAAAGTGTGTTGACCTAATTAATCATCCTATCATGTAATGTCTATGTTTTATTACTTCCAATTGATTCAGGTGGTGGTTTAAGTCGCTAGGACAACATTTGGTCAATTCATCCTAACCTATCAACAAAGGCTCCTACCCGACGTCAAAGGTCTACCCCTTGAGGAGTCGAGGGTCTTAAGTTACCTAAGCCAAGTCATTAAGTACCCTACATGCAAGATTTGAAATAATGAGTGCCCGGGCGCTAGCATCTTAGACACTCATCCCTAACTTCTTAAGTTCATCCGGCGACCGGTGATCATTTAGTCAGTTCACACAAGAGAGGAAGGGTTTTCAGTTGATCAATTCTTACACTTCCAAACTCTACCTACCTACTTAGGGTCAGTTTGTCAATTCTCCTCAGCAACTAGATACGACCGCATTTCAAAACTACCGAAGCTAGGGTAACTACCAACGAACTATGCATGCATACACTAGAAACAATTATTTGGAAGCATGAAAACACAAACAATACATTCAAAGAATCATAATTAGGCTAGCACCAAAGGTGCTTAGCCGATCATATTGAAAGAAACAATGAATTTAATGTTTAACATAATGAAACACATAAATTAAAAGTAAAAGATAGAAATGATCGCTAATGCTTATCGATATAGAGTGATTCCTACCTTGGAGATGGCCTCGTATGCTCCGTATGATCTACCTTTGGAACCCTCTTCACGTTCTCTACCTTTGAGTTGTGAGTGAATGATGTGAAATGCAGAATTTAGGGCTTGTATTTATAGGCACGATCATAGTTATGGCGTAACTTGAGTTGAGAGTTTCGTCGTAACTTAATTATCTTTCAAATATAACTCTCGTTAGATAGACTACGGCGTAACAATAGGGAAAGGTTACGCCGTAGTTACCAGCTCCGCCGTATAGTAAATGTTGGTTACGCCGTAACTTAATTACCTTCAAAACAGAACTCTTGTTAAGTAGACTATGGCGTAATGCTTGTGAGGAGTTACGCCGTAGTTGATGGAGGCGCGAAATATTTCATGACCTAGATGATTACAGCTTAACCTTAGTTGGGAGTTACGCCCTAATTGCTGTTGAGTAGGCAATCCGAGATAAAACACTAGTTATGGCGTAATGTGAGAGAATGAGTTACGCTGTAGCTTCTTCATAAGTAGCATACTATCATAAGCCATTAGTAAAATCTCAAAATTCGCGTCTCTTAAGCTCCAATGCTCATAATTTACCTGAAAGTGAAATATAAAGGAATACAAGCGTAAATCCATATAAATGACATAAAATACGAGCATAAACGGGGGACATTGACACTAAAAAGTCAGGACTATTTGATGTTATGAAATATCCCCCCACTTGAACTCTACTTGCCCTCAAGTAGACCTTATTAGAAACTTTTCTAAAAACATACCCCCCATTACCTGAAAGATATGAGTTTAAAAATCCCTTGTGCTAGAATAATTCAAAGTCAAACACCTCTCAAAATGGGAACAAACACTAAAATTCTCTCATCTAGTTTAAGTGTCAAGTTCGGGGTGATCATTTAAAGCACAGTCATAGCATGTATTCCATCATAAGCTTGGCGGTCACAAAATTCTCCACCACTAGAGTTAAGGACTAAACAATCTTTGAAGGCAATATGGGTGCACACAACATAGGTTGTAAGGGTGAAATGTCATTACTAACATGTCAAGGAAAGGTGGACAAAATCAATGATATATGACCAAATCCATGGCCAAGACACCAAAGATTGCTCGCTTCATCACCTAGACATGCTTCATGACTAAAAGGTAGGATAAGACATGGGAAATAATTGGTGTAAAAATAAAAATAACGAAATAAATAGTCTTCACCTATAACCAAGTTATCACCGCCTACCGTCCATCCAAAGTTCAAGCTTTAAGATGAAGAAACCGGATCATGATGTATCCAGTAGATGTGCCATTAGCGGACATCGTGATGGGCACATTACCTGTTCTCTAACTGTTGGCGTAATTGACCGAGGTGACCTCCTAGTTACTTAATATCTGATGAGCTCCTTATCATAGTGCTTATAACATTGCACTTAACAATAAACAATAAACTACTATTTTTTTTGGAATCATAACTAAAAACATAACATCCCCCCACTTGAGATGAACATATAATGAGAATATGGGGGGTCTTCGATGATCTTCAAATATAAGTCTTTGACGAAAGCATGATTTCCGAACCTCTCTACTTGACGGCTTCCTTCAATGACTCAACATACCTGACATGCTCATATTCTTCTTGTAGAGAGTGCTCTTGTATAGCATGAATGCTCTCCTTGGCCATCTTCATATCACATCCAAGTCTATCAAGCTGCTTGGTGATGTCACCAATGTCATCCAAGCTGTTGCTATTTATGGCCCAAGTGGTTGCTCCATCATACCAGTTTCGTGAATGGTCAGCCATCATTTCAATTGATCTAAGGGCTTGTGTTGGTGGCATCATAGGAATCGGCCCTTGAGAGTCGAGCATTTGGCGGGAAGGGATGTTTAAACCATTATAAAAAATAAGGACTTTCTGATGGTTGCTGAGATCATGCGTTGGGCACATGTAAAGAAGGTCATTATATCTTTCCCAAGCTTCATCTAGCGTTTCATCCACCTTCTGCTTGAATCTCCTTATTTCATCCATCTTCTTGGTAATCTTTGAAGGAGGATAATATCTTCTAATAAATGTTTTCTCCAAAAGATTCCATGTATTGATCGACCCAAAGACGAAGCATCTTCATCCATCTTACATTTGCACGGTGAGTGTAATAGGGAACACTCTAAGCATTAATGCATCTTGAGAAACTCCTGGAGTGTGGAAAAGATCTGCGATCTCCAAAACTCTTCGCACATGCAGGTGGGCATCATCATCGTTAGTTCCCACGAAAAGTTTTTGTCTAAGTTCCCTCATGAACTGGCAGTTGATCTCAAACTCGATGTCATCATTAAACTCAGGATATACTATGCCCGATCTTTGTTCACCTTGAGTTAAAGCAATGTATTCTTCCATAGTGAGCATGTCAAAAGTTGAATCTTCCATATCCTGAAATATCAAAAACAAACAAAAACAGAAAAGAAGAGAAAAAGAAAACTAAAAAGAAAAACTTAAATTAAAATCCTAAATAGCTCCCCGGCAGCGGCGTCAAAAACTTGATGCGTGTTTCTTGACAAGGTCTTAAATTTATAGTGTCTCGTTATACCTATGGTCTACCTAGTGCACTAACAGGCGGTGTACCCGGTCGTGTGTAGTGTAGTATTCGGTAAAACCGAGGTCGTCCCAAGAGTTACGCGGATTGGAAATTAACTTAAGTCTATGTCACGATATTAATGGCTTTTAAGATTGAAATAAAATTAACTAATAAAACAAAGAAATAAAAGAAAGCAGATAAAGGCAAAAGATGTGATCAATGAAGGAGAATGGTGCTAACCTAGTTACTCATCCTAGCTAGTTATGTCTACGTCTACTTACTTCCAATTACTTCAGGTGGGGTCAAAGTCAAGAGGACGACATTTGGTCAATTCGCCTAACCTATCAAGAAAAGATGCCACCACCTGGAGAAATCAAAGCACTGTTATAAGTCCTGTTGTTCCCGGTCCCTTAAGCCGAGTCATTAAGTACCGCTACATGCTAGATTTATAATAGTGAGTGCCTGGCCGTTAGGAACTTAGACACTCACCCCCTAATTCTTAAGTTCATCCAAACGATAGGTGATCAGTTGGTCAAATAGCACAAGTAGAAAGGATCGTCAGATGGTCATATCTTACCCTTCCCATCTTAGTCCTCTCACCTAGGGTCAGTTGGTCATATCTCCTAGGCAATTGGCCTCTACCGCCATTCAAAACTACCGAACCAAGGGTGGCTACCAATAAACTATGCATGCATACACTTAGAAATAATTGTTCGGAAATAAAGTAAACGTAAACAAAACAATTAAGGAATCATAACAAGGCCAGCACCAGGGTGCTTAGCCAAACATATAGTAAATCATACCAACAAAAATAAATAAATCATAAATTGAATTGAACATAATGTTTGATACAAATTACTTGATGTAGAGCTAATAATGATGATGATTGCGGTGAATTCTTCCTTCAAACCGGCTTGATTGCTAGAAAATACCCTTGAGTGGTGCCCTAATCGACCCACAGGAGAGGAGTGAAGAGATACTCAAAATGCATTTAGGGCAGTATTATAGGTCATGACATGGTTACGGCGTAACCTTAAGTGCAAATTACTGTTGAACTAACAACGAAATCCGGATCTCGAACAATTACATCGTAACTAAAATAATTAGTTACGTTGTAACTAAGTTACGTCGTAACTAAATCTTTCAATTACGTAGTAACTTCGATTTCGTACTTTTTCTAATCATGATAATATCTTGAAACATTATAAGCCTAGTTGACACTTTTGGCCCCTGATCGTTCTTCGTCATTTATTTTTTAGTCCAAGAAGTAAATAAACTTCATATGAATTGTCACTTTCAGTCCCCGATCGTACTTGCTATTTTTACTTTTCATCCTCGGAGTAGATATTATCTTCATTTAGCCACGGGACTTCAACTCCTTAGCGCCAAGTTAATAATTACGGCGTAATTAAATAACCGAATTACGTAGTAACTCTTCAACCGTATATTCATATCCGCTCCGTAATTATCTCTACACAGTAACTAAATTGCCATGTTACGTCGTAACCTTCATAAAATAATTATGGCGTAACCATAAGAGATGGTTATGCCAGATCCTTCAAAGCTCATATTTACCGTAACCTTATTAGCTAGTTACGGTAATCTTCATATAAAATCCAAAGGCCCTCGTAAATCAATCCTCGAACATATACTTGGCCTTTTATCACTTCTTTTCTCGCTCCAACGCCTCATTTATCCTCGAAATGCAAATATGAACGAATATGAAAGAATTAAGTACCATATTAATGCAAATGAGGCCATAAACACGGAATTTGATATATAAAAGATCGGGCTAATTTGATGTTATCATATAGAAATAGGGAAATAGAGATGAAACCATATATTCTAATGAGTTTGTCAGCTTAATTTTCTTCTTCTTCCAAGCGTCCACTGGAGTAATCATTACCTGCACAAAATCTGATATACAAACAAAAGAGTTTTATTAAGTTGTGGCACCAACCCACACTTAAGTTTAACCAAAGGTTTAAACTTTGGGGCGTGACCACATAAAATCAAATCTGAAACACACGGGTTGCCACCCGAAAAGCGCTTGTTTTATTAACGAGTCATCAGCCTGACTCGAATCTTCCCGAATTTACTTGGCCACATATGCAGCCTTGAACATTTTGAAAAGTTCGGGGACATACATGAATTCTTCACCAGTAGCATCAATATCGCTCTATATGAACTCAGCAGATGGTTTCCAAGGAACTTTTTGTTTGATTCTTCCTGGAAAAGGTGCTACGAAGGTGATGGTTTTGAATTCATTTTCAGGTGAAACTGTTTCAACTGATATTTCATTCATTTGATCCTTAACATAGTATAGTTTGATTCGGTGCCCATTAACGACTAAACTTCCACCCTGTTTGTCATAAAGTTCGACATAACCGGATGGATATCCATGTTTAACGATATCTGGTCCAAACCATCTTGGTTGTAATTTAGGAGCTTTGAATTTGAATTTCATGTTGAAAAGCAGAACTTTATCTCTGGCTTTGAATTCTTTTCGAATTCTCAACTTTTTGTCATGATAAGCTTTTGCTCTTGCCTTATACAGTTTGGAATTTTCATAAGCTCGGAGTCTTAATTCGTCGAGTTTGTGCAATTGCAGGAATCTCTTCTCTCCAAATATTTTGAGATCGGTGTTACGGTTTCTAAGAGCCCGAAGAAGTACGATGTTCAACTTCGAATGGCAAATGAAAAGTTTTTCCATAAAGGAGTCTCGTAAGGAGTTGTGCCAATAGGGTTTTGTAAGTCGTGACGAAACACCCACGAGCATCGTCAAGTTTCTTCGACCACATCAAGGATTATCCTTCACTGTTTTTTCAAGTATTCTTTTAAGAGCTCAGTTGGTGTTCTCAACTTGGCCACTGGTTTGTGGATGATAAGCTGTCGCGAATCGATGATGAACCCCATATCTTTTCATGGTTTTCTCCATTTGTTGGTTATAGAAATGGGTTCCTCGATCGCTTATCAAGGCTTTGGGGATTCCATAATGAGCGAAAAGCTTTTTGAGAAAATTAATGACGACGCGAGCATCGTTTGTTGGTAAAGCTTCAGCTTCTGCCCATTTGGACACATAATCTATAGCAACGAGATTGTATTCGTATTTGTGGGATTTAGGAAATGGTCCCATGAAATAAATTACCCAGATATCGAATATTTCACACACTTGAATGCTTGTCAACGGCATTTCGTCTTTGCGTGAAAGGTTGGTGGTTCTTTGGCAAGCATCACAGTCTGAACAAGTGTATGTGCTTCTTTGAATATTGTTGGCCAATAGAATCCAGCATCAAAAACTTTTTTAGCTGTGGTGGAAGGACCATAATGTCCCCAGTTGGGCTAATGATGACATTCGTCAAGAATCTTGGGTTTCGGAACCGAAAACACATCTTTGGATCATTCCGTCAAGGCACATTTTGAAAAGATATGGTTCTTCCCAAAAGTAGTATTTAAGTTCCGAAAAGAATTTGCTCCTTTGAGCGTGAGTTAAACCTTTTTTGATAATTCCTCCAGCGAGATAGTTCGCAAAGTCAGCAAACCAAGGATCGTCATTTCCATCAACGGTCATGAGGGTTTCATCAGGGAAGTAATCATCGATTTCTTCTTCCTTTAACTCCTCAAGATCTGGATTTTCAAGACGTGATAAATGATAAGTGGCTAAATTCTCTACTCCTTTCTTATCTTTGATTTCGATGTCAAATTGTTGGAGTAGCAGAATCCATCTGATAAGACGCGGTTTAGCATCTTGCTTGGTGAACAGATATTTGAGCGCCGAGTGATCGGTGAACACGACTATTTTTGATAGTACGAGGTAAGATCGGAATTTGTCGAATGCGAAAACTATGGCCAGTAATTCCTTTTCTATGACTGTATAATTTTTCTGAGCACTATTTAGTGGCTTGCTAGCAAAATATATGGGCCGAAAGTGTTTTCCTTCTCGTTGGCCTAAGACGGATTCAACAGCAAAATCGCTGGCATCGCACATAAGCTCGAAGGGTAGTGACCAATTAAGTGAAACCATGATCGGAGCACTAGTCAGTTGGGATTTCAACGTTTCGAAGGCTTTTATGCAATCAGCATTGAAGTCAAAGCAGAATCTTTGTCACAAAGTTTTGTCATCGGACGGGATATTTTTGAAAAATCTTTGATAAAGCGGCGGTAGAAACCGGCATGTCCTAAAAAACTTCTAACGGCTTTAACGTTAGTGGGTGGTGGAAGTTTCATGATAACATCGATTTTTGCTTTATCTACTTTCATGCTCACTTGGAGATCTTGTGGCCAAGCACAATACCTTCGGTCACCATGAAGTGACATTTCTCGATTAAGGATAAGGTGTGCGACTTAGCATCTTTCGAGCATTTTATCAAGATTGGAAAGACAAGCTTCAAATGAGTTTCGAAAATTGAAAAGTCATCCATGAAAACTTCCATGGAGGTTTCGAGCATGTCTTGGAATATGGCTATCATACACCTTTGAAAAGTCGCGGTGCATTACAAAGACCAAAAGGCATACCGATATCGTAGGTTCCAAAAGGACAAGTGAAAGTGGTCTTTTCTTGGTCATTAGGATCGATTGGAATTTGAAAGTATCCTGAAAATCCATCGAGGAAACAAAAGAATTTATTTCCTGCTAGTCTTTCAAGCATTTAATCCATGAACGGTAGTGGAAAATGATATTTTCTGGTGGCTTTGTTTAATTTCCGATAGTCAATACAAACGCGCCAACTAGTGATAGTTCTAGTAGGGACTAGTTCATTCCGTTCATTAGTCACAACCGTCATTCCTCCTTTCTTGGGAACACAGTGAACGGGACTCACCCAAGGACTATCCTCGATTGGGTAAATTATACCATCATCGAGAAGTTTTATTATTTCTTTTTTGACAACTTCTTTCATGTTGGGATTGAGTCGACGTTGACGTTCTACAACATGTTTGATCCCATCTTCAAAACTGATTTTGTGTTTGCAGAAATTGGGACTAATTCCTGGGATGTCAGATGTTTTCCAAGCGAAGGCTTGTTTATGATTTTGAGGACGTAAACTAAACTTTCTTTCTCATTGGCCTCGAGTAATGAAGATATGACTCTTTGGAAGAAGTGAGTTTTCCTCCAAGTAAGCATATTCAAGATGATCGGTAGAGGTTTGATCACGAGATCTTGGTGGTTCTTCGATAAGGGATTTTATTCTCATCTCGTCATCAAAAGTTATTTCTTCAAAATTCTCTTCCTCCATTTCTTCCTCCTCCGTGTTATCTCCTTGAACCTACTTTCATGAAATCATCAAACTCTTTGTCAAAGTCTCGTTTCATTGATTTTCTCGAATAGTCATGAATGGGTCGATTCGTTAAGTAATGCATCCAATTCTTCGTCGGTGACTTCATCGATAACATCGATGTTGAAACAAGTGTCATCATTGGAATGTGGATAACGCATTGCTTTATCGATTAGAAAGGTGATTCGATCTTCTCCAACTCCAAGGTTGAGTTCTTTTCCTTTCACTTTGATGATTGCATCAGCGGTATTTAGGAAAGGTCTTCCTAAGATGAGTGGGATTTTACTATCTTCTTCCATTTCTAGGATTACAAAGTCCACGGGAAAAATAAATTTACCGACTTGAACAAGCATATTCTCGTAATACCAACAGGATATTGATAAGAATGATTTGCTAATCGAATGCTCATTTTGTGGCTTAAGGTTTTGTTGCATAATTTGGAATACTGATGAATAAGGCATCAAATTGATACTATGCCAAGATCGGCTAAAGCATCGCATTAAATATTATTCCCAAAAGTACATGGAATAAGAAAGCTCCCAGGATCTCCAAGCTTTGGTGGGATTTTGTTTTGAACAATGGCTGAGCATTCTTCGTTAAGGAAAGTAGCTAATATTTGCTCTAGTATGCTTTTGTTATTAAGAAGTTCTTTCAAGAATTTCTCGTAATTGGGCATTCCGGCTAAGACATCAACGAGAGGAACATTGAGTCTAACCTCTTTGATTATTTCAATGAACTTTTTATAACGCTCTTCCATTTTTTCTTTTTTAAGGCGTTAAGGATATGGGATTTTTGGTGTGTACGCCTTGGCAGATGGGGTGGTTTTATTTTTGGTAGTTTGAGTTGTGTTGGTTTCCTCAGCTTCATCCTCACTATCTTGGGTGATAGGAGTATTTTCATTAGGATTCGGTGGTAGTTCGTACGAGAGACCACTTCTTGTGAAGACAGCATTGATATGCTCATTTCTCGTTTGTGGTGGATGATACGTTTTATCATTTGATGGTTTTGGGTTGGATTGGGTGTTACTTGTTAACGAACCAGATGGTCGAGAAGAATGTTGGTCAGAAAATCTGCCAAAGTTGTCCCTGCTCAACTTTGGCTTGGAGATTAAAAAATTGATTTTTGATGAAATCATTTGCAGATTTTTGAGCAGCCACGAATTCTCTCATGGTTTTTTCGAATTCGTATTCTTCCATCTTCTTCTCGAAGTTTTGTGGGGTCGGATTGTCAGTTCGGGGTTGAGAATCACGGTTGTCATCCCTTGGTCGGTGGTCTTGCCAATTTCTAGAATTTCGACCGTAATAATTACTACGATATCCTCCTCCACGATATCCTCCTTGGACATAATTTGCTTCTCCTTCGTTAGGTCTACCCATGGGCTTATCGTCGCACTCAGACGATGGGTGATTTCCTCCACAATTGTTGCATCCGTCTCGCATTTCCTTCATTTCTTCTTTGAGGTCTTTGTTATGCGAGTCGACTTTTGAGGCTAAGGCTTCCATTTTCTCCATGAGTTTTGAGGTATCGGTGTTTTCGACAAAAGCAACAGTTTTTCGAAGAGGTTTGGTTTTGGAATCTTTAGACCAATCGAGTTTGAGAAGTACTCGATCTTCGAGTAATTGGTGTGCATCGTTAGGAGTCTTATAGAGAAAAATTCCTCCAGCATCAAGGATGCCTTGAGAGATTTCATCTAGTCCATGGTAAAAGATTTGGATAATGGTTCCTTTGGAAAATCCATGTCCATGACAACTACGAAGCAAATCTTTTATCCGAAGCCAAGCTTCACAAGTGATTCATCGGGATTTTGTGAAAGCACGAATTTCTCCCATTAATCGATCAAACATGGCAGGTGGAAAGAATCGACTTACAAAGGCTTGCCTCATCTCCTCCCAAGTGTTGATAATTCCTGGGGTTAATTCATTGTACCATACTTTAACATCTCTGGTGAGTGATGATGGAAAAAGTTTGAATTTTATGGCATTGACATCGGTGTCGCCATAACGGAACATGCCGCAAATTTCGATGAATTCGGCAATGTGTTTATGCGGATCGGCCCGCGCGCGGCAATCGAATTGACGGCCTTTGATCATGGAAAGATGATGACCCTTCACGGTGAAGTTGTCACCAAGTTTGACAGCAACAATAGCACTCCTAGGGGTTGGTGCTACGGCTCGGTTGGTTCCCCACATGGGTTGATCGTCCGCCATGGGAAAAGGTAAATTGGTGAAAGGGTTGTAAACGACTTTGGCTTCTACGAGGTTATAAAATGGTGGGTTTGGTACTCTAGGTACACGATCGGCTAAGGGTATGAAAGGTGTTCTTCTTCTTCTTCGAATCAAACATTCGGGGTTGGTAAGAGGTGAGATTGGTTTTATTCCCGCTGTACGAGTGTTCATACAATGACCTAGAGAATCCAGGAAATATCTAAACACACGGACAAACAAAGAAAACAATTTTCTAGACAGAAAAGGGTAACCGGATCGGTTGCGAGGAGCGACCGATCGTTGGACCAATTCGATATGGTTTTTGCGCAACCGGATAGGTTGTGAGGCAACCGGATCGGTTGAAGCTTTCTGGAAAAATATTGGAATGAATCGACTGACGTGGATTCAAAATTTGCTGAAACACAATCAAATCCCCGGCAGCGGCGCCAAAAACTTGTTGTGCTTGGAGTGTACAAGTTTTAAATTTATAAAAGACGATTTACCAAATTTACCAATAACATATATGAGCAAGTGCACTCGTCCATTATAGCAAGATTATGAAGGTAAGTCAGGATCGTTCGCAGGGATTTGAGTGAATCTGATTAACAAGTTTGAATCAACTAAGACAATCCAAAAGCATATAACAACAAAAATAGATATAATGAAATTTAGATGATTAAAAACTACACTTGCTTAAACTAGTTTCTTATCCTTGATTAGTATGATTATGTTAACCTCTTTAACATATTGGTTATGATAATTAGTTGGTGTACTAATCTATTGTTCTTACAAGTTAAGCCTTCGTCAAGATTTTAGTTCATAAAAACAAGCATTAAGTTTAACCAATCAATTCAAGTTTCATAAGTTTATTTTCACAAACTTAAACACAAAAACATTCATTTGCTTTATAAAATTGCTTAAGAAATGGTCAATACAAAAGGTAACCGATCATAGACAAAAGGTTACAATTGATTGTCAACAACTAATCTTACTACCTTTTAGATGTGTCCAATTAATCCAACTTGATAATCAAAAAGCGTTCTTATTACAATCACACCTTAGTTCCTTTGTTTAATCAAGAATAATGGGTAAAAACAATCATCCATAGACAAAATGATTATAACTAGTTGAATAACAATAAGTTCTTTCGACCTCTACGATTACTATCAACTAGTCAAACTTGATTAACAAATGTCACTATGAAACTTTAGCATAATTGGATCTTAGAATCAACTTGAAATTGAATTAAAACATGTTAACACAATCACAAACTAATCATATGGAAATCAACATCATTTAAGCAAGTGTATAAAGAAACTAGCCACTCATAGCAAACATAAACATAAACTCAGAACTTTGAATATTAGAAAATATGATTAAGAGTCTTACAGTGCTAGGAAAAAGATTACAAATGGTGAAGTAATGAACCCAAAGTATTGGGGTAGACTCCTTGGGTTTTTGGCCTCCAAATGTGGTACTTCTGGAACTCCAAACTTTCCTGGACTTCTAAAAACGAATTTGAGAGCTTAAGAACTTTGTTTGATGAGTAGAGAGAGTTGTATTGAAGTGTGTGTCTCATATGCTCACAAGAGGTCTCTATTTATACTAGTTCTAAGGCCTAGGGTATTAATTGCTGAACTTGGCCTCCAAGGAGTTATGAAGGCACTATAATACACCAAGGGAAGGACCTAGAATCATTTGGATACAAAGGGGAAACATAGTGATGAAGATTTGGTAGAAACAGTCCTTCATCGGTCACATAACCAACTGATCCGGTTGGTCTTCTACAAGTGCTCCAACCGTATCGGTTGTGGGTGGCAACCGAACGGTTAGACTGGCCTCCTGGGCAATCTTTTATCTTCACCCAACCGATCCGGTTGGATCTAAAATCGATTTGGTTGTTCTTCCTAGGTGATGAAAAATCGACCTTTACTTTATTCTGACTTGTAGAGCTTGGTTCTTCAATCATCTTGGTCTTCTAGGGTACTTGAAATGTTGATTTTTGCTTGACATGCTTCACTAAAATGGGCATCTTCCAATTGTTGAACATTCTTTTACTTTTCCTTCCGTTTCCCTGCACTTGGTTATAAACACTAGACAAACATATTTTGATGCGATTAAGCACTAAATCATACAAATATAACCAAATAACATATACAAAAGCACTTATAACGCTACTAAAAACATGTACAATCTGAGCGTTATCACCTCCCAAGAGAGCTGTTACCTTGAAAGAACTAAAATGATTAGAAATGGTATTGATAATATATTGGTATGACAAGGTTGTTATAATTCATCGATATGCTATTATTCTACTCACACAGACACCGGAAATTTAGGGAAAATAGATAGAAAAGTGAAGCTTAACGAAGATTACAAATATGAATTGATTCACGATATAAAGGTTCAATATAGTGGTAATTATCACCAGTCTCCTTTGGTCGATTCCTCATAGCCTATGGTTCTTAGATTCCTCACCAAGATGAACAGGTCACCCGGGATCATTCGGCAACCTAATAGCAGTCAATAAGCACCAAATCTACTAGATCTAGATGGTTGGAACCAGGCCGTTAGGAACTTAGATTCCTCCTAACCTTTTAAATACCTCCACTTAATAGGTGATCATTTGGTCGGTTCGCACAACGAAGAGTGGTTGTACTATGGCCAATTCCTCCCATACTCGCCATCTCATCAGTTGAGGTCATTGGTCATATCTCCCACCCTTTAGATACTACCAAGCTTATAATACTACCAAGGCTAGCGATCTATGAAAAGACTAGCAAATGTCTATAAAGAATTAAAGAGAATAACAATAACATAAATGCAAACTTCAATTAATGATATGAATTCATACTATAAGTCCTAGAAAAATATAAAAATAATTCAAACTCGAATACAATGGGAATCATAGACGAGAAATTCGTTATTCAGTGCTCCTAAACCATGCTTCTTCTTCTGTGTTTTGATCCTCCCAAACCCTAGAAGGTTTAGGAAAGGAAAGATGCTTTGAACTGGTGAAACCTTCAACTATTTATAGGCTTCGAACTAGTTATGATGTAACCTTTTTAGGTAGTTACGTCGTAACCTCTTCAATCATTTTATGCTTATCCATGGCTACGGCGTAACCTTAGTTGGGGTTACGCCATAGCTTGTGTAAATCATGTGTATTTCTTCATTACGGCGTAGCCTGAGCTGAGGGTTACACCGTAGTCTTTGTCAATTGGGTTCTTATCAGTTGTTATGGCGTAACCTGAGCAGAGGGTTACGCCGTATCCTTCATAATCTTTAGTTATGTCATAACTTCATCACTTGGTTACGCCTTAGTTAAGAGACAATCAATCCATAGGGCTTAAAAACGTCCAGTAGCAGCTTCCTTATATCGAATAGGTCCTTAAATGAAATAATAAGGAATAAGAATGTTTTCACTAGTATTTTACTCAAAATGTGATGATATAGGGGAGAATTAACGCTTAGAAAATTAGGACTATTTGATGTTATCATCCGCGCGCTAGCATCTTAGGCACTCATCCCTAACTTCTTAAGTTCATCCGGATGACCGGTGATCATTTGGTCAGTTCGCACAAGAGAGGAAGGGTCGTCAGTTGGTCAATTCTTACCCTTCCAAACTCTACCTACCTACTTAGGTTCAGTTGGTCAATTCTCCTAAGTAATTAGATATGACCGCATTCAAAACTACCGAACTATGCATGCATACACTAGACACAATTATATGGAAGCATGAAAACACAAACAATACATTCAAAGAATCATAACTAGGCTAGCACCAAAGGTGCTTAGCCAATCATATTGAAAGAAACAATGAACTCAATGTTTAACATAATGAAAGATGTGAATTAAAAGTAAAAGATAGAAATGATCGATCATGCTTATCGATATGGAGTGATTCCTCCCTTGGAGATGGCTCCGTATGTTCTGTATGATTTGCCTTTGGAACCCTCTTCACGTTCTATGCCTTTGAGTTGTGAGTGAATGATGTGAAACGCAGAATTTAGGGCTTGTATTTATAGGCACGATCATAGTTACGGCGTAACTTGAGTTGAGAGTTACACCGTAACTTAATTATCTTCCAAATATAACTCTCGTTAAATAGACTATGGCGTAACAATAGGGAAAGGTTACGTCGTAGTTACCAGCTCCGTCGTATAGTAAATGTTGGTTACGCAGTAACTTAATTAACTTCAAACAGAACTCTCGTTAAGTAGACTACAACGTAATGCTTGTGAGGAGTTACGGCGTAGTTGATGGAGGCGCAAAATATTTCATGACCTAGATGATTACGGCGTAACCTTAGTTGGGAGTTACGCCGTAATTGCTGTTAGTAGGCAATCCGAGATAAAACACTAGCTACGGCGTAATGTGAGAGAATAAGTTACGCTGTAGGTTCTTCATAAGTAGCATATTATCATAAACCGTTAGGAAAATCTCCAAATCCGCGTCACTTAAGCTCCATTGCTCATAATTTACCTGAAAGTGAAATATAAAGGAATACAAGTGTAAATTTATATAAATGACATAAAATATGAGCATAAACAGGGGACATTGACACTAAAAAGTCAAGACTATTTGATGTTATCAAATATCCCCCCACTTGAACAATACATTTGGTAAAATGGTTGAAGATTAGGACTTTGGAGAGTTCGTCATACCATGCCCTTGGTGCTTGTTTAAGACCATAAAGAGCTTTCTTTACCTTTTAGATGTGATCAGGATGTTCTAGATCTTCATTTGGCTCACTTAAACTTCCTGTTTAAGAACTCCGTTCAAAACGGTAGTCTCTACATCCATCTGGTAGCAGTGAACGACTTATGTGCCGCACACGCCAAGATTATTCTGACTGCTTCTATCTGATAAACTAGCGCCAATGATTTTTCAAAATCAATTCCCTCGTCTTGTTTGTAACCCTTTGTCACGAGACGAGCCTTATTTCGTATGAAGGTGTTTTATTCATCAAGTTTCTTCTTCTAGATCCACTCTAGACCAATCACGATTTTATTAGCGGGTTTGTCAACTGGTTCCCAGATGTCCAGTATTTCAAAACTGACGAACTTTTTCATGTATCTCCTCGATCCAACTATCTTCAGCCAATACTTCCTTGATGTTTTTCGGCTCATTGGTGCTCACAGAGTAAGACACACATTTGTGGCTCAGTGGCTAATTTGTTTCTTGTCATCACGGGTTTATATGGATCTCCTAGCACTTGTTCAAGTGGACGATCTTTCGTACACTGGTACATTTAAGGTTACTTTTTGTAGAATGTATGCATGTTGGAAGGATCTCTATATCTTGTGATTCGATAGATTCTGTCGACCTTGTGCCAAACGGAGTAACAAAGTTATCTTCTTCCAACTTTGAATCATTTCCATTTTGAGCTTGTTCATCTTGAACCGGTATTTTTTGTTGCTCTTCAACATGTTGTGAGGTGCTTGGAATATCTAGAGTCTATGTCGATGTGTTTATTGGTGTAGGTGTTGGTGCTCCAGCTTGAACAATAGTAGATGTAGCTTGTGTTAGTGGATAATGAGTTGTAGGTGCAACGAAATGAGTTGTGGGTGCATCAGTTTGTTTCTCAACAAATATTCCTCAAACATCGACTTGAACAGATTATTCAAGTCAGGCTCGGTTGGTGTCATAATTGGTGTTGTTGATAGAGCTATGTTTGGCACAAATCCTTAACTGATATGTTCAAAAGTCAACAGGTTAAGTGCGGGTTCTAACATAAGTCGTTTAGAAGCCATTAGCTTATGAGCGGGTCCTGAGCTGAGTACTTCAGAAGCCATTGTTGTAATCTCATCAAACTTTATGTTCATCTTCTCCATGACACTTTTTGTCCTTCGGTTATACACTATGTAAGCCCTTAGATTTTCAGCAAATCCAATAAAGATCCCGATATCCCATTTCTCCTTGAGCTTCCCTGGATCTTCCCGGTCATACAACGGGTAACACAAAGCTCAGAAGACATGTAGAAATGAAACATGTGGTTTATGTTTATTGAGAAGCTCTAATGGGATTTTTTTGAATCTTGGGTGAATGAGGGAACGGTTTTAGGTGTAACACGCTGTAGCTACAACATCTGCCCATATAAATTCTGAAACACTTGAGAAGATCATCAATGTACAAGCAGCTTCTACCAATGTGTGGTTTTTTCTTTCTATGACCCAGTTCTATTGCGTGTATGGACAACAGATGTTTGATGTGTTATACAAACATTATCAAAGTAAGCCTTCAGCTCTGATACCACATGTAAGGCAACCACCTTATGGATCATTTCACACTAAGATTAGATTTAAAAGGTTTTTAGAGAGAAAGGAGAGAGCATAGAGAGAGAAAGTGGTACAGAGGATGGATAGAATATGGAATGTAGGTGAAACTTAGAGTTATCAAATGAGATCTCACACTTGTAAATAAGAGAGTGACACCTCTTATGTTGTGTTACAAGATGATCATGGGCTTATTTGGGCTTGTACATAGATTGGACTTGGACTACATGATTTACTAGAACTAACTCACCCACCCTAAATCTATACTAGCTTACTAAGCCCATTACATATTAGCTAGTCTATTACAATCTAGATTACAAGAATACAAGGTTCATAGAAGTGTTGTTGTATTTCGCAGCAGTGATAGTGTCACTCTGTGTGTAAAGCTTTAAGTTTTTTCGATAATGTGACGGTGTTTAGTTGTAGATGTGTGTATAAAATTGAGTACCTCGGGATGTAATTATTAGTTTTTAGTGTTTCAATTGAATTTTTGTGAATACGGTTATTTTCTTATTTGTAAGGTCGTTGGTGTTTTCGTCCATGAGTGTAGTTATCTGTTCCAAAAACCATTTTGGTTTTGATATTTAAAGTGTGATAAATGTAAAATTACCTATTGACAAGTTTTGCCGCATGTTGTGCTTATATTAATTTTTATGGTGCTAGTGGTTTTCTAGACATAGGTTACGATTTGTTTCTACGTGATATCTTTTTTCATTGAATATTGCAGCTGCATTTAGTGTTATATTTCATCGATTTTGGATTTAGGGTATCATGAAACACTCAAATGGAGACGAGAATGTTTGAATGAGGAGAATGGAAGAAATCAATTTAAAGATTATGTATGATGCTTCAAGTAGGATTTCATTATGAAATATGGTTGGATTAAAAAGGTGTATGAGGCTAATCGGCTTTTATGCGGTATGTGGTTTATTGCAATCATTAAATTTGTTTCAGTCTTCATTTGAGATAGATATAATCGTTGTTGCTATTGAAAGGTTTTTTATTTTTTATTTATTTATTTTTTGGCATCCTTTTTTCTAATGTTTGATGTTGTGTTTTTAAGGAGTCACTTAAGAAAACGATGAACTAGTATGATAGCATTACTGAGTCGAAAGAAGTTGTTGAGTTGAAGATATATATGCTTAATGTTGTTACATGATAAAGTTAAGTTATTTTGCTTGAAATTTGATCATGTTGACAGTTTGCATCTTGATGTAAGTATTTAGTGTTTTTTTGTCTTGATAGTCTGTTCAGTTTTGAATATTGATTGGGGCTGATTATGTCTATTATGATAATGTCATGATAAGACGGATGAACACTGGCATATATAAATATAATTGTACTCATTAAATTTTAAAATTTTGTTATATTTAGTATATGTGTAAGCTGAAGTTTTTTAGACCTCCATGTTTAGAAAGTTTCAAATGCCTTAATATGTAGTTAGTATAAACTAGACGAATAACCGCGCAAAGCTCGTGTATGTGATGCGGTTCGTAAGGATGCAAAACACTGGACTTTTACAACCCTCCTAGGCATTGTACCTAACTGTTGTAGTGTAGCATAGGTAAGTATAGGGGATTGATCGTTCTCGAGAGGAATAATGAGGTAGGCTCGAAGTGTACGTCGAATTAAGTCTAAAGGTTGAAAGAAGATTATTTTTGGTCTTTTATACTTTATAAGAAAGCAAGTAAAATCTCGGGTATTGGAGGAGTTGGTTTTAAAACTACTAATTAAACTAAATAAATCTAAACTAATTATGCGAAAAAGTAAATTGGTGAACTTCTTATATGAGTAAAATGTATTTACTTAGAATTTCATTATTCCCTAGTTATCTTTTATTGCTTAGTCGAATTGTCACATCCTTGTCTAATTAGAGCATTTTATTCCTTAATATCAATCGACCCTAACTCCTATGAACTATGTTCTAATTGAGCGGTACCTAAGAATGCCTTTTTATCTCAATTTCCACAATGCAAACACAATCCACGCATTAATTACAATGAATATCGAGTTAGAATAATAACTACGCATTTAGCTAAACGTTTAAGCTAGTATAATTTGATCTAGCCAGTTTTTCTTCTCCTAATGCAAATCACTAATCAACAAGGGATGACACACAATAATTAATAACTAAGTTTCATACAATCCTAAGCAAATACTATTAAGTTTAGTCTAGCATAGTAATGAAAAGAAAACAAATAAAGAAATCAAACAATCACACGTAAAAATAACTGAATGATTGATGAGAGAACTTATCTCTTCAATACATAGGAAGTCTTGGGGCCAAAAGGCATGAAAACTGCTGTAAAACTCCTAAGATTCGGACTTCTAGGTTCTCTCAACGTTGCAAACTTTACAATGAAAACAATACAAAAATATATATAGATGTACAATCGTGATGGTGTCACTTGTTAGTTGTGACACTGTCAACTCGCCGCCAGTTAGGGTTTCGCTCTTGCACCGACTTAGTTGTGATGGCGTCAAGTTGGAGTTGTGACGCCGTCATCCTTTAATATTTTGGGATTGACGCCGTCAGAAGGAGGTCATCTCCAGCGCCTGAGTGGTCACTTGTAATTTCTTATTCTTTAAGTTCTTCAAGTGACGACATCAGGTTATGCATGTGAAGTCGTTACACCTCCTTTTCTGTGACCCTTTTTCCCTATGTTGTCATTTCCTTCGTTTTTTCATCCAATCAAGCCCAAAACTCATCATTTTACAGCATTTGTATCCCAAGCACCTAAAACACGAATAGAAACGATTTAGGGCAATAAATGTTTCCAAATATGTACGGATTTAGAGGCTAAATGACCCTTAAAAACGTATAAAATTACACCTCATCAAATATCCCTACATTTGGGATTTCCTTGTCTTCAAGCAAACATGCTTTTATCCTAATAAATTTACAAGCTTGGGGGCATTTTTTAACATCCTGTAAAAATCTACAGTTATTAATAAACACTAATCAAGGAATAAATATGTATTACTATTCACACACCCATTTTTAGGCTAAATTTAAAACTTTTACTCACACTATGCAACTATGAATCAATATATGTTATGTGATTCACACCTTTATGGAAATGAGCTCAGACGCATACCACGACATTCACAATTGGGTACAAATCAACCTACACCCCACAACACACTCACAACCCCCCCCCCCTTGGATCCCACATTTCACCAATTGGGCCTGATATGCCCAAGTGGGCCCCACAACACCTAATGGGCCTCAAATACACCTAAGCTCACTAATGGTCCTATTTAATTACCAAACGGACCCTTAACAAGCTCATTGGGCCCAAATCCATTTTCAAGCCCAATGATAACAACAAATAGTCCTGACTTTTAAGTGTCAATTTCCCTCGATAATGCTCGTATTTTATATCATTTATATGGATTTACGCTTGTATTCCTTTATATTTCACTTTCAGGTAAATTATGAGCATTGGAGCTTAAGAGAAGCGGATTTGGAGATTTTCCTAACGGTTTATGATAATATTCTACTCATGAAGAAGCTACGGCGTAACTTATTCTCTTACATTACGACGTAGCCAATATTTTATCTAGGATAGCATACTCAACAGCAGTTACGGGGTAACTCCCAACTAAGGTTACGCCGTAATCATCTTACGCCGTAGCTCACTTAAACCAATTCTGTATTGAAGATACGACGTAACCTTTCCCAAGTGTTATGCCGTAACCTATTTAGCTAGAGTATCATTTGGAGGATTATTGAAGTTACGCGTAACTCTCAACTCAAGTTACACCGTAACTAGGATCGTACCTATAAATACAAGCCCTAATTTCTGCATTTCACATCATTCACTCACCACTCAAAGTCAGATAACGTGAAGAGGGTTCCAAAGTGTTGTTCCCTATTCACTATCGTAAAAACAGTTAAAGTATTAAAAACAGATAATAGTGAATCAATGATTGAAGTAAGATGTAAGCAAAACACACTGATAAATTTTTAACATAATATTCTTTATTAGAAATCAATCAAAAAGAATACATTACCCAAGTACTTGCAGAATAGTACTTGGGATTGAAATGACAAAGGGTTGGTACTCCTCACTAAGTTCAGGCTAAGTCTGAACACAACTACTATGGAACCACTGAGCTATCTCAGGGACTAACTTGTATTTGGAGAAGTGAAGGATGGCTTGTGTGTGTGTGTTTTACAAGCTTAATCTTTTACTCCATCTCTTATGTTATTTATACAAGTATGAGTTTTAACTCTATCCTAAGTGACAAGCCGACATTTTGCGAAAGACAAAATCTTGATGTATTTTGTCTCTTTACAAAGACTATATCAAGTAAGAGGCAAGGTGCTTTCCAAAAGTCGGTGATGACACCGAGCCCGATAGTTTTCCATTAAGGGAAAGTTGACTTTGGTTGATAAGGACTTCGTCTTATCGATTCAAACTTATCCGCCTTATCCCGCCTCATTCTTGATCTTCATATCCTTGGCTTTTCTTCTTTAGTTTTTCTTGATGTAAGTAGGCGGTGAGGAGTTTAGGGATTCGGTGAGTTATTGTCATCACTCACTAAATCCACCATCTTCTTCTTGACTCGCCTTCACCCTTTAAGTTCCGCCTTCGAGTGGAGAGACTTCTTCTTCGCCTCTTCTCGAGTATCCCGAAGATGGCTCACTAAGAGACTATGCACTCGATGACCTATTAGTGTTTAACGGTCTAAACACTTGGGGTATTTTCTATTCAAATCCTAGATCAAGGGGTTTGGGTATTTACTAAACCCAACAGTCTCCTCCTGTTCGGATATACAAATAGCCTAAGTGTTTGATCGATGTAAGTGAGCAAATGGCTTCTTCTTACAATCGAATGTACTAATGAATACAATAAGGAACACCGAGTATTTTAACAAAACATACATCTTTTATTGATCACATTACGGTTCCTATCACTAGTACAAAAGGATAAAACAAAATGATGTCAATCAAGGTGGATTCCCAGTGCTTCAAACTTTGGCTTCTTCTTGAGGAGTGCTTCTTTGTCAGGGTGCTCTCTTATCTTGGCATTCAGGTCTTTGCAGAACCTGACATTTGCTGGAGTTTGGATTTGAGAGGCCACCGGAAGATAACTTGCCATTATAGGCACTCCTGCATGATCAATGTCACTCTACCTTGGGAATACTGGGTTTCCATAGAAATCGATGAAGAAGAGTCATCTTTCAGGCTCTTCTATGCAAAGACAGTTGACAAACTTTACACCTTTAGGTAGCTCCCTGTTGCATTCAAGTCCAGGCACTTTGATCTCAGGCTGGAACTCAACCCTCTTTCGTTTGCCCTGTGATGATTGAGGTTGAGATCCTTGAGGTGCAGTTAAGGCAGGATGAATTTGTTAAGATCGTTTATAAGCTCTAGAGAATAATAATAACAATGATTATAATGCACAGCGGAATAAGAAAACGTCGTTTGTTATTATTAACAAAGTTCTTCGTCATCATCTCTAAACTACTAATCGACTAAACATCTCTACCATACTAAACACTAATCGACTAACTAATACCCTAGGCATTCTCCCCTAACGCCTGTACACACACACACACACACCTTTGGTGTTCACATCTTGACACACAATAAATCTAATTCCCTGCCTCTCTTTATATACTAGAGAGTCTAGGGTTACAATTGACTACTAGGGACTAAATAATAAAGTCTTCTTTAACAAGTAAGTCCCTTGTCTTTCTTTCTTCATCAATTGTCTTCATAAGTCCTTCATCTTTCATATTTTGTCATAATCAACTCAAATATAATTCCCAACAATCTTCCCTAGTTGATAATGACAAACCAAATAAACACGAACTTCCCAAGTTATGATGTCATGAAAGATAAGAACTCCCTTAAACATGCAATCACCAAGAATATTCAAGTTGCAGCTTCCAAGTACTTCTTCCCCTTTTTGTCATAATCCACTAGGAGAACCGCGAATATAAGCAACTTTGATCTTCAAAACCACGAACCAATATCATACGACTAATCCATCTTTCCAATGCCTCAAGATACCCTCCATGAAGTTTTTCGCAACTAAAAATGAAATTAAGGCAATAGAAATTTGAACCAATAGTACAAATACTAACAAGTAGTAGTAAAAACCTTCCCCTCGAATGATGCATGTAAATAACCATAAGAACTTGTCGAATAACTAATCACCATGATCACCAATACATTGTAGTTCCAGCCATAAAGAACATAGTACATGTTAGAATACTAATAAAGATGACTACAATAGTATTTGTGACCAAGCATTAGTAGCATGAAGAATAGTTCTTTATCTTGAACCTGATTCATGAACATCAGGTCACAACAAAAAACTCAAAATCCAAAACATCATACATGTGTCGTCCGATAATCAAGCCAAAACCAAATTTTGAACAACTTCCCCTCAAATCTAAACTTTATGTGTGTGTGTCCAACTCATCTAGAAACAAATATCTAAACATTGTGTGTAATCCAATAACCTTCTGTGTGTGTCGTCCAAAAACAAAAACAAATATCATGCTCGACTTCCCCTCAAGTCCAAAACTTCTTGTGTGTTTTCTATCCACCATCTCGCAAACTCATCCGAGAACTGTAGTAATACACTAACAATACAGAAATATCTTTTCATGTTAAAACCAAACATGAAGTAATGAGCCATTTGCTTTCATTTTTTTTCTCTATAGTACGACAGTATCAACCATATACTTCCACACTTTATAAGTAGCATGACAATTTACTTAAAAGTAATACCCATGATCACCACCTTAATGAAAGATAATAAAATCTTCAAACCAACCCATGATGAGTATATAAAATAATGTCAGTATGCGAGCGAGTAACAATTCCAAAGCAGATTACCAAAACAATATAAAATCTCTCAATGTATTCCACCGTCCCATGTGACATAAACCAATGAGAATTTATAAATCAATATGTCAAACGTACTTGAAAGGAGCTCAAATTTATCAAGCCACCAATAGAATCACCAAGCTGCTCAACCCTACCAGTTGTACCCCATGTATTGAATAATATAACGAGCAGCATCCCATGATAAATTGTAGCCAATCAGATAAATTTTCATAGAAGCAATAGTGTGTCGAATATCCATAACTTTCAAGAGCAGCAGTAACGAGCAAACAAGCAATATTAACTTGAATATCTTCGAACAGTACCTTGGAACGCAGCAGTACTTTCAACTCGGGCAAAGCAGTACTTTGTGAAAGGGTAGCAGTACTTTCGTCGAAAAGTTGTACTTTGATTTGAACTCATGCAGAAAACACCAATCATAGACCAATGAAATCGTCCATAACGTTAACCTTAACACTGACTTCATGCACAAATTTAAACTATCCAGATCACGTCCTCGACTAGGTAATCCAAGAAGTGAACATAGCAACTCGACAAACAACTCCAAGACTATCATCACGATCATACCAATAACAGTTCCTTCCCCAAACAGTATTTACGGCTCATCACAGATGCTACTTCAATAAATCTGTACAAAACCTGTTCTGTCGACTTAGGGTTTCAAGAATAAACCAAATGAACTTGAAAAACCCTAAGAACAGTATTAAATCATAACAGCCCTTGTTAAAACTTTAGAAGATCGATTACCACATGTTGTGTCGTTCCAGTAGTGCATATAATTCTTTGAATCGACTCACAAAACAAAAATCAATCTTATGTCGGTTGTCATGCAAAAGTGATCGTTTTAGGGTTTTGGGTTTAGATTAAACACTAAACATCATATAATCAACTTCCATTATAAATTTAGGACAAGTATACGCGAATTAAAGAAGTTGAGATCATGCAAACCCTAAAATTTGAATTTCGAAAACCCTTGATGGCCAACTTTGATGCCTTATATCTTTTATCGAAGTTCGGATCGAAGATCCCTTCTGGAAAGTTAGATGGCTATATAGAGAACATCCACCTAAAATTTAAATCACGATTCAGCAGTTAACGAAAAGTTATGATCGTTACAAAGCAGGTCTTTGCATAAACCATACGAAAATTTTCAAACTCAATTTTTCAATCTTTCTCTTGAAAAACCTTGTGATCCCTATATCAAGAGCTCCCGCCCGATACCAATTGTTAAGATCGTTTATAAGCTCTAGGAATAATAATAATAACAATGATTATAATGCATGCGTGAAATAAGAAAACGTCGTTTGTTATTATTAACAAAGTTCTTCGTCATCTCTAAACTACTAATCGACTAAACATCTCTACCATACTAAACACTAATCGACTAACTAATACCCTAGGCGTTCTCCCCTACCTTTGTCACACACACCCCTTTGGTGTTCACATCTTGACACAATAAATCTAATTCCACCTTCTCTTTATATACTAGAGAGTCTAGGTTACAATTGACTACTAGGGACTAAATAATAAAGTCTTCTTTAACAAGTAAGTCTCTTGTCTTTCTTTCTTCATCAATTGTCTTCATAAGTCCTTCATCTTTCATATTTTGTCATAATCAACTCAAATATAATTCCCAACAGAATCCCGGTTGTCTTTGGTGCATCCATAGTCTTTCATACCTTTTCTTTGAGCATTTTCATCGACTCCTTAACCACCACATTCGCTTCTTTTCAATGATTAGACCAAGCTCATCGAGTTCGATGATCCCAAAGTCGGTGAATTTCAGGATCATGAACCTCGAAGTGTCTTTATCATCCCCACATGAGACATTCATCGTCGATGGTTTAGACATGGGATGATTCGACATCGATGATTTTCTCAGTGCGAGACTTCGCTTGTCATTGACCGATTGTAGTCGTCAATTTTTCCTACGATGGCTGCAGCTTTCTGTTCTTTTCTTCCAACTGCTTTCTCATTTCACCATTTGAGTATTTGCTGAGCATCTTTGAACTTCATCTGCACGACCCATTTGAAACTTCTTTGGATCAATTCCCATATTCTCATCTTCCTCAGCAACAACTTGTACCAGTGCTTCTTTGCTCTTTCTCTCTTGCTCAGCTAGTTTCTTTTTCCTTTCTTCCTTTGCAAGATAGGTACTTAGCCGTTGTGGTGTGAGCAGGTACTCAGTGTTGTTGATCATGTAAGGGATCTTCTCAGGCTCAGGAGTTTGCATTATGCCTTTTCCTTTATCCTGGCCTGAGGAAGATGATGCTACCAAGGGTGGTGTTGTTGTTGGGTGTAGTCACTGTCATAGTTAATGCTGTTGTAGATGTTGGTGGGACTGATGAGCTGGCTCCCAATCAGTGTGAGAGGAAGTCACTTCATTGGTCTTCCCCTCAACCAAGCGGGCAACTTCAACTGAGAGCAAGAGTTGTCTCACTCGGGGGAGTTTGGGTGGCTTGACCTCAAGGCTTGGTTGATCTCCGTGACCATAGCCTTGATGTCGATGTATCCTTCAAGACCAAAGACCTTTTACGCCAAAGTAGCACGAGAGTTCCAAGGCGCTTATTCTTGGCCCAAGATTCCAAGCCATTGAAGATGATGCCTTATCCAAAGTGGTCACCGAGCATCCAAAGAACCCAGTGTTGCTCGAAGAGATTGAATCAAGATTGAAGACCACGAACATTGGCGGACTTTAGCATATTGATTAGTTCAATGAGGTCTGAGGAATTCTTCAAGTAAGCCTCGGTAGCTCCAAAGACTTTAGAGTCGAGTGTTGGGTCTTCTTTGGCGGATCCCGATTTCATCAATTGTAACGCCACATGTCTGAAGATGCTTTAGAAACTTAACCAGGTTTTCATCCAGTCTATGAAGATGTTGGTATATGAGATCCCTGTGTTCATCAGTGTTGGCATTGAAAGTGAGCACATCAGACTTTAGATCAGCATAGTTGGCAGCAGCTTTAGTGTGTTGATCCCATAATGTTTCAGTGACCCCAGAATATAGCTTCCTTGAAGCCTTTGTGATCCACTTAACCAAATTGTTTTTCATCGGTGGAAGAACATTGTCAAACCCTTTGAATTCATCGATGATGAAGAGTCCGGGAAGCGTAAGAGTTATCATCACTTGAAAGGTGACTCCTCGAGCTCGTTGGATCGGTGAGATTCTTGTTCATGTGGTTGAATGTCGGCGTCCATGTCTTCCCTGCGAAAGTATTTCATCACATCACAAGAAGTTCATCATCGAAAAATAAGATATCGGTGACCTCAAGATTAACAAAAGTGGTGGTGATGGGTTCCATATCGTGGTGGTATTAATCCTACGAGTCTTTTCCCCTTTGACCCCTCGAGACAACGATGGGTTTTTCCGAAGGCCTTATGCTGAGTCAAGATTGGTGATGAGTTCCGTATCGGCGGGTTGTTTCATCCTCCGAGTCTTTGTCCCTCGATGCCTCTTCGGCTAATCGGTGGGTGTTTCCTAGTGCCATCCTTAGAAGCGATGGCGGTGTCATCCCTATCGATGGGTTGTTTGTTTCCCCAGTCTTTGGGATCATTCACTTGGCCCTTAGACAAAAGCTTGGATTGTCGAATGTCCTCCTTAGGCGGTGTAGGAAGGCGCCCTACCAAAGCAGTTGTATGTTTCCCTCCGGATCTTGGAGAGCGATGAGTTGTGACCAAGGGCACCACCGTGATGTATCGGTGTCCTTCGTTGTCACGTGGGTGGATGATGATTGGTCTTTAGTGGGTGGCGGATCGGTCTTGGGCTTTCTTTGCCTTTTAGGTCATGATCCTGAAGCCTCGTGCCCCAGACTTGGGTTTGGTCTTAGTCCCACCGAGACTTCCCTTTCTCTTTTTAGGAGCGAGTTTGGAGACATCGAGTCCTCTCGATTGTTTACAAGAATCATATGGGCCGTCAATACAATTCGATGACTTGGGATGGGTCTTTTGAAAATTTGAAGGACTCGGGATACCGTGTAAAGCGGTGTATTTGTATTCACGAGGGTAATTGCAACCCAAGAACACTTGTAAAGCACATGAGACAAACCTAGGGTATGAAGTGTTTTTCGTCCTAGTTTTGCTCAGTAGCTTGGTTACGAGATCACTGTACATGATCTCCCCAATGTCGACATTGACCCCATTCATCAAGTAGTATGCCATCATCAACTGAATAGAATTAACTTGTTCAGTGGATGAGTGGTTCCCTTCAATAACCTGAATCACAAATGTAAGCAGGATCTTCCAAGCCGCAGGAAATGAGTTCTTGGTGGTTGGGTTACGTCCAAAATTTTGGATCCAAAACAATTTGTTTTAACCCATCCTTAGCTGTCGAGGGTTCGGGATGGGCAACATAGACTCTGAGTTGTAGTCTAACCACATTGCGATACAAAAGTTTTATAATCTGAGGTAGCCGGCGTTCCCCGTTAAAAATCTTGAACTTAATGAGATACTCCCGAGTGGTCTTAGGTCTGTCTCATTAGTAGAGGTGTCGGGTCATAGGCCATCGTCTGAGCCAAAAACTCCGAGGGAGGTTTTAGTCATGCAGAATAGATGGGGACCGAGTAAAGGCCTTTTCGGTGGACGATTGAATAAAAATTTCATTATGTCCTTATAAGTTTTGAGACATTTGGGGGTATTCAAAATTGCCTATAACATTGTTTGTTTAAATTCAACACTCTTGAGATCCCATACCTCTTTGAGATGCAAACTGAAGAGATTGTGTTCTAGCCATTTCCATTTAAAGATTTTAGGGTTTTAAAAAGTATCTTGAACTAGAAACGACCAAAGGTTTTAAATCTCTTAAGTTTGTGATGAAAAACTTTGTAAATGTTTACGGAGAAGATTTTTCGAAAAAGGTTTGAAGAACACAAAGAGTTACGGTTTGAAAGAGTATTTTGACGTTTTGTTGCGAAATACTTTGTGTATGTTTTAATGATTTTGTGAAGGTATTTATAGAGTGATGAGAGGGTAGTTTATGCACAAATGTGGATTTGTAAAGTCGAGTTTTTGAAAGCGTTTTGAATTTCCACATTTAATGCCACCACTCCACTACCATGATAAAATCCCTATTTTCAATCGAGCGATTGCGTGCAGGTGATAAAAGTGCATTACTGCAGTAATAAAATATCATTAGGATATTTCATGTGAGAGGAGGCATTTAATGCCAAGTGGGGTGAGTAAGGTGTTGAGAGACCCTTGACTGGATGATGATAAGACAAAGAGACGTATATTCCTATATTAAATTGGCATGGTTACCAACCTAGGACATTTAAGTAATCGATACTTGGTGCATTTAGTTACTCATTCAATGCTCAATGTCTAAAGTCGGGGTCCACGGATGAGTCTTACTCATTCGGTGAGAGAGGTTGTTTGGGGTCTTGTTTGGGAGGATGAACCATTTCGAGAAAACTTCTTGAGATTGGGATTGGTTTTCGAGTTCTTGACATTCATGTCTAGCATTCCCAATTCAACTTCGGTCTCCTAAAGGTAGGTTCATCTAAGGGTTTGGTGAATATATCAAGTTGATATTCGGTATGGATGAAATGAAGCTCAATGTCTCCTTTCATTATGTGGTCCTGATGAAGTGATATCTGATATCAATGTGTTTGGTTCTTTGGTGAAGGGCGGGGTTGTTGGAGATTGCAATGGCCTTTGGTGTTATCACAAAGATGGGTACCATTTTGTAATGGATGTCATAGTCATTGAGTTAACTTTTCATCCATAAGACATTGGCACGGCACCTGCAGCTGACTACGTGCTCGAACGGTGAAGACATAGCCATTGATTGTTGCTTTTAGCACTCCAACAAACCGGTTTTCCTCCAAGAAATTGACGGGACCACGAGGTACTTTTTTCATCCATGTTGCACCAAAGATAATCAGTCGAGAATATCCTTTGAGATCAAACCACGAGCACTTTGGATAGTAGAGTCCAAGGCTTGGGGTTCCTTGAGTATCTGAGTATTCTTTTGGATGCGGTGAGATGGGATTCTTTGGGATTGGGCGATATCTTGCTATTAGGCAGACCGAGGTTGTATGTGCAGTGCGAAGCGACTAGATACATCGGAGCCAAAAATCCTCTAAAATGGGTTTGATTGACGATTTGCGGTGAGATCGGGTCCAAGGTTGTTAGGAGGGACCATTGGTGTCTTCACCGAGTCACGATCGATATCTCATATTTCTTCAAGAGATTTACATGCACTTCTCTTGACCGATGGAGGTTCCTTTATCGGTTTGCGATTTGTAGTCCAAGGAAGTATGTGAGTTCACCCATCATGCTCATTTCAAACTTCTTTGTTATAAGTTTTTCAAACTTTTGCAAAGAGTGTAGTTTGTTGAGCCAAAGATGATGTCATCAACATATACTTGGACTAGTATCACATCTTGTTTTGTCACTCAGATAAACAATGTGTTGTCTATCTTTCTTGACAAACTTGTTTTGAATCGGGAAGGTGAGAGTTTCATACCATGCCACAGGAGCTTGTTTTAGTCCATAAAGGACTTTATCAAGCTTGCTGATATAGTCGTGGAATTCACTACTCTCAAAGCCGGGAGGTTCTTCGAACATACACATCTTCCTTGCGTTCACCATTCAGAATGCACTTTTTACATCCATTTGGTAAACTTTGAAGTTCATGTAGGTATATTCAAGGAAGATCTGGTGGCTTCCATTCTTTGCAGAGCAAATGTCTCATCATAGTCAATGCCTTCTTGTTGTCGTAACCTTTGGCTACAAGTCCGCGGCTTTTTAATGATGGTCCGTTTTTATCGAGTTTGTTTACGAAAACCCACTTCATTCCTATGACAATGACATCCACGAGGACATTTGATCAAGGTCATGACCTTGTTTTATCAAGCTGTTGAAGTTCTTCTTGCATGGCTTTGAACCCGGCTTGGGTGTTTTAGAGCCCTCAATGACACTTTTGGGTTCTATTTACGATAGGTAATCGGCATATAGACATTCATTTCTTTGAAGTGCGATTAGTTTAGCGACCATGCTTCTTATTAGCATGCCCTCGGTGGGTTCATCAATGATGTTTACAAGCTCAATGTCCTGAATTTTGTCCACTTACTTTGTAGTCTAGGATCCGAGCTTGAAGAGGTCACTAGAAACTCGGGTGAGTTCGGTGCAAGAGTCACAAAATCATTAAGATCATCTATTGAGATGTCTTGTTGAGTTGGGGTTCTTGAATCACGGGTTCTGAACATTTGGTTCGATGTTACCTATCCTGAGCAGGGACTGATTGATTATCAATGAATTCACCGATAGTTGGTTGGGGCGGTTGTGAGGTAAGACATAATGTGAGATGTCGGCATCGGCTTGGTATGAGGAATTGATTTGATGTTATACTCATCGGAGGATATCTTGATGAGTTATCAATTCTATTTCCTCCATGAGGTGTTGGTGAACTGATGCTTTGAACTCTCATCAAAGGTGACATGAAGGTTTCCTCAACTTGTTGTCTCCTTGTGTTAAATACCCAAAGGCTTTGGAGATCGTTGAGTAACCTATAAAGTATCCAACATCGACTTTAGCATCAAACTTGCCTAGATGATCCTTGTGGTTATGAATAAACACAGGACATCCAAACACATAAAGTAGGCGATATCGGGAAGTCTACCTTTGAATATCTCATATGGGGTTTTGTTATGTCTTTTGACAATGATTGACTTGTTTGAGTGTAATAGGTCTTTTTGTTTGCTTCGGTCGGAAATGTTTTGATAGAGTGAGCCATTTAACATAGTTCTATGACCTCAATGAGTTCTGCTTTTCCTTCACATTACCCCATTTTGTTCGGGGGTGTAAGGAGATGAAAATTTTGGGAGATTCCTTTTCATCACGAAAATTCTCAAGCTCTTCATTTCGAACTCGGTACCATTGTTAGTTCTCGATTTATTTAACGATGTATCATTCGGTTTTCAATGTTCACGATGAATGACATTATAGTATCATTGCGACTCTTTTGAAAAGAAAGTATACCCAGTGTATCTTGAAAACTCATCAACAATGACAAGTGTATACTTCTCATCTTGGATTGATCTAGAGTGCGATTGGTCAAAGAGATCCATATCACGAGGTGGCGACTTTGATTGAGAAATTTTGTTTTGTTTTGAAAGATGCTCTTTGGTGTTTGCCTTTTCATAAGGTGAGCATGGTTTATCTTTCGCAAAAACCCGGTGATGGTAAGCCAAGGACCTTGTTTTGTTTTGCCAAGTTGTTGATGTTTTGAAATTTAAGTGTGAGAGTCTCTTGTGCCACGGCCAGGTTGATAGTTTAGGTGGCTTTGGCAAAGAGACAAGTTCCATTTGAGAGAGTGTTGACATGTCTAAGACATAAACATCATCTCTTCTAGGAGATATCAAAACAACTTCTTTGTTGGCATTGAAAATGGTGCCTTGTTTGTCATTGAATTGCACAATGTACTTTGCATCACGAGTTGACTCCACCGATGAGATTGTATTTGAGACCATTGACATAAGCTATTCTAGAAAACTATTCCATTGCGATATCTTGAACCATAACCTTGATGGGACATGATGAGTTATCACTAAACACTACCTGGGTCCTGGTTCCTTTACATATTTGTGCAGATACTCCTTAACACCGGTCATGCTTCTTAAGCATCCACTATCTAGATGCCAAATAGGCTCCTAGCGTGTCTCTGCACAAATAGTGCTGGATTAGTTTCTCTGGCGACCCACATACTAGTGGGCTTGGGCCTAAAGGTCTGTTTGAATTTGTAATTGACTCATGGCGGTGGTTGAGTGCATTGTGCTACCACGTGTTTTGCATTTGGAGACCGAGGATGACTCGGTGATTGCAGGTTGCTTGGAACTTCTCCTTGCTTGGATAACATGTCATCTTTGGGATGTCTCATGAGTTGTATTTTCGCATATATCACAGCACGTTTTCATGAGACAATCATCAGGATGATGATCATTAAAGCCACGATGTGGGCAAGGAGGAAAGGGTTTTGCTCTAAACTTTAGAGCAGATTTGGAGGTTGAAGCATACTAATGACCAACTTTGGTATAGTTTGTTTTACTGAGTGAACTTACATATTGTAAGTGATTAGAAGTTCTGTGATCATCCTTTTGCATATCATACAAAAGGGATTCTATAATGATTGTTAGTGGTATGACCGGTATAGTGGCATAGATCACACTTACGCTTGGGTTTGGTGGTGGCTTTTGACTTTGAGGAACTAGAGGAGGCTGAATTTGTTTCCTTGATTGATTCGAGGACTTTTCGATGGATTCCATCTTATCGCTTAACCTTCTCACAAGTTGGTCGATTCTTTGAATTTGGTCGACTCTGATGGGGACGAGAGGATGTGGAAGTCTCGATTGGGGTGGATTCTTGTTGAATTGGTTTTGATGGTCTTTTCAGGATGGTTCTACCAAGTCCGACCTTTCTTTTGGTGAGTGAGGATTGAATTGTAATGGAGTAAGCTCGGAGCTGGGCGGCACCACAGAAGAGGTTCCGGGGTGGAAGTGGTGCTTGAGATTACGCTTGGACTCGAGATATGTTCGATGCTACTGCGCACATCGAGGAGTCCAAGCATGCTCTTTAGAGCTTGACTTTCGTGCTCTAGAATCCTTCCGAATCGAAATTTGGAAGCTTACTCTCGGGATTAACCCGTTCAATCCAATCGCGGGGCTTTGGAATAGTCAACACATTGGTAATCATGCCACCGGACACAAATGGTTTGGGAGGCTGGTCTTTGTTGTGAGTCGTGGAGATGATCTTCACCTATGACTCTTTTTTTCTACTAGGGGCTCCCACGACATCAAAGACTCTTGGATTCTTAGCGATCCAACTAGCAATGATATCCTTTTCTTTCTTAAGTTCATCTTGAAGAACGATTTCTTTTAACTAATTCGGTGTTTGAATTTGCAAAGTGATAGCCTCAAGCTTATTTTGTTTTAAGAGAAGCGGTTCATCCTACACTTGTTTAGTTCAAAACTTAGCTTGTTATATTTTGAAAAAGATTTAATCGTTTCTCTTCTACAAACTTAAGGTCAACATTGATATAGCTCATATAGGGATCCTTGTAATCAGTCGTCATCTATAGAAAGTAAAATATTTATCTTCTTCATTGTGATGTTAACCCACCTCCATTCCCGGCATGATTCTTCCTAACTGACTAGCTTGTCCTCTCTCGAGAGGCCATGATTGCTTGACATGCACTATTTCATCAACGAGATGACCGGCTCTTCATCCATCGAAGGTTTAAATAACAAGGCCTTTTGTTTTGATCATATTTATTTTGAAAATTTTGATGAGGCCGATAGATTTTGGGTTGAAATTGCTAAAGCACGAGGACGATTTGACCACGATGTTTTATAAGAGGTTGAAATTGTTTTGAAAAGCGGTCTTTTGCAAAATGACCTCTTTTGTGACACTTAAAGCATTCAAGGTGTCCTCATTTGCTTTAGCATTTGAAAAACCTTTGTTTCTTTTTATAAACCTCAGGAGTTAGCAAGGTGCCTCTCCTGAAATTCAACGTTCGGGTCATTTAGGTACTCCTCACTTGATCTCTCATCGCTCATCATCTGAATTTCTGGAAATCTTGAACCACAATGTTAGAATAAAAAGCAGTTGATATTGGTGTTGAAGTGGTGGTCGGGGACTTCTTGACTTCTAAGACTTCTTTAAGTCGGGGTATCATTTGTTGATGAGGTTTTCCTCATGACAAATTTCCCACAAATTCGGGAAGTTCAAGGTTACGAATGTGATTAGCATTCCTAAGTCCCCGAGAAATTGACCACTTCTCGGAAGACTATTGACAAAACCAACATTGATTTCATGTTTGGATAACTTAACACTATCATTTGTGAGTTCATTTAGCAAGGTTTTGTCCGAGTGTAAGTTAGTTTACGAGTCCTTAGCCACGAAGGTGTTATACTCATGTTTCGGTCCATTATCCTATTTTCCTTGGTATCGGATGGGCCTTCATGACTATGGACTAGGTCATCCAGTGTTTGTTTGTAAGATATTAACTTTTCACATACACATCAAACCATAACACAAAGTAGCATATAAATGGAATTCTAGAGAGAAAGTTAGAGGTTTAGGGAACTTAGTGAGAGAAAGTGAAAGATATTATTATGAGCTCCAACTCTACCTTGGAAGGTAGAGAGTATTTATAGTCTTACATAAATCGCCACACAACGGGTCGTGGATCGCATACAGGGGTAAAGACCCGTCCGTCCTCCACGGTGTTACTTAACTAAATACTACTTAACTTAAAATAACTACGACTACGAGCTTTCTAACGATTACATATACTTGAGGTGACCGACTCTTTAATACCGGAATTTCTAATTCCTAACAATCTCCCTAAGGAGGTCACCTCAATCATGTACCAAAATTACATTGAATACAAATTGATATTACATTAACAATTGTTCTTGCATTCTTGATGTAGTCCTTTGCTCCTAAGCTCGTAGTCATTGATTCTTCACATTGCATGTTTGGTTACTTCAAGTGGAGGTCTTTACCGATCCACGTGATAATAATTTTGAGCCATCATTTGAGATCATCACTATCAAAATCTCTCGAGACATCCTTTGTGGTGTTGGTATTATGTGATGTTGTGACTTTAGGACCGACATGCTCACATTCGGATCATGATATCTTCTCATCGAGTAGCGGAAGCTTTAGTTGATTCATGATATTGGCGCAGCAGTAGCGTAAGCATGGAGTGAAAATATCGAGTCATTGATGCACTAATCATGATTTCTTTGAGATGAATGTGTTAAGTGAGCATGCGGCTATGGATTGACCGCTTCATTCGATCACCGCAAACGTCGGGTGTACACGCATACAACAGCTTAGCAATAAATCGCACGAAAGTGTCTTTGATCACTTTCGTTGAATTGAGGTACACGCCCACGGTTCCCGCTGATCAAGACATGTACCGCTGTGATCGTATAATTCAAGAATTTCCTTGACGGGGTTTCGCAATGCTCTAGTCGTTCTCAAACCGAACGTCTCAAAGAAGACAACACGGAGTGAGTGAACCAATAATTTTAAGTCCACCGATTGATGAAAAGAGATTTGAAAAACAATCGTATTGCTCAATAGAAATTGTTTTTGCAATACAACGAAGGTTTTATTGAAAATCAATTATCAATCATAAAACACCTTTTGATTTGAAATATGAGTACACGGTCGATGTGCTAAAGAAAAGAGTTGTTAAGCACAAAGACCGGTTTTTCAAAGGTATCCGTCAATCCATAACTCGAACCAGATTGATTCAAGAGATTGAATCGCCCCATTGTTTCTGCTCGGTTGTCACATGGTTGATCCATATAATAGATCTCACATGCCACCTACCAGAGCTTGTTTGATGTTGGCTCCGAAGGCTTTCCATCTTCATTGTGAATATGTATACACATCACTCGGATGTTCGCAATACCACAAGGATAATGCGTAGGACTCAAGATATAATCTCTTTCCACATTGTGTGAAACAGAGTCTTCATTGAAAGTGTCCTAATGAGATTTATTGATGATCTCGTGGCTCTAGACTCAATTTGTGCATATTTGGATCCCGTGTCGAGACTAGGGAGAGGTCTCCTTCTTCAATATCAACAATCTCTAAGAGAAAGTCGATAGATAATGTCGGTTCCCGTGAGAATGAAACAAGTCCTTTTAAGAGGAACTTGAGTGGTTTGGAAAGTTGAAGTGCGAGCGTCCTTTGGGTCCATGACGCCTTGTCTTCAATACCGATGTTACCATCAAGAGCATATGAATTGAACCCGGTTTCGCCCTAAGGTTGAATAAATGGAGGGCTATTTGTTTTCACCCTTTTCTCATTCAATTCTTTTAATTCTTCAACCCTTCAAGCTTACCGAGACTTCATAGCTAGAACCTTGTTGGGTTTATTCCAAGACTAGCTCGGTCTTAGTCCGCACTCTTCCCATATCTCATTTTTCTCCTTTTATCATCATACCTAAGGACTTCTACACTAACTAGTGGATTGTCCTGGTAGATCCCTCCGGCTCGGCGGATCATGGGAACCAATACCTAACCTTATCATCCTTATATCACCGCATATAAAGTAAAGTTGGTCGGTCTATTTGGTATTGTTCATCCGCCATTGGAACCAATTGAAAACCATTTGAAAATCAATTCGATACTTGTGATATATTATCAAAGCATTTTGTACCGAATTGTTTTTGATATTTTAGAACGAGAACTCCCTCAACATGTGCATCAAATGTTTGAAATCGTTTTGCACACGGAGGCAAGAGGAAGAATTAACTTCTTTGATTACCATTTTCTAAAAGATATCACCATCACTTCCTTGATCAAATCAAGTAGATAAAGCATTTCCGTGAAGGATGAGGTTTCCATAAATTTGCTCCCCTCAATATGTGCCTCGAGGTTTGAAAAGAGTTTTGCACATACTAGAGGGAACCCGCACATTGAGATAAATGATCACGTTTCAAATCATAGGTTTAAGATAGATGCTCCCCTCAACATGTGCATTGAAAAATTGAAATCGTTTGTCACATGTGGAAGGACAAGCATGTACATCCTTATAAAACCATTTACCGAATTATCGCTTTAAAACCAATTTAAATCACACATTCTCCCCGATCACAATTATCAAATCATTTGAGATTTGTGATCTCTTATAGATTTAAATTGATTTTGAAAGCTTTTAAGGAGAATTGTGACTTGATTATGAAAGCGTTTGAACCGATAAGGATCGATTTTAAGACTTTAAACTCCATTGATAAAACATGCATGTACATCTTTTGAAAACAATTTAATGCCAAATAACTTTTTAATTTAATTGAAATCATTCTCCCCTCAATCAATGACATAGGTTGTTGATTGAGAGATAGAGATTTTGACAAATAAGTCCCGATGATTATCAAAAATAGAGACCGAGTTATTTTTCAAAGCATTTAGTTTTCAAGAGATAAATGTTTATAGAATCGAGCATGGAATTTTGAAAACATGATAAAACATGGCTCGTTCTTTCTTTTAAAACCGGTTATTGCCTCGAAAATGACAATAAACCATTGTTTCTCTTTCTCCCAAAAATATTTTTTTTTTTTTTTTTTTTTTTTTTTTTTTTTTTTTTTTTTTTTTTTTAAGAATTCAACAACATCTAAAGTCCCGTGTCATTCTTTGAATGACAAAGACAAAGACCGTAGATATTATCGAACCGAGAAAACATGACAAAATGACAATATTTTTGAAGATTTTTCAATTTTTTTTTTTTTTTTTTTTTTTTTTTGATTTTATGGATTTTGAAAGATTTATATTTTTCTATTTGATTTTTGAAGGTTTTATAATTTTGTATTTTGTTTTTCGAATAAATATTTACAAGAGATAAATTAGTTTAAGAGAATGATGAAATGAGTACCGAGATAAAGATATCGCTCAAGACGTTGTAGAAGAAAGGAATCAACATCTCTTAAACTTTCGCCACCAAAGCATTCGAGGCTTCTAAGAAAATCGTCTCGAACATGAGCCTTCTCAATTTGAATCTTTGGTAGCTTCCCCAAACCGACAAACATCGAATAAAGACCATTTCCCAAAGAAGTAGAGATGAATACAAAGCGGTCTCATTGATTGAAGCTCATCACCCAAGAACGCGAGAACACCAAGTAACAAGTTGAAACATTGATCGCCTCGGGGTTATCAAACCGGATTAACTGACACGACCGATCACATGAACTCGTTGTGCATCCCCGATGTACACCTTACTCTTCGAGATTGACCATTGTCTATTTAGGGAACAATATATCAACATCTTCATTTTACCAAGTGCATTCCAGCTTATCTAACATATAACCAATCAACACATAATGTACACATGTACCCAACAAGAGTAGAGACGATGACATCCATGTAACATGTTGAGTCACTAATCATCTCTGTGTGGATGTCAACTCAAATAACCGAATTAGCTCGATCAAGTGAACATGTTGTGCATATAACCGTAAGCACTTTATCATAAACCGTATATAAGATGTCGATAGGCGTGATCATCTCACGCTCCAAATATTCTTCTCACATTTCTTCCAACCGAACGTCAAGTAACATATACCAAAGGTCTCCAGAGACCACTTCCCCAAATAGTTGGAATAATACATCCTTCCCCAAATAGTTGGAATAATATATCCTTCCCCAAATGGTTGGAATAATACACCAAAGGCTACGAGTAAAACACCGAGTTTCTACGGTTATGACCATTGTCTTTCCGGATAACTTCAATCGTGAAGAAGTGTTAAGTTCATCAAGTGTACTCGTTGTGCTTTTAGATATATGTCTCCTCCCCTTGCTAGTTTTTATACCTCGTAATCAAGAAAACATAATACACTCATATACTTGAAATAGAGAAGAACACAATTAGCTCAAATATATCTCGTGAGAATCAATCACATCGAAACTCTCTCGACTATCTTTATCAACCAATTCAGACAATTTGAAGTGATCATCGATGAAGAAAACCCGATATACCAAACTTGAAACCAAGTCGAATTCCCCGCATTTGTATCTTAAGGTTGCACTTTAATGATGGAAGAACGGTGTCGAGAATCTATGCTTCAAGCAAATCTCTAAGTACTCACAACTCAAACAAAGTATGAGACATTAACACCTCTTGAGATTATCCACATCGTCGGTCTTTAACCATCCACCCCGACTGCTGGTAACTAGATAAACCAAGTCTTCAACTTAACATTCTTAGACCCGAGCAAGATATCAAATAAGAACACGCCTTTGTGAAATTTAACTTCAATCTCAAATGAGTGATAAATGATTAACTCCGAAGTAATCAACTTGTGTCAACTGCCCAACACGTGAATAAACATACAATCGGATGTACATTGATCCACCGAATGAACCGAACAAATGATTCCTCAATATCAATGCATTCTTCCTAAAAGTATACATGTAGAGACCGATCCGAAGAATCACCAATAATGTCTTCGATAGGATGAGGTAGTCATTTTCCTTAATGTTCATGTGGTTGATTTACAGAGTGCATAATGAGAGGAACAATAATCCGTAAAGATTTGGCAAAGAAATACCAAAGAGCGGATCATTATCCATGAACAACAATCCGTGAAGATTTGGCACAAGAATACCAAAGAGCGGATCATTATTCAATAGTGCAACTTACAATATCATGATAGTCATTATAAACGCCTTGTGAATCAGGAGATAAGGTTTCTTGAGAATTCCAAGAAGTACTTCTTAGATGGTGAACCAGTTGAGTCAATAGAAACCGGAGCATGAGCTTCGTGGTCGGATGATCAACATTCGCTCGGAGGTTGAAAGTACTCATCAAACATATCTTTGAAAACAATGAATCCCAAACGTTGATTCCCAATTATCCTTAGTAAGTGAAGCATTAGGCGTTGGAGGAGAGTCATCAAAATCAAAACAATGAATCCCGGTTATCCTTAGTATATTCACTCTTCATCAAAAGAATATACACTCATCATCATCAAAAATTAAGTCGTATAACCATTATTCAAACATCCATCATCATGTAGTATATTCACTCTTCTCCCCTCAAAATTGCATCCGGTTGCCATTTTTGATTTAACAAGTGAATAAGAGTATACACCAATGAACGAGATCCACTTGATGACCGAATGAGCGTGGAAAACATGAAGCTTGTTGATGAAGAATGTAGATGAGTATGGCCATTCATGAGAGAATTTCTCTTAGTCAAGATAAAGCGCACGTAAGAGCGTACACTTTTCTTTTCTTTGAAGAACGGGCTCAAGTGTTATCTGCAGACACCATAATGATGAAGTACGAGGCCCGAATCGAAGTGAACAGACGTCATTGTTAAGAGCCCAATCATATGTTTAGAGCCACCGAATCCAAATACCAAGGGACGATTTGTACGACCGCTTTGGACAATGACGAAGACAGAATTGGAAACATTGGATCCCCACGTGTTGATGGGTTCCTTTTGGTTAGCACAAACAATCTTTGAATCAAGAGAAACCCTAGATGCAATGGCATTATCACTAGGAGTCGAACTAGTAGAAGCATCGACTTAGTCAAATGACCTTTTGTGCTTAATGGGATTATTCTACCGCTTGGCTTCCAAACCTTAACAGCACTATTCTAGGCATAGTGGATCTAGCTAAGGGTAAGGTTTGCCATGCGTTAATATTCGACCAGGCTTCCACCGAAATCCTACATTTGTAAACACATTCCCGTAGGTTTCGTGATTGCTTAACTGCTTTCGCTCTCCAAACTTTCTTAATTGGGTTATGAATCTTAGACCTCGTAAATAACACATCACATTTATCATGATTACCGTAAAATAAACATTTTTACATGTTTTGCGAGACAAGATGAGGCCTCGAATTAATTTCGAGAAGCTTAGAGCTAATACTAGAACTAACACGATTCTTTTGTTCAAATCAAACTTCTTGTCCCTATGGTGTTCTTTCACTTCCTTATCATGAACACTTTTAGTTTGCGTAATCCTATCCTTCTTTGCATTGCTTCTAGGTTTTGACCCGCTAACTTTAGTGTCAATCTTAACATCCTGTAGAAGTAACGATGGGAACATTACATGGCTTCACTACTTTCGCATTCTTGGTCTAGAAGTGCTGGGATCTCGAAATTCTAGGAGGCACATCACGGGTTGCTTGCTTGAATTTAGACATGGAACAAGGCATATCAAGGGTCACATGCTTGGCTTTAGGCATAGAACAAGGCACAACTATTCTATCTCGCCTATTGCTAGATTTCGGACTTGTGACAATTACATACTCTAAGAGTTCCCGAGATCGTTTGGCATCCATGCAGCATAGGCTATAGTACTATCAAAAGGTTTTTCTAATCTTTCATCTTCAACAATCTCACGGAGACCCTTCAAACTTTCCTTAAGGTATGAGAGATATGCTTTATGTGCAAGTTCATTATTCCTAATGGGCGGGGAATATATAACATATCGATAGCATATTTATCACAAGCGAAACCTTAGGAATGTAGTATTTGCAATTGGGGATTGGCAACTTTCCTTTCACCTCACGCTTGATTCTCAATATCGTTAAGTAAAGAAGTTATCTTTTCAATTTGTTTATCATGATTAACTTTAAATGAATCACATAACTCTTTGTTTTGATCATTAACCTTTGAAATTTCACTTTAAAACAATCATTTTCCTTTGCAAGTTATCAATAATGTTTTGAAGTTGGAAATTCGAGAATCTAAAGGTGGAGGCATATAGGAACCAACACATCCTTCTTTTCACCTTTCGCCAGTGAGACTTGGGTTCTCAATCTTCGATCGTGTTACAATGAGCTCGAATCTGTTCATCACGTTTGCTAATTTCAAAACGCATCAAATTCGGGAGCATCCAAGGATGTCTTGATATTTGAGGTTTTAAAATTTTCTTTTAGATGTTGATATTTTAATTGCAAAGCAAGATGCTCAACTTCCAATTTAGAAAACTGTTTCACCAAGTTATCATGATCATCCTGCTCAATTTTCTCATGCAATTTAGAATTAGTTTTTCAAGCTCAATGACACGATCATGGGAGACTTTCGAGCAATGATAATTCATGAAATTGAGAAGCATTAATGGAACAATTTGTAGCAATGTAAAACACATCTTGAGTAATACATTCGTAAATAAGATTCTCATTCAAGGTATGCAAGTTATTCCTCTCAATCTCATTATATTTTAATTCTCGCTCATAGTCACTAACCTCAACTATCATTGCATCAAATTCCTTTTCCATTTCTTTAATATCGATTTTATCCCTTTTAAGACTCTCAAAATGATCTTTTAGTAGTTTAAAGAAAGGCATGACCTCGCTAAGATAGCATTCTTTAGTTTGCTCAAAACCCCTTTCCCTTCGCTTATCCCAATGGGTGTGATCCTTTTCTTACAAGTTTTCTCAAAATCGACAAATAGTTGAAGAATAACATATTGACCGATTAAGGTCTTGCTCTTAGTGGCAATAGTTCTAGGAACTAAATGCATTGGTGTATTTGGAGGATACACAATCGCTTTAGGAACTTCCTACAAGGGGATTCTTTTCAACAAGATTTTCACTTTTGCAAGTCCATATCCTTTTCCGTAACACTTGTTCGTGGGTTAATAGAGTCCGAGGCTTAAACTTGTTCAAGGAGATCCAATTTTCTTTAGTGTAATTATGGGGTTTGATCGTTATGTTATTCTTTTACACTCGTGATCTTCTAACTTCTTATTCATTTTCTCCCTAGTGACTTCATCGATTTCTTATCTTCCTCGCACTCAACGCAACTAGGTTTCGCCTAGGCTTAAGGATTTCATTACCATCATAAAGCACCTTATGAGCATTTCTAGCCTTTTAATTACCTCTGGATTTGGTTCCTCAACAAGGGAATGCTATGCTTATCGCTTAAGACTCTATGCTTAGTGATCATGTGAGCGATTGAATGGTATTCCTTGTACGCACAACTTATTTTCAAGCTTGTTTTCAAAGTTTTTAGATTGGAAAATCATTCAAAAGTTTTGATTCCTTAGCCTTGAATTCTTGCTTAAGCATTTTAACATTTTCTTGAAGTTCGTGTTTTGCTTAGCGCTTTAGAAAGCTTTTCTTGTAAGGAGTTTAACTCTTGTTTTAATACTTCTTCTAAAATTACTTTTTCTAATGATTGTACGATTTGGACATCCATTTCCCGCTCACGGGTGGTCAACTCAAACTTAGCACTGCTCATAAATAGCAACTTGATCCTTATATATGTTAAGCTCGGTGGTAAGGGAATCATCAGCACAAATGCAACAGACTCATGCAATTCATAATCATCATTTTGAGTAGAAGATGCACAACTAGGTACAATGAAACTTCCATGCAACTTACCTCAAGATTGACATGCACAGTGTGACGGTGCATCTCTATCTTGGGTACATCCGAAGCTTCCATGGAGCGTTCCTTTGCATTAGCTTGCACGGGTTGTGACGTGCACCTCTCTCTTGTGAACATGAGCATGAAGATTCTATTCTAGCATTGTCCGACTCATCATTATTTGTTTTCTCTAACATTCTCGCATTCAAGAACACCCGATTCTTCCACAGATACATTACCCAACTTATCACAACAATCTCTCAACCGCACCGACACTCATTCACTTTTTCATCCTTTTGTGCGGTTCTTCAATGTACTTTTCACATTATCCATGAGTTGGATAAATGTCTCAATGAATTCTCAATTTCCATTCCAAGATGTTTTTGAAGGAAATTCCACAAGTGTTGATCGTAATCATCAATATTCCCACCGATGAATGGTGAAATTGTTTGTAGATTACTTGAAGAGTCGCACCGAACCATCCTTTGAACCTCTTCATTGGTAAGTTGCGCCTTTAAATGCTCTAAGTTCAACAAAGAAGCTTCTTGTCAATGTAGGTAAGTCCCATGAAAAGAGCACTACATGTTCGATCCCCGCTATGGATAACAAATGAATGAGGTGCGATGAAGTAGTCGATAGGGCTCAATGTCGCATTTCATTTGCATGGCATTCTCGTAGCTTGGTGGTGCAATTCTCTCTCATTAGATTCTCGAACACGGAGATCTCACATCCTCATTGCTTAATTCAATCATCTTTAATCGCTCGATGTAGCATACATTATCATTGTTGTCCACAACATCATACAGTTTAAGCACTTCAAATCACCGGGTCAAGAGAGTAAGACATGATGTGGAAGGATGCACGGATTTTACACGTCTATGATTTAAACCGAGAAATAGAATCTTTCATGGATTTTACTAAAATCAAGACGAAACCGTTAAGCAATGACCAATGGAATGTGTTAAGATGACCGATGGAATGATACAATGAAAGACGATTGTGTGATAGGACTTTAGATTGTTCGTAGGAAAGGTGAAATGTTGATTGGTTGAGATTTGGATTGGTTGATGCACGCTTTTACGGAGAATTTTAGGTCTAAAACTTAAAAGCTCAATAACTTCCTTTCGGAGGATTTGGGCCTCGAAAAATTCGTTTCACGACATCGTGGTGAAACTTCACAATATTCAGTCGTTCCTATCGCTTTTGACAGTATTTCACGAAACGGAGTTACGGATCAAAAGTTATGGCCGTTTGAAGTTTTGACGTAAAAGTCAACTTTGGTCAAACCTCTTCTTCGTAAAAATCAACCAAGTCGCTATAACCCTTGAACCAAGTCGCTAAGTAGCAACTCGCTAACTCACCAAATCGCTAAGCACCAAGTCGCTAGTCAAGTCGCTAAACAGCAACTCGCTAAGTAGTAACTCGCTAAGCCTCAAGTCGCTAGCAAAATTTTGGCGAAGAATTGCTAAGACAAGTCGCTAAAGATACAAGTCGCTAAAGAGCAACTCGCTACCGACCAAGTCGCTACCACCAAGTCGCTACCGTCGAGTGGAGAATCCACTACTTGTACTTGTAAGCTAGATCTAACTCGCTAGGTCTAAAACTTCTAAACTCGCTACAAATTTGTAAAGCAAGTCGCTACCAAGAAAATAATCCGTGAGCCAAGTCGCTAGCAAGAAAAACCACATAAACATCACTTTTCAATCCAAAACAACCCAACCAAGATGATTCAAGCTTTCCAAATGAAAACCTAAACACTTGTGATGATTCTAAACATAAAAGTACTAACAAAATCCAAACTTTAACACAAGAAATCAACCAAATGATGCAAAAACCACTAAACTTTTTCAAACTCAAAACCACCTAAAACCACTAGAAATCCAAAGATGTGCAAGATATGATCTAACCATGGCTCTTGATACCAATTGTAAGATATTAGTTTTCACATACACATCAAACCATAACACAAAGTGGCGATAGATGGAATTCTAGAGAGAAAGTTAGAGGTTTAGGGAACTTAGTGAGAGAAAGTGAAAGATATTATTATGAGCTCCAACTCTCTACCTTGGAAGGTAGAGAGTATTTATAGTCTTACATAAATCGCCACACATCGGGTCGTGGATCGTGCATACAAGTGGGTAAAGACCCGTCCGTCCTCCACGGTGTTACTTAACTAAATACTACTTAACTTAAAATAACTACGACTACGAGCTTTCTAACGATTACATATACTTGAGGTGACCGACTCTTTAATACCGGAATTTCTAATTCCTAACATATTTTGTCTCTATTTACAAAGACTATATCAAGTAAGAGACAAGTACGCTTTCAAAGTCGTTGATGACACCGAGCTCGATAGTTTGCCATTAAGTGAAAGTTGACTTTGGTTGATAAGGACTTGCCTTATCTCGATTCAAACTTATCCCGCCTTATCCCGCTCATTCTTCGCCTTCATATCCTTCGCCTTCTTCTTCGCTTGTCTTCGGTGTAAGTAGTCAAGGAGTTTAGGATCAATGAGTTATTGTCATCACCACTTGAATCCACCATCTTCTTCTTGAATCGCCTTCACCCTTTAAGTTCCGCCATCGAGTGGAGAGACTTCTCTTCGCTTCATCGAGTATCCTAAAGACGGCTCACCGAAAGACTACGACTCAACGACTCGTTAGTGTTTAATGGTCTAAACACTTGGGTATTTTCTATTTAAATCCTAGATCAAGGGGTTTGGGTATTTATCGAACCCAACACAAAGGCAGATCATTCGATATATGGAGCCATCTCCAAGGGAGGAATCACTCCATATCGATAAGCATTAGCGATCATTTCTATCTTTTTTTAATTCATGTCTTTCATTATGTTAAACATCGAATTCATTGTTTCTTTTAATATGATCGCTAAGCACCATTGGTAGCCTAGTTATGATTCTTGAATGTTTTGTTTATGTTTTCATGCTTCCGTACTAGTGTATGCATGCATAGTTCGCTGGTAATTATCCTAGCTTTGGTAGTTTTGAAATGCGGTCGTATCTAGTTGCTTAGAGAATTGACCAACCGACCCTAAGCAGTTAGGCAGAGTTGGGAAGGGTAAGAATTTACCAACCGACGACACTCTTTCTCTTGTGCAAACTAACCAAATGATCACCGGTCGTCCGGATGAATTTAAGAGTTGGATGAGTGTCTAAGATGCCAGCCGGCACTCATTATTTTGAATCTTGCATGTAGGGTACTTAATGACTTGGCTTAGGTAACTTAAGACCCTAATCCCTAAGGGTAGACCTTTGACGCCGGGTAGAGCCTTTATTGATAGGTTAGGACGATATGACCAAATGCTATCCTAGCGACTTAAACCCCACTTGAATCAATTGGAAGTAATAAAACATAGACATTACACGATAGTATGAGTAATTAGGCTAGCACACTTTCTCTCATCGATCACAACCTCTATTTACTTTACATATTTTATTTCATTTCTTAGTTAATTAATCATTTCTACCTCAAACCGCTTAAAACCAAGGGACACATAGACTTAATTAAAATCACCACATAGCTCTTGGGTCGACCTCGTTTTACCGACATTACTACACACGCATCGGGTACACTTCCGTGAGCGCATAAGGTAACCATAGGAAAACGAGACAATTATAAATATTATAACCTTGTCGAAACTCGCATCACCCAACAAGCTCAATTACACTAATTAAACACATATACACGGACAATAATCGCATTTACTTTGGGTATTTTATTTGAAATCTATATACACAACATATGTAAGATATTGGTTTTCACTTACACATCAAACCATAACACAAAGTGGGCGATAAGTGGAATTCTAGAGAGAAAGTTAGAGGTTTAGGGAACTTAGTGAGAGAAAGTGAAAGATATTATTATGAGCTCCAACTCTACCTTGGGAGGTAGAGAGTATTTATAGTCTTACATAAACGCCACACAACGGGTCAGGATCGTGCATACAAGGGTAAAGACCCGTCTGTCCTCCACGGTGTTACTTAACTAAATACTACTTAACTTAAAATAACTACGACTACGAGCTTTCTAACGATTACATATACTTGAGGTGACCGACTCTTTAATACCGGAATTTCTAATTCCTAACAATCTCCCTAAGGAGGTCACCTCAAACATATACTAAAATTACATTGAATACAAACAGATATTACATTAACAATTGTTCTTGCATTCTTGATGTAGTACTTTGCTCAAGCTCGTAGTCATTGATTCTTCTCATTGCATGTTTGGTTAATCCAAGTGGAGGTCTTTATCGATCCACGTGATAATAATTTTGAGCCGCTTTTGAGATCATCACCAACAAAAATCTCTCGAGACATCCATTGTGGTGTTGGTATTATGTGATGTTGTGACATTCGGACCGACATGCTCACATTCGGATCATGATATCTTCTCATCGAGTAGCGGAAGCTTTCGTTGATTCATGATATTGGCGCAGCAGAAAGCGTAAGCATGGAGTGAAAATATCGAGTCATTGATGCACTTATCATGATTTCTTTTGAGATGAATGTGTAGTGTGAGCATGCGGCTATGGATTGACCGCTTCATTCGATCACCGCAAACGCTGGGGTGTACCGCATAAAACAGCTTAGCAATAAAGCGCACGAAAGTGTCTTTGATCACTTTCGTTGAATTGAGGTACACGCCCACGGTTCCTCGCTGATCAAGACAAGTACCGCCTGTGATCGTATAATTCAAGAATTTCCTTGACAGGTTTCGCAATGCTCTAGTCGTTCTCAAACCGAACATCTCAAAGAAGACAACACGGAGTGAGTGAACCAATAATTTAAGTCCACCGATTGATGAAAAGAGATTTGAAAACAATCGTATTTGCTCAATAGAAATTGTTTTTGCAATACAACGAAGGTTTTAATGAAAATCAATTATCAATCATAAAACACCTTTGATTTGAAATATTAGTACACGGTCGATGTGCTAAAGAAAAGAGTTTTTAAGCACAAAGACCGGTTTTTCAAAGGTATCCGCTAATCCATAACTCGAACCGTGATTGATTCAAAAGATTGAATCGCCCATTGTTTCTGCTCAGCTTGTCACATGGTTGATCTATATAATAGATCTCACATGCCACCTACCAGAGCTTGTTTGATGTTGGCTCCGTAAGGCTTTCCATCTTCATTGTGAATATGTTCACACATCACTCGGATGTTCCGCAATACCACAAGGATAATGCGAGGACTCAAGATATAATCTCTTTCCACATTGTGTGAAACAGAGAGTCTTCATTGAAAGTGTCCTAATGAGATTTATTGATGATCTCGTGGCTCTAGACTCAATTTGTGCATATTTGGATCCCGTGTCGGAGACTAGGAGAGGGTCTCTTCTTCAATATCAACAATCTCTAAGAGAAAGTCGATAGATAATGTCGGTTCCCGTGAGAATGAAACAAGTCCTTTTAAGAGGAACTTGAGTGGTTTGGAAAGTTGAAGTGCAAGCGCCACCGGGTCCATGACGCCTTGTCTTCAATACCGATGTTACCATCAAGAGTATATGAATTGAACCCGTTTCGCCTCTAAGGTTGAATAAATGGAGGGCTATTTGTTTTCACCCTTTCTCATTCAATTCTTTTTAATTCTTCAACCCTTCAAGCTTACCGAGACTTCATAGCTAGAACCTTGTTGGGTTTATTCCAAGATTAGCTCGCCTCATCCGCACTCTTCCCATATCTCATTTTTCTCCTTTTATCATCATACCTAAGAACTCTACACTAACTAGTGGATAGTCCTCGGTAGATCCTTCCGGCTCGGCGGATCATGGGAACACATACCTAACCTTATCATCCTTATATCACCGCATATAAAGTAAAGTTGGTCGGTCTATTTGGTATTGTTCATCCGCCATTGGAACCAATTGAAAACCATTTGAAAATCAATCCAGATACTTGTGATATATTATCAAAACATTTTGTACCGAATTGTTTTTGATATTTTTAGAACAAGAACTCCCTCAACATGTGCATCAAATGTTTGAAATCGTTTTGCACACGGAGGCAAGAGGAAGAATTAACTTTTTGATTACCATTTTCTAAAGATATCAACATCACTTCCCAAATCAAATCAAGTAGATAAAGCATTTTGGGAAGGATGAGGTTTTCATAATTTTGCTCCCCTCAATATGTGCCTCGAGATTTGAAAAGAGTTTTGCACATACTAGAGGAACCCGCACATTGAGATAAGTGATCACGCTTCAAATCATAGGTTTAAGATAGATGCTCCCCTCAACATGTGCATGGAAAATTTGAAATCGTTTGTCACATGTGGGAAGGATAGCATGTACATCCTTATAAAACCATTTACCGAATTATCGCTTAAATCCAATTTAAATCACACATTCTCCCCTGATCACAATTATCAAATCATTTGAGATTTGTGATCTCTTATAGATTTAAATTGATTTTGAAAGCTTTTAAGGGGAATTGTGACTTGATTATGAAAGCGATTTAACTGATAAGGATCGGATTTTAAGACTTTAAACTCCATTGATAAAACATGCATGAATATCTTTTGAAAACAATTTAATGCCAAATAACTTTTTAATTTAATTGAAATCATTCTCCCCCTCAATCAATGACATAGGTTGTTGATTGAGAGATTGATATTTTGACAAATAAGTCCAGATGATTATCAAAAATAGAGTCCGAGTTATTTTTCAAAGCAATTAGTTTTCATCGATAAATGTTTATAGAATCGAGCATGGAATTTTGAAAACATGATAAAGTATGGCTCGTTTTTTCTTTGAAAAGCGGTTATCGCCTCAAATGACAATAAACCATTTGTTTCTCTTTCTCCCAAAATATTTTTTTTTTTTTTTTTTTTTTTTAAGAATTCAACAACATCTAAAGTCCCGTGTCATTCTTTGAATGACAAAGACAAAGACCGTAGATATTATCGAACCGAGAAAACATAACAAATTGACAATATTTTTGAAGATTTTTCAATTTTTCATTTTTATGGATTTTGAAGGTTTTATATTTTTCTATTTGATTTTTGAGGTTTTATAATTTTGTATTTTGTTTTTCGAATAGATATATACAAGAGATAGATGAGCATAGACCTTTACTCCTCGCCTTCCTCCTCAAGACGTTTGAGTGTTTCGTTGAAGGCTTTTCAAGCCTAGTCGTGGAAGTATGAACTCAAAACGCTCTCTTGGAAGAGCTTTGGTGAAGATGTCTCGCTAACCGATATTCGCACCTCACAAAATAGAGTTCCACCACACCTTTTTCCACTTGTTCCCCGATGAAATGATGTCGAATGTCGATATGCTTTGCTCTTGAGTGTTGAACGTTGTTGCATGAGAGAGCAATAGCACTTTTATTATCACAAGACAGAGGGATTTTGTTGAATTCAAAGCCATAGTCGATAATTGAGATCTCATCCATAAGATTTGAGCACAACAAGATGACATGGCTATGTATTCACCTCTCAGAGGAAATAGAAGTACTCATTTGCTTTTTGAAGACCACCACAAGCTTATCACCCAAAACCGAGCACCTCCGATGTACTTCGACGAGTATCTTGACACCTCGCATGATCAAGATCTCGTGATAGGTCGTTAGTGACATACCGGTGTCCTTCGGTACCAAAGTCCCATATTGATGGTTCCTTGAGATACCGAAGACCCGCTTAACCGCTTCAAGGTGCTTTTAGTAGGCTTAGCTCGGTATCTAGCACACATGCAAACAATGAACAAGATGTCTGGTCTACTAGTCGTGAGGTACATCGGATCCAATCATACTACGATATTTTGTTTGGTCAATCATGATCCCCGAGTGGTCCTCATCTAGTTTGGTTCGATCAATCATGGAGTGTCAACAGGTCACTTGAATCAAATCCAAATTTCTTTAAGATCTCGCTTGCATATTTAGATTGATTTATGAAAATGCCTCCGGACTTTGTGAAATTTGTAATCCCAAGAAAATGACATTTGTCCCATCATTGACATTTGAAATTTTGAACTCATTTCATTTGAAAACGATCACATTCCATTGGGTCGGTCGAGGCAAAATAATATCATCAACATAAATTTGAACGTGAATTAAGTGTTTGCCTCGACTTTCGGTGAACAAAGTAGGATCAATCGCCCTTTGTCAATCCAAGAGATAGAAGAAACTTTGACAACAGATCATACCATGCTCTAGGAGCTTGCTTCAAACCATATAGGGCCTTTTTCAAGCGATAAACATGAGTAGGATGCTCAATTCACAAAACCTCTCGGTCGGTCGACGAAACCACTTCTTTCGGATCTCCATTAAGAAATGCGGTTTTCACGTCCATCCGATAAACAACCATGTTCTTGCTAGCAAGATTAGCCAAGAAGATTCTCGATCGCCTCGATACGAGCAACCGGAGCAAAAGATTCCTCAAAGTCTATACCTTCTTCTTGACGATAACCTTTAGCTACTAACCTAGCCTTATTTTTCAAAACATCACCATGCTCATCAAGCTTCACTTTGAAGATCCACTTAAGAGCAATGATCATAGCACAACTGAGTCGGTACTAATTCCCATACATCTAATCGATCAAACTCATGAATTTCATCTTGCATGGCATTGAACCAAATTGCCTTCATTCATAGCGCTTTAACATCTTTAGGTTCGATCTTTGAGAGTACAGAGTTAAAGAAGCACCATAAGGCATCGAGTGTCGCTTACGAGTGGATACCGGACGAGAAGGATTTCCAATGATGTTGTCTAATGGATGATCGTGAGTCCATTTTCCGAGGTGTTCATGTGGTAGTTGTTGAGGGACCAAGTAGCAGAGTCGATGTCTCCTCAAGAAGATGGTTCGATGAAGATTCAGAGCAAATATGTTTTCAAATGGAGCATCTTCGTGAGTAGCAAAGGGATTAACTTCATCATTGATGCCGTAAACATTTCCATGATGTACATTTGAAGAATGATGATTTGTTGATGAGATCAAGGATCAAGCAGCAGCGCTTCTTGACTTAAAGATATTGAGACCGAGGGATTGACTTCATTCACGTGAATATGAGCACCCTCGTTGTAGGAATCGACACCTCATTAGTACTTGGATCATAAAGTTCATCAAACATAGGATCAAACAATTTCTTTAAATCATCTTCGATGGAGGTACATATGGAGTTTCTTGAGAAGAGTTTGGAACAAGGGATGAACCAATGGGACTGTTTTGAAGTGCGGGTCCCGAATCGATTGTCCAGAGCCATTTGACCGGTCACTCATCAAACGTAACGTGAATTGTTTCCATGATATTTCGGGTTCTTTTGTTGTAGATTCGTATCCCTTTTGTTTGGAGCATACCCTACAAATACTCCAATGTCTCGCTTTAGCTCTAAGTTTGCCTAAGTCTTGTCCTCATTAGTTGGATAACACAATGCACCAAACACACGAAGGAAAGAGAGATTAGGTTTTCATGTGGACAAGTTCATATGGAGTTTTTCCATGAACAAAGGTGAATCGTGGAACGATTTTGTGTGTAGCATGCAAGGGCAATAGCTTCACCCGAGAAACATTGGAACCTTTGAGTAAATCAAGATTGTTCTAGCGGCTTCTACAAGAGTTCGATTTCGCCTTTCAACTACACCGCTCGTTGAGGAGTTCGTGGAACACTTCTTTGATGGTCGATTCCAACGCTTTCATAAAATTCACCGAGTTGTTTGTTGACAAACCCGCCCATTGTCTGCTCGATTATTCGACTGCTTTGTTAAGTCGAACTCGCAATGCTTGATGAGTTTGATGATGATATCGAGAGTTTCATCCTTTGTCCTTAAGAACTTGACCCATGTGAATCTAGAGTAATCATCAACCACAACTAACACATATTTCTTCCCAAAGATATTCTCGCACCCTCATTGGTCCACATAAATCCATATGAATCATATGAAGAACTTCGTGATGAGTTAGTAGGTTTGGGTTTATGGGCATACTTTTGCTTTTTCCCAATTGACATGTCGAACAAAGATGATCCTTTTCATACTTGAGTCTAGGTAAACCTACAACTAAGTCCTTTCTCGAGAGATCATTGATGGTACCAAGTTCAAGTGATTGAGACGACGATGCCATAACCATGACTTTGTTTTAGAGGCCTTTGACAAAGAAGCAAATTGAGAAGACTTCATCATATCTTCGATAGAGATGGTGTATAGATTTGAACCACGTGAACCTCTTAAAAGTTCCTTACCATCAAGTTCTCTAACGAAGGTGTATGTTTTCTCAAGGCTACTTCTAGATCGTAATCGCAGAATGACCAACAGAGAACAAGTTGTGACCAAGACCTTCTACATAGTAAACCCCGGAGATAACACTTTGCCAACAACATAGTCTCCATAACCCATAATAGCACCGAAATGATCATTCCCGAATCTAATCGTCCCGATGAATTTGCTCACGGTTCATGAGCCGTGACCGTCGCCAATATATGCTTGGAACAACTGAGTCCGTGTACCACGTAACGATTTGAACGATCCGCAGCTGAACATGCATAAGAATGGATAATCGATAATTGGGATCCCCATGCAAGAATGGGTTCCATTTGGTTAGTAACAATGGTTGGAACACCCACATCGTAAATAGAAGCATTCATATCGTAAATTAAGGCAATGGAATCATTGTGAATAGATGCAAGATTAGTGTCTCAGATAGCCCTGCTCACAGTGTGCTCACTTCTTAAGGGAATAGTTCTACCAAGAGGCATCCATTTTCTAGTGGGCATTGTCTCGATTATTCTTATGACCAACAGTATCCAATAATAGCCTATCTTACTAAATGTTCTTCCCGGGGTTTCCACTGCTTTCTAACTTTCTTTCGCTTTTGCCTTTTAGCCTTCTTAGCATGAATTTTAGCATTAACAATATTAATCGGACAATTAACATCATTAGGCAAAACATTAACACCACATTCATGATTAGAAACAAAATTCAAGCGACATCAATACAAGGTTTGCAAATAGTATCGAATTCAATTAATTACAAGACGCCTATGGCTAATACTAGAATCAACACGATTCGCTTTATTCGATTCAAGCTTAAAGTTCCTAGATTGTTCTTCTACTCTTTCCAAAGGCACATTCTTAGCTCATGAGGTCCTATCATTCCTTGTATTGTCTTGAGACTTTGACCGCTCCCTTTAATGTCACCGACACTCTCAGAGGGAATGGGAACATTAGTTGGTTTTACTATTCTTTGCATCACCGCTTAGATGTGCCGATCTCAACTACATGCAGCACACTAAGGTTCACTTTCTTAAAACTAGAAGTGCTGGATTTGTACTCCTAGAAGGCACACTTGAGTTCTCTTTCTTAGCATTGATGATCCGAATCAACTACTTAAAGGCACACTAAGGTTCACATTCAAGACATTGGGCATCGAATGAATATCATACTTGGCATTAGGCATCGAACATGGAATCAAAGGATTAACTCTCTCACCTAAGGACTTTGGGCATATTGTGATCAAGCATTCTAGGATTTCTTGAGATCGTTTGGCATATAAGCATGCATGTCCAATTGCATTATCATGAGGTTTCTCTAACTTATCCTCTTCAACAATCTCACGCAGACATTCTAGGCAATCCTTAAGGGATGAGAAGTATGTTTGAACAACAAGTTTGTTGTTCCCGAGATGAGGAGGACATATTTCACGCATAAAGCATATTTATTACAAGAGTGAACCTTTGATACACCATTCTCCCCATTGGTCATTGGCATTTTCCCTTTTACCGACTCTTCGATTCTCAATTTCCTTTTGCAATGAAGCTATTTGTTCGTTATTTTTGTTACGAGTGACCTTTATTGATTCAAATAACTCATTGAAATGACGTTTAACCTTTTCATTTTCTTCTAGAAAACTTTCGCTTTCCTTTTGTAATGCATTTACTAGGTTTTGAAGATGAAACGTTTGAGAATTCGAGAATCTAAAGGAGGAGGCATTTGGGAGCCCGTCATATTGTTCGCTTGACCCTTTAATTGAGAGATTTGGGCTTTCAACTTTCTCGATCGTGTTGCAATGAGCTTGAATCGCTCATCACGCTTGTTAATTTGAAAACTCGCATCAAACTCGAGCATCCGAGGATGTCTTGATATTTGAAGTTTTGACATTTTCTTTAAGATGTTGATATTTTAGTTGTAAATTAAAATGCTCAACTTCTAGTTTAGAAAAATGTTTAACCAAATTGTCGTGATCATCCAGCTCAATTTTCTCGCTTAGTTCGTAATTAGTTTTTCAAGCTCAATGACACGATCATGGGAGACTTTCAGGCAACCGATAATTCATGAAATTTGGAAGCATTAATGGAACAATTTGTAGCAAAGAAAACACATCTTGAGCAATACATTCGTAAATCGTGTTCTCATTTAGTGTATGCAAGTTCTTCCTCTCAATCTCATTATATTTTAGTGCTCGCTCATAGTCACTAACTTCAACTATCATTGCATCAAATTCCTTTTCCATTCCCTTAATATCGCTTTCTATCCCTTTTAAGACTCTCAAAGTGATCTTTTAGAAGTTTAAAGAAAGGCATGACCTCGCTTAAATAACATTCTTTCATTTGCTCAAACCCCTTTCTCCTTCAGCTATACCAAAGGTGTGATCCTTTTCTTGCAAGTTTTCTCAAAATCAACAAATAGTTGAAATATAACATATTGGCTAATTAAGGTCTTGCTTTTAGTGGCAATTGTTCTAGGAACAAGATGCATTGGTGTATTAGGAGGATACACAATGCTTCTAGGCATTTTCCAAAGGGAGGGTTTGTTTCAACAATATTTTCACTTTTCGCTTATCTAAATCCATTTTCCGTAAAACTTGTTCGGGAGTCAACAATGTCTCGAGGCTTAAACATGTTCAAGGAAATCCAGCTTTTCCTTCTTGTAATCATGGGGTGTGATCTTTATTTTCTTCTCTTTACATTTAGGATCATCTAATTTCTTGTTCATCTTTTCCCTAGTGACTTCATCCGATTTCTTATCTTCCTCAAGCACTCAACGCAACTAGGTTTCGCCTAGGTTTAAGGATTTCATTGCCATCATAAAGAACCTTATGAGCATTTCTAGCCCTTTAATGACCTCTGGATTTGGTTCCTCAACAAGGGGAATGCTATGCTTATCGCTAAGACTCTATGCTTAGTGATCATGTGAGCAATCGAATGGTGTTCCTTGTATGTACAACTTGTTTTCAAGTTTGTTTTTCAAAGTTTTCGATTAGAAAAATCTTTCAAGAGTTTTGATTCCTTTGCATTAAATTCTTGCTTAAGCATTTTCACATTTTCTTGAAGTTCTTGTTTTTGCTTAGCGCTTTAGAAAGCTTTTCTTGCAAGGAATTTAACTCTTGTTTTAATACTTCTTCTCTAAAATTACTTTTTCTAATGATTGTACGCACTTGGTCATCCATTTCCTCGCTCACGAGTGGTCAACTCAAATTTTGCACGTTGTTCATAAATAGCAACACGCTCTTTATAGGCATTTAGTTCGTAAATTACGTAATCATCGTGGGCACATGCAAGTGTATTCATCAAGAACATAGTCATTGTTGATCGCAGAAGATGCATCACTTGGTACAACTTCACTTTCACTTTGTTTCACATATTGATCATATGGGACAACATTGATATTACCCATATTTTCAATATTTGATTCAATAGTTTCATTGATTGTACTTTGTCATGCATCTTTGCACATCAAGATCATCGATAGTTTTAATACCTCCGAGATGAGTTTGTCTTTGGATGGGCCACTTGTGGTGAAGAAGAGACCTTGGGAGAAACCATTGGAGAAATGCTAGCCATAAAATTGTGTGCAGAGGGTCCATCATCCACATCGAGTCGTATGCATCACAATCGCGACTTGAAAGGCATTCGATGATTGTGACCTATCTCCGAATAGGCCGCTCATCCACATCTCGCATCATAGGTCTTGGCATTGCCCTCAAGAAGAAACAACAATTCCTCTTCATCCAAAGCAAAGACCATTATCCCGAGCTTGTACAAGCAAGATCTTATCTCTCAAGTAATCAAGATTCTCGTGGACGCTTTGGAGATGTGCGCCTTGCAATGTGTCCTCACCACCACAGCTTATAACATTTGATCGGCTTAGCTTGACCTTGATTACCATTCCTTCCTCGATTCGATTACCAACATAACCTCTACCACCCACCTCTTCCCCGATCATACTGCTCTTTCCCGAACTGTTGCACCACGATCCTCCCATCTTTAACAAGAGCTTGATTGTGTGGGTTAGATGTCGTTCGAGGTTGTTGTTGGTTTGTGGGAGAGAATTCATGTTTTGACTAATCGTAAGAGCTAGTTGATTAATGATGTTACCCACGTGTGCATCAAGATCGCCTTGTTTGAACATAGGATCGTGAATGAGTTTGTGATTACCATTACCCATGGGTATGACTTGTGAGGCTTTGGTTGTGATTCCGATGTTTGAGTAGAAGGCGCTTGAGTCATTAGATGAGCTTGTCTCTCCCTCGTTGGTTTTGAACCGATTAAGAATCATTTTTCAAACATAGCATGTCTCTCATTCTCAAGGAGGAAGGCATAGAGTTGCTCATAGTTTGTATTCTTCAATCCTTTAGTGAGCTTCACAGAGGTGACAAACTTGTGCCATTCGGGATTCATGTTGTTCACAAATTTTGAGTTCAAATGAATGTTAGGCATAGTCATTCGATGTTCCTCATATCATTCACCAACTTATGAAATCTCACATAGTACTCATAGACACTCTCATCCGGTTTCATCTTGAAGTGTTCAAATTCATCATAGAGTTGTGATTCTCTGCCTTCCATAGTTAATTCGTAACCCGAGAGAAGCATCTTGACATTATCCCATACCGCCTTTGCTTCGTGTTGTGATTGATCGCCTTGTAGATGTCTTTAGGAAGACCTTGAAGAACAATGTTAAAGCCCCGATATCAAGATCGAATCTCTTTTCTCCTTATCATCAAGCTCATCATACATCTTTGGTCCGTCCATTCCAGAAATCGAGTTCCATCTTCAAGAAGATCAAGTACATCTCTAGTCGTCTCAACTCGATACGGTCCTTCATCAATGGATTTGAGAATGTTGACACCATTTTCCTTTCCAAGACAAGACAACTGATTCGTTGAGCCCAAGAATCGTAGTCGGCCTGGCAAGCATGGGTGGACGAGTATCCGAACCACCGCTTGAACATCCCCGCAACAAAGGGAGATGATTGTAGAAACGTTGGTAGACATGATGACAAATTAAACGGATTTTATAACTCTATGATTAAACCGGAAATAGATTCTTTCACGGATTTTACTAAATCAAGAGAAACCGTAAAGAAATCACCCAAGTCGCTAGAAAATTATGCACCAAGTCGCTATCTTCTAATTCGCTATTCCACCAAGTCGCTAAAGTCCCAAGTCGCTAAACAAAAGACAAGTCGCTAAATAGCAACTCGCTAAGCCTCTAGTCGCTAGCAAAATTTTGGCAAGAATTGCTAAGATACAAGTCGCTAAGGAATCAAGTCGCTAAATAGCAACTCGCTACTTACCAAGTCGCTAACACTGTCGCTACCCGTAGTGGAGCATCCACTACTTGTACCGTTAGTCGCTAGGCCTAAGTCGCTAACTCCACTAACCGCAACTCGCTACAAAATGTAAAGCAAGTCGCTAGCAAGAAAGAAACCGAGGTCAAGTCGCTAGCAAGAAAACATCACAAACATCACTTTTCAATCCAAAACAACCCAACCAAGATGATTCAAGCTACCAAATGAAAACCTAAACACTTGTGATGATTCTAAACATAAAAGTACTAACAAAATCCAAGCTTTAACACAAGAAATCAACCAAATGATGCACAAACCACTAAACTTTTTCAAACTCAAAACCACCTAAAACCACTAGAAATCCAAAGATGTGCAAGATATGATCTAACCATGGCTCTTGATACCAATTGTAAGATATTGGTTTTCACTTACACATCAAACCATAACACAAAGTGGCGATAAGTGGAATTCTAGAGAGAAAGTTAGAGGTTTAGGGAACTTAGTGAGAGAAAGTGAAAGATATTATTATGAGCTCCAACTCTACCTTGGGAGGTAGAGAGTATTTATAGTCTTACATAAACGCCACACAACGGGTCAGGATCGTGCATACAGGGGTAAAGACCCGTCTGTCCTCCACGGTGTTACTTAACTAAATACTACTTAACTTAAAATAACTACGACTACGAGCTTAACGATTACATATACTTGAGGTGACCGACTCTTTAATACCGGAATTTCTAATTCCTAACAAAAGAAACGGCTTTGGGAACGAAGCTTGATATGAGCCGCTTATCATCCTCAAACCGATGGTCGAGCGAAGGACCATCCATACGCTAGAAGATATGCTTGCATGTGTTATAGATTTTAAAAGGTCGAGAAGTACCAACCTTTGGCCGAATTCTCATACAATAATAGCTATCATACCAGCATTAAGGCAACACCATTTGAGACGTTGTATGGCCAAAAATGCCATTCTCCGATCTGTTGGGCTGAAGTTGGTGACGACCACCTTCTTGGTCGCGAACTCATCGCCGGAAACTCTCAAAAGTAGTCCAAATTCGAAATCGTTTGCAAGCTGCACGTGATAGACAAAAGAGCTACGCCGATAGGAGACGTAAGCCCCTAAGTTTCTAGTGGGAGACCGAGTCATGTTGAAGGTTTCCCCTTGGAAAGGGTGATACGCTTCGGCAAATGTGGAAAACTCAACCCTTTCCAATCCTGAAAAGAGTCGGACCAGTAGCTTACAAACTTGAGCTACCTTAGGAGTTAAGCAGTGTACACGATGTCTTTCACGTGAGTAATCTAAAGAAATGTCTTTCCAGAGAAACCCTGGTCGTGCCTATGAAAGATATCTGAATCGATGAGCGTCTGAATTTCATGAGGAGCCAGTTAAGATCATGGATCGTGAAGTGAAACGACTGAAGCATAGCCGTATTTCGATCATCAAAGTTCGTTGGAATTCCCGTCATGGACCAAAGTTCACATGGGAACGTGAGGATGAGTTTCGAAAAAAGTATCCTCAACTCTTTACGTCATCGGGCAACTCGGAGTGAAACCCGGGACGGGTTTCTTCTGAGGATGGGAGGCTGTGACAACTGGCAAATTAGGGAGTCCTTATAGGTAACCGCATTACGCTAGTTAGACCGAGTACATTGCCTATAGGAGCTATTTCGGATAATCGTGACTTGACTTGGTATCATTTTTTTGCTTTTATGATTAATTTTGGTATCGAATGAGCTATGGTATAAGTTATGGCCCGTAATATTAGGCACTACTTGAGTCGGCACAGTAAAAACCTAAAATAGGAGAAAAAAGTAACATTTAACCCGTTACGCAGGAATAAGGCGTGTTAATAATCAAAACTCGTGGAAAAAGGTAAATAAAAACAATAACGTTATTAATAAAAGTAACCAGACATTAGTTATAAAATCTACGAGCACGGGAGTATTAGTTCGGGAAAGTTTACAAAAATGTCGACGTTCCCATTGGTTACTAGTGGTCGGCGCCCCCTTGTCCCAAATTATTATTTTAGTCCCTACCTCAAAAATATAAATACCACTCACACACACACACACACACACACACATACCATCTTCTTCCACCCAAACCCTAGCTCTCACTTTCTCTCTCTACACCCCATAACCGCCGCCACCTTCTCCTCCCTCCACCACCGTCACCGCCGAGCGTGGTATCTCACCACCACCACTAAACGAACCACCTTGTTCACCTCTTTATTTTGGTATATGTCACGCGCCCCCACTCCACCTTTTCGCTACCCTAACGCGTCATAAACATCGTTCTTATTCGTATTTTCTTGTTACAAATATAGATCGGGAAAAAGAAAGGTAAATGGAACGAGTTGTACACTCGTTAGAGTGTTTGTTGACTCGTACGAGACATATACGTCTCGAATCGTTCGTTTTGGTTGGGTTTAGATGGACACAAACATAAAAACTAGCTTTAAAACTAATAAAAACGTTATAATGTGTGTTGGTATCGAGTGTGTCATGTCGGGTCTCGCGTATGCATTTTATTTTTGTGGTTTTGAGGTTTTGATTGTGCGTTATTATTGATATTGGAGGATTGGTGATGTTGGAAGTAACCGGGACAACGAGGGTCCGGTTGGGTGTTGCGTTGGGGAGATGATCGCGAGCCACCAAGGACCAAACGGCCCATATGGTGTAACATAAGGAGTGAATGAGACCCACAAGGACCCTATGGTCTAGGTCGAGTTGTCGTGGTAATGGTATGGTTCTTGTTGTTGGCGTTAGAAGTGGCCGAAACCAAAGATGGTACGGTCGTGTGGGTTTGGACGAGACACGAGGATCTAAGGAACCTTTAGGGTTCGTTTGGTTCGCGTGGTCTTAACTGTGGCCAAGTTGAGACCAATAGGGTCTCGACAATGGTTTCGGGTGCGGGTTTGATACTTGATTGGATGTCGGGATTGATATGAGTTGAATGAAGATTGTTGATGCGTTACCGAGCCATAGGTTTAGGGCTGGTAATGAGTGGAATTGTTTATTCGGACTTGATATTATATTTGTGAGCTTTGCGCAACGTCGGTGTTACCGTGACTTTCTAGTCTCGGCTCCGACAACGCCGTAACATGGACTTATATTACTTATTGGACAATATGACATATCAAAAGCCGAGAGTCATGACTCGGACTTGTGAACTCTAGATGGATAATAACTTGAAACGTAAAATGAGAACGTGGCGTAATATATATATATATATATATATATATATATATATATATATATATATATATATATATATATATATATAAAATTTTACTATTCACCGTTTTCTAGTTCACCAAAAGTAATATTCGAGAACGTATTTCAAAATTTACTATTCACGTAACACTATTCATTTCGGAGAAAATCACTATTCAAGTTTCACTATTTCATCATTTATCGTAAACTAGGTTTACGAGTATCAAATTCGCGTAACCTTAATGGTTTAGCTGCGAATTCATGAACAATCATCAAGGACATTTCATATAGACTAGGTTTAGTCTACATATCATTAGCATCATTATCATCATATTAGTTCATGCATGGTTTTGCATTTTCATTAAACGTATAACTTCTTATTAAATAAACGCTATCGCATAATTAATTATTTTGAATATTTGATCCGACACTTCCAAAATTATCCTAATATATTTTTATACTCATTTTAAGACTATAAAAATAATATTATTAGTTTACCCGTGTTTTAAATTTATTTTGTATATAAATTGTTATATTTATATAATTACGACGGTTTTCGTAAAAACTACACGATAATTATTATTTCACTCAATTTTTGTAAGAAATGTATTTTTATAATTTTATGACTTCAATATATTTTATTTTGTTCCGTTAAAATTTATTTCTAGCTAACGCTACCTAAAAATTTAAATAATTACACAAATACAATATACTTACATACATAACTTACATTTTATTTATATCTAAAAACTTATAAAAATATCTATTTTCCCAATGCCGACCCCCTTGTCACAAAGGGATGACTCACACTTTTTCAACTAAAATATCTATATAACTATTAACTAGATATTTGTAATATATTAAGATATTATACTAAATTAAACACATACAACACACATATTCAAGGTGTAAATAAAAAAATCTCTCTCTCCTTTCTGTCATAGAACCGCCATGGCAAAGAATCAAGAGAAAATCCATTAATTTTTCAAGATCAAGTGTTTATCAAGTTCTAGTTAGTGATCTATGTTAAGGTTTTGAAATAAAACCTATAGATTAATTAGGTTTTGTTCATCTTTTCACCTAATCATTCAAGTAAGCATTTCATGATTTTCATAATCTTTCATATTCATCATTATGTTATTTCATCATTTTGCAAGAAAACATGCATGTTACATATGAATTTATACCACTTTTAATGTTTTTATTACTTATTATGAAATATAATCATCCTATAATTAATCCTTGAAACATATCACTTTTGGTGATGTCTAGGAACCCATGACACCCTAAGAAGGTGTATGGTAGGATTAGAATAGCTTCGAGTTGTTTTGAATTGGTTAGAATAGGTTTGGCGAGAAAAACTCATTTCGACAAGTTTAATTAAGGGTCTGTCCATATTTTTGAAATCTGGAAATTTCGACAGTAGATAAAAATTTTGGCCTAGATATTTAGAAAATACACTTTAAAACGAAACGTGGCGCTTGAACGGGTTAAAACGGAGCTATAACGAAGAAGTTATGAATTTTTCAAGTTTGACGACGAAAACTATAAAACGAAAATTTCAGCATGTTACGTCTACTTTGTACGAGTCAAAAATGAGGCTTAGGCGTTATAAAATGTGTCGACTTATCAAAAATATATTAGTATACTTTGATACGAAGCTAAGGACATATAAAACGAGAAAACGGACTTGTAACGATTAAATTACACGTTTTACACAAAGTTGCCGTAACTATATTATATAAGAAAAACTAATATATTTCTATTAGACAAATATTACGGCCACAAGGACCATGTTGAGGGTCGTTTTAACATTGATGTAGTACTTTTATAAAGTGATGTCTTCTAGTAAAAGTAAGTTCGCCAAGCATATTTTCCAAAATGTCCAACCGTTTGTCAAGCGGAGTTGTAATGAATAAAATACGGTCACTTAAACTTTGCGAAAACCACCCTTAAACAATATTTTGGACACAAGTACCATACTTTACCTATATTTTCTCCATGATCGAGACCTCTAGGATGAAAACTTAAATGCTAAAACTTTGAGATAATGATACAAGCTTCCCAAAACCGTTGAGTTTGTTTCCTAACACTCGATGTGCACCATTTTACGACTAGCTTTTCAAGGCCGTTTAGTCACTTTCATGAAATTTTCAAATGACATTATTTTACTGACGAAAAGTTATAATTTCATAATAAATCATTAAATGACTATCGTAGGATATCATTTCAACGTAAATACTTGTAAAGTATTTTATAATATGACGAGATGTCATAAACATATATTTCGACGATAAATTCTATTTTCAAAAATTCACAAGTGGTATAGATTACATACGAATTGCATGCATAACATTGTTTCATGATTTACATTAGAACATATCATTCATAATAGGTCACGGTCGAGGTTGCGCCTCATTTCAATATTGCCATTATATCATCATTATCATTGCAACAGTGAGTTTTCATAGCCCCGATTTATTCAAGTTTTACTTTATTTCAAACCTACGGGAGAATACATTGCACATCATTTTATTACGATACCAAGTATATCAAATTCATTACATTGCTTAAGTTACCTCATGCCAATTGAATGTCCCCATTATATAACATGAACCGTTAATTTCATAGAAGCGAGGGTGAGTGGATAGATCTATCGAGGTGACTCCTCCATCCGGGTTGGTGGATTCCAACCGTCAAACGGATGCATTTCATTTAATATCATTATTTGAGTTGTTTGGCAAACACTCTGTTGGGCGAACATCATGATCGATCTAGTTTCGTGTCATGGACTTATAGCAATTGTATCATTTTGTGACATCATTGTCATACATAATTTATACTTGTGGTAGTCGTATTAAACATTTTACATAAACTCTATGAACTCACTCAACCTTTGTGTTGACACTTTTAGCAATGTATTTTCGGGTAACTAAGGCATTCACTTCATGGCATGCATGTGGACATATCATAGAGTCGCGGTGACGACGCGTCTCACATGGGATTTATACACTTTAAAAACATCGTTTGACTTGTACCAAACTTATTTTCCGCACATGTTGATTTTCATTTGGGACCTATCTTTGTAAACTCTGATTATTTTATTAAATCAAGCGACGTATTTTTCAAACGACACTTTAGGTCGTTCAATATAACTGTGATTGTGATGCTATGACAGTCAATCCCCAGGAATTCCATTCCACGCAAAACAGGTAATTTGGGGTGTGACAGATTGGCATCGAGCTTGGTTATAGAGAACTAGGTTGCATCATTGACCCTAGACTATAACTACATCATCATAGCATCTCATCATTTCATCATAAGTGCATAGTCACTATACATGCGGTTTCATACGCACATTTTGCGAGTTATTTACTTTCATTTCAAATCGATTGTCACATTAATGCCTTCAAATACCCATCCCATCATACTCACATTAGACTTTGACATGGAGAATGCCCCGTCATTCCCTATCACAATTTTAACATCGATTGACTCAACACCGATAACATCGATGATGAGACCGAACCCTTTAGGAGGACAAAGTTGCACCTACACCATCACGATCACTATTGATTCACCGTAGGATCGGGACAATTTTATCATTCGGTTGGGACAGATTATACCATTTGGTAGAACTTATAGGCTTAGTCCTAATGAACCTATTTTCTTAACTCACCACAAGGATTTGATCATCATTGTCATCATTTTCATCATCATTGTCATCTAGAGTACCATCCGTGCCATCACATCTCATAGACACTACTCATACATCGACTTGCGACGTGCATGATTTAACACACCATTACCATCTATCACTAAGACTATAGACACTACACCATCTCATAGGTTTGAGGACCTGTGAGAGTTCTAGGGCTATTGTTGCTAGACCGCCTACTATTCCTACACTTGAGACATGATTAGACTACCAACAGAATGTATAATAAGTACCTTTCTAGCTAATGTAATCTTTATCATTTATTATCTCCACGATAATCACAACCTTTGTTTATTTCATTCCTATTCCAATTGCCCAATTTTCAATCATTTCGCGACAATACATCACTATCTTACTAGGGGTTAGGCCAACTTTATTCTTGACCAATTAGGAGACTATTACCACTCTATGAGGTTCTCCCATGTATCCTACAAACCATTCCACAAATTATATTTCAAGTTATTTTGCTACTATTTCATGAAATTATTTCATTTAATTTTATTTCGAGCTATTTTACACCATCTTAGAAACATTGTTTCATAAAGTTTTAAAACAAGTTGTTTCGTTACCACCCTATCAATTGGCTTTCAGTCATTTATCAACTATTTAATACCATCATGCGAAACGATTTTCATGTTACTCTGAAAAATTATTGAGCCATTATCTTACAAAACAAAACGTTGAATACCATCTAAAACTTCGGAGAAACATAATACCATTTCAACAAAACCAAGCATCACATCATTTGTCCTCGATTATACATAGCCTGATCACCTATGTATAATTTAGGAAGAATTATGTCATGAAAGAAACAAACATCTTTTCAAACTTCCTAAAACAATCTTCACTTAAAAGCAAAGTTTTGCAATCGATAAATTGTTCATAAACATTTCTTTTGTTAACACTCTATAGAAGCCTCGCCATTCATCTCTCACTCAACCGATAAGTTAGAATTTGACGAGTGACCTTTTGGGAAAGGACTTTCTATACCATCTACGAGGAGGATTCCTCGATACAAGAAAACAATGAAAGGATTTTGGAACTACCAACAAGGACTAGAACTAGGTAGTAGGATGATTCAAAACTCAACAAAAATCTTAAGACATCACGAGACATTCCGAACCACTACTTTTGGACTAGAAGCCAAATTATATCATTTCAAAAGTACTAGCTAGACCGAGTTACAAGATTTAGTACGAAGCGAATACACACTAAGCAACACTATAGGGATAAACCAAGTCTTCTAACCAAGACTACAGAACATTTCATTAAACATGGCCTCAACAATATGTGAACTTCCCTACAATGAGTTGTCCTTAAAGGAAAATTTAGCTAAGTTAAGGTTATTGATATAAATTTCCCCTAAGGCATTGTGTTCTCTAGAAATTCCAAGTAACTTCACTTCTATATCAAGAGATGCAATAGGTCTAAACATATCGGACAAACAATGACTCCCCATCTACAAGTGAAATTAGAACAAACATTCTTCGACATAGTAGGAGCTGATATCTATTTTCTTGCTAGCATGATAACAATCTAAGTAATGAAATATTTTAGAAGCACTCAATATCGGGACAAATCTTGAAAATCAACCACTGCACCACATCACTTAAATATTTAAGGCTTTGTGACTTGACAACATAGAGCATGGAAACACTTCGATAATCAAACAATAAACATTTTAGTCATGGAGACTAAACACCTTAGACAAGTAAGACTCAAGTCATGACATTCGCTAGAACTAGAAGCGCTAGGAATCACAACTGTTACCCATAATCTATTCTTTTCAATAAGGTCCTTTTCGATGACTTAACATTTTGAAATATGACATGAGACACGTGGTATCAATTCCAGTTGTACCTATCATAAGCTATTCGATTCACCTTAGACTTCTCATAATCATTTCACTCTTCCCATGGAATCTATTAGGACATGAGTACCACCTATTATCCTCACTCAATGGATGAGCGAGAGAACAATTCCAACATTTCAAGATATACTCAAGACATGTGTGATTTTGGAACCGTAAAGTACAATTTCTTGGTCATGTCATTGATAGTCAAGGATTACAAGTAGACCCCGCAAAGATTGAAGCCGTAAAGATTGGGCTACTCCAACAAATCCTACAAAATCCGACAATTTCTAGGACTCACGGGTATTACCGAAGATTCATCGAAGGTTTTTCAAAGATAGCTAAAGCTTTGACCAAGTTGACACAGAAAAACAAGAAGTACGAATGGGGAAAGAAACAAGAAGCTGCTTTTCAGTTGTTGAAGCAAAAGCTTTGCAGTGCGCCAATTTTGGCACTACCCGAAGGAATTGAGAACTTCGTAGTATACTGCGATGCTTCACATAAAGGGCTTGGAGCTGTTTTAATGCAAAACGAGAAGGTGATAGCGTATGCTTCTCGACAACTTAAGGTCCATGAGAAGAATTACACCACTCATGATCTTGAGTTGGGGGCCGTAGTTTTTGCACTCAAGATTTGGAGACACTACCTTTACGGTACAAAGTGCACAGTGTTTACGGACCACAAGAGTTTACAATATGTTCTTGATCAGAAGGAACTTAACATGAGGCAACGTCGTTGGTTGGAATTACTCAGCGATTATGATTGTGAAATCAAGTATCACCCGGAAAAGCCAATGTTGTGGTGATGCTCTTAGCCGGAAAGAAAGACCCAAACCTTTAAGAGTCCGATCATTAGGAATGACGATCAGTTCACCTTTACCATCAAAAATACTCGAGGCACAAATCGAGGCACTCAAGGAGGAAAACCGACCAAGTGAAAAGCTTTATGGTATGCCCGAAAATGCAAATGGCTTTGTAAAGAGAGCAGATGGAGTATTATGCTTCAAGGATAGAATGTGGGTACCATTTTATGGCGGGATACGAGAATTGATTATGCATGAGTCGCATAAGTCAAAGTATTCTATTCACCCGTGTTCGATAAGATGTATCGGGATCTCAAGAAACTTTATTGGTGGCCGAACATGAAAGCGGAAATTGCCACGTCGTTAGCGGATGCCTTACTTGCTCTAAGGTAAAAGTCGAATATCAAAACCTTCGTGATTACTCCAACAACCGAAATTCCCCAATGGAAATGGGAACGCATTACGATGGACTTTGTCACGAAACTTCCTAAGACATCGGGAGGTTACGACGCTATATGGGTAATTGTTGATCGTCTTACCAAATCAGCCCATTTCATACCAATTAGAGACTTATTCCATGGAACAACTCACTAGACTTTATGTCAAGGAAATAGTCTCGAGGCATGGAGCACCAATTTCCATCATTTCCGACGAGAGATAGTCGATTCACTTCAAACTTAAAATCATTACAAGATTCGTTTGGAACCAAATTAGAGATGAGCACAGCATATCATCCGCAAACCGATGGTCAAAGTGAAAGGACAATTCAAACATTAGAAGATATGCTGAGAGCATGTGTGATTGATTTTGGAAATGGTTGGGCTAACCATTTGCCATTGATCGAATTCTCGTACAACAATAGTTATCACACCAGTATAAAAGCGGCACCATTTGAGGCACTCTATGGTCGAAAGTGCCGATCACCTGTTTGTTGGGCCGAGGTTGGAGACGCACAACTCATTAGTCCGTAAATGGTACGGAAACAACGAAAAGATAGTCCAAATCGAGATAGACTCGAACGCGAAGCCGGCGGAAAAAGTTACGCAGATGTTAGCGCAAACCATTAGAATTTCAAGTTGGCGACAAAGTGATGTTGAAAGTATCGCCTTGGAAAGGCGTGGTGCGATTTGGAAAACGTGGAAAGTTGAACCCGAGGTACATTGGGCCATTCAAAATTTTGAGCAGAGTCGGCCCTGTAGCTTATCGACTTGAGCTTCCGTCAGAACTTGGTCACGTACACAACACGTTTCACGTTTCAAACCCGAAGAAATGTCTTTCAGACGCATTACTCGTTATTCCATTGGAAGAAATTCAACTCGACGATAAATTAAATTTTGTGGAGGAACCTGCAGAAATCATGGACCGCGAGGTCAAGCAGTTGAAACAAAGTCGTATTCCTATCGTGAAGGTTTGCTGGAATTCTCGAAGAGGTCCTGAGTTTACTTGGGAACGGGAAGACCAGATGCGCCTCAAATACCCTCATCTTTTCACAAGTAACAATGTAGAACCTAACATGGACTGAATTCAGGGACTGAATTCCTTTTTGGATGGGCGAATGTGACAACTCGTAATTTCATTCATTTCTCAAGTTTACTATTCATCTCGAATTTACTATTCACCGTTACTATTCAAAATTTTACTATTCACCATTTTGAGTCAAGTAATATTCGAGAACGTATTTCAAAATTTACTATTCACGAAACACTATTCATTTCGGAGAAAATCACTATTCAAGTTTCACTATTTCATCATTTATCGTAAACTAGGTTTACGAGTATCAAATCGCGTAACCTTAATGGTTTAGCTGCGAATTCATGAACAATCATCAAGGACATTTCATATAGACTAGGTTTAGTCTACATATCATTAGCATCATTATCATCATATTAGTTCATGCATGGTTTTGCATTTTCATTAAACGCTTATTTTTTTATTAAATAAACGCTATCGCGTAATTAATTATTTTGAATATTTGATCCGACACTTCCAAAATTATCCTAATATATTTTTATACTCATTTTAAGACTATAAAAATTATATTATTAGTTTACCCGATGTTTTAAATTTATTTTGTATATAAATTGTTATATTTATATAATTACGACGGTTTTCTTAAAAACTACACGATAATTATTATTTCACTCAATTTTTGTAAGAAATGTATTTTTATAATTTTATGACTTCAATATATTTTATTTTGACCCGTTAAAATTTATTTCTAGCTAACGCTACGCTAAATAAATAATTAAATATTATACACAACTTACTAATTATACATAACTTAAATTTTTATATAATACATCAAAATACTTAAATAAAAAATAATTTTTCCCATTTTTTCCCTTCACCCTTGTCACATTTAACATGACAAAATATTTTGCTACTAAAATCTATACTAAAATATATAGATATTTATATATATACTATACTTACTAAATAAAACACATACATACACATATTTGAGGTGTAAAATAAAAATTCTCTCCCTTTTCATTTGAAGAACCGCCATGGCAAGAACATCAGAAATCCATTAATTTTTCAAGATCAAGTGTTTATCAAGTTCTATTAGTAATCTATGTTAAGGTTTTGAAATAAAACCTATAGATTATTAAGTTTTCTTTGTTCAAAAATTCATAATCATTCAAGTAAGCATTTCATGATTTTTATAACTCTTTCATATTCATTCATATGTTATTTCATCATTTTTGAAGAAAACATGCATGTTACATATGAATTTATACCACTTTTATTGTTTTTATTACTTATAATGAAATATAATCATCCTATAATTAATCCTTGAAACATATCACTTTTGGTGATGTCTAGGAACCCATGACACCCTAAGAAGGTGTATGGTAGGATTAGAATAGCTTCGAGTTGTTTTGAATTGGTTAGAATAGGTTTGGCGAGAAAACTCATTTCGACAAGTTTTCTTAAGGGTCTGTCCATATTTTTGAAATCTGGAAATTTCGACAGTAGATAAAAATTTTGGCCTAGATATTTAGAAAATACACTTTAAAACGAAAACGTGGCCGCTTGAACGGGTTAAAACGGAGCTATAACGAAGAAGTTATGAATTTTTCAAGTTTGACGACGAAAAGTATAAAAACCAGAAAATTCAGCATGTTATGTCTACTTTGTACGCGTCAAAAATGAGGCTTAGGCGTTATAAAATGTGTCGACTTATCAAAAATATAGTAGTATACTTTGATACGAAGCCAAGGACATATAAAACGTAGAAAACGGACTTGTAACGATTAAATTACACACGTTTACACAAAGTTGCCGTAACTATATTATATAAGAAAAACTAATATATTTCTATTAGACAAATATTACGGCCACAAAGTGACCATGTTGAGGGTCGTTTTAACATTGATGTAGTACTTTTATAACATGATGTCTTCTAGTAAAAGTAAATTCGCCAAGCATATTTTCCAAAATGTCCGACCGTTTGTCAACCGGAGTTGTAATGAATAAAATACGGTCACTTAAACTTTGCCGAAAACCACCCTTAAACAATATTTTGGACACAAATACCATACTTTACCTATATTTTTCTCCATGATCGAGACCTCTAGGATGAAAACTTAAATGCTAAAACTTTGAGATAATGATACAAGCTTCCCAAAACCGTTGAGTTTGTTTCCTAACACTCGACGTGCACCATTTTACGACTAGCTTTTCAAGGCCGTTTAGTCACTTTCATGAAATTTTCAAATGACATTATTTTACGACGAAAAGTTATAATTTCATAATAAATCATTAAATGACTATCGTAGGATATCATTTCAACGTAAATACTTGTAAAGTATTTTATAATATGACGAGATGTCATAAACATATATTTCGACGATAAATTTATTTTCAAAAATTCACAAGTGGTATAGATTACATACGAATTTGCATGCATAACATTGTTTCATGATTTACATTAGAACATATCATTCATAATAGGTCACGGTCGAGGTTGCGCCTCATTTCAAGATTGCCATTATATCATCATTATCATTGCAACAGTGAGTTTTCATAGCCCGATTTATTCAAGTTTTACTTTATTTCAAACCTACGGGAGAATACATTGCACATCATTTTATTACGATACCAAGTATATCAAATTCATTACATTGCTTAAGTTACCTCATGCCAATTGAATGTCCCCATTATATAACATGAACCGTTAATTTCATAGAAGCGAGGGTGAGTGGATAGATCTATCGAGGTGACTCCTCCATCCGGGTTGGTGGATTCCAACGGTCAAACGGATGCATTTCATTTAATAACATTATTTGAGTTGTTTGGCAAACACTCTGTTGGGGCGAACATCATGATCAATCTAGTTTCGTGTCATGGACTTATAGCAATTGTATCATTTTGTGACATCATTGTCATACATAATTTATACTTGTGGTAGTCGTATTAAACATTTTACATAAACTCTATGAACTCACTCAACCTTTGTGTTGACACTTTTAGCAATGTATTTTCGTGTAACTAAGGCATTCACTTCATGGCATGCATGTGGACATATCATAGAGTCGCGGTGACGACGCGTCTCACATGGGATTTATACACTTTAAAAACATCGTTTGACTTGTACCAAACTTATTTTCCGCACATGTTGATTTTCATTTGGGACCTATCTTTGTAAACTCGAATGTTTTATTAATATATCAAGCGATGTTCTTTTCAAACGACACTTTAGGTCGTTCAATATAACTGTGATTGTGATGCTATGACAATCATCCCCGAATTCCATTCACGCAAAATGTAATTTGGGGTGGGCTAGAGTCGCTTGGGGCCCTACTGAGATCTCGATTGTTGATGAAATGTGATTGAAATGTTTATTGTATACCTGTCTTAGTCTCGCATAGCAAATAAACTCTTTCAGGTCCACTATTAAATTTATATTTAACCCTATGAACTCACCAGCATTAGTTGACCTTTTCAGCATGTTTTCTCAGGTAATTAAGATGATGTTTGGACTGCTTGTTCTTGAAGGCTTGGCAGAAGAGGCATGGTTGGAAGATCACTTTAGACTCTGATAATAATTTGTGGACCTATTTTATGATCTCTTTTGGGCCTTACTTTTGAATATTTTGGAATAAATGTAACCATACAATTAACTATGGGATTGGTTGTGAATGATTTATGATTATCTTGTTTTCTTATACTTGTGTTGTATACCAATCCAGTAGCGGCTCGAAAGTTTGATTAAGTCTTCCGTTGTACCAAATTTTGAGGGTGTTACAATTTTTGTTTTGACGTTGTCAGAAGGAGGCCGTCTCCAGCGCCTGAGTGGTCACTTGTAAATTCTAATTCTTTAAGTTCTTCAAGTGAAGGTGTAAGGTAATGTCTGGGCGCCATCACACCTCCTTTTATGTGACTTTTTTTTCGATGTTGTTGTTTTCTTTGTTTTTTGTCCAATCGAGCCCAAAACGTATCATTTTTCAGCATTTGCTTCCCAAGTGCCTAAAACACGAATAGAAACTATTTAGGGCAATAAATGATTAAATATGTTCGGGTTTAGAGGCTAAATGACCTTTTAAAAACGTATAAACTTACACCTCATCAGTATAACGGAAAATGATTATACTCTCAAAATCGTGATTTTGGTTTGACCCTTGATACAAAACTTAACGGTTAACTTGTAGTTATTGCGAGAAAAAAGTCTATTGGTTAGAAGCAAAAATTGATTAAAGTTTAATAATTAACAAATGATAAAAGTTAAAAGTATTAAACAACATTTTTTTTATATTCATTTCCGTCAACTTAACTATGAATTAACACAAGAGTCAAGAGAAGTTTGTGATGTTTATATAGCAAAAATTAGAATTTTTTTTAGAAACTATTATATTTAAAACCAAAAAGTTTGTGTGTTCAAAAATTATAAACCGTGTAAAATTATAAACCGTGTGATTAAAAGCTTCCATTCCACTTTTAAAAAAGCTTTCATTGAAAAGAATTATGTGTTTCCATTAAAGAGTTTCTATTCATAATTTCATATTATTAACCGTGTAATAAAATTTTCAAAATTGTTAAACCATGACAGCGCAATAAACTGTGTCTTATTAAAAAATCTTACATATTAAGATTTAAAAGTTTAAGAATGCATTAAGAAGTCCTAGCAGAGTTTTCGCGTGATTTGGCTGCGGGTACTATGTAATTTAATTTTTTCGGTTAATAATTTATTTAATTTATACGTTTTTTTGCAATAACTTTATTGATTAGTTTGTTCATTTATGGACTATAAGTAATGACAAAAGCTTGGTGAATTTTGCTTAGTATGTATTATTTTATGTGTTTGTTATTTGTGTTTACTAGATTACTTGGTTTGTACAATATGTTTTTTTAATTGTATTTTTTTATTGAAAGAGGGTTTATAAGTTAGCAATTTACATGACTTGTACTATGTATTTTAATTAGTACGAAGAATCCCGACCGACAACCGAAGATCGACAGACGCCTCGATTCGACCGACAACGGCCGACACAAACCGACTTAATTGGTCGGGATTCGGATGGGTTTCGCCTTGTCGGGACTCGGGTGGCCTGAGTCGGGATTGTTTCGGATAACACAAAGAAAACCATACAAAGCGGTTTGTTTCGGGACTCGGGTCGGATTCGGGATTACCCGAACTAGAATCGGTCGGGATTCGTTAAAATTTTCAACCTTGCCGGTTTCGGGATGGGTCGGGATCGGGTCGGACGGTCGGTTTCGCCGATGCCACCCCTAATTTTAATACTTGTATTTATTATTAAAGGAGTGTTTTAAAAATATATATTAATTATGCATCAATAAATTGTAAACATTACATATATACTTATATTGCTTAATTTTTTAACTTTTGGTGTGTTAGCGTATTTTATGGAGGAAAATGTATCCTTCCGTTCTATTATAAGATACTAAAATAAGATTAATAAAAAGGGTATGAGTTTGGCATAGTGAGACTATTAAAAGTGTTTGTTTTGTGGGCTCAGTAATGAAATATGTATATCATAGTCATAGATTTATTACACACTAATTTGGTGTATATGAAATCCATTCCCGCAGCCACCTCTCTTTTTCATCACAAAATTCAAATATCTATTACTTTTTCTTTCTCTATTTTATCAGCCAAACATAAACAATCATAATAATACACTTTTTGTATCAATTTTCATTCAAACCCATACCATACCAAATCTAATACCCGTTATAATTCCCAGCAACAAACGGCCTTAATCACTTTACTCTTTTTTTAGTATTTTTAAGTATTTCATGAAAAGACAAATAAGTAGCAAAGATAAACATAAAACTAGGGGGCAGTACTGTGTGCATAATTCAATTTGTTTACCAAACCCTAGTTCATCATCGTCAAAAGGTATAATTCAATTTGTTTATTTGCATTTTTTGTTTGATCGTTGCTGCTAACTTAGCCATGATATATTATTTGTCGAATCTTGAGTTTTTATTGTGAAATGTGATGTCAGATTCGAAATAACAAATAGTTAGTTAAGCTCCCTTAAAGCATTTTTTTAAACCTTATTAGGGGGGTTTTTGTTTAGGCTTACTTTTGGGCTTCCGAGTTTATTTGATTTCGGCTTATTTTGAGACTTGTTGGCTTATACAAGCTTGTTATGATATAATCCTGTAAGTTTCAAAATAAGCCAGGGCTTATGAAATATAAGCCCACATATAAGCTTAAACAAACACCCCCTTAGGTAACATTTGGGGGTTGGCGAGGATCGGAAATGGTCACGCTGATACCACGGTTAGGACGGGTACATCTTAGTCATAAGATTCGCCTCCCGGGTAACCTGAAGAGAGGGAAAGCCTCATCCGTATATGTTTTTCTACTTAAAGTATTAATATCATATAGTATTAATCTCGTGCTCACTCCAGGTTGGTGCCCACTAGGCTGTGAGAGTCACGGAGCTATTCCTGTGAGGTGGATAATGGTGGTGCCAAAGGCACCCGGTCGTGGTGTTCTCGCCAATCTACACCTTTTGTGGAATCATATAGTATTAATCTTATATTCTTATGCAAATAGTATATTAAATGGTCGATGGTACTTGTGCTATATAGTTTCGAATACCGCCGTTACTTTGTTTCCGCCCGGCAGATTGTGTATTTTTGTTGTTGTTGGTTGGTTGTTACCGCACCGTGTATCGTAGTAGATATTAACCTTAAATGAAACTTGTTTGCAGAGGAATTATCTCAAGTTAGATTTGTTCCATCCATATTCTTGTTATTGAGTGCAAATTTCATTTCAAGTTTAAGCACACATCTATCTCGCATTGAAACAAGAAGAAGAGCTAAATGATGGAACAGCTTCCTTCAACTTGTCTTCACAACAATGTGTTTTTCACAAAACTTGTAATTTTAATAAAGTTTGTAGTTTGATGGCAAAAATATAAGATTGTGTATTTACGCTTTTGTCTAATAATGAGCTTAAATTGCGTGAAATTTCTCAAATTGTGGTTTTCCATGTCTACTTTTCCTTTTGTAGTATAGCTACATAAATAAAAGGATTTACCAAAGAGTAGTTTGTTTTAAATCCAATTTTGTTAGTCTTTGTTTTTGTCTTGCTATTTTTCTTTCTAATAGCAACTTTTTGTTTTGAAGCTATGTCGAACCGAACAAGAGCACAAGCAAAGGTCGATGGGGTGATCGGAATCCAAAGTGAGGCTATGTTTGGTGTTTTCTTTTTCAGTAACTTATTTATCGGAAATCTAATGAACCCAACGATTAAAAAGAATAAAAAAGTGATGCATTGTCATCTTTATCTTCATTTCGATTCATTTTCATGTTCCTTCTTTGTCTTTCAAAATAACTTGTAAGCTAGAATTACTTATTGTATGTCATGATTTTAACAAGTTACCAATGGTAGTGATTTTGCTCTTTAAGATATGTATAGCTCTTCATCATTGAAAGCTTTTCTAGATATCTTTGACGGGTATATATTTCTGCACAATTGTAAGGTTTTAATTGAGAGCAAGGGCTATTGGTAGCAATAATCTTCCATTAAGATAATTATCTATACATTTATAGCCAACTTGAAATTGTTCATTATTGGTTGACATTTATTTTAATATTTGATGCAGCTATACTGATGTGTGAAGAGATCACGTGGTTTAAGGTGAGCATGTTTCTTTCTACTTCAAATTTTATGCTCAATTGTACTCCCTCCGTCACGTATGTTCCAAAAAAGTGTCCACCTTATTATTTACGTTGTCCCAAAAAAGTGTCCAGTTTTTATATATGGATAGTAATTATGACTATTTTTCCTATTTTGCCATTCTATTTAATCTTGCATTAATTGCTCATTTCTAATTTCTTTAATAAGTTTAAGGACACACATGACTTTTTATCACTCAAAATTAGCATTAATTTGTTCATTTTTTGTTTGTGGACACTCTTTTTGGGACGGAGAGAGTATATTTCTTTTGCTAGCAAATCAAGGCATCTAAAGCCCCAAATGGCGGGACTAGTTGTCGAGGCGAGGCGATCTCGACCTAAGTGCTTAGATATTTGTAAGTCCGTGCATTTGATAAGGCAAGTGAACTCGCCAACTAGTCCCTAAGGTGTCAAGTCAAGAGGCGTTGACCTTTTCATAAATGGGCCTTAATTATTTTTTTACTAAGCATAAAGAGCGTTTATGTGTAGTCTATTAGGTTTTCTTATTAACGCTAGAACTTTAGTACGGAGTACTTATCTATATCTATGTATTATAATAGAGTAAACTGCAAAGATAACTCCCGTGGTTTATTAAATTGTTGATACTTTTGGCAAATATCATCTCTCTGAAAGCAAACATTTTACATCCCTCATAGGTGTAAACTGGTCATCTAAAGCATAGTAGGGATGTAATATGCTAGACATTTGTGTTCGTAGGGATGATATTTTCCAAACACTCCTTTTCTAGTGATTTTTTATGGTTGTTTAAATGGTTGGTTTTGCGGTTAACTGGAGTTCTCGTTGGTTTGGCAAGATCTTTTACACACCAAAAATCCTAACCATAGTTTGACTTAACCAGCCAATCCAATTCACCATCAGTTTAATGGATTTTGGGTCCTAGAACAGAACTAAAAAAAGAAGCAATACCGTTTGACATTTATTTGATGCAACAGTTTTACATAGCTGGATGCTTCATTGCCTATATAGGTTCTAAAATTTCTCGTACATAACACAAACACAACGATAACAACCATACCGGTTTTACTTGCCAAATATATGTAAAATTAATCGTACATAACACATGATGATTTTTTCCGCTTACTCTATATATTAATAGCTTTTTGGGGTCAAGTATAATTAAAAAATAAACAAGCCTCTCCTCTCTTTGTAGCCCTCTGCCCTACATAACATGCTGCAACAATAACACAACTTTTTTTTTTTGCTAGATATGTTCTTCCATTATTTTCTACTTATATCATATTTAACTGTTTATTCTATAAATTGCCAACTGAGACTATTAGTAATCTGAAATTTAACTTTTAACCATTAGTCGGATACAATCTGATAGTCTAAAACTAATCATGTTAGTGGAAATTTCTAATATCTTCTCCTAAATATGTTGCTGAAAGTATTAGTCTAATCTATATTTTGATCGCCAATTTCTATGCTCTACATGACTGGACCTACTTATTACAATTAGTTCTTCTAATACTGTTTTGGTAAATAAGCTAATTTTAATAAGATTCTTTTTAGAATCCTTATATCTAGATAGTAAGCTATTTTACTCTTTTACAAACCCAGTTTGGTTATGAGTAAAGGGTCCAAATCTAGGGCTGCTCATCGGGTGAAAACCGGACCGAACCGAGAAAAACCGGACCGGACCGAGACCGAATCCGGCAAAAAACACTAGACCGAGACCGAATGTGGTCGGTACGGTCCGGTCTCGTCGGTATGTCAGTCGGTCCGGTCCAACAAGGCTAAATTTTCGGTTTGTGGTCCGGACCGGACCGAGACCAAACTTGCCAAAAATGGTAGACCGAGACCGGACCGCCGGTCCTTCGGTCCGGTCGGTTTTGTTGGTCGGTCTAGTCAATTACGTGTATGTAATATGTATTGTGTCATCTTATTGTGGTGAAGTGAAATTTGAAACTCAGTTTGTGAAACAAATATATATAACATTTTTACATGTATGGGCTATCAAGAAAGAAGTGGTTATGTGTTAAGAAGATTTAAGAAGTTGGTTTTATAAATCTTTGAACTTTGATAGAACGCGGTCAGCAGCATGCTTGGCGAGTCGAGCGCCATCCGCAGATAAATTACATGGATGGTCCTCGTAGTATGTCAAAAGTAACAACCTTCGCCCTCGAAGTTTGAAGTTAGATCGTAGTCCCTAAATTGGTAAACAACAACATTATCATCCATCACTTAACTAGTGTTAAGCGAGTTCCGCTATAATATACACTTTAGCCCTTTCGTTAAAGACCGCTGCATCGCTCATCCTCTATTATAATGATGTCTATAATTTAATTTTTTCTATTTAGGTACGTTTACATGTTTTCGTTGTCAAACGCTTTTATCCGATTTCATCGCTTTTTACGCCGTCCCGCTTTCATACGCTTATCCGCTTTCACGCTTTATCCGCTCGCCGCTTATATGTTTTCATCCGCTTTTACACGCTTTCACATTTTTATCCGTGTTGGTCCCTTTTTATACGTTTTCATCCGTTTTTCTTACGTTTTTATACGTTCACACATTTTTCTACATTTTTTTACGTTTTCGTCCGTTTTATGCGTTTTTATCCGTTTTCGTCCGTTTTTCTTACGTTTTCATCTGTTTGTATACGTTTTCTTATGTTTTTATCCATGTTGGTCCGTTTGTTTTTACGTTTTCGTTCATTTTTTTACGTTTTCATCCGTTTTTAACGTTTTTATATGTGAGAAAACGGGCGAAAACGTATAAAAACGGATAAAAATGTATGAAAACATATAAAAACGTAAGAAAAACGGACGAAAACGTATAAAAATAGACGAAAACGTATGTAAATGTAAGAAAAATGTATTAAAAAGTTGACGAAAAATGTAAGAAAGCAGGCGAAAACCTATAAAAACATAAGAAAAACGGATGAAAACGTATTGAAAAGGACGAAAACAGATAAAAACGTAGAAACACGGATCAAAACGTAAGAAAACGGATAAAAACGTATAAAATGGATCAAAACGTAAGAAAACGGATAAAAACATACAAAAAACGGACAAAACATGTGAAAACATATGCAAACGTAAGAAAAACGGACGAAAACGGATAAAAACGTATGAAACGGACGAAAACGTAAAAAACGGATAAAAACGTGTGAAAACATATAAAAACGCAAGAAAAACGGACGAAAACGTATAAAAACGGACCGACACGGATAAACACGTAAGAAAACGTATAAAAACGGATGAAAACATAAGAAAAACGGACGAAAACGGATAAAAACGGATAAAAACGTAAGAAAACGGATAAAAACGTATGAAAACGGACGAAAACGTATGAAAACGGACGAAAACGTAAAAAAAAAGACGAAATCGGATAAAAATGTATGAAAACGTAAGAAAACATATAAAAACATACCTAAAATAGAAAAACTTTAAATTATAGACATCTGTTATTAAAGAGGATAGACGATGCAACGGTCTTTAACCCAAAAGGGTTTGTAAATTATAACGGAACTTACTTAACACTAGTTAAGTGATGGACCGGTGGTGTTATTTGTTTACCAATTTATGGACCACCAGTGCAACTTCAAACTTTGAGGGATGAAGGTTGTTACTTTTGACTTACCACAGGGACCATCCATGTAATTTACTTTTTGTTTTATTTTAACGCTAAATCTGTACCCTTTGTTGATTCAAAATAAAAAGTGCGAACACTTTAATAGATTTTTGGATCCGCCACTGGAACGTGGCTATCAAAAGTGCAACATTCAAAGGACGCAACGTCTTACATGTATTGTCCGTTGAGATCACGTTTTCATAGCTTCGAATTTGCACACATTTTCGATCTTTGTTTACAGTTAGAGTGTAAAGTGTTATATAAAAACCAAAATATATATGTTGATATGTAGTCTATTTAGCTTTACATAATATTATGCACTATTAATGCTTTTGTAATTTACATCTAGTATCACTATATAACTTATTTAAAGATCCAAAAAAAATGGTTAGTTCTTATTGGCTTATTGCTAATTGATTTCGATGAATTATTCGATAACACTGCAAAAATCAATCTCTGACGAAGCTTTTCTAGTTGTTTCACCGTGACTAAGGATGGCAATCACGCCTTGCTGTCAACTGTCATGTGCACGGTCTCTTGCTTTCTTGTCCCATTTTGTATATTAATGCAAATTTACAGTTACGTACATACATATATCAGTTTGTTGTGTTAGGCACATATAATGTGGCTTACATTACAGCAGAATTTATATGCGTTTAATTTGCAGCATATTGGAAAGAGGTTACCTCCTCAGTACAGCGAAGCAAAGAACGCCAATGGGGAGACCCCAATGATGATATTTAGAAGAGAACATAAGGACTTAAAAAAAGATGGAGAAGAGTGGATGAAAACTGAAGCAATATCACACATGATTACCGCTCTAATAACAATTGCTTTTGTAGCAGCCTTAAGTGTTTTTCTCATGGATAATGCCACAGTCGTGACATCAGTCTCTGCAAATACAAGACTCTTATTTACAATCTTGAGGTCCATCATATTCTTGACATCGACCAGTTCCATGATGTTTTTTCAGTCCATTCTCATATCATCTTTTTCGGAGGAGGATTTTCACTACAAGCTTCCTTTGAAGTTAATGGGGGGTCTCATTATGCTTTTTTTGTCTTTGACATCAATACTGGTTGCCTTTGGTGCAACGGTATCCTATCTAATGCTTGCAGGTATTCTGCCTAAAATAGTTATATTCGCCTCTGTTCCAGTTTTCTTGTTGGTGCCATTGAAGTTAAAATTGCTTGGGGATACCATCCATAGCTGGATAAGGTAACATCATTAGAGGGGTGTGACTTGGGTAGCTGTTGGAACACTACTCGAGTAAAGTAACTTTATTAAATTAGAGAACTTGACTTGTAGCGTTTAAGCTATAGTGCTGTACTTTTGCAGGTGATACAATGATCATGAAAGACATGATGCTTTCTTATGTAAATTCGTATTCTATGAATGTATGAAATGATTGTCGCTATGTGGTAAGGTGTGATTACTGTGGATGGCTAGCTCAGACCCTATGATCGGTCAGTGTTCGAGTTATTTGATAGTAAAAAACTTCCACCTCTAAACTGGACAGAATCCTCATAATAGGTTGTTTGATACCTGCTAAAGGACCCCATTGAGTGCTGACTGCTCTCCTTGTTGCATCAGCATTCAACGCATTCGGACAGTTCTTGAATGATGAACGAGAGGGGATACTTATTTGATTTTTGCTGCTCTTATAACTTACAAGGATGTTTCTCTATTTTCTTCAATATTTTTTTACATTAACTATGCAGAAGCTTGATGGATGGTGTTTGATGATTTCTTTGGCTGCTTAATCTGCTTCTTCACAACTCTGCAACCCCTTAATTTTGAACACTATAAAATTCTCTCATATAGTCTTTGAATATATCGTAACTCAACTCGAACCTTTTAATCCCATTAAGTATTATTGTTATGATGTTGGTGACTCAACTGCTCGATAAATTTCCCTTATAATTTTTGGTCCTCAATTAGTAAGAAATGTTATAGCAACAGTTTGTATTAGTTCTCTTCGTATGTGAAGCTGCTTTTCTGTTCCAATGCTCTTAGAATGTGTTCTCGAGTTAAAATTAGAGAGGAAAGGAAAGGAAATAGAAAATGGGAGGAAGTTTTGTTAAGAAAATCTTAATTTTTGGGCGGAAAGGGAAAGGAAATTGATTCATATATTGTGCAAAGACTAATATATAATTTTTAAAAGATTTGACATTAACAACTAAAGGGTATACATTTAATTTGAACACTTTATTTTCCTTTTCCTCTATCTAAAAACATGTAGTATCAATTAACACTTCATTTTCTTTTTCTTTCCCTATTCTTTTCATTTCTCTTCATTCAAAACTCGAATCGAAATTAGAAAATGGTTTGGCAACGGGCTTATGAGGGCTTTACGGCCATTCTAAAATGTTTCTACTAAAATAAGTCTGTTTCATTACGCGAACATGAATCATGTTCTCGGGGCTTAAAACTTTAGTTCTAAAAAGGGTTAAAAACTTAAATGCGCTTTATGAACCATAAATTACATATTTACCCACAAAATATCTAATATATACTATAAACCTCATTTAATTATATCTTTTAAGAATTTTGCAATAATAAGCCCCAAATTTTCAAATTCATTAAACAAGTTTTACAAAATACAATTTAACTTCATTATAATAAAAGTTCTAATTTCAAATTTCAAATTTCTTAAATTTCAAATTTATCATACCAAACATACCCTTAGTCTTGTAATAACTTTGCTTATTTGCAAGGGTTTAGAGTAAAAAAAAAAAATCATATACTATTAGAGATGCGTCGGCTTAAATTAAATACACCTCTAGTATTTTAGATGCATTTTAATGTATAATATAGCTTAAAATTGGATGCATTTACATATATTATATGCATTTCGATCAAGTTAGACGAAACATATGTATTTTTTTATGCGCGTCAAATGTGTACGTTACTAGCACTATTTTGCATAATTTTCACTTTAAAACCACTTTTGAAACTAATTGAGATGCATCTAATTGCATAGAGATACATCTAATCAAAGTTGAAGCATCTTAAATGTGTGGATATAATTATTTTCATCCTTCTCATTTTAAGTTTTATTTTCATTGGATTTTTACTCGGTATAATTTACCTTTGGTAGTTTTGAACAATAGAAAATTTGGTGAATCATTAAACTGTGATAGGTTTTTATAAAATGTGTTTGGGCACATGTTTGAGCGAATAAAAAAAGTCAATTACTAGTTCATTAAATAGGAAATCACATTTAGCCCATTTAAAAAACCTAATTATAATTAGGAAACGACCGGACGACTACTCACACGACTAATTATACGACTACTCCATTCATTATCGAACACATGATTCCACTATCTCTTCTTCTCACATATACCATTGATTTTGCACACACGATCAAGATCTTTAAAGATAAAATTACCATACCAATTGGTGACGCCAATCACTACTCAATTAATTATAAAGTTTTTATGCTTATCTTTAGACGAGAAATAATTGTCTAAAGGATATTTTAAAATCCTGAGACAGGACAAATAAATAGCTTCTCATAAACCCTAAATTCTTAAACCTCTTGAAGGATTTACGATGGGTAAGCTTCTACTTGATCAGTTTCTTTTAATCTATTTATGAGATGTATAATTGTGTTCTTTATATATGGCATATCGCATATATACAACGTACATGTTGCACTACACTAGGTTTTATTATCATCTGTCAATTGGAAAAATATTTAAGAAACCAAAATTTATTAACTATATCGTGTGTGTTTATTTAAAAGATAAATGATACTGGTAACATGTTATTTATGCAAGTAGCAAACTGCAAAAACGAAAGGATTACTTGATGCCTGTAAATACTATATTTCATGGGTATCGAATAACTTTCATCATGATGCTCTTTGTGAGCTTATCGTTAACGTTAGTAAAGCGTTATTTATTTACCTCCTTAATTATAGCTAGGGAAAATATGTGCTGTGTTATTATATTCTTTAATTTTTTGGCAGCATAATGTTTTGTTATATAGGTTTATTTTATGTAGGGCTAATAACCTAATAAAAAAAAATCGTATGTCACCAAAAAAAAAATATTCTAAAAAAATTTATTTCAGAAAAAAATTTAAAAAAAAAATTCGAAAAAAAAATTCACAATTTTTTTTTATACGTTTTTAACTGTTTTTTATTCACTTTTGATTATTTATTTTTGTCACATGTGAATTTTGTTTATCAAAAATTTTTTTATTACAAAATTTTACAAAAAAAAATCAATTCTTTTTCGCGTGTCACAAAAAAATTTCTAAAAAAACACATTTCAGAAGAAAAAAAATCGAAAAAAAAGTATTTCAAAAAAATACTGAAAAAAATTTTGGAACAAACATTTAAAAAAAATTCAAAAATATTTTAGAAAAAAATTTAAAAAAATATTTCAAAATAATTCGTAGAAAGGGTAAAATGGTCATAATATTTCTAAAGAAAGACAAAACGTCAACATTAATGCCTAAAAGAGTTATTTTTTAATTACATGCAGAATCATTTATCGACCAAGATAGTCTTTAAAAAGTTATTAAATTTTTTATGTATTTTGTAGTATATCATCTATCTTTTAAATTTCTAACTTTTAATAAGAAGAAGACATGCAATGGCATGCATGGGCGAATTGAAAGAGAATCACTCATGGTTTTCTTGAAATCTTAATGACCGGAAATCATAATCATACGCTTATAACCATTGATGTAGAAGATAGATTAACTAACTTGCCAGAGAGCTTAATAGTCTCGATTTTTTAGCGCCTCCCAATTCAAGATGCTGTAAGGACAAGCATTCTATCAGAAAACTGGAGGTACAAATATACCACAATGACAACATTGGTTTTTGATGAGCAATTCTCCAAAAAGTTTGCAAAAAATGGTGCCTTTGGTCATAACGGGTTTATAAGGATTATAAATCGAGTCGTGTTCTTTCACAAGGGTTCTATCTCAAAATTTTATCTCTACATACCAGACATGTTTCTTGATAGCTTCCAAGAAGTAGATCAATGGATGTTATTCTTATCAAGAAATGGTGTTCGGGAATTCCACCTTATGAATACAAATCAACGTTATGAACTTCCATCTTATATGTTTCCTTGTCTAGAATTGAGAGAATTGACACTTGATAACTGTCACTTCAAGCCACCACTTAAGTTTGATGGATTTTTCAAACTTGAAAATCCTAATCTCAGACGCATCAAGTTTGTGGCTAGCTCATGTAGAAGTGTAGAACTCATATCAACTTACCACAACTAAAAAGTTTGACCCTGACATCATGCACCAACCTTTACAATTTCAACATCAAGGCTCCAAAACTGCAAACTTTGGATGTCTTCTTTTGCCCCGGTGCCATGTTGATCTGGTTATTAATGCATAGTCCATGCATATTTTTTGTCTACGTACTTATACAGAGTGCAATACAAGATATTGCACAAGTTGAAAGAATTAATTTGACCAGAATATTAAGTAACTTGCCCAAGATCAGTTATTTTAATGGTTGCTTTCTTAAGGTATGAGTTGAAATTCAAAATCATAACGTTTGACCGTTTTTCTTTCTCAACTGGAGTTTGCTTAAAGGTGTACTCCCTTTCTAGGCTGATGTTGGTTTCGCGTCTTAATGTAAGTTAAATACACACATTCACCTTACAGCTTTTGATTGCAGAAAAGATTCCAAAGTGGTTTCCACATCCGGTTAATAGTTTAAAGAGCTTATTTTTCATTAATTTTAATTTTGGAGATTTGGATCAACTTCAAGGTGCTCTTTGTTTGCTTCGGAACTCGCCAAATCTAGAAAAACTTTGTATTAATAATGTGCAAAGGGTAAATGTGAAACTTGGATATTTGGTAAATTGAGTCACTTTTTTTCTAGTATGACACTAGAGTTGGATTTTAAGCCATTGTTGTGTTTTGTGTCTTTCCAGGAGCCTCAACTCGATGATTCTGATGCGGGACCAGTTTTAAATTATTTGGAATCACAGGACGGCTTGGACCAGACATTGAATCTATTGAAATTTGTGGAAATAGAAAATATAGAAGGATCAAGACCTGAACTACATTTTATAAAGCTCTTACTTGCCCATTCCCCTTCCCTTGAGAAGTTTACCATCCAACCATGGGGAACTTCTCTTTGTAATCAAGTGTTTAACATTGCCTTCAAAAAAAAGGAAGAAAGGTTTAACATTGCTAAGGATGTTATGCAATTTCCCCGAGTCTCGCAAAAAGCAGAAATGATCTTTTTAGATCCGAAGCCATAATCCTGTTAGCATACTTTCATGAGTTCATCCTTGTAATCCCATCCTAATTATCTTCTTTCATGTTGTTTTAAACTTTGCTTGTTGATATTATAATATATATTATAAAGATGGAAATTGGCTACTACAATTAAGGAGTTGTTAACCCCTCCGTTATTTTTTAATGTGCCATTCTGTTGGTTCGTTTGAAGTGATTTATGTTGTAACACTAGACAACATGCACCTTTGCCATTATGCCATTGGTCCAAAGTAGTTTCAAAATTTACTGTGTACCAATAATCCACCTTAATTACACTGTAATAGAAGTTCAAAGCTGATTATTGACCAAATGCACCTAATGTCTGTACAATTCAACATCCACCATACAAGTGTATCTCAAGTGTACTAAAACATACAAGTGGCTACGGGCTACCCCATGGTTTTTCTGCAATAGAACTTTCTTGATAGTACTCTAAATTCACTTGATCTTTATCTTTACAAACCAATATCACAAATCAAAAGGCAGAAACAAAAAGGAGAAAAAAAACGAAAAAAAAAAAAAACTGTATCCAGAACTTATATTCAACCATAGATCATCAACATACGTGATTGAAGCCATACGAGTATAGGTAAGTTTGTGTAACAAGTTTAGTCTTTAACTTTAATCTAATTCTCTGTTTTTTGTTTTCTATACAATTGTTGTTTCATCATAGAAAAAAAAGAGCAGTTGTCGCTAGGTGTTTGATGTGGTGGTTCATGGCTACCATGTGTTTGATAAAAGTCCTAAAAGAATTTTGTTTATGGTAAGTTTATTTCATAGGGGTTGTTTGGCTTGGATTAATATGGACATTTTCACATTTTCATAGTTTGAGGAATTTGAAATAATGATGAAGGCTAAAACTGATTAGAGGAAAGCAACAACCTCAGCTTGAAACTGTTCAAAGATGGTTCACGCTTTGTGATATAGCAATTACCTTGCATTATATTCATACCTTTACTTATTTTTTATTGTAAGAGTTCTTTTATATTGGTAAAGTGAGTTTTTATATTCTACAGATAGTTGTACCAAAAATAATTGAGCACATGCATATTAAATTTCGGATAATCTGGATAAATGGTCAACATTCAATAGCGAGTATACATTTTCAATGCTTATTATTTTAACGTGAACTTGATATATAAATATGTGTACTTGACTATCTTTATAGCATGTCTTTCACCATATCTGTTTCATTAACTGAAAAGCTCATGTATCCAGGTCTGATAAGTGGAAGGTGAAACGGAAGGTGAGGCAGCAGAACAACAGCCTCAAAGGACGCTAAACGTTGACAGGAAGGCTTGGCGAAATGACAAGAGAAGGGGAAGCCGGTGTTTGCAGATTGTGAAATCAGGGTCAGGAAGTGAGTAAGCTTTGACCCCGGATGGTGAAAGTGAAAAAGGCAGTAATACTAATAAGACTTTGCAGTTAGAATGGTTTTCGGGTTTTGGTATTTTCAAACTATTGTGTTTAATATTTATACTGTAATAAAAAGGCTTTGAATATATTCCCATATATATGGTTACTTGCTTCCTTTCATTTGTTTGTTGGGTCTATTTGGAGGAGGTTGTTTTTATGGGGTACTAAGATATACCCATGTCCTAAGGTTATCACATTGTTAGGTCTTACGTTGTTTCATACAATAGGTAATGTTTCCGCCTGTGTTTCGTTTTCTAAAGTCGAGGTTTCATTTACTCATGTTATTAGGTCTACATAGCCTGTTTTTAGTGTCGTGCTTTCGTCGGTAGGTGATACTTATTCTTTATCTGTTTGGTTGATTTTCCCGATTGGAGGTATGAGGTGTTCTTGAGCTGTTGTGCTGTTACTGAGGTTTCCTTAAATTTTGGTGGGTTAAAACCCGTATACAGAAATTCAGAATAATATAACGAAAAAAGATCCCCAGCAACGCTCGGGCAATCCCGCTCGTGTATGAAGAAATTTAAAACTTCGTAACAATGTATGTTACACCCCAATACCGAAAACATTATTTGACTAGAATGTTTTATAGTGTACGTTTGAAAGTATATGAGTAGAATGAGTTTTGATTGGTTAGTCAATGAATCTAGCGTTGAAAGTCAAAAACCGAAAGTCAAGGGTGAAGTCAAGGTTTATAGTTATTGCTATAAGTTTATTGTGGCTATTATGAAAAGAATAAAATTAGAAGGACTAAGTTTTAATAAGAGAAGTCCCCTTAAAATGGTGAAGTAGTGTGTGTGTTTGGTGATGGCGATTTCGAATAAGAAAAAGTAGTTTGATATTTTCTTTGGAGTGTTGATGATTAGAACTAAAAGTAAAAGTGGTGTACTAGTGTTGAACATGAGGACAAAGCAAGATTGGGTAATTCATTCAAGAATTGGAAATAATAAGTGACTTTCTATGAAGTGTATAACGTATGGTTCATGAATTGGGGGTTTAGGGTAAAAGCATGTTTAAGTTAAATTAATGGTTAGATTGTCTTTTGATGATGATGAAATATCATCATCAACTTGATTAGTTCTTTTGAGTGATAAAACTAATTGTATGTAGGAGTTAGCATGGGTATGTTCTTAAATGAGTGTTTGATTCAAGTTAGAATACAAGTTTAAATGTCAAAAGAGTTGGTTTGAGTCTAAGACGCTAGTGTGTCGCATCAATCCAAATTTTCTGATTTTGATCGTTTTGCAAATCATATAAGATCAACTGTAACTCAGTTTAAGGTGTATGAAATATCGATGAAAAGGTATTGATGTCTATTTTCTTATGAAACAAGTTTCATAAGCTTATTCTAAATAAAAGTATATCGAAATACTAAATTAGTGACAACATGTCAAATTTGGTTATGCACTTTATGCAGATTTTTTGTGTACCGTCATGTTTTCGGTTCAAGTACGATATGGGGTTACATGCTAAACTTATTTGAAACTTGGCTGAGCATTGGTTCAAAACCGAACCGAACCGATGAAACCGAATCGAAACAAAAAACCATTAGTATATAGAACTGAAACCAAACCGAATATGATCGGTTCGGTTTGGTTTATATGGTTTAGGTGTGTTTTTCTCGGTTTTGGGTCAAAGCAAACAAAACCGAAACCGAAAACCGTTAGTATATAGAACCAAAACTGAACCGAATATGGTCGGTTCGGTTAGTTCGATTTTTGGTCCACTATGCTCAACCCTATTTGAAAGTATCGTAAGTATATCATGAGCATAGGAACATTCAATTTAGTGGCATAAGAACTTTTCATGGTTTATGAGAAAACATATAAATAGTATGAGCTTTCCTTTGTTAGGGACGATATAGCTTTGATATGGAGTTGTGTTAGCTTGTAGCCGTGCAATGAGGTGAGTACTTTGATATGGAGTTGTGTTAGCTTGTAGCCGTGCATAAGACCTTTTGTATAATTGTTAATGTTTATAATTGTTATTTTTGTGAGTTAGTTATACGAATTAGTAGTTAAAATAGAAAGTAATGTGTGCGAAATGTTTTATGGAGAAAAGAAAACTAAGTTAAGTGACTATGAGTGATGATGATTTAATATCTATTAGGTTGCGTTAGATAATTAGTCATGTGCTAATGTAAAAATATGTGCAAATTGATTTGTGAGAATGATGTGAATGTTTGTATGAGACATAAGCTAAGTGGAATGCTTTATGAAATGTGTATAACTTAAAGTATTATGTATAAGTAAAGTATAAAGCTAATACGATTAGTATGTCGTGACTCATGATTAAGCTATGTTGAAGGTATCATGACATGTGAATAAGCAAAGTGATAAAGAATGCCAAAATATGAAGATATATATAAATGTAGAGTCAAAGTTATGTCTTAAGTTTATATATGTGATTAGCCAAGTGCTTGTATTTGATGTGTATATATCGAATATGATATAAAATAGAAGTATCCGACTTAATGCTAAAGTACGAAGTAAGTTTGTTAATATTTGTGAATGTGTTATAGGAGATAATAGGATGAGGTTACGTGAATTAGACGCGTTAAGCCTTACATGTTACAGAATGGTAAAGTGTAAAGTTTATATATTGGTATGTCATGAATGAATTATACACGGTGTGATTAAGTTGAAAGCTTGAAATGTGTTAAGATTATATGTTTAAGTGTGTGAAATTGTGGTGACATTTAATTATGGAAGTTATGAAGGTTTATGTGGAATAGCACCCTTTGGGGTAATGGAGAGCACCCTTCGTGGTAAATGATAGAAACCTTATGGGTAAGTGAAAGTACCTTTGGGGTATCGTATACACCCTTTGGGGTAAGTCATTATGATTTATGTGGTTGAAATGTGAGATTTGGTAAAGAATTCACTACTTGTGTGATTAAAAGTATAACATTGTTTTAATGAGTTTTATAAATTATTTAGAAGTCATTATGTGTTTTAAGAAATGAAGGTGTTGAATGGTAGTTATGTTATGTTAAATTATTACAATTACTTACTAAGCGGAAGCTTATATTAAGTTGTTAAATGTTTTGTAGGCCCTCAAGTTGAAAAGATAAATATATGGAGCTTGTGTCAAATAGAAGATGAAGTGTATCTTACTCGTCCTTGTTTGTCATTAGTGACGAGTAAGTCTTGAGAACTATGCTTAGATTAAGTTGTGTACCCCAAATTTGTATTTTCAAGTACTATATAGAAAAGAAAGGAGTGTTTGGGATAACACCCGCACTTTATGAAACAGTAGCTTCCGCGCGTTTTGTAAGTGTACTTTGTAATTAGACATCATGTTTATGACAAATAAAGTATTTTTTTCAAGATTTGAAAGTTTAGCGAGTCAGATAAGTCCAGTTTTTGAAAAAATGCAGATTTTGTCTCAGAAATGTATATGGCGTATAGACTAGAAGTCTATTTGGTGTTTAGACTGGGAGTCTATACGACATGTAGGAATTCTGATTTAAAATAAAAATAAAAATTGGGGTGTTTCAGTCTATGCAAAAAGTTAAAACTTTATAACAAACTACTGCATGCATATCTAAATAAGTGAAAAGTATAATATTTCCGTAAAACTAGTTTATGTGAATCCTCTGTACGAAGTCATACAGCTTTAAGCAATGACTATTAAAAAGGAATAGTCGAAAGTCACATCGATTAGCTTCTTTTTATATGAAGATCTATGCTTTCAAGATAATATGGTCTTCTAATTGTATGAATCTTTGGTACGAGACCGCTCCCACCTGCACTAACATGTTTGTATCCTTTATTATTATCATATTATGGCATCGCCCTTGCTTATACATCTTGACATGGACTCTTTCCCATACTCACTCCCTTTCTTCCAAAATGTTAAATTGTGTTCAGAGTTTAATTCATCAATTTTTTTTTCCTCTAGTGTATGTCACTTGGATAATCTGATAGCAATTGAATACTAAATTCACATACTTCCGCTATCCATCCTTGTGATATTTCCGTTTCCACTCTCTTGTGTTCTCCTTTATGTCAAGAACAAGTGAACCTAAGAGATTTGGTATAAAAATATAATACAATCAGTTTCTAATTCAAATAAGTGGATGACTCTCAAACCATCATATGTGGTCATTGTTTCAAACATTTTTTAAAAGTTGCAAGTACTTTTGATTTTTTCGTATTTACATTTCTGCAAATACTTGCTAATACAAAAAACAGTATTATTTTGACATTTTCACTAGAATGATGGTCAGCTACTCAGGTTGCAACCAAAGTACAAGTTACCTTGGTTCAAAAAGTACATTTGTCATTGCTTAATCAGTCTTAAAATAGCCTTAAATGACTCCAATTTTGGAGCCGATAGGACAATTTCTTTATTTCCTTCAGATATACTTATTAATTAGTGTATATACAATTGTATAAATCATCTATGTTCACATATATATTTTTTTGGGTAAAAGGTCAAAAACGACCCGGTAAATGTATTACTCCAAAAAACAATTAAGTACAAAGGATATGTTCTAGTTTTTTGTTATTTTAAGCAGCTTAGTTATCTATGTTCATATAAAATCGCTTATTTTCACATTTTCATTTTGTAGGATACATGTGGTTCTGCATGCATGAGGAATGGCATAGAAAGTTTAGAGAACATAGATCACATATTCACATGTGTACTCCAAAGTGTTATAGTTTTTTCTTGACGTCTGGTAATTATGCTGCTATCAAGGGTACTCTCACTAAATCACAACGGCTGTTAGTTGCCTCTAGTATACCACTGTTATTGTCGCCATCTTGTCTTGTGCTCATTTTGCTAGATTCTTCACATCATTAGCTTAAACTTTCAAATTGTTGGTTTCTTATTTCTTTTGCTTAAGAGTTACAGAGTACTTTATAAATAGTTGATGTCAGTAATAGATATTTTTCCAGAAATATTATGGATTGAATTGTGTTGCCATCTGTTTTGATTTTGAGTTCTATAATTTTTTATTGTATACATACATGAATTTTGTAATGTAATTTTGTGACAATCTTTCCCCAAAGAAAACAAATCAAGGTGATCTAAATCAGTAGAATTAATACAAAAATCTGAATGACATTTAAACTCTAAAGGTGAAATCGCAATGTAGTAGGACGTTTATAGAAGATTATGTTTTGAAATACGCAAAGATAATTTTTGCGCTAGAAGAGAATTGCTGGGAAACAACATAACATCCTTCGATATTAAGCCTTTTTTATTAGGCTGAAGTTCCGTTAGATTGAATAGTCAACTTTTGAATGCTTGATTTGTTTCCATACAATATACATAATACATTGGCGCTTATACAAACACAGATTAACTTCTGCAAATTTACAGTGTATGGAAAATATGTTTACAACACATACAACAGCTTCAACAAACGATAAGAACCAACACTAATGATTTTAGTCAACATATGATTCAACAGGCTAACACGAGAATCCAATTTCTTGTGATACAACATTCAACCAATGGCAAGATCTCATATTTGCAGTAACTTGTGAAGATAGGTTGAGAAAGTCAAAGGATTAACCGATTTCATGTTCCAGCCATGAACACAATTAGTTAGCATTTGTCCTGTTCAAAGTCTCAGATAGCAGGAACACTGAGTGAGCATGTGTTGAGCAGCCTTGGTAATATCTCATTAACAATAAACTACAATCGATTTAGGTAAAGGGAGGTTCAATTAAATGGCTATTTTGAGATGCACCTCTCCAAGCCCTCGCATTGATTTTCAAATCTTCATCGGCTCGAGTTTTCCCTATATTTATAATGGTCAGAAAGACCAAATTTCATGAGTCGCTTCAGAAAATAAATTGAGATAACCCATTTATATTAAACAAACCAAAAAAATATGAAAATGGATGTATTTGGGTTACAGAAAATAAATACATGTAAACAACAACATGTGACGCGTTTGGCAGGGCGAAGGAGGTCAATTTAGCCTAAACTATATTTGTAGAGGTGGCCATTTTGCCCCGTTTACTAATGAAAGGATCAATTTGGGTTGTGTTATATCTCATATGGGATAAATAAAAAATTAATGTAGCTATAAGGGTAATGGGTTAAATGTCACCCAAAGTCTATTAAGAGTAAATTACACCGTTCGTCCTTGTGGTTTGCGTTGACTGCAGCCTTTCATCCTTTGACCAAAAAAATACATCGTTCATCCTTAAGTGGCAAACGTTATGTGCCGTTTGTCCTTCACTATAACGGACTTCACTAATGCTCGTTGATTGTCCACGTGTGATACCCATGTGAGGATATTTTGGTCTTTTTACCCATTATTTTTAACTTTTATCTTTTTCTTTAATTACCTTCACTTCCAACCACCACCCACCAACATCTCCAACAATCCCCAAATTCAACACTTAAAAACATTATACCAAAACTCCATTTTTATAAACTCAAACGCAAAATCAAAACCAATAAACACTAACTGTTAATACAAATAAGCCGTAAAAACGTTTATTTATATTTTACGATCTTCTAATGTTTTGTCGATAACAAACGTAAAATCATTTTAACGAAACAAATAAAATACGTAAATAGTTTGAGCCAATAGTTTTCTAACACACTTACGCTTTCACATAAAACACTAAAACAAGCATAAGTGATTTTATGATTTAGTAATACATATGTACACTAGTGTTTACATATTGGGCAAATATATATACATAACTAGTATGTATTATAAATGGGTAAAAACTAAAACCCATGGAACATATCCATAACCCATGGTATTGACCCATACCCATATGACTAGGTGCATTGCACTCATAAGATACATTGTATCTAATAAAAGAACCATGGATCAACCCATAACCCATGACCCATGACCCATAACCAAGATACCCATGGGCAAAGAGGAGCCTCCCACGGATCCCTAGTTTACACTAGACGGATCCTCGTGGGAGGGATCCGTGGATCCGAGGAACAAGAAGCATTTCTCCTCTATAAATAGTGAGCCATTTCTTCCTTTGGGTTGCCACTCACACATACTTTCCCCAAGTATTGTAACTCTCAACCACCGATCCTAAGGGATCTTTCTTGGTAGTTTGTCTTTTGTTTTGTGTGATTCTCAGGTTCCTATTAAAGGCGAGATCACCACTTTTGAAGTCGAGCAAGCTCAAGTCCATGAGTTGCCATGCTTCATCATCATCAAGACTACTGAGGTTCTCTTGTTGATAGTTCTTTCTTTCTCCATAGAAGTGTTGTGTTGAATGCATCAGTGAAGGATGCCGAAAGAGTCAAGACGAAAGTATTAGTGAAAGGTGCTTAACGTCAGTGTCAAAAACATTAGTGAAGAATGCCTAGGTCGTATAATCGATGAGGTGCATCGTTATACATATAGTGATTGTTTATATTCAAGGATGTTGATATCCTTGATGGTGTTGTAATAAGGAGTTGGTCTCCTTTGGGATTAGGTGTTGTGTAGTGTTGGGTAGTAGTTCCTCCATTGTAATGGAACTCGCACTTAGCCTAGTACCGGATAAAGTGGTAGGCGATGTTGTGGTAGGTGTGGTTCACCTTGGTGTTAAAGAACCCGTGGTTAGCCTAGTACCGAAAAAGAGTAGGCGACGCGTGAAGGCTTCTCCGCCATAAGGAGTTGGTTTCGTAGTGATTACGAACTCGAGTAGGTGACTCGGGAGTGGAGTAGGAAAGGAAGGTGTCCTTGTAGCCGAACCACTATAAATACTCATGTCATGGTTATGTGCTTCTTACTCTTTATCTTTCATTACACTTTTATATATCTATCTATCAACATCCAATATACACATCTAAATAGATTGACATAAGTCGATCTAAATATTTTAAAAGGAAGTTTTAAATTGGTAAAACTATTCAACCCCATTTTTAGTTTTCCACAGTTGGCATCAGAGCTTCGTTACCAAGTTTCTTAGAGTATGTTGTACTTTAAAAACTTGATACGATCCGTGTATGTTTGAAAACTACAAAGAAGCAAATATTTCAAAAAATTTTTTTTCTCTTTCATGTTGGACATTGATAGATCGTTGTAACATATTTGTGTCAAGAAATCTTCATGCTAGGATCTCTTCAAAACCTTTATTTCTATTCAAAGAATAATGAAGTCAACCTTCAAGAAAGGATCTAAAAGTAATCACAACCTACTTACTCTAAGTACAAAGGATTACTTTAAGAGCTCATGAAGTATTTTTGGTATTATGTCTTCATAAGCCAAACCAAGAAGCATAAAGGTATGTTTACTTTTTCATTAGCTAGCTTACATGATTATGTTGATATCACGGCTCTTGTTTGTTCAATAATTGCTAGTTTCTTAAAAGTCTCTTTCATCATTTTCCGACTTACTCATCATCGGAATAGTATTCCTTTGATTTCGCCAAACTAACGCCGTCACAAATGGATCCTTGATAATTAACTTATCAAACCCGTCGACCAAAACATCTTTTATTTGAAACCTCTAAACTATTTTTGTTCAGAAGCTAGTTTATAGCCTACTACAAAATAATGCCAAACAACCCTTTTTCGTCTACACTATACGCATTTGAAAACCATCACCGATCATTTTCCTCTCCCACATAACACAAAACAACTCAAGAACCGATTTCATCCTCCTAGACTCCATACCGATAAGGATTTAAAGGTACCATTTTAGGGTCATTTAAGCCCTTAATTGATCACTTTATATCTCATATTACTTAATTTCGCTCCTTTTCACTTTTAGGTCTCTTGAAGGCAAAATGTCGAATGACACTTATTCGGACGAAAAGGCGAATATACGAAGAAAATGGCCAAAGTCAAGAATCGAGATACTCAAGTCATTGGAATTGAAAGGGACGGTCAGGGCTTATTTATGACGCCTTCGCGACACATCTTGAGACGACTTAGTAGCCAAATTGCTAATTTACAAGTGACGGCATCGTTTAAAAGAGTAGGGCGCCGCAACTCGCATTTACCTAGATTTGGATCCGCACGGCGCCGAGATTGAAGTCGACGGCCACGAGCATAAGGTGATGCCGCCACAGAGTCGACGTGCCAAGACGAAACCCTAATGGCGGCGACTCGACGGCCACACAATTAAAGAGCGACGCCGCATTTTGTAACACTATATATAGAATCCTAATTTTTAGTTTTAGAGAGTAGTTTTGTGAGTAAAACCTAAACCGAACCAAGGTCGTTTTGTGCAAGATCTTAGGGTTCCATACCTTATTTTACAATAAGATAAGTGTTTTACTTCATTGATTTAATCATGTCTTCAATTGATTGTGTGTATGCTTGCATGTTCTCCATGTCCGGCTAATTTACTTGTGTGTTTGCTTAGATAATATGAAACCTAGTTATTGAATATTGATTGGTTGTCTCTTATCTTAATTGTGATTGACCTAGTATTGTGATAGATCATTCGTTGTGCTATTAATGCTTGATTAATCTTTGTTGAACCTTAGCTTATAGTTACTAGTGGAATTGTAGACTAGATATCTAAAGATAACCTTAGTGTTAAGTTTATGAATCCTAGATATTTCGTAGTCATTAACCTTTGGTAGCTTCAAAGAGTTAGGGATAAACGCATACCCTACGACCTTAGAAACACAACACATTAAGAATAAGGACGTGACAATTCAACCATCAATAGAAGATAACTAGGGAGTAATAACATCTAAGTAAACACATTTTTAATCATCATAAGAGCACACAACAATAGACATAGACTACACTCACCTTAGCTTAGATAATTAGAATAGTAGAGTAATCGGTAGAAATACCAACCCCCAAATCCAAACCACGAGATTCGTACATTTCAATTTTCTAAAAAACATAAAAAAGATAAAAAATAATCTTTCTCAACCCCAACCTTAGCGTAGTAACTTCTCACTAGCATTCCTATTCCCCTAGAGAATGATATCAATACCCGTGGCTTACCCTAATACTACAATACAATGATTAGGTTCACTGCTTAGGGTGTTGAAAAACTTTCTCGACGAAAAGGAAGTTCCTTTGACCCTGAACGCGCGTTGTACGCAAATCAAGTTTTTGGCGCCGCTGCCGGGGAATAGAATAGCTAGTTAGGAGTCTATCTCTTTTAGGTTCCCTTGCTTGATTCCTATCAAGTAAGTTTTTTTTTCTTCTCATTTTTAGCTTCCTTGTAGTCTATCCCCCTTTCTTTGTGTTTGTGTTCGTAAAACCCTTTTCATTTGTCGCTATGGCAAGTGAAGTGGCATTTGAATCATTAACAAATGAGGAACAATTGAATTTCGCAAATTGGATTGCTTTTTGTTGTTCCAATGAATTTGTGAGTGATCTTAGAGATATCCAAAATGAGACGGGTGTATGGTTGGATGGATTTGATAAATTTTGTGCTTGTGTGGCTTCTATTCAACGATCATTGTTAGAATAAACTCCTTTTAATGAGACCATTTGGAAATTTTTTTAGAAAAGCCTCCTAAGCATAAACCATCAGTTGAATGATCTTAGGCACCATGATCAAAAAGACCTAGTTTTTAAGAACATGGAACCTAAACCTGAACAAGATTGTGAGATGGTTAGAGTTGAACTACCTAGTTGCATGTGGGATAGATTTCAAAACATATGACACGCATGAGGAACCTTTAGGCAAATAGAACATAGTGATCAAATTTTGAGAATGATTCTTATGAATCGGACCAAGAATTTGAAATGGCTAAAGAAGGATTTGAGATGCTTAGGAGTGTATTTGGGTTGGATCATACTAAAACACATGATGAACATTTAGGATATCTTGATATAATGGAGAATGAGGTGGAAACTCCAAGCCCACAAGCCCTACCATCACTGAGGAACACACATCGCCTATAACTTACCGGAAGATGTAGAATAGACTATAGGAACCCCGATTGATATAGAACCTTGGACCAAATGCCACTAGAGAATGTAGGTTTAGATGCTTGTTGTCATGACCTCTTTTAGTCCTAGGGAAGTTCCTAATTTTGATGAACCTGAGCCTCAACAAAACCTTACCCAATTTTTCGCCTTTAGATGTGAATCTTGGAATTGAATTAGGTCCCAATCCACCCATCAAAATAAATAGTCCGTAGTTGTTTGATAAAGGTGGTAGACTCTAGGCCATGTAGAGTGGAAGCTAATATAGAGTAACCCATGACCTTACACACTTATATCACCCATTCATGGTTGATAACAAGAAACATTATGGGTTTAAACCGGTTTATTAGTTCAAGATGGATCCTTAACCAAGAATCTTTTGAAGTTGATAGAAGATGATCCATTTTAGAGCGAGATTTGATTCACCCGCTACACCAATAGAATTAGGTAAGGTTATAATGAATGGAGCACACCCTTTGAGCATATAAATCACCCATCACCTCTCCTCACGTAGCAAATTTCCACCCTAAGGTGTGTATCGCTACTATCACCCGCACTTAAGCTTAAGTGTAGGAAAAACTTCCCCTTTATCCGTTAAATAAGGGTAGAGTCAAGCTCGTGACTTGAACAAAAACAAGCGCTTCTTTAGAGGCAACCCATGTGTATTTGTTTTTCTTTTTTATTTGTGTGTCATATATCTTTTCATTATTGTATGTTCTCATGTTTGAATTTGTGAAAATGCTTTATTTTGTTTTTAACCCCGTCTTAATTACATATAAAAGTATTTTACAAAAGGGATAAGTGTAGGGAGGATTACACACGTTTTCAAAAAGAACGTGAATATGAGAATTACGATTATTAAAAAGATATACATGTGTGTTTGTTCGAGTCCAATGCTTGTATCGAGTCATAATGGATGTTTTGCAGGAAATGTTTCCAGATTCTAAAGATAAAAATTTTTCCAGAATTTTTTCCTGAAAATCGCAGACTAGTTTCGTCGTGATAACCCGACGGCATCGTGAGGAGGAGAAACCGCTACTAATTTTTTCTCGCTTTCTAAGCTACTTATATATTTTTGGAATTTTTCGTGTCTTAATTTTCCGTAAAATCAGAAACATCCATTCCACAAGCATTATATCCTAGTTTAGTAGAGTCGTATATATTTATATATATATATATATATATATATATATATATATATATATATATATATATATATATATATATGTTACCGCCGATTTTACGTGAAGGTTTCGTGTGTTTTCTTCAAGTGTGCAAGTTTAATTTATCAAGAAGAAGATACATAATATTGGAATGAGCTTTTAACGCAAACACTCTTCTTGAAGAAAATTTAACCACTACTTCACACGGATCTTACCGAGCTAATCGTGAGTACTAGTTTCTTTCATTTTAATTACCTTCCATTATCATAACTTTGATATTTTCGGGAACATTGGGGACAATGTTCGCTTTAAGTAGTGGAGGGAAAATAAACGGAACTTTGAAACTATGCTTATCCTTGACTATTTTCCTTGTCCAATTTCATTTGTGTAATAAACCATAAGAAATATCGGTTAGGTAATTTTGGCACCAAATTTAAAATTTTCATGACATGTAGGAGTGGACCATTAGTCTTAATAAAGCGCCTCATGGATAGGAAGTTATATGACTAGCACAAAAACCCTTTACCACTTAAATTCCACCCAAAATGCGAGGATCGCCTTAGATGTGTAGGAATTAAAGCATTCCACTTTAATGCTTCGAGTGTGAACCGGTAGTATAATATATTCTAGAACTTGTTTTGTGATGCCTTCCGAGATCGCTAGTAAGACTACACTTGTGTAGTTAGGAATAACTAAATGATAAGAGGCATTAGGATAACCCTTGTTTGATACCCGTAATATAATTACTTATTCCACATAGGTTGAGTAATTCCCCACACCCTGCGCTTGTACTCATCTTTAGTACACGATACCCCTAGTTAACCCTCGTAGCTATCCTTTTGCGGTTCTCGTGATGTTTCGGTTTCCCGAAATATCAATGAAGAGCATTGTTTACAATCCACCCCCAAATGTACACCCAAATCGCCTTAGCCTACCTTGTACGCACTCACTTTTAGTGCATTATTGTTATCATACTAAACCCTTAGTTCAATTATCTAGTTGCTTACAAAGTTGCTAAGTCGAGTCATATCCTTTGTGAAAAGTTTTGGGACGATTGGGACTCATGGGAAAAGTTAAATTTTATGAAATGACGTGAAGGGAACGTTAAATTCAAATTCCCTTTATTTGCGTAATAATGTACTCCAAGTGTTTTGATCTTTTCAATTCGGGTCAAATTAGTGTTAGAGTAATAAAAACTAAAGTGTAGGGATGTACCTATAAATCCTTATCATTTTGATGTTATCGTAGAGGATGGTAGAGTAAAAGTGTATGAAAAAAAAATTGAAAAACATACGGGCTACCATCCTACATCTATCTTTAAATTTATGTTCGTTTGTTTCAATTTATCTAGAGTTTAGAGTGTCAAGTCTTGGCTTAGCAACACCATTCTTCGCATGCTTGTAACATAAAGATTTTTGACTTGCCACCACTAAATCGCCTATCCCACCAAACCCTTTGTTTCCCTACCGTAAGCCTAACGTTACAACCCTTTAAAAGACCTCTTCGATAGTTTTTCCTAGGTGCTTACGCTAAAGCAATGGAGGTTTGATCTAGTCTCAAGCCTATGGTAATCTATGTACTAGGACCGGTTAATGAGTGTTTATCTTCCATTTCCAACTTGTTATATTTCATATACACCGAGAGATGCGAGTATCCAAACACCCCATGTGAGGTGCTAGTATGTAATTTCGTGCTTGTTATGACTTTATGGGCTTATATGTGTTGTGAATCGTTCTAAACTAATGCTTCATGACCCCTAACTTATAAATCAATTGGCTAAAAGCACATTTGCTTAAGGACAAGCAAATACCAAGTGTAGGGATATTTGATAAGGATTTAAAAGGTACCTTTTTAGGGGTCATCTAAGCCCTTAATTGATCACTTTTGTATCCGTTATTACTTAATTTCGTTCCTTTTCACTTTTTAGGTCTCTTGAAGGCAAATTGCTGGAATGACACTTATTCGGACGAAAGGTGCGAATATACGAAGAAAATGGCCAAAGTCAAGAATCGAGATACTCAACTTGCTGGAATTGAAAGGGGACAGCGTCAGGGCTTATTTGTGACGCCGTCGCGATACATCTTGAGATGAATCAGTAGCCAAATTGCTAATTTACAAGTGACGGCATCAGGTTTAAAAGAGTAGGGCGTAGCAACTCAGACGACCTAGATTTGGATCCAGACGACGTCAGAGATTAAAGCCGACGGTGTCACGAGCATAAGGTGACGCCGTCAAAGAGTTGACGTGGCCAAGACGAAACCCTAATGGCGGCGACCCGACGACGTCAAAATTAAAGTGTGACGCCGTCACATTTTATAACACTATATATAGAATCCGAATTTTTTAGTTTTTAAAGAGGTAGTTTTGTGGAGTAAAAACCTAAACCGAACCAAGGCGTCTTGTGCAAGATCTTAGGTTCCATACCCTATTTTACAACAAGATAAGTGTTTTACTTCATTGATTTAATCATGTCTTCAATTGATTGTATGTATGCTTGCATGTTCTCCATGTCCCGCTAATTTACTTGTGTGTTTGCTTAGATAATATGAAACCTAGTTATTGAATATTGATTGGTTGTCTCTTATCTTAATTGTGATTGACCTAGTATTGCGATAGGTCATTCACAGTGCTATTAATGCTTGATTAATCTTTGTTGAACCTTAGCTTATAGTTACTAGTGGAATTGTAGGCTAGATATCCAAAGATAACCTTAGTGTTAAGTTTATGAATCCTAGAGATTTCGTAGTCATTAACCTTTGGTAGCTTCAAAGATTTAGGGATAAATGCATACCCTACGACTTTAGAAACACAACGCTTTAAGAATAAGGAAGTGACAATTCAACCATCAATAGGAGATAACTAGGGAGTAATAACATCTAAGCAAACACATTTTTAATCATCATAAGAGCACACAACAATAGACATAGACTACACTCACCTTAGCTTAGATAATTAGAATAGTAGAGTAATCGGTAGAAATACCAACCCCGAAATCCAAACCCCGAGATTCGTACATTTCAATTTTCTAAAAAACATAAAAAATAATCTTCCTCAACCTCAACCTTAGCATAGTAACTTCTCACTAGCATTCCTATTCCCCTAGAGAACGATATCAATACCCGTGGCTTACCCTAATACTACACTACAATGTTTAGGTTCACTGCCTAGGGTGTTGAAAAACTTTCTCGACGAGAAGGAAGTTCCTTTGACCCCGAACGCGTGTTGTACACGTATCAATACCCTCAAGTATTCTTCTCTAGAACACCATTGTAAGTAATTACACTAACTTATTCTAATTTTCATCATCCTCATCCTAGGGTTTATGGTTTCTCAATCTCTAATCAATTAATTCAATTAGGGTTTTCAAAATTAATCATTAAAAGGGGCTTTTAATACAATTAGGATTACATTGTGTTCACAACATTGTTAATACAAATCAAAACCGTAAACCCATCTCAACTAATTTTACCTAATTGGAATACTTGTGTTTCTAGGACCAATCATGCCTAAAGCCACTCAACAAGATCACCATGATACCGTCCATTACCTCACCCATTACTCTCGAAAAGAGGGATTGACAAAAACCGACCGTAAAGTCTTCAAATGACTCGAAAAACGACTTATCCACGAAGGTCGTGTATTCAAGGAATGTTTCCTTGAAAATACCGACATTCGTCAAGTCTTCTCGGCAATCAACTTTGATTGTCTTCTTGACATAGATGAACAAATTTGTCCAGTTTTCATTTTTGAATTTTACAAAAGCATTAGGATCATTCGAAACACCGATGATAGCATTTCAATCGCCTTCATCATCAACAAAAAAAACTTCACGCTACCTCTCAACACATTCGCTCAAATTCTTCGCATTCCTTGTGAAGGAATTTGTATGTACTCTCAAGATTGGGCGATATCTTGTCAATCCTTTGCTCTTGATCCCAACCCAATATACCATACTCCTCTTGATGAACCCGAAACCGTCCGAGACGCCATTTTCAAAGTAAGAGCCGACCAATCCCGTCTCAACCGAAACAAGAAGCTCATTCACCGTGATCCCTTTCAAATGGAACTTTTCGAAATACATCCCATGTTTAGATAATGGGAAGAAATTCTTAGGGAAAACGTCATTAGCCTAGTTGGTAACAAGGATCATCCAAATGCATGTCTCGTGCAAATGATCTACTGTCTTATCCACCAAAAGCCATTTAATCTCGCCTATTACATGGTGAAGAGAATGGTCGAGGTATTCAAAGTTTCCAACATGGTACTTCCATATGGTATGCTCCTAAAATGACTTTGTAAGTATGTTAGTGCATTGCAACCATCTCCCATCAACGATGATCATTGCCTTTCCCATCACGTCATGGTACCTCTTACCAAACAACCCCCTAAACGGTTCACGGTCAATGGAAGAAAACCTAAAGCTCTCTCGGATTCCTCGGATGATGAAGTAGAAGAAGATGAAGAAGAAGAAGATGCCGACCCCATAGCTAACATCTAATTGGAACCCTTTGATTACTATCGACAACTTCTAACTATTCCAAACGAGACCGCGGAATTCAAACAATTGAGGGGTATGATTTAAAACCTAGCTTATCACTTCACAAAGTCGGGAAAGAGGAAAAGAAAGGATTGACGAAAGAGACTATAGGACTATGTTTAATTTGAGACATTTGATTAATATGAATGACTATTTTTAGCACTCTTGTTTGTGTTAACTTGGATATTGTTATTTCTACCATTATCTATGAGATGTTTTATGTGATGGCATGTTTATATCTTTGTTTAGTTTAATGGTTATTAGTGTATGTTGCTAGGTGCAAAATCTGCACTTGATTCTGATGGTTCGATCTGCAGATGCTTGGATCCCTAGGATTAGCCTAGACGGATCCCTCCTCGAGGAACCGTGGATCCGTGACAATAGATCAAGAATACAAGATCCCATACATCAAAATAGTTTACTATATCACTTCACACTAGCTAAACATAAGATTTTAGAACTCAACTAAGTCTTCTTCAAGGATGAAAAGCCTTAAACCCACTCATAGCTTACATAAGATCTTATTCAAAGTCCCTTTGATTTATCAACTCATCAAACTCACCATATTTCCGCTCAATACTCACAAATTGCTTTTCATTTTCAAAACACTTAGGTGGACATATTGAACAATTTTAGGAAATTGTTTCTAGTCATCTTTATCTCAAAACGGGTCAAAATTAGTTTTTAATTCTTTTGATTTTGAGGATTTTCAAACTTCATATCAAGCTCACATCCGATCTCTAGGATCATTTATTATAACTTGACACCATCAAAATTTTAGTGTCATCCTTGAACATCCATTGGTGGTCACAAAGTCTCATTTTCCTTCCATAAAGGCAATCATTAGCTATATCACTCATCGCCTTGATCACTCAAGTACACTTTCATTTAAAGATGCTTAGAGGACCAAACACTCAAATGGTATAGGATTTAGACCTTAGAAACGCTATTTTACTCTTTCATAGCTGCCGAGAGCCGATCCCTAGGATTAGCTTCTAGACGGATCCCTCAAAGGAGGAACTGTGGAATCCGGTGATGATTATGTCAACTCTAGCCAAAACAATCATTTCAAGCTCATCTTGCTAACTTGAACACTTCACCTCATCTTTATTAAGTCCCTAGATCAGTGAAACTCTGAACTTGAATCTTGTGCATGTTAATCATCACATTTCTAAGAATCTTAGTGGCTTAAGTCTTAAATGCACTTGTTAAATTCTTCCCTTTATAAGTCATCTTGCTAGAACTCCTTAGTCATCAAACACAACATAATTCTCAGCAATTACAAACATCTTACTTAGTCATTTCATCATGAGAAAAGCTCCTAGTGCTAACTCATCCACCCAAGAACCACCCAAGAAACTTGCTAGGTCATACACGAAGTTTCCTCAACCGAATCATCTCGGTTAGGATTTAGAAAATCCAATCAAACTTGTTAAAGTGTCGGTCACCTCAAGTATATGTAATCGTTAGAAAGCTCGTAGTCGTAGTTATTTAATGTTAGTTAGTATTTAGTTAAGTAACACCGTGGAGGACGGACGGGTCTTTACCCACCAGATGCCCGATCCACACCCGTAGGTGGCGCTTTGTGTAAGATACTATAAATACCCTCTACCTCCCAAGGTAGAGGGTTGGAGCTCATAATAAGATTTTTCTTTCTCTCACTAAGTTCCCAAACCTCTTAACTTTCTCTCTAAAACCCTATAGTGTACGCCCATATTAGTCATGGTTTGATGTGTTTGTGAAATCCAATATGTTACAAATGGTATCAAGAGCCATGGTTTGATCATCTCTTACATGTTCTTGGATTTCTAGTGGTTTTATATGGTTTTTGGGGTTGAAAAGTTTAGTGGTATTTGCATCATTTGGACCATTTCTAGTGTTAAAGTTTGAATTTTGATTGTACTTTTGTGTTTAGAATCATTATAAGTGCTTAGGTTTTGATTTGGAAGGTTTGAATCAATGTGGTTGGGTTAGTTTTTGGATTGAAAAGTGTTGCTTTTGAATATTTCTATCTAGCGACTTGTGTCTCGGACTTGAGTTCTTCGTAGCGACTTGTCTCACGTTTTCAACTCACGCTCTTTGTTGTGGGAAGCGACTTGTGCATAGATTTCTTCACTTGTCTCACGCCTTCAAATGACTTGACTTTGTTGTGGGAAGCGACTTGTGCTCTAGCGATTTGTCTTTTGAGACAAAGCGACAAATAGTACAAAGTAGTGGTCGTACTGTTTTGTCTAGCGATTTGTCCCTAGCGACTTGTCCATCTAGCGACTTGTTATTCTAGCAACTTCTGTGTCTAGCGATTTGTCACTAGCGATTTGTCTTCATAGCGACTTGTGTCACTAGCGACTTGTTCTTCTAGCGAGTTGTCACCTAGCAACTTGTGAGCCTAGCGACTTGTCCATTGAAGCGACTTGTATACCTAGCGACTTGGTGCAAAGCGACTTGTCTTCAAGGTTTGAAGCGACTTGGTTAATTATTGTTTCGATTGTTACATTTTACGGTTTTCTTGATTTAGTAAAATCCGTGAAAGAATCTATTTCCGGTTTAATCATAGAGTTATAAAATCCGTGAAATCTGTAATCATGTCTACCAACGTGCCTACAATCATCTCTTCAGAGTCGAGGACGCTCAAGCACCGGATCGATACTCGCCCACCCATGCTTGATGTAACCGATTATGACTCATGGGCTCAACGAATTAGGTTGTATTGTTTGGGAAAGGAAAATGGGGTTAACATTCTCAAATCAATTGATGAAGGACCTTATCGATTGAGACTACAAGAGACACACTTGAAACCGCTGCATGGATGGTACAAAGGATCTTAGGTTTGGATGACCAAAGACGTATGATGAGCTCAATGATAAGGAGAAAAGAGATACGATGTCGATATCGTGGCTTCAAACATTATACTTGTGGTCTTCCAAAAGACATCTACAAGTTAATCAATCACAACACTAAAGCCAAGGCGCTTTGGGACAATGTTAAGATGCTTCTCTCCGGTTCGAATTGACCAAAGAAGACAGGAATCTCAATTGTATGATGATTTTGAGAACTTTGAAATGAACCCGGAGAAAGTGTCATTGAATACTATGTGAGGTTCCACAAACTTGTGAATGATATGAGGAATATCAAAATGACCATGCCAAATATTCACTCAATTCAAAGTTTGTGAACAACATGAATCCCGAATGGCACAAATTTGTCACCTCACCAAGTTAACCAAAGGATTAAGGAACACCAACTATGAGCAATTGTATGCTTTCCTACTTGTAATGAGAAGCATGCTATGTTTGAACGAATGATTCTTGAAAAGTTCAAATCTAATCGTGGAGAGGCAAGCTCATCAAATGACTCAACAACATTCTACACAAATGTAGGAATTACCACCAAAGCCTCTCAAGTCATACCAACGGGTAACGGTAACCACAAGCTCATTCCGGATCCAAGATATAAGCCTCCGCACTCAAACACAATCATGGAACATTTCATCAATCAACTGGCTCTTATGGTTAAGCAAAATCAACCTCACTCCACACACTAACAATGAGATCGAATCGCATCCAATCTACACAATCATGCTATTGTCGAGATGGTAAGATCATGGTGCAACCAAGGCAAGGAAGACAAGATGAACAAGGAAAAGGTGGAGTAGGTGGAGGGTATGTGGCTAATCGTAATCGTGGAAGGAATGCAAATCAAGGACAAGGAAAGCCAATCAAGTGCTACAACCGTGGTGGTGAAGGACATATTGCAAGGAACGCACATCTCCAAAACGCCTCAAAATGCGAGTATTTCGTGGACAAGATGTCATTGGTGCAAGCTCAGACAATGGAGCGGTTTTGAATGAAGAAGAGTTGTTGTTTCTGTCGAGGAAATGCCAAAACATATGATGTCGATGTGGATGAGCAACCAATTCAGAAATAGGTCACAATCATCAAAATGCCTTTCAAGTTGCCGATCGTGATGCATTTGACTCGATGTCGATGATGAACCCACGCCTGCACAATCTTCATGGCTAGCATTTCACCAATGGTCTCTCCAAAGGTCTCATCACCACAACAGTTGGTCCATCCAAAGATTCAATCATTTCGAGGTATTAAAACTATACGATGAAGTTGATGAGCAAAGATACATAACGGCACAATCACATGAAACTAATGAATCGATATAGATAATGTGGGTAATAGTAATATTGTCCCATATGATCAATATGTGATACAAAGTGAAAGTGAGATTGTACCAAGTGATGCATCTTCTCGCATCAATGATGACTATATTTTGATGAATACACCGCATGCCCCTCGATGATTCTCGTTATCTCCGAATCGAATGCCTATAAAGAACAAGTTGCTATTTATGAACAACGTGCTAAGTTTGAGTTAACTACCCGTGAGCAGAAATGGATGACCAAATGCGCATAATTATTAGAAAAAGTAATTTTAGGGAAGAAATATTAAAACAAGAGCTAGATTCCTTAAAAGACAAACTAAACAAAATCAAGCAAAAGCAAGAACTTCAAGAAAATGTTAAAGTGCTTAAACAGAATTTAATGCTAAGGAATCAAAACTTTTAACCGATTTTTCCAACCTAAAACTTTGAAAACAAGCTTGAAAATAAGTTGTACGTACAAGGAATACCATTCGATCGCTCACATGATCACTAAGCACGAGTCTTAAGCGATAAGCATAGTATACCCCTAGTAGAGGAGCCAAATCCGAGTATTGTAAAAGGCTAAAGCTTTCCATACGATTGTATATGATGGTAATGAGATCCTCAAGCCTAGGCAAACACTATCATGTATTGGAAGCACAGAAGAGGATAGAAAATTAGAAGATGCCTCTAGGGAGAAAATGGATAAGAAGCTAAAAGATCCTAAGTGTAAAAAGAAAAACATAACGATCAAACCCCATGATTACACTAAAGAAAATTGGATTTCCAAACATGTTTAAGCCTCAAACTCAATTAACCCTGAACAAGTTTTTGGAAAAAGGACATGGATAAGCAAAAGCAAATGTACTTGTTGAAACAAACACTCCCCTTAGGAAAGTGCCTCCACCAATGTGTATCCTCCGAATACACCAATGCATTTAGTTCCTAGAACTATTCCCACTAAGAGCAAGACCTTAATCACCAGATGTTGTTTATCAACTATTCGTTGATTTTGAGAAGACATGTAAGAAGAGAATCACACCTACAAGGATAATCAAGGGAAAGGGTTTTGAGCAAACTAAAGAATGCTATTTAACCGAGGTCATGCCTTTCTTTAAACAATTAAAAGTCAATTTGAGAGTCTTCAAAAGGGATAGACTCGTAGATTAAAGAAATGGAAAAGGAATTTGATGCAATGATAGTTGAGGTCAATGATTATGAACGGAACTCAAATATAATGAAATTGAAAGGAAGAATCGCATATCTTAAATGAGAACTTGATTTCGAGTTGTGTTGCTCAAGATGTGTTTTATATCGTTACTAAGCATTCTATTATCGCTTCTCAATTTCATGAATTATCTGTTGCTTTGAAAGTTTCCCATGATCGTGTCATTGAGCTTGAAAACAAAAACTCAAAACTAAATGAGAAAATTGACCAGATGATCACGATAATTTGGTAAAACACTTTTCTAAGTTAGAAGTTGAACATTTTGATTTGCAACTAAAATATCAACATCTCAAAGAAAATGTTAAAACCTCAAACATCAAGATATCCTCGGATGTTCCGAGTTTGATGCGCTTTTGAAATAAACAAACGTGATGAACAGATTCGAGCTCACCGTAACACGATCGTAAAGTTGAAAGCCCAAATTTCACAATTAAAGGGTGAAAAGAACAATGTGACCGGCTCCCAAATGCCTCCTCCTTTAGATTCTCAATTTTCTCAAAACTTTCATCTTCAAAACATCATTAACGATTACAACAAGAAAATGAGAGTTTTCTTGAAGAAAATGAAAAGGTCAAACGACACTTCAAAGAGTTATACGATTCAATGAAAGTCACTCGTGACAAGAACAATGAAAAATAACTTCACATAAAAGGAAATTGAGAATCAAGAGTCGTAAAAGGAAAATGCCACTTGTCTTTAATGAGAATGTTGCATCAAAGTCATCTCAGATTCTAAATATACCGTGATCATTAAATACATTCCTCCTCATCTTAGAAATAACGAACTTGTGTTTCATAACTATTTCGTCACCTTAAGGATAGTCTAGAATGTCTCCGTGAGATTGTAGAAGAGGATCGCATAAATAAGCCACTTGATAGTGAAATTAGGTATGCTTGCATATATGCCAAACGATCTCGTGAGTCATTAGAATGTTTAAGAGCAACATGCCCTAAATCCTTATGTGAGAAAGATAAAGTCGTGATGCCTTGTTCTATGCCTAGTGCTAAGTATGCAACCCATTCTATGCCCAGATAAGAAAGTGAACTTTAATGTGCCTGCCTTCAAGTAGCTCGATCCCAAAGACTTCTAAACCCGAAATGCAAAAGTAGCAAAACCAACTAATGTTCCCATTCCTCTACAGAGTAAAAGTGACACCAAAGCGAGCAGGTCACCTCAAGGCAACACAAAGAATGATAGGACCTTGCAAGCTAGGAATGTTCAAAGGAAGAGAGTAGAAGATCACCTTAGAAGAATGAAACTATGTTGAATAAAACGAATCGTGTTGATTCTAGTGTTAGCTCTAAAATTAATGCGACCAAAAACATAATGATGATTGCTTGGTTTCCAATCATGTATGTGGTGTGAATGATTTGATTAATGTCGTTAAATACCCAGCTAAAATTGTTAATGCCAAAATCAAGCTAAGAAGGCTAGAAAGCAAAGAGAAGGTTAGAAAACATTGGAAACCCACAGAAGACACCAAAGCGAGCAAGTCAAAGCCTCAAGGCAACACAAAGAATGATAGGACCTTGCAAGCTAGGAATGTTCAAGGAAGAGTAGAAGATCACCTTAGGAAGAATGAAACTATGTTGAATAAAACGAATCGTGTTGATTCTAGTGTTAGCTCTAAGCATGTTGTAATTAATGCGAATTTCGCTACTTTTGGCAAAACATGTAATGATGATTGCTTGGTTTCACATTAATCATGTATGTGGTGTGAATGATTTGATTAATGTTGTTAAATACCCAGTTAAAATTGTTAATGCCAAAATCAAGCTAAGAAGGCTAGAAAGCAAAGGCGGAAGAAGGTTAGAAAACATTGAAACCCACAGAAGAAAATTTAGTAATATAGGTTATCGCGATACCCATCGCCGCAATTTAATCTTAATGAGTTGTGCCCTAAATTATCTAAGTCAATGCCCATTAGGAAATGGATGCCCACCGTAGAACTATACCTTTAAGAAGTGAACATACTTTGAATAGATCTACCGCTTCTACTAGCCCGACATCTACCACTAATGATTTTATTGACTCGCTCGATGTGGATGTTCCAATCTCTTTGTCTAACCAAGTGGAACCCATTATTGCATGGGGATCCCAATTATCCGCTTATCCATTCTTGTCTCGTGTTCAACCGCAGTCGCTCAAATCGCTCGTGGTACCGGACTCAGCCGCTTCCAAGCATATGACCGGAGATCGCCATGCTCATGAACTTTGTGAGTAAATTCATCGGACTGTTAGATTCGGAACGACCATTTTGGTGCAATTATGGGTTATGGAGATTATGTTGTTGGTGACAGTGTAATCTCCGTGGTATATTATGTTGAAGGTCTTGGTCATAACTTGCTCTCTCGTTGGTCAATTATGTGATTCCGATCTAGAGGTGGCTTTTAGAAAACATACTTGTTTCGTTAGAGAACTTGATGGTGTGGAACTCATAAGAGGAACACGTGGTTCAAACCTATACACCATCTCTATCGAAGACATGATGAAGTCTTCTCCAATCGCTTGTTGTCAAAGGCTTCAAAACAAAGTCATGGTTATGGCATCGCTGTCTCAATCACTTGAACTTCGCACCATTAATGATCTTTCCGAAAGGACCTTGTAAGAGGCTTACCCAGATTAAAGTATGAAAAGATCATCTTTGTTCAAGATGCCAATTGGGAAAAGCAGAAATATGCCCACAAACCCAAACCCGCAAACTCGCTTATGGAAGTTCTTCATACTCTTCATATGGATTTGTGCGGACCTATGAGAGTGCAAACGATAAATGGGAAGAAATATGTTTTAGTCGTTGTTGATGACTACTCTCGATTTACTTGGGTTAAGTTTTTGAGGACAAAGGATGAAACTCCGATGTCATCATCAAACTTATCAAGCAACCGCAGTTCGACTTAACAAGACCGTTAGAATTATTCGAATGATAATGGCACCGAGTTTGTTAACAAAGACCTAAGTCAATTTTATGAAAGCATTGGAATCACCATCAAAGAAGTGTTCCACGACGCCTCAACAGTAACGGTGTAGTTGAAAGACTAAATCGGACCCTTGTTGAAGCCGCAAGAACTATGCTAATTTACTCAAAGGTTCCAATGTTTCTTTGGGTCAAGCCATTGCCACCGCTTGCTACACCCAAAATCGCTCCCTCATACACACCACTCATGGAAAACTCCATACGAACTTGTCCATAAACGAAAACCCGATCTCTCCTACCTTCGTATTTGGTGCTTTGTGCTATCCAACGAATGACGGTCAAGATTTAGGAAAATTAAGAGCTAAGGCGACATTGAGTTTTTGTGGGTTATGCATCAAACAAGAAGGGTTACCGAATCTACAACAAAAGAACTCGAGATATCATGGAAACTATTCACGCCACGCTCGATGAGTCGTTCGGGCAAATGGCTCCGGACAATCAAGTTCGGACCCGCATCACAACCTTCATTAAGTAGTCCCATTAGTTCTTCTCTTGTACAAAATCCTCACCAAAGAACTCCATATGTACCCCTTCGAAGATGATTTAAAGAAATTGTTTGATCCAATGTTTGATGAACACTATGAGCCTATTGCTAATGATCACCAAATCCATCAACAGAGGTTGCCCCTAACCCACCAACGAGATAACCCTTCGCTTCTATGTCATTGAGTCAAGAAGCGCCTACCGCAGATCACTCATCCTCATCATCAAATCCTCAATCATCAAGTGTACATCATGGAAATGTTTCGCACCTATGATGGAGATAACCCTTTGCTACTCCCGAAGATGCTCCATTTGAGAACATATTTGCTCCTCGAACCAACTTCGTAACCATCTTCATCGTGAGATCCAAACTCGCTACTTCAGCCCTCAACAACAACCACACGAACACCTTAGAAAATGGACACATGACCATCCATTGGACAACATCATTGGAAACCCTTCTCGTCTAGTATCCACTCATAAACAACTTGCAATTGATGCCTTATGGTGCTTCTTCAACTCCGTACTATCCAAGGTCGAACCAAAAGATGTTAAAACTGCCATGAATGAAGACAGATGGTTCAATGCCATGCAAGAAGAAATTCATGAGTTCGATCGACTAGATGTATGGGAATTAGTACCTGCTCTTGACCGTGCTATGATCATTGCTCTAAAGTGGATCTTCAAAGTAAAACTTGATGAGCATGGTGATGTGTTAAAGAACAAGGCTCGATTGGTTGCAAAAGGATACCGTCAAGAGGAGGGTATTGACTTTGAAGAATCATTTGCTCCAGTTGCACGTATTGAGGCAATCGTAATCTTCCGCTAATGCCGCAAGTAAGAACATGGTAGTCTATCGATGGATGTAAAGACGGCTTTTCTTAACGGAGATCTTAAAGAAGTCGTATACGCCACCAACTCAAGGTTTTGTGAATCCGAGCATCCTACTCATGTCTATCGCTTGAAGAAGGCCCTTTACGGTTTGAAGCAAGCTCCAAGGGCATGGTACGATACGCTATCAAGGTTTCTTCTATCTAATGGATTCAAAGAAAGAGCAGTTGATCCGACATTGTTCACCGTAAAGTCGTGCAAACACTTAATTCACGCTCAAATCTATGTTGATGATATTATTTTGCCTCGACCGACCCCAATGAATGTGACCGCTTTTCTAAGGAGATGGGCTCCAAATTTCAAATGTCAATGATGGGACAAATGTCATTTTTCTTGGGATTACAAATTTCACAAAGTCCCGAGGCATTTTTATCAATCAATCTAAATATGCTAATGAGATTTTAAAGAAATTTGGATTTGATTCTTGTGACCTGCTGACACTCCCATGGTGGAGCGTACTAAACCGGATGAGGACCTCTCGTGGATCATGGTTGACCAAACTAAATATCGTAGTATGATTGGGTCCCGATGTACCTTATCGCCAAGAGACCGTACATTCTGTTCACAGTATGCATGTGTGCTAGATACCGTGCTAAGCCTACCAAAAGCACCTTGAAGCGGTTAAACGGGTCTTTCGGTATCTCCAAGGAACCATCAACATGGGACTTTGGTACCAAGGACACCGGTATGTCACTAACAAGACCTATGCGTGATGCCGACCATGCAGGATGTCAAGATACACGTCAAGCACGCCAGAGGTGCTCGCTTTTGGGTGATAAGCTTGTGAGTGGTCTTCAAAGAAACAAATGAGTACTTCTATATCCTCTACAGAGGCATAATACATAGCCATGTCATCTTGTTGTGCTCAAATCCTATGGATGAGATCCCAATTATCCGACTATGTCTTTGAATTCAACAAAATCCTCTCATTGTGATAACAAAAGTGCCATTGCTCTCTCATGCAACAACGTTCAACATTCAAGAGCAAAGCATACCGACATTCGACATCATTTCATCGGGAGCAAGTGGAGAACGGTGTGGTGGAACTTTATTTTGTGAGGACCGAATACCGCTTAGCGACATCTTCACCAAAGCTCTTCCTAGAGAACGTTTGAGTTTATCCTTCCACGACTTGGTCTAAAGAGTCTACAACCGAAACACTCAAACGTCTTCAAGAGGAAGACGAGGAGTAAAAGTTTTCTTCATCCATCTCTTGTAAATATTTATTCAAAAGCAAAATACAAAATTATAAACCCACAAAAGAAAATAGAAAAATATAAAATTTCAAAAAAAAATCCATAAAAATCAGAAAATCTTTGAAAAAGCTAAAATCTTTTTTCCCATCTTTTCTTTTATTCGATTTCATCTACGGTCTTTTTGTTGTCATTCAAAGAGTGACACGGGTCTTTAGATGAAGTTCGAATGTAAAAATAAAATAAAAAAAATTGAGAGAATGAAAAACAAAAGGTTTATAGTCATTTCAGACTATACCCCATTTTTAAAAGAAAGAACAGAGCCATGCTTTATCTTATTTTTCAAATCTCATGCTCGATTCTAAAACAAATGTTTGTCACCAAAAGACAAATGTTTCATTCACAAATATTTTCCTTCTATAAATTCTTCCGAAAAATATTTGTTATCTAATGAAAACTAATAGCTTTGAAAAATAACTCGGACTCAATTTTGAAAATCATCTGGACTTGACATTTGTCAAAATCTCTATCTCTCAATTAACAACTTATGTCATTGATTGAGGGGAGAATGATTTCAATTAAATCAAAAGGTTATTTGTCATACAATTGGTTCAGACCAAGGCTTATGTCATGTTTTCAAAAGATACTCAAGCATGTTTAATCTTTGGAGTTTAAAGTCTCAGATTTGATCTTTATCGGTTAAATATTTTCATAAGCAAGTCACAATTCTCATTAAAAGCTTTCAAAAACAATTTAAATTTATAGAGATCACAAATCTCAAATGATTTGAAAATTGTGATCGGGGGAGAATTTGTGATTTAAATTGGATTTAAACTGATAATTCGACAACTGGTTTGTAAGTGATTAGCAAGCTCTCCTCCCTACATGTGCCAAACGATTTCAAATATACGATGCACATGTTGAGGGGGAGCTCTTTTTCTGAAATATCAAAAACAATGGGGCGAGTGCTAAAAAAGGAGAAAAGTGAGATATGGGAAGAGTCAATACCAAAAAGACCGACCATATTTACTTTATGACCGAGAAAGAGCTAGAATCGGAATAAACCCAACAAGGTTCTATTTATGAAGTCTCGGTAAGCACTAAAGGGTTGAAGAATGAAAAATAATTGAACTTGAAAAGGGTGAAAAGAAATAGCCCTCCAATAATTCAACCTTAGGGCGTAAACCGGTTCAATACATATGCTACTCGGTGTTTACCAAGGTAACACGGTATTGAAGACAAGACGTCATGGACCCAAGACGCCTTCACTACAACTTGCCAAGCTACTCAAGTTTCTCTTAAAAGGACTTGTTTCATTCTCACGGGAACCTACATTATCTATCGACTTTCTCTTAGAGATTATTGATATTGAAGAAGGAGACCCTCCCTAGTCTCCGCATAGGAACCAAATGTGCACAATTGAGTCTAGAGCCATGAGATCATCAATAAATCTCATTAGGACACTCAATCAATGAAGACTCTGTTTCACACAATGTGGAAAGAGATAATATATTTTAAGAGTCCCACGCATTATCCTTATGGTATTGCTGAACATCCGAGTGATATGCAAACATATTCACAATGACGATGGAAAGCCTTCTAGAGCCAACATCAAACAAGCTCTTGGTAGGTGGCATGTGAGATCTATCCAATAGATCAAACTTGTGACAACTGGATTGAAACAATGGGGCGATTCATCATTGAATCAACCTTGGTCCAGGAAATGGATTGACAGATACCTTTGAAAAACCGGTCGTTGTACTTAAAATTCTTTTCTAGCACATCTACTGTGTATTAATATTTCAAAACAAAAGGTGTTTATGATTGATAAATTGACTTTTCCTTAAAACCTTCGTTGTATTGCAAAAACACTTTATATTGAAGCGATACGATTGTTTCTCAAATCTCTTTTCATCAATCGGTGAATCTCAATTCATTGGTTCACTCACTCCGTGTTGTCTTTTTGAGACGTTCCGATTTGAGAACGGCTAGAGCATTGCGAAACCTGTCAAGGAGATTCTTTGGAATTATACCGATCACAGGCAAGACTTGTCTTGATCAACGGGGAACCGTGGGTCGAATACCTCAATTCAACGAAAGTGGTCAAAGATACTTTCGTGTGTTTTATTGCTAACTGTTGTTTGCAGGTACATACCGACGTTTGCAGCTGATCAGAATGGAGAGGTCAATCCATAGCCGCATGCTCACACAAAACATTCACTTCGAAATCATGATAAGTGCATCAACGACTGATATTTACACTCCGTGCTTCTGCTACGCTGCTACAAATATCAGGAATCAACTAAAGCTTCCGCTACTCGGATGAGAAGAAATCATGATCCAGAATGTGAGCATGTCGGTCCAATGTCACAACATCACATAATGTCAACACTACAAAGGAAGAGTCGAGATTTATGGAAGCGATGATATCAAAGTCGGCTCAAAACTCATCATCATGTGGATCGCTTAAAGACCTCCACTTGGATTAACCAAACATGTAAAACATGAAGAATCAAAGCCTACAGACTCTGAGCAATGAACTTAAACAAGAATCCAAGAACAATCTTAATGTAATATATGTTTGTATTCTATGTAATTTGAGGTGACCTCCTTGGGGAGATTGTTAGGATTTAGAAAATCCGATCGTTAAAGTGTCGGTCACCTCAAGTATATGTAATCGTTAGAAAGCTCGTAGTCGTAGTTATTTAATGTTAGTTAGTATTTAGTTAAGTAATACCGTGGAGGACGGACGGGTCTTTACCCACTGTATGCCTGATCCAAAGCCCGTAGGTGGCGTTTTGTGTAAGATACTATAAATACCCTCTACCTCCCAACGTAGAGGGTTGGAGCGCATAATAAGATTTTTCTTTCTCTCACTAAGTTCCCAAACCTCTTAAATTTCTCTCTCTAAAACCATATAGTGTACGCCCCATATTAGTCATGGTTTGATATGTTTGTGAAATCCAATATTTTACAATTCCCAAGAGGATTGTTCCCACAAGGATATCATCACCAAACTCTACTAAACCAAACACACCCTTTTCAACCCAACCAACATCATTGGTTCCTAGAGCCGCATCATTTAACACCTCACAATCATCTCCACATTCTCACAACTTAGAGGACTTACCCCCTTGGCCATCTCATCCTCCACCATTACCAACAAATTCACTAGAAAATGTTGTACAACAAAATCAAAGTGTTGAATCAACACTTGCACCAATGTCAATTTCTCCATTTCCCTCCAATAGTCCATTTTGGATTATGAGGAGACATCACAGTCAACCACCCGACCACATGGAAGTTGACACTTCTCTACCTCCACCCTCAAACATTGTTGAGCCACCACTTAATGAGCCTCCACCAATTCCTCCTTTATTTGAGGATTCTCAACCCACTTCACTTGAACCTCCTCTTCAAGAAGCTCAAAACCATGACAAAGATTGCTATCATTGTCAACATGTTGAAAGGTTGATACATGAACTACGTGAAGAGCAACGTTTCATGTTTTATCACCTCCTTGAACTTTTCGAAGAGGTCAACAAACCTAAACAACCATGAGCCTAAAACGGTGTCCTAGTCTCAAGCTCAACTTAGAACGTTTAGGAATCCTATTTCAAGATTGATCATCCTTAAGCATGTTGTTGCTTCTTGAGTTTAGGTCACTCATTAGTATTAAGTGGAATATGTATTGCATGGCTAAATCATTCTCTTAGTTTTAGAGATTTCATGATTATCTCTTTGTTTATTGAATGATAACTTATTTGCCATATTTCTTTGAGTATATATTAGTTGTTTGTACACATATCTCACTTTCATATTTTAGCATTGTTTTGTATATCACCTTTGCTGAATAATCTGTCACCAGACAGATGGATCCCTGGAAATTTCCTAGACGGATCCCACAAAGGAGGGAACCGTGGGATCCGTAGTGCAGAAGAACAAAATTCTACTAAATTGAGTCTTATTTGCAGGAAATTATGCACTATACTCTTGTTTTCTAACCTTTATTTTGTAGATTTTCAAAATACACATGAAGAACTTGACACTCTAAGCTAGGGGGAGCTTTGTGTCAAACCATACATTGCAAAACCATTTGCAACTTAATCCTTATTTGGATTACACTTCATGACACCCCATTGCAAAGTTGCAATCTTCAAGGGGAGCATTTTCATCACAAGGACGAAACCATTTGCAAACAAAATTGCAATTCGTTAGCTTGTTAGTTTATATTTACTTGACGCCTTCACAAAGGGATGGACTCGTCGAGGGAGTTAAGACGAGAACCATTCCGTCACTTTCTCTCTTTACATCTTTTCTTTTACATGTTTTCTTAAAAATGTGTTAGTTTCTTTTCGACACTCTTTTGTTTCGACAAAAGGGAGAAGAAAGTAAAAACTCAATTGACGTTTACAATTTTAGTTTTCCTTAAAATAATTTTATGTTTTATCATCAACAAAAAGGGAGTTTGTTAATACAAATAAGCCGTAAAAACGTTCATTTATATTTTATGATCTTCTAATGTTTTGTCGATAACAAACGTAAAATCATTTTAATGAAACAAATAAAATACGTAAATATTTTGAGCCAATAGTTTTCTAACACGCTTATGTTTTCACATAAAACACTAAAACAAGCATAAGTGATTTTATATTTTAGTAATACATATGTACAACAACTAGTGTTTACATATTGGGCAAATATATATACATAACTAGTATGTATTATAAATGGGTAAAAACTACAACCCATGGAACATATCCATAACCCATGGTATTGACCCATATCCATTTGACTAGGTGCATTGCACTCATAAGATACATTGTATCTAATAAAAGAACCATGGATCAATCCATAACCCATGACCCATGACCCATAACCAAAATACACATGGGCAAAGAGGAGCGTCCCACGGATCCCTAGTTTTACACTAGACGGATCCCTTGTGGAAGGGATCCGTGGGATCCGGGGAACAGTATGCATTTATCCTCTATAAATAGTGAGCCATTTCTTCCTTTTGGGTTGCCACTCTCACACATATTTCCCCAAGTATTGTAACTCTCTAACCACTAATCCTAAGGGATCTTTCTATGTAGTTTGTCTTTTGTTTTTGTGTGATTCTCTAGGTTCCTCTTAAAGGCGAGATCACCACTTCTTGAAGTCGAGCAAGCTCAAGTCCATGAGTTGCCATGCTTCATCATCATCAAGACTACTGAGGTTCTCTTGTTGATAGTTCTTTCTTTCTCCATAGAAGTGTTGTGTTGAAGGCATTAGTGAAGGATGTCGAAAGAGTCAAGACGAAATCATTAGTGAAAGGTGCTTAACGTCCGTGTCAAAAATATTAGTGAAGAATGCCTAGGTCGTATAATCGATGAGGTGCATCGTTATACATATAGTGATTGTTTATATTCAAGGATGTTGATATCCTTGATGGTGTTGTAATAAGGAGTTGGTCTCCTTTGGGATTAGGTGTTGTGCAGTGTTTGGTAGTAGTTCCTCCATTGTAATGGAACTCGGTACTTAGCCTAGTACCGGATAAAGGGTAGGCGACGTTGTGGTATGTGTGGTTCACCTTGGTGTGAAAGAACCCGGTGGTTAGCCTAGTACCGGAAAAAGAGTAGGCGACTTTGTGAAGGCTTCTCCGCCATAAGGAGTTGGTGTCGTGTAGTGATTACGAACTCTTGAGTAGGTAACTCGGGGAGTGGAGTAGGGCAAGGAAGGTGTCCTTGTAGCCGAACCACTATAAATACTCGTGCCGTGGTTATGTGATTCTTACTCTTTATCTTTCATTACACTTTTATATATCTATCTATCAACGTCCAACATACACATCTAAATAGATTGACATAAGTCGATCTAAATATTTTAAAATGAATTTTTAAATTGGTAAAACTATTCAACCGCCCTTCTAGTTTTCCACACTAACCATTTATTACCATGTACCAAAACCCACATCAACGAAATCTTAAAAAGCTATAACAAACTCTATAAATATTCAGAAACTGTAAATAATCATAAAAAACTACAACCCATGTGGCCTAGTTCCTATAAATCACCTTAATCCAAAAAATCAACAACAAAATAGATACAAAACCCACAAATCCCCCACACCTCCCGAATCCGCTGCCATCCAGATCCACCTCCAGAACCACCATCGAGATCCGCCGCCACTCAAAACAGCATGACTAGAACATTTAATCAAAATATTTAATGTTTAGAAATTATAATACATAAATTCAATCAGATTATTGTGATTGGAAGGGCATAAGTCTAAAACTAAATAAAAACACAAAAAGAAATATTGAAGGGGCGGAAAAAATCACAGATGATAGATTAGATATGGGCTTAGGATGTTTTGAAGTATTATAATAATAGTTTGGATTTAATAATAGTTTGTAGGTATATATGGATTAATTAGTGTTTGTGGTTTTTGGGTTTGTGAAAATGACGTGTGGGTATTTAGGAAAAGTGAGAATGAGATGTGTTTTTGGGTTTTTTAAGAAGGTGGCCATAGGTGGTGGTGTATGGTGATGGTGAAGAAGAAGATGAAGCACATAGTTTGAATCGTGGTTATGGTTTTAGATTCGGGATTGGTTTTCAGATTCGGGTATGAATTCAGATTCAAGACTGGTTATGGTGGTGACTGGTTCGAATTCGAGATTTGTTATTGTCGTGAAGATGGAGAGGATGGTGGTGGATGTAAAGGTGTTGTAGGTCTTGGATGGAATGGAGTGTTTTCATTTAATAGTTTGATCAGTTGATTGTTGTGAGTTGTATTTAATATGATAGTTTGGCAAGATAATGATTTTGCTTAATTTTTAGTTTTATAATATGGTAGTGATGGTGTTTCCAGGTTTTTAGGAAGGTTGAATTTGAAGTGGTGGTGAGGATAGATGAGAAAGATGAAGTAGATACATAAATGGTAAAAAGACAAAAATACCCTCACTATCATATATAGATGGTTAGTGAGGTCCGCTAGAGTGAAGGACAAACGACGCATAACATTTGCCACTTAAGGATGAACGACGCATTTTTTTTTGTTCAAAGAACGAAAGGCTGCGATCAACGCAAACCACAAGGATGAACGGTGTAATTTACTCGTCTATTAATAACGCATACAACATACATCTTTCTAAATTGTTTTCTATAGAATTTATATTATCAACTAATAAGTATTGTTTATGAGAGTAAAAGAGTCTAAAGAGTACTTATTTTCCCTAAATTCTGAATAGACAGGAGACTTGGTAAAACCTCATATATAGTGTGTAGGGGTGAGCAGAAATCACACCGTAAATCGCAAACTCGCACAAAATCGCAAAACTCACACCGCAAAAATCAAAAACCGCAACAAAAATCGTGGTACGGTTCCTAAAATTTAAAAAAACCGCATTTTGCGGTGCGGTTTTGGTTTCCACCGAAAAACCGCTCCGCAATAACCCCAAAGTCATATTCAAATATATTTTTATTTTTATTTTTAAATAAACCAACTAAAATTCATAATTTTTGTATGATTAAATACTTTTGTTTATATTTTCATAATTAGTTATTTAAAACGTATTTTATTGATTAATTATTTTCTGAGTTTTTATATCATATAATTTTATTTTTCTATCAATTTATCATCAAAGTTTTAAAATTTTCATCTCATTTGACTTTTATTATTGTAGAGATTTATAATTTCCTACTAGTACCAAACATTTTGTATATATATGTTTCTACTCATTATCCAACCTTATGATATATTTATTCTATAATAAATATATACCAAAAAAATTTAAAAAAAAAAAAAAATCGCAAAAGCGAAAAATCGCGAAAGCGCAAACTACGAAAAACCGCGGTTGTGGATTCTCATTTCTTAAAAACCGCAATTACGGTGGTTCGGTTTTTACCAAAACTCACACCATGCTAGTATGTTATGTATTGCTGAGTGGGTAAGGATCCGGTGAGAAGAAAACTTAAAATGAGAAGAATGAGAAATAACTATAACCGCATATTTGAGATGCATCGACTTGAATGAGATGCATCTCTATTCATTTAGATGCATCAAAATTAGTTTCGAAAGTGATTTTAAATGCAAACGATGCAAAGTAGTACTAGCAACAAATTTGACTCGCAAAGGACGAAAAATACATAGGATTTGTATAACTTGATGAAATGCATCTAATATATGTATTTGCATCTAATTTTTAGCTAGAAAATATATTGTGATGCATCTAAAAAATTAAGGATGCATTTAAATCAAATCGATGCATCTCTAAGGTGTAGTTATAGCTATTTCACATTCTTCTTATTTTAAGGATTCTTCTCATTTGATCCTTAGTAATTGCTGAGTTTATAAGTAAAGTATATAGGTTACACTCATAACCCTAAAAGGCCCTAGCCCGACTATACAATAATAGGGATCGCAAATTATATGCAGGTCAACCCAACCCAGACCATTCTAGCTATTTCAGCAGTCTAGCTTCCTAATGGCCCTATCGTAAATTTCTTGGTTCATTCTAGTTCTCGTTGCATCAACTAAAACAATCATCTATCTCTATCTCTCCGAGTCAAAGTGTGACATGAAAAAATCGACATAAATGAAGATTTCTACCTGACAATTCGGAAAGCAGACATGGTCATTACTGATGAACCAAGGACAAGAAAAACATCACACCCTTCCATTGTCATATTAGCTCTATCCTTTGAATTAGAGTTAAGGTGAGATGAAGCATCTCTATCCATGTTTCAAGTTGTTGAGTTTATGATATATATATAACATACAATAAACAAGTAAACATCAAGAGTACACAGCGGAAGACTTAAGATCATAACAAATAAATTAATTAAGCGAAAGTATGCGTAGTACCTCTTGCGAATATCAAATCCCTTGAGCAAAGCAAAACCACCCTCGAGCAAAGCAAACCAAAGAAGTACTTATTGGTCTAAGAATAATGTCTTACAACCACGTTCTTGTACACACGTACTATTAGCGATTCGATCGCGAATGCTAGTTCTTGATCACAATAGAATAACCAAACACCTTGTTATGCTTTCAAGGTCACCGTAAATCCCTTACAATGGGGATTCACTCGTCGACCAAGAATAAGAGGAAGAAAAAAGAAGTTTGGCCTTCTAATGAAATCAAGTGTACCAAAGGATGAATACATGGGGATGTATTTATAGCCTTATGGTAGATGTCATGTTTACTATGGTTTCGATGTGGGATTCCATAGTTTGGTAAAAACAAGCCCAAAGAAGGTTCCTAAAACCGTCTCTTGGCTTGTTTACTTTTCTTCATATCCGTTGACATTTAACGACCGATAGTCACTACCGATAAGTACATATCGCTCGTTAAGTCGTTTATTAATGAATTTAATAATTAAACATAATATTTTATATTAATTATTTAAACATCGAGTCTCATACGTAAAGTGTGCAATCCGGTGGTCACGAGTTCGAATCCGGACATTTACGTGTTGTAAATATATACATTTCAACAGCTCCCACTTGGATATGTTTACAAAGCGTGAAATGACATTGGTTAGCGTCTAGCAACACGCCAATGCCCCATGACAACTCGTGTATGGTTTTCGGAGAAAACCAAGTTTTGATGATTCATCATCATATTCATCCTTTGTTTCTAATACCATGTTAATAAGAATATGGATCTCACTCATTTCTTAATTAACTATTACATTTCTCGTTTTATGTGATTGATCAAGATTACCAATCCTTACGAACATATTCCGAAGACCTTGGGCATGGCCATGCAAACATCTTAACAACCCTACGAGGGGCACAAGAGTATTATACTTCAAAATAAATTTGAAGGAAACAAATCCCATTTTGACTACAAGCGGATTCATAAATTTATAACACTTCGAAAACAACCCTTATAACTACCGATTCGTATAGCGTTAGATTGCTTCACAAAATGCACTACATCCATGACATATCTCTTGTATCTCAAGTCGGAGGATAAATATCCATGATATACTTAATGACAAAGATCCATAAAGTATTATCATGCGGGTGGGATAAGTCCTATACTCAATACATTGAATATCATCTGAAATTAGTCATGCTACGCATCAATATACTTTCAAGTATATTCTAACTAATACTCGATTTGTCTTAATTCAATATCATTCCCATGTTATTGATTGACAACGAACTATTTAGAATAACTTTAGTTATTCAAGGATTTAAACATGCAAATCTGAGGACACAATATTATAAATGAAATTAAACGATATCTTGTACTTTAATTCATTATAAATAATAATTGTTTAACATCCTTTATCCAAATACTAAATAGATCAATGCATGATAATACTAGTTAATGAATTTTGCCACAAGTCATGAGAATCATACTTGTTGACAAGGCATAATTTCAATTAACTTTGATCTATAGGAATTTTGAGAATACTTATTTCAAAAATTCAATAGGTGAATTTCTTGTATATGTTTACACATATCTTGATATTGTCATATCATTCCATAAGGTGCGTGATAACTTTGAACCACCTTTATATGACAATCATCTTTCAAAACTTTTAAAGTTTAAAGTATTCTTCATTCTTTAATGTATAATGCAACTATGCTCTTAATTGAGCATAACTAGTCAATATGGTCATCACCAACGATACCATGACTAGAATTGAGTGTCATCTCAATTATACCAACATCATTGTGTACAACAATATGCTCTTTAAACATCCGTAAACTTTGAATATTTATTTGTTTGGTGTCATACAAACCTCAAGTTTGTTGACTATGACAATTACAACAATTTGTTGTATAGAATCGGGAGCAACTCCAGTGTGGAATGCAATTCTAAATCCAAACATAAATATTACAATGTTGTTAAATCATCTTGTAATCAAGCATGATACAACAACCTTATACACAACATGATGTTCATGATGAATCTTCAAGTTAGACTTTAAGATCTCATTCATATACTATCTTGTCAAAGATATATACTCATCATGTTCTATTAGACTCATTTATTTACCGCATATGTTTATAATAATAAACATATATATATTCCAAGGTTATATATTTTATTTTCCAAATCTTACAAACGAAGTTTCATTCTCAACTAAAACTTAATTTAGGTGGAATGTAGTTGCCCATACAACATATAAGATTTAAAAATAATACTCCCACTAGCTTTCGAGAATACTTACGAGCTATCTTATTTTAATTATTAAATCAAACATGGATTTAATTTTAAACATAAGAATCATCTCCTAGATGCATGCATATATCCATTCATGGATTCTTGCGGTTGTACATATTCAAAGATTATTTGAATTCATAAAACTCCTTTGCATTACTTATCGTCCTCGCAAAAGTAATTCCAAAACAAAGAGTTTTGATATTCATTGTCAAAATTTCACATCAATGAAACTAAGTATGACAATTATAATCTTTATACTTCTATTTAATGTATCTAGTAAAGAATATTCAATCATAGTTAATTGCTTAAATATGATTAATATTATTATCACTAGACATGCATTAAATACGTGTACAATATTTTCCATATGATTCCTACACAAAGATTTAAACCACTAGGGTTTTCATTCTTTGAAGAAACTCATTAAGATAAACCAAATATCTAAAGTTGATTATCTCTATGGACGACATCTCTACATTCATAGTATGGTTGATTTACCACAATACAACATTTGGTAAATTTATCATTATGATTAACAGCTTACCATGATCACAGAACTCATATTCCTCGACATATTAAATATCCGAGATATCCTTGCGGATCTATGAATGACAATTCCATCATATTAAGGTCTATCATTTTCATGTTTAGCCTCATCATGATATTTGCTAGTGCATTTTAGAAGATTATGCATTTTGTAATTCAATCTTTCAAGATCTAAACAAAACTCCCACTTGCCTTTAACAATTTAAAGATTACCTTTAAATAGTTTAGCAAGTAGACAACAATACATTGTTCTCTTTTGGGATACTACAAAAACATTGATGGTTCTAACATTAGTTTGTTACAACTCACTCTATAAGTAGTTTAACAAATTCGAACTTCATTTATAAGACTTAATGTGATTCATCACATTCCATAAACAAATGGTGTCTTATCAATCTTCTAGGTTGGAGTCTTATTGAGTATATTCAATCTATACTCAATCTTCTAACCTTGATAACATGTGGAAGAAACTATAGTTATCTTGAATCAAACATGCCAATAGATTTTGATTCTTCTAACGAACATACCATAAAACTATGGTATTTCATTAGAATTAATATTGTAAGAAAATCTAACAATATTTTAGATAACCATCTACTCTATGGCTTACCTATTTACCAACAAAGTAAAACTTAATGGTACAATAGAATTACCAAATCAATTGCATGCATTATAACACAAGTATTTTGACCAAGTCAAAAGACATATCAGTTATAATCCCACTATACGTTATAAGTCATTGATCAACTCATTGACTTCATGCAAATGTCTTAAAACATAGCAAGTTAACGTCTTACTTTATATTGTAAGTCTTTAAAAGACTTTATGTTTGTGACTTTACAAAATCATAAACATTTATAATTAAAGTAATTATGAACACCACCTCAGGTTTCAATTAATATTTCAAGTTAATAATTACTACATATATTTAAGTCATTCAACGAATACTCAAATTCAAAGTAGTATTAGATTACTTCATTTAATTATGTCATTCCATGAAATGTTCCATGTAAGCTGCGAGAATCATCCATGCTCGTTCTCACGACGCATGGATATTTTACCTGGGCTACAATCTAGTTCACGTTCTCACGTAACATAAATTGTAACTACAAGTGTTTCTCAAATATTGAATGACATAAATTTAAAATAAAGTAGTCTTTGTTATCATCTTGACACATGTTCTTAATAGGGCAATCATACATATTTAAATGTATACTTCCTATTAGAACGTTATTCTCTTACTTTTCAATAAGAGAATTCATTTAAATCATATTAATATGTGTTGTACCTTGCACACAATAAAGATTTCTCCCACTTGTGCATGGAACAACATCATATAACATATAAACAACACGATACCGTTCGTTTATTTGATTAATATAATTTGTGTCATAGATATAACTAGTAGATATAGGACTATATTGATTTGTAAGGAAACGCATGACATTCCTTAAAAACATAAGTGCCTACAATTGGAAAGTAATTATCTACATGATTTTCAAGAGATAATTTGAATTACTACACGACAAATAAGGCTTGTAGCTCCCAATGAATTAGAAATCATTAAAACAACTTCTTATTCGAGAATGCAACACAAATGCTCCCATGAATTTGACAACATTGTAAGTGTTTCATAACCGGTGAAAACAACTTGCTTGCTTTTTACTTTCCTACACCTTTGAAGAACCATACGTAATCATTACTAAGGTATTAAAGGTGTATTCTACTATGAATGATGGGTTATCCATCAATGTTATTAACTCGAAAAATTGGGTATGCAATTTCTTCCTTACTAGGTCTACCATCCCCATACGGTATGTAGCACCTTTAAAGGCTAAAACAAACCAACTAGATAAATTAAGCTAGTTTGCCTTTTACCAATTTTCAGCGGTAATTAGTCTAGCTTCTAATTTAGTAACTCATAAACATGTTTTCCAGTTAACCAACATTCATGTTTGTTAGAAAAGGATTCATTCACCAACGAAGGTAATGAAATCTTTATGGAAAATAAGATGTGCAATTCATTGCTATGAGTTACATTAGATTTAGACAATTCAAAAGCGTTCCTATTATACCTTTCTCATTCATGAAAAGGAATAGGATTGAGTCTAATGCTTCTCCATGGAAAAGAGACTTGGTTTGTCTTTTCGATAAATTATTCTCGATCAAACATTTGTTTGAAAGCGAATGGAGCAATTCTTGATCAAAGACTAAACTTTGTTTACGGTTTTATCCCATCTTATGCCTTGAGTTGCCGCTCTCCGCCTAACTCAATTAAGTTGTCAACTTAAGCGCAAAATCGTCCATGCCGTTCTCACGACACGTGGACATTTTACCCTTTGATTCGATCTAAGTCACGGTCTCACGCAAATAAAAAATAATCTTAGGTGTTTCCGTTTCGTTAGATGGCATATAACTTAAATTAAAGGGTATGAGTTTTGATGTAAAATCAAATATGTACAAAGATGTCATGCATTCATCTTCGTAACATAGGTTTTATTAAAACATTTATATCTTGTTTTAATGTTTAAGTTTTCATCATCAAACTTTAATTGAGGTATTGGTTTCACCAATCAAGGAATTTAGTGTTAATTATCATCCATTATACTAGTACTTTTGCATAAGTGTAAACACTTAGTGTTTGGGATAATTACCACGAGTGGCGCATGGAATTAAAACTAATTCGCTTTTAAGATGAGCTTGCACATTTAATGGCTTACTAAGTAGCTCCATTCGAACTTCACAGAGGGCGAGGACCGGTGCAGCTAAAGCACAACCTTAGACATACTTTCGGTGTGTTGTGCGCACTTCTTTAAACCCCTTTATTAGTTCATTCTCATGGGTGAGCCGTTCACTATTTGTACCAAAGTCATCATCAATTAAACGATTATGATTACTATTCTTAAAAATACATGTTTCACCATTGTTTAGGTCGGTTTATTTTTCTTGTAAAATACCCTTGTTACACATAACAAACAAGCAAGTATTTGAAAAAATAAACAAATAAACAATGAAAGCATAACAAATAAAGTCATGCATATCAAATAACCACATGCAAACGGTTTTGATAAATCTTATTAATAACCAATTCTAGATCATCAATATGCATATATTTAATTAAGACTTCCACCCGTTTTCATCTATGTACAAGGTGAACCACATGCATCGATTCATCGATTGCGTAAGTCAAAACTAAATATATACCACATAGCACATAATTGATTAAATTAATAATTATTGAGGTCTTCCCAATTTAAGATCTATCATAATTTAATGTATATCACTTAAAACATGAAAGACATACAATAAAAAGCAGATCCATGATAAAACATGCGAGATAATTATCATGGATATCAATTACACTTAACAATTAATGCAATTAAGCGAGTTACGCATATACACATAAAGTTGCATGCATCTTGGGTTTCTAATCCAATTAAAACAATAGTTTACAAAACCCTAATTAGGGCACCAAAAAACGCCCCCTCAAAATTAGGGTTTAGGTTTTGCAAACCCTAGATCTAAGCATACAAATAATAACACATTTATGTTTATTTTAATTATGTGTTTGAAGAATTAATTACTTGTTATACAAGGCTCACGAAACCACCATTGAGTTTATGATATATATATAACATACAATAAACAAGTAAACATCAAGAGTACACAGCGGAAGACTTAAGATCATAACAAATAAATTAATTAACTGAAAGTATGCGTAACGTACCTCTTGCGAATATCAAATCCCTTGAGCAAAGCAAAACCACCCTCGAGCAAAGCAAACCAAAGAAGTACTTATTGGTCTAAGAATAATGTCTTACAACCACGTTCTTGTACACACGTACTATTAGCGATTCGATGCGAATGCTAGTTCTTGATCACAATAGAATAACCAAACACCTTGTTATGCTCAAGGTCACTCGTAAATCCCTTACAATGGGGATTCACTCGTCGACCAAGAATAAGAGGGAAGAAAAAAAGAAGTTTGGCCTTCTAATGAAATCAAGTGTACCAAAGGATGAATACATGGGGATGTATTTATAGCCTTATGGTAGATGTCATGTTTACTATGGTTTCCGATGTGGGATTCCATAGTTTCGGCCAAAAACAAGCCCAAAAGAAGGTTCCTAAAACCGTCTCTTGGCTTGTTTACTTTTCTTCATATCCCGTTGACATTTAACGACCGATAGTCACTACCGATAAGTACATATCGCTCGTTAAGTCGTTTATTGTGAATTTAATAATTAAACATAATATTTTATATTAATTATTTAAACATCGAGTCTCATACGTAAAGTGTGCAATCCCGTGGTCACGAGTTCGAATCCGGACATTTACGTATTTGTAAATATATACATTTCCAACACAAGTAAGGTCTTGATGAGTCATAGTACTAAAAGTACTCGAAAGCATAGCGGGAGCAGAACCAAGTATACCGGATTGATTGGTCATCTGTTGTGCCAACAGGGATGAATATTAAACTAATAGTGTGTATATTAAATTGATAGTGGGAAGAATATTAAATTGATAGTTTGAATATATTAAAACAAAGACAAAACCTTTGACGGTTTGATATGGTTGGTGATGGAGATGAATTTTTTAGTGATTGAAACAAGGACCAAAGACTTTACTCAATCTCTAACTATTATTGATAAATATACACAGATCACACTAAAAAAAAGAAAAGAGATGAACCTTTAGACGACAATTTTAGGAAGAGAGAAGGATATGTACGTTTTGTTAGAGGGTTTGCAAGTGATGTCCAGCTCAGTTGGATTGATGCATCCGGTTATAGTCTTCATATGTGGGAGCTCAGGAGTTCGACTCCTGCTATTCCATATGTGAGGATTTTCTCTGAATTGGCAGCCGGGTTCGAATCTCAGTATGATGCCTTGAAGCCCTTTAATGGGAAACTGGATGGTTAGGTTGGGGGTTGTTATTCTCTTCGTGAGATGATTCGAACTCGGGTCGAGAGGCTTGGTGCCTTGGTGACACGCCAGATACTCCATCGCATCAACTGCTGTTCAAAAAAAAAAAAAAAAAAAAAAAAAATCTATATTAGTTTAGTAAATCTATCTTGATTATATTAATCAATGAAAGAGAATATATATAGAAACAAAAGAAAGTACTAGGATTGGACTTGAGCTTTCTACATACTAAACAAACACATATGACTTATTAATAAATACTATTAATAATTTTTTTATAGTTATTGATCATGCCAACAATCAATATAATGTCAGGGAATACTCGCGACTTAAAGGGATGAATGTAGGATGGCATAAAGCCTCGCGAATCCATGGGACGACCGTGACGACGAGTATTACTGTAATAAGCTATATGATCGATCGTGAGAATTACTATTCTTATCTATACATTGTTTCAAAACCGTTCATGGATCATATAGAATGTCACAGTTATTAGATATAAAATAGCTACAACCCAAACAGATAAACGTACGTAGTCGTGATATTTTATTTATGATATATTGAAATTAGTTGTTTTTATTGAGACCTTTTAAAGTAATACAAATAATGCATGCATGAGAACATATGACGTTTTTAAACCGAACCATAATGAAACAATGTCTGAATACATCATATTTTAATACTCGATGGGTGAAGCTCGCGCAAATAGGCCAAAAGCTGGATTTATGACCGTAAAGCCTCCATCAAGTACTAGATTATGTCCACTCATGTACCTGGCCTCGTCACTAGCCAGGAAAAGAGCAGCTTCTGCAACATCATCATTCCCAAGAGCAATCCCTTTAAGATTCGAATAAACGTTTGAGTATTTCTCAGGATGATCACTTATCATATTAGTAGTCAACGGTGAAGGGATAAAATAAGGGGATAAGCAATTGACACGAATCCCATATTGGCCAAGCTCAGCGGCAGTGTTCTTGGTGAGACCAACAATTGCATGTTTTGAACTTGAATAAGAATGAGAAACTATCCCTCCAATGCTACCAGACACACTTCCCATCATAATGATGTTTCCGCTACGTTCAGGGATCATGGCTCGAGCTGCATGCTTGGTTCCCAAGAATACACCGGTTACATTGACGCTCATGACTCTTTCAAAGATGAAAGATCATTATCAAGGATATTCGGCTTTACATCATCTACAATGGCTGCATTGTTAATCATTATGTCCAACTTACCATATTTAGCAAGCGTTGTGTTAATTGCATTTTCAACATCTGATTCGATAGTCACGTCACAATGGATAAATGAAGCGTTATCAAGACCGATGTCTTCACACACACGTTGACCTAACTCGTCTTGGATATCAACAATGACGACTTTGGCTCCATGTTTGACGAATAGCCTCGCTGTTGTCTCTCCAATCCCTTGAGCCCCGCCAGTGATCATTGCAACTTTCATTGTCAACCTAACAGCAAGCAAGGTTACAAAACTTTAAGAAATTAAATTATCATTTTTAATTCATCGATTCATAATGAGTCGTATAATAATGTTTTTTTTTTTTTTTTTTTTTTTTTTACCGAGCAAAAGATTATTTAATAAAAATATAACTTGAAGAATGAAAATGTCCAATGCAAAAATCAGTCGCACCGACTTGTTGTAAAACATAACATTTTGCCTATAAAAATGAGAAGCTAATCTTTCACAATATTTCCTTTCGCATATTAAAAAGTTAGTTTTCACCGTATTAGATAACGTTAGTCCGTAAGTAGGTCCGAAGAAACTTTATATAATCTGTAATAGTAATACATTACAAAGTTAAAGCTTACCTTGGGACAAGTTTAGACATATTTGGCACGGAGTAGAACTTTAAATGCTTGCGATCAAGTCGTTGATGATGCTTATTGGAAGAAATGATGCATTATACAATCGCAAAGGTGAGTTTAAATAGAAGAGCGTATGAACTATCGCTATCTTATTTTATATTATTCAACAATTAAAAATGGTCGATAAGTGTGTGAATGCATGGAATATCATTTTATTATACAATCACAAAGTCTAATTTTATTATAGCGTACGTACTATATTAATATTAATGCATGGAATATGTGTCAAGGCATTTATTTATAAGACGGGTCATTAGGCTCGTTATCGAGTTAAGCTGGATATTATGGTTATTATTATTATCATCTACGAATTAACGTTACATTCTTATTTAGTACATCATCAAATTTACTATCTTTTACCTTCTATGGTCACCATTCATCGAACCCATCACCTTTTACTTTTAAAAAATTTGATGAAAAACTAAATTAAACTTTTGTTAACAATTTAAAATTATTACATTGATAATTAAAAATATAAACGTACGAAATTAAATCCGTAAACAAAAATTGTAAATTTCACTTCTCCTTGATCGCTTGCTTCATCATCACCCCTTCGAGATGGAATCCACTTAAGTGATCAGTAAGGCTCCTATTGAAGATTTCGTCGTTTTTGTTCTTGCATGATGAAAATTTGTTGCCTTAGTTCAAGCTTTTATCTATTTATTTATTTATTCATTTATTAAATTTATTTATTTATTTATTTATTATTATTATTATTATTATTATTATTATTATTATTATTATTATTATTATTTTCATTTTCATTTTACGCCTCTTGATCTCGGAATGTTTTGCGATCGATTGCTTCATTGCCATAAACGATTCGGTGTGAGTTGCATACCTGACCAACAACTAAGCCAACGCTTCATCACTGCAAGCTGCTGACGATGCTGATGGAATTGATGATGTCGTCCCTTTCTTGTTCACTTGCACCTCCTCTTTCTTATCGTCTTTAGCCGTACCATTGATTTTAAAACTAAATTATGTTGGTTGCGGTGTTTTGAACGAACTAGACCCCGATTACTTATATCTCTTGTTTCTTAAAATGACATTATCGTACACTACACAATAATTAAGCGACTTTAGGTCGCAAAGCCTTTCATTTCCAATTTAACGAGTTGTAGGTTCGAACACCGGATACCTTTATTGCTTGCTCAACGTAACCTTAAATCCTTTGTCCAAAACCCTTGTTTCCTTCCTTGCAGACGCTATCTTAGGATATACGAACCCAACCTTTACATAATGCAGTTTCTTATTCAGTGGTCCATGGAATGTAACGGGTATCTTCATCGTCATTTTTAGACGTCCTATTTTGACGGCTTCTTCTTTAGGGGCGGGACTTCTTCGACAACAGAGTCATTACCAACAGTGTTAAGCATAGATGGAGAAACTTGATGTTCGTCTATTGGTAAATCCTCAACACTAAATGGATGAATGATAGACATAGGTTGAGGTGGAGATGAAGATCCGCCAATATTCGACGGATCGTACATTTGTGGGTTTTAGTATTGTTGGTTTTGGTATTGCGGGTACATTTGTGGTTGATACATATCTGTTGTGGAACTATGAATGGTGGGTATTGATATTGTTTGTTTTGATATTGTGTTCCGTAAACAAACAAAGGAGCTTGAAAGTTTACCGATGGTGAAGGACCGAGAAAAAAATTGAGTTTAGTGTTTGGATGTTTTTTTTTCGACGTTGTTTTTGGGATTTTGGGGATTTAATTTTTAGAGTGTTTGGAGACATTTTGTAGAAGATGATAATGAGAGTAAATATAAAGATAGAATGAGAAGTTGTGTATAAAAATAATAAGGTATAGGGGGTATTTATAGGTAAGTTATATGATAAATTTTAATTGTTTTATTAGAAATGTGACCTTTTGAAGTGGGTCACCCAAATAAATAGACGTTAATTTTTATTTTCTTAGTTCATGAGAGGTGGTGGTTACCACCTTTATGTTGGCAAAATACCTACCACCGCGCGTGGTGGTGGGGGACTTTATAGGAGACGGCGCGTGGGAGGTAGGATAGAGGTGGTGAATCACTACCCGTAGAGACCAGCCTTATAAATATATGTTAGATGCATAAAACTCCAAAAATGTTATAAACGAGGTTTTCCTTACTCGCGCGGGACCATCGCGTAGATGCTTAGAATGGTATGCTTAAGACATATTTAGGTTAAAAGTTTAATACATCAGCAATCTCGTAACATTTTTCATACTTGGAATAACGTGCTATCAAACAACATCATTTATGCAACATGTGTAGGTCATGAAAACTGTGGTAACTGATAATCCAAACAACTTAAATTACAAAGAGTCACCAAAAGCTTGATTTTTTAAGCACCAATCCTTCATACGAAACAAAGTCTCGTCAAAAGCTTACTTTCGATATTAACTTCAAAACAGTTTGTTACAGCATGCATTACTCTGATTATAAGCAACATTACAGACCCTTACATACATATGTTGTAGTGTAGGTTAAATCGTTAAACCAAATAAAATAGGATGCTCACAGAAATTGTTCCTAAACGTCCACTCTTGTTTCATTAAACCAAATCATATGTCTCACCAATGCCCATGATAAAAAAATATATTCACAACTGTCATAATGTAGTGCATCAATATATCAGTTTAGTGCATTATATAAGAAACTCATGGCATTAGTTCACCAGCAAACCAAATAAAGATCCAATCACATTTGTCACAGGTAGTTTGGATTCATAGTTATGTTATGTTACTTGCAGTTACTTTAGACTCATAGACATGCTGCATCTATGAAGCATAGAATATTAATTCGGCTGATCACATCGAAACCCAAAACAATAGTAATCATCATAAGTTCATTAAACAAACTGTAACATGAATTTAGAAAAGTAACATAAGACCAATCAAAAATACAACTGACATATTATGGTTTATTCTTAGATAAAATCCCAATTTCTTGTGATTCAAAGAGTGCCATAGTCATATCCTGAAACCCGGTGCAAAATTCAAGAACAAAGCACATTGATGCCCAGAACCATGTCATTAGGGAACATGTGGAAAAGGGCGGTTGAATTATATTTTGTTATGACTAATTACCAGTGGAAAAAGGGAACATGCCGATCTTTTTACCAAAGCCCTTCCTCGCGAAAGGTTTGGTTATTTGGTAAAACATCTTGGTAAGAAAATTTTGATCTGAAATAACTTGAAAGTCTTGTAAAATCTCACTCGTAAATATTTATTCAAAAATACAGAAAAATTTATTTATACTCTATTTTGCAACTTTCAAGTAAACCGAAAACCAAAAATATTTTCTTTTTTCGTAAAAACTCAACAGGACTTTGTTATTTAAAATGACAAAGAAAAATTAACATGTTTTGAGGGGCAGTTTTTATATATTATAAAATGTTTTGAATTTCAAAACATGTCGTTTGTTCAAAACTTTCTTACTACCACAAGTGGTGTTCCATCATTTGAATACTTTAATGGAAATTATTACTCCACCATTTACTCTCGAAAATATCAAGGATATACTATTTTTAAAGGGGACAAAAAGTGATTAGAAAATAAAAGTGTTTTTGCAATAATTGGTTTTACTCTTCTCTTTATATGCAAAACTTTTAAAAACAATTATGCACATGTGTAGGGGAGTATTTATAAATATGAAAACTTTCAAAGTGTTAAAACAACTTAATATCTTAAACACTTTGGATGCTTTTCCAAACTTTTGATGGCTACGATCTCAATACCAAACCAGCGCAACCATTCACGATGATCAATATAAGGAGATATAAATAGATAAGGTTAGGTATTATCCCATGGTCTAGCTAGAGTCGAAGGGACCTACCCAGGGACATTCCTTAGATAGATTAGAAAGTTCGTAGGTCTTGGAGATCATAAATGAGAAAGGGAAAAATGCTTTCTAAGTCATGATCCGTCATCGGAACAATCGCAACATGTTAATGATAATGACGACTTGGTTTGCATTGAATGGGTTGAAGAATGAAAAAGATAAAGCATGAAATTGTTACAAGAAATGAAAACCCTCCATATACTAGAATAGAAACCAGGTCAATACATAATCTATCAAATATCACATGATCATTTCCGATATTGAAGCTAGACATCATATACCCAGTGATGCAATATACAAACCCCTCATAACTACTCAAGTTCCTCTCCAAAAGATCTTTTTACTTTTCTCATGGATATTACACACGTAATCTTTCGACTTCTCTCTCAGATAATGTTAGTATTGAAACATGTGTAGTATGCTCCAGCTTCCATTCAATAACATAAAAAACGCACTTATCGAGTCTAGAGACAATGAGATTCATCATAAAATTTCCATAGGCCACATTATACATCACACATTAGTACTTCACATCAAAGAATACAAATTGTATTGAGTCCTATGCATATCCTTGAGATCCTGCCAGGACATTCATAGTGATACTCACATAGTATTCCACAGTGATTGAATGGAAATCCTACCAGTTCCAACATTAAGAAACACCAAAAGTAGGTCACTTGGCTGATTCTTTATGGATTAAACTAGTGTAAATTGGTAATCTATGTGATCCAGGCGTTCGTGAAAAGCAAACCTTAATATTTTTCCAGAACTGATAAAATATTAATCTTTCTCGATGATCATCAAGAAATCCTATCAGTGATAACATCATGCCAGCACTAAACGTAGGTCACTAAGTTTTCTCTTTAATGATTCAACAAAGTACTAACTGGTAATCTATGTGAACTAGGAGATCCAGATTGGTGATCAAGAACCACATCATTAGGGAACATCTCACGTTACTTCAACGATCTACCTGAAAGTGTTGCTAGCGTCCTTGGTACATCCGCTCAAGGTAAAATGTCCAACATGGATATTCAAAGCGTTGCTAGCATATTTGATGCATCGGTTTCAGAATGTCCATGTCTTAACGCCAGAAATCATTCAGAGGATGCTAGCATCCATAATGCATCCGTTTCTGAATCCGATCCTATAATGGTAGATTAGTCCCTCAACATACGGTCCTAATGGTTTTGGAGGTTATTGCAACCAAAATTGTTGCATTGCTAGGGGTTATATCCATAACAACCATAGTGACTCCACCTCTATGGTATTTCACAAGGTTCGGTTAAAAATCCTGAAGACATGGTAGCTTTAGTGTTGGAGGGTCAATCCTTGTGAGGGTTGAAAACGAACCCTAGTAGTTCGAAGCAAGTATTGATGATTGCAACAAATTCAGATCTGACACCATCATCAACATAGACAACCAAAACATCATCCACACTACATACTCATATTCATATGTTTTACTCTCAACACAATCTACTCAAAGAACAACAAAATATCCGGGGAATAACAAAGACAAGTTCATTAATGAAATAAGGAATGACAGAAGAGTGATGACTAAAGACAGTGTTATAAGTATTGTGGACAAGACAAATGTAACACCCCCAAAATTATTGCAACAGAAGATTGTGTCACTGGGGTATTACTTCTTAGTTCACAACACAAGTTATAGAAAACGAACTATAAATGAGACGTTTTGAAAAATTACCATTCGATAAATAATATCAGGGTTATAACAAGAGGTCCCAAAGTATAGTATTACATAGATGTTTTACAAAAATAATATATAATGGTAAAGTTTTAATGCATTCCCGTCTTCAAATCATGTCATGCGACTTTAATGCTCCAAGCCAATGTCTTACAAACCTAAGATAAACATGCTAAAAAGTGTCAACACAAAGGTTTATGAATTCATAGGTGTATGTAAATAATATGAAAACCTTTATAAGTGAATCCTTTATAATATGAAAACCTTTATATGTAAATATTAAATGTAGATTGCAAGATTATCGAGTGTATGACTATTGTACACAAATACAATATCAAAATAGAGATAGTGTTTTTGTTGCCCTAAGTTCTTGACACAGAAGCCTTAAGTTTTGTAGTTCACGATTGTACCAAGTCCCCAGTACATCCGGTAGTACTTGATTTCACATATTCGGTCGGTAGTAATTGATTTCACCAGTATTGTCGGTAGTAATTGATCTCACCAGTACCGTCGGTAGTAATTGATTTCGCCTATTCGGTCAGTAGTAAATTAATGGTTCCTAACTTAGGCAATCTACTTGTGTCTGTATGTAAAAACAAACTGTGGGTTTAAGTAAAGTGACTCTGTTAGGTCACTAGTTTTACAACACAAGCATCAATAGAAAGAATAGAGAAGAGATAGAGGTGGATGAACAACTACACACACTCACACACACGATAATAAAGAAGGGTTAGGCGTAGAGTGTGAATGAAAGAGTAAATTGAACAACCAACCCTCAAGTGAGGGTTATACAAGAGTATTTATAGGCAAGGAGCTAGGGCAACACTCCCACTCCTTGCCTTTTCTTTATTGGACATGGGTCTAAGCTTATGGGCCTTCTATATAAGCTAGACCTTAAACAAACATAAAGGCCATAATAAGCTACCTATTACATATGAGTAACAAACACTTGAATTAAGGTTTAGGATTGATTCCAACAATCTCCCCCTCAAGTGTTGGTGATGAAAAACGGTGAAGGCATTGATGTAATAGTAGCTTTGACGTCTTCGACATTCTTCTTTCTTGTGAGAAGGAATGCCTTGATTCGAACAATCTCCCGGTGTAGAGATAGTTTTCTTTGAACATTTATGCTTTGACGTCATCTTTAACTTTGTTCTATGATCATTGTTCTTTGTGATGAAAGTGATAGTATGTTGTTGTCTACATCAAGTCTCGCCTCGTGTGCGCTTCGCCGCTCAAAGTGTCTCCACGTCATTCTTCAACATGCTCACACGCTCTTTGACGTTGGATTTCGATCTTGATGAAGTTCTTTAAGTCTTTAACTTTGTAGATTCTTTGATTTGACGAAGAATCATTCGACTATTGTGTTGCTTTTGGATAGAACTTCCATTAGTGATGATGTTGGCGTGAGCATGAGAAGAATCACGATCATCCCGCCCGAGCTTCCATAAGAAAAAACATTTAAAGCGGTTAGTAATAAGCGGATTCCGCACTTACAAGTTTGAACTTCGAGTGTTAACAACATAGTAGGAAAACACAACTCTAATTCTCACAAAGGCCGTTCTGAACCGGAGTCCCACAAGTGAGATAACGCGATGTCTGAAGTACATCTACGTTCATATGAGTTCTTTGAGGTACACCAAAGCATCACCTCACGACGGTAGACCGTTTGAGACACACTAAGCGCAATCCACGGGAGTTACCGGTGACATCTTTGTGGTCGTTTGATGTTGACCCTAGCGAGTCTCCATTCAATCACCGAGGATCACAAATGTGAACCTCTCATAAATGTTCTCGACGCATTGCTAAGATCCGTGAAGGACTCGATAACGTACCACCGATGTTCTTATTGTTGAACATCAGTGATGAAATGTCAAGTGTACCTAAGAGATCTTTTGATGAATCTCGTGGCTCTAGACTCAATAGTGCGTTTGGTTTTCTGACGGAGACTAGGGAGAGGGTCTCCTTCTTCAATACCGGATATCTCTAAGAAAGCCGATAGATTATGTAGGGTTCCACAGCGAGAATGTGATCGGGTCCAAACCGTCAAGTTTTATCACACAAGCTAACCACTTGTGAATGGTCAACCGTAATAAACTTCAAACGACTTAGAAACCAATGCAATGAAGATCAAGAGGAGTTTAGTGTTTCCCAGTCGTTAAGTCCCAACGAGTCAGTGCCTTTGATAATCAAACGAATAGTGATCGGGAGAATTTGAGCGGAAAAGGTTATGATTGATACTAAATGACAAAGGAAAATGAAAGAAAATTAAAAGCTAAATTATATTAAATAAACGCTATCACTATTTTTAAAATGATGTTTTCTTGATTTTTCTTTTATAAATTTAAATTAAAAACTACGTAACGTACAAAAGAAAATGTGAAATTGAAGCGAAATTAATCCTAAAAATATAAAAATGAAATTTTACAAACCTAATGATAAGAGAAAATTTTGAGAAAAAGAAAATTATTTTTATGACTATGTAATTAATTATTATTAATTAAAACTATTTTACCTATTTAATAATACCCTAAAATATAAGAAAATATGAAATAAAGCTAGAAAAGTGAAATTATGACTTAGAAAAATCTAAAATAACTAAAGAGAATTTTCAAAACTAATTTTGTATTTTTCTGATTATTTGTCTATTTTCTATGAATTAAAAACTATTTAAAACTAATTAAATTGCTAAAAATTACAAATTTAACTAAGAAAAATCTGGAAAAATTATTTTTTTGCTTTTTATATTTATCATAATCTATGAAAATTGAAAACTTATTTTTTTGAAACTTTTCTGATTTATTTGCAATAAAAGCTAATTAAAAAGTACTAAAAACTGTTTTAAATAAGGAAAAATAGCAAACAGTAAGGGAAAATTATGAAAAATTCAGGAAAAGTCTAAAATAATATTCTAAATCTATGAAAAAAAAAAAAAATAGGGCTTATGTGAAGGATTATGAAGCTGTAGTGCAAGTGCGAATGAGAATAAGCACTTGTAATAAGCTATGTTTACCAAATGAGACCCAATTGAAAGCGAAGCTAGAGTATGCCAAAATACTTAAAACCAGCCTATATCAATTAACCTAACCTTCTAAGATGCAAGCTACAATGGTTTGACTCTTTGAATTACCAAGAAGCCAAATTCCTTTTACCTACTATTTGCGACTTGACAATAAGCTAACCAATGAACCGAAACTAAAACCAAAGTCAGAGACCTCAAGCCCACCGGCTACTATCTCTAGACCAAGTTTCAGCCAAGGACAAGCTATTTTGAAGCTTGTGCAAGGCTCAAAAGATGCACGATTCACACTCGGTTACATTGAGTGTGAACAAGGCAAAAGTAACTAATTGACAACTTATCTACAGCTTATAAGGACTTCCAAAAAAATCACAAAAATCAATTTTAAGCACTTGACCAGCTGAAGTTGTTGAGCCCAAAGTTTCACTTGATTGGAACCACAATTGAAGCTATGAAAATTCCACCAAGGTGGGTGAAAAACGGATTTTCAATTTTTTTGACTTTTAACTCAGAAATGGAAAGTTGACTAAACTAAGATTTGATCTTAATTCATGAACTGATTATGAAGTTTTATAGTAAAATGAAACTGATGCAAGCTATTCTAATGATATCTGAACACAAATCAAGCTTATGATCTCACAAATTTCTAACAGACATGAAATTAGGACAGATTCAGGGTGATTTTGACTTTGGCTATTCTAGGGTGCAAATGAATGACCAAAGTGACTCTATCACACCTAAGTAAGACTAAAGCAACTAGTGTTAGCCACTGAACTAGCCTTAATCTCAGTTTTTCTATAAAATCCAAACACCACTTAAACTACTGTTTTGCAAATTAAACTAAGCTGACTACTGAGCTAGCCTATGCTAACACTTAAACTGAATCTAGTTATCCTAATTACAACTAAATAGACAGTTTTAAGCTATTTAATGACCACAGATTCAAACACAAGCACTTTATGCAGACCTAAAACAGTTTATAGAGAAGGAAGAAGAGCTCACAAGTGTCCCAACTCATTTGCGACAAACCGAAATCAACCTACACTAACCTAGTCTAATCCAAACCCATCCAAGCTCTTCAACAACCAATTTCCATTTCCATCACTGCTTAACCAAAATTTCTTCATAGTTTGACTTTCGTTGACCAAACATGAATATTGCTTGAATATGTTTCTTAAGCTTACTAAAAGCTATAAACAGCTTTAGTAAGCTCAACTGAGTTATAATTAAGCTTATTGAAGCTTGGATTTTAGTACATTTGAAATTCACTTAATAAAGAAAAAATGTAAAACATGAACTTTGCTCAAACTTGAAATTAATACTTGAAAGTAGTTTCAATACACTGGAACAACTTAGTTTGATACAATAAAACTTGAAATTACAACTTAGAACCTATTTAAGACATGGAAATTTTAAAACGACATACATATGAAAATAAAAACTAAGTACTCTTTTCTCTTGCTTCTCTTTCTTCTTTTTATACACCAAAATTGCTCCCACTTGACCTCTGAGCAAATCCCACTTGAATCCTGGACCATTGGATGAGTTGAGGCATTTTGGCCATTGATGAGATTTTGGCGCCAAATGGTTTTAACAATTTGGGGTTGAGTGCAAGGGAGGAGGAGCATTTAATGCATTTTGTTGTTTGGTGGAGGTGGAGGGACATGGAAAGGTGAGGTTAGGCGGAGGAGAGGTGAAGGTCCGAAAGTTGAGTGTTGGGAGAGAAGGTGGAAAAAGGAGGAAACAAGTGGGCGGGGTAAATATTTGACCGGGATGTTTGACTTGGGATTTAATATTAAGGAGGGGTCAAAATAGGGGGGGTCAAGGCATATGGCAGGGGTTCAAAAAGGTATTTGGCAGGGGGCTCAAATGTTTGGTTTGGTTATAAATAAACAAGGACCAATTTTGCAATTCCACAAAAACCAAGGACCAATTCTGCCAATTTTCCAAAGTTGTTTCAAGGGTCACTTTTGCCAAGTTTCAATAGTATAAGGACCATAAAAGATATTTTTAAAATTCCAAGGACTATTTTGCCAATTTTGAAACTCAAAGGACCAAACTTGTAATTTCTCAAAACTTTTGACATTTTTCACCAAAGGACTAATTATGACAAGTTATGATTTAAAAGGACCTTTGGTGACTTTTCTTTAAAATAAGTGCTCGGGGACTATTTTTGACAACTTTTGAAACTTGGGGACTAAAGCGCCAATTATGCAAACTTAGCTCATTTTTCATCGATTTTAAACATTTTGCATCCGAAACATATAAAATGCAATTTTGAGATATTTTCGATATTTTGATGCATTTGAAGCATTTTTAAGTGTTTTGCGATTCAGATTGACCAAAAATGATGAGTATTTACACACTCATCAATCCCCACACTAAACTATTGCTAGTCCCTAGCAATCTTTTGAGAAAACTTAATGGATTTGAATCTCTTTACCAAAAGCCATTACTTGGAGTAGCCAAATGTTTCAGTTCAAGTAAGAACCTTGGTACACGATAACCAAATGATTTTGAGCAAATCACCGACTTCAACGGTTTTGATTTGTCTTTACGAAGCCGTTTGCTTCGGACTAGCCAACTCTTAGATAAAATATCTTTGGTGAGTCGATTACCAATTATGGTTTTCCAATGCCTTTACCACAAGCCATAAACTTGCGGGCTAGCCAACTCTTCACTAATTAAAGATATGGTGAAATGAACACCATACAATTTTGGGCAAATTGCAAGCCGTCAACGTATTTGATATATCTTTACCAAGAGCCGTTTGCTCTGGATTAGCCAATCCTTTTGTTTATTAGACATGGCGGATCGATAATCAGTAATTTGAGTAAGTGAAAACACTTACTCCAAAAAAAAATTTTGGCCAAAATGGGGAATTGGGTGGTATAATTACATGATAAAATTAGTGAGAATTCCCCCACACTAGAAATGAATATTGCCCTCAATATTCAAAGTACCGTATTATGCGAAACAAAGAACGTAAAGGAAATACTACGCCATTATTTTGAAAGATTTTTTTTTTTTTTTTTTTTTTTTTGAAACTTTATATACAACAATGGAGGCAACTCCCCACACTAGGGTGGTAGAAAATAGAAAGAAGTCAGAAATATGGGTGAAAACCCATATGGCATGCTACTGTTTTTGATTCCCGAGTCGCTAGCTTGACTCGATCCCCGCATTCATTGGTTCATGGGGAAAGTTTGTAGATCCGGGACAACCATATGAGGAATGTCCTCTCCAAAATAGTGCTTCAATCGATGACCATTCACTTTAAAGTTTGGACCATCGGGTTGAGATAACTCAATGGTTCCATAAGGAAATACTTTAGTGATGGTGAATGGTCCAGACCAACGGGATTTTAGTTTTCCCGAGAAAATCTTCAATCTTGAATTGAAAAGAAGGACTCGATCACCGACGATGAAAACGCGGTTCTTGATTTTGGAGTCATGAATCTTCTTTGTCTTTTCTTTGTAGATCAAAGAGTTCTCGTATGCTTGATCACGGAGTTCATTTAATTCATTCATTTGAACTTTCCGGTGATCACCAAATATCTGAATATCGAAGTTGGCATGTTTCAAGGCCCAAGTATGCCTTGTGCTCAAGCTCAACCTAAGAAATGACATGCCTTCCGTACACTAGCTTGTATGGAGTACACCGATGGGTGTTTTATAAGCCGTCACGGAAAGCCCATAGTCGTCATCTAGCTTATCCGACCAAGAGGCACGGTTTTGCCTCTCGTCCTTTCAAGAATTCTTTTAATCCCTCGGTTGGAAACTTCCACTTGCCCACTTGTTTGGGGTGGTGCGCAGAGAGACGGTGAGTTACACCATAATTTTGCATGACTCTATCAAACCGGTCATTGCAAAATGCGTACCACGATCAATGATTATAGCTCGTGGGTTCCAAACCTAGCAAAAAGAGATTTTAAGAATTTCACAACAACTCGGGCATCGTTGGTAGGTAAAGCTTTCGCTTCAACCCGTTTTGACAAATAGTCAACGGCCACGAGTATGTATTTATTACCGCGAGATGAAGGAAATGGCCCCATAAAGTCAATGCCCTAGATGTCAAAAATCTCACACACTTGAATGGCGTTTTGCGGCATTTCATTTCTTTGTGAGATATTTCCATGACGTTGACAAGCGTCACAGGTTTTGACAAATTCGTGGGCATCCTTGTAAATCGTGGGCCAATAGAATCCGAATCAAACACCTTCTTGGCGGTGTAGTTGGGGCTATGATGTCCCCAAGAGGTCGAGAATGGCAAGCCTTGAGAATGTTAATGGCTTCGACCATACACATCGCTGATGACTTGATCCGCAAATTTTGAATAAGTAGGGTCGTCCCGAGTAATGTTTACATCTTTAAAGAATTTGTTTTTCCGTTGAGACGACATCCTTTCACCACGGTTACCCGCATGGTAATTTGCAAAGTCGACAAACCATGGGGTAGAAGAGTCTCCACGAAAAGAAACCACATTGAGTGTCTCGAGAGGAAATGTTTCGTTTATTTCCTTTTCTCAAACACATCCCGGTGAGGGTTTTCTAGATGGGACGATGATCGCACCCGGGTTCTCGGCTCCTTTTTATCACGTATAATGATATCAAATTCTTGTAGGAGGAGAACCCAACGGAGCAATCTCGGCTTTGCATCTTGTTTTGCAAAGAGATATTTGAGAGCCGAGTGATCCGTATACACCACGCATTTGGTCAAGATTAGGTAAGGTCGAAACTTCTCAAACGCATATACCACGACTAATAATTCTTTTTCGTAGTGGTGTAATGGGTTTGAGCTTGATCATAGTCTTACTCGCGTAGTGGATAGGCTGAAAATGCTTGGTTTTCATTGCCCCAAGACCGCACCGATAGCAAAATCACTTGCATCGCACATGAGTTCAAAGGGTAAATCGATCGGGGCAACTAGAATGGGTGCTTCCGTAGCTTTTTCTTTAATGTTTCAAAAGCTTCGATGCACTCGGTGAGAAGATAAAAGGAGCATCTTTTTCAAGAAGATGGGTCATAGGCGGCGATTTTAGAAAAATCTTGTATGAATCTACGATAAAACCGGCATGACCTAGAAAACTCCTAATACCTTTGACGGTAGTGGGATGAGGCAATTTGGCAATAACATCGACTTTTGCTCTATCAACCTCAATCCCGTTTTGGAAATCTTATGGCCAAGGACTATGCCTTCTTTGACCATAAAGTGGCTCTTCTCCCAATTTAGACAAAGATTGGTGTCTTCACACCGCTTTAGCATTTTATCTAAATGGGAGAGACATGTTTGAAATGAGTCCCCAATGACCGAGAAGTCATCCATAAACACCTCCATTGTTTCCCGATCATGTCGTGGAAAATTGCCATCATACATCGTTGGAGCGTGCGGGAGCGTTACATAGGCCAAAAGGCATACGTCAGTAGGCAAAAGTTCCGTATGGGCGGTGAATGTGGTCTTTTCTTGATCCAGCGGATCAATAGGGATCTGAAAATACCCCGAGAAACCATCAAGGAAACAATAGTATTCGTTCCTCGCTAATCTCTCAAGCATCCGATCCATGAAGGGTAGAGGAAAATGGTCTTTACGGGTGGCTTCGTTTAACTTGCGATAGTCAATACACACGCCATCCCGTAACCAATCGAGTTGGAATTAACTCGTTTTCTTCATTGTGACAACAGTTATGCCACCCTTTTTGGAACACAATGGATGGGGCTACCCAAGGACTATCGAGATCGGGTAAATTAAACCGGCATCAAGAAGTTTGAGAACATCTTGTTTGATAACCTCATGAATCTTAGGATTCACCCTTCTCGATGTTGAATGCTTGGTTTGAAGTCATCCTCCATCAAGATTTTGTGAGTACAAAACTCGGGGTTGATACCCTTAATGTCGGAGAGTTTCCAAGCAATTGCTTGCTTGTGTGACTTCAAGACCTTTATGAGAGCGATCTTTTCCTCCTCGGTTAATTCTTTAGCAATTATGACGGGTAATTTATCATCACCTTCCAAGAATGCATACTCGAGATGAGGAGGTAGGTCCTTAAGTTCAACCTCGAAATTCTTTAGTAGATGTTTGTCTTGATTTGATTTCCTCAATCGTGATCTCCTTCGGAGGGTGGCGGTAATGGATCTTCATTTAACAATTGCTCAAGATAAAGGATATCTCCTCCGAATCATAAACACCATCAATTCCGTGAATTGATTCATCATTAGAAAGAAACTCATCGATTTCTTCGGAAGAAGTCACCTCCTCAAACGGAGTGAGAGAGGGAAGAGTCGGCAATGATTGGTTGAGAAGATGTGGTGGAATCCCACTCACGAATTATGAAAATAACCAAGAAACTCTTGAGAGTACTCCTCGAAGCAATATCAATTAAATCGATTTGATTAACCGATTCAAATCATAATTTGAGGAGTACCTTGAAGTTTGATCAAGGTTAAAGGTGACCACTTCATTACCCACACGTAACGTGATTTCTTGCTCAAATACATCAATGAGAGCACGGCCCGTTCTCGTGAATCCTCGTCCAACAATGAGGGAACCCGATGATCGGCATCAAAATCAACAACCACAAAGTCACCGGAAAATGGAACTTTCCTACTTTCACGAATACATCCTCGGCGATGCCAAGAGGACGCGATATAGAACGATCTACAAGCTCAAGAGTCATGCGGTAGGAATAAGTTACGGAAGAAAGTTTCTTCCATCTTGAATAAGGCATCGATTGATGCTTGCACCAAGATCGGCGAGGGCAAAGCATTCAATCATTCTGGAAAAACACAAGGAAGAAGAAATTTTCCGGGATCTCCAAGCTTCTCGGGAAGCTTCTTTATGAAACTCTTGGCGGTTCTCGTTCAAAGGAGTTTTAGCCATTTCAAACAGTTTTTCCTTGTTGCTTAACATGTGTTTGAGAGTTGATGCAAACTTGGGCATCGGCATGATGGCATCCGCAAAGCTTATGTCAAAATGTAGTTCTTGGAAAATTTGAAAATTTTTTCCATTTGATGGTAGCTTTTCGCGGATTTTTGCTCATTTATACGTGATGGGTAAGGAATAGAAGTTTTGGATTGGGGTTATCAACGGAGGTTCAAAACAACTCGTGTTTGGTTTTGGGTTTCGGACAACTTGAGGATGGACATGTCTTGTACTTTGTGAGCTAGTAGGTTGCACTTGGTCCTTTGTCGCCTCGTGTTCACTTTCCACTACCTTCGGGAGAGAAGAAGAAGAGTAGTAGGAATAGCGGGTCCATCATATGAAGCACCACTTCGTTGTGATCGCCTTTGCATCGCCCCTCGGATTAGCGATCGTGTTGCTAGGTAAAGTACACGAGCCCGAGGGTCGATCATTTAAAGACTTCTTAATGTCGAAATCGGCTAACCAACAACCTATTCATTTCCTCTTGGGATTTCATGAATTGCTTCAACAACTCATCGGATCATGGTCCAGTTGGAACAATGGCTTGAGTTTGTGTAGGAAAATTCGCCTCTATTGTTTGGATTAGGGCCTTGATTTTAAAATTTTCCTTGATTATTGCCATGAAAATACCACAGGTTGAAATTTCCGACCTTGGTTTCTATTAAAGTTTCCTTGGTGTTGGAACTTTTGACTTTGATTTTGAAAACCGTTATTTTGACTAAAATTACCTTGGTTTTGAAAACCTTGGTTCGTTCTATTCGATTTTGATTACGGTTTTGGTTTTGGTTGAAACCGGGTGGTCCAGGTAGTGGTTAGGGCGGTGGTTCGGTCCATAGAGCACGATATTGGTTGCCTCTGAATTGGAAATCCCGCCCACGCGTTTGCTTCAAAGGGTTACCATCGGTGGCCATACAGTTGTAGTAGGCATGGGGCCACCGCAAGTAACACGACTTCCACTTTCTTAACTTCACAGGAGGTGAAGTTTGTGGAAAAGAAACTTTCTTTTGGTTGGAGAGAACCAAAGCTTGAATTGCTTCATGAGTTTGTCAATCTTAGCATCGGTGCTAGATTGACTCATGGCGATAAGTAGAAGGACCAACACCGACTTGAGAAACAACCGGTTTGCTTCGTGCGGTCGGACTTTATACTTGTTTTCAATGATCGCTAAAGCTTCTTTTACGGTTTGCTTAAGAAATTTCCTCCAGTGGAGGAATTGAGAGAATCTTGATCGATTGACTCACTCCATTATAGAAAGTATCGAGTTGCATTAACTCGGAGAAACCGTGGTGAGGACATTTGGAGCAACTCCTTAAAACGATCCCACGATTCATTTGAAGGATTCATCAAACTTTTGTGTGAATTTGATGATTTCGTTTTAAGACTCGTGGTTTTGGAAGGTGGATAAAACTGCTTCACAAATTTCTTTACGTGTCTTCCCATGTTTCGATTGATTGAGGGGTTGTTTTCAAGCCAAATCCGGGCTTGCCCTCAAGGAAAATGGGAGCAGAAGAAGCTTGACAACATCGGTAGGGACATTCTTGTATTTGATGGTAGATGCAATCTTGTTAAACCATCGAATATGAGCATGAGGATCATCCTCTCAAAACCATAGAATTGACTTGAGGTTACAAGATTCAATAACCGGTTTTGAGTTCAAAATTTTCACCACAATGGTCGGGATAACAATAGCATCTCCATACCCGTCGATGGGTGCCTAGAAGCTCACACATAGGACGTTCTTCCGCCATGATAACGGAGTAGTGTGAGCGATCCGGATCTCGGATCCGATGATGGGCGAACGCTCACTGACACGCCATCTTGGAATCCTGACAAGCTCACGAAATGGGCTTACAGATCTAGAAGAGCGAGTGCGCATACACTAGAGTTAACTCTAAGAAATCTCAGAGTTAAGGAAGGGAATTATGAAAATGGGAAAAGAAGAATCTTTTTGAGTTTTATGGTTTTATATATATGTAGAAACAAAAGAAAAATATTTTTGTGTTTTATATGTTTTAATATGTTTTTGGGTTTTTGATTTTTTTATAAGAAAATATATATAGATATAGATGGTATAAACAAGGAGTGAATATTCAAATCACTAATCTGCTAAGCGTAAGATAATTAGCACTGACTCCGGCGTGGCGCCAAAATTTGATCGGGTCCAAACCGTCAAGTTTTATCACACAAGCTAACCACTTGTGAATGGTCAACCGTAATAAACTTCAAACAACTTAGAAACCAATGAAATGAAGATCAAGAGGAGTTTAGCGTTTCCCCAGGTCGTTAAGTCCCAACGAGCTGTGCACTAAATAATCAAACGAATAGTGATCGGGAGAATTTGAACGGGAAAAGGGTTATGATTGATACTAAATGACAAAGGAAAAATGAAAGAAAATTAAAAAGCTAAATTATATTAAATAAACGCTATCACTATTTTTAAAATGATGTTTTCTTGATTTTTCTTTTATAAATTTAAATTAAAAACTACGTAACGCATAAAAAGAAAATGTGAAATTGAAATGTAATTAATCCTAAAAATATGAAAATGAAATTTTACAAACCTAATGATAAGAGAAAATTTTGAGAAAAAGAAAATTATTTTTATGACTATGTAATTAATTATTATTAATTAAAAACTATTTTTACCTATTTAATAATACCCTAAAATATAAGAAAATATGAAATAAAGCTAGAAAAGTGAAATTATGACTTAGAAAAATCAAAAATAACTAAAGAGAATTTTCAAAACTAGTTTTGTATTTTTCTGATTATTTTTCTATTTTCTATGAGTTAAAACTATTTAAAACTAATTAAATTGCTAAAAATTACAAATTTAACTGAGAAAAATCTGGAAAAATTATTTTCTTTCTTTTTATATTTATCTTAATCTATGAAAATTGAAAACCTATTTTTTAAACTTTTCCGATTTATTTGCAATAAAAGCTAATTAAAAGTACTAAAAGCTGCTTTTAAATAAGGAAAAATAGCAAACAAGAAGGAAAATTATGAAAATTCAGAAAACTCTAAAATAATATTCTAAATCTATGAAAATATAAAAACAAGGCTTATGTGAAGGATTATGAAGTCAGAGTGACAAGTGCGAATGAGAATAAGCACTTGTAATAAGCTATAGATACCAAATGAGACCGAATTGAAAGCGAAGCTAGAGTATGCCAAAATACTTAAAACCAACCTATATCAATTAACCTAACCTTCTAAGATGCAAGCTACAATGGTTTGACTCTTTGAATTACCAAGAAGCCAAATTCACCTAACTTATTTGCGACTTAACAATAAGCTAACCAATGAACCAAACTCAAAACCAAAGTGTTGGACCTCAATCCCACCAATTGAACTATCTCTAGACCAAGTTTCAGACCAAGGACAAGCTATTTTGAAGCTTGTGCAAGGCACAAAGATGCACGATTCACACTCGCTTATAATCGAGTGTGAACATGGCAAAAGTAACTAATTGACAAGCTTCTTATCTAGCTTATAAGGACTTCAAAAATTCACAAAATCAATTTTAAGCACTTGACCAACTGAAGTTGTTGAGCCCAAAGTTTCACTTGATTTGAACCACAATTGAAGCTATGAAAATTCCACCAAGGTGGGTGAAAAACGGATTTTCAATTTTTTTGACTTTTAACTCATAAATGGAAAGTTGACTAAACTAAGATTTGATCTTAATTCATGAACTGATTATGATGTTTTATAGTAAAATGAAACTGATTCAAGCTATTCTAATGATATCTGAACACAAATCAAGCTTATGATCTCAAAAATTTCTAACAGACATGAAATTAGGACATATTCAGGGTGATTTTGACTTTGGCTATTCTAGGGTGCAAATGAATGACCAAAGTGACTCTATCACACCTAAGTAAGACTAAAGCAACTAGTGTTAGCCACTGAACTAGCCTTAATCTCAGTTTTGCTATAAATTCCAAACACCACTTAAACTACTGTTTTGCAAATTAAACTAAGCTGGCTACTGAGCTAGCCTATGCTAACACTTAAACTGAATCTAGTTATCCTAATTACAACTAAATAGACAGGTTTAAGCTATTTAATGACCACAGATTCAAACACAAGCACTTTATGCAGACCTAAAACAGTTTATAGAGAAAGGAAGAAGAGCTCACAAGTGTCCCAGCTCATTTGCAGCTTAAACCAGAATCAACCTACACTAACCTAGTCTAATCCAAACCCATCCAAGCTCTTCAACAACCAATTTCCATTTCCATCACTGCTTAACCAAAATTTCTTCACAGTTTGACTTTCGTTGACCAAACATGAATATTGCTTGAATATGTTTCTTAAGCTTACTAAAAGCTATAAACAGCTTTAGTAAGCTCAATTGAATTATAATTAAGCTTATTGGAGCTTGGATTTTAGTACATTTGAAATTCACTTAATAAAGAAAAATGTAAAACATGAACTTTGCTCAAACTTGAAATTAATACTTGAAAGTAGTTTCAATACACTTTGGAACAACTTAGTTTGATACAATAAAACTTGAAATTACAACTTAGAACCTATTTAAGACATAGAATTGTAAACGACATACATATGAAAATAAAAACTAAGTACTCTTTTCTCTTGCTTCTTCTTCTTTTTATACACCAAAATGCTTCCCACTTGACCTCTGAGCAAATCCCACTTGAATCCTGGACCATTGGATGAGTTGAGGCATTTTTGGCCATTGATGAGATTTTTGCGCCAAAATGGTTTTAACAGCTGGGGGGTTGAGTGCAAGGGAGGAGGGAGCATTTAATGCATTTTGTTGTTTGGTGGAGGTGGAGGAGACATGGAAAGGTGAGGGTTAGCTGGAGGAGAGGTGAAGGTCTGAAAGTTGTAGGGCAGTTGGGAGGAGAAAGTGGAAAAAGAGGGAAACAAGTGGGCGGGGTAAATATTTGACCGGGGTGTTTGACTTGGGATTTAATATTAAGGAGGGGTCCAAACAGGGGGGGTCAAGGCATATGGCAGGGGTTCAAAAAGGTATTTGGCAGGGGGCTCAAATGTTTGGTTTGGTTATAAATAAACAAGGACCAATTTTGCAATTCCACAAAAACCAAGGACCAATTCTGCCAATTTTCCAAAGTTGTTTCAAGGGTCACTTTTGCCATGTTTCAATAGTATAAGAACCATAAAAGATATTTTTAAAATTCCAAGGACTATTTTTGCCAATTTTGAAACTTGAAGGACCAAACTTGTAATTTCTCAAAACTGTTGACATTTTTCACCAAAGGACTAATTATGACAAGTTATGATTTAAAAAGGACCTTTGGTGACTTTTCTTTAAAATAAGTGCTCGAGGACTATTTTTGACAACTTTTGAAACTTGGGGGACTAAAGCGCCAATTATGCAAACTTAGCTCATTTTTCATCGATTTTAAACATTTTGCATCCGAAACATATAAAATGCAATTTTGAGATATTTTAGTATTTTGATGCATTTCGAGCATTTTTAAGTGTTTTGCGATTCAGATTGACAAAATGATGAGCATTTACACACTCATCGAATGAAACAAGCTTCTTTGAGAGAAACTTGAGTGGCTAAGAAGGTATAGTGCATGCGCCATTGGGTCCATAACGACTTTTAATCTTCAATACCGGTCACTAAGTGACAACCAAGAGTATATGAATTGAACCCTGTATGCTTCTAAGTTGAATAATTTGGAGGGCTATTTCTTTTCACCCTTTTCTTTGCATTTCTTTTAATTCTTCAACTCATTCTTTCTCCGATTCTCATTTTCTCCTTTTATAATCGTACCTAAGGACTTCTAAGTACTAACTATTTGTGATGTCCTTGGGTAGATCCCTCCGACTCAAGCGGATCATAGACAGTTATTCTAACCTTAGTCACCTTATCACTCCATGACTAACCTATGTTGCCATAAAACCAATTTTCAAGAAAATCTCTCAAAGGGTTTGTAAATGAAAACATGTTTGAACCATCGTGAGAGTTTTATCTTTAGCAAAATACTCCCCTCCACATATGCTTTAGAGTTTTGACGGAAATCACCTGTGTGGGAAGAGCGCGACTTTTGAATTGATCAACTCAAGATAGACACTCCCATGAGACACGGCTACGTTGCATAGTTAAAGAGTTACATTGTCGCTTTTTAGGTGACAACTAGCTCTAATAACTACCTTGAAGGTGTAGACAAGCCTCGAAGGTTGTCATACCGTCGAGTTCATGTCTACCAAGAGATTCTCGAATGGTACTTTCTACTCGACAAGTCCTTTCGAGACACGTTTACATTACTAGAGAACTAGCTTGAAATTATTACCGTCCGGACAAGTCTTTTCAAGTTACTAACAATTTAGTACCGTCAATTCGTTGGTTAAGTCTATTACACAAAGATTCATTTGCATTTACACAACATATTTCTTATCACATAATTTTCTCCCTCAAAATGGCATATAAAATGTTATTTTTAAAAGTTGAGAATAAATATGACCATTTCGAGTGTTGGGAAGAAGACCACTATGAACAATTTGTGAACAAAGTTTTAATTCAAATACTCCCCTCAACAAGTGATATAAGCGGTTGAGGTGTTGAAAATCATACGGGAAGTACTTGTCCTTTTGAGCAAAACCTTGAAAATGAAAGGTTTGATAGGTTTTACTCAAAAGTAAGAAGCTTTCGCTCCTTTTATAAGGATTGTGGCACTTAAAAGCGTACCACGTGGTCCTTTCTTGACAAGAACGGGTTGTACATCGTTATGTGTGCACAAGCCATTGACATATATAATCACACATCCAAATTTATAATGAAAGAAGCGCTTCAAGGGGTACCGGGTAGTCCGAGATGTCGCCAGAGTGTGAATCGGGCATTGAAAGCCGGTGATGTTAATCCTGGTCGACCACCAACATAGCTTTCAATCTTCCGAATGATCCTTCTATATAACCTTTCATCAATCATTTTGATGATCCTCCTTACATCCCTTCGATCCCGAGAATTCCATCGCTTAGAGACCCAATCTTTTGACATATATCCTTCAACCTATAAGCCAATCGTCCTAACCATCTTCAAAGTGTGATCCCCAAACTTGTGAAGATCACTACACGCCATTAAGCAATTTCTTTGAAGTTCACTGTGGTAAACGACGAATGGTTTGGTCGATGAGTGTATATTGTGAGAGCTGGTTGATGTCGGGAAGATCAGTCGAGGTGGAGTGAAGTTGACACGGGTTTGATATGATTCAACCGCAAGTCGGAGATCTTCTATCGTTCTTTGATGACTATGCGTCGATGAAGATGAGCAATGACTTGATGAATTCACGTTGTACTTCGCTTGAAAATTGTTTCATGCGACCACGTAATTTGGCAAGGTACATGTCTTCAATGTCGTTGATAGACAAATTCTCAAAGGCAACTTCAGAGAATGCATAATCCCTTTTGTCTTGCCTTTTGACCACAATATTCTTGAGAAAAGTGTAGTCCCATTTGGACGAAAGATCAACGTGTTTGATGGCAACGATACTCTTAGGACCGAACACCGCATGTTGAGACTTCGAACTGGCGGCTTCTATGGTAGATTCTTGACTGCCCGACCAATGGTGAATCCATACATTGCATCAAGGTCATACTCTACCACATTGTTGGAGAACAAGTGGTTAGCTATTTCTCGATGGCTATGCGCTTAGAGTATATTCTCACGGAATGGAAGTGTCAAAGATGTAGCATATTTCCTTGAACCATCGCCACCATGTAGAAGAAATTCCAAGTCTTTGTTGAAGAAATATCGAATGGAATCCTTGGCTCATCTGGTTGGCCAATTGTTAGTAGAGGTTTAGACCGATCGATTGTAATATAGAGGTTGTCCCATTTGGTGAAGTCGATGTTTGCTTCGGGTTGAGCCAATCCATGTTGTTAGACATAGCTCGAGAAATGTTTTCAAGGTGATATTCGACCTCGATGGCACTTTCCGAGCTATCTTTTAACAGTTGAAAAGCTTCATTCTTGATTCGCCTCAACTCGATTTCGTCATCTTCTTTACTCGTCTTTACTCGGAATTTTCTTGCGGTATCTTAGCATGCTCCAATGTATTACCGTCTACGGATCTTGACCTTCATTTGGATAGGGGTGGAGTTAACAAGTGTGAAAACCATTCAAATTCTTGATGTTATCTTCATCTAGCCATGATACGACGTCGACCTTGGGCGCCTTCTTCTTCTTTATCTTATGCCTAGATGAGGATTCCGGTTTCGTACTTTGTCGGGAGAGGGGTTGTTGTTGGGGCTCATGGAATTCCTCATCGTCACCACCAGTATACTCAAAGTGATCACCGGTTTTACGAGTCTCGGGTGGTAACTCGAGAAGAATCCTGAGGTTTTTCAGTAGAAGAACGAGGAGGAGACTTTTGTTGTGTTGGAGTCTGTTGAGGTGGAGGTTACATTGAAGATGATTCACCAGACTTCTTCGGGCGTTTAGGCTCGTTGTCTTTATCCTTATCCTTGTCATCATCGTCTCTTGGACATTTCGGCCTTTCAGCTTCTTCTCTACATGCTGATTTTAGTTGATATTCCAGCAATGCTTCAAGCAATTTACCTTCGTGAGAGGCAAGTGTTGCAGATCGTTTGGACAGTTTAGCTACCAATCGGTCAACTAATTCAACATCCGAAAAGATTATGGGATCAACAGGATTGATGTTCACGTGCATTGGTGTTGATTTCATAGTCCGCTTGGCGGATGAAGTAGATTCGGATAGAGTTGTTTGGTGAATAACTCCTTTGTAACTTTAGGAACAATGTCAAGAAGTACTGATGAGTGTACCCTTTGATCATTCCGTCCATTTTCCCTTGAAGATCATCTTTCATGAGCTTCGTACATACTCCTCTCAACTTTCATCTCGTCATTCTCGTCATGAAGATCTTGTCAGATCGATCAAGATAGAAATTCATCTTCCCGTAGAGCATGTCTTTCTTTTGACTTGTTTGACAAAGATTCACAATTCTTTTATGAGTTTGAGAAATCCAAGATCGAGTTGGCTTCTTCACCGATTTGGATGTTGATTTGGTTGATCTTTTAGATGGTGGTGGTGAAGAATGAGATGATGAATCGATGATGAGGAGACATGAGGAGGCTCGAGTCCTTTGGAGGTGCGAATATCCTCCTTGGAGCGAATTGGACCGTTGAGAAGATAATCATCATAATTCTCTTCGTTATCTTGTCCGTTTTAGCTTTTACTTCCGTCTGAGCTCGGGCCTCTTCATCAGTCTTTTCTTTCTCGGACTTATCCTTTTCGGTTCCTCAAGGTTATAATCAATAGAGTCTTCCACAAGCTTTTCTTTGTTGCACAAGAGTGGTGGCATCGCCCCTTATCGAATCGATTAACCGCATCGGGATCACGGTGAAGAGTGGACACCCCACTCGACCCTCCGGGCCCACGATTTGATCTTGTTCAAATTCTTTAGCTTTTTGTAGATTTCTAACAATTTTAAACTTCTTCCTCTAGGATGTATCCAGTTGCTCTTCTTCCGAGCTATCCTCTTCATATGGCACAAGTCTTGAGTCTTCCTTTGCTTATAATCATGGTGGACTGGGAGGTTTTGCTCTTGAAGGAGGTGCTTGATTTGCTTGATTCGAGTAGAAGACCTCTTCGTCCGATTGGGTATCTTCGAGCTTTCGTCCACTAACTTTCTTTGTGGTTCAAGCTTTGGAATGGGAATAGAGCGCTTCCTTAGAAGAAACAGTTTTTACGAGGAGGATTCCTCTTGGGAAACTTCCTCGACTCTCGGTCTTATAGCACTTCTGCTTGCCTCTTACGGTTCTCCGTAGGTGTTCCAAGACTTTTCATCGAGATGACCAACTTTGCCTTCTTTACCGCTACGAGATACCTTTTGTATGTGTAGAGCTTTTGATTTCGTCGCATGAAGGTGATCGGGTAACACAAAGACTGTTTCTTTGTTGACAATTCCTTGATTCCGGCAGATAGGATAGGCTCGACCAACATGTCGTGATTGTCGGGGTCATTGAGCCTCTTGGGATATCGGGATGAAGTCCAAGTGCTCTCGGATCAGCAGTTTTGTGTATCGACATAGGGAATCTTTGAGCCAAGCTTTTGAGAAATGACATCATGCCATCCCATATCGTGCTTCAATCTCGATGTCCTTCTTATTGATCGGTGACGTAAGATTTGCGGTTCCATGAGCTTGGGATGCTCATAGCCACCGTCACGACCGAGAGAGACTTAGTGATGATGATGTAGAGGTTCTCCACAGTTGAGGAATGTTCTTAAGCTCCACGTGAGAATGCTTAGTGATAATTCCTGAAGCTTCATCATAGCCAATATCAATCAAGAATTGCGAAACTGTCTCTTCAAAGGTGTGGCATAAAAGTCGGTTGGCTCGATGTCGGGGATGAGAAGAATAGCCCGTAAGTCTCGCATGGGTGATGGTGACTTGTTTGTGATTGAGCGTCACAATCACTACACTTTGACCTTTGATCCTCGCATTGAATTCCGGCTGCTGCATGTAGATCTCCAGTACTATAGCGAATGTGAGAGCATGTTACGTAGGGATGATTCTTGAGAATGTCCATAGCAATCAAACAGAAGATTACGAGCAGTGAGGGTTTCAAAGTCAACCCGGTTGTTCTTACAATCTTCCTTGGATAGCCATTAGGGAAGATATCGTGTCGTGAGAACATCCGGTGCATCCACATTCATTTGAGCGACCATGTCGTGATCTCGAAATAACATTAGCCAAAAGAACCAACATATCGAAAGACATTATGTTAGTCAATAGAAGGTTTTATTGTCTAATTATTGAATGTACAATGTCAATGATTGTTACGAGTCCAAAGTCACTTGTTTGTTCAATAGTCCAATGACGTCATGATAAGTTTCGTGAGTTAGTTAACTTTAAGTTTTAAAGTTTATGTTATAACTTATTTTTCACAACATATTAAACGTTTAAGCTTATTAGTGACATTATTGGTTTCGTGACGTTATGATTTATTTATTTACAAGTTTGCACACGTAACAATTCATAAGTAAGGTCAATCAAGGCTTAGGCGTAAAAGTGGAAAAATTATGCGTAAGCAGAGTGTTATACGGCGTGAGCTAAAGCTTCAGCGTAGGATCCCGACTTCACGCGTAAGAAATATTACACGTGGAACAGGGGACCTTATGCGTAGAGCTTACGCGTGGCGTATAAAAACCTTATGCGTAAGGCTTACTCGTAAGAGTAGGCCTTATGCGTAGAGGTCACTATTTACGCATATCCTTCACGGGATACGCGTGGTCTCATTGTAGAACCTTAAGCGTGACGCTACGCCGTGAATTACTCTTCGCATAACATGCTACGCGTAAGGTGATCCTTATGCGTAGTTTGCTTAGAACCTTGAATCTGAATTCTCACTTGTAACAAACCTGAAATTAATTCATCATATCATCAATATTAACCCATACATTCATCTTATAATAGTTCATAGCATGAAAACTTGTTAAACAGTTTAAGCGTAGAAAGTCATATGCGTAAGTCAAAACCCTAAAGTTTATGAATTACGCATATGATTTCTAGCCATAGGAATTGCACAAAACGTTTTCTGGCAAGTCTTAGATGTTGTGAGAGTGTAATAACCAAGTTTTAACACACAATTCGTGGTGAATCAAAAGTACCCAAAACTCAAGAACATTAAACCCTAATTTCTAATTCTAACTTAAGTAGTGTTTCTGGGTTGTTTTAGAGCTTAGATAACATCAATTCATCATGATATTAACATCACACAATAATCTTTTTGACCAAATACAATCACATTTGAAAACACCCAAACTACGCATAAACCCTAGTTTTCCGATTCCATCAATTCGTATTTACGGGTAAGTTTTGAGGATTAAAATGGTATCATTGATGTTTTAAGAACGTTTTGATATAACCCTTTAACCACAAACTCCCATTCATGATTAGGTGTTCTTAGCTACGCGTAAACCACAAAAGTCACAATATCTCAAGATTAAACCGTTGGATTCATGAAAATTCAAAACCATTGTTTAAAAACTTGTTATAAACACAAAAACACTTACAAATTGATGATCCAAAACATAGATTTCTTGAACGATTATTAAGCGTAGGATAAAGTTTGTTTTGAGTATTAAATGTGAAGTGAAAAGTTAGGTGGGGTGTTTTTATTAAAATGACTTTAACCTTTTGGCAGTTTTGGTCCCTGCACCTTTTCCTTTTTCATTCAAAGCTATTTCACTTCCATTTTGGTTACCAAACGAAAGATTTTAAGAAAGAAACTTGACGACACTCCCCCTCGACTTAAGAAAATAATGAGAGGTTATAAATTTTAGTCCGAGGAGTGTCAATGAACCAGAAAATTTACCACCATTGATAAAAGAAACAACCGGGATAGGATAACATGCAAGTACACAGATATTTTGAAACAGTTAAGTATTTATTTTCTCCCCCTCAACACTTGATCGAGAAAAATACTTGAATTTTGAAATATTTGAGTGTTGAAAGAAGAGATGTACTTGACATGTTTAAAGAAAATTAGATAGAGGAATATTTTTGTTGTTTTATCGGTTTTATATTTTTGTATTTTGTTTTTGAAAATATTTACAAAAGAGATTTTGGTGTTTGACGGGTTTTAAGACTATTTTAGGAAATCATCCAATTCCTCTTGAGTCAAACACCTCATACCAATCTGGTGGACCAACTCATTAAACCTAGCGGGAGGCAAGGCTTTGGTGAGTAGATCACGCCAATTGGTATTCAGCCTGCAGTATAATTCAAGCTGCCACCACTGTTCACGTGGTCCTTGATGAAATGATAGCGAAGATCGATGTGCTTTGATTTGAGTCTTGGCCGAGTTGCACGAGATCGCAATGGCACTTCGATTGTCGCATACATCGGGATTCTGTCAAATACGTAACCATAGTCTTTGAGTTGTGTTCTCATCCGGATGACTTGAGAACAACACGCCGACATGGCTACATATTCTCGCCTTGGTTGATGACGGCGATGTACAATCACTTCTTTGATTGCCGGGACACGGTTTATCACCAAGAAATTGTAGTGCTCTGAAGTACTTTTCCGTGAATCTAAGCATCCTGCGTGGTCGGCGTCTGGCGATTAGTTCAAAACCGAATCCTCCTTGGATACGGATCCCCAAGTTAATGGTTCCCTTGATGTATCGTGAGATTCTTTTAGCCTCGCAGAGGTGGGTTTCGGTTAGTCGCGATCGATAATGGGAGCAAAGATATACTAGCAAAGACAATATCGTGTCTGCTAGTATTAGATACATAAGAGACCCAATAATACTTGGTATTTGGTAGGGTCCACTAATTTCCCATGTAAATCGTAGTCTAGCTTCTTGGTATGAGTCATTGGTGTGGCATAAGTGTCATGGGTTTTCATTCCAAATTTGTTTAACAATTCAAGGGCATATTTGACCGACTCAAGAAAATACCACGGGTGATTGATGAACTTGTAGTCCTAGAAAGAGCGTAAGTTCACCCATCATGGACATTTCAAAACTTTTCTTCATTAGTTTTGCAAAAGCGATTGAGTACTTTTATGTGTAGACCCAAAATGATGTAATCCACGTAAATTTGAACAATTAAGATATGTGCCCGTGATATTGTATAAAAAGAGTAGGGTCGACCGAACCTTTGGTGAAATTATTAGCAATGAGGAAAGATGATAGCTTATCGTACCATGCCCGAGGAGCTTGTTTGAGACCATAAAGAGCTTTGTTCGGTTTGTAGACATGGTTCGGGAACTCGGGATCAACGAATCCTTCTAGTTGGTCGACATAAACCGTTTCTTTCGGTTGTCCGTTGAGAAACGCCGTTTGACATCCATCGAAAGACCGTTATATTCATATGAGCATGAACGAGAAATATCCGAACGACCTCAAGGCGAGCAACCGAGCAAAAGATTCTTCAAAGTCTATTCCTCTTCCCGACGATAACCCTTAGCAACTAGGCGTGACTTGTTTCGGATGGCGTTCCTTCAATCAATTTGTTTTCCAAATCCATTTGAGACCAATGACTTAGACCCTGTTGGTCTTTCAACCAGTTCCATACTTCAAGGCGTTTAAATTGGTTGAGTTCTTCTTGCATGGATTCGATCCACTTGTCTTTTGTCATTGCGTCTTTAATGTTTTTAGGCTCAGTTAGCGAGGTAAAGAGTGCATAAATGCAATGTTCACCATCTATGTGAAGACGTTGTCTTGTAACGATTGGTTGATTCGGGTTGCCAATAATATTTGTCGAGGATGGTCTTTGTCCATCGATGTGTAGAGGTTGATGTTGGTATACATTGTGCGATTACGAGGATTCAAATGGTTTGTTGATGATTCCGCGACATCGTGTGCAAGCGATGTCATTAGCAAGCGGGTTAAAGAAGCGTTTGGATCAAAATCTGCGGTGGGGTACTTCATTAAGAATATCATCACCGGTTCATCATTATTGGAAGCGGTTTGTTCAAGCTGTTGTGGTGGAGTCAATCGGTGGTGCTTCTTCAACAATGGTTGTTGTATCGGTGTATCGGTATAAGAGTAATATCGGGTTGAGCGGTGAAACAACGGATACACCGAGCACGTTTATCAATATCGTCCACCGAGCAGAGGAGCAAATAACCTTTCCATTTGTTGACGAGTGAGTGGGGCTTTGTTCGGTGATGATGGGGGTTGAGGAAGTTTAAGCGGTTGTGACGGGTTCCAAGTGTTATACTCGAAGCCATTGTGCGAAGTTTGAGAATCGACTTCCCCAAACCGACAACCGTCTTTAGCAGTTTAAAACTTTGATGAAGGCTACTTTTCCTCTAACTTTTGACGTTTTCAATATCATGAATTTATGGAAGAGCGAAAACCACATTAAGGTAAATCTTACTAATTGCGGAAAATCCGTTCGAGGGTAACATACCAGAAATTAACAAGATCTTCTCACGTATGTAGACGCATCACACCAAACAAACCACGAAAGACGAAATGATACGACTTTCCCCTGAATGTTGTGGTCTTTCGGAATACTAATCACTTGTGAATATGCAATAACTCGAAACCAAGACCGTGTGTAAGGCATCATAACATCATATTTGGGTAACTTCACACAAGATCACCCGTGAAATTGAGACGATAACACCAAATTGAAGAAATTCAAGAAGGCATTGGGTTTTCGCAAAGAAGCATGTAGAAGAACAAGGAAGCAATGACCACCTACACACTCTCTCCCCCTCGATGTTTCCAATGATTCAAAATCATACACCACATATGTTGATGATGAATTGAAGACAACGAAACCATGTATAAGGAGGCAGCGAAACCATGTATGTCCAATTGATCGAACAATTGTGAAGTCCCATAAATGTCTCGTAAGAATCAACTGCTGATAAAATATCTCTGTTCATTATGTTGATCATCAATTTGTGTCATTGTTGTTGGAAGCAGTTTGATCTTTTGTTATAGAAGATTCGGTTGTTGTTGTAGATTCGGTGTATCCGAAATTAGAGTATTATCGGTTGTGCGGTGGAAACATTCGATACATCGAAGCCGACTTTGGCAAAATCTTTAACTAGAGGAGCAAGCAATGTTTCCAATTCATGACAATTAAGTACAATGGTGGAATAGCTGATGGATCATGATATTTTTGACGGTGAGAAAGCGGGTCCCTCTGTTGTTTTTCGGTAGGAGCCATAAATCGTTGTACTGCATAGAAAAATAGAAGGGGCAAGAAAGAGAAAACATGGATCCCCAAGTGTAATCGGGTTCCGGATGTTAGAAGCATAAAGATGTAGTGTCAATTATCTTCTTGACACTGAACATGCTATGTTGATGATTTCCTTTCTGCCTCATGGATGGGTGTTGTGGGTATCCCACTTGTTTTGGTGCAACTACTTAGTATCTTGCTGTAGGAATCCACCTAAGACTAACAGTTTGAAAATCCTACCGTTGGCATCCATCTAAGGTTAGATCTAGGGATGTTGAAACTTCTTTTGGGAAGAGTCGCATCCTATATGGATCCACCTATTAGGTTTCGACGGTTACATTTAGATCAACGGGTTTATTTCTAACTGTTTGTTGAGTTAACTTAGGTTTTGGTTTGCTACTACGGTAGTGTTCGATAATACACTCGAAGGTGATACACTAGGTCTTGAACCTAAGATTCCATCCTTTTGAAGAAGTGCCCTTTTCCTAGCCTTTTCTAGATCATAGTTCTTGTATCGTCATTTGAATCATATGAATGTTTAATTTTAATGCTCGGTTTAGACACGGTGTTCGAACTAATCCTAGATTTGCCGGAGCGACCACAAGTTGAGGTTTAACGAAGCATGTATAACGAAACAGTTTAACAGAACATGTTTAATAGAAGCGAAGCATTATTCTTAGGCGGGGAATGTGGAGTGGTGGTTTTATCAAATGATTATTCTAAACAACTTGGGAGGAAACCGTGGTTTTGAAGATTTTGAGCGTTCGATTTAAATGCGGTTTGTTGTCTAACTTCTGATTGTTTTACGAAAGGTTGTCGAGACGATTTCCCAAGATTGTTGGTTTAGCAAAATTAGTATCCACACTCTTGCGGTTTATCTTCTCGATTGGTTTTGTAAAGCAACATGTGCAAGCCCCTTTGCTTGAATTTGAGCCTTTAAATGCTCATTTTCTTTTACTAATGTATCCACATGATTACTTTGTTCAATAGAATCTTGACCATTGTGTTCGAAGAAAAGATTTGTTTTGAAGTTTAAGTTCAAGAGAGATGCAATGTGCCTCTAGTTTTGAAAAATCTTTATGAAACCGAGCAATGGTCTTTTGAGAAGAATGTTTTGATTCTAGAGTTTGATTTGACGTTTCAGTTGAATTGTTAACAAGTAAGGGCTCGGACATGAGATAGTTATGCGGACATTGTGCAACACTTTGGTCAACCTCTCCTTCATTACTAAATTCGGGTTGATCGGTATGTTGTGTCGCATTCTTGATCGAATATGATCAACACTAGATTGTACCTCGACCATCATTTTTGTGTCGATTATCATAGGTGGGTAAGATATCTTCCTCAACCATTTGTTCTTCGTCACGTTGGGCTCGATGTCGTAGTTAAGTATGATATCTTCTCCAGTTCTTCTTGTCATCGTCCACCTTTTCTAATGCTACAACCTCATTGTCCGCATGAAGCGATTCGCGATAATCACAACATTCTCAACGTCCATTTGAGCATTCCTTGCATGTACATCAACTCTTTCACCTTGCATTGCGGGATATCGGGAATTTGATGATGTCGATGTTTCAATGCGAGCCGAGCCATGTATCCTTCTTTCAATGCCACAAATGGATCTTTATGATCGAATCAATTTCACTCCCTGCGGAAGAGTCAAAGAGAGAAAAGGTGCGAAGTCGATATAGCACACAGAGGGTCGATATAGTGAATTTCAATTTCCCTCCAAAAAAAATTTTGACTCTCAAAATTTGAAATTCACTACAAAATTCAATTCTAAGGTTGTAAGAAAATTTTGAGTTATGACAATTTTGACGTCAAATTTTACCCGAAAATTTGAATTTGGGCCCAAAATTTGAATTTTGACTAAAATTTTCACAGTTAAACCAAAATTTGAATCTCGCGTAAAATTGAGCGTTTAGTCTCCCTAAAATTAAATTTTACTCAAATTTTCCCGCCAAAAAACGTTTTTTTTTTCTTTGGATAACTTGTGTTGATGGATCTTTGTAGTCGAATGAAACGTTTGTTGATGAAGTATCCTTAGGCGTAGAAATCACAATAAACCAAGTAGCATTTATGCGTAAAAAACACCAAAGTTACGCGTAACAAGGAGAGTTACGCGTAGGTTTAGCTTACACGTAAGTAGAGAAAAGACACTAAAGTTATGCGTGAGTCACAAAGTTAGGCGTGAAACTTGGGCATAGGACTACCTTGTCGTAAGACTAGGCTTAGCGTAAGATGAATCTTATCGTGGGATTTTCTCGGCGTAAGCTTTATGCTTATCGTAAGTTTAGGGTTTTATCCCAAGTGATCTTTTACACTATCACGGTGCAAAAGATATCCAAAGTCGACGTATTTTAAGGCTTATCCAAGCAAGAAAACACGGAGTAAACCCTGGCGAAGATCAAACCAATGATAAAGTTCTGCGTAAAACTAGGGTTTTGATACGCGTAGCTTTACTCGTAAAAATGATTTTGCCCAAAGATGTTTCTAAACCAGATTTTTGTGATGAGATAGCTTCAATATCACCAAAATAACACAAAAGTGTGAAACTTGATGATCCAAACTTCTAAAAGCGATTCTGGCGTGAAGCGAAACCCTCGAACAAAACAAGCTTAAAACTTAGATCCACGCGTAAAGTTTGAAACTTTTGCCAAAAACAAGTATTTTAACACCTTAAAACATTGAAAGGACAAGAATCTTGGATTAAAAGTGTAAAAGCGTGTTTTAAGCTAACGAAAGTATCAAGGACGAAACGTATTTCTTACGCGTAGACCAAACAAACGTTCACCCAACTATTAGGCGATTGATACCACTGTTAGGTCACTAGTTTTACAACACAAGCATCAATAGAAAGAATAGAGAAGAGATAGAGGCGGATGAACAACTACACACACTCACACACACGTATAATAAAGAAGGGTTAGGTGTAGAGTGTGAATGAAAGAGTAAATTGAACAACCAACCCTCAAGTGAGGGTTATACAAGAGTATTTATAGGCAAGGAGCTAGGGCAACACTCCCACTCCTTCCCTTTTCTTTATTGGACATGGGCCTAAGCTTATGGGCCTTCTACATAAGCTAGACCTTAAACAAACATAAAGGCCATAATAAGCTACCTATTACATATGAGTAACAAACACTTGAATTAAGGTTTATGAGTGATTCCAACAGGCTCAAATAGCACATAATTCTGTTGATCCCAGTAACACTAGATCTTCTTCCTTAGCTTGTATAAAGGACTAGTTATATTAGACAAATCTAACACAACTAATTATAGAAACTGTGTATGAATGTATTAAAGATTATGTGGAATCTAATCTTTAATATTAAGAAGAATTCTTTAATGAAACAGTAAACACAATGAACATAATTCAACAAACAAGCCTCAATATTATTAATGATAATAATACGAGTACTCTTATTCTCAGATGCCAAACCGTCAAGTTATCTCACACAAGCTAGCCACTTGTGAATGACTAACCGTAAGAAACTTAAAACAGTTCAGACACTGATTCGTTGATAATGAAGGCTTATGGGTTATGTGTATGGATAAGACCTCAATATCGATATCAAAAATAATCACGAAGATAGATTCAAATTCCTTTAGGAAAAAGAATAATAAATCAAATCCCGTGTGTGATCGTTGAAGCGGATTAGTCAACCCGAATCGTTTCCCAACGAGGCGTGAATTATAACGTCGTTTTTGGTTTGGAATTTAATGCTCGATGTTTTGATTTGTTTGATTTGATTTATTAAACTACGGAATAGGGAAGGTAATTAAGGGAATCTATTTTACGAGAAATCCTAATGCAAAATTAACTAAAACGTTATTAACGAAACGTAATAAAAATGCAACTACGTCTAAATTATATCCTAAAAATGCCTAAGATTACTTTTACTCTAGAAATGTAATTTGAAAACTAATTTAGAATTTAAACTATTTTTTTGGATTTTTCTGGATTTTACTAAAATTAAAAACTAATTTTAACTTTTAAAACTAAATTAAAATACTAAAAATTATGAAAATTAAGGGAAAAATATGAAACTATTTTTATAAAATCTAAAATAACATAAGAGAATTTTCAAAACTATTTTTTATTTTTCGATTATTTTCTATTTTCTACTAATTTAAAACTATTTAAATCTAATTTAAATTGTGAAAAATACCAAATAAAAGGGAAAAATAAGGAAAAATATTTTTATGCTTTTTATATTTTTCTTAAACTGGGAAAATTGAAAAATTATTTTTGGAACTTTTTCTTAATTATTTGCAATAAAAGCTATTTAAAAGTGACTAAAAACTATTTTAAATTGAGAAAAATAGCAAATGATGACCAAAATTATGAAAAACTCGGGAAAATTCTAAAATATTATTCTAAAGCTATGAAAATATAAAATCTATAGCTTATGTGTAAGAAATGAAGGCTGCGATGTAAACGATTTGAAATAAGCACTGAGAATAAGCAAACTAGCACAATAAGCCACCAAACTTCTACGAAGCTAAATTATACTATAACCACTCTAAATCAACTAACTACTGCTACTCCTAACCTCAAATAAGCGGTTTAACAAGATTTAATGCTAACGATTTTTTCTTCCCAAACAAGTTCGACCCTCTGTTTGAGCTTATCCACGAGCTTATCGGAGAAGTCAAGTGAAAAAGCAGATATGTGGTCTTCAAGACCACCCAAGAAACTACAAATGGACCAAATTTGAGACCCTAATAAGTCAGATTGAACCTTGTGCGGTGCAACATTTGAAGAAAACTAGTTTTGACATAGTTTTGACTTTTGAACAAAGTTCTTGATTTTGACTTATTTGAGATTTAGAGACAAATTTGTGACTGATTAAGCTAAAAGTGGATGTAATAAGACCCAAATAAGCTACCCTAACAGATTCTATACCTATCTGCAAGATTTTAGCAATTGGTTCCAAGCATTATGAGATCAAGAGCGATTATGATGCAATTTTGACTTTATGAGATTTTGGATGCAAAAAAAGGACTCATTGTATGCCTAGACTATAACAAGCTTAAAACAAATGAGAGATGATCTATTCTAATGAATAAACCTCTACTCACGACAAATTGATTTAATCCAAACACTCTTATTGAACAAATAAGCAATCTCCTACCAACAATCCTCAAACTAAATCCATGCTAAGTATCAAATCGATTCTAAATATCACTATAATACCTAAATGATGCAAGATCTAACACTATAACTATCAAAATGATATAAGTTTACTTATGCAATTGAAAAGAAATAAAACTCAAAAAGTCCAACCACACATGGTTTGCTTATGAAATCAATAGTAACGATTATTATACTTATCTCAACCCAAATACAACTCAGAATCAACCCATATCCATGATCAAACCAGTAATTCAGAACCAAATACTATTGCAGCTGCAGCTTTGACTTTCGTTGACCGATATTTTTGTGAATATGAATGACTGAAATACCACAAGTAAACACAAAATAAGCTCATAAAAGCTATGGACAGCTTATATGAGCTTATTACAATCTTAAAAACAGCTTATTTAGTTTTCAAATAGTGAAATGCAAGATAAAAATTAAACTTGAAAACTTTTATTAAAAGCGAAATGAGATTACAAAAAATTAAAATTACATAAAACTTTAAGAAAACATTTAACTAAAAGCTTAAAATACAAGAAACAATAGACTAAATTTAAAGGAAAATAATACACGACTAAAATGGTGAGCCAAGAGGTCCTATTTATAGCCTTCAAGAGGTCTTGGATCCTTGAATGGAAGAGCCTAGAAGCAATCCTTAGCCACACAATCATCCCATTGTCACCATAGCCAATCACAGAGCTCCAATTCACCAAATGATGTGTTTCGGCCAATGAGGTTGCTCCATTTGTCCACGTTGGCATTCTATCTTGACAAGTCAGCTTCTAGAAGATCCTTGAGATGCTAAGTACGAGGTTGGGTGAGGGTAATATGGTGGTAAATGGTTAAAAACGGTAAATGGTGCGTTTGGTTTGGGGAAGAAGAGTCTTGTTTGGGCGCGTTTGGAATTGTTTATTGTTTTTCAAGTGGCTTTGACCGGGGCATGGGTGGGTTGACCTGGGTAAATAACGGGTAAATGGGTTATGTAACCGGGTTGGCTGGTATTAAACGTGGCCGGGTATTATGTTGGATTGGATCATGTGTTTTGGGCCGAAGGTCTTTGATATTGGACTTAGGATTATTAAAGGATTGGATTTGGACTAGTAGAGTGATCCAAGAGCAACCATATGGACCAAAGTTGTAAAAACTGAATTTTAAGGGACCAATCTTGTGCATTCTGAAAATTATATCAAGGACCATCTTTGCCAATCTTCAAATAAACCAAGGCTGAATTTGCAACATTTGAATCTTCAAGGGTCAATTCTGTCAAATGCTCAAACTTGAGGGGCTGATCTTGACATATCCTCAAACTTGAATATATCTTCCAAAAATCATCCTCGGAGAATAAAATCTTCAAAAATGCACAATTTTGATCTTCCGGCTTAGCTTAAGCTCTCTTGATCTCTCGTGCTCGGATTTACGTCGATTTGGTTCCTTTTGTGTGTTTTACATATCCGTACTGCACAAGTACAAACTCAAGAAAACCACAAATATTAGCAATAAACGGCTCTTTCTTGGTTATTTTGGGTCTATTTTGATAATGAAAAGGTATGTGTTTTAGCACATACCAAAATACCCTATACGAGACCATTGTCGTGTCCTCACGCAATGCAATCAACTCACGCTTCTAAAACCAAGGATTTCAATCTCTTTCTACTAAACCTATGAAGAAGTAGCAAAGATTCCTCAAAAGAGATTAAGAAAGCCTTAATTCTAAAAACACCCGTTTACCTTTTAATTTCACATGTATAGATATTACGATTAAGCACATTCCGGTTATGAATGACGGTTTGTTGAACTTTCATGTCGATCAATAACTCCAACATTTTTAAACGACACGTTAGGATCACGGAGTAGAAAACACAACACGTGAAGTGACCATACGGATAGAATACATCGTCCCGATTTTCACAAGTCCCAAACTAAGCGTAAAATCGAAATCATTGTTAAATATGACTCTAGATGCTAACACTACCCATGGAAGTTACTTGTGTAATTACCTTTTGTTCCCATTTTCCTATTTTCCTCTAGATTTTTTATTTTTGTGAGAATGGAATTTCTTCAAATTCTCGTTTGATAACTTTTATTCCGATAAAGATACAAAGCTAAGTCGATAATTAGTTATCCATCTTCTCTCAAGAACCATTGTCCCAAAATGAGGTCCACATCAAGGAATTTTTATTCACTTATACTTTTGACTTTTTCAATTTCATTTTTCATCAACAATTTTCATTTTTTTTTTTTTTTTTTTTTTATACTTTTACTTATATGAGCTATGAACTACGGAGCTTCACGGGTAATTCCAAGACTATAGGCTTCATGAAATGAGGATCCGGTGGCTAGGCTAAGACCTCACTCAATCCGGCTAAAGATCCAAGGGTCCGATCTCGACACCATGACTCATAACTTTACTTATTACTTTTCACTTATCACTTATTTCTTATTTATTACGGATCCTTGATGTGTACCCAATTTTTAAAACAAAGATTCTTTTAAGAAGATAAAGAACTAACTATCGCCAAAACTCAACATCTCTAATTATTTATTAGATGATATGGGGTGAAACAATTTTGTGGGAACAAAAAGCCATAAGTACCTTCGATGGGCTCTAAAGAGAACCAACTACTCCACGCTTAGAATCTAAACTCATAAGTAACTCTATCATTTCTCGATCTCCATAAATTTAAAATCCCAAATAATGAGATCCGCAGATGCTTAGCCGATAATTTTAGATTATCTATGGTTAAGGAACAAGCTAGGGCTCAACACGCCCGGTCAAGTCGAAATTCTATTCCTACTCTCACCAAATGAAAGTCAACAAGGTGTCAAAACATATATTAACTTAGCAAATGCTTCGTCTAATGAAATCAAGTCATGCATATTTAAAGTCACTCAGGAAACTTGCAAAATCTTGGCCTTGTGAGCTAGAATTGCATTTTATAGCTTCTTGTCTAAGAGACTAGCAAACTTTTCAATCAAAAGACTTAACAAAAGCTTACAAAATTTTAAATTTTTCATTTTAGCACAATTTTTCATTTTCTAAGGAAAACGGGTTACGAGTAAACACGACGAAAAACAAGCAAGTGCGGTCAAATCAAATCGAAGATTACCCTACCCCAGACTAGAACGAAACATTGTCCTCAATGTTTAAAGCAAGGGTATCACGAAAATCTAAAAGCCGTTTATTAAGTATGCTCAAAGATAAGCGTTAGTCGATAAGATTAGGATATCGGTTTCCATCGGCATCGATCATGAAACTCGGTGGAGAAAAGACAAACTTGAGCACGAGTCTTCATATCGGGAACATCTAAACACAACATCACAAACAACCAAACACGAGAAATCGAAGAGGCGACCCTTGGCGTCACTTATTAGAAAATAGAAAGAAGATAGAGATAAGCATGGGGTGCCTCCCACGAAGCGCTACTGTTTTTGGTCACCGAGTCGCTAGCCCGACTCGTCCCGAATTCATTTGTCCTTGGGAAGCAAGCGGAAGGATACCGGGTCAAAATGGTATCCTCATTCTGAAGGAATGAGACTCGGTGGATTGGGAGGAAAGAAAATGTCGGGCTTCGGCACATATGGGATAACTTCTCCCAAACTCACAAAAGGTTTTTCAAGAAAGAGTGATCCATCATCCGGTGGTTTAGCGGGCGGACGAAGGATGACGGATCACAATAAGAATACTCCATAGAAGAAGGAGTCCATGGTATGAAAAGTGTTACTTGAAGGTTCATCAACGAAGGCATCCAAGAGAGTATCCTTTTTCGGTTAACTTTTGTTGTATGAATGTCCTCTCGAAGAGTATCCCAGGGTTAAAAATCTTGTCCTCGGAGAGGAAGGAAATCAAAGTATCATCTGCATGAAAATCCTCACGAGGAGAGGAATCACTCTCGAATAAAAATTAATGTTGGACCTCAGGATCAACAAGTTCATCTGTCGAAAACTTCACTTCCTTTTCTTTCTTCGGGACAAACGGATCATCGTATTCATCTTCTTTATTCTGAGAAAGGATCGAGTCGGTGGGAGCAAGTTCATCGGTGAACTCCTCACTTTCTTCGTCAAAGAGTTGATTTTCAAAATTTTGATTATATTCAGAATCGAATTCAAACAAGGGATTTGTGAATGTCGTTTTGAAAGATTCTGGATTGAAAGATGTCTCAGAAGAAGTTTCCATAATTTCAGAAGAAGGAGTGGGATTGCCACTCAAAGGAAGGTTGATTTTCTTAGAAATCGGAGGTGGGACAAGTGGTGTGCTCTTAGAGCTAGCAGTTTCCACCACTACCGTTGAAGTCTCCTTTTCTTGTTGCTTTGTCCGTTCAGCTTGTATTGTCGACATACTCTTAATCGTAAACCTTGAAAGATCAATTCGAGACGGTTTAGGTTCAACTTTCTTCTCATCATCCGGATCATCCGGAGGACTTTTCGTAGTGAGAGACGGGAAAGAGTCGGTCATACTCGGATTAGACGGTAAAATGGGATCACCATTTTCGTGAGAAAAATCAATCACACCGATGCTATGAATAGAATGATCATCGGGTGGAGGTTTTGACGTTTGTTCGGCATAAAACACAATCTTATCATTTCCTTTTCTGATAGTCAACGTTCCTTGGTAATGATCCACAAGGACTTTCGCGGTTCTCAAGAATGGTCTTCCAAGAGTAAGAGGGACTCGGGCCAACCTCTATATCAATGACGGTGAAATCCACGGGAAAATGGAATTTATCCACTGTACCATAACATCGTTGACTACACCAACCGTGTGAGCAATTGTTCGATTAGCTAATTCGATAGTCATACGAGTCGGTATAAGAGTCTTCAATCCAAGCTTATGATATATCGCAAGAGGCATGAGACTTATGCTTGCACCGAGTCGGTCAAGGCATTATATTCCTCAATATCATTCAAAGAGCAAGGAATGAGAAATTTCCGGGATCACCAAGCTTCTGGGAGCTTGGTTTGAGGAAGAATTAAGCGGTGTAGGCTCAAGTGAAATCTTTGAAATTTGTTCCAATTTCTTTTCATAAATCATGTCGTGACTTTGATCATATCGATCGTGAGTTTAAACTTTGTTCGAAACAACTTTCATATTGTCTAATCGTGATTGAATCGATTTGCGGTGTGAGATTAGAACTTGGTGTTATGACGGAGATAGAAGGAACTTGGGCAACCGAGAGGTTGGACGTGTTTAGCTTTTCCATTATCAAGAGGAATTACGGGTCCTTTGTCACCTTGGGTCTCTCGTGCTACATTCCTCACCGGAGAGGAAGTAGTCATTGAGGGCCCATCATCTCGAATGGTTACTGATTTCATTTCTCCTTCGGGTTTGGAATCGTGTTACTTAGGAGAGAACCGAACTCGAGGTTGACTCATTTGGCACAAAACAGCATTCAACATACTCTCAAGTTTATTCTGCGAAGCATCCATCTTGTTGTTCTGAAGTCGAATTTCGTTCTTAAACTCATTGCTTTGTCTAGTTAACGAAGATTGAAACTCGTTTCTCAAACTTGAAATCTGGGTTCTCATGGTTTGGATGGTAGCATTATTGTTCTGAACGTAATTCGAGAATTCATTAGAAGGCAAAGGTGAAGCTTGATAGCTTGGATTTTGATATCCTTGATTGTAGTTAACTCCTTGGTTTGGGTATTGATTTGGTGGAGCTTTGAATTGGTTTTGAACATTTGGTCCACGAACTTGATTCGATTAAAGCGATTCGATTATTTGATTGAGAAAATCCGGAGGTCCCATTTGATTACTAACACGAGGGTTTGTTTCAACTTGAGGACGGTATTGGTTACCTCGGTTCTGACATTAGCTTCGAAAGGATTGCCATCGGTGGCGGTACAATTGTAGTAGGCATGCGGGCCACCACAAGTAGTACAAGTTGTTTCCACCGCTTTGACTTGAGCGGGTGGAGAATTAACCTTAGCCGTCTTAATCTTAACCAAAGCCTGTATCATATCCATAAGCTTATCAATCTTAGCATCGGTGCTAGACGTATTTCCGTGAGACGAGGACGATGGTGTAACATTCACTCGAGCAGCAACCGATTTACTACGTGAAGTACGAACTTTAGATTTGTTCTCAATAATCGACAAGGCATCTCTCGTTGATCGGGTCAACAAATTACCACCCGCGGCGGCATTGAGAGAGTCTTGATCAGTCTCATTCAAACCGTTATAAAACGTATCAAGTTGGTGCAACTCAGAAAAACCATGATGGGGACATTGCCTAAGCAAATCTTTGAATCGGTCCCATGCCTCACTAAATGATTCATCAAATCTTTGTGTGAATTTTGTTATTTCATTTTTAAGCTTGTTGTTTTAGGCGGTGGGAAGAATTGTTCACGAATTTTGATACTAAATTCTCCCATGTGGTTATCGATCGGGGGTAGTTTTCGAGCCAAATCCGGCGGCCCCTCGAGTGAAAATGGGAAGAGTAGTAGCTTGATAGCCTCTTCCGGAAAGTTACGGTACTTGATCGTGAGCGTGAGCTTGTTAAATCGTCGGATATGAGGTGAGGATCGTCCTCTCAAATCAGTAAAATTGGCTCGATGATACCAAGTTGATCAAGCCGTGTTTAAGCTCAAAGTTATCGGCAGCGATTGCGGGACGACGATGGCTTCTCCATAACCCTCGGTGGGTGCACAGGTTGCTCTAGCATGGATCGGTTGTCCTCCGCCATTTCGATGATGGGCGGGTCCGATTAGTTCGAATCTCGGGTTCGACTAATGGAGCACGTCTATTTCGCCTTCTCGGAATTGTAGCGGTTTCAAGTATCGGTGCGTAGTTATTAGAGCGAGTGCGCATGCACTTTCAAAACCAAGGCAATTAAAGAGAGCGGTATTCGAAAACACGGTGAACTTAACCAATAATCCCAAGTGAATAAATCACCTCTACTAGACAAACGCAAGCGGCGGAGAAGCTTTGTAGGTCGTGTGAAGCTTATTAAAAACCCGCTTCTTTTCAGCCGCAATTTAATGTCAGGCCGTCCTTATACCCACCACACAGTTTGTTTATCCGATAGAGATAAATAAATTCACAAGCGACACAAAGGCAAGTTTTTGATCTTTGGTTCGGGAACTTATTAATGATAACACCTCCGTTGAGAATGTTATATAATTGGTGTCTTCTATTTATTAGCAAAAACACAAGAGAAAATCTTTTTGTATTTTTAATCTGATATATATATATATATACAAAAGAAAAGGAAAATATTTTTACTTTTATTTTATAGAAAATAGTAACTTCACGAATGAAGGATCTCGAGTCACTAATCGTCAAACCTCAAACGATATTGTCGTGACACAACCTCCCGGCGTGGCGCCAAAATTTTATTCTCGGATGCCAAACCGTCAAGTTATCTCACAAGCTAGCCACTTGTGAATGACTAACCGTAAGAAACTTAAAATAGTTCGAGACAATCGATTCGCTATAATGAAGGCTTATGGGTTATGTGTATGGATAAAACCTCAATATCGATATCAAAAATAATCACGAAGATAGATTCAAATTCCTTTAGGAAAAAGAATAATAAATCAAATCCCGTGTGTGATCGTTGAAACGGATTAGTCAACCCGAATCGTTTCCCAACGAGGCGTGAATTGCCAACGTCGTTTTTGGTTTGGAATTTAATGCTCGATGTTTTGATTTGTTTGATTTGATTTATTAAACTACGGGAATAGGGAAGGTAATTAAGGGAATCTATTTTACGGGAAATCCTAATGCAAAATTAACTAAAACGTTATTAACGAAACGTAATAAAAATGCAACTACGTCTAAATTATATCCTAAAAATGCCTAAGATTACTTTTACTCTAGAAATGTAATTTGAAAACTATTTTAGAATTAAAACTATTTTTTGGATTTTTACGGATTTTATTAAAATTAAAACTAATTTTTAACTTTTAAAACTAAATTAAAATACTAAAAATTATGAAAATTAAGGGAAAAATATGAAACTATTTTTATAAAATCTAAAATAACATAAGAGAATTTTCAAAACTATTTCTTTATTTTTCGATTATTTTCCTATTTTCTACTAATTTAAAACTATTTAAATCTAATTTAAATTGTGAAAATACCAAATAAAAGGGAAAAATAAGGAAAAATATTTTTTTGCTTTTATATTTTTCTTAAACTGGGAAAATTGAAAAATTATTTTTTGGAACTTTTTCTTAATTATTTTCAATAAAAGCTATTTAAAAGTGACTAAAAACTATTTTAAATTGAGAAAAATAGCAAACAGTGACCAAAAACTATGAAAAACTCAGGAAAATTCTAAAATATTATTCTAAAGCTATGAAAAATATAAAATCTATAGATTATGTGTAAGATATGAAGGCTGCAGTGTTAGCTGATTTGAAATAAGCACTTGAGAATAAGCAAACTAGCACAATAAGCCACCAAACTTCTTCAGAAGCTAAATTATACTATAACCACTCTAAATCAACTAACTACTGCTACTCCTAACCTCAAATAAGCAGTTTAACAAGATTAGATGCTAACTGATTTTTTTCTTCCCAAACAGGTTCTGACCCTCCTGTTTGAGCTTATCCACAGGCTTATCAGAGAAGCTGAAGTGAAAAACATATATGTGGTCTTCAAGACCACCCAGCAAACTACAAATGGACCAAATTTGAGACCCTAATAAGCTGTATTGAACCTTGTGCAGAGGCTGCAACATTTGAAGAAAACTAGTTTTGACATAGTTTTGACTTTTGAACAAAGTTGCTGATTTTGACTTATTTGAGATTTAGAGACAAATTTGTGACTGATTAAGCTAAAAGTGGATGTAATAAGACCCAAATAAGCTACCCTAACAGATTCTATACCTATCTGCAAGATTTTAGCAATTGGTTCCAACTGTTATGCATATTAGATCAGTTATGATGCAATTTTGACTTTATGAGATTTTGGATGCAATAAAAGGACTGAGATGTATGAACTAGACTTTAACAAGCTTAAAGCAACAAAACTATTCTAATGAATAAACCTCTATACTCTTACTAAATTGATTTAATCCAAACACTCTATATTGAACAAATAAGCAATCTCCTAAGCCAAAACACATCCTCAAAGCGATCCATGCTAAGTATCAAATCGAGATCTAAATATCACTATAATACCTAAATGATGCAAGATCTAACACTATAACTATCAAAATGATATAAGTTTACTTATGCGATTTGAGAAAGAAATAAACTCACAAAAGTCCAACGACAATGGTTTGCTTATGAAATCAATGGAATAGTACTCTATCAATCTCACCAAACACAACTCGGAATCAACCATATCCATGATCAAACCACAATTCTCGAACCAAATTGCAGACACCACTTTGACTTTTGTTGACCATATATTTTTTGAATATGAATGATTAAATACCACAAGTAAACAAAATAAGCTCATAAAAGCTATGGACAACTTATATGAGCTTATTACAATCTTAAAATACAGCTTATTGAGTTTTCAAATAGTGAAATGCAAGATAAAAATTAAACTTGAAAACTTTTATTAAAACTGAAATGAGAGTACAAAAAAAACTGAGATTACATAAAACTTTAAGAAAACATCACTTAACTACTGAAAAGCTTAAAATACAAGAAACTTAGACTAAATTTAAAGGAAAATAATACACGACTAAAATGGTGAGCCAAGAGGTCCTATTTATAGCCTTCAAAAGGTCTTGGATCCTTGAATGGAAGAGCCTAGAAGCAATCCTTAGCCACACAATCATCCCATTGTCACCATAGCCAATCACAGAGCTCCAATTCACCAAATGATGTGTTTCGGCCAATGAGGTTGCTCCATTTGTCCACGTTGGCATTCTATCTTGACAAGTCAGCTTCTAGAAGATCCTTGAGATGCTAAGTACGAGGTTGGGGTGGGTAATTGGTGGTAAATGTAAGTTGGTAAAACGGGCGTTTGGATTGGAGAAGAAGGAGTACTGTTTGGGCGCGTTTGGAATTGTTTATTGTTTTTCAAGTGGCTTTGACCGGGGCATGGGTGGGTTGACCTGGGTAAATAACGGGTAAATGGGTTATGTAACCGGGTTGGCTGGTATTAAACGTGGCAAGGTATTATGTTGTGGGTTGGATCATGTGTTTTGGGCCGAAGGTCTTTGATATTGGACTTAGGATTATTAAAGGATTGGATTTGGACTAGTAGAGTGATCCAAGAGCAACCATAGGGACCAAAGTTGTAAAAACTGAATTTTAAGGGACCAATCTTGTGCATTCTGAAAATTATATCAAGGACCATCTTTGCCAATCTTCAAATAAACCAAGGATGAATTTGCAACATTTGAATCTTCAAGGGTCAATTCTGTCAAATGCTCAAACTTGAGGGGCTGATCTTGACATATCCTCAAACTTGAATATATCTTCCAAAAATCATCCTCGAGAATAAAATCTTCATAAATGCACAATTTTGATCTTCCGGCTAGCTTAAGCTCTCTTGATCTCTCGTGCTCGGTTTACGTCGATTTGGTTCCTTTTTGTGTGTTTTACATATCCGTACACACAAGTACAAACTCAAGAAACCACAAATATTAGCAATAAATGGCTCTCTTTTGGTTATTTTGGGTCTATTTTGATGATGAAAAGGTATGTGTTTTAGCACATACCATACTCTAACAATATTAGGATTACAAAAACCTTGAAGCTAAACGACTGTATGTTTCACTATGTATTTTGTGTCTAACACAATGCCCAAGGACCTCCTTTTATACACCAGTGAGTCCTAACCGGCTTACAATATTTTCCTATGTATATCAAATTTTTTCTATACGTATCTAATACATATCTTGTATCAAAAGTTATCTCATACAAATCAAATAAGCAGTACTAACTAAAACGTCTAACAGTACTAACTTAAGCATCACAGTTGTAACTTTGACTCCAGCAGCAGTAACTTCATCAGCAGTCTTAACTTTGTTTTAGCAGTAGTAACTTGGCTCTGGTAGTCTTAACATTTACACCAGCAGTTGTAAACACTTAGCATATTTTCTTTGAAGTTCATGAGCAGCAGTATCTTTGTCTGAGCAACAATAATATTAACATAAGCATCAGTAATATAAACATGAACATTAGTAATACAAACACTAGTAAGAAGGCTTTTAATCCTAACAATCCTCCCTAAACTTGATATTCTTCTTCAAAATCATTAATTTTTATTCAAAGCTTCATTAACACCAAGAGGATGCTTCCAAACACTTCTTCACTTCTTAAGTTGTTGTATGATAAACCAGAGAAGCTCATAACTCATTTCACTACCATTTTTCAGATGAAGAGGAATCAGTTGATGAGCATGGATATACTCAGAAAAGCATCATCAATTTATGTGAGATGAAGAGGCTTTAAGAGAAACAGATGAAGAAAAAGCAAGAGTTGAAGCAGAACAAGCAAGGGTTCAAGCAGACAAGGAAAAGTTCTTTAGGCAAGAACAAGCTCATGATGAGTTGTTCAGGGTTGGAATTTGGGGTGGTAGAATTTGATTATGAAACAAATTAATCTATGTTGAACAAGTCCTCTAGTTTAATGTTTTTAATTTCGTACGTTTATGTAATGTTTTATTTAGCTATGTTTTATTTTTATTAATCGAAGTTTATGCAATGTTTTATTTCGTAATTTTTTTTTTTTGAATTTTCTCCTATTTCGCAACTTTTTTATTTTCGTAACTTTTTTATTTCGTATACAAATTTTGAAGTTTATTAATGAAAGGGTGCGTTTGGTATGTCGCTATGAATCACAATGGGTATGGGTGTTGGTATAGAGTCGAATGATAATGGAGAGTATGAAGAAACCACCCACACACATAAGATATGAAGAAACCTTCACATTTGTGTATCCTTATTCCATTGTGGTGGGCCCATAACCAACCAAACAACATTAATGACTTTCAAAGTCATAGACCCATACCCATACAGCCCAATCAAACGGGCCCTTAGTTTGTTTAAGTAAATGAAAAAGAAACACTAGTTAAGGTGCTAAATTGAAATATTAGAATAGTGGGTCTCAAAAGATGGTGTTGAGATGACGTTATGATAAGGGTTATTTTTTCGTGTTAATGTTAAAAATGATAAAGCTGATAGGACGCTGACATGACATAATTGTTTTTTCGATAACTTAAGTTATCATACCTAGCGCTCTTAGATCATATGTAGACTACTCTGAAATATATATATATCCACGTTCAACCTCTGTTTGGAATTTTCTTTTGTTATAGAAAAATTAACCTTTGTTCAATTCGATTTGAATACTTATATGTGCTTTTGCATACCTTAAGGCGACCGGTATCGTCTATTTGATCAACCCATCAAAAACTCGTCCCACCTCATTACGGGCCACCTCTTGCGACATTTCCTAGAATGAAAAACTAAAAATAAAATAGAAGTATGTTCTAAATAGGACCAAGTCGTCTGAGGATGTTTATGTGTGTGAGTATTTTGTTACTTGTGTATATCTATACTACATACTAATGCATTTAAGACTTTTTATAAAAAGAAGTCTTAAAATGTAAGTCTACTCATCTTACGATAATTAGTAATTCATACAATTAAATTCTACACTATAATAATTGCATTATAATGTACACTGATGATACATTAAAATTTAGTATTAAAATGGATGTTATAAACTTACAATAATACAAATTTATAATTGTAATTTTTATCATAAACATTCATGTTTTACAAAGTTCAAATGAGTACAAGTATTATCTATATTTGTATTAATATACTATACGGAAATTCATACACGCATCTACTCTTTTCGAACTATCAAACGGGTAAACCGTCAAATACTGACTCTCATTACATACCGCTTAAAAATCAAGGTACGAGAAAACTGAAATGTTGGGTACCGCCGCTGCTTTGCGCGGGTACTATGCTAGTTTGTATTTAAGTGTTATATGTTTTTCGTGGTATCTTTGGTCTCCTCATTACAATAAATTGATCATTAGTTTGTTGTAGAGAAAGAAAGTTGATATTACCGTGATGTCCTCGGTCCTGAGTTCACCACTACGGGTAGTCTAAGTCGCGGTATACTGTTGGAACTTGCCATGTTTTTATATCATTTTCAAGGACTTTGTAAACACGCTCATTTAGTTGTTATGTAAAACAACGTTAACCTTGATTAATATCAACCGTCGCTTATTTTATTTTTTCTGTGAACATCTGGTCGACTCAGTTGGTAGCACGAGTTGGCTAAGACATGAAATTATGAAAGTCATTGCAATATAATTAATTATGAAGCAAGTGATATTACATTATGAATGGAATATAGGCAAGTAGTAAGACAATATTTTGAACCATCTGATTATTTGCAAGATGAAGACATGAAATAAAAAACTTGGTTGTTATGACTTTGTCGACGCTATAATTTTTGTCCACACTGTATTTTAATATGCGTCTGACATGTAAAGCATAAAAATGCACACATAAATGCCAAAAATTCACATCGTTCAAATTATAATAGAACTATTTATGAAAGTTTTTAAATTGATTTGCACTTCCTTTTACCGAGACACCTTTTTAAGGTATATATGTCCATGAAGGCGGTGCCATGATAGAGCGGTGTAGGCGCAGATTCTTGCATAAAATTCACTTGAGTAATGTCGATTGATCAGAGAATTTTTTTTTGCCCTCATAAATAGGTAAATCGTATAACTAGGAAAAATTATCCAATAGTTGCATCATAGTAAAGTGGTTAAGGACATTTGCACTTTTGTGGAGATATAATGTTCGATTCTTGCGCTACTCTATAGTTTTGTGTATTTTTGTTATCCAACTTTTTATTTTTGCTTCAACTATTTGTGTTAATATCGATCAGAAAAAGCAAGTGTAGGAAAACACAATATTAACCAGTAAGAGATCTTGAATCTTAATCCAAGAACAACTTCTTTTATTCAACCAAAACTACAAAGATCAGTCAGTAACTGATCTCAATCAGAACAACCTCAAGAACCAGAAATACCACAAGAATCACAATTAGAACAACACCACACAATCCTTCCCACTGCTACTCAGGTGGAAGGCTATTGACTAATTATCAATAGTCTTTACAGTACAAACTTCCTCACAATCACTCTAAAGTAATCTCATAAACAACAAATACAAGTTTTGGTTGAGAGAAGATTTGATGCAATCTAATCTTTGAGACAGAATAATGGATGAGTTATGAAACCCTAAACGGGTTAAAGACTTTATATAGGCTTGACCAATACTTGACTTCAACTCTTCCAGAATAACACAAAGCACCCCTCCATCTTTCACCAACTTTCACTTTACCACCAAACTTCAATTAAGCTTAAAACTGAGAATACAGAAAGCACAAGATTAGTCGCTGATTGGTGCAAAACCGTCAAGTTTAATCACTCAAGCTAGCCACTTGTGAATGACCAACCGTAATAAACTTAAAACAGCTCAAACACCAAATGCAATTTAGATCGAGAGGAATATAATGGATTCTGGTCGTTAAGTCCACGGAGGATGACGGTGTTTAACACATCGGATGTCGAATAACCACTAAGGATAGTGATCGATAAGGATTTTGAGTTTATTTTATAAATTACAGGGGCTTAAAAGCAAATTAAAGGAAATTAAAAGATAAAAATTATTAAATAAACGCTATCACTATTTTTGAACTGATGTTTTTGATTTTATGTTTTTAAAACTTAAATTAAAACTACGTGACGTACACAAGAAAATGTAAAACTGAAGCAGTATTAATCCTAAAAATATGAAAATGATATTTTTACAAACCTAATGATAAAATAAAATTTTTAGAAAAAGAAAATTATTTTTATAACTATTTAATTAATTATTATTAATTAAAAACTATTTTTAACTATTTAATAATAACCTATAATAAAAGAAAATATGAATTAAAGCTAGAAAAATAAAATTATGAATTGGAAAAGTCTAAAATATCAAAGAGAATTTTCAAAACTATTTTGTATTTTTCGATTATTTTCTATTTTTATGAATTTTAAACTATTTAAAACTAATTATATTACTAAAATTACAAATTAAACTATGAAAAATCTGGAAAATTACTTTTTTTACTTTTTATATTTATCTTGACTTAAGAAAAATGAAAAATTATTTTTTTGAACTTTTTCTGATTTAATTGTATTAAAAGCTAATTAAATAATCCTAAAAGCTGCTTTTGATTAAGAAAAATAGCAAAGCTGTTATGGAAAATTATGAAAATTTCAGGAAAGTCTAATTTAATCTATAGAATCTAAGAAAATAGAAAACATGTGCTTGTTTGTGAGAAATTGAAACTGCAAACCAAGTGCTTATGAAATAAGCACTTAAATAAACCAAAGGGTACCAAATGGGAACCAATGAACACGAAGCTTTGTTATGCTAAAAATACTCAAAAGCAACAAGTCTCAACAAGCCTTAGCCTCTATAATGCTGATTAAACAGATTTGGATGATTTGGCAAAAGTGCCTAAATCGGTTGTGAAGGTACTACTTTCGACTTAAGCACAAGCTTCTCAATAAGTCGGATGTCAAAAGCAGTTGGAAACTATACTAGACACGCTAGCTTCCTTCAAACCAAAAGCGAGACCTAGACAAGCTCTCTTGAGCTTGGGACAAACTCTGCAATAAGTCGAGAAAATTTTGAGGTCGATCGAGTTGTGAGCAGAACAGCGAGCCACTGTTTGACAAGCTCTGTTGGAGCTTTTAGAAAATTACTAAAAATTTATAAAAATGACAATAAGTAAATAGACCAGCTGAACTTTTAAAAACCACAAATCTCACTTGATTTGAACTAGTAATGAACCTGTGAAAAATCACCTTGGGTTGGCAAAAAACTGGTTTTTCAATATTTTGACTTTTGACACAGTTGAGAAAAGTTGACCTTATTGAACTTTGCAACTGATTTTCTTGACTGATATTGATCTTAAATGGTGAAATAATACTACTACAATCTATGTCTATGAATTTTAAACTCAAAACAAGTTTTTGATTTGCCAATATCACAACAGTTAAAGAGTTAAAGACAGATTAGATGGATTTTGACTTTGGTGTTTTGCAGGCACAAAATGAGACAGATATGATTGCAAATAGACTTAACAAGCATGAACCAACAGATAACTACCACTGACTAAACCTCTAACACAGATTAAGCTATAAATCCAAACACCACTTTTGAAACTGTTATGAACTTTTAACTAAGCCAAATCTTGAATTAACTTATTCCATGATTAAACTAAATCTAACATCCTCATTATCATTAATTAGGCATGTTTAAACATTTGTTGACCACAAATTCAAACACAAACACAAAGCGCATAATCGACAAAAAAATGAAACCGAGGTTAAACTCACAAGTGTCCAAGCTGTTTGTGTTGCTTAATCCAAACCCATTACAACACTATACTAATCAAAACCAACCCAATCCATCTCGCAACACCATAAACCATTTCCATGACCAAATGATCTTGATTGACTTTTGTTGACCAACCATGAGTTGCTTGAAGCGCATTCCAAGCTTACAAAAAGCTATAATAAGCTCATGTAAGCTTGTTTAAACTAAGAAATAAGCTACTTGAAGCTTGGGTTTGAGATTTTGAAACTTAACTTTTGCAACAGGAAGCTGAAAACTTGAAATGTAAATGAAACTTGAATTAACACTTAAAAGCTTAGTACAATGACTTGTTAACTTAAGATTGATGTATTTAAACTGGAAATTACAAATTTGAAGCTAAGTTAAAACATTGATATTAAAAGCGAAATACATGAAAATTAAAATTAACTACGGCTTCTCTACTTTCTTCATTCTCTTTATGCATTAGACATCCTCCACGTGTCCTTACGAGAGTATCCCACTCTTTTTGGAGCCAATGGGTGAGTTTTGAGTGTGTTGGTCGTTTTTATCATTTTGGCGGGAAGCACTATATTTGACTGTAGCTCTGTGATAGCTAGTAGGGGGTGGCATTTAATGTAGTGGGTTTGTGATGATGGGGGGTGGAGGATTTGGTGAAAAGGTGATGGGAAGTGAGCTGAGAGTTGTAGGCAACAGCTGGGGAGGACAAACAGGAGGTGGCGGGTAAATAGGAGGGTTTGACTTAGGTTTGACTTGGGGTTCAAAACAGGCTAATGACTGGGGGGTCAAATGGGGTTATGACAAGGTCCAATTCATTTTTGACAAGGCTATGTTAGGTTTAATATGACAAGGACCAAGGCTGCAAATCTTCCAAACTTGAGGGGCCATTCCTGCCATTTTCTCAAAGTTAACACAAGGACTGAAATTGACAAACTTTAATAGTACAAGTACCATTTTTGACATTTTCAAATTCTCAAAGGACCATTTTTGCCAAATTTCAAAGTTCAGGGACTTAAGTTGTAAATTTGCAATTTTAAATTTCAAGGACCAATTTTGACAACTTAGGAATCCCTAGGGACTTAAAATGATATTTTTCTTTATTTAGATTTACCAGGGACTGTTTTTGACAACTTTTGAAACTTGGGGGACTAAAACTGCCAATTATGCAAACTTGATACGTTTTCACCAGATTTTGATATTTTGCATTTAAAACACATAAAACACTTATTTGTGATATTTTTATCATTTTGATGCATTTCAGTGTTTTCGGATGTTTTGCGATCTAATTTAGTACAAAAATGATGAGTATTTACACACTCATCGGTCCACGAGAATATATGTTTCAGTTTGAGGTACATTTCAACATCCCCCCTTAACTCAAACCTAAAACACATCAAAAAGACCAAGTCTAGAAACCAGTTTCTCATGTTGCAGCTTATCTAGTCATTTGGTAAAAATGTCATCTGTTTGATTAACAGACTGAACTTTTTCAGTTTTTATAACTCCAGCCAAAATCTTTTCTCTTACAAAATGTAAATCAATTTCCAAATGTTTAGTTCTTTCATGAAAGAAAGGATTAGAAGCAATTTTAATTGCAGCCTGGCTATCACAAAATAGTTTGACTGGCAAAAAATGTTCCCAGTTTAAGTCTTTCAAAAATTTCAAGACCCAAACAATTTCTGAAGTAGCAGAGGCCATTGCTCTATACTCAGCCTCTGCACTAGACTTAGAAAGGGTGTTTTGTTTTTTACTTTTCCATGAAACAAGTGAACCATTAAGAAAAATACAAAATCCTGTAACTGATCTCCTAGTAACAACACACTTGGCCCAGTCTGCATCCACATAAGTCTCAAGATCTTCAAAAGAGCTTTTAACAATATGAATTCCTCTACCAGGAGAACCCTTTAGATATCTTAAAACTTTAAATGCTATTTTAAGATGAGACTTAAGTGGTTTATGCATGAACTGACTTAAACAATGTACAACATATGATATATCAGGCCTAGTGTGTGTTAAGTAGATCAGTTTTCCAATCAGTTTTTGATACTCAGTTATGTTTTCTAGTACAGGATCAGAAGTAGTAGGTTTATTAGAAATAGAAACACTTTGTTCAAAAGGAAAAGCAGATGGCTTACAAGCTAGTAAACCAAATTCAGAAAGTAAGTCTAAACAATACTTTCTTTGAATTAAACATAAACCCTTATCAGTTTCAATTACTTCAATTCCCAAGAAATACTTAAGTTTACCCAAATCTTTAATATGGAATTTAGACTTAAGAAACACTTTAAAACTTTCAATCTTAACCAAGTTATTACCAGTGACAATAATATCATCAACATACACAAGTAAAGCAACAATATTACCTGAATCATTCTTGATAAACAAGGAATAATCACTTTTATTTTGTATGAAACCATTCTCAAGCAAAGCACTGGTTAACTTAGCATTCCACTGTCTGGGTGCTTGTTTTAGACCATATAAAGATTTTTTCAGTCTACAAACTCTCTTATCATTAGCATTAAACAAACCATCAGGCAAAGACATACAGACAATTTCATGTAAATCACCATACAGAAAGGCATTATTGATATCAAGCTGAAATATAGGGCAATTTTGTTGAACAGCTAAATTAATGAGACATCTAACTGTAACAATCTTCATAATTGGTGAAAATGTTTCATCAAAATCAACCCCTTCTTTTTTTTAAAGACCTTAGCTACAAGTCTAGCTTTATATCTATCTACCTCACCATTTGATTTATATTTTATCTTAAAAACCCATTTACTGCTTCCCAATAATTTTTAGGCTCAAAACTTTTATTCAGTTCAATAACAAAGCATAGAGTATCATTTTTGAGTTTAGCATAAGTCACAAACTTTTCAAGACCAAATTTTACTTTAGAATCAACAATATAATCATTATATTTGTTAGGAAAGTTTGATGTTCTACCAATTCTTCTTAAAGAAGACTGGCCATTATTATGCGATCCAACTTCTGTTGCTTGTTCAGGAGAGGAACTAAAGTCACCCTCAGAAGCACTCACATCACTTGGTGTTGCAGCCCTCTCACCAACATTGGTAGCCTCATTGGAACCAGGAGAATGCCCCAATTCATTCTCCTTTGGTCAATTGTTGGGCCATCCAAATGCTGGGAGTAGCTGCCATCACCCAAATGATGATCACTTTAATTAATATTACCCATATGGGTACCTTTTAGCTCATTGTCATCATTGAGTGTGTCAGAGTCTTCACTAGCAATTTCATCAAAGAAATTAACATGGTTTAGACTCTGACTAAGAGGGTCAGGAGCAGCAGCAGAGTTTTTAATCTTGAAAGGAAAAACTTTTTCAAAAAATTTTACATCTCTAGATAAGACAAACTGTTTCCTTTCAAGACTATAAAGCTTGTAGCCTTTTTGAAAATTAGAATACCCAACCAAAACACATTTTTCTGCTCTACTACTAAACTTATCATGACTGGTAAGAATAGTAGCAAAACATAAACAACCAAAAATTCTTAAGTGATTTAGATCAAGATTTCTTTTAAAAACAAGATTAAAGGGAGACTCTCCATTCAGCACTCAGAAAGGCAATTTGTTAATCAAATAAGTGGCAGTTAGAACACATTTAGACCACAAAAATAGAGGTAATCCCCCCTGAAACATAAGGGATCTAGCCACATTTAAAAGATGCCTATTTTTCCTCTCTACAACCCCATTCTGTTGAGGAGTATAAGCACAAGATGTTTGATGCACAATGCCTTTATCTTCACTGAATTTATTAAACTGATTATTAACAAACTCATTTCCATTGTCACTTCTAAAAATCTTAACACATTTCTCAAACTGTGTTTTAATCAGATTATAAAAAATTTGAATACAATCAAACACCTCATGCTTATATTTAAGCAGATAAACCCAAACAGCCCTGGTGAAATCATCCACAATAGTTAGAAAAAATATGTGGCCTTCTTTACTTTTAACTCTATAAGGACCCCAAAGATCAAGGTGAACAATATCACCAAGATCTGTGGTTTTATGGTCACTTAAAGGAAAAGACTCTCTAGTTTGTTTAGCCTTTAGACAAATTTCACAAGGTTCAATTTCATTTTTATTTTCATAAAAGATTTCACCTTTTAAAACAGACAAGACCTTATCAGAGGGGTGACCAAGCCTGCAATGCCATAAGTCTTTGGTCAAATTACAGGTAGGACTAGAATTCTCAAATCCTAGGTCAAGACCTTGATTTCCATCAAAGTAATACAATCCATCCTTTTGTTTACCAATCCTAGCACATTCATTCCCTCAAATCACGGGTAAAACATAACATGTGACTCATCAAATGCAATAACAAACTTGTTGTCTCTAGCCACTTTATGAAAAGACATTAGACTAACACGATGCAGGAACAACGACACATCATATAATGTTAAATGTTTAGTTAGAATCATATTGCCAACCTTAGTGATTAAAGCCTCGGTCCCATTGGGATGAGAAACTTTAATTCAAGTTTGAAATGTCAATCACATTAACTAAGCATTTATCAAGATATGTAAGATCTTGGTTAGCACCGAATCAACAATAAGTCCATTGCAACAAGTGCGACCTAAACTTACTATTATTACGAAAAACCTTTTAAAATTTTGATTAAAGAACTTGCTATTGTTTAAAACAATACCTGCCATATTGTGATGTACTCCTTTTCCCATTTCCATCAACATTATTAGAATTTTCTTTAATCAAATAAATCAGTTTAGAAATCTGGTCATCTGAAAAAGTAGAAGTGGAACTAGAGCCAACAGAGTTGTTATTATTTATAAACCTTTTGTTAAAGTTCTGAGCACCCTGATTATTATTACTGTATTAGTCCTTTTATTCTTCCCAAAACCAGCAGGGTACCCAATGAGCTTAAAGCATCTATCAGCAGTATGTCCATTAAAGCCACAGTGTTCACAAACAAAGACAGGACCACCAGAAGTCCTTCTATTATCATTAGACCTAGTGGTATTATTTTGCCTGGAGTAATTACCAGAAGATGGGGGCCTCTGAGAATTAACTCTATTGGGCACACTAGAGTTAAACACAGTTGACTAAGACCTGTTAGAAGTCCCGCCAACTGAACCAGTAACCACAGATCTGTGAGATTCCTCACTAGAAATAATGGTAAATGCCCCTTTCACATCAGGGAGAGGATCTCTAGATAACACATTACTCCTTATTTGCATATAAGAATCATCCAAACCCATTAAAAAATTGCATGAGTTTCATTAACTGGTTATGTTTTTTAAAATCATCAGCAGCATGACAAGTGCACCTAGGCAACTGTATCAAAGCATCAAATTGTTTCCACAAAGTGCTCAGTTTATTAAAGTATTCAGCAATAGAACAACCATTTTGAGACAAAGAATTGATTTTATGATGCAGATTAAAAGTAACGGAACCATCAACTCTATCAAAAGTTTTTTTTAATTCAGTCCACACATCAGAAGCTCTTTTAGAAAAAAATTGACCCAAAAACAACTCTTCTGATATAAAGTTCAAAATCTAACCTAACACAACATCATTAACCCTGTCCCATTGTCTACCTAAGACTTCATCAACATGTGATCTTTTGCAAGTACCATCAATAAAACCAGTTTTATTTCTACCCTCAAGGGCCAACAACATAGCACAAGACCACACATTATAATTTTCAGTCCCCTTTAGTTTAATAGAAACAACAGTCAAGGTAGCTGAATCATTAGGATGCAAATGAAGAGGGTGACTAAGATCAAGTTTACTAATAAGATTAACAGGAACATTATCCTCATCATTATCAGAATCATGAACAGAATTATCATCAGAATTATGCAAATACATAATGAATAAACCAAGAATTACACAAACACTCAAGAAAGGTCAAGAAGGTAGTTCCCAGGTTTTCCTTGCCACTCAGGGTGGTAGGTCAAGGGCGCAAACAAGCACACAAACAAGACAAAAAAACAACAAAGAACCCTAACACTACAATCAACCAATCTCAACTTCCAAAATCCCAAATCCTATCCTCCAGCAATCTAATGCAAGAAAATAAAACATAATTTAAAAGAGAGAGCGTGAGAGGTGTTACAGAGCACGCAAAGATCCAATAAGCAGCGGAACAAGAACCCAGGTTATGATCTTGATTCTCTTAGTCAAGAATCACAACCCAAACAATATCAATAACCCAGAATCAATCGAATCTCCAAACCCTAATTTTCAAGAATTAGGGAAACAGCCAAAGAACCACCAAGATTTACCAGAATCGCCAGTAAATCAACCAAGAACACTTAACCAACCACCAATCGAAGCCAGAGATCAAAATCCCCAAAAGTAACCAAACCTTAATTTTTCAAAAATTAGGCGTTTTGTAACACAATCAAGAACCAGCCAATTAGAGTCAAAAGAACCCAATTAACCACGGTTAATTGAATTGAATCAAGTCAATTTTAAAAAACCCCCAAATTTTTCGAAACCCTAATTTTTCCAAAATCAAGATTAGAGCAAGATTCAACAGCCTTGCTCTGATACCATGTAGGAAAACACAATATTAACCAGTAACAGATCTTGAATCTTAATCCAAGAACAACTTCTTTTATTCAACCAAAACTACTGTTGGAATCACTCCTAAACCTTAATTCAAGTGTTAGTTACTCATATGTAATAGGTAACTTAATATGGCCTTTATGTTTGTTTTAGGTCAAGCTTATGTAGAAGGCCCATAAGCTTAGGCCCATGTCCAATAAGGAAAAGGGAAGGAGTGGGAGTGTTGCCCTAGCTCCTTGCCTATAAATAGTCTTGTATAACCCTCACTTGAGGGTTGGTTGTTCAATTTATTCCTTTCACTCATATCCTATGCATAACCGGTCATAAGCATATCGTGTGTGTGTGTTTGGTTTATTGTTCAATCGCCTTTATCTCTTTCTATTAAGCTTGTGTTGTAAAACTAGTGACCTAACAGTGGTATCAATCGCCAACTAGTTGGGTGAATCGTTATTGCTTTTGAAGTAAGTTTTGGTCTTCTGCGTAAAGGTAACGTGATCTTTGGTTCGCTTAAAAACTCGTTTTTACACTTTTAATCCAAGATTCTTGTACTTTCAACGTTTTAAGGTGTTAAAATACTTGTTTTTGGCAAAAGTTTCAAACTTTACGTGTGGATCTCGTTTTAAGCTTGTTTTGAGCGAGGGTGTAAACCTCACGCGTAACCGCTTTGAGAGCTTTGGATCATCAAGTTTCACACTTTTGTGTCATTTTGGTGTTATTGAAGCTATTTCATCACACAAAACCGGTTTAGAAACATCTTTGGACATAATCAATTTTATGAGTAATCCTACGCGTAGCAAAACCATAAAACTACGCGTAAGTTATTCCTTGGTTTGATCTTCGTTTTCGTGGTTTACTCCGTGTTTTCTTGCTTGGATAAGCCCGAAAATCGTCGACTTTGGATATCTTTTCACCGTGATAGTGTAAAAGATCATTTGAGCAAAACCCTAAACTTACGCATAAGCATAAAGCTTACGCGTGAGAATCCTCGCATAAGATTCATCTTACGCTAAGCCTAGTCTTACGCATAAGGTAATCCTACGCCTAACTTTCTCGCCTAACTTTGTGTCTCGCATAACTTTAGTGCATTTACCCTACTTACGCGTAAGCTAAAACTACTCGTAACTCTCTTTGTTACGCGTAACTTTGGTGTTTTACGCATAAGTCCTACTTGGTTTCTTGTGATTTCTACGCCTAAGGACACTTCATCAATAAAGGTTCATTCGACTACAAAGATCCATTTTTACCAACACAAGTTTTCAACATGTCACAACCACCATACTCTAACTATTTCCCTTACACTTATTCTCAACGACAACAACAACTAAGTCCACAACATCAACAATGGAATCAACAACAAGCAATTTATCAACAACAATTTAATCAACAACATACTCCACAACTTGGTGCAATTCCACCACCTCAAATGGTTCAAACACCGCCAAGTCTTCAAGTTCAACCCTACACAAATGAATTCAATCAACATCCATCAAGGAACACTATGAAGGAACCCACTTGGTTTGCAAAGATGTGTGAAGCTTTAAGCAGCCAACAATCAATTCATGAGGTTTGGATCACTGATAGACCTCTAATGCTCACTCCGAAACTACGATCAATGGGTGATAAGGTTCTTTAGGTTTTGTGATCCGAAGAAGCCACATGGAAAGTTCTTAAAGAAGGTTATCTTGGAAGGTCCATTTGAGATGCCTAATGTCATTGTGCCGGATATCCTAATGCTAATCCACCAAGATGAACAATCAAACATTGCTATCATTGCGGACTTGAATCCGAAGAACTTCTACACTATGAAGTCGATGAGCTTGCAATGCAATATATCCTTTTAGGATTACCAACCCAAATTCTTGAAGTGTTGATGCTCAAAAGATCGCAAAGAAAATGTGGGAACACATTCATCTACTTATGGAAGGATCTCGCACTCAATCGGGAGGATATGGAATCCAAAATTTACTTGGCTTATGAATACTTCATGATTGAACACGGAGAGACACTAGAGTCTTATCATCATCGATTCTCGACATCATCAATGATTTGGATAAACACAACATCATCATGCCAAAATTGCGATTAATACTAAGTTCTGAGTAGTCTTGGTCCCGAATGTGAGAAGTATGTCATTTTTCTCCGCTGCGAAGAACATGCATCATTCTACATATGGATTGTTGTACGATTACTTGAAGCCTCATGAAAAGGAAGTTGATAGGGAAAGGATTCTCCGTACTCAACTTGCTTCAACGACAACTCCGGAAAATCAACAACTTGCCTTGTATGCTCAAAACAGTTATCCTCCTCAACAAGCAACTCAACCAACTGCCTCAGTCACACCAAACGATCAATCATAGCAACCTCAACAAAATCAATTGGTTCCTTACAACAACAACAATGATCAAGCACTTCATAGTCAAACTAATGAGGAATCCGATCCGTTCGAAGCATTGCAACAAGGATTTGTTATGATTGCTAATGCTTTTAGCCGTTATACCAACAAATCCAACAATCGTATTCGTTCCTCATCTAATGCACGAAATCAGTTGTGAACAATGGATGAGTTGAAGTTCGAATCGTGGTTATGGTCATCGGATGGGCGATGGTCAGCGGTTTAATGCTATGGGTAGGAATAACGCCAGAGCTCAAGTGGTGGAACAGGAAATGCTCGAATGGGTTGAATGGTCTTCGATGCTACAACCGCAATGAGAAGAGAAACTGGCTAATGCATGCCCAAAGCCGAGGACTAAGGGCGGTGCTTATTTCAAAGAGGCTCTTCTCTTGGCTCTTAAGGATGAAGTCGGTGGAACTCTCACAAACAAAGAACGAGTTTTATGGCGATGCGAGACTCGGATGATGATATGGAGGACTTGCGAGCCAATGCAATGTATATGTTGATGGCTAATATGCATGAGTTACACATGAGTGACACAGCCCAATGTATGACATCGATGGCTTGTCTCGGTGCACCGAACAAACCATATTTATCATCGATCTAATATCTCCGCCAACATCCGAATCAAGCAAGGCTCGAATGTTCAAATGAGTCATTTACATCTCATTCGACGATTTTCAAATACACCACAGTTACATTTGACGATCAAGATGACCTTATGGTTTCCATTGATAATCAAATTGACTCGTGGTTATACTTGAGGATCTAAATAATGATCATGTTGTTACTCCCGTTGAACAAGCGAAATTTTGCCTCATCCGGATCTTGCTCTTTACTTAAGGACCAAAGAATCCCAAATTGAAGAATGTTGTGCATTAAATCGGACCTTAAAAAGTAAAATGCACCGTTAACCAAGGATTTTGAATGTTTACAAAAGCAACTCAACTTTTTCAAAACTCAAGAAAAACGTGAAAAGGTTTTGAAGCGACCTTTACTAAATCTCATGCCGCTCAAGAATGCTTTATTGTCGAACTAGAACAATCTGAAACATGAACATAAAAGCAAATTAATGCTCTTACCTTGGAAAATCAAAAAGCTAAGGTCGAAATGTTAACTTGCCAAAACATTTCTCTGCATACAAAAAGCATTCCACGAACGAATAGATGATCATCTTGAAGAAATTATCGACACCAACGCAAACTTAAAGAGTTTAAAACTATTGTTTACAAACATGGTGAGTCAATGAATGACTATTGAAAAGTTTACTTTAAAACTCAATCCAAATGGATATGGACTGAATCTTGCAGATTACAAACCTAAGCCTTCAACCAAAGCATTCAAACCAAATCCTAAAGTTTCCAGTGCAGAATATAAAATTGATAATTCTGTTATGAGTGTTGATGAGTGTGTAAATACTCATCATTTTTGTACAATATAAACGTAAAATCATCCGAAAACACTCAAAATGCATCAAAATGATGAAAATATCACAAATCGGTGTTTTATGTGTTTTAAATGCAAAATATCAAAATCGGATGAAAAACATATCAAATTTGCAAAATTGCGCTTTAGTCCCCAGTGTTTCAAAAGTTGTCAAAAAGCAGGTCCCGAGCACATAATTTCAAAAGAAAAATCACCAAAGGTCCTTTTAAAATCAAAAGTTGTCAAATTTAGTCCTTTGGTGAAAAATATAAAAGTTTGAGAAAATTACAAGTTTAGTCCTTCAACTTTGAAAATTGGCAAAATGGCCCCGGAAAATGGCAAATGGCAAGTTTGGTCCTTATACTTTTGAAGGTTGTCACTTGTGGTCCCTTGAATAACTTTTCGAATTAGCGCCTTGGCCCTTGATTTTTCGAAATTACATAACAAGTCCTCTAATTATTAAACCTTAAACCTATTTTGGACCCCCGCCTAACCTTTGACCCCAACCAAATTGCATTGTGACCCCCTTCTATTATTAACCCTTGGGTCAAATGTCCGGTCAAACCACCATGGCGCCAAAGTCTCACCATCTCAACCGCTTTCTCAGAATTAATCCAACTCCATCCCCCTCCTCCATTCCACTCCACCATGTCCCCCCACCTCCAACTAACATCCAAACTTCATTTAATGCATCTCCCCCTCCTCACTCAACCTCAATTGTCAAAAGCAAGATTTGGCGCCAAAATCCGTTTGAAGGGCCAAGATCATATTAAAGCCATCCAATGGCTGAGGATTGGTGGGAATTCATCAGAAGAGAGAGAGAATGAGTTTGGATATAAAAAAAAAGGCAAATGGAGCTAGAAAAGGAGAGTCTGCTAGTTTTTATTTTTTCTTTAATGTCGTTTTGTATCTTAAAGCTTTAGTTCAGTATGAAACCTGTAACCTTTTGTTAAATTGTATCAACTTTAAGTATTTAAATGTATTGAAATTCATTCCAAGTACCAATTTCAGTTTATTGTTACAATTCTCAGTTTATGTCCACTGTTGCAAATTTCCAAGTCTAAGTCTTGTATACAAGCTTCAAACATCTCATTTCTCAGTTCTAATAAGCTTATACAAGCTTATAATAGCTTTTTATAAGCTTAAATTCAAGTTTTAAGCATATTTGGATATTGGTCAAAGAAAGTCAAACAGGGTCAATTTGGTAATGGAGATGGTCAATGGGTGAAGCAGAGCTGGATGTGGGTTGATTTAGGTCTAGTGGGTTGATATAAATAGGTTAGGGATCCTTTGGTTACTGTTTTCAAGCCATAGTGGCTAGGGACTCTTGTAAGTAAATTTCAAATTTCTTTGTATTATCTGAATTTGTAGTTAAAACTGGTTCTATTCTGTTTAAAAAGATGTATTTAGGGTACAGAGACTTAGCTTGATCACTGATACAAGTTTGGTCAGGGTTTAGCTCAGTTTCATTTTCAAAACAGTTGATTAAGGAGTGTTTGGTTTTGTTGTTTAAACTGAGTTTAAAGGTTGTGTAGTGGTTGTTTCTAGTTGGTTCATGCTTGCTTAGCTCTAAACACTTCATATCTGTCTTACTTGTGTTCCTGTAATCCAAAAAAGTCAAAATCCATATCATTTGCATCCAACAGGTTTACTGTTGGATTTTTGAAGAGCAAATCACTTATTTTGTGTTTAAAAGTCATAAACAAAGCTTGCAGAAGCTTCATCTCATCATTCAAAAATTTAGCTTAAAACTCAAAAAAAGTCAAAGTTTCATTATTTCTTCAAAAGTCAAATTGCAAAAACCTGCTTTTATAGCCAACCGCAAGGATTTTTCACATCTTCATTTTAAGCCATTTTCGATAAGACTTGGCATTTCGAAACTTCGCTTGGTGTTCTTGCTTATCACCATTTTAGCATAATTTTACAAATCTCTTAAAAGCTTCAAACAAGCTTCTCTTTGGTGTCAAATGCCCCGCTCACGAGCTTATGATACATCGAGTGTTTCTCGGTTTATTGCGAGGTTGCACAGAGCTCCTCCTAGCTCACCTTGGTCTGGTTTTAGCTCATAAACTCGGGCCAGTCTAGTTTAGGTCTTCATAATTGGTTTTTGGTTTGTAGCTTATTTGAGTGCTTATTCTTGGGCTTAAAGTAGCTACTGTAATCCGATTTTAGAAAAGCTCAAACATCAAATATGTGCTTGATTGCAATTCTGTGGTATTAGCTTGTTGATTCCTGTTGCATTTTAGTTCTTTTAGCATATTTAAGCTTCTGTTAACAGTTGGTACTTGTTAGTCTTCATTTAGCTTATTCAAGTGCTTATTTATAAGCACTTGATTCATCAGTTTCTAATTTCTATACACAAGCCCTTGTTTTTCCAATTTTCCTAGCTTCCTTATATTATTTTAGAGTTTTCCTGAAATTTTCAGATTTTTCTAAGTTGTTTTGCTATTTTTCTTAATTTAAATTAGTTTTAAGCATTTTAAATAGCTTTTAATACAAAAATTAAGAAAAGGTTCAAAAAATAATTTTCAATTTTCTTAAGTTTAGATAAATATAAAAGTAAAAAAAGTAATTTTCCAGATTTTTCATAGTTTATTTGGTAATTTTTAGTAATTTAATTAGTTTTTAATAGTTTTTAATTCCTAGAAAATAGAAAAATAATCAGAAAAATACAAAAATAGTTTTGAAAATTCTAGTTTGTTATTTTAGACTTTTCCATTTCATAATTTTATTTTTCTAGCTTTATTTCCTATTTTCTTGTATTTTAGGTAATTATTAAATAGTTAAAATTAGTTTTTAATTAATAATAATTAGCTAATTAGTTATAAAAATAATTTTCTTTTTCTAAATATTTTCTTTTATCATTAGGTTTGTAAAAATATCATTTTCATATTTTTAGGGTTAATATTGTGTAAGTTTCACTTTTTAATTTGTACGTCACGTAGATTTTTATTTCAGATTTGTAAAAACATAAAAACAAAAACATCATTTTGCAAATAGTGATAGCGTTTATTTAATAGATTTTATCTTTTCTTAATTTCCTTTAATTTGCATTTAAGCCGTTGTAATTTGTTGGCTTTTTCAGTAGTTATAATATCATTCAAATCCTTTTCATTCAATTTCCGATCACTTTACGTTTGATAATTCATCGCATAGCTCGATGGGACATAACGACCGGGAGACTCTATACTCCTCGGATCTTCATTGCATTCGCTCCTCGAGCCGCTTTAAGCTTGTTACGGTGCGCCATTCACAAGTGGCGGGCTTGTGTGATAAAGCTCGATCGTTCGGGAGCGCATCAAGTGTTGTCAATATCATCGTCAAGAGGAATTAGATCTCAGAAACCCTAAAAATACGAAAAATGTTAAAAGACTAATTTACCCTTTAAAATCAAAATTTATAAAATACGTAAAATATATATATACGTTCATTAAAAGAGATTTAAAATCTAACTTATAATAATTACTTTAAATAAAAAAAAAAAACTAATGTGTATAATAGGTAATTGACGTTTGGTACTACGAAAAAATGAAGTCACTCGTACAAACTTAGGGCATCATTTCTTTCTTTTTGTGAACCGAATACCAAACATCAGTTGGGCTTCGTTTGTTTTCTTTGTGATCCGATTGTTTTTCCCCAAGTCTTGAGGTCGATGGGTTGTTGAGCCCATGATCTCCGGTTGGGCTTTTGAGCCGAGAACCACACACTAAAACCCATGAACCGATCGGGTATATACCTATAAATACAAAGACAAAACACAAATTTTAAAACCCTAGCTCAAAAAGGTCTCGGCAAAAACCTTACTCCTTTTGTTTTCCGATCGGTGCAACGCAAACCTCAAACTTGATACCCTAGTTTCACAAGGTCACGGCACGAAGACGTTTTCTTTTCTTTCTCTAACCGATCGGCTGCTCATTCCCTTTTGGATCGGTGTGCGTGTGACTCGAGCTAACAAAGGTATAACCTTCTTCCTTCGTCTCTATTATACGTCACATACAAATATTAAACCTTTAAAGATGTGAACCGAACCATATGAATGAAACGTTAAAACTTGTGTAAACGTGAGGTATGATTAACGTGAACCACATGGGAAAAGTCAAGCCACATCATATATATATATATATATATATATATATATATATATATATATATATATATATATATATATATATATATATATATTGGTCGTGTATATTAAAACAAGCATGTTAACGAAACACATGAGTTAACCGAACCTTACTAATGAAATATGTGAGCCTTGTCGTGTAAGTATGTTATGTATTCATGTTTCCGAAACCTATATGAATGTGTGTCGATCAATGTATATAAGCCAAGTAACAAGTAGAGTAAATATTGTCACATAAAATCATAAAGTTGACGTATGATGGGTAGGAGTTAACGCATGGTTAAGTCATGAAAGTGTTGCGAATATATGCATGAACCATGTGTCTTATTGGTCACGTTAAGGGTTATGAGCCGATATGTAAGTATCACGTTAACTTTATGATGTAGTTTTGTTTGTGTTGATCTGCATGCATGGTTTTCCTAACGTAAGTCGACTTAAATAGGTTAAGTAACATGTGTGTGTGTCAATTTGTTTATGAGTCGCGAATAACGTAGGTTAAGTTGGAGTTTGCATGTGTGAACGTATATATTGAAGCAAGGGGAAAGGGTAAATCTTTGGTCTCGTTAACATGGTTTAAATGGGTCGACGTGGTGTGGGATTATTTGTGTAAACGCATGCATGAGTTGTGGCTCATTTTCTGTTCGGTTTTTCCCACGTTCTAGCCAAAGAGATGGGTCATTAAAATCCGTAGCACGTAAATTAAATACTCGTTAATATGGTACTAAAAGTTTGGGAAAACCCTAGGTCATAAATAGTAGTCGATTAGGGTTAAAAGTTGGGTGTGTTGGTTCGTTATATCATGTGAGAGTAGTAAGTTTTGAGGTCATTAATAATGGTTGGTCAAGCGTATAACGAGCTAGTACCAAGTGTGTTTGTAAACATGCGTGAGTTATGATTTTATGCAAGGAGTCAAGTATCATGAATTAAAGTATTGTATGCATGGTCTCATTAAGGTTGTGTTCGAACAATGTTACGTGTGAGTCTTGGTTAATCATGTAAGTTATGAAGGCTTGTGTAAACTATTTTGAAAGAGAGTCCTAAAATCTGTTCTTGACATTTATAAACCCTATACTTTGAAAGATGACCATATAAGCCTCAAATAAGATATTTATCATATTAAACCCTTAAGTTTACCATTTATCATTTGTAACACAAAAGTTTGGCTAATTAATGATTAAGACTCTAAAATTTCGTAATTTCGTCCGTCACTAAGAATAAGAATATACTTATAACTCTAAGAGTGTGAATGCGATAAATCCGTTATAACTTAATGATGCTAACAAGTACTAAATAAATCATAATCTGTGTAGATTCGTTGAAGGAGACGCGACGTTATATCTTCGTGATTCACTCATTCGCTTGCTTTTCTCTCATTTGCTTTAAGGCATGATATTCGACCTTTTCAAGAAAGGTTCCTTATGACGCTTTTCGTTAGCTTTTCTATTTCAATTATTAGGGTTTCCTATGCCATTGCTATGAACCCTTTCTGATTGTTTGATCTGTTGCTTGTTTGAAACACCTGTTTTATTGAATCATGCAATATCTGATTTGAACGTTATGTTAGAAGGACTTTGATATGCACATTTGTTGAACCTTGCTATATTTGATTATGAACTTCTGAATTGTGAACCTTTGGTTATGAAACTGTGATTATGAAAGTATGATATGTGCCTACGACATAAACGTCGACTCACCGAACCTTTGAACATGAACCTTATGATATGAATTATCGATATGTTAATCTGTTGACCTTTGTGCTTGATTATGATCGTGTTATTTATGATAACTGCTTGACCTAAGTTAGTTTGACACCCGAGCCAAATATTTCACTAGTCATGGGGTTCCATGTCCGTGTCGTTGATGCACCTCGACATGACTCTAGGGCGAGAGTGATGTTCGCCACGCCCCTTTCTGTTATCTCTTTATTGTTAGTATGGCCACTATCCGTCTGCATTGGGCGTATGGATGCATCCTAGATCCGATCCGTTATTTGATATGTTTTCTAGTGAATGATGTCGTGTGCACACGCGCCTTCACAAAATTCGGGAGCTAGCTACTCCAATTATTTTCTGAGGTTACTTTCTGAATAAGTAGTTATTTCTGATATGATAAGTTCTGGGCTCGTGGTAGTTAACTAAATCCTTATCTGTTATGTCTGTGTTAAGTATTCTGTTTATGATTCGGTATTTTCAAGTGTTTATATTTATGTATTTGGTTTATTATATGTTATTGTATGTGTTTATGCTCTTATATGATTATGTAACTACCGTATGCCATGCTAGGATATGATTAATATGTTTAAATATTATTCGTATGTTGTCATCTGATGTTATGTTAGTTTATCGTTATGTGAATTCGTTGATCTGTGAGATGAATGTGCTAGTGTGAAATTGAGTATCCTGAAAGTTTAGTAAGTATGATTGTTCAGTTAATTTTGTAAACTTTGCCTATTCGTTAGTTATCTGTTTGCTTATGATTGATCTGCTATGTTTAGACTTTGCTTATATTAAGATTTGATCTGGGAAATGGTTTAATTATGATATCTGTTTTGATAATTTGCTAATTTCTATGCTATGTCTTTTGCTTATTTAGTTATAGTTTTCCTACTATGTTTTCTATTTGCATGTGTGACTGCCATGATTTGACTGCTATTTCCGCTGCTAGAATATTGGATTAAGTGTGTTAAATGTAGATTAATTGACTTGTATGAATGTTATGTTTACTTTCTAGAAATTGTTTCCGATAGCCTTTAGACTTTTCGTTTGGCTTATACGTACTCTATTTGCTTGATGTGTTTGTGTTTGTGTTATTAATGTGCTATGTGTTGTTCTTATCTGTCATTTGTTTCTTTCGGATTTCTGTATATTTGTGCTTCCGCATAATCCTCAATGATTCGTCATTCTCATTTCGTTGTGATTTCGTTATTTGTATCTTGTTCTGTTTTAGCTTTTGTTTTGTTATATCTGCTCACCGGCTTTGTAAGCTCACCGCATTTTCTTTTCCCGGCGGTATTAAGCATTCAAGATGAGCTTATGGGATAGTGATCCGGATTGAGAGTAGAGATGAGAGCAAGATTTGAAAATAGGGATCTTAGATTTATTTTGATTATTAAGTTATTTATACTTTCTTTTGTAAGTTTTGTAAAGGCTTCCGCTATTGTATAGTACTTAAGGTTCGATATGAAACCGTATTTGTGATATCTTTACCCTTTTAGGGTTGGGGTGTTATAATTTATGGTATCGAGCTCTAGGTTTTAGGACCCTTAGAGCTTAGGCTATGACCGTGAGGATTGGGTAGACATTAGGTTTCCGTCTGCTCGTATATCTTCGATTCCTTTTGACCGCCGTTCGATTTGACTTGATATTCTTTGTCTTCACCGAGTTGGCCCTCCTTTTCGCATCGAATTTTATTATTTTGTCTTCGCACATCCGCTTGTCGATCGCCGATGGAGACTACCCGCGAGCCGAAGATGATTGTCTTAGAACCCGTTTGCTTTGTGCCTCGAGTGGAGAGGTTCGTGAAGCAAAAGCCACACCGACCGCCGTCTTCTTTGGAGGAAGCAGACGGACCAACCAAAGACGCAAAAGACGGAGACAAGATTCAACCGGTGGTCGAGAAGGTTCACTTACTTCATATGATTTGGGCGCGACTTATGTTACTCCTATTCGCTTGTCATGCGTTTTGAGGCGGGTTGATATTCATTAAGTGATTCTGATCGGTATTGCATTTCTTTGATTCGCTCGTAACTTCGGTTTGAATCGTGAAGTTTTATCATTTAGCATTCGGTATATCTCGCTTTTTCTTTTGGACCGACAAGAATGAGTCATGAGGAACCGCTTTTATGCAAGTTGGTGGCCTCGTTTGTTTGGTGATATGGTAAGTTGTGTGATGTAATATATGTGGTATGTATGTGATCCGCCTGCTTTCAAGATGTTGCTTGTTATCTCGTATGTGATATGTTTTGTTTTGATATTAGTTATGTGGGTTGTCATGACCCGAGATGTATATGATGATAATAAGGACTTGTTATGCGATGCAAGTATTATGACGCCGATCAACGTGATAATACCGAGATCATATAATTTGTACTTATTGAAATCATATGACGTCTGGGGAAATGCCTGTGGTTGATACGTGAATGGACTTTGACTTGTATCTGTTATTTGTCGCTCCTCATGTTCGATTGAAATTTTGTACCTCTTTGCGAGATTCTCTTTGACGACTGTTATATATAAGTTTTGTACGCTTGGAATCCGAAATCGTTATGATCCGTGTGAACCCATAGATTGCTATGTCTGCCCTAAGTTGGTATGTCTCCACGTACTTCTGCGATTAGTAAGACCATTAGGATTCGTTCTGTCTATGCATATGTTTGAGATATGAATAAGTTAGAGCGTGTTATTTGATTGTCTGCATCTCATCTATTATCTGCCATTACTTTGATGAGTATATGATTATCTGTTGTAAGTATTTGATGATTGCTTTGATTTCAAAAGTATGAGTTTGTAGATTATGATAAGAACCGTTTGTTCCGAGATAAGATTTGCGTTTGCTTTATTTTCCCGAGAATCAAATCCGATTCGCTTGTCGCTCGTTCGCCTTGTTCAATTTCGAGGACGAAATTTTCTTTTTAGAAGGGGAGAGTTGTAAAACCCTAAAAATACGAAAAATGTTAAAAGACTAATTTACCCTTTAAAATCAAAATTTATAAAATACGTAAAATATATATATACGTTCATTAAAAGAGATTTAAAATCTAACTTATAATAATTACTTTAAATAAAAAAAAACTAATGTGTATAATAGGTAATTGACGTTTGGTACTACGAAAAATGAAGTCACGCGTACAAACTTAGGGCATCGTTTCTTTCTTTTTGTGAACCGAATACCAAACATCAGCTGGGTTTCGTTTGTTTTCTTTGTGATCCGATTGTTTTTCCCCAAGTCTTGAGGTCGATGGGTTGTTGAGCCCATGATCTCCGGTTGGGCTTTTGAGCCGAGAACCACACACTAAAACCCATGAACCGATCGAGTATATACCTATAAATACAAACACAAAACACAAATTTTAAAACCCTAGCTCAAAAAGGTCTCGGCAAAAACCTTACTCCTTTTGTTTTCCGATCGGTGCAACGCAAACCTCAAACTTGATACCCTAGTTTCACAAGGTCACGCACGAAGGCGTTTTCTTTTCTTTCTCTAACCGATCGTTGCTCATTCCTTTTGATTGGTGTGCGTGTGACTCGAGCTAACAAAGGTATAACCTTCTTCCTTCGTCTCTATTATACGTCACATACAAATATTAAACCTTTAAAGATGTGAACCGAACCATATGAATGAAACGTTAAAACTTGTGTAAACGTGAGGTATGATTAACGTGAACCACATGGGAAAAGTCGAGCCACATCAAGTATATATATATATATATATATATATATATATATATATATATATATATATATATATATATATATATATATATATATTGGTCGTGTATATTAAAACAAGCATGTTAACGAAACGCATGAGTTAACCGAACCTTACTAATGAAATATGTGAGCCTTGTCATGTAAGTATGTTATGTATTCATGTTTCAAAACCTATATGAATGTGTGTCGATCAATGTATATAAACCAAGTAACAAGTAGAGTAAATATTGTCACATAAAATCATAAACTTGACGTATGATGGGTAGGAGTTAACGCATGGTTAATTCATGAAAGTGTTGCGAATATATGCATAAACCATGTGTCTTATTGGTCGCGTTAAGGGTTATGAGCCGATATGTAAGTATCACGTTAACTTTATGATGTAGTTTTGTTTGTGTTGATCTTCATGCATGGTTTTCCTAACATAAGTCGACTTAAATAGGTTAAGTAACATGTGTGTGTGTCGATTTGTTTATGAGTCGGGAAATAACGTAGGTTAAGTTGGAGTTTGCATGTGCGAACGTATATATTGAAGCAAGGGGAAAGGGTAAATCTTTGGTCTCGTTAACATGGTTTAAATGGGTCGACGTGGTGTGGGATTATTTGTGTAAACGCATGCATGAGTTGTGGTTCATTTTCTGTTTGGTTTTTTCCACGTTCTAGCCAAAGGGATGGGTCATTAAAATCCGTAGCATGTAAATTAAATACTCGTTAATATGGTACTAAAAGTTTGGGAAAACCCTAGGTCATAAATAGTAGTCGATTAGGGTTAAAAGTTGGGTGTGTTGGTTCGTTATATCAAGTGAGAGTAGTGATACGCTTACGCAGCGCTCGGGGTCAAAGGAACTTCCTTTTGTCGAGCAAGTTTTTCAACACCCTAGGCAAAGAACCTAATCGTTGTAGTGTAGTATTAGGGTAAGCCACGGGTATTGATATCGCTCTCTAGGGAATAGTGTCGTTAGGCTGAAGTATATGTCGATTTAAGTCTAAAGATGAGGATGATTATTTTGTATTTTTATATTTTATGAATCTCGGTTTTGAGGGAGGGTGGAATTAGTTGCTAGTCAACTATCCCAAAAGGTACTAACTAAATTAGGGGTCTACCAAGAACGTGAAGCGTATCTACTTATGATGTATTACTCCTTGCTAGCTATCTAATTCTACCCACCGAATTTTCACGTCCTATTGATGGTTGAATTGTCACGCCCTTATTCTTAACGCGTTGTGTTTTCTAAGGTCGTAAGGTGTGCTTTCCTAACTCTTTAAAGTCACCTTTAAGTGTAGTAAACAAAATCCACTAAGTCATTCATAAATTAACTTTAAGGTTATCTTTGATTTAGTAAACGAAATCCACCAAGTCATTCATAAACTATCAAAGATTTATCAAGTATTAAACACAACGATAGCCTAGTCGCACTCCTAAGCTAATTACAATTAAGATAAGAGACAACCAATCAAACAAGAGACAGTAGGGTACAAGAATTATAAACTAAACTAATTAGACTCGTTGAAATTGTCACACCCCTAATGATGAAGATAGACACAAGCATCACTAAGAAATCAATAAGACATAATTAATTATATACAAGTTTCATACAATCATAAGCAAACACAAGGTGAATTAGCCAAGCATAATAAATGAAGAGCAAGCAACAATTATGATAATTGAAGACATACCATAGGATTGGATTAACAAACAAACCATTACACGATGTTTATAGAGTGTTTGAAACCCTTTAAGTTGTTTGGAAAAACACCTACCTAAACCCCGAATCGGACTTAGGGTTTAGGGCTTACAAAAGTGAAGTTATAATGTTATATTTATAGGCGATTTTCTGTCGGCAAAGAGTGACGGCGCCACACCTATAGAGTGACGACGCCACGACCATTTTTTAGAAAATTGTAGATTTTCTCGCTCCGGTCGCGTGGGCTTTTGAACCACCTAAACCGAGTTCGTATGCAAAAGTTATGGCCAAAACAATATCAACTACTTCACAAGATGTCGTGATACTCTTGATCGACTTGACGGCGGCCACCTTATGGTTATGACGCCGTCGGCTTTCGACGCCGTCAAGTGTAAAAAGCAATTTGGCTACCGAGCCGTCACAAAAGTGCTCCGACGGCGCCGCAAATAACACCAAGCCGTCCCTTGTATTTCAAAGACTGAGTGTCTCGATTCTTGACTTTGGCCATTTTCTTCAGATATCCGCCTTTTCGTCCAAATAAGGGCCATTCAAGAATTTGCCTTCAAGAGACCTAAAAGTGAAAAGGAACGATATTAAGTAATAACGGATACAAAAGTGATCAAATAAAGGCTTAAACGACCCTCAAAATGGTACCTTTTAAAACCTTATCAAATATCTCTACACTTGTTATTTGTTTGTCCTCAAGCAAATGTGCTTTTAGCCAATTAATTTATAAGTTAGGGGTCATGAAGCATTGATTCAAAATGGTCCACAACACATATAAGCCCCGAAAGTCATAACAAGCACGGAAATTACATACTAGCACCTCACATGGGTGTTTGGATACTCACATCTCTCTCGGTGTATATATGAAATATAACAAATAGAAATGGAAGATAAACACTCATTAACCGGTCCTAGTACATAGATTACCATAGGCTTGAGAATAGATCAAACCTCCATCGCTTACGTAAGCACCTAGGAAAGACTATCAAAGAGGTCTTTAAAGGGTTGTAACGTTAGGCTTACTGTAGGAAATAAAGGGTTTGGTGGGATAGGCAATGTAGTGGTGGAAAGTCAAAATCTCTATGTTAAATGCATACGAAGAATGGCGTTGCTAAGCCAAGACTCGACACTCTAAACTCTAGATAACTGAAACAAACAAACATAAATTTAAAGGATAGATGTAGGATGGTAGCCCGTATGTTTTTTTTTTTTTTTTTTTTTTTTTTTTTTTTTTTTTTTTGCACTCTTTTTTCTTTACTTTTCTTTTTCTTATTTTTTTTTTCATAGACTTTTACTCTACCATCCTCTACGGTAACATCAAAATGATAGGGATTTATAGGCACATCCCTACACTTGGTTTTTTATTATTCTAACACTAGTTTGACCCGAATTGAAAAGATCAAAACACTTGGGTACATTATTATGCAAACAAAGGGAATTTGAATTTAACGCTCCCTTCCGTCATTTCATAAACTTTAACTTTTCCCATGAATCCCAATCGTCCCAAAATCAGATACAAAGGATATGACTCGACTTAGCAACTCATGCAAGCAACCGATAATTGAACTAAGGGTTTAGGGTGATAACAATAATGCACTAAAAGTGAGTGCATAAAGGGTAGGCTAAGGCGATTTTGGTGTATATTTGGGGTGGGGTGTAAACAATGCTCTTCATTGATATTCGAAAACCAAACATCACGAGAACCGTGAAAAGGATAGGCTCGAGGGTTAACTAGGGGTATCGTGTACTAAAGATGAGTACAACGCAAAGGGTGGGGGAATTACTCAACCGATGTGGAAGAAGTAATTATATTACGGGTATCAAACAAGGGTTATCCTAATGCCTCTTATCATTTAGTTATTCCTAACTACACAAGTGTAGTCTTACTAGCGATCTCGGAATGCATCACAAAACAAGTTCTAGAATCTAATATACTACCGGTTCACACTCTAAGCATTAAAGATGAATGCTTTTAATTCCTACTAATCTAAGGCGATCCTCACATTTTGGGTGGAATTTAGGTGGTAAAGGGTTTTGTGCTAGTCATGCAACTTCCTATCCGTGAGACGCTTTTGTTAAGACTAATAGCCCACTCCTATATGTCATGAAAATTTTAAATTTGGTGCCAAAATTACCCTAACCGACATTTTCTCATGGTTTATTACACAAATACAATTGACAAAGCAAATAATCAAGGATAAGCATAGTTTCAAAGTTCCCGTTTTATTTTCCCTCCCTACACTTAAACTGAACATTGTCCCCAATGTTCCCCGAAAGTATCAAAGTTATGATAATTGAAGGTAATTAAAAACGAAAGAAACTAGTACTCCCCTGATTAGCTCGGTAGGATCCGTGTGTGAAGTAGTGGTTAAATCCTTTCCAAGAAGAATGTATGCGTGAAAAGCTCCTTCCAATCTTATGTATATTCTTCTTGATAAATAAAACATGCACACTTGAAGAAAATAAACAACCCAACGCATCAAACCGAACAAAGAAAAATCACAACAAGATGTAATTCCAGACTTAAATAAGATATAATGCTTGTGGAATGGATGTTTGCGATTTTCTAGAAAATTAAGACCGAAAATTCATAAAATTTATAAGTAGCACGTAAAACGAGAAAAAGTAATCAGTGTTTACTCTCCTTCCGACGCCGTCAGTTGTGATCTCGATGCCGTCAGTTATCCCGACAAAAACCGGTCTCGCGATTTTCGGAAAAAATTCGGAAAATTTTATCTTTAAAACTGAAAAATTTCCCGCAATAACATCCATTATGACTCGATACAAGCATTTGACTCGAACAAACACACATGTATATCTTTTAAATAATTGTAATTCTCATGTTTACGCTTTCTTTTGAAAACGTGTGTAATCCTCCCTACACTTATCCCTTATGTAAAATACCTTTATATGTAATTAAGACGAGGTTAAAGACAAAATAAAGCATTTTACAAATTCAAACATGAGAATAAACAATCAATAAAAGATATATGACACACAAATGAAAATGAAAACAAATACACATGGGTTGCCTCCCAAGAAGCGCTTGTTTTTGTTCGAGTCACGAGCCCGACTCTACCCTTATTTAACGGATAAAGGGAAGTTTTCCTACACTTAAGTTTAAGTGCGGGTGATAGTAGCGATACACACCCTTAGGGTGTAAATATGCCACGTGAGGTGAAGGGGTGTGTGAATGGCTTCCTTCATCCTAAAACTACCCTGACTAAATTGGTTGATGGGTGGGTCGGTTCCTCGCTTATCTAAGGATGGAAGTAAAGATTGAGGTTCCGATTCATCAACACTAGGAAAATCCCTAGAACTAAGAGTAAGACCGAGACTACAAGTATTCAAACCTATATTCTCCAAATGCGTTCGGTTCAAATGTTCTACCTCCAATGGGATTCCTAAAGTCTCTTCTACTACTTCCGGTAAGTCACGTGCGTGTGTATGCCTTAAATGATGGTGGGGCTTGTGGGGTACCTTGTGGGTCTAGACTTTTCACTTCATCCTCAATCACATCTACATCATCTATTTGCTCGTCATGTAATATTTCCTTAGGTCGTGATGAAACCAATTCTAGTAATTGATCCAACTTATGGTTTAATGCTTGGTTGCTTACCATAATGTTTTCATAAATTTGGTCGGCTTCTCCAAGGGCCTCACTAAAAATAGTTTCTAAACACGGAGGTTGTTCACGAAAGTATATCCTAGGTGAAGGCTCAAACGAAACATAGGTTTCACTAGATGAGGTATTTTGTGGGCTTGATGGAATGGTGAAATCCTCAAAAGGTTTATGGACTTGGTTACTTTCTTCCCACCATCTTGAATAATCCGCTTTAGTAATATCATAATTTCTTATGAAAAAACCTAATCGTGGATATAGTGGATTCGCGTTCTCCATAATGATGAACGGAAGAGTCAATGGACAAGTTTTACGAACAAAGGCACAAAGAAGGGGGATAGACTACAAGGAAGCTAATAAAAGAAAAAAAAATCTCACTTGATAGGAATCTTGTGAGTAGACCTAAATGAGATAGAAATCAAGCCTAAACAATAACTATTCCCGAACGCGCCAAAACTTGATAACGCTTACACGCGCTGCTCGGGGTCAAAGGAACTTCTTTTCGTCGAGCAAGTTTTTCAACACCCTAGGCAATGAACCTAATCGTTGTAGTGTAGTATTAGGTAAGCCACGGGTATTGATATCGTTCTCTAGGGAATAGTGTCGTTAGGTGAAGTATATGTCAATTTAAGTCTAAAGATGAGGATGATTATTTTTGTATTTTTATATTTTATGAATCTCGGTTTTGAGGGAGGGTGGAATTAGTTGCTAGTCAACTATCCCAAAAGGTACTAACTAAATTAGGGGTCTACCAAGAACGTGAAGCGTATCTACTTATGATGTATTACCCTTGCTAGCTATCTAATTCTACCCACCGAATTGTCACGTCCTATTGATGGTTGAATTGTTACGCCCTTATTCTTAACGCGTTGTGTTTTCTAAGGTCGTAAGGTGTGCTTTCCTAACTCTTTTAAAGTCACCTTTAAGTGTAGTAAACAAAATCCACTAAGTCATTCATAAACTAACTTTAAGGTTATCTTTGATTTAGTAAACGAAATCCACCAAGTCATTCATAAACTATCAAAGATTTATCAAGTATTAAACACAACGATGGCCTAGTCGCACTCCTAAGCTAATTACAATTAAGATAAGAGACAACCAATCAAACAAGAGATGAGGGTGCAAGAATTATAAACTAAACTAATTAGACTCATTGAAATTGTCACACCCTAATGATGAAGATAGACACAAGCATCACTAAGAAATCAATAAGATCTAATTAATTATATACAAGTTTCATACAATCATAAGCAAACACAAGGTGAATTAGCCAAGCATAATTAATGAAGAGCAAGCAACAATTATGATAATTGAAGACATACCATAGGATTGGATTAACAAACAAACCATTACACGATGTTTATAGAGTGTTTGAAACCCTTTAAGTTGTTGGAAAACACCTACCTAAACCCCGGAATCGGACTTAGGGTTTAGGGCTTACAAAAGTGAAGTTATAATGTTATATTTATAGGCGATTTTCGTCGGCAAAGAGTGACGGCGTCACACCTATAGAGTGACGACGCCACGACCATTTTTCATAAAATTGTAGATTTTCTCGCTTCGGTCGCGCTGGCTTTTGAACCACCTAAACCGAGTTCGTATGCAAAAGTTATGGCCAAAACAATATCAACTACTTGGCGATGTCGTGATAGTCTTGATCGCCTTGTGACGGCCACCTTATAGTTATGACGCCGGCTTTCGACGCCCTCAAGTGTAAAAAGCAATTTGGCTACCGAGGCGTCACAAAGTGCTCCGACGGCGTCGCAAATAACACCGACGCCGTCCCCTTGTATTTCAAAGACTGAGTGTCTCGATTCTTGACTTTGGCCATTTTCTTCAGATATCCGCGCCTTTTCGTCCAAATAAGGGCCATTACAGCAATTTGCCTTCAAGAGAACTAAAAAGTGAAAAGGAACGATATTAAGTAATAACGGATACAAAAGTGATCAAATAAAGGCTAAAACGACCCCTCAAAATGGTACCTTTTAAAACCTTATCAAGTAGTAAGTTTTGAGGTCATTAATAATGGTTGGTCAAGCGTATAACGAGCTAGTACCAAGTGTGTTTGTAAACATGCGTGAGTTATGATTTTATGCAAGGAGTCAAGTATCATGAATTAAAGTATTGTATGCATGGTCTCATTAAGGTTGTGTTCGAACAATGTTACGTGTGAGTCTTGGTTAATCATGTAAGTTATGAAGGCTTGTGTAAACTATTTTGAAAGAGAGTCCTAAAATCAGTTCTTGACATTTATAAACCCTATACTTTGAAAGATGATCATATAAGCCTCAAATAAGATATTTATCATATTAAACCCTTAAGTTTACCATTTATCATTTGTAACACAAAAGTTTGGCTAATTAATGATTAAGACTCTAAAATGTCGTAATTCCGTCCGTCACTAAGAATAAGAATATACTTATAACTCTAAGAGTGTGAATGCAATAAATCCATTATAACTTAATGATGCTAACAAGTATTAAATAAATCATAATCTGTGTAGATTCGTTGAAGGAGACGCGACGTTATATCTTCGTGATTCACTCATTCGTTTGCTTTTCTCTCATTTGCTTTAAGGTACAGATATTATGACCTTTTCAAGAAGGTTCCTTATGACGCTTTTCGTTAGCTTTTCTATTTCAATTATTAGGGTTTCCTATGCCATTGTTATGAACCCTTTCGATTGTTTGATCTGTTGCTTGTTTGAAACACTGCTTTATTGAATCATGCAATATCCGATTTGAACGTTATGTTAGAAAGACTTTGATATGCACATTTGTTGAACCTTGCTATATTTGATTATGAACTTGAATTGTGAACATTTGGTTATGAAATTCGATTATGAAAGTATGATATGTGACTACGACATAAACGTCGACTCATCGAACCTTTGAACATGAACCTTATGATATGAATTATCCGATATGTTAATCGTTGACCTTTGTGCTTGATTATGATCCGTGTTATTTATGATAACTGCTTGACCTAAGTTAGTTTGACACCCGAGCCAAATATTTCACTAGTCATGGGGTTCCATGTCCGTGTCGTTGATGCACCTCGACATGACTCTAGGGCGATGAGTGATGTTATGCCACGCCCCTTTCGTTATCTCGCTTATTGATAGTATGGACACTATCCGTCTGCTAGGGCGTATGGATGCATCCTAGATCGATCCGTTATTTGATATGTTTTCTGGTGAATGATGTCGTGTGCACTACGCGTCTTCACAAAATTCTGGGAGCTAGATACTCTAATTATTTTCTGAGGTTACTTTCTGAATAAGTAGTTATTTTTGATATGATAAGTTCTGGGCTCGTGGTAGTTAACTAAATCCTTATCTGTTATGTCTGTGTTAAGTATTCTGTTTATGATTCGGTATTTTCAAGTGTTTATGTTTATGTATTAGGTTTATTATATGTTATTGTATGTGTTTATGCTCTTATATGATTATGTAACTACCGTATGCCATGCTAGGATATGATTAATATGTTTAAATATGATTCGTATGTTGTCATCTGATGTTATGTTAGTTTATCGTTATGTGAATTCGTTGATCTGTGAGATGAATGTGCTAGTGTGAAGTTGAGTATCCTGAAAGTTTAGTATGTATGATTGTTCAGTTAATTTTGTAAACTTTACCTATTCGTTAGTTATCTGTTTGCTTATGATTGATCTGCTATGTTTAGACTTTGCTTATATTAAGATTTGATCTGGGAAATTGTTTAATTATGATATTTGTTTTGATAATTTGCTAATTGCTATGCTATGTCTTTTGCTTATTTAGTTATAGTTTTCCTACTATGTTTTCTATTTGCATGTGTGACTGCCATGATTTGACTGCTATTTCCGCTGCTAGAATATTGGATTAAGTGTGTTTAATGTAGATTAATTGACTTGTATGAATGCTATGTTTACTTTCTAGAAATTGTTTCGATAGCCTTTAGACTTTTCGTTTGGCTTATACGCACTCTCTATTTTCTTGATGTGTTTGTGTTTGTGTTATTAATGTGCTATGTGTTGTTCTTATCTGTCATTTGTTTCTTCGGATTTGATATTTGTGCTTCGAGAATCCTCAATGATTCGTCATTCTCATTTCGTTGTGATTTCGTTATTTGTATCTTGTTCTGCTTTTAGCTTTTGTTTTGTTATATCTGCTCACTGGGCTTTGTAAGCTCACCGCATTTTCTTTTCTGCGGCGGTATTAAGCATTCAAGATGAGCTTATGGGATAGGCGATCCGGGTTGAGAGTAGAGATGAGAGCAAGATTTGAAAATAGGGATCTTAGATTTATTTTGATTATTAAGTTATTTATACTTTCTTTTGTAAGTTTTGTAAAGGCTTCCGCTATTGTATAGCACTTAAGGTTCTGATATGAAACCGTATTTGTGATATCTTTACCCTTGTCGGGTTGGGGTGTTACAGATGCAGAATACGAGAGTCGATCAAAATTAAAAACTGTTGTTTACAACAAACCTTTTAATTATTCAAAACCGGTCACTTTTTGTTAGGAATTAGAAATTCCCAGTATTAAAGAGTCGGTCACCTCAAGTATATGTAATCGTTAGAAAGCTCGTAGTCGTAGTTCTTTTAAGTTAAGTAGTAATTTAGTTAAGTAACACCGTGGAGGACGGACGGTCTTTACCCACCGTATGCCCGATCCATGCCCCAAAGTGTGGCGAGTTATGTATGACTATAAATACTCTCTACCTTCCAAGGTAGAGTTGGAGCTCATAATAATATCTTTCACTTTCTCTCACTAAGTTCCCTAAACCTCTAACTTTCTCTAGAATTCCTCCTATATGCTACTTTGTGTTATGGTTTGATGTGTATGTGAAAAGTTATATCTTACAATTGGTATCAAGAGCCATGGTTAGATCATATCTTGCACATCTTTGGATTTATAGTGGTTTTAGGTGGTTTTGAGTTTGAAAAGTTTAGTGGTTTTGCATCATTGGTTGATCTCTTGTGTTAAAGTTTGAATTTTGTTGGTACTTTTATGTTTAGAATCATCAAAAGTGTTTAGGTTTTCATTTGGTAAGCTTGAATCATCTTGGTTGGGTTGTTTTGGATTGAAAAGTGAAGTTTATTTGGTTTTTCAAGCCAGCGACTTAGCTCTGGAATAGTTTCTTGGTAGCGACTTGCTTCACGCTTTGTAGCGACTTACGATGTTAAAGCTAGCGAGTTAGAGCTAGCGAGTTAAAGTACAAGTAGTGGAATCTCCACCACGGTAGCGACTTTTGTAGCGACTTGGTCAGTAGCGAGTTGCTCTTTAGCGACTTGTGTCTCTAGCGACTTGTGTAGCGAATTGCTGCCAAAATTTGGTTAGCGACTTGGGCTGTAGCGAGTTACTACTTAGCGACTTGCTTTTCTGTTAGCGACTTGGGATTCTAGCGACTTGGTTATCTAGCGAATTAATTGGTAGCGACTTAGTGCATTTGTTTCTAGCGACTTAGCATTTGTTTCTAGCGACTTAGTGCTTTATCATCTAGCGACTTGAGTGATTGTTTACGGTTTTCTCTTGATTTAGTAAAATCCCGTGAAAGAATCTATTTCCCGGTTTAATCATAGAGTTATAAAATCCGTATAACTGTTAACATGTCTACCAACGTCCCTCATCATCTCCATCGCTGTCGAGGATGTTCAAGCAAATTGGCTCGATACTCGTTGATGAGTGTCCAAATACTCATCATTTTTGTACAATATAAACCGCAAAATCATCTCGAAAACACTCGAAACACATCAAAATGATCAAAATATCACAAATCGTTGTTTTATGTGTTTTAAATGCAAAATATCAAAATCGATGAAAACATATCAAATTTGCAAAATTGCGCTTTAGTCCCTCAAGTTTCTAAAATTGTCAAAAACAGGTCTCGAGCACATAATTTCAAAAGAAAAATCATCAAAGGTCCTTTTAAAATCATAAGTTGTCAAATTTAGTCCTTTGGTAAAAAAATATCAAAAGTTTGAGAAAATTACAAAATGGTCCTTCAAGTTTCAAATTTGGCGAAATGGCCCTCGAAAATGGCAAAATGGCAAGTTTGGTCCTCAGACTTTGAAGCTTGTCAAATTCAGCCCTTGGATCAACTTTTCGAATTGGCGCTAAGGTCCCTTGATTTTCGATTTTACAACATTGGTCCCTATTATTAAACCTTTGAAACCAATTTTGGACCCTGGCATTTTGGCCCCTCATCATTTTTAATTATGGACCCCGTATTAATAACCGGTCAAATGGTTTGACTAACACTACAGCGCCAAAAGAAACCTTATCCTCGTCCTTCTTCAACCTAGCTCGCAACACACTATCCACCCCTCCTCCAAATCATCCCACTCACATGTCTCCCTCCAAACGTAACAATCCAAAATCAATAATTCTCCACCTCCCCTACACTCAATCTCCTCAACTGGTATATAACATTTTCCGCCAAAACACAATGGAGGGCTTAGATTCACCCAATTGATCCAATGGTCATGAGGAGTCTTTGGGATTAACTCGTAAGAGAGAAAAGCAACTCGAGCTATAAAAGGAAGGAAGAAAGAAGAAAAGGCGCTTTAGTTTTGTAGTTAGTTAGTTTTTGGATTTTGAAGCACTGCTTATCTAGTTAATTTGTTGTATCTTTCATTTTAGTTATAAACTCGTTGTTTGTATTTTTAGTTTTACATTGTACTCGGTTTAAGATTTAATCCAAATTCGCTTTTTGTCAACTTCAAATCTCGCTTTGATTGCTTTTAAGTCTTTGTACTAGCTTATCGAGCATTCAAGACCATAGATTTAGCTTGCTTATCTCGGGTTTTCGCTTTAAAGTTATTGAGCAAAAGAAGAAAAATGATTTTCCTAAGGTTTTGCATAGCAATTTTAGCTTAATTCGGATAGATGGAAAATTATAAAATAGAAATCACAAGTTTGCTAGCTTATTTATCTTTGGTTAAAAGAATAAAATTCAAAAAAAAAATATAGTTTACTTGGTCTCGCATTTGGTTCAAAGATTGGAAGCTTGGGCTTGTATCATCTGTGCGGGGTATGTTGTCCAACCCAAGATTTTTTAGCTTGTCAATAAGCTGCACACAGCTTATTAGAAGTAATAGAGTGGGGCAAAAGAGAGTTGGGGTGGTGGACTAATGGTGCCTAGAAGCTCAAGTGCAGGTTCATCTTGTAGCTTATTCAAGTTAAGCTTCCATTTGGTTGGACTATTGTGAGTGATTACTTTATTTCTTAATCATGTGCGACTTTCAAAGACCGGTTCATTTTATTGATTCTAGTTTAATTTAGCTTTATTTTCGTAGTCTAGTGTAATGTGCATCGATATCATTTCTCCGTGATAAATTGCTTCTCATCACACTTTTAGGTTAATGCCTTTTGCTAGTTATAGTTGGTTAAATTGCTTAGCTTAGGATTTTATTAAGATTTGATTCGCTTTTGAGTAGTCTAGGTGTAGATCAACAGAGTGTTAGTCTAAAATTTTCATTATAGTCTCTAAACCAGTGTTTGGAACAAGGTTTAGACCTGTGCTAGAGTTTTGTTAAGAGACTAAGGTTTGTTGATGCAAGTTTGATTAGGCTCAGCTAATTTATGTCTGTGTTGCAATTGGTTCTGAGAACTCTAAAAGTCAACACCAGTGTAATTCTCATTTAGCAGTTTGATGGATGAAATTAGAGGTAGGCTTTGATAGCTCCCTACTTTAGGTTCATATAAGTTAGTCAATTAGGTGCAATCATACCTTAAAACATCATTGATCATTAGCAAGACTAATTCAAATTTCAATTTAGTCAAAACTTAAGATCCGTCAAGAAAGTCAAAAGCGCCCAAAAGAACGGCTTCAAGCAACTTGCGAGGTTATTATAAGCTCATTTGAGCTTATCTCGCCTCATTTTGGTTTATGGTATCACCGGTTGGTGGTCTTGAGGTTCATAGTTCGGTTCCCACATAAGCACATTAGACAAGCTTGCGCATAAGCTTCAAAGTAGCTGGATTTATCCTGTGCACTGCATAACCATATTTGATAAGATCTTGCAGACCTGTCCATAAGCTCATAAGAGCTTGTGAGAGGCCCATTTTTGGTTTACATGCACCTTGCTAGGTCTATTAGAGATTTCAATAATTAGTTTTAGGCACCTGGCTTATTTAGTAGCTTAATTTTAAGCCTGAAGTTGGCCTGAGCATTTACCCTGTGCAGAGCAATAAGCTGCACAGGATCTTGAGCATTCTTGCAGATCTTGCCGTGAGTTCATTTGAGCTCCTCTAGGTCCCCATTTTGGTTTATAAGCAGTCACCCAGGTATAGTACAGGGTCCCATTTTTGGTTTTTGAATCTGAGCTTATTTGATGGCTTATTAATAGGCTGCAAGTGAGACCCCTCAACCTGTTCATCTGTTCTGCACATTCAGCAGCCAACAGTCCTTTTTGCCGCTTTTTGTTTTGATCATAACTTGCTCATTTCTAGTCGTAATTAGCTGTAACTTTGGACTTGTGTTCTCTGCCTGGTAGACTTGAGATCTCCATTGCTGGTTTTCCCTTTTGCTTATTGGATAAGCCAATGCAAGAGCTAGAACACGTAGGGTTTGATTCAATTTTGCTTATATGGCGCTTTAGCTTAATCACTTGGTAGATGCTTATTTAGGTGTTAGAATTAGCTAAAACCTGTTGCTTTAGAGTAGTTTAGATATAGTTTAGCTTATTTGATCGGTTGGTGTACTTTTGTGCTTATTAGCTTATTCCTTATCATTATTTCCTAGTCATTTACACGCACTTAAGATTCTTCCACATAAGCTCTAGTTTTCATATTTTTCTCTGTCTTAGGATAATGTTTTAAAATTTCCTGCAATTTTCATAATTTTTAGACACTGCTCACTATTTTTCTTAATTAAAATAGTTTTAATCATTTTAAATAGCCTTTAATTGCAATCAATTGAGAAAAGTTCCAAAAAATAATTTTCAATTTTAATAGTTTAAGATAAATATAAAAACATAAAAATATTTTTCCTATTTTCTCCTTTTATTTGGTATTTTCATAATTTAAATTAGATTTAAATAGTTTAAAATCCATAAAAAATAGAAAAATAATCAGAAAAATACAAAAATAGTTTTGAAAATTCTAGTTTGTTATTTTAGACTTTTCCATTTCATAATTTTATTTTTCTAGCTTTATTTCCTAATTTCTTGTATTTTGGTTAATTATTTAATAGTTAAAAATAGTTTTTAATTAATAATAATTAGATAAATAGTCATAAAATTAATTTTCTTTTTCTAAATATTTTCTTTTATCATTAGGTTTGTAAAAATGTATTTTTCATATTTTTAGGACTTTTATTTCTTAAAATTCACTTTTTATTTTGTACGTTTACGTAATTTTTATTTAAACGTACGTTTTTAGTTTTAAACGTTCATCATTTTAAATATAGTGATAGCGTTTATTTAATATATTTTATCTTTTTAACTTTCCTTTAATTTTCATTTTAGCCCTTGTAGTTTATGTCCTTTTTCCGTAGTTATAATAATTCCATTATCCTTTTCCCGCTCAAATCTCGCGATCACTAAACGCTTGATAATCCATTGCATAGCTCATTGGGACATAACGACCGGGAAACACTATACTCCCGATCTTCATTGATTTCGTGCGAGGCGCTTTTAAGTTTCTTGCTTGCGTGAAAAGCTTGACCTCGTTACGCGCGATCAAATTTTTGGCGCCACGCCGGAGTCGTCTTTGATTGTCTTACGCCTAGCAGTTAGTGATTTGGATATTCACTCTTTGTTCATACCATCCATCCATATGTTTTCTTATCCAAAAAAAAAAAAAAAAAACACGAAAATACTCTTCTCATTCCTCTTATTCGTTGATTCTATTTCTCTTACCCTCTTTTGCCGTTTAATTCTCTTCTTCGTATCCTCTCAACCATTTGATTCTCTTCTTAATCCTCTTTATGTTTAATTCTTATGTCGACATTCGTCAACTTCATCGTCAAATATGTGTGTGAGCGGTGTGGAGGTCCTAGTTCAAGCGAATTTTGCAATTCGTGCGAATTATCCATCAAAAATGCTTTTCTAAGTTATTTCGACCAACCGCCACAACCCCGAAATACATTCTAATCTTGACAAACCAGGTTCAAACGCTCGAGCTACCCCAAGCACCCATCGAGGATTACGAGGACAACCTCTTTGAATCTAGAGCCGTAATCTAATCGAACAAATTTATGTCGGCAAAAAGGATCGAGAATTAGAATTGATTACGATGAACCCGTTCAAACACCGGTGACTAGCAAGAATGACTTGCCTAATCTTCACGTTTCTCAAGGACCGTAACCGGAGACCATAACGGAAGTGGTGGAAATTGCTAGCTCTCGAGCACACCACTTGTCCCACCTCCCGATCTTTCTGAATGTTCTTGAGACTTGATAGTCATCCGGATCACCATGTTGGTTTTGTTGATCCTTTGAATAAACCGATTCCTCTTCATAACTATCAAATGCAATCGTTTATTCCTTGTGTCGGTTGTGGTGAACCTCTCTTTGGTTCACCACATCGTTAGTGTACATGTATGCGATGTGGTAATGATATCCATAACGGGAGTTGTTTGTTTTGTGGTTCAAGTAATTCATTTGATTATAATCCGAATCGAACTCATTTAACGACTCCTCAAACTTTTCCAATTACCCACCATGACCGACTATTCATCATATAACCAACATATCTGTTGTGAATTTTGTGGAGGTCCTCACCAAGGATTTGAGTGTCGGTCCGGAAACACGTTTGTCTATGAACAGTTTTCGGTGATGCTCGAACTTTGGTTATGACCAAAATCCATATGATTCACTGTCGAGACTCAGCAGCTTTCTTGTTGTGAGTACTGTGGAGGTCCCATTTCACTCGATTGTCAAATAGGGAACCCAGTTCCTTGTAACAATCATGACTCTCACATATTTGAAAATTTCCAACCTCCACACCATACGGCTCAAACTCCACCGAGCCGTTGTCTCATGAAATCTCCTGGGATCTTGAAACCGCAATGAAAACACTTGAGGATATGATGAGTAATTTTAAGAATCAAGTGAGTGGTGAAAAGACCATAGGAGAATTGCTTGTCAAGAGCGAGAGGCCCGCAAATCTAGGGAAGAATTATTAGCCCTAGAGCATGCAGCTCTAAGGCGTTCCTAATTTCTTAAGGCCGCTCTGTATGATGATGATGAGGAGGGTTTTTATCCTTTTAGAAGTAATATTTCTCGGCCCCCGATCAGGTTGATATTCCAATGAGCTGAGATTCCATCTCAAACAACGCTATCACACCGAGATTCACACTCACTCTTTATTATGGGGACGAGCATCTCGACACTGTTCTGAAAAGGAATCGGACGAATTCATAAAGTCTAGTGTTGAGGACCTTGTCCCAATCCCGTGAGAGTCACAGGAACTCTTGATCATGTGTGATATTCCTCCTCCTCTTGTCTTCCAAGATGATCATGTTGAGATGTCCTCCGATTCGATGATGATGAGTCGTTATCTTGTGGAGACATCATTTATGTGGAAGACTCACCTTACGAGCGTTTTAGCTTAGAAGAAGAGAATGATGAAGTTATCGACAATGAAATCAAAGATGAAGCTCTTGAGCAACATTATTGAAGGTCGGTCTTCTCATTTCTAAAATCGAGGCTTTCAAAGAGAAACCTATTTCATCTCCTACCCCATTAAGGGTAGTGACATTTTCCGATGATTCTAATCCGGAAATGAAAGCCTCTTGTTTTGATAATATGGGAGAGAAGATTAGTGGCATACCACTTCTCATTCTCATAATTCTCTCCCGATCATGAATCATTTACTTTTGAGGAGTTCACCATTGAACCCACTCATATCAATTCGAATATGATTCATTTACCTTCATGGAGTTCTCGGATGAACTCACTCATATCATATCTCCGCGGAGTATGATAACTCTACTTTGATCTAGACACACCCAGATATGTCTAGACCAATTGAGCTTAACCGAGGAGATTCATGAAACTATGAATTCTCCTATTGAGGATGAAGAGTTAGTCATGATTTCTATCATGATTTTCTTTCTTTTCTTCATATATTCTGTCACCTCTCCTTCTTCACTCCTTCGGAATGAAGACATTATCTTTGATCCCGGCATTTTCATGTACCATTTGTGAGCCGGTTCTATGTATATCTCATCGGTGTGGAACTTTCACGTGCTTCAAATGTTTGTCCAAACATCTTGAATGAAAGTCCGATGGAGATTGTTTTTCCACTTTGCTTCCCCATGAACCAATTAATTCGGGGTCGAGTCAAGCTAGCGACTCGGTAATCAAAAACAGTAGCATGCCATATGGGTTTTCACCCATATTTATGACTTCTTACCCCTTCTACCACCCTAGTGTGGGGAGTTACCCACACATGTTATAAAAAAAAAAAAAAAAAAAAAAAAAATCTCTTTCTAAATAATGGCCGTAGTATTTCCCTTTACGTTCTTTGTTTCGGCATAACCGGTACTTTGAATATCGAGGCGATATTCATTTCTAAGTGTGGGGAATTCTCACAATTTCATATGTATTATCCACCCAATTCCCGTTTTGGCCAAATTTTTTTTTTTGGAGTAAGTGTTTTACACTTTCTCATTTAGGTTATCGATCCATGTACGTAAGACAAAAGGATTAGCTAATCCAGAGCAAACGGCTCTTGGTAAAGATTTCTCAAATCCGTTTATATGGCTTGCAATTTGCCCAAAATTGTATGGTATTCACCACCATATCCTAAAAAGTGAAGAGTTGGCTAGCCCGCAAGTTTATGGCTTGTGGTAAAGGCGATGGAAAATCCATAATTGGTAATCACTCACCAAAGATAATATTGATAATTTATCTAAGAGTTGGCTAGTCCGGAAGGGTGCGGCTTCGGTAAAGACAAAATCAAATCCGTTGAAAGTCGGTGGTTTGCTCAAAATCACATGGTTATCGGTGTACCATGGTTCTTACTTGAATCGAAACATTTGGCTACTCGAAGTAATGGCTTTTGGTAAAGAGTTTAAAATCCATTATGTTTTCTCAAATCATTGCTAGGGACTAGCAATATCTCGATGTGGGGATTGATGAGTGTCCAAATACTCATCATTTTTGTACAATATAAACTGCAAAATCATCTGAAAACACTCGAAACACATCAAAATGATCAAAATATCACAAATCAGTGTTTTATGTGTTTTAAATGCAAAATATCAAAATCGGATGAAAAACATATCAAATTTGCAAAATTGCGGTTTAGTCCCTCAAGTTTCTAAAATTGTCAAAAAGCAGTCCACTGCGCATAATTTCAAAAGAAAAATCATCAAAGGTCCTTTTAAAATCATAAGTTGTCAAATTTAGTCCTTTGGTAAAAAATATCAAAAGTTTGAGAAAATTACAAAATGGTCCTTGAAGTTTCAAATTTGGCGAAATGGCCCCTGGAAAATGGCAAAATGGCAAGTTTGGTCCTCAGACTTTGAAGCTTGTCAAATTCAGCCCTTGGATCAACTTTTCGAATTGGCGATTAAGGTCCCTTGATTTTCGATTTTACAACATTGGTCCCTATTATTAAACCTTTGAAACCAATTTTGGACCTTGGCATTTTGGCCCTGTCATTTTTAATTATGGACCCTGGTATTAATAACCGGTCAAATGGTTTGACTAACACTACACGCGCCAAAAGAAACCTTATCCTGTCCTTCTTCAACCTAGCTCGCAACACACTATCCACCCCTCCTCCAAATTTCATCCCACTCATGTCTCCTCCAAGCAGAACAATCCAAAATCAATAATTCTCCACCTCCCCTACACTCAATCTCCTCAACTGGTATATAACATTTTTCCCGCCAAAACACAATGGAGGGCTTAGATTCACCCAATTGATCCAATGGTCATGAGGAGTGCTGGGATTAACTCAGAAGAGAGAGAAAAAGCAACTTGAGCTATAAAAGGAAGGGAAGAAAGAAGAAAAAGGCAGTTTAGTTTTTGTAGTTAGTTAGTTTTTTGGATTTTGAAGCACTGTTTATCTAGTTAATTTGTTGTATCTTTCATTTTAGTTATAAACTCAGTTGTTTGTATTTTTAGTTTTTACATTGTACTCAGTTTTAAGATTTAATCCAAATTCAGTTTTTTGTCAACTTCAAATCTCAGTTTGATTTCTGTTTTTAAGTCTTTGTACTAGCTTATTGAGCATTCAGTACCATAGATTTAGCTTGCTTATCTCAGGTTTTCAGTTTAAAGTTATTGAGCAAAAGAAGAAAAAATGATTTTCCTAAGGTTTTGCATAGCAATTTTAGCTTAATTCTGGATAGATGGAAAAATTATAAAAATAGAAATCACAAGTTTGCTAGCTTATTTATCTTTGGTTAAAAGAATAAAATTCAAAAAAAAAAAAAATAGTTTACTTGGTCTGCATTTGGTTCAAAGATTGGAAGCTTGGGCTTGTATCTGTCCTGTGCAGGGGTATGTTGTCCAACCCAGCATTTTTTTTAGCTTGTCAATAAGCTGCACACAGCTTATTAGAAGTAATAGAGTGGGGCAAAAGAGAGTTGGGGTGGTGGACTAATGGTGCCTAGAAGCTCAAGTGCAGGTTCATCTTGTAGCTTATTCAAGTTAAGCTTCCATTTGGTTGGACTATTGTGAGTGATTACTTTATTTCTTAATCATTGCGACTTTCAAAGACCTTGGTTCATTTTATTGATTCTAGTTTAATTTAGCTTTATTTTGATGAGTCTAGTGTAATGTGCATCGATATCATTTCTCGTTGCATAAATTGCTTCTCATCACACTTTTAGGTTAGGCGTCTTTTGCTAGTTATAGTTGGTTAAATTGCTTAGCTTAGGATTTTATTAAGATTTGATTACATTTGAGTAGTCTAGGTGTAGATCAACAGAGTGTTAGTCTAAAATTTTCATTATAGTCTCTAAACCGGTGTTTGGAACAAGGTTTAGACACATGCTAGAGTTTTGTTAAGAGACTAAGGTTTGTTGATGCAAGTTTGATTAGGCTCGGCTAATTTATGTCATGTTGCAATTGGTTACGAGAACTGTAAAAGTCAACACCAAAGGTAATTCTCATTTAGCGAGTTTGATGGATGAAATTAGAGGTAGGCTTTGATAGCTCCCTACTTTAGGTTCATATAAGTTAGTGAATTAGGTGCAATCATACCTTAAAACATCATTGATCATTAGCGACACTAATTCAAATTTCAATTTAGTCAAAACTTAAGATCATCAAGAAAGTCAAAGCGCCAAAAGAGCGGTTTCAAGCAACTTGCAGAGGTTATTATAAGCTCATTTGAGCTTATCTCAGTCTCCATTTTGGTTTATGGTATCACTGGTTGGTGGTCTTGAGGTTCATAGTTCTGGTTCCCACATAAGCACATTAGACAAGCTTGCGCATAAGCTTCAAAGTAGCTGGATTTATCCTGTGCACTGCATAACCATATTTGATAAGATCTTGCAGACCTGTCCATAAGCTCATAAGAGCTTGTGAGAGGCCCATTTTTGGTTTACATGCACCTTGCTAGGTCTATTAGAGATTTCAATAATTAGTTTTAGGCACTGCTTATTTAGTAGCTTAATTTTAAGCACGAAGTTGGCTCGAGCATTTACCACATCTTGAGCAATAAGTGCCGGGGATCTTGAGCATTCTTGCGGATCTTGCCGTGAGTTCATTTGAGCTCCTCTAGGTCCCCATTTTGGTTTATAAGCGATCACCGGTATAGTACAGGTCCCATTTTTGGTTTTGAATCGAGCTTATTTGATGGCTTATTAATAGGTGCAAGTGAGACCCTCAACTGTTCATACATTACGCACATTCAAGCACCAGATCCTTTTGCCGCTTTTGTTTTGATCATAACTTGCTCATTTCTAGTCGTAATTAGTCAGTAACTTTGGACTTGTGTTCTCTGCTGGTAGACTTGAGATCTCCATTCTTTGGTTTTCCTTTTGCTTATTGGATAAGCCAATGCAAGAGCTAGAACAGTGGGGTTTGATTCATTTTGCTTATATGGCGGTTAGCTTAATCACTTGGTAGATGCTTATTTAGGTGTTAGAATTAGCTAAAACCTGTTGCTTTAGAGTAGTTTAGATATAGTTTAGCTTATTTGATCGGTTGGTGTACTTTTGTGCTTATTAGCTTATTCCTTATTCTTATTTCCTAGTCATTTACACAGTGACTTAAGATTCTTCCACATAAGCTCTAGTTTTCATATTTTTCTCTGTCTTAGGATAATGTTTTAAAATTTCCTGCAATTTTCATAATTTTTAGACACTGTTCACTATTTTTCTTAATTAAAATAGTTTTTAATCATTTTTAAATAGCCTTTAATTGCAATCAATTGAGAAAAGTTCCAAAAAATAATTTTCAATTTTAATAGTTTAAGATAAATATAAAAACATAAAATATTTTTCCCTATTTTTCTCCTTTTATTTGGTATTTTCATAATTTAAATTAGATTTAAATAGTTTAAAATCCATAAAAATAGAAAATAATCGAAAAATACAAAATAGTTTTGAAAATTCTAGTTTGTTATTTTAGACTTTTCCATTTCATAATTTTATTTTCTAGCTTTATTTCCTAATTTCTTGTATTTTGGTTAATTATTTAATAGTTAAAATAGTTTTAATTAATAATAATTAGATAAATAGTCATAAAATTAATTTTCTTTTTCTAAATATTTTCTTTTATCATTAGGTTTGTAAAAATGTATTTTTCATATTTTTAGGACTTTTATTTCTTAAAATTCACTTTTTATTTTGTACGTTTACGTAATTTTTATTTAAACGTACGTTTTTAGTTTTAAACGTTCATCATTTTAAATATAGTGATAGCGTTTATTTAATATATTTTATCTTTTTAACTTTCCTTTAATTTTCATTTTAGCCCTTGTAGTTTATGTCCTTTTTCCGTAGTTATAATAATTCCAGATTATCCTTTTCCCGTTCAAATCTCGCGATCACTAAACGTTTGATAATCCATTGCATAGCTCATTTGGGACATAACGACCGGGAAACACTATACTCCCCGATCTTCATTGATTTCGTGCTGAGCGGTTTAAGTTTCTTGCTTGCGTGAGAAAGCTTGATTGTTTAGCGCGTCAAATTATACTCGCCCACCCATGCTTGACAGAATCGACTACGATTCTTGGGCTCAACGAATCGATTGTATTGCCTTGGAAAGGAAAATGGTGTCAACATTCTCAAATCCATTGATGAAGGACCATATCGGGTTGAGACGACTAGAGACATACTTGATACTAATGAAGATGGTACTCTGTTTTACGGAATGGATGGACCTAAGATGTACGATGAGCTTGATGATAAGGAGAAAAGAGATTCGATGCGAGATATCGGGGCTTCAAACATTGTTCTTCAAGGTCTTCCTAAAGACATCTACAAGTCGATCAATCATAACACCGATGCAAAGGCTGTTTGGGATAACGTTAAGATGCTTCTCCGGGTTCGAATTAACTATGGAAGGCAGAGAATCCCAACTCTATGGCCAATTTGAGCATTTCAAGATGAAACCGGATGAGAGTGTCTATGAGTACTATGTGAGATTTCATAAGTTAGTGAATGACATGAGAAACATCGAATGACTATGCCTAACATTCAATTTGAACTCAAAGTTTGTGAACAACATGAATCCCGAATGGCACAAGTTTGTCACAATTTGTGAAGCTTACTAAAGGATTGAAGAATACAAACTATGAGCAACTCTATGCCTTCCTCCTTCGAATGAGAGACATGCCATGTTTGAAAATTGATTCTCAATCGGTTCAAAACCAACCAGGGAGAGACAAGTTAGTCTAATGACTCAATGACTTTCTACTCGAACATTGGAATCACAACCAAAGCATCACAAGTCATACCCTTGGGTAATGGTAATCACAAACTCATTCTTGATCCTATGTTCAAACAAGTCGATCTTTGATGCACGCGTGGATAACATCGTTAATCAACTAGCTCTACTCATTAGTCAAAACATGAATTCTCTCCCACAAACCAACAACAACCTTGAACTGCATCTAACCCACATAATCAAGCCATTGTTAAAGATGGAAGGATCGTGGTGCAACCGATTCGGAAAGACAGTATGATCGGGGAAGAGGTGGGCCGGAGAGGTTATGTTGGAAACGAAATCGAGGAAGAAATGGTAACCAAGGTCAACCTAAGCCAATCAAATGCTACAAGCTGTGGTGGTGAAGGTCACATTGCAAGGCGCACATCTCAGCGTCCTCGAATCTTGATTACTTGAGATAAGATGTTGCGGCACAAGCTCGGGACAATGGTGCTGCGTTGGATGAAGAGGAATTCTTTGTTTCTTCTTGAGGGCAATGCCAAGACCTATGATGCGATGTGGATGAGCGGCCTATTCGGAGATAGGTCACAATAATCGAATGCCTTTCAAGTCGACCGTGATGCTTACGACTACGATGTAGATGATGGACCTCACACACACAATCTTTATGGCTAGCATCTCTCAATGGTTTCTCCCAAGATCTCTTCTTCACCACAAGTGGCCCATCCAAGGACAAACTCATCTCGGAGGTATTAAAGCTATATGATGATCTTGATGTAATGAGATGCATGACGATACAACCAAGCTGAAACTATTGAATCAAATATTGAAAATATGGGTAATATCAACATTGTCCCATACGATCAATCGTGAAACAAAGTGAAAGTGAAGTTGTACCAAGTGATGCATCTTCTGCGATCAACAATGACTATGTCTTTGATGAATACCTTGCATGTGCTCCTCGATAATTCCATAATTTACGAACTAAATGCCTATAAGGAACGTGTTGCTATTTATGAACAACGGGCAAAATTTGAGTTGACCACTCGTGAGCGAGAAATGGATGTCCAAGTGAGTACAGTAATTAGAAAAAGTAAGTTTAGAGAAGAAGTATTGAAACAAGAATTAAATTCCTTGCAAGAAAAACTTTCTAAAACATTAAGCAAAACAAGAACTTCAAGAAAATGTGAAAGCCGCTAAGCAAGAATTTAATGCAAAGGAATCAAAACTCTTGAGAGATTTTCTAATCGAAAACTTTGAAAAACAAACTTGAAAACAAGTTGTATTTACAAGGAAACACCATTGATTGCTCACATGATCACTAAGCATAGAGTTCTAAGCGATAAGCATAGCGTTCCCCTTGTAGAGGAACCAAATCGGAGGTAATTAAAAAGGCTAGAAATGCTCATAAGGTAATTTATGATGGTAATGAAGTCCTTAAACCTAGGCGAAAAACTAGTTGCGTTGAGTGCAGAGGAAGATAAGATATTAAATGAAATCACTAGGAAAAGATGAATAAAAAGCAAAATGATCCCAAATGCAAAGAGAAAAACATAATCTTCTCTCCTCATGATTACAAGAAGGAAAACTGGATTTCCTTGAACAAGTTTAAGCCTCGAGACTTTGTTGACTCCCGAACAAGTCTTCGGAAAATGGATTTAGATAAGCGAGTCGAAAATATTATAGAAACAAACCCTCCCTTCGGAAAATGCCTGAAACAGCTGTATCCTCTAATACACCTATGCATCTTGTACCTAGAACAATTGCCACTAAAAGCAAGACATTAATTGGCCAATCGTTATATTCCAACTATTTGTTGATTTTGAGAAAAGTTGCAAGAAAAGGATCACTCCCACCTGGTATAGCGAAGGTGAAAGAGGTTTTGAACAAATGAAAGAATGTTATTTAAGCGAGGTCATGCCCTTCTTTAAACTTCTAAAGATCACTTTGAGAGTCTTAAAAGGGGTAGAAGGCGATATTAAGGGTATGGAAAAGGAATTTGATGCAATGGTTCTTTGAAGTTAGTGATTATGAGCGTGCACTAAAATATAATGAGATTGAGAGAAAGAACACGCATACATTAAATGAGAATCTTATTCTTGAATGTGTTGCTCAAGATGTGTTTTCACTTGCTTCAAATTGCTCTATTAATGCTTCCAAATTTCATGAATTATCTGTGGCCTGAAAGTCTCCCATGATCGTGTCATTGAGCTTGAAAAAACTAATTCTAAACTAAGCGAGAAAATTGAGCCGGATGATCACGACACGTTGGTTAAACATTTTTCTAAACTAGAAGTTGAGTATTTTAATTTACAACTAAAATATCAACATCTCAAAGAAAATGTCAAAACTTCAAATATCAAGACATCTTCGGATGCTCGAGTTTGATGCGGTTTTCAAATTAACAAACGTGATGAGCAGATTCAAGCTCGATGCAACACGATCGAGAAGTTGAAAGCCCAAATCTCTCAATTAAAGGGCCAAACGAACAATATGACAGGCTCCCAAATGCCTCCTTCTTTAGATTCTCGAAATTCTCAAGCGTTTCATCTTCAAAACCTAGTAAATGCTTTACAAAAGGAAAGCGAAAGTTTTCTAGAAGAAAATGAAAAGGTTAAACGTCATTTCAATGAGTTGTTTGAATCAATTAAAGTCACTCGTAACAAAACAACGAACAAATAACTTCATTGCAAAAAATCGAGAATCGAAGAGTCGGGTAAAAGGGAAAATGTCAATGATCAATGAGGAGAATGTTGTATCTAAGGTTCGCTCTAGTAATAAATATGCTTTATCATGACATATGTCCCCTCATCTAAGGAACAACAAACTTGCCATTCAAACATATTTCTCATCCCTTAAGGATTGCTTAGAATGCTGCGTGAGATTGTTGAAGAGGATAAGCTAGAAACCTCATGATAATGCAATTGGACATGCATGCTTATATGCCAAACGATCTCAAGAAATCTTAGAATGTTTGATCACGGTATGCCCAAAGACATTAGGTGAGAGAGTTAACCCTTTGATTCCATGCTTAATGCCTAAGGCCAAACATGATATGGAATCGACTCCCAATGTTTTGAATGTGAGGAGTAGTGTACCATTGAGTAGTTGATTTTAGATCGTCAATGCTAGGAAAGTGAACTCAAATGTGCCTTCTAGGAGTACTAATCTCGGTACCTCTAGTGTTAAGAAAGTGAACCTTAGTGCACTGCATGTAGTTCGATCCCAACATCTAAGCAGGTGGTGCAAAGTAGTAAAACAAACTAATGTTCCCATTCCTCTACAGGAGTAATCGGTGACATTAAAGGGAGCGGTCAAAGTCTCAAGACAATACAAGGAATGATAGGACCTCTCAAGCTAAGAATGTGCCTTTGGAAGAAAGTAGAAGAACAATCTAGGAACCTTAAGCTTGAATCGAATAAAGCGAATCGTGTTGATTCTAGTATTAGCCATAAGCGTCTTGTAATTAATTGAATTCGATACTATTTGCAAAACTTGTACTAATGTTTGCTTGAATTACATTTCTAATCATGGATGTGATGTCAATGCTTTGCCTAATGATGTTAATTGTCCGATTAATATTGTTAATGCTAAATTTCATACTAAAAAGGCTAAAAGGCAAAAGCGAAGAGTTGAAAACAATGGAAACCCACAGGGAAGAACATTATTGAGAATAGGCTTTTATTGGATACCGTTGGTCATAAGACTAATCGAGATAATGCCCACTAGAAAATGGATGCCTCTTGGTAGAACTATTCCCTTAAGAAGTGGTCACCTTTGTAAATAGGTTTAATAGGACACTAGTATTGCATCTATTCACAATGATTCCATTACCTCACCATCGATATGAATGCTTCTATTTACGATGTGGGTGGTCCAACTGTTGCTACTAACCAAATGGAACCCATTCTTGCATGGGGATCCCAATTATCCGTATCCATTCTTGTGCATGTTCAGCTGCGGATCGTTCAACTCGATTACGTGGTACACGGACTCAGTTGTTCAAGCATATATTGGAGACCGGTCACGGCTCATGAACCGTGAGCAAATTCATCGGAATGTTAGATTTGGTAATGATCATTTCGGTGCTATTATGGGTTATGGAGATTATGTTGTTGGTGATAGTGTCATCTCCGAGTGTATTATGTGGAAGGTTTAGGTCATAATCTGTTCTCTGTTGGTCAATTCGTGATTACGATCTAGAAGTAGCCTTGAGAAAACATACCGCTTCGTTAGAGATCTTAATGGTAAGGAGCTGTTGAAAGGAACTCGTGGCTCAAACCTTTACACTATCTCTATCGATGACATGATGTGCTTGTTATCAAAGGCTTCAAAGACAAAGTCATGGTTATGGCATCGTCGTCTCAATCACTTGAACTTGGCACCATCAACGATCTTTCCGAAAGGACTTAGTTGTAGGTTTACCTAGACTAAAGTATGAAAAGGATCATCTTTGTTCGGCATGTCAATTGGGAAAAAGCAAGAAGTATGCCCATAAACCCAAACCTACTAACTCTCATCACGAAGTTCTTCATATGATTCATATGGATTTATGTGGACCAATGAGGTGCAAAATATCTTTGGGAAGAAATATGTGTTAGTTGTGGTTGATGACTATTCCGATTCACGGGTCAAGTTCTTAAGGACAAAGGATGAAACTCGATATCATCATCAAACTCATCAAGCAATGCGGGTTAGACTAAACAAAAGCTGTCGAATTATCGAGCAGACAATGGGCGGGTTTGTCAACAAACAACTTAGTGAATTCTATGAAAGCGTTGGAATCGACCATCAAAGAAGTGTTCCACGAACCCCTCAGCGAGCGGTGTAGTTGAAAGACGAAATCGTACTCTTGTTGAAGTGCTAGAACAATCTTTGATTTACTCAAAGGTTCCAATGTTTCTACGGGTGAAGCAATTGCCACTGCATGTTACACACAAAATCGTTCCTGATTCACACCATTCATGGAAAAACTCCATATGAACTTGTCCACAACGAAACCCAATCTATCTTTCCTTCGTGTGTTTGGTGCCTTGTGCTATCCAACTAATGAGGTCAAGACTTGGGCAAACTTAGAGCTAAAGGCGACATTGGAGTATTTGTAGGATATGCACCAAACAAAAGGGATACGAATCTACAACAAAAGAACCCGAAATATCATGGAAACAATTCACGTTACGTTTGATGGTGACCGGTCAAATGGCTCTGGACACTCTAGCTCGGGACCCGCACTTCAAAACAGTCCTATTGGTTCATCCCTTGTTCCAAACTCCTCTCAAGAAACACCATATGTACCTCCATCGAAGATGATGTAAAGAAATTGTTTGATCCAATGTTTGATGAAGCTGTATGAGTCTACTACTAATGAGGTGCTGATCCACAACGAGAGGATGCTCATATTCCGATGAATGAAGTCAATCCATCGGTTTCAACATCCGTAAGTCAAGAAGCACTGCTGCTTGATCCTTGATCTCATCAACAAATCATCATTCTTCAAATGTACATCATGGAAATGTTTACGCATCAATGATGAAGTTAATCCCTGCGACTCTAAAGATGCTCCATTTGAAAACATATTTGCTACTCACGAATCATCATCGAACCATCTTCTTGAGGAGACATCGACTCGCTACTTGGTTCCTCAACAAATGCCACATGAACACCTTAGAAAATGGACTCACGATCATCCATTAGACAACATCATTGGAAATCCTCTCGTCTGTATCAACCCGAAGCAACTCATGACCGATGCCTTATGGTGCTTCTTCAACTCTGTACTATCTAAGATCGAACCAAAGATGTTAAAAGCGCTATGAATGAAGATAGGCGGTTCAATGCTATGCAAGATGAAATTCATGAGTTTGATCGTCTTGATGTATGGGAGTTAGTACACACTCCAGGGCGTGCTATGATTATAGCTCTAAAATGGATCTTCAAAGTAAAACTTGATGAGCATGGTGATGTGTTGAAGAACAAGGCTCGATTAGTTGCTAAAGGATATCGTCAAGAGGAGGTATAGACTTTGAAGAATCTTTTGCTCGATTGCTCGAATCGAGGCAATCGAATCTTTCGGCTAATCTTGCTAGTAAGAACATGGTAGTTTATCGAGATGGATGTAAAGGCGGCATTTCTAAGCGGAGATCTTAAAGAAGTCGTCTCGTCGGCCAACTTTGAAGGATTTGTGAATCGGGGCATCCTACTCACGTTTATCGTCTGAAGAAGGCTCTTTACGGTTTAAAGCAAGCTCCAAGGGCATGGTATGATACCTTCAAAGTTTCTTCTATCAACCGGATTCATCAAAGGAGCAGTTGATCCTACATTGTTCACCGAAAGTCGAGCAAACATTTGATTCATGTTCAAATTTATGTTGATGATATTATCTTTGCCTCGATGACCCAATGGAATGTGATCGTTTTCAAATGAAATGAGTTCAAAGTTTCAAATGTCAATGATGGGACAAATGTCATTTTTCTTGGGATTACAAATTTCTCAAAGTCCGGAGGCATTTTCATAAATCAATCTAAATATGCAATGAGATTTTAAAGAAATTTGGATTTGATTCAAGTGACCTGTTGACACCCCATGATTGACCAGACCAAACTAGATGAGGACCTCTCGGGGATCATGATTGACCAAACGAAATATAGGAGTATGATTGGATCCACGATGTATCTCACGCTAGTAGACCCGGACATCTTGTTCTCTGTGTGCATGTGCTAGATACCGAGCTAAGCCTACTAAAAAGCACCTTGAAGCGATTAAGCGGGTCTTCGGTATCTCAGGAACCATCAATATGGGACTATGGTACCGAAGGACACCGGTATGTCACTAACGGCCTATCGAATCTTGATCATGCGAGTTGTCAAGATACACGTCGAATCGTCTGGAGGTGCTCGGTTTTGGGTGATAAGCTTGTGAGTGGTCTTCAAAGAAGCAAATGAGTACTTCTATTTCCTCTGAGGCTGAATACATAGCCATGTCATCTTGTTGTGCTCAAATCTTATGGATGAGATCTCAATTATCGACTATGGCTTTGAATTCAACAAAATCCCTCATCTTGTGATAATAAAAGTGCTATTGCTCTCATGCAACAACATTCAACACTCAAGAGCAAAGCATATCGACATTCGACATCATTTCATCGGGGAACAAGTGGAAAAAGGTGTGGTGGAACTATATTTTGTGAGGTCGAATATCGGTTAGCGGACATCTTCACCAAAGCTCTTCCAAGAGAACGTTTTGAGTTTATTCTTCCACGTCTTGGTTTGAAAAGCCTTCAACCGAAACTCTCAAGCGTCTTGAGGAGGAAGGCGAGGAGTAAAGGTCTTTCTTCATCTATCTCTTGTAAATAGTTATTCGAAAAACAAAATAGAAAATTATAAAACTTTCAAAATCCATAAAAATCTGAAAATTAGAAAATTCTTCAAAAAATATTGTCATTTTGTCATGTTTTCACGGTTCGATAATATCTACGGTCTTTGTCTTTGTCATTCAAAGAATGACACGGGACTTTAGATGTTGTTCAATTCTTTAAAAAAAAAAAAAAATTCAAAAATCAAAAAATATTTTTGGGAGAAAGAGAAATGGTTTATTGTCATCTTGAGGCAATAACCGGTTTTAAAGAAAGAAACGAGCCATGTTTTACCATGTTTTCAAATCCTATGCTCGATTCTATAAACTCCTATCTGCTGAAAACTAAATTCTTTGAAAAATAACTCAATCTCTATTTTTGATAATCATCGGGACTTATTTGTCAAAATCTCTATCTCTCAATCAACAACCTACGTCATTGATTGAGGGGAGAATGATTTCAATTAAATTAAAAGTTATTTGGCATTAAATTGTTTTCAAAAGATATACATGCATGTTTTATAAATGGGTTTAAAGTCTTAAAATCCGATCCTTATGAGTTCAAACGCTTTCACAATCATGTCACAATTCTCCTTAAAGCTTTCAAAATCAATTTAAATCTATACGAGATCACAAATCTCAAATGATTTGATAATTGTGATCGGGGAGAATGTGTGATTTAAATTAGATTTAAAGCGATAATTAGGTAAATGGTTATAAGCGGATGTACATGCTATCCGCCCACATGTGACAAACGATTTCAAATTTTCATGCACATGTTGAGGGGAGCATCTATCTTAAACCTTTGATTTGAAAGCGTGATCATTTATCCCAATGTGCGAGGTTCCCTCTAGTATGTGCAAAACTCTTTTCAAACCTCGAGGCACATATTGAGGGGAGCAAAATTCATGGAAACCTCATCCTTCCGGAAATGCTATACCCACTTGATCTGTTGAGGAAGTGATGTTGATATCTTTAGAAAATGGTAATCAAAAGTAAATTCTTTCTCTTGCCTCCGTGTGCAAAACATTTTCAATACTTGATGCACATGTTGAGGGGAGTTCTCGTTCTAAAATATCAAAACAATTCAGTACAAAAGCTTTGATAATATATCACAAGTATCGAATTGATTTTCAAATGGTTTTCATTTGGATCCAATGGCGGATGAACAATACCAAATTGACCTACCAACTTTACTTTATGTGCGGTGATATAAGGATGATAAGGTTAGGTATTGGTTCCCATGATCCGCCGAGAACGGAGGGATCTACCGAGGACAATCCACTAGTTAATGTAGAAGTCCTTAGGTATGATGATAAAAGGAGAAAAATGAGATAAGGGAAGAGTGCGGACTAAGGCGAGCTAATCTTGGAATAAACCCAACAAGGTTCTAGCTATGAAGTCTTGGTAAGCACTAAAGGGGTTGAAGAATTAAAAGAATTAAATGAGAAAAGGGTGAAAACAAATAGCCCTCCATTTATTCAACCTTAGGGCGAAACCGGTTCCATTCATATACTCTTGATGGTAACATCGGTATTGAAGACAAGGCGTCATGGACCCGGTGGCCTTGCACTTCAACTTTCCAAACCACTCAAGTTCCTCTTAAAGGGCTTGTTTCATTCTCACGGGAACCAACATTATCTATCGACTTTCTCTTAGAGATGGTTGATATTGAAGAAGGAGACCTCTCCCTAGTCTCCGTTATAGGATCCAAATATGCACATATTGAGTCTAGAGCCACGAGATCATCAATAAATCTCATTAGGACACTTTCAATGAAGACTCTGTTTCACACAATGTGGAAAGAGAGATTATATCTTGAGTCCTCACGCATTATCCTTGTGGTATTGTCGAACATCCGAGTGATGTGTTTACACATTCACAATGAAGATGGAAAGCCTTCGGAGCCGACATCAAACAAGCTCACGGTAGGTGGCATGTGAGATCTATTATATAGATCAACCATGTGACAATGAATGAAACAATGGGGCGATTCAATTTCTTGAATCAATCACAGTTCAGTTATGGATTGACGGATACCTTTGAAAAACCGGTCATTGTGCTTAAAACACTTTTCTTTAGCACATCGACCGTGTACCAATTTTCAAACCAAAGGTGTTTTATGATTGATAATTGATTTTAATAAAACCTTCGTTGTATTGCAAAACAATTTCTATTGAGCAATACACGATTGTTTTCAAATCTCTTTTCATCAATCGGTGGACTTAAAATTATTTGGTTCACTCACTCCGTCTTTGTCTTCTTTGAGATGTTCGGTTTGAGAACAGCTAGAGCAGTGCGAAACCACATCAAGGAGATTCTTAGGAATCCTACACGATCACGAGGCGTTACTTGTCTTGATCAGCGGGGAACCGTGGGCGTGTACCTCAATTCATCGAAGTGATCAAAGACACTTTCGTGCGATTTGTTGCTAATCTGTTGTATGCGTGTGCGCGGCGCGTTGCGGTGATCGAATGAAGCGGTCAATCCATAGCCGCATGCTCACTTAACACATTCATCTCAAAAGAAATCATGATTAGTGCATCAATGTCTCGATATTTTCACTCCATGCTTCGCTTCTGCTGCGCCAATATCATGAATCAACTAAAGCTTCCGCTACTACGATGAGAAGAGATCATGATCCGAATGTGAGCATGTCGGTCCCAAAGTCACAAACACCATAATGGATGTCTCGAGATTGTTGATAGTGATGATCTCAAATGATGGCTCAAAATTATCATCACGTGGATCGGTAAAGACCTCCACTTGGAACAACCAAACATGCAATGTGAAGAATCAATGACTACGAGCTTAAGGAGCAAGGACTACATCAAGAATACAAGATCAATTGTTAATGTATTATCTATTTGTATTCTATGTAATTTTGGTACATGATTGAGGTGACCTCCTTAGGGGAGATTGTTAGGAATTAGAAATTCCCGTATTAAAGTCGGTCACCTCAGTATATGTAATCGTTAAGCTCGTAGTCGTAGTTCTTTTAAGTTAAGTAGTAATTTAGTTAAGTAACACCGTGGAGGACGGACGGGTCTTTACCCATTGTATGCACGATCCACACCCAAAGTGTGGCGAGTTATGTATGACTATAAATACTCTACCTTCCAAGGTAGAGTTGGAGCTCATAATAATATCTTTCACTTTCTCTCACTAAGTTCCCTAAACCTCTAACTTTCTCTCTAGAATTCCTCCTATATGCTACTTTGTGTTATGGTTTGATGTGTATGTGAAAAGTTATATCTTACACTTTTGTCACACCAACGGATTCTTCTAACACGCCAAGGGTTATCATAAAAACACAGAGTCTTCTAATGTTAATCCCCACCGATTATGCACAAATTTATGGTCCTTTACCTTCCATCGATGAAGTAAACTCAAAACACGAAAATCGCAAAATTCTCGGATATTTTGACATTTTCATGGTGACCTCAAAACTTTACAACATGAGATAGAATATCATTACGAAATCAAAGTTCAACATTTTCAATCGCCTCACGCGAGAACAAAGAGACATTTTTCGGAAAAATCTTTTACCAAATGTTAAGAATTTAAAAATTGTGCATTGTCTTGGGAGCAGGACTTTCATAAGGATCTTGGAGTGATGAAGGTCGTTTCGAGAATACGAAACATCTATTTCTAATACTAAGCGTAAAAAGAAAATGTTGAGAAAAGATGTTGATCGACTCTTGAAAGATGTTATTTGTCTTGATATCCATAATGTTGTGTTATTCAATTCTTTGCCACATGCATCGATTATATCTCTGCGATCTCGTTGATAATATTATAATCTGTTGAGAATTTTGATAATGTGCATCGGATCGAGTCTTTAAAAGCGAAAATGAGCGATTGATTCACGAACTTTCCAATGCAAAGCGTCGTCTTAATTGGTGTCAAAAGATATTCACAATCAACAACTTGTTTTTCAAAACAAAGTTGCTCGATTACATGCCAAATCTTCTTATCCTAATTTTGAGAAGCTGGATGATCAAAGCGTGTCTTTAAAATGTAAAATCTCAAAATATGAACAAGAACTTGTAAAAGTTAAGCAGAATATGGTGTCATATTTGATTTACTCAATAAGACTCGTCATGATGCATCAAACGAACTTGATCATTATCTTGCACACACTAGAGAAGTAATGAATTTTCTTTGAAATATCCGTTACGAAAATCAAGATTTGATTCACACTATCTTTAAGTTAAGAGAAATGTTAGGAAAGTATCAACTACTTCCGCCTACCGTGATTAAGAGAATAGCACCGGTAACACTTAGTAATCGTGAACCTAGAATCCCTACCGCCAAATCACAAGTTGCTAACGTGCTTCCTTCTCTTGAAGCAGAATAGTTGCGTCTTTTCCAAACGTCCGCACTTCAGCCTAGGAGCACTCAATCGAAGAATAGGAAGTTGCGACCTAAGAAAAGATCAATAAGGAATGCTAAAGTGGAAGAACACCCTAGGACTATGAATAAGACTCACGTTGCTTCCACTATAGACATTGCGTGCGGAAAATGTAACGAAAATAGTGATGTAACGAATGCTAAACCTTTAAGTACTTTTGATATTGATCGATGCACCTTGTGATATTTGTCGTCAAAGTATGAATTCGATTGTCATGACAAATGTGTTGCTAAAGCTACAATCTCTCGTTTACGGAATCCTAAGAATCGAATACCTCTAGGCCCACTAATCATTCTAAGTACGTGCTTGGTAGACCGCTTCTTTAGATTCTAAGGCAAGCATTGTTGTCTCTGTAGCTCGATTTCACCTCCTAAGAATGTAGTACCACCTAGTGCATTCACTAAGACTAAAGCAAATAGTAGTTATAGATGGCGAAATGGATATATAACACACTCGGATTTAAATGGATGCCTAAAGTTATTGATGTGTGTATGTCTACTATCATTGCTCCGGAACCTCTAACATTTCGGGTTCCACATCTACTTCTATTCCATACGTGTCGTATGTGTGTTATGCGGTGATACTGAGATCATTCTATGGATTGTTGATAGCGGATGTTCGACACATGACATGCAACCTTAAAGCATTATCAAACTTTATTGCAAAGTTCATTGCCCTTTGTCAGATTCGGAATGATCACTTCAGCGACTATCATAGGCTACGGAGACTATATCAATGGGAACATCGAAATTAGCGAGGGTTTACTATGTGGAAGGCCTCGGTCACAACTGTTTCGATGGGTCGGTTTGTGATGGAGATTTGGAGGTTGCTTTCGGGAGAAAACTTGTTTCTTCACATGGATTTGTGTGGCCCGATGCGCGTGCAAGCGATCAATGGCAAACGCTACATCTTAGTAATTCTTGATGACTACTCACGATGGACTTACTTTCTTGAAGCAAAGACCAAGCTCCACGAGATGATCATCACCTTTCTCGAAAATCTGAGTTCGACTCAAACACCATCGGACAAATAAGAACCGACAAAGGCCGAATTTGTTAACCAAACCCTTCATGACTTTTATGAGAAAATGGGAATTGACATCGGACATCTATTGCACGTACACGAAACAAAGCGATTGTAAAACCCTAAAATCTCAAACGCGTGAAATGACAATTTTGCCCTCAAACTAAAAATTTTGCAAACTCGGGAAACACGTCAACATCATTTAACAAGTTATATCATTAATAATATATACACATTATGAAACTAATTAACTTATGATATAAATTAAAAGAAACATAACTAATTAAACTCTAAGTAACTAATAAGCATTACAATGTGTACATGTCGAACCTAGACTAGAAAGGAGACTACGTACGTGATGGATTGGTAAGTTTGGAAAGTCAAAATCTTGTTCCTATCCCCATGGCGGCCTATAATCACTCCCCTTAATCACTATATCAATTTCATTAAACCATATTTACATTTCCTTTTCATTCAAAAACACAAAGAAAACCCTAGATCTAAAATGACGGCACAAGAGTATTTTTCCTGTGATCTCTACACTGCTAGGAAGCCAAGAAAAATTGACAATTCAATTTTGAAGGCATGATCTAATTGTTGTCGAATTTAGTTCATACATGAGGTAAAATTCATCATAATTCGTACAACCCTCCATAAATTCATTTTCCATTTTCATGAGTTCCTTACATCATATATGATCTGTGAAAATTGGTTACAAGGTGTTTGGAGTCTCGTTTCTGCTCTTTGGAATTTTGGAGTCGTTTTACCCTAACCGAGAGGAATAATTTCATCCAGCGTGTTCTAAACGTTCTAAAATTTATATGGTATTTTCTCATCTTATATTCATCCTATAAGTTCCAAATAAAATAATAAAACGAACCATCCATGGTATACGAATTTTGGAGAATTAAACCCTAAAACGTGTTAAAACCCTAAATAATTAGAAACAAATTTTCTGGGCATGAAGACTATTTTTCTTGGACTCTATATAATGTTTATTAACTGTGAAAATGGTGCTTCGAATTGTTGAAGCATTGATCATGTTATATGAATTTATCCTAATCGCTATCTATGGAAAAGGAAAATAAAATAAGGAAATCCTAAGGATCGACTAGGATTAGGGTTTAATTATACAAATCTGGTCATTATTTATGTTTTAAGGTTGTGTAATGATTAGTACAATAATTGGATAATGAGCTAGGGTTTTAGTTGTTTTGTATAAAACCGATTTGTATAAATTAAGGTAAAGGGCTTGTTTTGTAATTATCAAAACTCATGGGTATTTTGTAATGTGTCATAATCGGGGACTAATCGGTAAAAATATAAAGTGAAGGCCTTATATGTAAATTTTGTATTTAAAAGGTTTAAAGAGTAATTTTGTATAATTATGAAACCGATTTAAAAATAATTAAAGTAGAGGATTAAAATGTAAATTCTGGAAACTTGAAGTCATTTTGAGTAAATAATGATATTAAGAGTGTTTTGGGTAACTTTGAGTATTTATGGGTCTATTGTGTAATTATTATGGAATTATGATTTAATATATAAGTTTTGTAAACTTAAGGGGCTAAATGTGTAAATTCTGAAATATGAGGGGCTGAATAGTACAATATGAATATTCTGAGGTTACATTCTGAAAATTTGTAAAATAATATGCTTGTTTGGTAAATATGGATATTAGGGGATTAAATCATGAATTATGTAAATATAAGGTTTGTTTTGTAAATATTGTAACTAGAGGGTATAAACTGTAAAATTACGAAACTAAAGGGATTATGATGTCATTCTGAATAATATGTGTATTAGATTAGTAACTTGAAATATTTTCATGCTATACCTTGAAATTAATGAAATTACAATTTGAACCCTAAACTATGTGAACTTGTCATAATAAACCACGGACTTTTGTAACTTGATAAAATGTACTTAAATTCCAAAATAACTCGATATAAAGACTTAACCTAATTTGTAACATCAAAGACTTGTTAATTCAGAAACACGATATTTTGGAAACACGCTAAATATGGAAAGTTACTAAAAGCTGGAAAGCCGACTAAAATAAGTAATCTGAATTAAATAAGTTTTAATAAAACCAGGTCATGAATTCGTGTAGATTCATGGAGATGGAGTTGCTCCCGACCTTGGTATTCTGTTGTGTTTCGTTTGCGGTATAAAGTGCGAGATATTCGACCTTACCTCTTAAGGTTTCTCGTAACTCTTATACATCTTGATATTAGCTTGAGCTGTTATGCTTACTCTAAGCCTCACTATTAGGGCTTCCTATAACCTTGCTATGTTTCCTTTGATTGATTTTCCTATGTGAAATGTTTAATGTGAACCACTTGTCATGAACCTTCGATTATGAACCTTTGATATGCTTTGATTACGAACCTATGATATGAACCTTTGATATGAAACTTGATATGAAACTTTGATATGAAACCTTGATATGAAACTTTGATATGAACTTTGATATGAACCCTTATGATATGAATATGCTTTGACCCTTGGTTTGATACGAGCCAAAATATTTGTTTCCTAGTCGGAAGGTAACTGACCGTGTCATTGATGCACCAATGGCATGACTCCGGTGTGCACAGTGATGTTGCACACCGTCCCTATTTTGTATTGATTATGCGCTTGATTGTATGGCCAATTATTGTTTTGCGGGCGTATGGATGCATCCTAGATTTGTTTTGATTTGAATTTGATATGATATGATTTGTTTTGGTGATGTGGTGCGTGTGTGCAATACACCCTCACATTTTGGGAGCTAGCTACTCCATTGGTTCTTGAGGTCTCCCTCCTATTGGTTTGGTATTCGAGGTCACCCTCCGAATACAATGGCTACTATTGGTTACTTGGTATTATTGCCACTATTGATATGGTTTGTTTTGTTGGCTCGGGATAGATTTACGACAACCCTTACACTTTTGATATACCTATATTGTACCTTCGGATTCCCTCTTGCACTATATTACGAATTGTTGTCCTTTACCCAATACCCTTATATGACTCACTATACTACCAAGATATATATGTCCCATTGCTTTGATCATTATACCTCATTCCGTTACCTCGGACTACCATTCCATTCACGTCTGGGGTTATTATATGTTTATTGGATTTGTTTATGCTATTTATGTTTATGTGACTCACGATTATCGTGCTATGATGTGATTAACATGCGGTTATCGAGTTACTGTTTTCGTCGATGATATGTGATCTCACCGTGATGTGAACCTCTGAATTTGTTTGGTGACCATGCTAATGTGTAATCGATAGTTGTGTCTATTTATTATGTGTACTTCTTTAAGTTAATCTAGTAGACTATGACTATCGTGGTATCCTCATCACTTGTTCTTGCCACCGCCATGTTTGCATTTACGCTTATGCTACGTTTTGATTGGGTGAATGGTTCAATTTGTGACGTCTGGATTGTTAATTCGTTTAGTTGCTCTGCTATGTCTTCAATACATTAATTAGAGTGTTCATCTTGTATTCCCACTTGTTACGTGTATTGCCATGTTTTATTCTTTGTTATGATATTGGTTATGTTTTCGACTAAGGGTTTGACTGTGTGAATTGCCATGCTCATTTGATTAATTAATTGCTTCCGCTTTCTTGGAGATATCTGTTTAGCTTATGTGTCTCAGTTTTCTGAATTGATGGTATGACATATATGTTGTGTAGATCGGCCTTTGCTATGTTTGCTTATGTTTGGTTCTTATATACTGTTTGTATGTGCTTGTTATATGTCCTCAACACTTTGCTTTGCTTTGTCCTCCTTGTTATCTGTTCGTTTTGGATATCGTATAATTGTGTTCTGCGGGATCCTCATTGACTCATTACTCTCATTTCACTGCGACTTTGTTATCCGTTTCCTTTGTTTCATTTCGCATTTGATTTTATTTAGCTTTCGTTTTGTTATATCATTCCTTTGGGCTTTTTAAGCTCGGTAGCATTTCTTTTCTGCGGCGGTGTTAGGTTTGAAGATGGGCTTTGATGGGTGAGAGTTGGATTATTTGAGTGGACCAACCCTAGATACCTTATTATTTGGATTTATTTTGTTGGGCTATTGTTGGAGATTTCATTTTATTTTAGACATATTGGATTTTGTATTTTCCTTGTAAGTCATTCGTCTATATGACTTGGTAATTTATTCTTTAAGGCTTTCGCTTGTAAAATTTTATTTGTATGTTACGATATGACACGAATGTGACACTTCTACCCTTGTCGGGTTGGGGTGTTACAATTATAGTATCGAGCCCGAGTTTCGTCTTGTTGACCTTAGGATTGACTGTGAGGACTTGGGTAGACACTAGGCTTCCGTGCATTACGATCTTCTCCGATTATTCGATTGTCGTTCGATTTGATTTAGATATTCGTTTATCTTCCTTTGGTTGGCCTCCTTCTCTTTGCATTTGATTTTGTTTATTTTGTTTCGCACATCCGTTTGTCGATCGTTAGATGGAGACTACCCGTGGAGCCGAAGGCGATGGTGCCGAACTGCGTTCTTTGCAATGATCTACGGTGGAGAGGTTCGTGAAGCGAAGTCGTAACCATTGCCGTCTTCTTTGGAGACATCGGGATCTTTGTTGGAGGAAGTGGACGGATCAACCAAAGGCGCAAAGGGCGGAGCGAGATTCAACCGGTGGTGAGAAGGTTCATCTACTTCATATAGTGCAGGCGCGACTTGTGTTACTCGATTCGGTTGTCACGCGTTTTGAGGCGGTTTGATATCTTGCTACGTGATTTTGATCGGCATTACTTTTCTTGATTTGTTGAACTCGGTTTGAATCGTGAAGTTTTATCATTTAGCATTTTGGTGATATCTCAACTTTTCTTTTGGACCGTCGATAATGAGTCATGAGGAACCATTTTGTGCAAGTTGGTGGCCTTCTTTCATTGTGATATGGTAAGTTGTTTTGATGTGATATATGCTATATATTGTGATCAGTGCCTTTGGTATGTTACTTGGTATCTGTATATGATATGTTTTGTCGTGATATTGGTTATGTGATTTGTCATGACCGGGACGAGAATATGATGACGATAAGGGCTTGTTATGTGATGCAAGTATTATGGCCTTTGATCAACGTGATAATACCGAGATCATATAATTTGAACTTATTGAAATCATCTGACGTGTTGGGAAATGCACAGGGTTGATGCGTGAATGGAATAAGGCTTATATCCGTTATTTGACACTCCTCATGTTAAATAAAATCCTGTACCTCCTTGCGAAACTCCACGACATCGCTATGTGTAAGTTACGTATACTTTGGACCCGAAATCGTTTTGATCTATGCGAAGCTATGGATTGCTACGTCTGTCTTAAAACTCGTGCGTCTCGTGTACCTCTGCGACTTCAATTTTCGAGGGCGAAAATTTTCTTTTAGAGGAAGAGTTGTAAAACCCTAAAATCTCAAGCGCGTGAAATGACAATTTTGCCCTCAAACTAAAAATTTTGCAAACTCGGAAACACGTCAACATCATTTAACAAGTTATATCATTAATAATATATACACATTATGAAACTAATTAACTTATGATATAAATTAAAAGAAACATAACTAATTAAACTCTAAGTAACTAATAAGCATTACAATGTGTACATGTCGAACCTAGACTAGAAAGGAGACTACATACGTGATGGATTGGTAAGTTTGGAAAGTCAAAATCTTGTTCCTATCTCCCCCATGGCCGGCCTATAATCACTCCCCCCCTTAATCACTATATCAATTTCATTAAACCATATTTACACATTTCCTTTTCATTCAAAAACACAAAGAAAACCCTAGATCTAAAATGACGGCACAAGAGTATTTTTCCTGTGATCTCTACACTTCTAGGAAGCCAAGAAAAATTGACAATTCAATTTTGAAGGCATGATCTAATTGTTGTCGAATTTAGTTCATACATGAGGTAAAATTCATCATAATTCGTACAACCCTCCATAAATTCATTTTCCATTTTCATGAGTTCCTTACATCATATATGATCTGTGAAAATTGGTTACAAGGTGTTTGGAGTCTCGTTTCTGCTCTTTGGAATTTTGGAGTCGTTTTACCCTAACCGAGAGGAATAATTTCATCCAGCGTGTTCTAAACGTTCTAAAATTTATATGGTATTTTCTCATCTTATATTCATCCTATAAGTTCCAAATAAAATAATAAAACGAACCATCCATGGTATACGAATTTTGGAGAATTAAACCCTAAAAACGTGTTAAAACCCTAAATAATTAGAAACAAATTTTCTGGGCATGAAGACTATTTTCTTGGACTCTATATAATGTTTATTAACTGTGAAAATGGTGCTTCGAATTGTTGAAGCATTGATCATGTTATATGAATTTATCCTAATCGCTATCTATGGAAAAGGAAAATAAAATAAGGAAATCCTAAGGATCGACTAGGATTAGGGTTTAATTATACAAATCTGGTCATTATTTATGTTTTAAGGTTGTGTAATGATTAGTACAATAATTGGATAATGAGCTAGGGTTTTAGTTGTTTTTGTATAAAACCGATTTGTATAAATTAAGGTAAAGGGCTTGTTTTGTAATTATCAAAACTCATGGGTATTTTGTAATGTGTCATAATCGGGGACTAATCGGGTAAAAATATAAAGTGAAGGCCTTATATGTAAATTTTGTATTTAAAAGGTTTAAAGAGTAATTTTGTATAATTATGAAACCGATTTAAAAATAATTAAAGTAGAGGATTAAAATGTAAATTCTGGAAACTTGAAGTCATTTTGAGTAAATAATGATATTAAGAGTGTTTTGGGTAACTTTGAGTATTTATGGGTCTATTGTGTAATTATTATGGAATTATGATTTAATATATAAGTTTTGTAAACTTAAGGGGCTAAATGTGTAAATTCTGAAATATGAGGGGCTGAATAGTACAATATGAATATTCTGAGGTTACACTCTGAAAAATTGTAAAATAATATGCTTGTTTGGTAAATATGGATATTAGGGGGATTAAATCATGAATTATGTAAATATAAGGTTTGTTTTGTAAATATTGTAACTAGAGGGTATAAACTGTAAAATTACGAAACTAAAGGGATTATGATGTCATTCTGAATAATATGTGTATTAGATTAGTAACTTGAAATATTTTCATGCTATACCATTGAAATTAATGAAATTACAATTTGAACCCTAAACTATGTGAACTTGTCATAATAAACCACGGACTTTTGTAACTTGATAAAATGTACTTAAATTCCAAAATAACTCGATATAAAGACTTAACCTAATTTGTAACATCAAAGACTTGTTAATTCAGAAACACGATATTTTGGAAACACACTAAATATGGAAAGTTACTAAAAGCTGAAAGCAGAGCTAAAATAAGTAATCTGAATTAAATAAGTTTTAATAAAACCGGTCATGAATTCGTGTAGATTCAGGAGATGGAGTTTGCTCCCGACCTTGGTATTCTGTTGTGTTTCGTTTGCGGTATAAAGTGCAGATATTCGACCTTACCTCTTAAGGTTTCTCGTAACTCTTATACATCTTGATATTAGCTTGAACTGTTATGCTTACTCTAAGCCTCACTATTAGGGCTTCCTATAACCTTGCTATGTTTCCTTTGATTGATTTTCCTATGTGAAATGTTTAATGTGAACCACCATCATGAACCTTACGATTATGAACCTTTGATATGCACTTTGATTACGAACCTATGATATGAACCTTTGATATGAAACTTGATATGAAACTTTGATATGAAACCTTGATATGAAACTTTGATATGAACTTTGATATGAACCCTTATGATATGAATATGCTTTGACCCTTGGTTTGATACCCGAGCCAAAATATTTGTTTCTAGTCGGAAGGTAACTGACCGTGTCATTGATGCACCAATGGCATGACTCAGGTGTGCAGTGATGTTGCACACCGTCCCTATTTTGTATTGATTATGCGCTTGAGAGATGTATGGCCAATTATTGTTTTGCGGTATGGATGCATCCTAGATTTGTTTTGATTTGAATTTGATATGATATGATTTGTTTTGGTGATGTGGTGCGTGTGTGCAATACACCCTCACATTTTGGGAGCTAGCTACTCCATTGGTTCTTGAGGTCTCCCTCCTATTGGTTTGGTATTCGAGGTCACCCTCCGAATACAATGGCTACTATTGGTTACTTGGTCATTATTGCCACTATTGATATGGTTTGTTTTGTTGGCTCGGGATAGATTTCGACAACCCTTACACTTTTGATATACCTATATTGTACCTTGGATTCCCTACTGCACTATATTACGAATTGTTGTCCTTTACCCAATACCCTTATATGACTCACTATACTACCAAGATATATATGTCCCATTGCTTTGATCATTATACCTCATTCCGTTACCTCGGACTACCATTCCATTCACGTCTGGGTTATTATATGTTTATTGGATTTGTTTATGCTATTTATGTTTATGTGACTCACGATTATCGTGCTATGATGTGATTAACATGCGGTTATCTAAGTTACTGTTTTCGTCGATGATATGTGATCTCACCGTGATGTGAACCTCTGAATTTGTTTGGTGACCATGCTAATGTGTAATCGATAGTTGTGTCTATTTATTATGTGTACTTCTTTAAGTTAATCTAGTAGACTATGACTATCATGGTATCCTCATCCTTGTTCTTGCCTGCCATGTTTGCATTTACGCTTATGCTACGTTTTGATTGGGTGAATGGTTCAATTTGTGACGTCTGGATTGTTAATTCGTTTAGTTGCTCTGCTATGTCTTCAATACATTAATTAGAGTGTTCATCTTGTATTCCCACTTGTTACGTGTATTTGCCATGTTTTATTCTTTGTTATGATATTGGTTATGTTTTCGACTAAGGGTTTGACTGTGTGAATTGCCATGCTCATTTGATTAATTAATTGCTTCCGCTTTCTTGGAGATATCTGTTTAGCTTATGTGTCTCAGTTTTCTGAATTGATGGTATGACATATATGTTGTGTAGATCGGCCTTTGCTATGTTTGCTTATGTTTCGGTTCTTATATACTGTTTGTATGTGCTTGTTATATGTCCTCAACACTTTGCTTTGCTTTGTCCTCCTTGTTATCTGTTCGTTTTGGATATCGTATAATTGTGTTCTGCGGATCCTCATTGACTCATTACTCTCATTTATTGCGACTTTGTTATCCGTTTCCTTTGTTTCATTTCGCATTTGATTTTATTTAGCTTTCGTTTTGTTATATCATTCCTTTGGGCTTTTAAGCTCGGCCGCATTTCTTTTCTGCGGCGGTGTTAGGTTTGAAGATGGGCTTTGATGGGTGAGAGTTGGATTATTTGAGTGGACCAACCCTAGATACCTTATTATTTGGATTTATTTTGTTGGGCTATTGTTGGAGATTTCATTTTATTTTAGACATATTGGATTTTGTATTTTCCTTGTAAGTCATTCGTCTATATGACTTGGTAATTTATTCTTTAAGGCTTTAAACTTGTAAAATTTTATTTGTATGTTACGATATGACACGAATGTGACACTTCTACCCTTGTCGGGTTGGGGTGTTACAATTATGGTATCGAGCCGAGTTTCGTCTTGTTGACCTTAGGATTGACCCGTGAGGACTTGGGTAGACACTAGGCTTCCGTCTGCATTACGATCTTCTCCGATTATTCGATTGTCGTTCGATTTGATTTAGATATTCGTTTATCTTCACCGGTTGGCCTCCTTCTCTTTGCATTTGATTTTGTTTATTTTGTTTTCGCACATCCGTTTGTCGATCGTTAGATGGAGACTACCCGTGGAGCCGAAGACGATGGTGCCGAACTGCGTTCTTTGCAATGCCTACGGTGGAGAGGTTCGTGCGCGGTAAGTCGTAACCGATGCCGTCTTCTTTGGAGACATCGGGATCTTTGTTGGAGGAAGTCGGACGGATCAACCAAAGACGCAAAGGGCGGAGACGAGATTCAACCGGTGGTGAGAAGGTTCATCTACTTCATATGGTGCGGGCGCGACTTGTGTTACTCGATTCGGTTGTCACGCGTTTTGAGGCGGTTTGATATCTTGCTACGTGATTTTGATCGGCATTACTTTTCTTGATTTGTTCGAACTCGGTTTGAATCGTGAAGTTTTATCATTTAGCATTTTGGTGATATCTCAACTTTTCTTTTGGACCGTCGATAATGAGTCATGAGGAACCATTTTGTGCAAGTTGGTGGCCTTCTTTCATTGTGATATGGTAAGTTGTTTTGATGTGATATATGCTATATATTGTGATCTGAGTGCGCTTTGGTATGTTACTTGGTATCAGTATATGATATGTTTTGTCGTGATATTGGTTATGTGATTTGTCATGACCGGGACGAAATATGATGACGATAAGGGCTTGTTATGTGATGCAAGTATTATGGCGCCGATCAACGTGATAATACCGAGATCATATAATTTGAACTTATTGAAATCATACGACGTGTTGGGAAATGCAGGGTTGGTGCGTGAATGGAATAAGGCTTATATCCGTTATTTGACACTCCTCATGTTAAATGCGAAATCACTGTACCTCCTTGCGAAACTCCCACCGACATCTGCTATGTGTAAGTTCTGTATACTTTGGACCCGAAATCGTTTTGATCTATGCGAAGCTATGGATTGCTACGTCTGTCTTAAAACTCGTACGTCTCTGTGTACCTCTGCGACTTCAATTTTCGAGGACGAAAATTTTCTTTTAGAGGGGAAGAGTTGTAAAACCCTAAAATCTCAAACGCGTGAAATGACAATTTTGCCCTCAAACTAAAAATTTTGCAAACTCGGGAAACACGTCAACATCATTTAACAAGTTATATCATTAATAATATATACACATTATGAAACTAATTAACTTATGATATAAATTAAAAGAAACATAACTAATTAAACTCTAAGTAACTAATAAGCATTACAATGTGTACATGTCGAACCTAGACTAGAAAGGAGACTACGTACGTGATGGATTGGTAAGTTTGGAAAGTCAAAATCTTGTTCCTATCCCCATGGCGGCCTATAATCACTCCCCCTTAATCACTATATCAATTTCATTAAACCATATTTACACATTTCCTTTTCATTCAAAACACAAAGAAAACCCTAGATCTAAAATGACGGCACATGAGTATTTTTCCTGTGATCTCTACATGCTAGGAAGCCAAGAAAAATTGACAATTCAATTTTGAAGGCATGATCTAATTGTTGTCGAATTTAGTTCATACATGAGGTAAAATTCATCATAATTCGTCAACCCTCCATAAATTCATTTTCCATTTTCATGAGTTCCTTACATCATATATGATCTGTGAAAATTGGTTACAAGGTGTTTGGAGTCTCGTTTCTGCTCTTTGGAATTTTGGAGTCGTTTTACCCTAACAGAGAGGAATAATTTCATCCAGCGTGTTCTAAACGTTCTAAAATTTATATGGTATTTTCTCATCTTATATTCATCCTATAAGTTCCAAATAAAATAATAAAACGAACCATCCATGGTATACGAATTTTGGAGAATTAAACCCTAAAACGTGTTAAAACCCTAAATAATTAGAAACAAATTTTCTGGGCATGAAGACTATTTTTCTTGGACTCTATATAATGTTTATTAACTGTGAAAAATGGTGCTTCGAATGGTTGAAGCATTGATCATGTTATATGAATTTATCCTAATCGCTATCTATGGAAAAGGGAAAATAAAATAAGGAAATCCTAAGGATCGAATAGGATTAGGGTTTAATTATACAAATCTGGTCATTATTTATGTTTTAAGGTTGTGTAATGATTAGTACAATAATTGGATAATGAGCTAGGGTTTTAGTTGTTTTGTATAAAACCGATTTGTATAAATTAAGGTAAAGGGCTTGTTTTGTAATTATCAAAACTCATGGGTATTTTGTAATGTGTCATAATCGGGGACTAATCGGTAAAAATATAAAGTGAAGGCCTTATATGTAAATTTTGTATTTAAAAGGTTTAAAGAGTAATTTTGTATAATTATGAAACCGATTTAAAAATAATTAAAGTAGAGGATTAAAATGTAAATTCTGGAAACTTGAAGTCATTTTGAGTAAATAATGATATTAAGAGTGTTTTGGGTAACTTTGAGTATTTATGGGTCTATTGTGTAATTATTATGGAATTATGATTTAATATATAAGTTTTGTAAACTTAAGGGCTAAATGTGTAAATTCTGAAATATGAGGGCTGAATAGTACAATATGAATATTCTGAGGTTACACTCTGAAAAATTGTAAAATAATATGCTTGTTTGGTAAATATGGATATTAGGGGATTAAATCATGAATTATGTAAATATAAGGTTTGTTTTGTAAATATTGTAACTAGAGGGGTATAAAGCGTAAAATTACGAAACTAAAGGGATTATGATGTCATTCTGAATAATATGTGTATTAGATTAGTAACTTGAAATATTTTCATGCTATACCATGAAATTAATGAAATTACAATTTGAACCCTAAACTATGTGAACTTGTCATAATAAACCACGGACTTTTGTAACTTGATAAAATGTACTTAAATTCCAAAATAAATCGATATAAAGACTTAACCTAATTTGTAACATCAAAGACTTGTTAATTCGGAAACATGATATTTTGGAAACACGCTAAATATGGAAAGTTACTAAACCGGAAAGCCGACTAAAATAAGTAATCTGAATTAAATAAGTTTTTAATAAAACCAGTCATGAATTCGTGTAGATTCGCCGGAGATGGAGTTTGCTCCCGACCTTGGTATTCCTGTTGTGTTTCGTTTGCAGTATAAGGTACAGATATTCTGACCTTACCTCTTAAGGTTTCTCGTAACTCTTATACATCTTCGATATTAGCTTGAACTGTTATGCTTACTCTAAGCCTCACTATTAGGGCTTCCCTATAACCTTGCTATGTTTCCTTTGATTGATTTTCCTATGTGAAATGTTTAATGTGAACCACTGTCATGAACCTTCTGATTATGAACCTTTGATATGCACCTTTGATTACGAACCTATGATATGAACCTTTGATATGAAACTTCGATATGAAACTTTGATATGAAACCTTGATATGAAACTTTGATATGAACTTTGATATGAACCCTTATGATATGAATATGCTTTGACCCTTGATTTGATACCCGAGCCAAAATATTTGTTTCTAGTCGGAAGGTAACTGACCGTGTCATTGATGCACCAATGGCATGACTCCGGTGTGCAGAGTGATGTTGCACACCGTCCCTATTTTGTATTGATTATGCGCGCTTGAGATTGTATGGCCAATTATTGTTTTGCGGTATGGATGCATCCTAGATTTGTTTTGATTTGAATTTGATATGATATGATTTGTTTTGGTGATGTGGTGCGTGTGTGCAATACACCCCTCACATTTTGGGAGCTAGCTACTCCATTGGTTCTTGAGGTCTCCCTCCTATTGGTTTGGTATTCCGAGGTCACCCTCCGAATACAATGGCTACTATTGGTTACTTGGCTGTTATTGCCACTATTGATATGGTTTGTTTTGTTGGCTCGGGATAGATTTCTGACAACCCTTACACTTTTGATATACCTATATTGTACCTTCGGATTCCCTCTTGCACTATATTACGAATTGTTGTCCTTTACCCAATACCCTTATATGACTCACTATACTACCAAGATATATATGTCCCATTGCTTTGATCTGTTATACCCTCATTCCGTTACCTCAGACTACCATTCCATTCACGTCTTAGGGTTATTATATGTTTATTGGATTTGTTTATGCTATTTATGTTTATGTGACTACTGATTATCGTGCTATGATGTGATTAACATGCGGTTATCTGAGTTACCTGTTTTCGTCTGATGATATGTGATCTCACTGTGATGTGAACCTCTGAATTTGTTTGGTGACCATGCTAATGTGTAATCGATAGTTGTGTCTATTTATTATGTGTACTTCTTTAAGTTAATCTCGTAGACTATGACTATCTGTGGTATCCTCATCTGCTTGTTCTTGCCCTGCCATGTTTGCATTTCTGCTTATGCTACGTTTTGATTGGGTGAATGGTTCAATTTGTGACGTCTGGATTGTTAATTCGTTTAGTTGCTCTGCTATGTCTTCAATACATTAATTAGAGTGTTCATACTGTATTCCCACTTGTTACGTGTGACTGCCATGTTTTGACTGCTGTTATGATATTGGTTATGTTTTCGACTAAGGGTTTGACCTGTGTGAATTGCCATGCTCACTGATTAATTAATTGCTTCCGCTTTCTTGGAGATATCTGTTTAGCTTATGTGTCTCAGTTTTCTGAATTGATGGTATGACATATATGTTGTGTAGATCGGCCTTTGCTATGTTTGCTTATGTTTCGGTTCTTATATGCTGTTTGTATGTGCTTGTTATATGTCCTCAACACTTTGCTTTGCTTTGTCCTCCTTGTTATCTGCTCGTTTTGGATATCTCAGATAATTGTGTTCGCAGGATCCTCATTGACTCATTACTCTCATTTCATTGCGACTTTGTTATCCGTTTCCTTTGTTTCATTTCGCATTTCATATTTTATTTAGCTTTCGTTTTGTTATATCATTCCTTTGGGCTTTTTAAGCTCACCGCATTTCTTTTCTGCGGCGGTGTTAGGTTTGAAGATGGGCTTTGATGGGGTGAGAGTTGGATTATTTGAGTGGACCAACCCTAGATACCTTATTATTTGGATTTATTTTGTTGGGCTATTGTTGGAGATTTCATTTTATTTTAGACATATTGGATTTTGTATTTTCCTTGTAAGTCATTCGTCTATATGACTTGGTAATTTATTCTTTAAGGCTTTCGCTTGTAAAATTTTATTTGTATGTTACGATATGACACGACACTTCTACCCTTGTCGGGTTGGGGTGTTACAGACTGTGACACTTCTACCCTTGTCGGGTTGGGGTGTTCTACACATAAAAAGTACTCAATCGCTTTTGCAAAACTAATGAAGAAAAATTTTGAAATGTCCATGATGGGTGAACTTACGTTCTTTCTAGGATCGCAAGTTCATCGGTCACCCGTGGTATTTTCTTGAGTTAGTCCAAATATGCCCTTGAATTGTTAAACAAATTTGGAGCGAAAACACAGTGACACTTATGCCACACCAATGACTCATACCAAGAAATTAGACGATTTACATGGAAAATTAGTTGACCCTACCAAATACCAAGTATTATTGGGTCTCTCATGTATCTAACAGCTAGCAAACTGATATTGTATTTGCCATTTATCTATGCTCCGTTATCGGTCACGACCAATCGAAACCCACCTCTGCGAGGCTAAAAGAATCGCCGATACATCAAGGAACCATTAACTTGGGGATCGGTATCAGAAGGATTACGGTATTGAACTAATCACTTTTGAGGAACGACCACGCGGGATGCTTAGACTCGAGGAAAAGTACTTGAGAGCACTACAATTTCTTGGTGATAAAGCGGTATCTTGGAAATCAAAGAAACAGTTGTACATAGCATCATCAACCGAGCGCGAATATGTAGCCATGTCGACATGTTGTGCTCAAGTCATCGGATGAGAACACAACTCAAAGACTATGGTTACGTGTTTGATGTAATCTGGATGTCTTTGCGACAATCGAGTGCCATTGCGATCTCGCAACTCGATTCAAGACTAAATCAAAGCACATCGATCTTCGTTATCATTTCATCAAGGACCACGTGGAACAAGGTGCAGTTGAATTATACTTCGTGGGTAGAGAATACCAATTGGCACATCTTCTCACCAAAGCCTTGCCTCCCGCTAGGTTTAATAAGTTGGTCCACCGGATTGGTATGAGGTGTTTGACTCAGAGGAATTGGATGACCTCTAAAACAGTCTTAAAACACATCAAACACCAAAATATCTTTTGTAAATAATTTTCAAAAACAAAATATAAAAATATAAAACACGATAAAACAACAAAAATATTCTTCTATCTATTTTTTCTTTCAACATGTCAAGTACATTTCTTCCGTCAACACTTTAATCTTTCAAAATTCAGTATTTTTTCCGATAAAGTGTTGAGGGGGACAAAATAAATACTTAACTGTTTCAAAATCTGTGTACTTGCATGTTATCCAATCCCGGTTGATTCTTTTATCAATGGTGGTAAATTTTCTGGTTCATTGACACTCCTTGGACTAAAATTTATAACCTTTCATTATTTTCTTAAGTCGAGGGGGAGTGTCGTCAAAGTTATTTCCTAAAATCTTTTGTTTGGTAACCAAAATGGAAGTCAAAAGGCTTTGGATAAAAAAGGAAAAGGTGGAGGGACCAAAACTGTCAAAAGGTTAAAGTCATTTTAATAAAAACACCCCACCTAACTTTTCCTTGACATTTATTACTTACACCTAAAACATCCTACGCCTAAGAATCGTTCTTCAAATCTGTGTATTGGATCATCATTTTGTAAGTTGTTTCATAATCTTAACGTGTTTTTAAACATTGGTTTTGATTTTTACATGAATCCAACGGTCAAAACGTTGTATAATCTTGTTTTTGTGTTCTACGCATAAGCGTATGAACTCATGATCAAGATTGTGTGTTTGTGGTTTAAATGTGTTAGGAATTAGAAAATTCCATAGTGAAGAGTCGGTCACCCCTAATATTATCTAGCATAAGTTAGCTCGTAGACATATCTTTATTTACGTTATTAAGTTGTTTATTAGTTAGTCAGTAGCGTAAAATAGTTTAGTGCAACACCGTGGAGGAAGGACGGGTCTTTACCCACTGTATCCACGATCCACGAGGCCGATGGGAGGTCGTGTATTTGTAGTATAAATACCCTTCCATCCATGGAAGGGTGGTGCTTCAATCTAATATTCTACAATTTGTGAAGTAACTCTCTACCAAGAAAACACCCAACTCTCTAACTTTCTCTCTCTAATGGCTAACATGTATTTTGATCTCCCAAGACCACCCGAATCATCAACACAATAAATATTGGATCCTAACAATTGGTACCATAGCCAAGGTTTTTGTGTTTTGATGATTTCTTGTGGTTTTGATACATGGTTTTATAACAGTTTTTGGTACTCTTGTGGTCGGTTTATACATATTTTTTGGTAAAAGTTTATTGATAACAGTTTATTGATAACTGTTAGTGGTATCTTTTGGTAAAAGTTGTCATATGATGTTTTCTGTCTTGTGTACTCATACAATCTTTTGACTTCCTTGTGTTACCAGTCCATATCTTGAATTATTGTGGTCAAAGTTACTTTCATATGATCAAAACTGTGGTCAAACCGGGTCTGAAAGGTACAACTGTATGAAGTTTTTACGGGTTCACCGCTAGCGAGTTGGTCATATGTCCTTCATGGCGACTTGTCTTGACAAGTCGTCCAGATTCTATGTATCTGGTCTTGGCGAGTTATGGTGATATCTAGCTAGTTGTTTTGAGAGAAAAAAAAAATGTGGCGAGTTGTAATGAAAAAGACCTAGCTACTTGTTATTGAACAAGGTAGTGAGTTGAGATTAAGAGATATAGCGACTTGTGACTGAAAGTGCTAGCGACTTAACAAATGAAAAAATAGCGACTTGGTAACGGTTTGACTTTTGAGTCAAACCGAAAGGCTAGCGACTTGATAGACCTAGCGACTTGCTGTGTTTAATCTAGCGACTTGCTTTGTAATATTTGCTAGCAACTGGTGTTAAAGACTTGGGCTAAAGACTTTGCTCTAGCGACTTGACTGAAGTAACATTACAGAAAGGTAGAAGAATGAGAAGACTAGACAACATAAACCGAATACCACAATTGGACTCGACCAAAACTAAAACCATATACCAAAAGGTTTTTGACCTCAGGTTCACACCATCCTTGGTCCATGTTTCTCCAACGAATGTAATAGAAGTATCTATCACAGATCCAACATCAACCAAGACTCAAACAAAATGTAATACAAATCGATCTCAGAACAATATTTCGTGGTTCACATATGGAAAATTATCATGACTATCTAGAGTCAATGAACACGAAGTAATGAATCATCACATATTTATTTTTAAGGTTTGCCTCATTTTAATATTCGAATCATCTCAAGGAGTGAACAAAACCAAAAGTTTTTATACAAACCTTTATTCGTTAAGTACAAAAGCGAAAATCAATTTGTTTTAATACCTACCCTAGACCCAAAGGATCTTGATGCCGTCTCAATCATAACCCTCGAGCCATCCCTGTGGCTTTGTCGACCTCCAGCCATCTCTGTGGCAAGGTCCATACGAAGGATGCATCACTTGGTACATGGGAGGCGGATTATTTTTTTTAGATGTGTTAGGGTTTGGTGATGTAAGAGTTTGAGAGATAAAGGGAGGCAGTTATTTTATGTATGCTCAGGGTTTGGCGAAGATTAGTCTGACTGCACTTGTTAGTGTATGTTTAGGGTAAGTGAGAGGAGGGGGGCGGATAAGTAAGAGGATTAGGGTTAGAGTGTGTGATTTCTTTGTGCTTTATACCCGTAGGATTAGGGTGAGTTTCTTACACCAGTGGTACACAACGTTTTATGGTTCGTGGGCTGATGGGCTTTTACTTCCAACTTTGTGCTTGACCGGATTTGGTGAAGAATTTGATGGATTTGGGCTTTTCATACTGTTTAACAATGGGCCGTGTATTCTCTTGATCTCATTGGACGGGTATTATGTGATGGCATATTTTATATGATCACATATTTATATGATCTCATATACGGTTACTTGTTATACGGGTATTATGGTTGGTAATCACATAGGCTAAATATTTGATAATCGGGTATTATTGTTTGATTGAGTGGATACATTTATGAACCGTGCGTCCGTTGGAGTTTGATACATGCTCGTGAATGTGGATTTATGATGCCTGATTCATGGTTAGAGTAATGTCTATGAGTTAAAACCTTTGATTTGTATGATGGGTTTCTTAAGGATTCATGTGGTATTGGGTGATTATATGGAATGAGGTCAATGATTTGTTATTAAATCTAATTTGTTTGTGACACAGATATGGATCGGGTCTCAAGTAGTATTTTATTAATGTATCGATTACATTTATTTGGGCTTTAATTTGGGATGATTAATTTGGGATCTCATATATACTTGGGTGCGACTTGTAATCTAATGATGCACTTTGATGAGATTTGACTTTGATGAGAGTTGATGAAATAATTTGACTTGTTGCTATATGGTTTGATACATTGGTTTATACACTTTCACGGAAGATCTTATGTCACGGCTTGAACCGAAAGTTGAACATGGTTGACTACGGGGTTGTTGTTCGGTATTTCTTATTTGGCTTTGAAGTGAAGTTTTTACGGGCACATTTACTTATTTCGTCTTCTTTCTTGCTACCTTTCCGCGAAGATGACTTGTTTGGGCTTTTATAGAGTGTGATAAAGACTTGGCTATTTAGTTACATTGGTGATTCTTTCTCGTTTAACAACGTTGCTATCACTTCGGTGTCTCACTCTTTTGAGAATTTCAAGAGGTTTAGTACATTGGGTACACCGTTTCTTCTTCACAAGGATTAGTACAAGGTTAAGTAACAAATCTGGAAAATTCTACTTCATGATCAAGTTTGGTATATCGGGTTTACTTCTCCATATGGTCATTACAATAGCCGACAGATTGCGTGATTGGTGTGTTTTCCAAAGTGTTGATTGGATGGTTGATGATGTTGATGATGTTGGAATGGACCGTTGATGAACATTGCATGTTCCCTAAAAGCAGATATTCTACGAAACCAAAGTCGTCGTAACACATTCAAGGCGACGTTGTTTACGGTTTTGTCTTGATTTTGTAAACTCCTTGAAGAACCTATTTCTCGGTTTAAATCATAGACTTGTAAAATCCGTGATAATGGAAACATCACGGTATTAGTAAAGTGCATTTCGGATCTATCTTACGGTTTATTCTTGGTTTTGTAAAATCCCTGAAAGAAACTATTTCTCGGTTTAAACCATAGAGTTGTAAAATCCGTAATGATGGAACCATCTTGGAGAAGAGAAAGTGTAATTCGGATCTTTTGATCTTTGGTGCCACGGTTTACGCTTGAAGAAGGGATAAAAGGGTGTACTTCATGAATTGGATGTGTGTTTGGATGTTCGTCATGGCGGTTTGGTTTCTTCAAAGTTTTACGGGGTTATGCTCATTAAACCATGGTCGGGATGAAACCATTATCATAGTTCACTTAAAAAGTCTAAGGAGGCTAGATTTGATCAGTTCAGAAGATGTGACAACTGCGTTAATTCTGTATTATTTATTTGAGGTTGAAGTGAAATATCACGGACGAGTGTACTTAGTATCTGAAGGTATCGGGGATGGATGGATGAAGATTCTTCATGATCCTTGTTCGAACTTATTATCAAAAAATGAAGACTTGGAAATCTAGTTATTATTGGGTGTCTTTTACTTTTCTTTTACCACTTGGGGAATTGGGCTCTTATCACCTCAAAATAACTATCACTTAAAGGAGTTACGTTGTAGTGCTCGATGTCACATTCAATTGTGGATTTTCAAGAGGTGATGTCGTCTTATACTTGATGGTTGGTTGGATGAAGAGTATAGAGTACTTAGAGATTCAATGGAGCATGAAGTCTCGGCACCGATCTTTGTTACATATGTGCAAGTTTAAGTCACAAGTTCGGGTTAGCTTACTTCAGAGTCAAATTCATCATATTGGGTTATCTCCATCATTGTCACTTCAAAGAGCCTCTTGAATGATAATGGTTGATTACATGTTTTGCTAAGAGAGTGAAAAGAGAGAGATTATGACGTCTGTTCACATCGATTCGGGCCTTGTACTCAAAGAAAATAAATGTATGCGTTTGATGCGCATTATCTTACGAAGAAGAAATCTTCTTATGGCGTCTGTTCACTTGATTCGGGCCTCGTACTCCAAAGAAAAGAAATGTATGCGTTTGATCGCATTATCTTGAAAGAAGAAAATCTTCTTATGATGTATGAACACAACAGTTCATGCCTCATACTCTAAAGAAAAGAAATGTATGCGTTTGATGCGCATTATCTTGAAGAAGAAAATCTTCTCTATTATGACCATTCTCATCAACATGCTTCATACTTTTCCATGCGCTTGGTCATCAAGTGAACAAGACTCTCATTGATTGTTTTCTTATTCCACTTTCTCAACTATAATGACGATGGCGACATCACATTACGATTTTGCGGGGAGAAGTGTGAATAGACTACATTTGGATAATGTTCACTTGTTTAATCAAGAATGGCAACTCCGTATGCAATTCTTGAGGGGAGAAAAAGTGTGAATTTTTGCATGGTTGATTGTTATTTGAGAATACAAATGGTCATACGGCTCTAAACTCATGTAAGAACCGAGCTTCTTCTTATCGGGTCATCTTCACATGGAGTTTTCTCTTATAAGAGCCGTTGGTTGACATCTTCACTCGGATTGATGAGTTTATCGACAAAGTGCTTCGATTAATGCTTCACGTATACATCAACATGATGATTCGAACAATCTCTGTTCTTGTTTGATGTGATTGGTAGTTTGGTGTTACCATCTTGTGTGTTCGTTGTGGCACGATTCTTGATTTCCTTGATGAACATCTTTACATTCTTGTTTGATTGGGAGGATTTTAGTTAAGGGATTTGCAAGATGTAAGTTAATTGGGATGCTTTTGGTGGGATGCTTTTTGGTGTGAGTTGAAGATGTTAACTATCTATTCCCCAACCGGACAATCTAGAAGAAGGTCGAGTCTACGATCGGTTCTACATTTTACGTTGTATGATTAGAAGACTAAAGGCGAGTTGCATGTGATTATCAAAAGACTTCTTCTTATTCGGGCATTTATCAAAAGATTGTCGGTCTAGGGAGAGCACTAATTGGGGAATGTGATATGCCAAATTTAATCCCAATTAGACTTACTCACATTATTGACATGTTGATTCTCACAAAGACTTCAAGCGATCTTCTCAACAAATTTCAAGTATTTGGGCATTCAAAGAGTTGTTGATTACAAGTGTCAAAACCGGCAAGGAGTAAGGAGATAAGCACCTAAGCGAGTAAACTTGATGAACTTAATACTTCTAAGTAATTGAAGATACCGGGAAGACAAATGTTACTACAATGCAGAGAAACTCAAGGTTTGACTCGTGACGAGTAAACTTGATGAACTTAATTCTTCTAAGTGATTGAAGATATCCGGGAAAACAAATGTCATGACCTCGAGAGAAACTCAAGGTTTTACTCATCAGGCGTTTAGTGTTAGTATTTCATCTACGTGGGGAAGTGATGTTAGAAAGTTTACGAAGATAAAGAGGTACACTAGTGTGTGATGATCTCGATGGTATCACAATCATCGGAGGAGAAAATTGTGTACATTGGGGCTCTCATTTGTTTTACTTGAGGGCTTAATCGTGATTCGAGATATAATCACTTATTCGGTGTTGACATCCGCATGATTGTCACCCGCAGAGATAATCGATGATTCGGCCCGCTTCTTCAATGTTATCGGTTGTTCTCTCTTTGGGAATGTGTGTACTTGGTCCTTGAACTTACACGATCATCGGGGAAAGCCATTGTTTACCACAAACATTGGGGAGGTGTTTTCCTTAGGGCATGATGTGTATTCGGAGAGTTCTTGGATATTGGTGTACTTGAGTTCTTGAGCTTCATACACATTCATCGGGGGACGAAAGATGTGAACATTGGGAGTTGTTCTTCATTACCCTCATGATGTGTATTCGGGAGAGTTCTTGAGCATTATACAAAGGGTAGCGCATCAATTCAACTACTAGGAGGAATTGTTCTCTTGACACCTTTTGGAATGGATCGCTTGGAGGAAATTTGAGAAGATTGTTTTATGTGTGGGATGATACGATGTTGTTCTTCTTGTTGATGATATAACCTCGAGCGAAGAATCACGGTGATTATTCTTGAAAGGAGCGGCAGGATTTATGATAATGGTGTGCTTCTCTGTGCACTGGCTAAGGCAAGCTTGAAATAGAGCTTGAATCGCTCAATATAGGATTTTCGGTTTGGGGGGAAGCTGCCAAAGTCTCTTTTTCAGATGGTTCAATTTCTTTCTACTATGCAAGAGCCCTGGAAGCTTTGGTGGTGAATGTTTAAGAGTTGATGACTTCTATCTTCTACGATGTGCTGCTCGATATCCTTATCTCGGTACTCGTATCATCATCTTCTTTTACTATATCATCTTCTCTATCTTTGTATATATTTATTCAAAAAGCAAAATACAAAAATATAAAACCAGCAAAACAAAATACAAAAATATAAAACCAACAAAAAGAAAATAGAAAAATATAAAATATTCAAAAATCCATAAAATTCAGAAAATTTGAAAAAGACCAAAAAAATGTTTTCTCAAGACATGTCTTCTGGTATCGATAACATCTACGGTCTTAGAAATGTCATTCAATAATGGCACGGGACTTTAGATGAAGTTCGGCGGGAGGTGTAAATATTCTTTTCAAAACATGTCTCAAACTATGGCTTGCGATTATTTGACTTAACCCGGGCTTCAAAACCCGTGCTGCTTAAACCATGGCTTGCTATTATTTGAGATAGCAACCCGCTCTTCAAGAAAGGAAAGTGTTGCGCTAAACCAATTTTCAAATATTTCGTGCACTTATCCTAAATTATATTGAGGAAAGTATGTCGAAGGGCTATTGTTCCTACACAAATGTTTTCCGTCTAAAATTCTTGAGAAAATATTTGTTGTATTTCAAAATGGTGGTAAAATGAGTTGCTTTAACAACAATCAGTTTCAGAGTTTTTGTTAAATTGAAAACTCAATCAATGACTTCAGCGCTTTTAAACTTTTCAAGAAAAAGAGTCATTGATTGAGGGGAAGAAAATTTTTCAAATTTATATCATCTAACGGACTTTCTTAATTATCCTACGTGTTTATCTGTAAAAATCTAATTGCCTATGTTGAAGGACTAGGTTTCTAGGATATGATTGTTAGGTTTAGATGATTAAAGTTTGATGAACTCATAATTCCCTTGCATTATATGATCTGATTGACATGTTGAATTGACTTTTATTAGTCGATTCTTTGTTTGGGTGATGTCGACCACCATATATTTGTATGTGTGTTCACTAACATATGCGGTATATTGGTATAAAAGAATGTTCGATCCGGATCCCACTATTGATGATGATTGGATGCGAAAGGAAGGGTAACTATCTCTTGGGTTGACAAATGAAGAAAGCGAGCTTAATTGGACTTCAATGGAGTTGGCATAAATGCAGCGTAAGAGGTCTCACTGCATCGCCAGATGGTTTTCTTCTAAGTGATTGAAGAAGCGGAGCTTAATTTGACCTCGGTTGGCATTCAAAATGCAGCGTAAGAAGAAGTCTCACTTGCATCTGCGGATGGTTTTCTTCCAAACCCTCAACAACAATAGCGGAAGCTTCTCATCCACCTAACGTATCTTTGTGCATGGATAATAGTGATGATACCATTGTTCTAAAACTTTGTAAAATACTGTTTTTGAAAATGGAAAATGTTGTTTTGAAAATAAATCGGATTCAAAGTTTTGAAATCAACCGGACTTTATTTTGTCAAATATTAAGTGATTTCAAATTAAATATTTTCAAACGATATTTCATCTATCAAGTCCGTTTGTACGCTAAAATGTGGTGATCTAAAGATTTAATGTTATGTCATGGTATGGTTTTCTTTAAAACTCAAAGATCTGTCAAAATGAAATTTTTTCTGTTCTTGTTTGATTGTGAAATTGTTTTGTTTTACTTAAAAGATCTCTAAAAAACTATCATACCTGACACTAACAATCTTTAATGTCTTAAAATGGTCCTTATCTGTCATTTTTCAAAATCACATCTTGCCACGTCTTTCCCCAAAATTTTCTAAATTATTTAAATCTTTTGGGATCACAAATCTCAAATGGTTTGAAATTTTTGATCGCGGGAGAGATCGTGATTTAAATCTCAAATCTGTTTTAATGGAATTTGTTTTAGTCCTTAAAAGGCACTCCTGCCTCCATGTGCCAAACGATTTCAAATACAAAATGCACATGTTGAGGGGGAGCATTTATCCAAAAACATGATGAGTTTTTTAAATCTGGCACACTTTCTCCCATGTTTTCTAAACCTGATTAAATCACTTGAGATCCAAAATCTCAGCGGGTTTGATATTTTGATCGGGGAGAATTTGTGATTTAATAATGAAATTTTATAAAGGTGATCGTTTGATTTAATTGTGCCTTTGCTCGCTCATATGTGCTAAGCGCTTTCGAATCTTGAAGCACATATTGAGGGGAGCAAATAAACTATCGAGTGCGTAAGTTTTTTAAGTGATTTATAAAGTACCTTGATTGAGTTTTTAAATGGTTTCTTAATGGCTTGTGTGATCGTAAATGTGCTTCAAAAGAACTCTTGCCTCTATGTGATAAAATGATTTCAAATTTCATACGCACATATTGAGGGGAGAATTTTACCATGAAAATCAAATGGCTTTTCGTATGAAAATTGTGATCAAAGAAAATATTTCAAAGTCCTATTGCCTCCTTGTGCTAAACAATTTCTAAATCATACGCACATGTTGAGGGAGGTTTTCTAAATGATCAAAACTATTAAGGTACAAAATGCTTTGATCTCGTATCACAAGTACCTTGATTGTTTTCCAAATGATTTTCTATTGGTTTCATGAAGGAAAGAACAATACCAAAAGACCGACCAATTTACTTTATGCATGGAGTTATAAGGATGGTTAGGTTAGGTATTCATTCCCACGATCCGCGAACAGAGGGATCTACCGAGGGACAATCCACTAGATAGTGTAGAGTCCTTAGGTATATTGAAAAAGGAGAAAAGTGAGATATGGGAAGAGTGCGGATGAGGCAGAGCTAGTCTTGGAATAAACCCAACAAGGTTCTAGTTATGAAGTCTCGGTAAGCAATGAAGGGTTGAAGAATGAAAAAGAAATGAATGATAAAGGGTGAAAAGAAATAGCCCTCCATCAATTCAACCTTAGGGCGAAAACCGGGTTTAATTCATATGCTCTTGGTGGTTACTAAGGTAACACCGGTATTGAAGACAAGACATCATGGACCCGGTGATGCCTTGCACTAAACTTCCCAAACCACTCAAGTTCCTCTTAAAGGGCTTGTTTCATTCTCACGGGAACCTACATAATCTATCGACTTTCTCTTAGAGATTGTTGATATTGAAGAGGAGACCCTCTCCTAGTCTCGGCAAAGGAACCAAAATGCACTATTGAGTCTAGAGCCAAGAGATCATCCACAATATCTCGATAGGACACTAAATTCTTGAAGACTTGCTTTTCACACAATGTGGAAAGTAAGTATATATATTAAGAGTCCTACATTATCCTTGTGGTATTGCGGAACATCCGAGTGATATGTAAAAATATTCACAATGAAGATGGAAATCCTTCTAGAGCCAACATCAAACAAGCTCTTGGTGGGTGACATGTGAAATCTTGCAAAGATCAAGCTTGTGACAAGCGGATAGAAACAATGGGGCGATTCGGTCTTGAATCAACCTTGGTCCAGAATGGAATTGACGAATACTTTTGGAAAAACCGTTCGATGTGCAAACCTTCTTTTCTCTAACACGTCAAATGTGTACTTATGTTTTCAAATTCAAAAGTATCTACGATTGAAAAATACTTTTAGAAAAACCATTCGATGTGCGAATCTCTTCTTTTCGCTAGCACGTCGAATGTGTACTCATTCTCTAATACAAAAAGTATTTTGATTGAAAATTGATCTTTCTCATAAAACCTTCATCGCATTGCAAAACTCTTTCTTCAAGCAATACACGATTGTCTTTCAAATCATTTTCATCAATCGGTGAATCTCAATCCGATGGTTCACTCACTCCGTGTTGTCTTCTTTGAGGCGTTCGGTTTGAGAACGGCTAGAACATTGCGAAACCATGTCAAGGAGATTCTTAGGAATCCTACGATCACATGCGATATTTATCTTGATCAGCGGGAACCGTGGGCGTGTACCTCAATTCGGTAAAAGTGATCAAAGACACTTTCATGTGTTTTATTGCTAACTGTTGTTTGCGGTACATTTGGACGGTTGCGGTGATCGAATTGAGGAGTCAATCAAAGCCGCATGCTCACGGCATCCACATTAATTTGAAAAAATCATGGTGGTGCATATCTACATAACTGGCTCGATATTTCATACTATGCTTATGCTTGACTGCTGCAAATATCATGAACCGATAAGGCTTCCGCTACTCGATGGAAAGATGTCATGATTCAAAAGTGTGAGCATGTCGGTCCGAAAGTCACAACTTCACATGATGGCAACACAATAAAGGGTGATCCGAGATTTCTTGTGTTGATGATCTCAATGAAGCTCGAAGATCATCAATGATGTGGATCGGTTCAAAGACCTCCACCGAAAGTACAATGCACTCGGACTTTGAAGTTGCACTACAAAAGCACAAAGATTGCGGAATTGAAGAATTGAAGTCTACGAGCTCAAGAACAAAGTCAAGAATAGAATGCTAGGATTCAAAATGTAAAATATGGGGTGACCTCCCTTAGGAGGAGATTGTTAGAAATTAGAAAATTCCATAGTGAAGAGTCGGTCACCCCTAATATTATCTAGCATAAGTTAGCTCGTAGACATATCGTTATTTACGTTATTAAGTTGTTTATTAGTTAGTCAGTAGCGTAAAATAGTTTAGTGCAACACTGTGGAGGAAGGACGGGTCTTTACCCATTGTATCCACGATCCACGAGGCCGATGGGAGGTCGTGTATTTGTAGTATAAATACCCTTCCATCCATGGAAGGGTGGTGCTTCAATCTAATATTCTACAATTTGTGAAGTAACTCTCTACCAAGAAAACACCCAACTCTCTAACTTTCTCTCTCTAATGGCTAACATGTATTTTGATCTTCCAAGACCACCCGAATCATCAACACAATAAATATTGGATCCTAACAAAATGATTGTGTCAAAATGCTTTTCTTACATCAATAAACTCATTTTCATCACTTAAACGAACCCAGATACACGAATTGAGTGAATTTCAAAATTAGGGTTTATGCGTAATTTTGGGTATTTTCAAATGTGATTGTTTTTGATCAAAAAGATTGTTGTGTGATGTTAATATCATGTTGAATTAATGATTTCCAGGCCCTATAACAACCCAGAAACACTAACTGAATAAAAATTGGAATTTAGGGTTTAATGTTCTTAGGTTTGGGTATTTTTGATTCACTGCGTGTTGGATGTTAAAACTTGGTTATTAGACTCTCACAACACCTAAGACCTACCGAGAAAACGTTTGGTGCAATTTCCATGGCTAGAACTATTATCGTAATTCTTGAACTATTAGGGTTTTTAGGCTTACGCGTAAGGTTTTCTCTGGTAATCGATTAATATGCTTTCATGCTATGATCATTTTAAAATGAATATATATGTTAAGATTGATGATATTATGATTTTATTTCGGGGCTTGCTACGCTTAAAAATCGAAATCAAGGTCTTTGTAACTCTACGCATAAGGATCACCTTACGCGTGAAAGTTATCGTAAGAGAAATTTTACGGCGTAAGCATTGCAGCGTGAGGGTCTACAATGGGACTACGGCGTATCACATGAAGGATATGCGTGGCAGTGACTCTCGCGGGTTTACTCTTACGAGTAATCCTTACGCGTAAGGTTTTATATCGCCTCTGGCGTAAGCTTTACGCATAAGGTCCCATGTTCCTCGCGTAATATTTCTTCGGCGTAAGGCGGGATCCTATGCATAAGCTTGCGTCTCACGCGTATACCTCTCTGTTTACGCATAAGCTACTATTCCTACGCATAAGCCTTGATCAAACCTTCATTATGAATTGTTACGCGTGCAAACTTGTAAATAAATGAATCATAACGTCACGAAACCAATAATGTCACTAATAAACTTAATCGTTTAATATGTTGTGTTAAATAAGTGATAACATAAAATTTAAAACTTAAAGTTAACTAACTCATGAAACTTACCACGGCGACATTGGACTATTGAACAAACAAGTGAATTTGGACTCGTAACAATCATTGACACTGTACATTCAATAATTAGACAATAAAACCTTACATTGACTAACATTATGTCTTCGATATGTTGGTTCTTTTGGCTAATGTTATTTGAGATCACGACATGGTCGTTCAAATGAATGTGGATGCACGGAAGTTCTTACAATTCTTGATATCTTCCCTAATGGCTATCCAGAAAGATTGGAAAGAACAACCTTAGGGTTGACTTTGAAACCCTCACATGCTCGAGAATCTTCTTGTCTCATTGTTGTGGATATTCTTAAGAATCATCCCTACGGAACATGCTCTCACACTCTGCTTTCTGATCTGGGAGATCTACATTCAACAATTCGGAATTCAATGCAAAGGATCAAGGGTCAAAGTGTAGTGGCGTGACTCTCAATCACAAACAAGTCACCATCACTCATGCATAGACTTACAGTACATTCTTCTCATTCAAAATCGTGCCAACCGACTTCTATGCCACACCTCTTGAGGAGATTGTTCTTGATTCTTGATTGATATTGGCTATGATGAAGCTTGAGAATTATCTCTAAGCATTCTCATGTGGAGCTTAAGAACATTCCTCAACCGTGGAGAACCCTCTACATCATCATCACCAAATCGGTCTTTGGTCGTGGCGGTGGCTATGAGCATCCCAAGCTCATGGAGCGTAAATATTTTGGTCATTAATCAACAAGAAGGACATCGAAATTGAAGCTACGATATGGGATGACATGATGACATTTCTCAAAAGCTTGGCTCAAATTCCCTATGTCGGATACACAAAATGTTGATCCGAGAGCACTTGGACTTCATCCCGATATCCCAAGAGGCTCAATGACCCCGACAATCACGACATGTTGGTGAGCCTATCATATGCAGCCGAGAATCAAGGAATAGTCAACAAAGAAACAGTGTCTTTGTGTTACACGATCACCCTCTTGACTAACGAAATCAAGCTTGAAGCGTACAAAAGGTATCGGGTAGCGATAAGAGAAGGCAAAGTTGGTCATCTAGATGAAAAGCCTTGGAACACCCACTCGGAGAACCGGAGAGGAAGTCTTGGAAGTGCATGGCCTGAGAGAGTCTAAGGAAGGTCCCAAGAGAAACCTACTCCAAAGAAGAAAGTTCCCTCTCAGGAAGCGTTCCTATTCCTACACAGAACCACCAAGAAAGCTATTGGATGAAGCTCTAAAGATACACAATCGAGACGAGGAGGTCCACTCCTCTGAATCTGAACCGAACCAACTCCCTCGGTGGCAAAACCTCCTAGTCCAACAATTGAACATGGCAAAGGGAAGACTCTTGTACTTGTGCCATATGAAGAAAGCTCGAAAGTGATGAAGAGCAATGAATAAATCCTCTGGAAGAAGTTTAAAATTGTTAGACACCTTCAAAGGCTAAAGAATTTGAACAAGATCAAATCGTGGCCGGAGGGTCAAGTGGTGGTGTCCACTCTTCACCGGATCTGATGCGGTTAATCGACCCGATAAGGGATCGGTGCCACCACTCTTGTGCAATGACAAAGCTTGTGGAGGTCTCGATTATAACATTGAGGAACGAGAAAAGGATAAGACTAAGAAAGAAAAGGCGATGAAGAAGCCCGGGCTTAGGCGAAAGAAAAGGCTAAATCTGGACAAGATAACGAAGAGAATTATGATGATTATCTTCTCAACGGTCCAATTCGTTCCAAGGAGGATATACGCACCTCAAAGGACTACGAGCCTCCTCATGTCTCCTCATCATCGATTCATCATCTCATTCTTCACCACCACCATCTAAAAGATCAACCAAATCAACATCCAAATCGGTGAAGAAGCCAACTCGATCTTGGTTTCTCATACTCATAAAAGAATTGTGAATCTTTGTCAAACAAGTCAAAAGAAAGACATGCTCTACAGGAAAATGAATTTCTATCTTGATCAAATCTGATACCTTCATGACGAGAATGACGAGATGAAAGTTGAAAGGAATATGTTCGAAGCTCATGAAAGATAATCTTCAAGGAAAATGGAAAAAATGATCAAAGGTTACACTCACAATTACCTTCTTAACTTTGTTCCTAAAGTTACAAAGGAGTTATTCACCAAACAACTCTATCCAATCTACTTCATCGGCCAAGCGGACTATGAAATCAACACCAATGCACGTGAGCATCAATCCGATTGATCCCATAATCTTCTCCGATCTTTGAGTTAGTTGACCGGTGGTAGCTCAAATGTCAAAACGATCGCAACACTTGCCTCTCACGAAGGTAAATTGCTTGAAGCATTCTTTGGAATATCAACTCAAATCGGCATGCGAGAAGAAGGTGAAGGCGGAAACGTCCACGCAATGATGAAGATAAGGATCGGGATAAGAATGGCGAGCATAAGCGCTCGAAGAAGTCGGTGAATCATCTTCAATGCAACCTCCTCCCCACGGACTCACTGCTCAACAAAGGTCTCCTCCTTGGTCTTCTCTTGAAAAACCTCGGGATTACGAGTTACCGCCGAGACTCGAAAACCGGTGATCACTTTGAGTATACGGGTGGTGACGATGAGGAAGTCCGTGAGCCCTACAACAACCCACCTCTCCCAAACAAGTTCGAAACCAGAATCCTCATCTAGGTCTAAACAAAATAAGAAGAAGGCGCCCATGGTTGACGTCGTATCATGGCTAGATGACGATAAAAGCAGAGGAATTTGAATGGTTCTCTACACTTGTTAACTCGACTCCTACCACCTTGAAGGTCAAGATCGGTAGATGGTAATACATTGGAGCACGCTAAGATCTTGCAAGAAAATTCCGAGTGAAGAAGATGGCGAAATCGAGTTGAGGCGAATTAAGAATGAAGCTTTTCAACTGCTAAAAGATAGCTCGGAAAGTGCCATCGTGGTCGAATATCACCTTGAAAACATTGCTCGAGCTATGTCTAACAACATGGATTGGCTCAACCCGAAGCAAACATCGACTTCACCAAGCGGGATAACCCTCCATATTACACCGGTGGTCTAAACCTCTACCAACAATTGGCCAACGGATGAACCTAGGATTCCATTCGGATATTTCTTCAACAAAGACTTGGAATTTCTTCGACACGGTGGCGATGGCTCAAGGAAATCGCTACATCTTTGACACTTCCATTCCCAGCACCATATACTCAAGCGCATAGCTATCGAGGAAAGAGCTAATCACTTGTTCTCAACAAAGTGGAAGCATCGACGACCGAGATGCAATGTATGGGATTCATCATTGGCGGATCGCGAAGAATCTACTACGAGTCGCCGGGTTGAAGTCTCAACATGCGGTGTTTAGTACTAAGGATATCGTTGCCATCAAACACGTTGATCTTTCGACCAAATGGGACTACACTTTTCTCAAGAAGATTGTGGTCAAAAGGCAAGATGAGCGGGATTATGCATTCTCTGAAGTGACTTTGAGAATTTGTCTATCAACGACATTGAAGACATGTACCTTGCCAAAGTGCGAGGTCGCATGAGGCAACTTTCAAGCTGAAGTACAACATGAATTCATCAAGTCACTTTGCTCATCTTCATCAGACGCATAGTCATCAAAGAGCGTGTAGAAGATCTCCAACTCGCGGTTGAATCATATCGGACCGTGTCAACTTTACTCCACCACGACTGATCTTCCGACATCAACCAGCTCTCACAATATACACTCATCGACAAACCATTCGGCGTCGTTTACCGTAGTGAACTTCAGCGAAATTGCTTAATGGCGTAGTGATCTTCACAAGTTTGGGGATCACACTTTGAAGATGGTTAGGACGGATTGGCTTATAGGTTGAAGGATATCGTCAAAGATTGGGTCTCCTAGCGATGGAATTCTCGGGATCGAAGGGATGTAAGGAGGATCATCAAAATGATTGATGAAAGGTTGTATAGAAGGATCGATTCGAACATTGGAAAGCTTTGTTGGTGGTCGACCAGGATTAACATCACCGGCTATCAACGCCATGTTCGCACTCTGCAACATCATTGGACTTCTGGTACCCTTGAACTGCTTCTTTCATTATAAATTTGGATGTGTGATTATATATGTCAATGGCTTGTGCACACATAACAGTGTACAACCCGTTCTTGTCAAGAAAGGACCTTGTGGTACGTTTCAGTGCGACAATCCTTACAAAAGGAGCGAAAGCTTCTTACTTTTGAGTAAAACCTTCTTACTTTTGAGTAAAACCTATCAAACCTTTCATTTTTCAAGGTTTTGCTCAAAAGGACAAGTACTTCCCCGTATGATTTTCAAAACCTAAACCGTTTATATCACTTGTTGAGGGGGAGTACTTGAGTTAAAACTTTGTTCACAAATTGTTCATAGTGGTCATCTTCCCATAACACTCGAAATGGTCATATTTATTCTCAACTCTTCAAAATAACATTTTATATGCCATTTTTAGGGGAGAAAATTATGTGATAAGAAATATGTTATGTAAATGCAAATGAATCTTTGTGTAATAGACTTAACCAATGAATTGTGATGTACTAAACTGTTAGTAACTCGAAAAGACTTGTCCGGGACGGGTAATAATTTCAAGCTAGTTCGCTAGTAATGTAGCGTGTCTCATGAGGACTTGTCCAAGTAGAAAGTACCATTCGAGAAACTCTTGGTAGACATGAACTCGGCGGGTATGACAACCTTTCAAGGCTTGTCTACACCTTCAAGGTAGTTATTAGAGCTAGTTGTCACCTAAAAGCGACAATGTAACTCTTTAACTATGCAGCGTAACCGTGTCTCGCGGGGATTGTCTATCTTGAGTTGATCAATTCATAAAGTGCGCTCTTTCCTCATTGTCGATTTACGTAAAACACTTGAGCACATGTGGAGGGAGTATTTACGAAAATCTAAAACTCTTGAAGTGTTCAAACATGTTTTCATTCACAAACACTTTGAGAGATTTTCATGAAATGGTTTTATGGCAATGGAGTTATAAGGAGATTAAGGTTAGGAATAACAGTCCTATGATCCTTGAGCGGAGGATCTACCAAGGACATCACAAATAGTTAGTACTTAGAAGTCCTTAGGTACGATTATAAAAGGAGAAAATGAGAATCGGAGAAAGAAGGAGTTGAAGAATTAAAAGAAATGCAAAGAAAAGGGTGAAAAGAAATAGCCCTCCAAATTATTCAACTTAGGGAACACGGGTTCAATTCATATGCTACTAGTTGTCACTTAGTGATGCGGTATTGAAGATTAAAAGTCGTCATGGACCCGATGGCGCATGCACTAAACCTTCTTAGCCACTCAAGTTTCCCTCTCTGAAGCTTGTTTCATTCTCACAGGGAACCCTACGTAAACTATTGGCTTTCTCTTAGAGATCGTTGGTATTGAAGAGAGACCTCTCCTAGTCTCCGCTCGGGAAAACCAAAACGCACTATTGAGTCTAGAGCCACGAGATTCATCAAAGATCTCTTAGGTACACTTGACATTTCATCACTTGATGTTCTACAATAAGAACATCGGTGGTGCGATATCGAGTCCTTCACGGATCTTAGCAATCTGTCGAGAACATTTATGAGAGGTTTACAAGCTGTGATCCTCGGTGATTGAATGGAAACTCTGCCGGGTCAACATCAAACGACCCTAACGGCAGTCACTTGGTAACTCCCATGGATTACGCTTAGTGTGTCTCAAGCGGTCTCTGATCGTGAGGTGATGCTTGGTGTACCTCAACGACTCATCCGAACTGTAGGTGTGCCGGTGCATCGCGTTATCTCACTTGTGGGACTCGGTTCGAGAGCGGCCTTTGTGAGAATTAGAGTTGTGTTTTCACACTATCTTTGTTAACACTCTCGAAGTTCGAACACTTGTAAGTGCGGAATCCGCTTATTACTAACCGTTTTAAATGTCTTCTTCATGGAAGCTCGGAGGCGGGTTGATCGTGCAGATTATAATCACTAATGGAAGTTCTATCCAAAAGCAACACAATAGTCGAGAATGATTCTTCGTCAAATCAAAGAATCTATAAAGTTAATAGACTTAAAGAACTTCATCAAGACCTTTGAATTCCAACGTCAAAGAGCATGTGAGCATGTTGAAGAATGACGTGGAACAACTTAGCGAAAGCGAACTCGATCTGAGACTTGATGCGAGACAACAACATACTATCACTTTCATCACAAAGAACATTGATCCAAGAACAAAGTTAAAGATGACGTCAAAGCATAACTGCTTCAAAGAAAACTATAAGCATTCAAAGAAAACTATCTCTACACCTTTGGAGATTGTTCGAATCAAGGCATCTCTTCTCACAAGAAGAAGAATGTCGGAAGGCGTTAAAGCTACTATTACATCAACGCCTTCACGTTTTTATTCACCAACACTTGAGGGGGAGATTGTTGGAATCACTCCTAAACCTTAATTCAAGTGTTAGTTACTCATATGTAATAGGTAGCTTAATATGGCCTTTATGTTTGTTTTAGGTCAAGCTTATGTAGAAGGCCCATAAGCTTAGGCCCATGTCCAATAAGGAAAAGGGAAGGAGTGGGAGTGTTGCCCTAGCTCCTTGCCTATAAATAGTCTTGTATAACCCTCACTTGAGGGTTGGTTGTTCAATTTATTCCTTTCACTCACATCCTACGCATAACCGGTCATAAGCATATCGTGTGTGTGTGTTTGGTTTATTGTTAAATCGCCTTTATCTTTTTCTATTAAGCTTGTGTTGTAAAACTAGCGACCTAAAAACTACAAAGATCAATCAGTAACTGATCTCAATCAGAACAACCTCAAGAACCAGAAATACCACAAGGATCACAATTAGAACAACACCACACAATCCTTCCCACTGCTACTCAGGTGGAAGGCTATTGACTAATTATCAATAGTCTTTACAATACAAACTTCCTCACAATCACTCTAAATTAATCTCAGAAACAACAGATACAAGTTTTGGTTGAGAGAAGATTGGATGCAATCTAATCTTTGAGAGAGAATAATGGATGAGTTATGAAACCCTAAACAGGTTAAAGACTTTATATAGGCTTGACCAATACTTGACTTCAACTCTTCCAGAATAGCACAAAGCACCCCTCCATCTTTCACCAACTTTCACTTTACCACCAAAATTCAATTAAGCTTAAAACTGAGAATACAGAAAGCAAAAGATTAGTCCCTGAGAATATATGTTTCAGTTTGAGGTACATTTCAACAGCAAGTATGTGCTTAATATTGTGCATATCATCATCAATTCTTAGTTTTGGTTCTCGCATGCAAACAAAGACCGAAAACTTCACTTTCATTAAAAGTAAAATCAATTTCATTATAGCAACAAAGGTCGAGTTCTTGACATGACCCGACTGGCACCCACTTTTAACTTGTGCCCCCTCTTGAACGTTTTTTTGGTACCGCCCCTGTATGTACGTTTCTTAGTCTTATATGGAGCAGCAAACGGGATGGTTTCCTTAACATCGTTGTCATATTTTTCATCTAATATGATTGAAAAAAAACATATTATTCTAGAAAGTATCTATTTGTTAATTGTGTTCGGCTATTTCTGGACTTTGTGCACTGAAATCAAAAGTTATTTTTAACTGTTACGTAAGAAGTGCAGTAGTACACATATATTTTAGCTAGATGTGGCAAACTAGTCATGTTGGGTTATGTGAGGATCAAAACAAGTGCAAACACTTTCTGTATCTTGATATGGCTGTAACATACTCATATTTTGAATTCTTGCTTATAGAGTCGAAAAAAAGTATGCAAATCATCTCCTATTTGTTAGACATGTACGGTTAAACCGACGAAGAGTTGGTAAGTATCGAACTTAGTGAACAAGTACTAAGCAAATTAAGAGCAAATTCCATTTTTGCTTCAAAGGTGAAGTGTTGATTTAAGAAATACTTTAAAAGCAAAAGACTTCTCAAAATACCATATGCGACTTGTCTCGACTCCATTAAAAATTGACACGTGTTTCGGTGCGACTTGTGCGACTGTCAATATTTGGGACACTTATCATTTTTTTAATAGAGTCACACAAGTCGCACAGACGTAACCGGAGTAATTTTCTTTAATCAAAGTTTTGGTTTTAGGGAAAACTAGAATTTGCTCGCAAATTATATATATACACTAGTTCTAATACTCGTGCACGCACAAGATTTTTACATAAAATTTCAATTTCACATTACTATAATATATTTTGAGCTTAAATGAAATTGCATATGATTGTAGAAACCAGATATAACACCCCCAAATCTCGGTACAGCGGAAGACTTAATCAAGTTTTCGGGGAGTTACTATTGGATTGGTATCGCACACAAGTATAGCAAAAAGATAGTCATTTAACATTCAAAACCAACACCAAATTTAGTTAATCCAAACATTTAATCCAAAAGTGTAATTATTAGGCCCAAAACATGATTTAATAAAATAAGTCTCCATAATTTATCGAGTCGAAATGATCCTTGAACCCGCCTTCTTGCCAAGCTTCCACCGATCCCGTATTCCAAACACCTCTTAAACACACGAAAATCATGCTAAAAGGTCGACTTCTGTTGGTGAGTTCATAGGTTTAAGTTCAACAAAATCATAGTGGACACAGAAGAGTTGATTTGCTATGCAAGACCTAAGATAGATAAATACCGTTTACACACCGATCCTACCGGATCTCCAATCATATCCGCATCCGGGGATTACTCGGGCCCCGCGACTCTAGTCCAGCCTTGTCGTGGCAAAATCTAGACAAATTTCCAACCCCGTACTAGGTCGAGGTAGAAGTCTATTCTTAGTTAGGCACGGTTAAACCTAGACTAAGGCAACAACTACCGCACATCTATCTAAGCAGGTCAAGCATATATGTAAATCCAAATAGTTTTAATGGTCCAAAAGCAGCATGATTCTCACCCCAATATAGTTAAAAGTAGATAAAAGTGGGGCTATGAAACTCACCTCAAGCAATCAACGCACAAATAAACACTAGCAGAAGATAACGGTAATCACGGCACAACAACTATCGACTTGGCACAACCTATTAATGTAGACCAACTTTAATATATATATTCCTCAAAATCAACGTTATCTACCCCAATATATTCCATTTCTTTATTTCCAAAAATGTCTCGTTTCACCATTTAATCCTAGTGTTTGGTATTCCTCATGTGGGTGTATCGACTCAATATGATGCTATGAATGCACTCAAACAACCAATATATATAACTGAATGCGACACAATGAGACCTCTAAACGATAAGCTCCATAGTCCAATAAGTTTCGGAATAAATAGTAGACCTTATCAAATTCGTCAACTCGATAAACTCATTTATTTACTCGTGTCGCTTATTATCCCATAAATCAATCGTATCCTAGAGAGTCATAAAGATAAGTCACCCATTAATAAGGTTACCCAACGTACCTAGCGGGCTTTTATTAGATTCGTCAATCTAATAAGTCCGCTACCCACGTGGATCAACACTATTAATGCTAGGTTATCCGTAACCCATGCACACAACGTAAGTAAATAAATACTTAACTAGTATTAAATGTCCACAATTGACATTTATTGATAAACGTGTACTCGAAACATTAATTACTTATTTATTACAAAACATTTCCAATTTATTCGTTAGTTTCCATTTAAAAATAGTAAATAACAAGATAAAACTTGTTATCAACATTTTTGGTACAAAAGCCCATTTATTATTTATATTTCATAGTTTATTAGCATTTTCATGTATATATATATATATATATATATATATATATATATATATATATATATATATATATATATATATATTTCGTCAAATTCAATATTAATCTCATATCGTTATTCGTTTCGAGTCCACAAGCACGAGTCATAACTTCTCGGCTTTTAATCAATCAATAGTCCAAATTATACTAAAGTCCATGTTACGGCTTTGTCGGACTATTGACTAAAAAGTCAAAGTAATGCCGACGTAGCTCAAAGTCAACAATATATATCTATCAAGTTCAAATTTAAAAGTCATAATAGCGCAATTCAATCCCAAACCAACTCAAAACAATCTCGCCAACCAATCAATCAACCAAATATACTCGAAACCAATGTTATGACCCTAATGGTCATGACACGGTCACGGTTAGGACCACGTGAACCAAACAAGCTCTAGAAGCTTTTCGGCTCCACGCGTCTCATCCAAACCTCAACTACATCAACCAACAAGCTACCAAATCGACCCGACCCGGACCCGTGGCCCAAGTGGGTCACGTACGCAAGCCAAGGGCCACGTACGTGCCCTATGTGGCTCGTACACCCTTCCAAACCAATCAAACATCACCCAAATCCATTCCACAACATCCAAATCCAATCATTCAAGCTCCAAACATTAAGAAAACACAAAACCCATCATCTATCTTAACCAAAAATATGAAACTAAACCTAAAATGCATAAACCCATCAAATTGATACACCACACACTTACCAAACACTAATTACTTGTTTATTTAGACACTAATTAGACTTAATTTCATGTTCCACCCAAAAGCCCCAAATTTGGTCATTAGGTCGAAACCCTAATAATCTATACGTGGGTTATTATTGCCCAAACAAGCTCAAATCATGTTCCATTTACCTTATTCAAGCACCAATTGAAATATTAGATGAAAACCCTAAAAGTACGAATCTTAATCTTTAAATTTGAGGGTGTTAATGAAGGTTTTAGTATGAGTATTATATATGGATGGAAAGAGGATGAAAAGATCTTTGATTTGGTGGTGGAGGTGTAGCACCACTCGCCGGATTTTTGCCGGAATGTAGCTGGAGGTGGGCGGCGGCCAAGGTGGTGGTGGTGGCTAGGGTTTTATTTCTTGAAGAGAGAGAGAGAGTAGAGAGAGAAAGAGTGGTTTGTGTGTGTTTTTAGTGAGAGAAAGTGGAAGTAAAAATGAGGATGAGTGGGTTTATATACATAGGAGCTAGGGACTTAAAAATAATTATTTTGGGGAGGAGGGGGCGCCGGCCATGTAGAAGTGGAGGGGCCATGGTCGCCATTTTTCGTAAACTATCCCGTTTACCCATTCCCAAGCTCATATATTATCCCACGAGTGTCCCACAACGTTCATTCGACTTTCTAACATCGTTATTTACGTTTTTCCACGAGTTTTGACTATTTATTTGTCAATTTTCGAGTTACGGTCTAAAAGTTACAATAATTCTCGTTTTAGGCTTTTCTAGTGCCGAATCGAATAGTGCCTACCAAATAGAGTTAAAACTCATACGATGACTCATTTAATAATGAAATAAATCATAAAAACCAATAGACGATATAAATCAAGTCATGGTTTATAAAAATAGTGATAAAGGCAAAAGCTCGGTTTAGTTTAACGTAATGCGGTTACCTAAAATAGACTCCCTAAATTGCCAGTCGTCACACCAGAGAGTACCAAAAATATATTGTTCAGATTCAAAAAATAAATGAGAATACATCGAGAATAAATAAGAACAAAAAAACCTAGCCCTAAACTAGACGGGCCTATAGGCCTTATTAGCTAACATTCTCTCTCAAACTTGCAATGCTACAACGGTAAATATTAAGAGTTTGTCAAATATAAAATAAACTAAAACTGAAAAATAAACGAATAGCGAAGTGTCTGAGAGTGCAAACTTGGTCCTAAGCAGAGTCACAATCCTATGCAATACAAAGCTGTAACAAGGCGATAATAGTCAAGTCTGAAAAATATGGGTCAAAGTCATTGTGTAGCCATTCGTACTTTCCAGGTTATTAAATTAACCCTTTATTTTTATTTATTATTTAAAGTAAATAGTTTTGCGTGTAATTAAGAAAGTTCAATCGCGTGAACTTTATTCGTAACCAACATAAGACTATATTGAGTCAGTATATTCTATACACTTTATTTTCACTAATAGTCATATTTTATATGAACTATTATCATTTTGTCATTTTTACGTAAACTTTGTGCTTTTTACGTATTACGCGCACTTAAACCCACGATATTATGTTTTATCAACGTTTACGCTCTCCGTTAAACTTATCATCACACATCAAATATAATTAGTTGGAGTATATTGATAAGTTTAATATTTTATAAGTATTACATTTTTACGTTGCCCGATTTTAAGTTTCATTACTTAATGGCTTAACGTTAGTAATTACCGGGACCAAACTACACCCCGTAAACCAATAGTTATCATAATTGTAACACACAAACCACCTCAAGGAATGAGGTTGCTGCAATGGCTCATCACCAAGGCCATGTGGCCTTAGTTTAAGACTCTTAATCTTATAACTTGCCACCTAATCCCTCACCTCCATGTAAAACTTTTAAACTTAGCTTCACTTCAAAGTAACACACATAAAATTAAGAGAAAAAGTTACTAATCTCTCTTGTCTCCTTCATCCTTTCCGTACATCACCATCACCATTGCACCATTCATGAGTTGATTTCAAGCTTCAAGTAAAAGAGTAAAGATGAAGGCCACAGTTAGAACTAGAAAGTCCAAGTGTTGATTTGGTGATTTCTTGGTTAGTTTAAGAGTTACACAAGGTGATTAGAGGCTGAAGTAAAGTGATCCTTGGAGTATCTAGCCCAAGGTTAATTAGTGTTTACAAGGAATCAAGTGGTAGAAGACTAGGAGATCAGGATAGATTTGCCATTGTGGTTTTGTGGTTTTTCGTCCAAGACCTTGTAAGAATTATATTTAGTTTCCATGTTTTTCTTTCATTTTGGTATTTATAGACCTTGTATAAGTTTTATATGTTCTTATGATTTGATTTGATATTGTACGTAGCTAAAACACAAGAAAAAATTATTTAGAATATATTTAGAACCTTTTGGGAAACTAGTTGAAACTAGATATTTATACTAAAAATTGACATAAGTTTATTGATTATGGACATGGAAAAACATAATAAAGATGTGAAGGAAGTAGAAACTTGAATATGAACTTTAGAACCATGTTAAAAGGATTTGTAGTTTAAAAGTTATGACCTCTGTTGCAAAAATCGGCCTAGGCGGACGATTAATTGCTAGGCGGGGGTTGACCGCCCCGATTTTCACTAATCGACCTAATTAATCAGTTTGGTAAAAAATGGGGAATAAATCAACCAAATCGGGCATAAATCGGAAAAAAAATGGGCATAAATCGGCCAAATCGGCCACGGAAAGAAATCAGCCAAATCAGATATAAATCGGCCAAATCGAGCAATAAATGGAATGCAAGTAGGATATGTTGAATCATGGGTTCATCCATGTTACTTGCTTAAGACATGGGAAGAAACTTACAGACACCACAGCCAGCCAATAAATGGTTATCAACATTGGAAAAAGTCACAAGTGCCTACAATCGTTCTTCCACCTAAATACCATAAACCATTAGGTAGGCCACGAAAGAAAAGAACTAGGGTTTTTGCTGAAAATGATGATAGTGAAAAAACCGATGAGTTATCACGAGTCTAGTAGGAGTGTAGTTTGTGGCATATGTGGCAATCTTTGGACACAACAAGAAAACATGTATTGGGCAAGGAGGTGTAACAGAAGTCAGCGGTACATGCGGTCTCAAAAGCGAGTTCATCGGCCAAAAGTTACTGACAAAGAAGAAGGCAAAGGTTACATGTCACAACTTTGAAGCAAATGAAAACCTCGGTGTCAAACGATGCTCAATCTCAAGGTGATTTTCAACCAAGTGTGGTCGGTCTCAATCTGGAAGTCAAGTTGATCTTTTACGGTGGGTCTCAAACCAATTTTGGACTAGGAACAAGATTATAGCAAAAAAGTGTTTTCACCACAAAAAGATGTTGGTTAAGCATTTGAAAGCCAATGTTTTCCATCAAATATGTATTAAACAATGTATGTTTCTGAACTTTGTAGACTACAAAATTTTATGCATTTGAAAATATATCCATTTGCATTATGTATGAAATCATGTCATGTTAGTCTATGGGAAAATTTGTGTTTTAAATGTATTGATTTGCCACTTTACCCATTTTTACATATTGTTACAAGTTCATACACATATTAACTGTTGACTTTTACAAAGTCAATTACTGTCATTACCCATGTAAAATTGAGTATTCAATAATCAATTAACAATGTATGTTTGCATTTTAACACATTCAAACATGTAATTGAGGCGGATATATTTGTGTGGCAACTGAGGCGGATATATGAATTTTTGAGGCAAGGACCTATTAGTAAAGGCAACACAATATAAGGACCAAAGCATAAAAGAAATATAATAGTAACACTTTACAAGGACCAAACTTGATCAACCAAGAGACTATTTTTAGTCAGCTTACACTAAAACTTCTTAAACACAACTTACACATTACAGACCATCTACCACCGATCCAAAACACAAAAACCGTTAACTTTCTAAACCCTCTAGATAAACCATACAAAAACCAAGATGGTGACTATCCAAGAGAAAACACAAAAGTTCCTCAGGTGACTGATGAGTGTCTAAATACTCATCATTTTTGGTACTATTAGAATGCCAAAACATCCAAAAACACTCGAAACACATCAAAATGATAAAAATATCACAAACAAGTGTTTTATATGTTTTAAATGCAAAACATCAAAATCGATGAAAAAGCGATCAAGTTTGCATAATTGGCGCTTTAGTCCCCAAGTTACAAAAGTTGTCAAAAATAGTCCACGATAATTCAAAAACTTGCAAAATATCATTTTAGGTCCAAGAGATTCAAAAGTTGTCAAAATAAACCCTTTAAAGTTCAAAATCACAAAATGACAACTTTAGTCCCTGAACTTTGGAAAAATGTCAAAAATAGTCCTTGGTTAATTTAAAAAGTGAAAATTATCAAGTTTTAACCTTGTTCTATTAATAAATGGCAAAAATGGTCCTTATGATAAAACTTTTGAGAAAATTACATAATTGGTCCCTCAAGTTTCAAACTTGACAATTTTGGTCCCTAGATTTGTAAAAATGGAAATTTTCAACTATGGTCCTTGTTCTATTATCACTTGGCAGGTTTAGTCCTTATGAGAGCTTGGGAAAATGTTCAAGACCAGCCCCTTAACTTTGGCTAAATTGCAAAGTTAGTCCTTGTTTACTAAACCAAACCAAACCGGATCCAATTTATGAACTAAGCCCAATCCAAGCCCAAACCTTGACCCGGTCCAGTTTTTAAATTCAAAAGAAACCGCGCCACTGTTCATCCTCCTCCTCCTCACCTGTTTCACCAATACCAGTGGTATTTTACCACTGGTTTTCCACCTTTTCACCTCCACATCACTTCCCAGCTGTCTCCTTCCACCTCCACACCAATCCAAAGCCCATTAATTCAGAAAACCAACTCCAAGACTTTTTGGCGCCAAAATCGCCATTTGGCAATTGTGATGATCTGGATTAAATCAACGATTCAAGTGAGGTGGGATATGATCAGAGGTCGACAAGGAATTGAAAGGCTTATATAAAGCAGAGGAGAGGCAGAGAAACAAGTACCTTTGGACTATCCATTGGTCATTAGTATAGTTTTTAAAAGCTTTCTTTAAATTAAATGTCTTTTACAGTTTTTATGTTGTAAGTTACCTTTAATTAGTGTAATGAAACCTTTATTTCAGTTTAATTCCAGTTTAACTTCAGTTTCAAGTTTTTGCTTATTTCCTTTAATTATCATGTTATTTGATTTCAAGTCATGTATTTGTTTTATTGGATTCTTTAAAACATAAGCTCTTGACAAAGTTTTAAAGCTTTTAGATTCATTTAAACAAGTATAACCTTTAAATTCGAGAAAGTTCTAAAAAATCAAAAGAAAAGTCAATGGAAGTCAACTGTGGTTGAATAAGCGATTCTGGGTGTAATAAGCTAAGCTAGATGGTTTTCGGTTCCTAGCTTGTTGACACCAAGCTAGGAGTGGTTTTGGACCTTGGTACTCATTTTCACCTTGATCACATGTAAGTTCCATTTTACCCATTTTACAAGTTCTTTGTTTCTTGTTTTGATTGCTTTGATTTTTAAGTTTTCATGTTTCTTTGTTGTTCTTTAGTGATATTAAAGCTTTAAATTAGGTTGTTATGTTTTGGATTGCATTATTGTTTGATTTTGCATTGTATTGCCAATATGCTTGTTCTTGAGATTCATAGGTTTAGACATTTGTGACCACTTGTTTAGGCTTAATAAGATCTATTTTGACATAATATGATCTCGGGATTAATGGAATAAGCTTATGCGGTTTATGTTTTGTTAAGCTTCATTACAAGTCCTTGTTAGAGGTTGTTTGGTTGAGATGATTGATCCGAGTATGGTGCTGTGTTATGCATTGTTCGGTTAGATATATGCTTGATATTACCTATATAGCTCGATGATGGTTTCAACTAAGTGGTATAGCATGTGGAGAGTCAAATTGACACTGATCCTCTCCACATGAGTATTATGAGGTTGTCTTGACTCACAACCTACCTATCTCGCTTACATATTGTTAATCTTTCATAATTTCATGTTTTGTGTCTTAATATATCATATATAATCGGTGGTTTGATTTCTAAATTCACCATAGTCAACTTTTATGTTCTTGTAAAAAGTCAATTTTTCATTATAGTCGTTTTGAATAAAATGTAGAATTTTATTGTGTATTCAATATTAGGATTTAGCCTTTAAGCTTTTGGGATTATTTAGTTCAATTGTTTGTTTAAATCACAAAATATTAGTTTACCAATTCTTAGCTTTTAAAGTGCTTATTTACTAGCTTATTTTGAGTCCTTGTCGAAAAGCATGCCTGCACCACAGATTTATGGTCAAGTTCATGAGCTTGCGAAGCCTCATGACTTGACCATAACTTGTGCAATTACTTCTTTGAATAGCCCTTCTAGTCTTTTATTATGTTTATACTGTTTTACATTTCCGGTTTATTTAGGTAGCTTAATCTCCAATAATTTTTTGTCCCATCTCATCCACTTCACTGAAACAAACAGTGAAGTGGAGTTGTTATCAAAAGCTTGTAAAAAGTTCCTCCTTAAGCTTGAGCTTGTGATTTCTAACTTCATGTTAGGTTAAGTAGTCATACTCAATGTTTCTGTGTAAGTTGAGCTCTTATTAGCTTATTTGATAAGTTCTAATGAGCTTGTTGTTTGTGCATTCACAACAATGGACTGCTTATGCAGTCCATTTACACCATTACCTACAAGCCTCTCAAAAGCTCATTTAAGATCACTAGCTTTGTGTGGCTTGGCTTTTTAGGAAGTTGAGCAAGCCAACCTTTTGATCATGTGCTTAAATCCATCATTGTAGCTTATTTATAAAGGCTGCAATAAGCTTTTGTGTTGTCCCAAACTCGGCATTCAGCGACTCGGTGAATCTTGAGTCGATGATCTGAGGCCATATTCATAAGCCTCTCCCAAGCTCATCGGTGGGTCCCACTTGATGAGCTTTGGCTTTGGAAAGCCAACCACCTAAGCTTGCTCATCCAATACTTAGTTTGGTGCATTTAGCTTATTCCTAGCTTAAATGGTCTCTTTACTAAGGCTGCGGGGGTGTTTGGTTACGTGTTCCTTGTTAGAGCTCATGAGCTTATTTCAAGCTTATGGGTGATTCCGGTGCACATCATTGTTCTTATTTGTCTATATTACTTGTATGCATATATTTTTCCCTTTTGTCTCTTGTGTGGAGCTTATACCAAGCTTATTGAAGCTTTCATCGATCCAAGTCAAGCCTTTGGCTTGTTGTCTAAACTCATAAGCTCACACCTTTTATGTCCAATTTTCCTATTTATATTGATATATTGGGCTTGTGTTTATATAGTTTACCTTTTGTTTCATCTGTATAGCTTTTTCCTAGCTTATTAGTAGCTTGAGCTCCAACAGATAAGCCAAAAGCTTACTGATTGGACTCAGAAGCTCTTATATAGCTTATTTCTTTAGTTTGTAAATTTCCATTTTCAGTAAACATGTATAATATTAGTATTTAGTTAGTCCAGAAAACAGAAAAGCCAAAAAGAACCACTATAAGCTTAAGTGATAGCTTTTCCTTAAGAGCTTATTGCCCATTAGCTTATTTTGCACATAAGCTACCATTTTATACTTTTCCTAGCTTCTTTTATTTATTTTAGAATTTTGTAAAAGTTTCAGATTTTCTTTAATCATTTAGTATTTTAATAAATCAATAATAGTTTTAGTAATTAATATTAGTAAATAATTAATAATAAATAGAATAATTGTGTAAAAAATACCTTTTCTGTTTTAAAATTAGTTTTACCTTATTGTAGATTTTTCAAAGTTTAAATTTTATTTTTCCAAGTTTATTTTATATTTTATAGTATTTTATAGTATTTAAGTATATTTTAAATAGTAATTAATTAGTAATAATTAAATATAAAGTGTAAAAAAATATATTTTTAGTTTTAAAATTAGTTTTATAGTATTTTAGATTTTTCAGAATCATAAGTTTATTTTTCTAGCCTTATTTTGTATTTTCTTCTAATTTAGGGTATTTATTAAATAGTTAAAATAGTTTTAATTAATAATAATTAGATAAATAGTTGTAAAAATAATTTTCTTTTCTAATAATTTTCTTTTATTATTAGGATTGTAAAATGTTATTTTCATATTTTTAGGTCTTTTAATTCTTAGATTTTACGTTTTTTATTTGTAAGTTTACGTAATTTTTATTTTAAACGTACGTTTTAGGTTTTAAACGTTCATCACTTTAAATATAGTGATAGCGTTTATTTAATAGATTTTAACTTTTATCTCTTTTAATTTGCATTTAAGTCGCCTAAACATGCAAATCCCTTCTATAGTTATAATCGTTTTGTTTTTTATACGTTTACGTTTTAGTTAGACGTATGTTTGTATATCTTTTATGTTTTTAGGTTCTCGATTATACGATTCTTAAATTGAACTAGGCGTGATGAGCTATTACTATTCACATTCGGTGTTAGTCAATCAGATTCCTAATCTTTCTATACTATATTCAATAATTCACAAGTCATTGTACCAGAACATCATGCCTCACCAGGACATAAACGATCTAAGGATATTTTAAATCCTTGGTAAACTTGCATTTTTCTCCCGGGCTGTTTCCCTTTTAGTATCTGTTACGGTTGACTGTTCAAAAGCGGTTGATAAGTGTGACGGAGAAATAAAAGAGGGTGGTTCGGGAGAAAAGAAATTTTGGCGCCGTTGCCGGGGAGGCTAGCTGTGTATTATGACTTGTATATTGTACTTTGTTGAAATACCTATCCTTGTATGTAAATTACATATGCTTTATTTCATATAAACAATATAAAATACAAAAGATTTTATGGTTGAAATCTATCGTGCTTTGATTTGCATTTGTTGTCAATCTTCCTAATCTTGATATTCCTAGGTCTAAATTTTGGCTAAACACCATGTTTACACTAAAAAGGATTTCTTGTGCTTAGTATAATTCACGGAATGTGATAGATTAGGTTTAAATCGATATCATGTATTAAAAATCTCATTTAGGTTTCCTTTTAAACCATTTCTTTGTGTATATATATAAAGTTAAAAATACAAAACATTTTTCCTTTTCACACAACTTGCCCGTTTGATAAGTCCCTCGATTACAACATTTGGTTGTTGGTCATTTCTGATTCTTGAGCTCTGTCGGACCAGATTCCCTTTCGAGGGGCGGTTGTTAGGAATTTCTTTTGTACATATATATATAAGCCTTAAAAATACAAAAATATTTTCCACTTCTTTTTATAAAATCAAAAATCAAAATATTCTTCTCGCTCTTTCTAAGTTTCTTTTTAAGATTCTTAGACTCATCTTAATGATGAATATTCATAATTCTGTGAGTGGCAATTCCACTCCAATTTCTCACCCATTCTTTGAGTGGCAATCCCACCCGGTTCCCATGAACAATTTAATTCGGGGCGAGTCAAGCTAGTGACTTGGTAATCAAAAACAAGCTACACAACATGGGTTTTCACCCGTATTTACCACTTTCCCTTTGCTACCATGTTGTATATAGACCTTAAAAATAAATGAAAATTGTAAATATTCAAAAGAGAATAAAATTGTGTTTCTACACTTAGTTAGTAATTGTTGTGTTTAAGTTTCGGCATTTAGTTTTGAATATTGAGGACAATATTCATTTCTAAGTGTGGGGAAATTCAGCGAATTTGATCATAAATGTACCCTTTTAGTCCCTTTTTCCCCAAAATGGCCAAATTTTAAAATTTTTATTTAGTGGAAGTACTATGTACTAAACACAACAAATGGTAATCATCCACCATGTCTTACCCACATAAGGATTGGCTAATCCAGAGCAAACGGCTCTTGGTAAAGATATCTCAAATCCGTTTATGGCTTGCAATTTGCCCAAAATTGTATGGTGTTCAACTCACCATATCCTTAAAAGTAAAGAGTTGGCTAGCCCGCAAGGTTATGGCTTGTGGTAAAGGCGTTGAAAATCCATAATTGGTAATCGACTCACCAAAGATAATATTGATAATTTATCTAAGAGTTGGCTAGTCCGTATGGCACGGCACGGTAAAGACAAATCAAATCCGTTGACGACTTATGATTTGCTCAAAATCATTTGGTTATCATTGTACCAAAGTTCTTACTTGAACTGAAACAATTGGCTACTCGAAGTAATGGCTTTTGGTAAAGAGATTTCAAATCCATTAAGTTTTCATAAATCATTGCTAGGGACTAGCAATATCTTAGTGTGGGGATTGATAGTGTCTAAATACTCATCATTTTTGTACTATTAACCCATAAAACATCCAAAACACACAAATGACACATCAAAATGATACAAATATCATAAACAAGTGTTTTATATGTTTTAAATGCAAAATTGAAAATCAAGTGAAAAAGCGATCAATTTTGCATAATTGGCGCTTTAGTCCCCAAGTTACTCAAGTTGTCAAAACTAGTCCCTATCATTCAAAAACTTGCAAAATATCATTTTAGGTCCTTGAGATTCAAAAGTTGTCAAAAAAAACCCTTTAAAGTTCAAAATCACAAAATGACAACTTTAGTCCCGAACTTTGGAAAATGTCAAAATAGTCCTTGGTTAATTTAAAAGTGAAAATTATCAAGTTTTAACCTTGTACTATTCATAAATGGCAAATTGGTCCTTATGATAAAACTTTTGAAAAATTACATAATTGGTCCTCAAGTTTCAAACTTGACAATTTTGGTCCTTTTATTTGTAAAATGGAAATTTTCAACTATGGTCCTTGTTCTATTATCACTTGGCAGGTTTAGTCCTTGAAAGAACTTGGGAAGCTTTCAAGACCAGCCCTTAACTTTGGCTAAATTACAAAGTTGGTCCTTGTTTAATAAACCAAACCAAACGGACCCAATTTATGAACTCTAGCCCAATCCAAGCCCAAACCTTGACCCGGTCCAGTTTTAAATTCAAAAGAAACCGCGCCACTGTTCATCCTCCTCCTCCTCACTGGTTTCACCAAAACCGGTGGTGGTTTACCACCACCCTTTCCACCTCACCTCCACATCACTTGTTTACATCTTCCTTCCACCTCCACACCAATCCAAAGCCCAATTAATGCTAAAACCAACTCCAAGACTTTTGGCGCCAAAATCGCCATTTGGCAATTGTGATGATCTGGATTAAATCAACGATTCAAGTGAGGTGGGATATGATCAGAGGTCGACAAGGAATTGAAAGGCTTATATAAAGCGAGAGGAGGCGGAGAAACAAGTACCTTTGGACTATCCATTGGTCATTAGTATAGTTTTTAAAAGCTTTCTTTAAATTAAATGTCTTTTACAGTTTTATGTTGTAAGTTACCTTTAATTAGTGTAATGAAACCTTTATTTCGCTTTAATTCCGTTTAACTTCGTTTCAAGTTTTGCTTATTTCCTTTAATTATCATGTTATTTGATTTCAAGTCATGTATTTGTTTTATTGGATTCTTTAAGTTGCATAAGCTCTTGACAAAGTTTTAAAGCTTTTAGATTCATTTAAACAAGTATAACCTTTAAATTCGAGAAAAGTTCTAAAAAATCAAAAGAAAAGTCAATGGAAGTCAACGTGGTTGAATAAGCGATTACGGGTGTAATAAGCTAAGCTAGATGGTTTTACGGTTCCTAGCTTGTTGACACCAAGCTAGGAGTGGTTTTGGACCTTGGTACTCATTTTCACCTTGATCACATGTAAGTTCCATTTTACCCATTTTACAAGTTCTTTGTTTCTTGTTTTGATTGCTTTGATTTTAAGTTTTCATGTTTCTTTGTTGTTCTTTAGTGATATTAAAGCTTTAAATTAGGTTGTTATGTTTTGGATTGCATTATTGTTTGATTTTGCATTGTATTACCAATATGCTTGTTCTTGAGATTCATAGGTTTAGACATTTGTGACCACTTGTTTAGGCTTAATAAGATCTATTTTGACATAATATGATCTCGGGATTAATGGAATAAGCTTATGCAGTTTTATGTTTTGTTAAGCTTCATTACAGTCCTTGTTAGAGGTTGTTTGGTTGAGATGATTGATCTGAGTATGGTCTGTGTTATGCATTGTTCTGGTTAGATATATGCTTGATATTACCTATATAGCTCAGTGATGGTTTCAACTAAGTGGTATAGCATGTGGAGAGTCAAATTGACACTTGATCCTCTCCACATGAGTATTATGAGGTTGTCTTGACTCACAACCTACCTATCTGTTTACATATTGTTAATCTTTCATAATTTCATGTTTTTGTGTCTTAATATATCATATATAATCAGTGGTTTGATTTCTAAATTCACCATAGTCAACTTTTATGTTCTTGTAAAAAGTCAATTTTTCATTATAGTCGTTTTGAATAAAATGTAGAATTTTATTGTGTATTCAATATTAGGATTTAGCCTTTAAGCTTTTGGGATTATTTAGTTCAATTGTTTGTTTAAATCACAAAATATTAGTTTACCAATTCTTAGCTTTTAAAGTGCTTATTTACTAGCTTATTTTGAGTCCTTGTCTGAAAAGCATGCCCTGCACCACAGATTTATGGTCAAGTTCATGAGCTTGCAGAAGCCTCATGACTTGACCATAGCTTGTGCAATTTACTTCTTTGAATAGCCCTTCTAGTCTTTTTATTATGTTTATACCTGTTTTTACATTTCCAGTTTATTTAGGTAGCTTAATCTCCAATAATTTTTTGTCCCATCTCATCCACTTCACTGAAACAAACAGTGAAGTGGAGTTGTTATCAAAAGCTTGTAAAAAGTTCCTCCTTAAGCTTGAGCTTGTGATTTCTAACTTCATGTTAGGTTAAGTAGTCATACTCAATGTTTCTGTGTAAGTTGAGCTCTTATTAGCTTATTTGATAAGTTCTAATGAGCTTGTTGTTTGTGCATTCACAACAATGGACTGCTTATGCAGTCCATTTACACCATTACCTACAAGCCTCTCAAAAGCTCATTTAAGATCACTAGCCTGTGTGGCTTGGCTTTTTAGGAAGTTGAGCAAGCCAACCTTTTGATCATGTGCTTAAATCCATCATTGTAGCTTATTTATAAAGGCTGCAATAAGCTTTTGTGTTGTCCCAAAACTCAGCATTCACTGACTCAGTGAATGCTGAGTCAGTGATCTGAGGCCATATTCATAAGCCTCTCCCAAGCTCATCAGTGGGTCCCACTTGATGAGCTTTGGCTTTTTGGAAAGCCAACCACCTAAGCTTGCTCATCCAATACTTAGTTTGGTCTGTTTAGCTTATTCCCTAAGCTTAAATGGTCTCTTTACTAAGCTGCAGGGGTGTTTGGTTCTGTGTTCACTGTTAGAGCTCATGAGCTTATTTCAAGCTTATGGGTGATTCGCACATCATTGTTCTTATTTGTCTATATTACTTGTATGCATATATTTTTCCCTTTTGTCTCTTGTGTGGAGCTTATACCAAGCTTATTGCTTTCATCGATCAAGTCAAGCCTTTGGCTTGACTGTCTAAACCATAAGCTCACACCTTTTATGTCCAATTTTCCTATTTATATTGATATATTGGGCTTGTGTTTAGCATAGTTTACCTTTTGTTTCATCTGTATAGCTTTTTCCTAGCTTATTAGTAGCTTGAGCTCCAACAGATAAGCCAAAAGCTTACTGATTGGACTCAGAAGCTCTTATATAGCTTATTTCTTTAGTTTGTAAATTTCCATTTTCAGTAAACATGTATAATATTAGTATTTAGTTAGTCCAGAAAACAGAAAAGCCAAAAAGAACCACTATAAGCTTAAGTGATAGCTTTTCCTTAAGAGCTTATTGCCCATTAGCTTATTTTTGCACATAAGCTACCATTTTTATACTTTTCCTAGCTTCTTTTATTTATTTTAGAATTTTGTAAAAAGTTTCAGATTTTTCTTTAATCATTTAGTATTTTTAATAAATCAATAATAGTTTTTAGTAATTAATATTAGTAAATAATTAATAATAAATAGAATAATTGTGTAAAAAATACCTTTTCTGTTTTAAAATTAGTTTTACCTTATTGTAGATTTTTCAAAGTTTAAATTTTATTTTTCCAAGTTTATTTTATATTTTATAGTATTTTATAGTATTTAAGTATATTTTAAATAGTAATTAATTAGTAATAATTAAATATAAAGTGTAAAAAAATATATTTTTAGTTTTAAAATTAGTTTTATAGTATTTTAGATTTTTCAGAATCATAAGTTTATTTTTCTAGCCTTATTTTGTATTTTCTTCTAATTTAGGGTATTTATTAAATAGTTAAAATAGTTTTAATTAATAATAATTAGATAAATAGTTGTAAAAAATAATTTTCTTTTTCTAATAATTTTCTTTTATTATTAGGATTGTAAAAATGTTATTTTCATATTTTTAGGTCTTTTAATTCTTAGATTTTACGTTTTTTATTTGTAAGTTTACGTAATTTTTATTTTAAACGTACGTTTTAGGTTTTAAACGTTCATCACTTTAAATATAGTGATAGCGTTTATTTAATAGATTTTAACTTTTATCTCTTTTAATTTGCATTTAAGTCGCCTAAACATGCAAATCCCTTCTATAGTTATAATCGTTTTGTTTTTTATACGTTTACGTTTTAGTTAGACGTATGTTTGTATATCTTTTACGTTTTTAGGTTGCTGATTGTACGATTCTTAAATTGAACTAGCTGTGACAGAGCTATTACTATTCACATTCAGTGTTAGTCAATCAGATTCCTAATCTTTCTATACTATATTCAATAATTCACAAGTCATTGTGCGAACATCATGCCTCACCGGACATAAACGATCTAAGGATATTTTAAATCCTTGGTAAACTTGCATTTTCTCCCGGTTGTTTCCTTTTAGTATACATTACGGTTGTTGTTCAAAAGCGGTTGATAAGTGTGACGGAGAAATAAAAGAGGGTGGTTCGGGAGAAATCAGTGACAAACTTTCTCCTTCTCAAGAAGGAGATCACCTAGGGATGCTTGGTGAGCAGCCTCTAGCTTGTCTGCCCTATCGCAGGCGTTGACAACCTCCAATATCTCAGCAATGAGGTCGGCTTGGCATTCTTGTAATGCCGCCTCATTTCTTAAAATGTTTCTCTGCAAGTAAATAATCACCTCCCTTGCTCTCCTTGACATGGGTAGATCGTACCACATATTGAATGGACAAGTAGTAGGCTAAAACCAATAATCAAAATATTAGCATCTCTTTACAGCATAAACTGATACTAAACCCACTTGTGTTACTGTTTAAACTAAAAAAAAATTAATTTTAACTAAAATCAGAATTATAATTAAACAAAGATTACTATAATCAACAAATTTAAGCTAAACCACCACAAGCCAACTTTAAAATTGTTGGAATCACTTCTAACTTATATTTCAAGTGTTTGTAATTAACATGTAATAGGTTGCTTAAACTAGGCTTTTATGTTTGTATTTATGGCAAGGCTTATGTAGAAAGCCCATGAGCCTTGGCCCAAGTCCAATAAGGAAGGAAGGGACTAGTAGTGTTGCCCTAGCTCCCTTCCCCTATAAATAGACATGTAAATCTTCCTTGGAAGGTTGGTTGTTCAATTTTCACTTATATCCTACGCCTAAAGTTTATTAGTTATTCGTGTGTTTGTGTTTTGTTTTCAACCGATCTTTCTTCATCTATATTTCTTACATATTGATGCTTGTGTTAACTTATGGTGACCTAACAGTGGTATCAATCGCCATCTAGTTGGGTGAAACACTTTTGTCTTGAAGTTTTATTTCATACGCGTGGGTTTTAAGGCTACAAACTTTCATACGCTTAAAGCTTTAATTTTTACACTTGTAAATTCAAGATTCTTGTGGTTTAAGGTTTATTTAGTGTCAAAGTTTAAGTTTTTTGCATCAAGTTTCAAACTTTATGTGTGTAGAGTCGTTTTTAAGCTTGGTTTTATTCGTGTACCATTTTATACGCGTAAGGGTAAAATTTGTTTTGGATCATCAAGTTTCAAACTTTCTTGTTATTTTGGTGATATTAAAGCTATTTTGTCATTAAAATCAGGTTACAAAACATTTTTACGCATAAAAATCAGTTTTGGTCAACATTGGTACTTTCTACTCATAACAAAACCCTAGTTCTACTCGTATACTCCAAGTCTACGCCTAAGCAGTATCTACACATAAGGGATTCTTCACTTGATCTTCAAAGCTGTTGGTTTACTCAGTGTTTTCTTGCTTGGATAAGCCTGAAAATACTTGACTTTAGATATCTTTTACACTTGGATAAGTGTAAAGGATTTTAGGTAAAACCCTAGTTTTACGCATGTTAATACAAATAAATTGTAAAACGTTTATTAATATTTTGCGATCTCTTTGTGTTTTGTTGATAACAAATATAATGTTATCTTAAGTACAATTATAAGGATACATGTTATTTTTGTAAAGCATTTACATATAGCCATTTAAATACAAAATGTTGTAATAAATCATTTGTTGTAATAGTTATTAGGATGGGTAAAAATCACAACCCATGGATTATATCCATAACCCATGGTATTGACCCATTCCACAAGACTAGATACAATGTACTCATTAGATACATTGAATCTAAAAGAATACCCATGGACCAACCCATAACCCATGACCCATGAATAACCAAAAACCCATGGGCAAGAGAGGCGTCCCACGGATCCTAGGATTACACTAGACGGATCCCAGTGGGAGGATCCGCGGGATCGAGGGATGGAAGATTTGCCTATAAATAGAGAGCCATTTCTTCATTCTAACTCACCTCTATTCTTACTAATTCTCTCATATACTCTCATTCTCTTCTAACAAATAGATCACTTGATCTAGAGTACTTCTTCTTTCTTTCTTTAGTGATTCTCATATAGGTCCTTCTAAGGCGAGATCACGAGCATTCTACAAGTCATCCAAGCAAGGGGTCCTTGATTGATTTGTTCCTCCGCAAGATTTCTATAGCGAAGATCTTGTATTTGATATTTCACATATTTGTTGTGTAATAGTCGTGTTGGTTTGGTCCACCGTGTTACGGACTCGGTATTTAGCTTTGTACCGGAAAAAGGTGTAAGCAACGTTGTGGAGGCTTCTCCGCCAAGTTGAAGGAGTTTGTTGACATAGTGGTTGAACTCTCGAGTAGGTGACTCGGGTAGTGGAGTAGGGCAAGGAAGGTGTCCTTATAGCCGAACCACTATAAATCGGTTGTGTCATTTCTATCCCTTTGCTTTACTTTATTTACTTGCTTTATCATTATATCTATACTTTCTCTACATCCATACAATCTCATATATTATCGAATCTAAAGTTTTTGAAACTAACTTAAAATCGGAAAACTATTCAACCCCCTTCTAGTTTTCCACAATTGGCATCAAGAGCTAAGTTTATAAAAGTTTTAAAGTAAACCGTATTTTAAAACTTTTCGATTTCTATGGGTTCGAAAATTATAAGGAAGGGCAATCTATGCAACGACCACCACTACTTGAAACTAATGGTTTTATATATTAGAAAAATAGATTCAAACATATGTGAAGTCTAAAGATATTGATCTTTGGTACATTATTGTTGAAGGCGATTTTGAGGCTACCTCAAAAGATGATAAAGGAAATTTAGTTAACATACCTCATGATAAACTAAATGATGAAATGAAGAAAAAGATTTCTAAAAATAGTGAAGCTAAAATGGTTTTATATAATGCTTTACCCAAAAAGGAATTCGAAAGAATTTCTATGCTTAAAACCTCTAAAGAAATTTGGAATTCTTTAGTTGTAACTCATCAAGGTAATCAACAAGTTAAAAATAATAAAATTGATTTATTTGTTCAACAATAGGAACAATTTTCAATATCGGATGAGGAAACTATAGATCATTGATTTGCTAATTTTAATACTATTATTACATCTTTACAAGCACTTGATGAATCTTTCTCTAGCCTTAACCATGTTAGGAGATATCTAAGGGCACTTCCATCCAAGTGGAGATCCAAGGTGATGGCGATCGAAGAGTCAAAAGATTTGACAATCCTCACCTTTGATGAACTCATAGGCAACTTAAAAGTCTACGAGCATGTCCTTGCTAAAGACTCCGAAGCCTCAAAGGTAAAATAGAAACACAAATCTCTTGCCCTTAAAGCCAAAAAGGCTTCAAGAGATGAAGAGAACTCCTCCTCGGTAGTGACGACGATGAGTATGCTATGGCGGTAAGGGACTTTAAAAGTTCTTTAGAAGGAAGGAAGATCGTCAAACAACCGTATGACGACAAGAAAGGATTCGGAAAAGCAAAGAGGACAAGAAGCCAAGGGATGATCGTACTTGCTTTAAATGTGGGGACCCAAACCACTTTATTAGTAAGTGTCCCAAACGGGATGATCAAAAGGCATTCGTGAGCGGCACGTGGGGAATGAGCGACGAGGAGGACGAAGAAATTTGTCTCATGGCAAATAACGAGGTATATCACGAATACTATAGTAGCTCATCACTAGATGACGACTCATTGTATAGTGAATATGACAAACTTTGAAATATTAGCTTAAAACTAATTAACAAAAACAAGCTTTTAAAAAGTCAAAACCAACGTTTAGATAAAGAAGTCATAGGATTAAAAGCAAAATTGAAACGTCTAGAAAATGGTAAAATAGCAAGTGGTGAATGTGAACTTTGCGTTCAACTTCAAACACTAGTTGATCAACTAGATTCTAAAATTGCTAGAATGAGTACGAATACTTTAGATATGATATTAGATAGTGTTAAAACCGGAAACAACCAAAAGGTTTAGGTATTCAACAACTTGATCCATCAACTAGTGAAAACAAAGAAACACAATTTGTTAAGGCACTAGAAAAACAGACCATTGTTGTGGCGGATCCCACGGATCCCATAAAAGGGAACCGCTAGTGTTCGACCGAGGATCCATGGATCTCTGTAGCAAATAATGGTAATAATGTAGCCTCTTCAACTAAAACTGATTTTGTTATCTTTAATAAGAAGAAACCAACTCATTTCACCACTAGACAACCACCTCCAAAATATAATCCTATTTTTGCAAGAAACAAAGCTCCATCTTTTTCAAAACCTAATCCATCTAGGAGACCTAATAACATTTACCCGAGAAGTAACCATCAAATGGGATGGAACCCAAATATGCAAAATGGTTTTCCTTTTCAAAACTTTGCTCCATGGAATGCATACTCATCTTATCCATACATGTCTAACATGAATGAAATGTTTAACACTAATGGACCCATGAACAAATGGGGACCAAACTTTTGAGTTAATTGTTTTCTTAGGTGTGCTTAAAGGTCGACCTAGACCCGGATGAATGGGTCAAGGATAGCGGGTGCACGAGGCACATGACCGGCAATAAAGATCTATTCGCCAATATGAATCCTTCAATGGAGGTAATGTGGTGTTTGGAAATAGCAAAAGTAAAATCATCGGTAAAGCTACGATTTCTAACAAATCTCTAACCATTAACGATGTGTGTCACGTAGAAAACCTAAACTTTAACCTCTTAAGTATAGGACAAATATGTGATAAAAAGTGCAATGTACTTTTTACCGAAAACGGTAGTAAGATATTAAAAAATGGCATAACCATAGGAAGAGGAATTAGGAAACATGGAGTCTATGTCATTAAAATCGGTAATGAACCTAAAGACAAACTAGGTCTTACCTCTATGGATGATACTTCAAACTTATGGCATCGAAGATTGGCTCATGCCAATATGCAACTTCTTCAATCGCTATCATCCAAAGATCTAGTAAGATATCTACCTAAGTTAAAATATGAACATCACTTTTGTGACGCTTGTAATGTAGGAAAACAAGTTCATTCTAGTCATAAAGCTAAAAACATGGTGTCTACAACTAAGTGTCTAGAATTACTACATATGGATTTATTTGGTCCATCTGCTATCCAAAGTTATGGACGCAACTACTACACTTTGGTAATAGTGGATGATTACTCTAGGTACACATGACAAAATTCTTAAAGAATAAAACGGAAACGTTTAATTATTTTGAAGTATTAAGCAAGAAAATCCAAAGACAACTAGGAAGTCCTATAGTGTCCAATAGAATGGATCATGGTAGGAATTCGATAATGAAGTGCAATTTGGAGCTTTTGTGACACTAATGGTATTACTCACAACTTCTCGGCTCCACCCACTCCTCGAATGGGGTAGTAGAAAGAAAGAATAGAACCCTACAAGAAATGAGTCGAACCATGCTTAATGAACAATCCATACCTCAAAAGTTTTGGTGTAATGTCGTTAATACTTCAACGTACATCTCAATCGAGTCGAATGGGGTAGTTGAAAAGCCTATGTTAGGAATTAGAAATTCTTAACACTAAAGATTATTAAAGAGGTATCTTTCTAGGTCACCCAAATATATGTAATCGAAACAATGAAGGTAGAAGAGTCATTAAATATAAAGCTCGATGAAAGTCGTAGTTCTTTTAAGTTAAGTAGTAATTTAGTTAAGTAACTCCGTGGAGGAAGAATCTTTAAATGAAGAAATTGACGGAAATTCTTTACCCCTCAGTATGCCCGATCCACAGTCGTAGTTCTTTTATAAGTAGTAATTTAGTTAAGTAACACCGATTTTACCCACTGTATGTGTAAGACTATAAATACTCTCTACCTCCCAAGGTAGAGTTGGAGCTCATAATAATATCTTTCACTTTCTCTCACTAAGTTCCTAAAACCTCTAACTTTCTCTCTAGAATTTCACCTTATTCGCCACCTTGTGTTATGGTTTGATGTGTATGTGAAAAGTTATATCTTACAATTGGTATCAAGAGCCATGGTTAGATCATATCTTGCACATCTTTGGATTTATAGTGGTTTTAGGTGGTTTTGAGTTTGAAAAGTTTAGTGGTTTTGCATCATTTGGTTGATTTCTTGTGTTAAAGTTTGAATTTTGTTGGTACTTTTATGTTTAGAATCATCAAAAGTGTTTAGGTTTTCATTTGGTAAGCTTGAATCATCTTGGTTGGGTTGTTTTGGATTGAAAAGTGAAGGTTATTTGGTTTTTCAAGCTAGCGAATTAGCTCTCGGACTTGTTTTCTTGGTAGCGACTTACTTCATTGTTTCGTAGCGACTTACAGCTATAAAAGCTAGCGAGTTAGTGCTAGCGAGTTAAAGTACAAGTAGTGGAATCTCCACTACGGTTAGCGACTTAATGGTAGCGAATTAGTCCATGGCGAGTTGCTCTTTAGCGACTTGCATATCTAGCGACTTGTGTAGCAATTCTTCGCACAAATTCGCCTAGCGACTTAGTCCGTGCGAGTTACTACTTAGCGACTTGCATTTCATTGGCGACTTGGGACTCTAGCGACTTAGGCGTGTAGCGAGTTAAGGGTTAGCGACTTAGTGCACTAATTTCTAGCGACTTAGTGCATTATTTGGTAGCGAGTTAGCACTTTATCATCTAGCAACTTGAGTGATTGTTTACGGTTTTCTCTTGATTTAGTAAAATCCGTGAAAGAATCTATTTCCGGTTTAATCATAGAGTTATAAAATCCCGTATAATCTGCTAACATGTCTACCAACATTCCCACTTGTTCCCACCGTCATCTCCATCGTTGTCGAGGATGTTCAAGCGGTGGCTCGGATACTCGCCCACCAATGCTTGATGAGGCGACTACGATTCTTGGGCTCAACGAATCGATTGTATTGTCTTGGAAAGGAAAATGGTGTAAACATTCTCAAATCCATTGATGAAGGACCATATCGAGTTGAAACGACTAGAGACATACTTGATACTAATGAAGATGGTACTCTGCTCACGGAATGGACGGACCTAAGATGTACAATGAGCTTGATAATGAGGAGAAAAGAGATTCGATGCGGATATCGTGGCTTCAAACATTGTTCTTCAAGGTCTCCCTAAAGACATCTACAAGTCGATCAATCATAACACCGATGCAAAGGTCGCTTGGGATAACGTTAAGATGCTTCTCTCGGGTTCGAATTAACTATGGAAGACAGGAATCCCAACTCTATGATGAATTTGAGCACTTCAAGATGAAACCAGATGAGAGTGTCTATGAGTACTATGTGAGATTTCATAAGTTAGTGAATGACATGAGGAACATCAAGATGACTATGCCTAACATTCAGTTGAACTCAAAGTTTGTGAACAACATGAATCCCGAATGGCACAAGTTTGTCACATCTGTGAAACTCACTAAAGGATTGAAGCATACAAACTATGAGCAACTCTATGCCTTCCTCCTTCAGAATGAGAGACATGCCATGTTTGAAAAGTTGATTCTCAATCGGTTCAAAACCAACCGGTGAGACAAGTTCGTCTAATGACTCAACGACTTTCTACTCAAACATTGGAATCACAACCAAAGCATCACAAGTCATTCCCTTGGGTAATGGTAATCACAAACTCATCCCCGATCCTCGGTTCAAACAAGTCGATGCCGATGCACGCGTGGATAACATCGTTAATCAACTAGCTCTACTCATTAGTCAAAACATGAACTCTCTCCCACAAACCAACAACAACCTCGAACGCATCTAACCCACATAATCAAGCCACCGTTAAAGATGGAAGGATCGTGGTGCAACCATTCGGAAAGACAATATGATCGGGGAGAGGTGGAGGTGGGAGAGGTTATGTTGGAAACCGTAATCGAGGAAGAAATGGTAACCAAGGTCAAGCTAAGCCAATCAAATGCTTTAAGCGTGGTGGTGAGGACACTTTGCAAGGAACGCACATCTCCAAAGCGTCCCACAAAATGCCGAATACTTGAGATAAGATGTTGCCGGCTCAAGCTCGGGACAATGGTGCTACTTTGAATGAAGAGGAATTGTTTCTTCTTGTCAAGGCAATGCCAAGACCTATGATGCGAGATGTAGATGAGCGGCCCATTCGGAGATAGGTCACAATCATCAAAATGCCTTTCAAGTCGGTGATCGCGATGCTTACGACTCGATGTGGATGATGGACCCATCGCACACACAATATTTATGGCTAGCATCTCTCCCATGGTGTCTCCCAAGGTCACTTCTTCACCACAAGTCGGCCCATCAAAGGACAAACTCATCTCCGAGGTATTAAAGCTATATGATGATCTTGATGTGCAATGATGCATGACAAAGTACAACCAACCGAAACTTTTGAATCAAATATTGAAAATACGGGTAATATCAATATTGTCCCATATGATCAATGCGTGAAACAAAGTGAAAGTGAAGTTGTACCTAGTGATGCATCTTCTGCATCAACAATGACTATGTCTTTGATGAATTCACGCATGTGCTCCCTGATGATTCCATTATCTCGAACTAAATGCCTATAAGGAACGTGTTGCCATTTATGAACAACGTGCAAAATTTGAGTTGACCACTCGTGAGCGTGAAATGGATGACCAAGTGCGTGCAAGAATTAGAAAAAGTAACTTTAGAGAAGAAGTATTGAAACAAGAATTAAATTCTTTGCAAGAAAAACTTTCTAAAACATTAAGCAAAACAAGAACTTCAAGAAAACGTGAAAATGCTTAAGCAAGAATTTAATGCAAAAGAATCAAAGCTCTTGAGAGATTTTTCTAATCTGAAAACTTTGAAAACAAACTTGAAAACAAGTTGTACATACAAGGAAACACCATTCGATCGCTCACATGGTCACCAAACATCGAGTCTTTAGCGATAAGCATAGCATTCCCCTTGTTGAGGAACCAAATCCGAGGTAATCAAAAGGCTAGAAATGCTCAAAAGGTGATTTATGATGGTGATGAAATTCTTAAGCCTAGGCGTAAACCTAGTTGCGTTGAGTGCACCGAGGAAGATAAGAAATCGATGAAGTCACTAGGAAAGGATGAACAAAAACTAGATGACCCCAAATGCAAAGAGAAGAACATAAATATCACTCCTCATGATTATAAGAAGGAAAACTGGATTGCATTAAACAAGTTTAAGCCTCGGACTTTGTTGACTCCGAACAAGTCTTCGGAAAATGGATTTAGATAAGGTAAAGTCGAAAATATTGTAGAAACAAATCCTCCCTTTGGAAAATGCCTAAAGCTCACGTATATCCTCCTAACACACCAATGCATCTTGTTCCTAGAACAATTGCCACTAAAAGCAATATCTTAATTAGCCAATACGTTATTTTTCAACTATTTGTTGATTTTGAGAAAACTTGCAAGAAAAGGATCACACCCACCGGAATTCTTGAAGGAGAAAGGGGTTTTGAACAAATGAAAGAATGTTATTTAACTGAGGTCATGCCCTTCTTTAAACTTTTAAAGGAACACTTTGAGAGTCTTAAAAAGGGGATAGAAACTGACATTAAGGGAATGGAAAAGGAATTTGATGCAATAATAGTTGAAATTAGTGATTATGAGCGTGCATTAAAATATAATGAGATCGAGAGGAAGAACTTGCATACATTGAATGAGAATCTTATTCTTGAATGTGTTGCTCAAGATGTCTTTTCATCGCTTCAAATTGCTCTATTAATGCTTCCAAATTTCATGAACTATCTGTACCCGAAAGTCTCCCATGATCGTGTCATTGAGCTTGAAAAACTAATTCTAAACTTAATGAGAAAATTGAACCGGATGATCATGACAATTTGGTTAAACATTTTCTAAACTAGAAGTTGAGTATTTTAATCTACAACTAAAATATCAACATCTCAAAGAAAATGTCAAAACTTCAAATTTCAAGACATCTTCGGATGTTCCGAGTTTGATGCGCTTTTCAAATAAACAAACGAGATGAACAGATTCATGCTCGATGTAACACGATCGAAAAGTTGAAAGTCCAAATCTCTCAATTAAAGGGTCAAACGAACAATATGACAGTTCCCAAATGCCTCCTTCTCTAGATTCTCGAATTCTCAAACGTTTCATCTTCAAAACCTAGTATATGCTTTACAAAAGGAAAACGAAAGTTTCCTAGAAGAGAATGAAAAGGTTAAACGTCATTTCAATGAGTTGTTTGAATCAATTAAAGTCACTCGTAACAAAACAACGAACAAATAACTTCATTGCAAAAGGAAATTGAGAATCAAGAGTCGGTAAAGGGAAAATGCCAATGATCAATGCGGAGAATGTTGTATCTAAGGTTCACTCGGTAATAAATCTACTTTATCATGACATATGTCCCCTCACCTAAGGAACAACAAACTTGCCATTCAAACATATTTCTCATCCCTTAAGGATTGCTTAGAATGCATGCGTGAGATTGTTGAAGAGGATAAGCTAGAGAAACCTCATGATAATGCAATTGGACATGCATGCTTATATGCCAAACGATCTCAAGAAATCTTAGAATGTTTGATCACAATATGCCCAAAGACATTAGGTGAGAGAGTTAACCCCTTGATTCCATGCTCAATGCCTAAGGCCAAACATGACATGCACTCGATTCCCAATGGTTTGAATGTGAGGAGTAGTGCACCAGTGAGTAGTTCAGATTTTAGATCTGTCAATACTAGGAAAGTGAACTCAAATGTGCCTTCTAGGAGTACTAATCTCAGTACCTCTAAGGTTAAGAAAGTGAACCTTAGTGTACACGCATGTAGTTCGGATCCCAAAGACATCTAAACAGTGGTGCAAAGAGTAGTAAAACAAACTAATGTTCCCATTCCTCTACAGAGTAATCGGTGACATTAAAGGGAGCAGTCAAAGTCTCAAGACAATACAAGGAATGATAGGACCTCTCAAGCTAAGAATGTGCCTTTGGAAGAGAGTAGAAGAACAATCTAGGAACCTTAAGTTTGAATCGAATAAAACGAATCGTGTTGATTCTAGTATTAGCCATAGGCGTCTTCAGAATTAATTCGATTCGATGCTACTTGCAAACCTTGTACCGATGATTGCTTGAATTGCTTTCTAATCTTGAATGTGATGTTAATGTTCGCCTAATGATGTTAATTGTCCGATTAATGTTGTTAATGCTATAAGTCATGCTAAAAAGGCTAAAAGGCAAAAGCGAAGAGAGTTAGAAAACAATGGAAACCCACAGAAGAACATTCATGAGAATAGGCTTTTATTGGATACACGTTGGTCATAAGACTAATCGATAATGCCCACTAGAAAATGGATGCCTCTTGGTAGAACTATTCCTTAAGAAGTGGTCACATCAAATAGGACTAATCTGAGACACTAGTATTGCATCTATTCACAATGAGTCCACTACTTCACCGTCGATATGAATGCTTCTATTTCGATGTGGGTGGTCCAACTGTTGCTACTAACCAAATGGAACCCATTCTTGCATGGGGATCCCAAATATCCGATTATCCATTCTTGTCTGTGTTCAACCGCGGATCGTTCAAATCGCTCGTGGTACCGGACTCAGTCGTTCCAAGCATATGATTGGAGACCGGTCACGGCTCATGAACTTCGTGAGCAAATTCATCGGGACTGATTAGATTTGGTAATGATCATTTCGGTGCTATTATGGGTTATGGAGATTATGTTGTTGGTGATAGTGTCATCTCCGAGTGTATTATGTGGAAGGTTTAGGTCATAATCTGCTCTGTTGGTCAATTCGTGATTACGATCTAAAGTAGCCTTGAAAAACATACCGCTTTGTTAGAGATCTTAATGGAAAGGAACTGCTGAAAGGAACTCGTGGCTCAAACCTTTACACTATCTCTATCGATGACATGATGAGAGCTTCACCAATCGCTTGTTATCAAAGGCTTCTAAAACAAAGTCATGGTTATGGCATCGTCGTCTCAATCACTTGAACTTCGCACCATCAACGATCTCTCCGTAAAGGACTTAGTTGTAGGTCTACCTAGACTAAAGTATGAAAAGGATCATCTTTGTTCAAGATGTCAATTGGGAAAAAGCAAGAAGTATGCCCATAAACCCAAACCTACTAACTCATCACGAAGTTCTTCATATGATTCATATGGATTTATGTGGACCAATGAGGTGCGAGAATATCTTTGGGAAGAAATATGTGTTAGTTGTGGTTGATGATTATTCTAGATTCACCGGTCAAGTTCTTAAGGACAAAGGATGAAACTCCGATATCATCATCAAACTCATCAAACAAATGCGAGTTAGACTAAACAAAACCGCCGTAATTATCGAGCAGACAATGGGCCGAGTTTGTCAACAAACAACTTAGTGAATTCTATGAAAGCATTGGAATCGACCATCAAAGAAGTGTTCCACGAACCCCTCAACGAGCGGTGTAGTTGAAAGACGAAATCGTACTCTTGTTGAAGTGCTAGAACAATCTTGATTTACTCAAAGGTTCCAATGTTTCTCTGGTCAAGCAATTGCCACCGCATGTTACACACAAAATCGTCCTCGATTCACACCATTCATGGAAAAACTCCATATGAACTTGTCCACAACAGAAAACCTAATCTATCTTTCCTTCGTGTATTTGGTGCCTTGTGCTATCCAACTAATGAAGGTCAAGACTTGGGCAAACTTAGGGCTAAAGTCGACATTGGAGTATTTGTAGGATATGCACCAAACAAAAGGGATACCGAATATACAACAAAAGAACCCGAAATATCATGGAAACAATTCACGTTACGTTTGATGAGTCGACCGGTCAAATGGCTCCTGGACACTCCACTCAGGACCCGCACTTCATAACAATCCTATTGGTTCATCCCTTGTTCCAAACTCCTCTCAAGAAACACCATATGTACCTCCATCAAGATGATGTAAAGAAATTGTTTGATCCAATGTTTGATGAACTGTGATGAGTCTACTACTAATGAGGTGTCGATCCCTACAACAGAGGATGCTCGATTCCGGTGAATGAAGTCAATCCATCGGTTTCAATATCTCGTAAGTCAAGAAGCACTGTCGCGATCCTTGATCTCATCAACAAATCATCATTCTTCAAATGTACATCATGGAAATGTTTCGCATCAATGATGAAGTTAATCCTTTGCAACTCCTCGAAGATGCTCCATTTGAAAACATATTTGCTACTCACGAATCATCATCAGAACCATCTTCTTCGGAGACATCGACTCGCCTACCTCGGTTCCTCAACAAATGCCACATGAACACCTCGGAAAATGGACTCACGATCATCCATTAGACAACATCATTGGTAATCCCTCTCGTCTGTATCAACCCGAAGCAACTAGCAACCGATGCCTTATGGTGCTTCTTCAACTCCGTACTATCTAAGATCGAACCAAAAGACGTTAAAACCGCCATGAATGAAGATAGTGGTTCAATGCTATGCAAGATGAAATTCATGAGTTTGATCGACTTGATGTATGGGAGTTAGTACCGCTCCAGATCGTACTATGATTATAGCTCTAAAATGGATCTTCAAAGTAAAACTTGATGAGCATGGTGATGTGTTGAAGAACAAGGCTCGATTAGTTGCTAAAGGATATCGTCAAGAGGAGGGTATAGACTTTGAAGAATCTTTTGCTCCAATTGCTCGAATCGAGGCCATCGAATCTTTCGGCAAATGTTGCTAGCAAGAACATGGTGGTTTATCGATGGATGTAAAGACGGCATTTCTAAACGGAGATCAAAGAAGTCGTCTCGCCGCCCAACTGAAGGATTTGTGAATCAAGAGCATCCTACTCACGTTTACTTTGAAGAAGGCTCTTTACGGTTTAAAGCAAGCTCCAAGGGCATGGTATGATACATCGTCTAAGTTTCTTCTATCAACCGGATTCATCAAAGGAGCATTGATCCTACATTGTTCACCGTGAAGTCGCAAACATTTGATTCATGTTCAAATTTATGTTGATGATATTATCTTTGCCTCGATGACCCAATGGAATGTGATCGTTTTCAAATGAAATGAGTTCAAAGTTTCAAATGTCAATGATGGGACAAATGTCATTTTCTTGGGATTACAAATTTCTCAAAGTCCCGAGGCATTTTCATAAATCAATCTAAATATGCAATGAGATTTTAAAGAAATTTGGATTTGATTCAAGTGACCTCGTTGACACCCCATGATTGACCGAACCAAACTAGATGAGGACCTCTCGGGGATCATGATTGACCAAACGAAATATAGGAGTATGATTGGATCCCGATGTATCTCACTTGCTAGTAGACCGACATTTTGTTCTCTGTGTGCATGTGTGCTAGATACCGTGCTAAGCCTACTAAAAGCACCTTGAAGCGATTAAGCGGGTCTTCGGTATCTCCAAGGAACCATCAATATGGGACTATGGTACCAAGGACACCGGTATGTCACTAACGGCCTATGCAGATGCCGATCATGCGAGTTGTCAAGATACACGTCAAGCACGTCTGGAGGTGCTCGATTTTGGGTGATAAGCTTGTGAGTGGTCTTCAAAGAAGCAAATGAGTACTTCTATTTCCTCTACAGAGGTGAATACATAGCCATGTCATCTTGTTGTGCTCAAATCCTATGGATGAGATCTCAATTATCGACTATGGCTTTGAATTCAACAAAATCCCTCTCGCATCTTGTGATAATAAAGTGCTATTGCTCTCATGCAACAACGTTCAACACTCAAGAGCTAAGCATATCGACATTCGACATCATTTCATCGAGGAACAATTGGAAAAAGGTGTGGTGGAACTATATTTTGTGAGGTCCGAATATCGCTTAGCGACATCTTCACCAAAGCTCTTCCAAGAGAACGTTTTGAGTTTATTCTTCCACGTCTTGGTTTGAAAAGTCTTCAACCAGAAACTCTCAAACGTCTTCAGGAGGAAGACGAGGAGTAAAGGTCTATCTTCATCTATCTCTTGTAAATAGTTATTCGAAAAACAAAATAGAAAATTATAAAACTTTCAAAATCCATAAAAATCTAAAAAATTCAAAAAAAAAAAAAAAAAAAAAAAAAAAAAAATATATATTGTCATTTTGTCATGTTTTTCTCGGTTCGATAATATCTACGGTCTTTGTCTTGTCATTCAAAGAATGACACGGACTTTAGATGTTGTTGTTTAAAAAAAAAAAAAAAAAAAAAAAAAATATATTTTTGGGAGAAAGAGAAATGGTTTATTGTCATCTTCGTGCAATAACCGGTTTTAAAGAAAGAACAGAGCCATATCTTACCAAGTTTTCAAATCTTATGCTCGATTCTATAAACTCCTATCTCTTGAAAACTAAATGCTTTGAAAAATAACTCAATCTCTATTTTGATAATCATCGGGACTTATTTGTCAAAATCTCTATCTCTCAATCAACAACCTCGTCATTGATTGAGGGGAGAATGATTTCAATTAAATTAAAAGTTATTTGGCATTAAAATTGTTTTCAAAAGATATACATGCATGTTTTATAAATGGAGTTTAAAGTCTTAAAATCCGATCATTATCGGTTCAAACGCTTTCACAATCATGTCACAATTCTCCTAAAAGCTTTCAAAATCAATTTAAATCTATACGAGATCACAAATCTCAAATGATTTGATAATTGTGATCGGGGAGAATGTGTGATTTAAATTAGATTTAAACCGATAATTAGGTAAATGGTTATAAGCGGATGTACATGCTATCCCGCCCACATGTGACAAACGATTTCAATTTTTCAATGCACATGTTGAGGGGAGCATCTATCTTAAAACCTTTGATTTAAAACGTGATCATTTATCCCAATGTGGGTTCCTCTAGTATGTGCAAAACTCTTTTCAAACCTCGAGGCACATATTGAGGGGAGCAAATTTATGGAAACCTCATCCTTCCCGAATTGCTATATCTACTTGATTTGTTGAGGAAGTGATGTTGATATCTTTAGAAAATGGTAATCAAAAGAAGTTAATTCTTTCTCTCGCCTCCATGTGCAAAACATTTTCACTTGATGCACATGTTGAGGGGAGTTCTCGTTTAAAATATCAAAAACAATTCGGTACAAAAGCTTTGATAATATATCACAAGTATCCGAATTGATTTTCAAATGGTTTTCAATTGGATCCAATGGCGGATGAACAATACCAAATAGACCGACCAACTTTACTTCATGTACGGTGATATAAGGATGATAAGGTTAGGTATGTGTTCCCATGATCCGCCGAACGGAGGGATCTACCGAGGACAATCCACTAGTTAGTGTAGAAGTCCTTAGGTATGATGATAAAAGGAGAAAAATGAGATAAGGGAAGAGTGCGGACTAAGGCCGAGCTAGTCTTTGGAATAAACCCAACAAGGTTCTAGCTATGAAGTCTCGGTAAGCATGAAGGGTTGAAGAATTAAAAGAATTGAATGTAAAAGGGTGAAAACAAATAGCCCTCCATTTATTCAACCTTAGGCGTAAACCGGTTCAATTCATATGCTCTTGATGGTAACATCGGTATTGAAGACAAGACGTCATGGACCCGGTGGACGCACCGCACTTCATCTTCCCAAACCACTCAAGTTCCTCTTAAAAGGACTTGTTTCATTCTCACGGGGAACCGACATTATCTATCGACTTTCTCTTAGAGATGGTTGATATTGAAGTAGGAGACCCTCTCCCTAGTCTCCGACACAGGATCCAAATATGCACAAATTGAGTCTAGAGCCACGAGATCATCAATAAATCTCATTAGGACACTTTCAATGAAGACTCTCTGTTTCACACAATGTGGAAAGAGAGATTATATCTTGAGTCCTACGCATTATCCTTGTGGTATTGCGTAACATCCGAGTGATATGTTTACATATTCACAATGAAGATGGAAAGCCTTCGAGCCAACATCAAACAAGCTCTGGTAGGTGGCATGTGAGATCTATTTTATAGATCAACCATGTGACAATGACGAAAAACAATGGGGCGATTCAATCTCTTGAATCAAACTGGTTCGAGTTATGGATTGACGGATACCTTTGAAAAACCGGTCTTTGTGCTTATAAACTCTTTTCTTTAGCACATCGACTGTACTCATTTTTCAAACCAAAAGGTATTTTTATGATTGATAATTGATTTTCAATAAAACCTTCGTATTGCAAAAACAATTTCTATTGAGCAATACACGATTGTTTTTCAAATCTCTTTTCATCAATCGGTGGACTTAATATTCATTGGTTCACTCACTCCGTGTTGTCTTCTTTGAGATGTTCGGTTTGAGAACGACTAGAACATTGCGAAACCACCGTCAAGGAGATTCTTAGGAATCCTACCGATCACAGGCGGTATTTGTCTTGATCAACGGGAACCGTGGGCGTGTACCTCAATTCAACGAAGTGATCAAAGACACTTTCGTGCGATTTGTTGCTAATTGTTGTATGCGTGTACGCCCGACGTTTGCGGTGATCGAATGAAGCGGTCAATCCATAGCCGCATGCTCACTTAACACATTCATCTCAAAAGAAATCATGATTAGTGCATCAATGACTCGATATTTTCACTCCATGCTTCGCTTTCTGCTGCGCCAATATCATGATTCAACAAAAGCTTCCACTACTCGATGAGAAGATATCATGATCCGTAATGTGAGCATGTCGGTCCCAAAGTCACAACATCACAAAATACCAACATCACAAAGGATGTGTCGAGATTGTTGATAGCCGATGATCTCCAAAGATGGCTCAAACTTATCATCACGTGGATCGAGAAAGACCTCCACTTGGAATAACCAAACATGCAATGTGAAGAATCAATGACTACGAGCTTATGAGCAAAGGACTACATCAAGAATGCAAGATCAACTGTTAATGTAATATCTATTTGTATTCAATGTAATTTTGATGTATAATTGAGGTGACCTCCTTGGGGAGATTGTTAGGAATTAGAAATTCCGGTATTAAAGAGTCGGTCACCTCAAGTATATGTAATCGTTAAAAGCTCGTAGTCGTAGTTCTTTTAAGTTAAGTAGTAATTTAGTTAAGTAACACCGTGGAGGACGGACGGTCTTTACCCACCTGTATGCACGATCCACACCCCAAGTGTGGCGATTTGTGTAAGACTATAAATACTCTCTACCTCCCAAGGTAGAGTTGGAGCTCATAATAATATCTTTCACTTTCTCTCACTAAGTTCCCTAAAACCTCTAACTTTCTCTCTCTAGAATTTCACCTTATTCGCCACCTTGTGTTATGGTTTGATGTGTATGTGAAAAGTTATATCTTACAAAAGAAAGAATAGAACCCTACAAGAAATGAGTCGCACCATGCTTAATGAGCAATCCATACCTCAAAAGTTTTGGTGCAATGTCATTGATACTTCAACGTACATACTCAATCAAGTCTTAATTAGACCAATCTTAGGTAAAACTCCATACGAGTTACTCCGAGGCAAAAAGCCTCGTTAGATCACTTTAGAGTCTTTGGTAGCAAATGTTTTCTACTTAACACTAAAGATTACCTTACAAAATTTGATCCTAAATCAACCAAGGTATCTTTCTAGGTTACTCCAAATAGCAAAGCTTACGTCATATTAAACAAAGAAACAATGAAGGTAGAAGAGTCATTAAATGTAAAATTTGATGAAAGTCCACCCAAACCCTCTCCACCTCTTGTCGATGACGAGATTGTAGAAAGTGAAGCTATAGTAATAAAGAAAAATATAAATGAAGAAGAAGAACCTTTAAATGATGAAGTCATAAACATTAAAGGGTCCAAAGATCACCACGTAGATAAAGTCATAGGAAAGCTAAACGAAAGAACATTAAGGTCTCAAGTTCAAAACCAAAGTAGCTTATTTTGTTTTGTTTCAACCATAGAACCTAAGAATACACAAGAAGCCATAAAAGATGAAAGTTGGGTAATAGCTATGCAAGAAGAATTAAATCAATTTATTTCTAATGATGTTTGGACACTTGTCCCTCCACTTAGTAATCAAACCATAATAGGAACCAAATGGGTTTATAAAAACAAATTAGATGCAAACGGAGTAGTGTCTAGGAACAAGGCTAGACTCGTTGCCCAAGGGTATAACCAACAAGAAGGAATAGACTTTTATGAGACCTATGCCCCCGTGGCTAGATTAGAGTCTATAAGAATACTTCTTGCGTATGCTTGTGCTAATGATCTAAAGCTTTATCAAATGGATGTCAAAAGTGCTTTTCTAAATGGTTTCATTAATGAAGAAGTGTATGTAGCTCAACCTCCGGGCTTCATCGATTTTGAAAAACCTAAACATGTGTATAAGTTAAAGAAAGCCCTTTACGGTCTTAAACAAGCTCCAAAAGCTTGGTATGATAGACTCAAGTCATTTTTAATTAAACACAACTATACCATGGGGTTTGTTGGAATCACTCCTAAACCTTAATTCAAGTGTTAGTGATTCATATGTAATAGTTAGCTTAATATGGCCTTTATGTTAGTAATTATGCTTAGGCTTATGTAGAAGGCCCATAAGCCTAGGCCCAAGCCCATAAGAGAAAGGAAGGGACTAGGAGTGTTGCCCTAGCTCCCTCTCCTATAAATACCTTGTAATAACCCTCACTTGAGGGTTGGTTGTTCACTTTTCTCATTCACTCTATGCATAAACCTTTCTTCATCTATATTCGTGTGTTTGGCTTAGTGTTCAACCGATCTCTTCTTCTCCTTTCTTCTATTGATGCTTGTGTTACTAATATGGTGACCTAACAGTGGTATCATTCGCCAAATAGTTGGGTGAAATCGTTTTGTTTTTGAAGTTTTTATGGTATACGCGTAAGGTTTCGGTACTCAATCTTTCATACGCAAAAAGCTTTCATTTTTACACGTTACAATCCAAGATTCTTGTACTTTCAAGGTTATTTGGTGTTAAAGTTTAAGTTTTTGGCAAAAAGTTTGAAACTTTACGTGTGTAGAAGTGTTTTTGAGCTTGATTTTATTCGTGTACCTCTTTCTACTCGTAAGGTGAAAAGTGTTTTGGATCATCAAATTTCATACTTTTGTGTTATTTTGGTGATATTGAAGCTATTTCATCATAAAATCGTGTTTCTAAACACTTTTGGGCATAAATTCGCTTTTGGTATTTTCTACTGTAAGGAAACCCTAATCTTACGCATAAGATTTCCTTGGTTTGATCTTCGCCAGGATTACTCGGTGTTTTCTTGCTTGGATAATCCCAAAACACTTCGACTTTGGATATCTTTTGTACCGTGATAGTGTAAAAGATCTTTGGGTAAAACCCTAAATTTACGCATAAGCTTAAGCTTACGCCGTGAAATCATTACATAAGATTCTTCTTACGCCTAAGCTTTGTCTTACGATAAGGAAATCCTACACCTAAGTTTTCTACGCTTAACTTTCTGTTTACGGATAACTTTAGTGTTTCTCATTTCTTACGCGGAAGCTATTCTTACGCGTAATTCTCATTGTTACGCGTAAGGTGGTGGTTTTACGCGTAAGCTTCTTTCTACGCGTAAGGCACTTTCTACGCATAAGCTGGTTTTCTACGCCTAAGAACTTCTTCAACAAACAACAAGTTTCATTCGACTACAAAGATCCATCAACACAAGTTATCAAAAAAAAAATTGGTCAAATTTAATTTTTAGGGGAGACTAAACGTTCAATTTTTACGAGATTCAAATTTTGGTTTAATCATGAAAATTTGGTCAAAATTCAAATTTTGGGCCCAAATTCAAATTTTTCGGTAAAATTTGGCTTCAAAATTGTCATAACTCAAATTTTTCTTACAACCTTAGAATTGAATTTTATAGTGAATTTCAAATTTTGAGAGTCAAAATTTTTTCAAAATTATTTTTGGAGGGAAATTGAAATTTACTATATCGGCCTTCTGTGTGCTATATCGACTTCGCACATTTTCTTCTCTTTGATTCTTCTGCAGGGGAGAGAGATGGATTCTAAAGATGAAGCTGCATTTGTGGCATTGAAGGAAGGATACATGGCTCTGGCTCTGGCATTGAAGCGTCAGACATCATCAAATTCCCGATATCCCGCAATGCGCAAGGTGAAAGATTTGATGTACATGAAACGAATGCTCAAATGGACGTTGAGAATGTTGTGATTATCGCAACTATCTGTAATGCGGACAATGAGGTTGTAGCATTGGAAAAGGGATGACAAAGAAGCAGATCCGAGAAGATATCATACTTAACTACGACACCGAGCCCAACCGTGACGAAGAACAAATGGTCGAGGAAGTTATCTTACCTACCTATGACATCGACACGTAATGGATGGTCGATGTACAATCATCGTTGATCATATTCGATTGCAAATGCGACACAACATAACGAGCAACCCGAATTTAGTAATGAAGGAGAGGTTGACCATGTGTTGCACAATGTCTAGACAACTATCTCATGTCTCGAGCCTTTACTTGTTAACAATTCTCTCAAACGTCAAATCAAACTCTTGAATCTAAAAACATTCTTCTCAAAGACAATTTCTCGCTCAAAAAGATTTTCAAAACTTGAGGCTCATTGCATCTCTCTTGAACTTAAACCGCAAAACAATGTTTTAAACTCAGAGCCAAAAAGTAAATCTTTGAATGAACAAAGCAATCATGTGGATACATTAGTTAAAGAAAATGAGCATTTAAAGGCTCTACTTCAAGCAAAGGGGCTTGCACATGTTGCTTTACAAAAAAAACTGAGAAGATTAACTGACAAGAGTGTGGATACTAATTTTGCAAAACCAACAATCTTGAGGAAATCGTCTCTTCAACCAATCAGAAAGCAATCAGTAGTTAAACAACCAACTGCTTTTAAATCTGAACAATCTAAATCTTCAAAACCACGATTTTCCTCCCAAGTTGTTGAGAATAATCATTTGTCAAAACCAGTCACTCCACATTTCGGGCCAAAGAATAATGCTTCTATTTCTGTTAAACATGTTTCTGTTAAACCTACTTCTATTAAATCTGTTTCTGTTAAATCTCTACAAGTAGTTGCACCTGGCCCGTCTAGGATTAGTTCAAACACAGTGTCTAAACCGAGCATCAAAATTCAAAATTCATATGATACAAAGGACTTGCACAAGAACTATGATCTAGAAAAGGCTAGGAAAAGGGCACTACTCCAAAAGGATGGAATCTTAGGTTCACGACCTAGTGTGATGCCTTCTAGTGTGTTGCATAACACTGCTTGTAGTAGCAAACCAAAACTTAAGTTTACTCAACAAATTGTTAGAAATAAACCCGTTGATCTAAACGTAAAATTTCAGAAACCTAATAGGTGGATCAATATAGGACGCAGACTCTTCCCAAAAGAAGTTTCAACATCCCCTAGATCTAACCTTAGATGGATTCCAACGAGTAGAGTTTCAACACTATTGGTCTTAGGTGGATTCCTACAGGCAAGATACTAAGTAGTTGCATCTACACAAGTGTGAAACCCACAACATCCATCCCTGAGGTAGGAAAGGAACTGATGAGTATTTAGACACTCATCAATCCCCACACTAAGATATTGCTAGTCCCTAGCAATGTTTTAAGAAAAATTAATGGATTTCATCTCTTTACCAAAAGCCATTACTCGAGTAGCCAAATGTTTCGCTTCAAGTAAGAACCTTGGTACACCGATAACCAAATGATTTTGAGCAAATCATCGACTTTCAACGGATTTGATTTGTCTTTACCGTAGCCGTTTGCTTCGGACTAGCCAACTCTTAGATAAATTATCAATATTATCTTTGGTGAGTCGACACCAATTATGGTTTTTCCATCGCCTTTACCACAAGCCATAAACTTGGGCTAGCCAACTCTTCACTTTTAAGGATATGGTGAGTCAATACCATACAATTTTGGGCAAATTGCAAGCCGTCAACGGATTTGAGATATCTTTACCAAGAGCCGCTTGTTCTCGGATTAGCCAATCCTTTTGTTTATTAGACAAGGCGGATCGATAACTAAATGATGAGTAAGTGAAGAACACTTACTCCAAAAAAAAATTTGGCCAAAATGGGGAATTAGGTGGTATACTTTACATGATAAAATTCGTGAGAATTCCCCCACACTAGAATTGAATATTGCCCAATATTCAAAGTACCCATGGTTATGCCAAACATAGAACGAAAAGGAAATACTATGGCCATTATTTAGCAAGATTTTTTTTTTTTTTTATGAAACTTATATATATATACACCGGTGGGGCAACTCCCACACTAGGGTGGTAGAAAGTAGAAAGAAGTAGCTAAACCATCAAGTTTTGTCACACAAGCTAGCCACTTGTGAATGGCTAACCAGTAACAAACTTCGACAATGTAAATATGGGTGACAACCCATATGGCATGCTATCGTTTTTATTACCGAGTCGCTAGCTTGACTCGACCTAATTCATTTGTTCATGGGAAAGTAACGGAAAACCAATCTCGATCGGACTTTCGCTCACAATGTTAATAAACATATGAACATCGAAAAGTTCCACACCGACGAGATATAACCGCTGGTATTGTTAATAGAAGAATCTATAAAGGATGATACTGGGTCAAAGATGGTGTCCTCATTCCGAAAGAGAAAAGGAAAGAGCAACCACACCATCTCGTGAAGAATGGAATAAAGACGCACATGAGAATGCAAGTCCATTCCTCACAGAGAGAAGCAAATCACCGCTTTGACATTTTAAGTTTAAACTTGAAGCTTATTTGGTGATTGTCAAGAAGATGTCCGGGGAGGGTGGGAAACGGTTCTTCAATCAATGATTTTCTAGAAAAGGATGTCCCTCCGAATCAAAGTAAGTATTATCAATTCTGTTGGAATTGACTCATGACTAAGAAATGCATCGACTTCATTCCAAAGTTGTCATCTTCCTCATCGAGCGAGGAAGGATGGAAGAGTCGGGAATAAGACTAGAAGATGATGGATCATTTTGAGCAATTCATCAATGGGAAGGATGTCTCCCATTGGATCACAAATATCATCATCCAATTCGAGATGAAATCAAGAGATTTTGGTTTCATCCACGTAGTTAACAAACTCGACACGATAAACCGATTCCTGAGGTGGGACAAGTGGTGTGCTCTTAGAGCTAGCGACTTCCACCACTTCCGATGAAGTCTCCGAATCTAGATTATCATCATCATCAAGAATACTCTTGACTTCCCCGGTAAAACTTTCAAACCATTTGTTTGAACCGTGGTTGATTTTCAAAGCTTTGAGCTCAAGACGCTTTTTGAAAACTCCTCTAACTGTGAAATTTGAGAGTGTTGCATTGAATCTTCGGATCTTTGATCAATTGTGGCAACACTGCTTGTACAGAGGCTTGGAGTTCGCTGATTTTTAACGTGAGCTCTTCGTTGTCAACCCGTATGGTTAACTCTTCAAAGAACACATCAATCGTAGCACGACTGCTCTCAAGAAAGCTCTCCCAAGATGAGGGAACTCTAGGATCCGCATCAAGTCTACTACAACAAAGTCAAGAGGAAAGTGAAACTTTCCCACTTTCATCACGACATCCCTGGCCATCCCAAGTGGACGAGTTATGGTACGGTCCGCTAGCTCGAGTGTCATACAAGTGGATGAAAGTTTAGGAAGAGATGCTTCCATACCGAGAGTGGCATGAGGTTAATGTTAGCGCCAAGATCGCCAAGGCGGAGCATTGAACCATCCCCAAGAAATCACACGGATTAGAAATCGCGGTGGTCTTCAAGCTTTTGGGAAGCTTCGAGAAGGACCCCGAGCATTGCTCATTGAGAGGAGTTTTAGCCATCTCGTATAGCTTATCTTTGTTGGTGAGTAAGCCTTTAAGTGTGATGCAAATTTAGGCATTAGAACGAGAGCATCAACGAAGCTTATATCAAAGTGTAGCTCATTGAAGATTTGGAAAAAGTTTTCCATTTGCTCCTTGTTTTGTCTTTGAGCTTCTCATCATTCATTCTTGATGGGTAAGGAAGTCGACTAGACTTTTGAGCCGGGACTAAGTCATTTCGGCTCGAACTTGTCTTCGAACTCGGTTCCGGACTTAAAGCTTGACTACCAAGGTTGGACGTGTCGGTACCGTGGGCTCGAGAATTGCACCTGTCCGTTGTATCCTTGGTAACTTGACTCACCGCTCCCGTGGAGGAGGCATTGAGTCGAAGGTCCATTGTGCCTTACCACTACGAGTGGTGACGGCTTTCAACCTCGGCATTTGGATTGGTAATTGTATTGTTTGGGAGTCCTCCGTAAGATGATGAAGCTTGGTTCATATTCATGTTCATGAAACCGCTCATCATATTCTTCAACTCATTTGTCTCGCCGAGACATTGTGGTATCAATTTCCTTCTTTAACTCAACCTCATGTTATTGATCCGAGTTTGCATTGAACGATGCTTGACTCAAGAATTTTCATGAAGTCATTTGGTAGGGAGCATGAGAAGGTTGTTGATAACTTTGTCGATTTGGATTGAAATTGTTCCGCTTTGATTGAAATTTTGAGAGTTATTGAAATTTTGTCCTTGATTCTAACAAAGCGATTTTGATTGCCATGGTTTTGAACAGGAGGAAAACCAGTGGTGTCATACCGTTAGATGCACCGGTAATGAGGATCACCTTGTGGTCGGTATTGATTGTGGTTTACCAAGCTACGGAGCTTGGTAAAAGGAAGCATCGGTTGCTTGACAATCATAATACGCGTGTGGACCACTACAAGTTTCACACACCTTGTTTACGGCTTTGATTGGTTCGGCTTATGAATTTCGCTTTTGATTTCCTTAACATCCTTAATCATACAACGATGGCATCCGTTAGAGCGTTATCGGAGTCGCTAACTCGTAAGAGTTCTTGGATGAAGAAGCGGGAGGGTTAGGAGTATTGACTTTGTTAAGAGAAATAGGAACTTTGATTTTGCTCGCAAATCTCAATCACATCTTTAGGCTTACGATTCAAGATATTGCCACCGCAGCCGCATTCAAAGAATCTTGATCGCTACTGCTCAACCCATTATAAAATATATTGACTTGTTGAAGCTCGTGAATTCATGATGGGGCATTTCGAGGAGATCTTTGAATCTCTCCCATGCCTCTCCAAAGTTTTCATCGAAATTTTGACGAAATCCGAAATTTCATTTTAAGATTAGTCGCCTTTGATGGAGGAAAGAAATGATTGACAAACTTTTGAACAAGTTCCTCCCAAGTTTCGATGGATCGAGGGGTTCTTTTCCCACCAACCGGGCCCCCTCGTGAGAATGGAAATAGCATCAACTTGATGACTTTTGTGGAACATCCTTGAAATTGATAGTTGAAGTCAACTTGTTAAACCAACGGATGTGTGCATACGGGTCTTCACGATCAAACCGTGGAATTGATTTGTAGACACAAGTGTGATCAAATGTGTCTTCAATTCAAGTGATCGAGTTGATTACCGTAGAATGATGGCATCTCCATAACCCTCGGTGGGCGCACGGAGCATTTCCGCCATAGTTCGTTCGTCTCGCCATATTGTTGTTTGAAATAGTACGAATCTCGGGTTCGACTATTTGGGCAAAGACGCTCACGAGAACGTCGTCTAGGAATTTCGCTAGATCACGAAAAGGACTCAATGATCTAGAAGAACGAAAAGCATGACTAGAGTTAACTCTAAGAGATCTCGAGTTTAAGGAAAGGAATTATGAAATTGGTGAAAAATGGGGTAAGAAGAATCTTTTGGGTTTCGGTTCGACAAGTATATATAACAACAAATCCAATTAAAACAAGATCGAGGCAAAACAACGTGAACTTAAACCAATAATCACAAGATGAGTGGCTTTTTGAAAAGGTACACCACTATCAAGGACACAAAGGCAAGTTTTAAATCTTTAGTTCGGGAACTTATTATGGTCGCACCCCGCTAGGTAGTGCAACGCCTTGGTTTCATGGTGGTAAGATTTTATGTTGTTATTATTAAACTCGAAAAACGACAAATCTTTTGTATTTTTATATTTGATACATATATAGAAACAAAAGAAAAATATTTTTGTGTTTTATACGTTTTTGGCTGTTTTGGGGTTTTTGGATTTTTATAAGAAGATATATATATATATATATAGATAGATGGCATGAACAAGGAGTGATTATTCAAATCACTAATCGCTAAACGTGAGATAATTAGCACGCCCCCCCACGGCTAAAATTTGATTCGCCCAAACCGTCAAGTTTTCTCACAAACCACCACTTGTGAATGGTCAATCAGAAGAAACTTAAAACAGCTTTAAGCACAAATGCAATGAAGTCCGGAGAGTATAGTGTTTCCCTGTGTCGTTATGTCCCAACGAGCCGCGAGAATAGTCAAACGCTTAGTGATCGAGAAGATTTGAATGATCTAGATTTGATTGATTATAACTACGGAGAAAGTGTATAAATTACAACGGCTTAAATACAAATTAAAGAAAATTTAAAAAGATAAAAACTATTAAATAAACGCTATCACTATATTTAAAATGATGTTTTTGTTTTTATGTTTTTATAAAACTTAATTTAAAACTATGTTACGTACAAATGAAAACGTGAAACTTACACAATATTAACCCTAAAAATATGAAAATGATATTTTTATAAACCTAATGATATAAGAAACTTATTAGAAAAAGAAAACTATTTTTACAACTATTTATCTAATTATTATTAATTAAAAACTAATTTTAACTATTTAATATTAGCCTAAAATACAAGAAATTAGGAAATAAATCTAGAAAAATAAAATTATGAATTCGAAAAGTCTAAAATATAAAAAAAGAATTTTCAAAACTATCTTTGTATTTTTCTGATTATTTTGGATTTTCTAGGAATTAAAAACTATTAAAACTAATTAAATTATTTAAAAATACAAATTTAACTAAGAAAATCTAGAAAAATATTTTTGTCTTTTATATTTATCTTAACTTAAGAAAATGAAAATTATTTTTTGAAACTTTTCTTAATTATTTGTATTTAAAGCTAATTAAAAATGCTTAAAAACTAATTTAATTTAAGAAAAATAGCAAATCAACTTAGAAAAATCTGAAAAATTCAGGAAAACTCTAAAATAATGTTATGAATCTAGGAAAAATATAAAAACATATGCTTGTGTGTAGGATTATGCAACTGCTATACAAGTGCTTATTGAAATAAGCACTTGAATAAGCCAAAGGGACACAACAAGTACCAAACTGAAATAGAAGTTCTAGTATGCTAAAACTACCCAATTGCAACTAATCTCAACTGCTTAAAACCTCTAGATTGCAAATTTAAACAGATTTGATGATTTGATTACTTGTGCTAAAACAGTTGAGGGTGCTACTTTTGAGCTTAAGCACAAGCTTCTTAATAAGCTAAAAGTGAAAAGCAATAATTGGGACTTGAAGAAGACCTGTCTAAGAACCTTTAAACCAAATATCAGACCCAGAGAAGCTCTGAGGAGCTTTTGACAAACCTGTCAATAAGTCGAGAAAACTCACTGATCGAGGTGTGTGGAAGGCGTATGATAAGCCCGCTGAAGAGCTTTTGAAGCTTTTAGAAAATTCTAAAATCAAGAAAATCATAACAAGCATCTTGACCAACTGAAGTTTTATAACCCAAAGTTTCATTTGATTTGGTCCAAGAATGAACCTGTGAAAAATCTTTCTAGCTGGGCTTAAAACTGGTTTTTGCAAAGATAATTGACTTTTGACAGATTTTAAAACTTTGACTTTTGTGAACTTTGGATCAAATTTGTGGACAGATATTGATGTAAAATGATGAAATGAAGATCATACAAGCTTTGTCTAAGACTTTTAAACACAAAATAAGATTTGGCTTTTATAAAAATCCCACAGTTAAGTTGTTAAGAAAGATTAACTGTGATTTTGACTTTAGTGCTATCAGCTGCAATATTATGACTGATGTGAGTCTATTTAGAGTTAACAAACATGAAGCAACAGATTTCCACTCTTGAACAACCCTTAAACACAACTATATCAATTGATCCAAACACCCTTAATATGACATTTTTGTAATAAAACCGAGCTAACTATTGATTAATCTATAGCAAACACTTAATCTGAATTAAACTAACCTAATAACAACTAATCAAACAGATTTTAACTAATTATAACTACAAATACAATTTAAGCAATGAAACCTTAAAAATCACTTACAAATGGTCCTTTAGCCACAGTGGCTTGAAATGTAAACTAATGAACTCTATCCTATATAAATCAACCTTTAACTCGAATCAACCCCTTTCCATCTCTCTGCTTCAACCCATTTTCCATTTCCAAGACCAAATGAACCTCGTTGACTTTTATTGACCAAATGACTATTTTGTTTGAATGACCTATAAGCTTACTTAAAGCTATAAACATCTTTAAATAAGCTTAACTGAGTTGTAAAGAGGCTTATTGAAGCCTGGCACTTAATACATTTGAAACTGCTTTGATGAAGGAAAACTCAAAAACAGGTTACTCAACCAAACTGTGAATTACCACTTAAAATTGATTGAAACTGATGCAAATACTTAAGTTTAATACAAGGAAGCTTAAGAAATACAATTTAAACTTACTTAAGACTAAATTAATAAAATCGACATACATGTGAAAAATAATAATTAACTACTACTTTCTCTTTGCTCCTTCTTCCTCTTTTTATATGAAAATAAGCTTTCCACGTGTCTCTGAGTGATTCCCACTTGATTCCTTATCCACTGGATCACTTGAGTGCAATATGGCCATTTGTTTGATTTTGGCGGGAAAATTGGTTTGACAGTTGGGCTCTGATATAGCACTAGGGGGGTGGAGTAGGTGTGATGATGAGGGGGGTTGAGGAGTGAAGGGATAAGGTGAAAAGGTGAGGTGATGGTGGGAGTTGCAGGCACAAGTTGAGGTTGAAGATAAGCCAGTGTGGGGGCGGGTAAATGGGTGTTTGACTTGGGTTGACCAAGGGTTCAAAAACAGGAAAGGGTCACAGGGGTCAGATTTGTATAAAGGCAGGGGTCACAATCTATTTTGACAAGGCTTGCTTATAGTATTAATGACAAGGACCTTTGTTGCCATTTCTGAAAATAAAAGGACCTAGGCTGCTAATTTCATAAAGTTGTTCCAAGGGACTAAAAGTGACAGGTTTCCATAGTTCAAGGACCAAACTTGTTATTTTCCAATTTCCAGGGGCCAAACTTGACATTTTTGAAAGTTCAGGGACCTAAGTTGTAAATTTGTAATTTTCAATTTCAAGGACCAATTTTTGACAACTTAAGAATCCCTAAGGACTTAAAATGATATTTTTCTTTATTTGGTTTTACCAGGACTGCTTTTGACAACTTTTGAAACTGGGGACTAAAACCGCCAATTATGCAAACTTTATAGGTTTTTCACCGATTTTGATATTTTTGCATTTAAAACACATAAAACACTTATTTGTGATATTTTATCATTTTGATGCATTTCTTAGTGTTTTCGATGTTTTTGCGCCTTAATTGGTACAAAATGATGAGTATTTAGACACTCATCGTGAACTTATCAAAATAGCATGTTCGGTGCCAAGAAGATAATTGACACTACATCTTTATGCTCTAACATCTCGGAACCCGCTTACACTGGGGATCCATGTTTCTTCTTTCTTGCCCCTACTATTTTTTTCTATGCGTACAATGACAATGGCTTCATCCGCAAGACAAACAGGGACCCGCTTTCACCGCTCTAAAAATTAATGATCCATCACCGCCCACCATTGTACTTAATCGTCAAGAATTGGAAACATTTTTGCTCCTCCGATTAAAGATTCTGTCTTAAGTCGTGCTTCGATGTATCGAATGTTTCGCTTGTACAACCCGATAATACTCAATTTACGATACATCTCGAATCTACAACAACAACCGCATCGTAGTTGCACCTCCAATCGAATCTCTGAAAATGTAAGAACAAAGTGTTTCCTACAAAATGTCACGGTGATGATCAACATAATGAATAGAGAAGTTTTATCGCCAGCTGATTCTTTCGAGATATTTATGGTACTTCACACTTGTTCGATTAATTGAACATACATGGTTTCACCGCTCCTTATATATGGTTTTGTTGTCTTCAATTCATCATCAACATACGTGGTGTATGATTCTCGAATCATTGAAAACATCGAGGGGAGAGTGTGTAGGTGTTCATTGCTTCCTTGTTCTTCACATGCTTCTTTGCGAAAACCCAATGCCTTCTTGAATTTCTTCAATTAGGGAAGAAATAAGACGATCGGTGGCTCAAACGTCTCACTTTGGTGTTATCGCCTCAATTTCACGGGTGATCTTGTGTGAAGTTACCCAAATATGATGTTATGATGCCTCACACACGGTCTTGGTATCGAGTTATTGCATATTCACAGTGATTAGTATTCGAAAGACGACAACATTCTGTGGAAAGTCGATCATTTAAGCCTTTCATGGTTTGTCTGGTGTGATGCGTCTACATACGTGAGAAGATCTTGTTGATTTCTAGCATGTTACCCTCAAACGGATCTTCCACAATAAGTCGAATTTCTTTGTGTGGTTTATCGCTCATCTACAAATTCCGCGATATTGAAACCTTCAAAAGTTAGAGGAAATGTAGACTTCATCAAAGTTTCAAATCGCTAAAGACGCTTGTCATTTGGGGAAGTCGATTCGAAACTTCTTCACAATGGCTTCGAGCATAACGACTTAGAACCCGTCACAACCGCTTAAACTTTTCTCAAACCCCATCATCACCGAACTAAGCCCCACTTTTACTCGTCAACAAATGGAAACGCTTATTTGTCTCGTTGTTTAGTGATGACATTGATGAACGTGCTCGGTGTATCCGTTGTTTCACCGCTCAACCCGACAACACCCTTATACCGATACACTGCTACAACAACCATCGTTGAAGAAGCACCACCGCTAACTCTATAACAACAATAGAACAAAGCGCTTCCAACGACGCCGAACCAACATCGATGTTCTTAATGAAGTACCCCACCGCATATTTTGATCCAAATGCATTCTTTAACCCGTTTGCCAATGAAACTGATGCACCCGATGTCGCGGAATCATCAAAACCATTTGAATCCTCAAAATCGCATAATGTATACCAACATCAACCCTCTACACATCGTTGGACAAAAGACCATCCTCTAGAGAACATTATTGGCAACCCAAATCAACCAACGTTACGAGACAACGTCTTCACACGAGATGATGAACATTGCATTTATGCTCTCACCGTCCGCCAATCAACCTAAAAACATTAAAGATGCAATGACCAAAGACAACTGGATTGAATCCATGCAAGAAGAAATCAACCAATTCAAACATCTTGAAGTATGGAATCGGTTGAAAGACCAACAGGGTCTACGCCATTGGTCTAAAATGGATTTGGAAGAATAAATTGATGTCAAGAGAACGTAATCAAAAACAAGTCACGTCTGGTGGCTAAGGGTTATAGACAGAAAAGGGTATTGACTTTGAAGAATCATTCGCTCCGGTTGCTCGCCTTGAAGTCGCTCGATCTTTCTCGCATTCGCGGCTCATATGAATATAACGGTCTTCGGATGGACATCAAAACCGCTCGAATGGACAATTGAAAGAAACGGTTTATGTCACCAATGAAGGATTCGTTGATCCCGAGTTCCCGAACCATGTCTACAAACTGAACAAAGCTCTATATGGTCTCAAACAAGCTCACCGGGCGTGGTACGATAAGTTATCATCCTTCCTTATTGCCAATAATTTTACCAAAGGTTCGGTCGACCCTACACTCTTTATACAATATCACGGGGCTCACGTCTTAATCGTTCAAATCTATGTGGATGACATCATTTTTGGGTCAACACATTTAAAATACTCAAATGCTTTTGCAAAACTTATGACAAAACATTTTAAATGTCAATGATGGGTGAACTCACATTTTCCTTGGAATGCAAGTTCATCAATCACCCGTGGTATTTTCTTGAGTCACCCAAATATTCCCTTGAATTGTTAAACAAATTTGAATGCAAAATCGTGACACCTATGCCACACCAATGGCTCATACCAAGAAGCTAGATCGATTTACATGGGAAATTGGTGGACCCTACCAAATACGGAAGTATTATTGGGTCTCTCATGTATCTAACAAATAGCGACTGATATTGTTTTTGCCAGATATCTTTGCTCCGTTACAGTCGAGACCAATCAAACCCACCTCTCGAGGCTAAAAGAATCTCCGATACATCAAGGAACCATTAATTGGGATCCGTATCCGGGATTCGGTTTTGAACTAATAGCTTTTTCAGACGCTGATCACGCAGGATGCTTAGATTCACATAAAAGTACTTCAGAGCATTACAATTTCTTGGTGATAAACTGGTGTCATGGAAATCAAAGAAGCGGATTGTACATCGATGTCCTCAACCGGCGTAATATGTAGCCATGTCGCGTGTTGTGCTCAAGTCATTTGGATGAGAACACAACTCAAGGTCTATGGTTACGTGTTTGATGTAATCCCATGTATCGCGACAATCGAAGTGCTATTGCGATCTCGTGCAATTGCTCAACATTCAAATTGAAGCACATCGATCTTCGATATCATTTCATCAAGGACCACGTGAATGTGGTACTATTGAATTATACTTTGTGGGAACAGAATACCAATTGCGATCTCCTCACCAAAGCCTTAGCTCCTGCTAGGTTTAATGAGTTGGTCCACCGGATTGGTATGCGGTGTTTGACTCAAGAGGAACCTGGATGAACTCTTTAAACATTCTTAACAACCAACAAACACCAAAACCTCTTTTGTAAATATTTTCAAAACAAAATACAAAATAATAAAATCGATAAAACAACAAAAATATTCTTCTATCTAAATTCTTTCAAACATCGCAAGTACAAATCTTGAACAACACTTTGTTCTATCAAATCTTTCACTATTTTTCCGAACAAGTGTTGAGGGGAGAAAGTAAATATTTTTAGTTTCATAAAACCTTGTACTTCCATGATTTTCAATAATATGTTGTTTCTTCCAAAATGGTGGATTCGTTTCTTGTCAAATACTCTCCTCGGACTCAAATGTTTTTTTTCAAAATTCATTATTTCAAAAGTCGAGGGGGAGTATCGTTAAGCTTCTTGCCTTACATGTGTTTTGTCTAACCTAAACGGAAGTTAAAGGATCTTGGTTGGAACCTCTTTAAGGTTGAGGGACTGAATGTGTCAACTTGGCAAATTAATTTTAACAAAATCATTTACTCCTAAACCACCAAGATCAAACGACCCAAATCAAATCTTCTAAATCCGTTCAAGATGTTCATAATCTGTAAGTTCTAAATTGTTTTGATCAAGATTCTAAACAAGGATTTCAAAAATCTTTCAAATCCAACGGTTAAAACTCTTTAAACTGATTTTGGAAAATTGCTCACTCGAACGAATTGGGTGTTGATGCATAAAAGTGTTTGGATTGAAATGAGTTGTGTTAAAACCTTTCTTAGTGTCTATTAAACTTGTTTCAATCGTCCAAAACCATCCTGAATCTTAAATTTCATTAAGTTGAATTCTAGGGTTCTTGCGCTCATCTAGGACTTTTCTATTTTGTGATATGTTATTAGGTGTTCAAGAAAGTGTTAGAATAAGTTTATATGCATGTTTTGAACCTTGAAATTAGCCCAGAAACATCTTAATTGTAAGAATTTAAGTTTAGGTTTTTAGGGTTCATCTCCCATGAATCTTATAATGTTGTGGTGGAAATGTGTTAAATCTTATTCCATTGCACTCATATGACATCTAGGATACTCCAGAAACATTCTTGTTTGATTTGTGTGGCTATATCTCTTACGCATAGATTAAGGGTTTAGGGTTTAAGTAATTTTACGCCTAAGTCTTTCTGTGTGTATCTGATATGTTCTTATGCTTGTTTTGTGATCTAAAAGATGTTTGGAGTTAACTGCAATCAAGTTTTCATGTTTATATTTAACAGGTTAATTATTCGTAATGTCAGAATCTTTAGGTGTTCAAACCTTTAAGCTTAAGGATTACTTTATGCGTAAAGGTTACGCCTAAGAGAAATCTTACGCGTAGCTCTTACGCATAAGGGGTCTACAGTGGATTAAGTGTATCTTGGAAAGATATTCGTAAACAAGGCTTGTTACGCATAAGCTTTACTCTTACGAGTAAAATGTACGCGTAACATCTAGCTTATCCCTACGCGTAAGCTTAAAGCCTTTGAACTTGTATTACGCCAGAAGAAAATCTTACGCCTAAGCTTGGTCTTACGCTTTAGTTTACTCCTACGCATAAGCTCCTTTCTTACGCATAAGGATCCTTGTTACACATAACCCAATCGCTCACTACATTTTGGCCTAGTACGATATGTTACTTGTTAAATGTTACGATAAGTCACAAATACCGATGTTTCGTATAAGCTTACATAAGTTAATATGTTGTGTGTTAAGTGAAAAATTGGACTTTGAAATTTCAAAATTTTCATGTTCACGTAACTTATCACATCAACTTCAATCAATTGGAATAATGTGACTTAGGACTTGTAACTAACATAAACATGTTACCATCAAACAAGGAATTAGATAATAAATCGGACTAAAACAAACACATTGTGTTTCCATATGTCTGCCTTTTGTCTAATGTCTTTCGATCACAAATGGTCAAATCAAGCAATCATCAATGCCCCAAAGGAGCTCTTGATGGCAAACACATTCCCACCTAGATACAACAAAACAATTGGCAAGAACAATCTCCGTGTCATCTTCAACTACTTCATATGCTCATAATCATCTTGCGATTTCTTGTGGACATCCTTTTGCTACATCCATTCAAATTCATGCTCACAAAGTCATCCCGATGATGAGTATGATTCAATAGATGAGGTAATACAATTTCAGAAGACATTAAAGCGTGATATGGATGGAATTTCATGCTTCAACCTTTTCGCTTAATCAACCCGCAAGGTGAGGGTCAAGCATTAGTCCTCCACTTATGGAAGATCCATTGCAATCAACTCTTACCCCATCCGATCCGGTTAATCAACCCGGTAAGGATCGTGGTGTCATTGTCACCACAATCGTTGAAATGAAGCAACCACAACAACAACTAACAACCGCAAGAAGAAAAGCATGGTGAAGATGTGGAATTATATGACAAAGGAGATTACGATCATGATAAGGATGAAAGAGTCACCGATGATGATAATTTGGTGATCAAGAGGAAATGATTGAAAAGAGGCAAAAGAAGTCGCTAGAGTGGAAGGAAAAGTTTAAGAAGAATCGACAACCATAGTTGACAATCCAATACACAAACTCAACAGTCTTGAAACACCTCTTGACACTTCCACCAAACCCAAATCATCATCTCAATCATCACCTCCATCAACATAAGAAACACCTATGTCAACAACAAAATCATAAGAAGCAACTCCATCCAATGATTCGACGAACGGTTAGCGTGTTATCACCACTACACAACAAACTACACCCACCACCATCCGATCAACCAAGGATTCAAACCACACCACCAATGGAGAAACCGTTGATCACTTTACATACACCGGTGGTGAGGATCACGACATACCGAGCTCCAACCGTAACCTCAACCGAAATTTAGATCAAGTACATTCGCGCACCTTGTTTTCATACGCATTAAATCAAAGAGCGTGTTGAAGTTCTCCACCCTGGTCGAATCTTACCTAAATTCTACACTTCATCGGAATCAATCAAGAACCTCGGTACAAAATCGCTCATAAACAAAAGTTTGGGTTTGTCTACCAAAGTGAAAATCATCATACTTGCTTCATGGCTTTCGATGAAATTCACTAAGTTCTATGACGCCACCGGAGATGGTTCGAGATAGATTGTCATATCGATTGAAGGACATTGAGTTGGGTATAATTCGAGATTTAAGAGATGGAATTCAAAGGATCGCAAGGATGTTCGTTGATTTATCACTAGGATTAATGAATGTTTGATTCATCGGGATCGATGCAACAGCTGGAGAGCTATGTGGGAGGATGACCAAACTTTCGATTCGACTTTCCAACGTCCTCGAAAAGTAGCTCATCGTCTCGTAATCATTGGGTACTCTCTTGATTGTGATTTTGTTTGTTTGATTATCGACAATGGCTTGTGCACACATAACGATGTACAACCGGTTCTTGTAATGAAAGGACCACGTGGTACGCCTGATGCCACAATCCTATAAAAGGAGCTTAAAGCTTCTTACTTTTGAGTAAAACCTATCAAACCTTTCATTTTTCAAGGTTTTGCTCAAAAGAACAAGTACTTCCTTACGTTTTCAAAACCTCAAAAGTTAGTATTACTTGTCGAGGGGAGTATTTGACTTAAAACTTTGTTCACAAATTGTTCTTTGTGTAATCATCCCACAAAACTCAAAATGGTCATATTTATTCTCAACATTTCTTCAAAAGTAACATTTATATGCCATTTTTAGGGGAGAAATTTATGTGATAAGAAATATGTTGTGAAACTGCTATTGAATCCTCGTGTGAAAAGACTTCAACCAATGAATTGACCGATCTCAATGCCTTACATTGAAAAGATTTGTCTTCCAAGACTTATCCAAGTAAATTGTACCTATTCGAGAAGCTCTTGATAGACATGAACTGTGACGGGTTTGACAACCTCTTGGGGTTATCCACATCTTAAAGGTAGTTATTAGAGCTAGTTGTCACCTAAAAGTCGACAATGTATCTCTTTAACTATGCAACGTAATAGTGTCTCGCAAGGAATTATCTATCTTGAGTCAATCAATTCAAAATGCGCTCTTTCCTCACCTGCGATTTGCCAAAACTCTTAAGCACATGTGGAGGGGAGTATTTCGAAAATCTAAAACTCTTGAAGTGTTCAAACATATTCACAAACACTTTGAGAGATTTTCATGAAAAATGGTTTTATGGCAACGGAGTTATAAGGTGATTAAGGTTAGGAATAACCATCCTATGATCCGCCAGAGCCGGAGGGATCTACCCAAGGACACTACCAATAGTTAGTATTAGAAGTCCTTAGGTATGATTATAAAAAGGAGAAATGAGAATCGGAGAAAGAAGGAGTTGAAGAATTAAAAGAAATGCAAAGAAAAGGGTGAAAAGAAATAGCCCTCCACATTACTCAACTTAGGCGGACATCGGGTTCAATTCATATGCTAGTGGTTGTCACTTGATGACACCGGTATTGAAGATTAAAGTTGTCATGGACCCAAAGTGATTTATGCACTACACCTTCTTAGCCACTCAAGTTTCTCTCAACGAAGCTTGTTTCATTCTCACAGGAACCCTATGTAAACTATCGACTTTCTTTAGAGATTGCTGGTATTGAAGAAGGAGACCCTCCCTTGTCTCCGCCAGAAAACCAAAGTGCACTATTGAGTCTAGAGCCACGAGATTCATCAAAAGATCTCTTAGGTACACTTGACATTTCATCACTTGTTGTTCAACAATAAGAACAACGATGGTACGTTATCGAGTCCCACATGATCCTAGCAACTGCATCGAGAATATTTATAGAGGTTCACATCCGCGATCCTCGGTGATTGAATGAAAACTCCCGCCAGTCAACATCAAACAACCGACAGCGGTCGCCTGGTAACTCCCCGTGGATTACGCTTAGTGGTCTCAAACGGTCTACAATCGTGAGGTGATGCTTGATGTACCTCGGCGACTCATCCGAACCGTAGGTATACTTCAATACATCGCGTTATCTCACTTGTGGGACTCCGGTTCAGGAACGGCCTTTGTGAGAATTAGAGTTGTGTTTTCACACTATGCTGTTAACACTCTCGAAGTTCAAACTTGTAAGTGTCGGAACCCGTTTATTACTAACCTTTCCCATGTTTACTTCTTATGGAAGCTCTGGAGCGGACTGATCGTGAAGATTCTCCACATGCTCACATCAAAAACATCACCTATGAAAGTTCTCTCATAATCAATTGCAACACAAAGTCAGAATGATTCTTCGTCAACAAAGAATCTACAAAGTTTAAAGACTTAAAGAACTTCATCTACTGTAATCCAACGTTAAAGAGCGTGTGAGCATGTTGGAGAAAGATGTGGAGACACCGAGCAACGTGACGCACTGATGCAGATTACCACATCATACTATCACTTTCAATGAACAAAGAACTAAAGAACAAAGAAAATGAAGACGTAAAAGCGAGAATACTTCAAAAGAAACAATTTCTACACCCTGGGGAGATTGTTCGAATCAAGACACTTCTTCTCACAAGAAAGAAGAATGTCAGAAGACGTCAAAGCTACTATTACATCAACACCTTCAACGTTATCACTCTTTCATTCATCGCTAACACTTAGGGGGAGATTGTTGGAATCACTCCTAAACCTTAATTCAAGTGTTAGTGATTCATATGTAATAGTTAGCTTAATATGGCCTTTATGTTAGTAATTATGCTTAGGCTTATGTAGAAGGCCCATAAGCCTAGGCCCAAGCCCATAAGAGAAAGGAAGGGACTAGGAGTGTTGCCCTAGCTCCCTCTCCTATAAATACCTTGTAATAACCCTTACTTGAGGGTTGGTTGTTCACTTTTCTCATTCACTCTATGCATAAACCTTTCTTCATCTATATTCGTGTGTTTGGCTTAGTGTTCAGCCGATCTCTTCTTCTCCTTTCTTCTATTGATGCTTGTGTTACTAATATGGTGACCTAACAGGGTTAGTTGACAACATACTTTTTACTAAGAAAAGAGAGTCACATATAATCATAGTTCAAATATATGTAGATGATATTATATTCGGATCTACTTGTCAAGACATGTGTGATGATTTCTCAAAAATCATGCATGACGAGTTCGAGATGAGTATGATGGGAGAACTTAGTTTCTTTCTTGGTCTACAAATCAAACAAGTAGAAGATGGTATCTTCTTTAATCAATCTAAATACATAAAAGAGATGTTAAATAAATTCGGTCTAGAAGAGTCGAAACCAATTAGGACACCAATGTCATCCGACACCAAACTCACAAAAGATGAAGATGGCGAATCAGTCGATAATACTAAATATCGTGGCATGATAGGTAGTCTTCTCTACCTCATGGCTAGTAGGCCGTATATCATGTTTAGTATTTGTTTATGTGCTAGGTTTCAAGAAGACCCTAAAACATCACACCTAGAAGCCGTAAAAGAATATTTAGATATATTAAGGGCACAACACAATTAGGATTATGGTATCCTAAGGCACGGAGTAAAACAATTGTATATGCGATTCGACCATGCAAGTGATTATGTTGAGCGAAAAAGTACAAGTGGGGTATGTACTTTTATGGGATGTTGTTTAACATCTTGGTTTTCAAAGAAACAAACGGCATTAGCAATATCAACAACCGAAGCCGAATACGTCTCCGCCGGCAAAGCATGCCAACAAGCACTATGGATGAAACAAGCGTTAGTTGACTACGACATTCATCTAAGTGACATAGCAATTCTATGTGACAATAAGGATTTCATATATTTTAGCAAGAATCCGGTATTACATTCTCGCACAAATCATATAGAGATTTGTCATCACTTCTTAAGAGACAATGTTCAAAAGGGGAACATCTCTATTGAGAAGGTAGCGTCCGAAGACATCATAGCCGACGTCCTCACTAAACCGTTGAAGCGGGAACAATTCAACCTACTTCGTCCTTGTCTTGGTCTCATGGAACAAACGTCATAATTTATTTTTTACTCTACAAGGTATGTAAACACTAGCCTTCTTCTTTCTGAGTCTAGGATCTCTATTTCAAGCATAACTCACAAACAATACGGGAATTTTCAAAACCCAAGATAAGTTTTCTTTTACTTATAACTCATAGTTTTTCTTATTTTCTTTCAAAAATAAGTACAAATTGCAAACACATAATTACATACACATCTTCTTTTCAAAGGATAAAACGACTTCTATTCACACATAGAAACCTCTTTTTGAAACGTTTTCTAAAAATGATACCTCTTCCCGTATCAATTTCACAAAAGCAATTTCTCACGCCTAGGACAAATCGCTTTTCATTATTAATACAAAGAAAAACCGCTTTCATTGCATCTCATGTCTTTTGAATGCTAAAGAAGATACATAACTAATATGTATTTTGGGTACATTCATTTAAGCAACAATGAATTAGGAGCACTCGGTTATCTCATATAATAGTATGCTTTTTCACTTCTAGTTTAGTTTTCTTTTCTTAAGAGTCGAGATAACCGCAACTCCAAATAGTTTGCATATAGGCACACACTAGGCAAAATTGTTTCCAAAGGAAAATTTTGTGTTGCTCGGATCACCAGACCACGGATCCCAAATTTAATGCCGGACGGATCCCTCAAGGAAGGAACCGTGGGATCCGTGGAGATGTGTCGCTTTTATCTTCTATTTTCTCACTTTGGATGAAAACTCCAACATTTTCATTTTTGAGTATGTTCTTTAATGCTTGTGTTCTCATGATCACATGCCTTAAATTCATATCTAATCATTAGATTTTAATCCACATTTTGGGTCAAGCATTCATTACAATGCATTATTTTTCTATATATAAAACTCCCAAAATGCTTGCATAATTCATCTCATCTTCACAAACAAACAACACCATGTCATCCACAAGTTCTTACAACTTAGATGAAACAACTAGTACAAACAATCCTCTTCATGAAACCCAAACTTTTGTACTACCACCTTCCAAAATACCACAATCAAACTCTAGGATATCTGCACGAATTAGCATCCAATGTGATTGCTTAGGAAAACCATCATCAAATGGCTCATCACCATCAAATAACTCACCACAAGATGCTTCCATTATAGCACCTCCTTCATCACCAACAAGTACACCAACTTCATCACCTAAAGTCACTCTTTTGGAACTCCTTACGACTCCAACAAGATCTCAACAACCAAAATAAAAAGAAATAGCCTTTTTGACACCTCCAACTTCTCCAAACACAATATTCAATGATCTTGAAACATCACCACCCATAGCTCCCATTAAACTACAAGAACATCTAGGTTCTTTTCCACCACCACTTCCAACCATTCCGGACTTTGATCCATATTTTCCTATTTTTCCACCACATATTCCGCAACTCTCAAATCAAAACAACCCGAAAAACTTCCGCACTCATTACCCACATCACTTACATTGTGAACAATGCCAATCCACTAGGGAAATTGCAATAGAAGTTAGGGAAGAAATTCGATTCATACTCAACCTCATCCTTGATCGCATCAATACCATTACTCATTAAAACCTCCATCCATAACCTTATGCAAGCATGGACGGAATCATTACTATTATTTTCTATTTTAAGTATTTTTCTTTTGAGTCATTTTCAAGAACAAGTTTTGTTCTTATTTTTACATGCTTGTATGTGGCATAGATACCACTATACTTTTTAGTTTTATTACAAGGCCATGTTTACATACCTTGGCTCCCAATCTTGATTCTCGTCAATCACAAGATTACCTAAGCATGTTACTAACATTTCTCTTTGTAGGATTTTATTTTTCTTCACTTGACGCCCCAAACTAGGGGGAGCTACCGTCAAGGGGGAGTAAGCAATACGTGGCTAATTTTTCCACACTTTTATTTCTTCGATGGGTTAACTTTTTGTTTCGACAAAAAAGGGGAGAAGAAGTAAAACTTAGGGGCTTTCAAAACATACATTTATTCTTAAGTTTTACTCATCATAACATTAAGTTTTGTCATCAACAAAAAGGGAGAGATTGTTAATACAAATAAACCGTAAAAACGTTTATTAATATTTTGCGATCTCTTTGTGTTTTTTTGATAACAAATATAATGTTATCTTAAGTACAATTATAAGGATACATGTTATTTTTGTGAAGCATTTACATATATCCATTTAAATACAAAATGTTGTAATAGTTTATTAGGATGGGTATAAATCACAACCCATGGTATTGACCCATACCCACAAGACTAGATACGTTGTACTCATTAGATACATTGAATCTAAAAGAATACCCATGGACCAACCCATGACCCATGACCCATAACCAAAAACCCATGGGCAATAGGAGCGTCCCACGGATCCCTAGGAATACACTAGACGGATCCCTTGGGAGGGATCCGTGGGATCCGGGAACAAGGCGAATTTGCCTATAAATAGAGAGCCATTTCTTCATTCTAACTCACCCTCTTCTTACTAATTCTCTCATATACTCTCATTCTCTTCTAACAAAGATCACTTGATCTAGAGAGTACTTCTTTCTTTCTTTCTTTAGTGATTCTCATATAGGTCCTTCTAAGGCGAGATCACGAGCATTCTACAAGTCATACAAGCAAGGGGTCCTTGATTGATTTGTTCCTCCAAGAAGATTTCTGTGAGCTAAGATCTTGTATTTGATATTTCGCATATTTGTTGTGTAATAGTCGTGTTAGTTTGGTCCACCGTGTTACGGACTCGGTATTTAGCTTTGTCTGGAAAAAGGTGTAAGCAACGCCAGTGAAGGCTTCTCCAAGTTGAAGGAGTTTGTTGACATAGTGCTTGAACTCTCGAGTAGGTGACTGGGAGTGGAGTAGGGCAAGGAAGGTGTCCTAGTAGCGAACCACTATAAATCGGTTGTGTCATTTCTATCCCTTTGCTTTACTTTATTTACTTGCTTTATCATTAGATCTATACTTTCTCTACATCCATACGATCTCACATATTATCGAATCTAAAGTTTTTGAAACTAACTTAAAATCGGTAAAACTATTCAACCCCTTCTAGTTTTCCACGAGAGAACACAACTCAAAGACTATGGTTACGTGTTTGATGTAATTTTGCACCGTGACAATCGGTGCTATTGTGATCTCGCAACACCGTTCAACATTCAAGACCAAGCACTTCGATCTTGATATCATTTCATAAAAGAGCATGTGGAAAAGGTACCGTTGAATTATATTGTGTGGCATGAACCCCAACCCATGGATCTTCTCACCAAAGCCTTAGCTCCGCTAGGTTTATCGATTTGATCCACCGGATTGGCATGAGGTGTTTGACTCGAGAAACCGGAAGAACTTTTAAAACAATCTTAAAACCAATCAAACACCCAAACCACTTCTGTAAATAAACTTTTCGAAAACAAAATAGAAAAATATAAAATCTGATAAAATTCAAAAATATTCTTCTATCTTAATTCTCTCAAACATTGCAAGTACAAATCTTCCGTCAACACTTTGTTCTATCAAAACTTTCATTATTTTCCCGTACAAGTGTTGAGGGGGAGAATGTAAATATTTTTCATTTTCATAAAACCTTGTACTTGCATGTTACCCAAATTGGTTGTATCTTTGATAATGGTGGATATGTTTCTTGTTTTATACACTCCTCGGACTCAAATTTGGAAAACTTTATCATTACTAAGTCGAGGGGGTGTGTTGTCAAGTTTTTTTCCAAGCAAACACGTTTTGCTTAACCAAAATGGAAGTTATGGGTCATGGTTGAAAATGGTTAAGGTGGAAGGACTATTATTGTCAAAAGTGAAAAATAATTTTTTAACAAAATCTCCACCTAACATCAATTTCATATTTACTTCACACATTTATTACTTCCAACTAACATAATCCACGCATAAGATTAAATCTCATATCAATGCTTCATATTCAAAATTTGTAAGTGAAAATCGTTTCTTTGCATCATTTCAAACATAGGTTTTTCATCTTAAACTATTCTAACGGTTAGATTTTGAGATATGAGTGATTTTGTGTTCCTAAGCATACGCGTATGAACATAAGGTTGGTTAATGATGTTATTGTGAAATGGAAAGTGTTAAAAGGCTTTAATTTCTATCCTAAAACTATTTCCAACAGCAAATCCAACCCTGAAACTGTATTTAATCATTTTTCAAATTTAGGGTTGATGCGTGGATTTGGGGGTTCTCAATTATGAGTGTTTTTGTCTAATTAGATGCTTGAGAAGTGTTTGATACATGTTTTATTAACCTCTTACACATTTGAATCATGCCCAGAAACATTAAATTTGAAAAATCAAACTTTAGGGTTTATGAACGCGTAGAATTGGGTATTCTTGACTCATGCTGAATTTGATGTTAAAACTTGTTGTAAACAACTCATATAGCTTCTAAGACACCCCAAAAATCATTTGGTTGAATTTCCATGGTTAAATTGATTACGAGTAGGATTTGAATGCTTAGGGTTTAAGCCTACGCCTAAACATATCTTACGCGTAACTTGCATGACATGATTGTGATCCTGAAAATGGTTGAAAATATGTTAAAATGAGTGTTATGTTTGCTCTATTACAGGATTCTACGCGTACCAGTTTCAGAATCAAGGTTAAAATGGAATCTACGCTTATGGAATACTTTATGCGTAGATGTTACGCATAAGATAAATCTTACGCGTAACTCTTACCATAAGGGTCTACAATGGACTACGCGTATCCTGTGAAGGATATGCGTAAACTTGGATTTCTACGCCTAAGGCTTGCTTTTACGAGTAAACCTTACGCGTAAGTCCCTAACCTAAGCTTACGCGTAAGCCTTATGCTAAGAGTCCATCCTACGCGTAAGATTTCTTACGCCTATGGGTGACTCCTACGCATAAGCTTATTCCTACGCTTATGATTACACTGTTTACGCATAAGCTTACAAACCTACGATTACGCCAATTTATAACTAAACTTTTGAAATGTTACACGTACAAACTTGTAATAAGTTACTCATAATGTCACAAAACCAAAATGTCACTAATAAGCTACAAAAGTTAAAACGTTGTGTGATTAAGTAAAATTTGGACTATTACATTCAAAAATAACATACTCACGTAACTTATCACGTCAACTTTGGACTATTGGTCAATATGTGACTTTGGACTCGTAACATTCATTAACATAACAAATTCTATAATTGGACAATAAAATCAACTTTTGACTAATGTAATGTCTTTCGATATGTTGGTTCTTTTGTCTCAATACCTTTCAGATCACGAAATGGACGTCATAATGGAAAATGTCAATGCACCAAATGAGCTCACAATGAATGATATCTTCTCAACTGATTACAACAAGACGTTTGGAAAGAACAGCCTCAAGGTCGATTTTGAGAACTTCACGTACTCAGAGTCATCATGCAGGATTGCTGTGGATATCCTCAAAACTCATCCTTACAACAACATGCTCACCAACTCGGTGAATTGTACTGTAAATATAAATTCATCAATTCTGGCACACAATGAGAAAGGTTGATGGTCAAGATGCTGTCACGGTAACTCTCAATGATAAAGAAGTCACCGTCACTATAGCAGATCTAAGAACAATTCTTCTTCTGCCTGCTATCCAACCTGCCGACTATGTAGCAATTCCAAGTGAAGAGGCTACATTGCAATTCATGGTCGATATTGGCTATGATGAAGCTGCTGGAGTAATTACCAAGCACTCCATGGTAGATTTAAAGAACATTCCTCAACCGTGGAGGACTTTGTACATCATGATCGCCAAGTCTGTTTCTGGAAGAGACAGCGGTCATGAGCATCCTAAACTCATGCACTTACAAATATTCTGGGGTATGGTCAACAAAATGCACATCGGCTATGCAAGTCTGATCTGGGAAGACATGATGTCCCACCTCAAGAAGCCTGGAACAAAGGTTCCCTTCATCAAATACACGAAGCTGTTGATCCAGAATATTCTCGGAAAAATCGGGACATCCCCTTGAGAATCAATGACCCCAAGAATCACTCTGCGTTGTATGAGCCCACATTGAACATTTCAGATTTAAAGACTCATCAACAAAGAAACAAGGTGCAATACCACTTGATTGTCTTCTCACTGACGCAATCAAAAGTCTTCCATCGTATCGTCGATACCAAGAAGCAGTGACTAAAGCCAAAGTAGGCTTTATGAATGAAAATACTTCAACTGTTCCAGTAAAAAAGACAAGAAGATCAGGCAGCGCTGGAAGCATTTAAAACACTAGGAGCGCTTACAAGTATCCAAAAAGGAACCCATCTCGCAAGAAACGAGTTCCATCTCAGGGTGCTAGTTCTACTCCTAAACCGGAACTTACTCTAGAGGATGAAGACTCTGAGGATACTGAGTCTGAAGAGGTGGTTCGCTATTCCGAAACTGCTACAGATGAAACAACCTTACTGAGGTCAGATGACAAACCACCCAGTCCCAAATCAGACAAAAGGAAGACACCAGTAGCTGAAGAAGATGAAGACATCTCAGATGATGACACAAAACAAAAGGATGAACAGCAATACCACAAGACTCTTAAGCAGCTAAGGTTGTAGCATGTTGCTACTGAATTCAACCCTCAACAAACCAGAGGCCCTGGAGGTTCCAGTGGTGGAGCAGTAACCACACCAGTTCTTGATGCGGTTAATCAACCCGATAAGGGAACTGGTACCACCACTAAGGAATCAACAGAGCAACAGCAACAAGACTATGAAATCAAGTTCGACTTTGAGGAACAGGAACAAGAAAAGATGGAGAGGATAACAGATGAAGATGTAGAGCAAGCAGCTAAGGAAAAAGCAGGGGAAGAGGCAAGAGCTCGAGATGAAGCTGAAGATTATCTTCAAGATAACCCTGAACACAACCCGGAACAATCCTCAGAGCAACCTCAAGACCCTAAGACAACTCAAGACTCATCTTCAGCTGAGTCATCATCTCACTCCTCACCACCACCATCTGAGAAAACAACCACCAGATCATCCTCCAAATCAATCAAGAAACCCTCTGACACTTGGGCATCGCGTGCAAAAATCAAGATCGTTAAGGCTGTCAAGCAAGCCAGAAAACAAAATGTCGTTAACAAAAAGTTGAATCAGCTGGCTGACAGGGTTAAGTTACTCGGTGATTTGATGACGAGTTCTCGGAGGAAAGAGACCAGATCCAGCAATTCCTCAACAGAGACATTCAGGGGGAAATGGACAAGACAATTAGGAAATACACTCATAAGTTCCTTCTCGACACCGTCCCTGGAGTCACAAAAGAAATGTTCGCAAGACAAATCTATCCATATCTGATGTCATTGGTCAAGCAAACACTTTCAACTACACCAGTGGTTATGCAAATCTGGCCAATTTCGCCTCCTCTTGTCACTAAAGCTGATTTAATTTCAAAACTGATTATGCAGATGTCTCCCCGATCTTCAACTTTCACTTCTGATGAATCAAAACTTTTTGAGGCATTGCTTGCATATCAACTAAAGACAACTTGCAAGGAAGGAGCTGGTCAAGAAAAGCGACCAAGAGACGATGATGATGCGAACAAGGATTCAGAGCCTAAACGCCAGAAGAAAACAGACGAATCCTCATCTATGCCTCCACCACCACCAAAGACCACCTCCGAAGACTTCTACATCTGATAAAGCTCAAGAGTCTGAATCACCACCACCGTCGGAGAAAACTGGTGATCATTTTGAATACACCGGTGGTGAAGACGAAGAAATTCATGAGCCCTAACAACCGCCCTCATCTACAACATCAGCAAAGCAACAACCAACATCATCCTCCAAGCCAAAGAAGAAAAGGTCAACCTCAGTTGTATCATGGTTGGATGAAGATGATACTGAAGAATACGGATGGTTTTCCAAGCTTGTTGATGCCACCCCTCGATTACTGGAAGGCCAAGAACCGATAGATGGTCGAACTATGGAGCACATTAAAATTATTCAGGATAAGTTCAAAGTGAAGAAGATGACGAAAGGGGAGTTACGCCGAATCAAAAACGATGCGTTTCAACTGCTAAAGGACAACTCCGATAGTGCTATTGAAGTCGAATATCATCTAGACAACATCGCACGAGCTATGTCCAACAACATTGATTGGCTCAACCCTGAATCAAACATTGACTTTACAAGAAAAGATAAGACTCCATACTACACGACCGACCAAGCCACTACCAACCATTGGTCACCGTGATCAACCTAGGATTCCATACCAATACTTCTTCAACAACGACCTAGAATTTCTTCAACACGGTAGCGATGTCGCTAAGAAATACACTCGTTACTCACCTTTAACATCCCAAAGGTAGCTTTCTCCAACAATGCTGACATCGAGGAAGAAGCCACAAGAATGTTTGTTGAAAATGTGGTGAATTATGATCTTGATGCACAGTATGTCATTCATCATTGGCTTGCAAGAAGAAGACTATACTACAGAAGCTGCCAGGTTCAGAAATCAAACAAAGAGGTGTTCAGTGACAAACGAATCGTGGGTATCATGAATGTCAGTCTGGCTACGAAGTGGGATTACTCATTCCTGGAGGAAATCAAAGTCAAACGCCAAGATGAGCAAGAATATGATTTTACTGAAGCTGATTTTATGAGATTGTCGCTCAACGACATTGAAGACATGTATCTGGATAAGGTACAAGGTCGGATGAGACATTTCTCCACCAACATCCAGCTCCATTACATCAAGTCATTGTTGATATTCATTAGAAGCAAAGTGATCCAGGAACGTGTTGAAGATCTTCAACTTGTCGTGGAATCATACCAGAAACAAGTCAATCTCACTAAATCGTTGCTACACTTTCCCGATATCAACCGACTCTCTCAGTAAACCATTGTGAAGAAACGAACGTTTAGAGTTGTTTACCGCAGTGAACTTCACCACAAATGTTTCATGGCGTGCAATGAGCTTCACAAGTTTTGTGATCACACTCTGAAGAAGGTTCGTGATGGGTTAGCGTATCGGTTGAAGGAGATTCACGAAGGCATTGGGTCGAAGAAGCGGTGGAATTCTAAAGAAAGGAGGGATGTTAAGAAGATTATCAAGAGGATAAATGAAAGGTTGTTTCATCGTGATCAGATGCGGAACCTTGAGAACTTTGTGGGTGGAAGACAGAGTTTCCCTCTTACGGGTTATCAACATCAAGAGAGAACTCCCGGTTTTATTGAAGGATTGACTGGTACTCCTTTAATTATTTCTTTGATTGATATTTGGATGTTATGATTTGTATATTGACGATGGCTTGTGCACACATAACAGTGTACAACCCATACTTGTAATGAAAGGACCATGTGGTACGCATCAGTGCCACAATCCTATAAAAGGAGCGAAAGCTTCTTACTTTTGAGTAAAACTTATCAAAACTTTCATTTTTCAACGTTTTGCTCAAAAGACCAAGTAATTCCCCTTATGTTTTCAAAACCTCAAAAGTTAATATTACTTGTAGAGGGAGAGTATTTGCTAAAAAAATCTTTGTTCACAAAATTTTCTTCGTGGAAATCTTCTCACAAAACTCGAAATGGACATATTCGATATCAAAATTTCATAAAAAATAACAGTTATATGCCATTTTTTAGGGGGAGAAAAAAATTGTGTGATACAAATATGTTGTAAATATGATTGAACCTTTGTGTGCTAAGACTTAACCAATGAATTGGCGAGATCTGAACTGTCATACATCGAAAAGATTTGTCTGCCAAGACTTATCCGAGTAGATTGTACCTCTTCGAGAAACTCTTGATAGACATGAATTTTGACGGGTTTGACAACCTTTTCAAGGTTTGTCCACACCTTCAAGGTAGTTATTAGAGCTAGTTGTCACCTAAAAGCTGAAAATGCAACTCTTTAACTATGCAACGTAATCGTGTCTCGTGGGGAATTGTCTATCTTGAGTCGATCAATTCAAAAGTGCGAGCTCTACCCTCACTATGCATTCACAAAACACTTGAGCACATGTGGAGGAGTATTTACGAAAAACAAAACTCTCAAGTGTTATAAAATGTTTTCACTCATAAAACTTTGAGAGATTTTCGAGAAAATGGTTTTATAGCAACGTAGGATAGTAGTGGAGTTATACGGTGACTAAGTTTAGGAATAAACGTCCTATGATCCGCCAGAGCCGGAAGGATCTACCCAAGGACACCACCAATAGTTAGAATTTAGAAGTCCTTAGGTATGATTCTAAAAAGGAGAAAATGAGAATCGGAGAAAGAAGGAGTTGAAAAATTAAAAAGAAAAGTAAAGAAAATGGTGAAAAGAAATAGCCCTCCAAATTATTCAACAAAGGGCAGACACCGGGTTCAATACATATGCTACTGGTGGTCACTAGATGACACCGGTATTGAAGATTAAAGTCGTCATGGACCCAATGACGCATGCACTAAACCTTCTAGCCACTCAAGTTTCTCTCAGCGAAACTTGTTTCATTCTCGAGGGAACCCTACGTAAACTATCGGCTTTCTCTTAGAGATTGTCGGTATTGAAGAAGGAGACCTTCTCCTAGTCTCCGCCAGAAAACCAAAGCGCACTATTGAGTCTAGAGCCACGAGATTCATCAAAAGATCTCTTAGAACACTTGACATTTCATCACTTGTCGTTCAACATTAAGGACGTAAGTGATAACATTATCGAGTCCTTCATGATCTTAGCAATCTGTCGAGAACATTTATGAGAGGTTCACACCGTGATCCTCGGTGATTGAATGGAAACTCCGCTAGGTCAACATCAACTGACCACGGCAAGGTCGCCCGGTAACTCCTCGTGGGTTACGCTTAGTGTTATCTCAAACGATCTACGATCGTGAGGTGATGCTTCGGTGTACCTCGGCCGACTCACATGAACTGTAGGTGTACTTGGTACATCGTGTTATCCTACTGAGGGACTCCGGTTCAGAACAACCTTTGCTAGAATTAGAGATGTGTTTTCACACTATCTCATTAACATGCTCAAGTTCGAACTTGTAAGTCTTTGGAAATCCCGCTAAGGAGATTCCTTTCAAGAATCGAGTCTTGAAGATGCGGGTCATTACTTGAACTTGTTCAATGTAATGCCAATCGTCCCTATGGGATTCGAGGCGGTGATTCGCCCGACCAAGGTGAATGGAATCAAGACATTCATAAGAAGAACAATCGTAGTGGTCAATTCTCTAAAAGCGACCACGTGATCGGTTGATGTTTATCACTAACCCATTCTTATGTTTTCTTCTTATGGATGCTCACGGGAGATGATCGTCTTGATTCTCCATATGCTCATACCAACAATAACACAATTTGAATTTCTCTCGAAGGCAACACAAAAGTCGAATGATTCTTCCTCAAGCCAAAGAATCTACAAAGTTTAAAGACTTAGAGAACTACATCAAAACTTAAATCCAACGTCAAAGAGCGGGAGACACCTAAGCAATGAAGCGGACCTGATGCAGACAACAACAACATAACATCACCATATCCACACCAGAACAAAGAACAAAGATTACGAAGACGTCAAAGCTGAAAACTTCAAAAGAAACAAGATCCTCACACTGGGGAGATTGTTGGAATCAAGACATTACTTCTCACAAGAAAGAGGAATGTCAGAAGACGTCAAGGAAACTATTACATCAACACCAATAATTTTTCAAGATTGCTGGAGTCATTTATTAATTACCAACACTTAGGGGGAGAGTGTTGGAATCACTTCTAACTTGTATTTCAAGTGTTTGTAATTAACATGTAATAGGTTGCTTAAACTAGGCTTTTATGTTTGTATTTATGGCAAGGCTTATGTAGAAAGCCCATGAGCCTTGGCCCAAGTCCAATAATGAAGGGACTAGTAGTGTTGCCCTAGCTCCCTTCCCATATAAATAGATATGTAAACCTTCCTTGGAAGGTTGGTTGTTCACTTTTCACTTATATCCTACGCCTAAAGTTTATTAGTTATTCGTGTGTTTGTGTTTTGTGTTCAACCGATCTTTCTTCATCTATATTTATTACATATTGATGCTTGTGTTAACTTATGGTGACCTAACAAGAATGAAATAAAATAAAGTGTCCCAACCTGTCTTGGACAGGCATAGAACCTCCGTCCAGGGTTCGTGTTGTTCTAACATGTTTGAACCACAACCCTTCGATTGCATGAACAATGCACCATTTTTTCGATTAGATTACAGTCTAAGTGAAAAAGATAATATTTAAGGGGATAAGAAAGGTTAGAGATGAGTGGTGATAAAATTTCCCTTTTATTAGCAAAGTTTTACTGTAGTGCCCACGGTAAACTAGTGGACCTGACACGATAATATTAAATAATGGAAAGTGGTAAAAAACACATTTGTTCTCTTGGACTAAAGACAAAACAAACACCGACTAACATGATTGACTAATGAAAAGCTGGTCAATGGACCACTTTAGCCTAAAAAACTTTGAAAAAATGACCTCTAATGATGAAAATCGCATGTTTTAGTTCAGTACGTCGTTTTTGGACAAGTTTAGAGACCACCGATGCATTTTAGTCTTAATTTAATTTTTGAAGATTCTCGACCACTTTTATAAAGATAAACATAAAGATAAAAAGATAGATAATAAAATGAAAGAATGAAGTCAAAGTGTTAAAGATGAATTAGAGCATGGGGTACCGTAACGAGCCAAGCTCGCCACTCCAACGTGGATCCCTCGCCACTTCTCGCCGGCGGTCGCCACGACACCAAGAAGCCTCGCCGGTGGAGTTTTCGCCACCCCAACAACACGGAAGAAGACAAAACACGTGGCTTTTCTTAATATTTTTGACTAAATATTTTATAACAATACATAAATGTTTATTGTGTGTGCTCAGCTTTTTATCTTGTTTAGTGTGTGTGTTTGAATGAAGAAGAAGATGAGGGATGGTGGGTGGGTAGGTGGGTGGTTTATGTGTGTGTAAATATTATTTTTAAATGTTTAGTGCGTGTGCTCAGCTTTTTAACAATTAAATGTTACAGTATTTGTAAATTAAAAAAAAAAAAATAACTTTTTTTAAAAACTTTATTTTTTTATAAAAAAATGTTAAAATGAGGTGGGTGAGACCCAAGTGAAGAGGTTTTGGTGTAATTTTTTTTAAATGAAATGAATTTTATTTTAATGAAATCAATTTTATTGTGTTAGAAAAATATGGAAAAGAAATAAAATGAGGGTGGGTGGGGCCAAATGAAGAGGTTTGAGTTAATTGTGATTTGAGGGTATTTTTAAATGAGTGTGTTGAGTGATGTGACACAAGTGAGGCCAAATGAAGAGAAATGGTGTATAGGCAAGTGACTCTGTAAATATCTCAAACAGTGTACTTTATTTTTTCCTCTAAAGAAAAACCCAAATATGTTTACCAAACCCTAGTTCATCACCGTCAAAAGGTATAATTCAATATCTTTATTTGCATCTTTAGTTTAATCGTTGCTGCTAACTTAAATATGATATATGTTTATTTATTATTTGAAGAATTTTGAGTTTTTATTGTGAACGGTGACTGTAGTCAGATTCGAAATAACAAAATGTTAATTAAGCTCCCTAAAAGCAATTTTTTAAACCTCATTAGGGGGTGTTTCTTTAGGCTTATTTGATTTCGGCTTATATTTCATAAGCCCCTGCTTATTTTGAGACTTATTGGCTTATACAAGCATATAAGCCCGTTAGTTTCAAAATAAGCCAGAGCTTATGAAATATAAGCCCGCCCCCTTAGGTAAACATCTGGGTGTTGGCGAGGATCGGAAATGGTCACGCTGATACCACGGTTAGGACGGGTACATCTTAGTCATAAGATTCGCTCTCCCCGGGTAACCTGAATAGAGGGAAAGCCTCATCCGTTTATGTTTTTCTACTTATAGTATTAATCTTATGCAAATAGTATTTGAAATGCTTGGATGGTACTTTTGCTATATAGTTTCTGATTACCCGTTGTTACTTTGTTCCCACTCTGGCGGAATTGTGTATTTTTTATCGTTGTTGTTGGTTGTTACTGTACTGTGTATCGTAGTAGATATTACCTTAAACGGAACTTGTTTGCGTAGGAATTATCTCAAGTTAGATTTTTTCCATCCATATTCTTGTTATTGAGTGCAAATTTCATTTCAATTTTAAGCATAAATCTATCTGCATTGATACAAGAAGAAGAGCTAAATGATGGAACAGTTTCTTTCAACTTGTCTTCACAACAATGTGTTTTTCACAAAACTTGTAATTCTTAATAAAGTTTGTAGTTTGATGGCAAAAAATATAAGATTGTGTATTTACGTTTTTGTCTAATAAAACCAGAGCTTAAATTGCATGAAATTTCTCAAATTGTGATTTTCTATGTCTACTTTTCTTTTTTGTAGTATAGCTACATAAATAAAAGGGATTTACCAAAGAGTAGTTTGTTTTCAAATCCAATTTTTGTTAGTCTTTGTTTTTTGTCTTGCTATTTTTTCTTTCTAATTGCTACTTTTTGTTTTGAAGCTATGTCGAACCAGAACAAGAGCACAAGCAAAGGTCGATGGGGTGATCGGAATCCAGGTGAGGCTATGTTTGTGACAGAGTTGCTGCTATTTCTTTGGTGTTTTTCTTTTTCGTAACCTATTTACTGGAAATCTAATGAACCCAACGATTAAAAAAGAATAAAAAAAGTGACGCATTGTCATCTTTATCTTCATTTCTGATTCATTTTCATGTTCCTTCTTTAGTCTTTCAAAAATAACTTGTAAGCTAGAATTACTTATTGTATGTCATGATTATAACAAGTTACCAATGGTAGTGATTTTGCTCTTTAAGATATGTATAGCTCTTCATCATTGAAAGCTTTTCTAGATATCTTTGACGGGTATATATTTCTGCACGATTATAAGGTTTTAATTGAGAGCAAGGGCTATTGGTAGCAATAATCTTCCATTAGATAATTATCTATACATTTATAGCCAACTTGAAATTGTTCATTATTGGTTGACATTTATTTTGATATTTGATGCAGCTATACTGATGTGTGAAGAGGTCACGTGGTTTAAGGTGAACATGTTTCTTTCTACTTCAAATTTTATGCTCAATTGTACTCCCTCCGTCACGTATGTTCCAAAAAGTGTCCACCTTACTATTTACGTATGTCCCAAAAAAGTGTCTTGATTTTATATATGGATAGTAGTTATGACTATTTTTCCTATTTTGCCATTCTATTTAATCTTGCATTAACTGCTCATTTCTAATTTCTTTAATAAGTTTAAGGACACACATGACTTTTTAGTTTTTATCACTCAGAACTAGCATTAATTTGTTCATTATTTGTTTGTGGAGACTCTTTTCGGGACGGAGGGAGTATATTTCTTTTGCTAGCAAATCAAGGCATTCAAAGCCCCAAATGGCGGGGACTAGTTGCCGAGGTGAGGTGATCTCAGCCTAAGCGCTTAGATATTTGTAAGTCCAGGCATTTGATAAGGCAGTGGACTTGGCCAACTAGTCCCTAAGGTGTCAAATCAAGAGACGTTGACCTTTTCTTAAATTGGCCTTAATTATTTTTTTACTTAGCATAAAGAACGTTTATGTGTGTGTAGTCTATTAGGTTTTCTTATTAACGCTAGAACTTTAGTACGAAGTACTTATCTATATCTATGCATTATAATAGAGTAAACTGCAAAGATAACTCCCGTGGTTTATTAAATTGTTGATACTTTTGGCAAATATCATCTCTTTGAAAGCAAACATTTTACATCCCTCATAAGTGTAAACTGGTTAGGGATGTAATATGCTAGACATTTGTGTTCATAGGGATGATATTTTCCAAACACTCCTTTTGATAGCATCACTTCCAAACACTCCTTGATTTTTTATGGTTGTTTAAATGGTTGGTTTTGCGGTTAACTGGAGTTCTCGTTTCGGTTTATTAAGGTTTGGCAAGATCTTTTACACACCAAAAATCCTAACCATAGTTTGACTTAACCAGCCAATCCAACTGAATTCACCATCAGTTTAATGGATTTGGGGTCCTAGAACATAACTAAAAAAAGAAGCATTACCGTTTGACATTTATTTGATGCAACAGTTTTACATAGCTAGATGCTTCATTGCCTATATAGGTTCTAAAATTACTCGTACATAACACAAACACAACGATAACAACCATACCGGTTTTACTTGCCAAAAGTATCGACAAATGATGATTTTTTCCGCTTACTCTATTTAATAATAGCTTTTTGGGGTCAAGTATAATTAAAAAATAAACAAGCCTCTCCTCTCTTTGTAGCCCTCTGCCCTACATAACATGTGCAACAATAACACAGCTTTTTTGTTGCTAGATATGTTCTTCCATTATTTTCTACTTCTAACATATTTAAATGTTTATTCTATAAATTGTCAACTGAGACTATTAGTAATCTGAAATTTAACTTTAACCATTAGTCGGATACAATCTGAAAGTCTGAAACTAATCATGTTAGTGGAAATTTCTAATATCTTCTCCTAAATATGTTGCTGAAAGTATTAGTCTACACTATATTTTGATCGCCAATTTCTATGCTCTACATGACTTGACCTACTTATTACAATTGAATTAGTTCTAATACTGTTTTGGTGAATGAGCTAATTTTTATAAGACTCTTTTTAGAATCCTTATATCTAGATAGTAAGCTATTTTACTCTTTTACAAAGCCAGTTTGATTATGAGAAAAGGGTCCAATCTGTGTGAAAAACAATTTATTTTTAGTATAAGTTTAACAATGGTGAAAATTTTTGTATTGAACAAATAGAAATAGCTTTAAAAGGTAACAACGAATCATTATATGAATATCCAGTACAATTACATGTATGTAATATGTATTGTGTCATCTTATTGTGGGTGAAGTGAAATTTGAAACTCAATTTGTGAAACAAATATATTGTAGATGACTGATAACAGTTTTACATGTATGGGCTATCAAGAAAGAAGTGGTTATGTGCTAAGAAGATTTAAGAAGTTGGTTTTATAGATCTTTGAACTTTGATGGAACGTGGCAGCGCTGACATGCTTAAGGCAGAGTCAGAGTGCCATCCGTAGAGTATAAAAATTAATTTATTTTATTTTAACACTAAATCTGTACCCTTTGTTGATTCAAAATAAAAAGTGCGAACACTTTAACAGATTTTTGGATCACGTTTTCATAGCTTCGAATTTGCACACATTTTCGATCTTTTTTTACTGTTATTGTGTAAAGTGTTATATAAAAACCAAAATATATATGTTGATATGTAGTCTAATTTAGCTTTACATAATATTATGCACTACTAATGCTTTTGTAATTTACATCTAGTATCACTATATAACTTATTGAAAGATCCAAAAAAAATGGTTAGTTCTTATTGGCTTATTGCTAATCGTTTTCGATGAATTATTTGATAACACTGCAAAAATAAATCTCTGACGAAGCTTTTCTAGTTGTTTCACCGTGACTAAGGATGGCAATCACGCCTTGCTGTCAACTGTCATGTGGCACGGTCTCTTGCTTTCTTGTCCCATTCTGTATATTAATGCAAATTTACAGTTACGTACATACATGTATCAGTTTGTTGTGTTAGGCATATATAGTGTTTACAGCAGAATTTATGTGTTTAATTTGCAGCATATTGGAAAGAGGTTACCTCCTCAGTACAGCGAAGCAAAGAACGCCAATGGGGAGACCCCAATGATGATATTTAGAAGAGAACATAAGGACTTAAAAAAAGATGGAGAAGAGTGGATGAAAACCGAAGCAATATCACACATGATTACCGCTCTAATAGCAATTGCTTTTGTAGCAGCCTTAAGTGTTTTTCTCATGGATAATACCATATACGTGACATCAGTCTCTGCAAATACAAGACTCTTATTTACAATCTTGAGGTCCATCATATTCTTGACATCGACCAGTTCCATGATGTTTTTTCAGTCCATTATCATATCATCTTTTTCGGAGGAGGATTTTCACTACAAGCTTCCTTTGAAGTTAATGGGGGGTCTCGTTATGCTTTTTTTGTCTTTGACATCAATACTGGTTGCCTTTGGTGCAACAGTATCCTATCTAATGCTTGCTGGTATTCTGCCTAAAATAGTTATATTTGCCTCTGTTCCAGTTTTCTTGTTGGTGCCATTGAAGTTAAAATCGCTTGGGGATACCATCCATAGCTGGATAAAGTAACATCATTAGAGGGCAGGACTTGGGTAGCTGTTGGAACACTACTCGAGTAAAGTAACTTTATTAAATTAGAGAACATGACTTGTTGCGTTTAAGCTATAGTCCTGTACTTTTGCAGGTAATACAATGATCATGAAAGACATGATGCTTTCTTATGTAAATCTGTATTCTATGAATGTATGAAATGGTTGTCGGTTATATGGCAAGGGGTGTGATTACTGTGGATGGCTAGTTCAGACCCTATGATCGATCAGCATTTGAGTTATTTGATAGTAAAAAATTTCCACCTCTAAACTGGACAGAATCCACCTATGAGTGCTGACTGCTCTCCTTGTTGCATCAGCATTCAATGCATTCGGACAGTTCTTGAATGATGAACGAGAGGGAATACTTATTTGATTTTTGCTGCTCTTATAACTTATAAGGATGTTTCTCTATTTTCTTCAATATTTTTTTACATTAATTATGCAGAAGCTTGATGGACATATGGTGTTCGATGATTTCTTTGGCTGCTGAATTTGCTTGTTCACAACTCTGCAACCCCTTAATTTTGAACACTATAAAATTCCCTCATATTGGGCTGTTTGGCGAGGAAATTTTATTTGGGGCTTATGCTTTTTGTTATAAAACAATCTCTTACAAAATAAATAGCTCGTTTGGATACGTTTGGATCGTTATCTTGTTTTATTTCAAACAAATAGCTCCTAAATGAAAAGTTCGATTCACGAAACTTTTAAACATTTGGGTATTAAAACTTTAAATTCTTGATATACCTCTAAACATTTGTTTATAATTATGTATGTCTTTTACGTCATTTCATCTTATAATTACGTTTAACAATTAACTTACCAAACACTTTTATTGAAAAAGATACAAATAGCTCGTATTATGATTTCAGATTAACGAACTACGATTCTGAATTTAAAAGCATCAAATGGTTTTCTAAACATACCCATTGTCTTTGAATATATTGTAACTCAACTCGAACCTTTTAATCGCATTAAGTATTATTGTTATAATGTTGGTGACTCAACTGCTCGATAAAATTCCCTTATAATTTTTGCTCCTCAATTAGTAAGAAACGAGCAGGTTTGCCCGCGCGTTGCTGCAGGGATGCTTTATCGATGCTTAGAACATTACCTATACAAAAGTATCTTATGTCATAAGCGTACAGGGTGAAAAGCAAAACTTATTTAAATTATATACTAATAACTTGAAATAAAAGTTCGGTAAAATCATGTTCCTAAAACAGGAGGGAAAAAATCAATCAAATTAACGATTTTCTTTAAATGTTGTCAACAATTACAATAAACATAACGAAACCAAATATATACAACGCTTCTTTAGAACTACTATCCACAACCTATTTTCATAAAGCTTTTACTTTTCTAATGAAAGCTTTCCATAATAAACGTAACGGGTGTTCGCCAAATAGTCCATAATTAAAAGTTTAAACTTGGCGTGGAAGAATTTGTAGTAACAGCTTCACTTGACATGCGTAACTCCTCACGAAAGTGCTTTTAGAACAGATAATGTTGCCAGTTCTTCATGTGCCAGAGCTATTTTATACTCCGTAACAAACAATATGTAATACCAGAAAACTTTATATGGAAAAAGAGTAACATGCCAATTAGAAAATCCAAAGTTTAATTCAAGAATATCTTGATTGGTTTTAGCATTCAACCTATAAATCTTAAAAGTCATCTAACAACAATATAAAAGTGGCTTTAATTGTTACCCAAAATTGCGACCTTGGTTTCGCTTCATTTGTCACGATAGCGCATCGTGGTGTAAATTTTATCTTTGATCAAACACTGAAAAATAACGCTCAGAACTGCAAATACAGAAACAGTACCAAATGGCCACCATGGCTGCAACCACACCTGAAAAATAAAGGCCAACTATATTAGATGTGCAGAAGTTGTGGTCAAAGTGTTGTACCAGTATGTAAGATAATAACCATATGAGAAATTAGCGTAAGTATAATTACTATTCAATTACAATAGTGAATAAGTAATAACGTAAAGTGATGAGACAAAAGTGTGGCCTTCTTTAGATTGAGCTTTGTTGGAGATCTGATTTCCTGCATACACTAAATTACAACAAAAAAAGCCAACTTACCATACTTTTTTCTAATATTTTCCTCTTTTCCTGCTAGCCCTTTATAAATACTAGCAGGGTACCCGTGCAATGCAGCGGCGGATACCCTGTGACTATATGTTTCAGCGAGCAAATGTTATTCAGTTAAATGTTTATCTAACAAACATATAAAGAATCTCTGCAAAAAAAGTACCCGTAAGAGTTGAGGAGTAAAAGTGAGGGTATATTGAGACTATTTTTGTGTGTGAGAGATGAAATGGTTTGTGTAAATTTATATGGTGGACGCGGTTACATATTTTTAATAATCATTATTGATAGTAATGATTTTTAGCGGTTACACGTTTTTAATAATTATTGAAGGATGTTACAATGAAGATTAACTGAGCTGTTATAATGATATTGATGACTATCAAAAGACAATATTTCCATAACAAGCAAGTTTAAGAGTCTGAATTTTAAGCCTTGCTAATAATGGAATAGTCCCAAATGCATTATAAAGTAGTATAGATTAACCATATTCATCAGTCATGAACTATAAGATACTTATCTGGTCAGGGGAAAAAAATCTACAAAATTAGCTTCTATACTATTCAAATACAGTGTTTAGAAGTGAGTACCTGGTGTCAGGATTTGGAAGATCTGCAGTGGTTTATGAAGCCATAGATGTGAAGCTGTACTAAGTTTCCTTGTGCGAGCTTTTCAATGCATTCTAGCATTTGGTTGATGTTAAAAGCATCTACAACAACAACAAAGAATAAACAAATCGTAAAAAACATTGAAACTCAACACTAAGTTTGTAAACATGCAAATTTCAGTTCACAAATACACATGTATGGGTGTTGCCCCACATGGTATATTTACTTCCTATGTATAGGCGTAAACTTATAGTGAATACAGCTATACAATATTGCAAGCATGAAAATGGAAAAGGTACATCGAACACAAATGAAGCATAAACAGAGTCAATAAAAGAATATTAATGGGTTAAATGCATCTTATGCTTTCCATATGTGCATCTTAGTTGGCGACATACCAGTAACACAAAAAGGCCATCATATGCCAATATTGATTTGCAACATGTCCTTCTTCAGATGAATAGTGATCTGGGAAACTTATAGTTTCTTCAACAATGTTGATTCAAGCTTTATTGACACTCCAAGCACTGAACTCTGAGATTACCACGCTTTCCATTCCATTGTTAAATGCAAACAGCCGAGCTTCTTTTCCAATGGCTAATGTAGGGTAAACTCGGGCTGTAATGCAAGTTTCCTCTCCTCCACCAAAGCTCTCAATGACCGAATGATCTATCTGTATAAGAAACAACATTATTTCTATGTCCACAAATCCCATTCATTTTAGAATACCTGGTATATGTTGGTTTTGAGCATGTTATTTGTCGAATAATAATCAATATCTACAATGTATAATACCTATGCATGATGCACCTAAGCTTTAGTATTCTAAAAATAATGTTGAACTCGCATCTACTGTTGGGTTTCCTATGATGAATAGAAAGCTGGTATTTCGATTAATGGACCCATATAAAAATCATAAGCCTAAGAAAGTGTAACAGCAAATAGCCTCAATGTGTAAACGTCAACATTGCATGCATGTTATATGGTAAATGTGTTTGGTATAAATCATAAAGCTCATCATGACGTCGCGCAGAAAACCGAATAAAGTTAATAAAGAGTGGGATAAAATTTCATCAGACGGACCTTTGTGTTGCGACCAGTTGTATCCCACAGATCAACAGACCCGTCATCACCAGCAGTAACTAATAGGTGTCCAGCAATCACTAATAGGTGTTTGCTAGTCCGTGAATGGTCAAGCACCCTCAAGACCTGAGCTCAAACCATGAGACAAACATCTACCACATCAGCAAATTAAATAAAAGTAAGTATATAAATTAGAAAAACCAATTAGAAAATAAGCAACCTCCAACGATAATTAATGTGCCTAAGTAGTGGATATACCAGAAGTCTGGCCTAAGTAGTGGATAACACATGCAACAATACCCTATGAAAATGAGTGCAACTGTTAATCCCCAGACCTATGTACAAAAGTTATATAGGTAAACAAAGAGTACCCTTTGTCAAGCTCGCAAATTTGCTCACAGTAGTCCAATAGTTGTCACATCTGCAAATAGATCAAAAATGTATGTATAAGTACAAACATTTCTTACATCTACATAAAACTCAAATGAATCTAAATGATGGCCAAGGGTAATACGAATATTTCAAGGAGGAATTGAACAAATACTTACGCGAGATCTATTTCTCATAGGGACGTTTACAAACAGAAAGTATAGAGTGAAACAACACTAAAAGTCACTCTTCCTACTCATAACCACAACAGACAAAAAAAGTTCATTGTTCTTCACTTTCATGCTGGAAAAATATTCTTTTCCTTTTGTTTTATAATGATCTGGATACCTGATGCATACGAAAAAACAGATAAGTTGATCGTTCAATTATGCGAGCAAAGGAACCATGAAAACAATAAACAACGAAAGCCTAATATGGCTTTAAGAAACAATTTGTTGAGCGAATAATACGTAACAACACATTTATGCATGCGTATAAACTAACAATAGCTCAGAAAAGATGAAGAATCAAATAAACGAAACGGGTCTAATGCTAACCAAATATTAATTCTGTCTCCATTCGTAGTTAAAATAAACATCAGAAACATGAACCTTTACAATACAAACAAAATTCATACCTTCGATTACACAAATTAAATCTTAACAACCATTTTTATATCAACCCACTATCCTCATTCTAGCTTTATTTCTCAGTTCATCCACAGTAGTCTCATTTCCCTTTCGCAAAAGTATAACACTTTTAAAAAATCTATTCAATAGGCAATTTTGAAGTATAACACTTTTGAAGATACCTGCGGTGGTGCTACTGCTGCCGACGGTCATGGCTACTGCTAATGCGGTGTTGGCTACTGCTGCTGCGGTGGTTGTTCGCCGGGGGTTCGGTTCACGATGGTTCCATCTAACCGACACAAACACAACAAACAAATATTAACAAACCAAAATTAAACAAAACAATAAACAAATTAACACACAAAAATTAAAAGAAAAACATACCTTTAAAACAAACGAAAATTAATAAAAAGTAAACAAATTGTGCACAGTGATGCGTGTGTAAGTGGTGGTTTCGGGTGATAGTGGTGTTGAAGGTGGTTGTGGTGGTGTCGAAGATAGTTAGTGGTGTTGATGGTGGTGATTTTGGTGTTAAAAACGCGTACGTTCACGATGGTGGGTGTTTTTCTAACTATGGATCTTGTGGTTTCTGGGTTGGGTTTGTGAATATGTGGAAGAAACAGAGAGAGGTGTGTGGAAGTAGGTAGGGGTGTCATAAATCCCGACCCGACCCGGACCCGACCCGAACCTGAACCCGAATAAGCGTCTTGGCCAAGTCGGGTTAAAATTGACTCGGTCGATCGGTCGGCCCGATTAACCCGATTAAATAAGGTCGGGTATCGGGTTCAAATACTTTGGCTACTGGGTTCGGGTCAACCCGACTAACCCGAGTTGTTTTTTTTTTTTTTTTCCTTATATAAACTTTGCTTAATTTTTATTCAATTGAAAGACCCTAAGTTAAATCATCAAACCTTGCCTACTGTTGTAATTTTGTTACCAAAAGGTCTAATATATCCAACTGTCATTCTATGTTCTTGTTATTTGAATGATACAATTTGTAAGTTACAACTAACGACAACTTATGGTAGTTTTGTTCTTTTATTTTCCTATTATTATATGGTAGTATTTGCCATTTTTCCTACTGATGCAAGTTGCAATTTTTGCAAATCTGCAATAAGAGTTGCAGCCTGCAAGTCTCCAACAAACAAATGCAACTTAATTATTTATTTGGTAACTAGCTAGTTATACATACACTTCATGGCGTTGGTAGCTTGTTGCCATGTATAGTTGCATGCACTTGCATGGTTATAACTTACAAGTTGCATTTTATTTGTGGTTCTTTAAGATATATACATTTGCAACAAACTTAGTGTAAAAAATAAATGCAACAAACAAATTTAATTTATTTGATTTATACATGTGCGTTTTAGTTGTTTAAGATTTTAACTACTAATTAAGAAATAAAATTTTGTAATTTTATAAAGGTACAGACCCGAACCCGACTTGACCCGACCCGACTTGACCCGACCCGTTTTGACCCGAACCCGACTAACCCGAGTTCAAATAGGGTCGGATTCGGGTATGTTATTTTTAGCATTGACCCGACTATGACCCGACCCGATTGACCCGAACCCGACCAACCCGACCCGATTAACACCCCTAGAAGTAGGGGTGTTCATGGGGTAATATCCGAATAAACCGAAAACCGAAACCGAACCGAACCGAAAATAACCGAACCGAACTCAGAATCAACCGAAATTGCCAAAACCGAACCGAACCGAAATAAAAGTTCGGTTTATGGATCGATTATGGTTTTAGCCATCCCAACCGAAACCGAACCGAAACCGAAATTAAATAAATATATATATATTTTTTATATATTTATATTAAAAAATATATTAAAACTCTTTTATAATATATATATATAATATTTTAAGCTTGAAAATTATTTTTTTCAAAAATACATATAAATAAATGAAAAAATTATAAAATAAAATAAAATAAAATAAAATAAAAAGTTCGGTTATTCGGTTCGGTTTTCGGTTATTGGGGGTTCGGTTTTCGGTTTTCGGTTCGGTTTTCGGTTCGGTTGGGGGTTTGGTTTTCGGTTTTCGGTTCGGTTTTCGGTTATACCCAAAAAAAAATTTAACCGAACAAACCGAACCGAACAAACCGAACAAACCGATAACCGAACCGATGAACACCCCTATGTGGAAGATTATAGAAGGCTTTGTAGAAGAAGGGTCTAGAATGGGGAAATAAACAATTAATGCAAACGGGGCGTGAAACGGAGCTACAATGCAAAACAATTGTTGCTACAGTAATTTACGGGGTGGTACTGTAGAGAATTAATTGTAGCATGGTACATGTTTAAGTTAATATCCAATGGAATTTTGCCTGTTGTCCCACTTAGAAAAACTGCACCAATAGGAACACAAATTAACCACCTAACCATTCCGTAATACAAAAGCTTTGGACCCCGTTTTGCTATCCTTTTTAGAACCACCTAACCATTCCGTAATACAAAAGCTTTGGACCCCGTTTTGCTATCCTTTTTAGTATATAGTATATAATATATAATATATATAGTATATAGTATATAATATAATGTTATAACAACAGTTTGTATTAGTTCTCTTCGTATATGAAGCTGCTTTTCTGTTCCAATGCTCTTAAGGTGTGTTTGGTTTGGGTAATTTGGGGGGTATTGGGGCAATTTGAAATTTAATTCCCTCTAAAAAACGTGTTTGGCAAAAAAAAGCGGGCACTTAAAATTCCAAATTTCATTAAAACGAGGGCATTAAATATGATATGAGAAATTTCAATTTACTTTACCCTTTGGACATACACACCCTTCCCCAAAGTTAAAGCTACATCTTTTATCCCTTCAACAAAAAATAACTCCATTTCTCCATCATCCATCAAAACTTTCCTCATTGCTTTGATGAATATTTGTAAAATTGATGGTTTGCTACGGTTCTACAAATCTTGTTTCATCTAATTTTTTCAGTCAATAATATTTTACAAGTCATCCATCGCAGGTACGTTTTTCTTGTGGGTACTGCTGGTGATATCAAGTGTATTGATGAGGCTTTTGAACACATTAGTGTGTATTTGACTAATTGTGCATTAGGTACACATTATTAGGTTTCCATCTTTAATTTTGAATGAGGTGCATTATTATAAAATTTTACAACAACTTTAGTTTTACTTCACCATAAATTGTTATTATGCATAAAAGTAAACATGAAGATATGATAATGATATGTTTCATAGTTTTTATCAATGAAAGTTGCATAAATGGTGTTGGAACTTGATAATTAACGAGTGTTCTTTTGCTTTTTTTTTAAAAGTTCTTGTTTATAATGTGTTTTTTTGTCTCATTTGTTGTTGTGATGTGATAGTAGCTAAACAAGTTGTTGTATATTGATAGGTAATGGCTCGACTTAGCTTAAATACACGCAAACGTAGACAAAGGAGAAAGTTATTTTGGAACTTGGTAACAACATCAGTTGCATTCTTTTTCATTTCGCCTTGGTTGTTAATAGTCAAATACAAAAGATCTAAACCACGCATTGAATCCTCTTCATCTAAAATTGATCGATACTTAATAATGCATAGGCATGTTTACGAGAGTGATATCATGTCGATATCGCAAATTAGAATGACTCGAACTTGCTTTAATAAATTGTGTCACATGCTTGAAACATTTGGGGGTCTAAGACCAACTAGAAATATGGATATCGATGAACAAGTCGCCATTTTCCTACACATTGTTGCTCATAATGCTAAAAATCGGGTCATGATATGTCGCTTTCATCGTTCCGGAGAAACAATTAGTAGATGTTCTGCTCGAGTTTGCAACGCAGTGATAAGATTGCATCCACGTTTGCTTAAGAAACCCGAACCTGTTCTTGATAACTCTACCGATCAAAGATGGAAATGGTTCAAGGTAAGTTGATAAGTTGTTTTTTTATTGTTGCTGATAACCTTGATAACCTGTTGTTGTTCGCCAATTATAATCTCTTTTTTTTTTGCTACTGATTACATGTTTTTTTTCTTCTTATGTTGAATTTAGAATTGTTTAGGAGCCTTAGATGGAACATACATCAAGTGTTTAGTACCAATTGAAGACAAGCCTAGGTATAGAACAAGAAAGAATGACATTGCTACAAACGTGTTAGGGGTGTGTTCACAAGATATGCAATTCATTTATGTCTTAGCCGGATGGGAGGGTCCGGCCACTGATGGTAGGGTGCTTCGAGATGCTCTTGATAGCCCTAATGGATTAAAGGTTCCAAGACCATGTATCTGAATATATGTTTTGCATTTGTAGTTAGACTTGTTGATTGTGCATTGACTATTATCAAATGTAGGTTATTACTTGGTTGATGCGGGATATACAAATGGAGAAGGTTTTCTCGCACCTTGTAGAGGCCAAATGTATCATTTGAATGAATGGCGTAATGGACATCAACCAACTACGGTTAAAGAGTTCTATAATATGAAACATTCATCCGCAAGAAATGTTATAGAAAGGTGTTTTGGTATTTTGAAGGCGAGATGGGGAATCTTAAAAGACAACTCATATTATCCGGTTGAATTAAAGATTAAGATCATAATGGCATGTTGTCTCCTCCATAATTACATAAGACAAGAAATGCCAATTGATCCATTCGAGGACGATAATCAACCGTATGAGGGAACCGAAGACCTTGGAGTTGGACAAGAAGATGATAATATCACAAATGTCGGGACTTCAAATGAGTGGACTTTGTTAATACAAATAAGCCGTAAAAACGTTTATTTATATTTTACGATCTTCTAATGTTTTGTCGATAACAAACGTAAAATCATTTTAACGAAACAAATAGAATACGTAAATAGTTTGAGTCAATAGTTTTCTAACACACTTACGTTTTCACATAAAACACTAAAACAAGTATAAGTGATTTTATGATTTAGATACATATGTACAACAACTAGTGTTTACATATTGGGTTAACATATACTTAAACTAAGTATACTAAAATGGGTAAAACAAGTATATACTAAAATGGGTAAAACTAGCAAATGGTATTGACCCATAACCCATGGTTTTATATATACCACTTAACCAAGTTCATTGTATCCTTAAGATACATTGTATCTAGAAAGAAAACCATGGATCAACCCATAACCCATGACCCATGACCCATAACCAAAAATACCCATGGGCAAAGAGGCGTTCCACGGATCCACGGCTTTGTGCTAGCCGGATCCTTGTGGTAGGATCCGTGGGATCCGGGAACGATGAAAATTTCCTCTATAAATTGAGAGCCATTTCTTCCTATCTACTTACCACTTTACACACATACTTCCTCAAGTATTATAACTCTCTAACCTCATATCTAAGTGATCTATGTAGTTTGTCTTTTTGTTTTGTGTGATCTTCTAGGTTCCTCTTAAAGCGAGATCACCACTTTGAAGACGAGCAAGCTCGAGTCCATGAGTTGCCATGCCGTCATCATCAAGACAACTAAGGTTCTCTTGTTGATAGTTCTTTCTTTCTCCATAGATGTTGGGTTGAAGGCATTAGTGAAGAATACCGAAAGTGTCAAGATGAAAGCATTAGTGAAAGGTGCTCATCATCCGTGTTAAAGCATTAGTGAAGAATGCTAAAGGTGTCAAGACGAAGGCATTAGTGAAGGGTGCCAGCGTTGTGTCAAAGGCATTAGTGAAGGATGTCGAAGAATCAAATCGAGTCACATTTGGGAAGAATGCATAGGTCGTATAATCGATGAGGTGCATCGTTATACATGTAAGTATTTGTTTATTTCCAAGGATGGTGATATCCTTGATGGTGTTGTAACAAGGAGTGGATCTCCTTGATATTAGGTGTTGTGTTGTGAAGGGTAGTAGTTCCTCCATAATAATGGAACTAGGTGCTTATCCTAGTACCTAATAAAGGGTAGGCGACGTTGTGATAGGATTAGTTCTCCTTGATGTGAAAGAACTCGGTGGTTAGCCTAGCACCGTATAAAGGGTAGGTGATGTTGTGTTAGGTGTGGTTCGCCTTGGTGTGAAGGAACTCGGTATTTAGCTTTGTCTGGGAAAAGGTTAAGCGGCGTTGTGAAGGCTTCTCCGCCATAAGGAGTTGGTGTAGTGCTTACGAACTCTCGAGTAGGTGACTCGGGGAGTGGAGTAGGGCAAGGAAGGTATCCTTGAAGCCGAACCACTATAAATACTTGTGTCGTGGTGTTGTGCTTCTTACTCTTTATCTTTCATTACACGTTTATATATCTATCTATCAACGTCCAACATAAACAACTAAATAGATTGACATAAGTCGATCTAAATATTCAAAAGGAAGTTTTAAATTGGTAAAACTATTCAACCCCCTTCTAGTTTTCCACAGACTTCATTTCGAGATAATTTAGCACAAACTATGTTTGAATCTTGGAATGCTAATGCTTGATCCATGTTGATATGTAGTTTTTTGAAGGCAGCCATTTACTAATGGATAGTTCCTGCTACTTATTGAGGTTTATGAAGTATGGGTCTGTTTTAAAGGCAATCATCAAGTGTTACTTTTGCGGTTTATGGATAGTTTGTGCAAAGAACAAACAGTTTTTGCATTGTTTCTTACATTAGCAAATATAGTTTTAGAATACAACAACTTACAAGAGTTGTATGTGTCATCTAAAATTTGTGTATATAAGGAATATAAATAAAATAGGGCAATTTAGTCATTTACCATTTTATTCATCCATACGAGTCTTTATAAATTTCTGCAACCAAACACATATCAGAAATTTAAATTCTTAATTTTAAATCTCTCATAATTTAAAATTTCTCATAATTTAGAATTCCAAGATTTCAAATTCTTGAACCAAACGCCCCCTTAATCTTGTAATAACTTTGCTTATTTGGAGGGGTTTAGTATGATGTAGTATAATTTGACTTAAGATTAAATGAGCAGAAAGAAAACCTAACATAAAGAAAAAAAAAATAAAATAAAAGGATGATAAGATGCGTCGGCTTAAATTAAATACACCTTTAGTATTTTAGATTCATTTTAATGTAGAATAGAACTTATAGTATATGCATTTCGATTAAGTTAGACGAATCCTATGTATTTTTTGTTTTATGCGCGTCAAATGTGTACGTTACTAGCACTATTTTGCATCATTTTCACTTTAAAACCACTTTTGAAACTAATTGAGATGCATCTAAATGCATAAAGATACATCTAATCAAAGTCGAAACATCTTAAATGTGTGGTTATAATTATTTCTCATCTTTGTTATACTAAGTTTTCTTCTCATCGAATTTCTACTAGGTATAATTTACCTTTGATAGTTTTGAACAATAGAAAATTTGGTGAAGCATTAAACTATGATAGGTTTTTATAAAATGTGTTGGGGCACATGTTTGAGCGAATAAAAAAAGTCAATTACTAGTTCATTAAATGGGAAATCACATTTAGCCCATTTTAGAAAAACCTAATTATAATTATAAAGTTTTTATGCTTATCTTTAGACATAATTTTCTAAAGGATATTTTAAAATCCTGAGATAGGACAAATAAATAGCATGATCCAACATCTTCTCGTAAACCCTAAATTCTTAAACCTTTTGAAGGATTTACGATGGGTAAGCTTCTACTTGATCAGTTTCTTTTAATCTATTTATGAGATGTATAATTGTGTTCTTTATATATGGCATATCGCATATGTACAACGTAAGTATTGATTCATGTTGCACTACACTAGGTTTTATTGCCATCTGTCAATTGGAAAAATATTTAAGAAACCAAAATTTATTAACTATATCGTGTGTGTTTATTTAAAAGATAAATGATAACATGTTATTTATGCAAGTAGCAAACTGCAAAAACGAAGGGATTACTTGATGCTTGTAAATACTATATTTCATGGGTATCGAATAACTTTCATCATGATGCTCTTTGTGAGCTCATCGTTAACGTTAGTAAAACGTTATTTATTTACCTCCTTAATTATAACGTAACCCTACAGACTACACAGTACGTGATAGCTAGGGAAAATATGTGCCGTGTTATTATATTCTTCTTAATTTTTTGGCAGCATAATGTTTTGTTGTATAAGTTTATTTTATGTATTTTATAGTATATATCATCTATCTTTTATATTTATAACTTTTAATAAGAAGAAGACATAATGGCATGCATGGGCGAATTGAAAGAGAATCACTCATGGGTTTCTTGAAATCTTAATGACAGGGAATCACGATGTAGAAGATAGATTAACTAACTTGCCAGAGAGCTTAATAGTCTCGATTTTAGAGCGCCTCCCAATTCAAGATGCTGTAAGGACAAGCATTCTATCAGAAAACTGGAGGTAAAAATATACCACAATGACAACATTGGTTTTTGATGAGCAATTTGTTGTCCCAACTTTCTTGATCGATTTAGTATAAGTTGCAAAGTATTTCGAATAAGTAAATTTTGTCTATATTGATTAACCTTTTAAACGTGTATGTTCCTACATATATATAGGTTGTGAATCGGTATGAATGAACCGATGCACCCTTTCCCTCTTCCTAACCGAAATAACTGTTAAGTTAGTTATTAACTTTGGTTTTAACATATCTAGTCCTTAGTGTTATTAAACTAATACATAACTAGCAAAGATAAAGATTATCGGGTCACATTCTCCTCCTTAATCTTGATCGTTGCTTCTTGCTAAATCTTGAACTCCGAGCATTTGTCGCATTGTTGTGAATTTCAATCTTGGTAGAGCCTTTGTTAGTATATCTGCTCTTTGTAGTTCTCCGCTGACGTGTTCCACATTGATATGCCCATTCTCTACACATTCTCGAATGAAATGATAACGAATGTCAATGTGTTTACTTCTTCCATGAAAAACTGGGTTCTTGACTAGTGCTATTGCTGAAATGTTATCTACCCTCAGCGTTATCTTCTTTTCTTCATTTCCAGTTAATTCACTAAGTAATCTCTTTAACCATAAGGCTTGACATGCACTGCGATGGCCGCCATGAATTCGATTCACATGATGATAGCGCCACTTGTTGGTTGCTACGAGTACACCGGTAATGGGTGACTCTCCAAAATAAAATACTATCCCGGTAGTTCCTTTTCCTTGATCGGTGTTGATTCCATAACTAATGTCGTTGTAACTTTGTAATCTTGCGACCTCCTTCTTTCTTGTAAATTATGCCATGCTCTGTGTTTCTTTGATATATCGGATTACTTGCTTTCTTGCCTTTAGGTGATGATCCTTGGTCTTGCATAAATCTGTTTGAGTAGTCCGGTGAATAACTAAGATCCGGTCTTGTATGTAGTAAGTACACGAGACTTCCAATTAAACTCTTGTAGTAAGTTGCGTCAACCGAGTTACCATCTTACGCCTTGACCAACTTAGTACAAGGATCCATTGGTATCTTCGTATCATTATTATCCGTTATACTTGTCTCCTTTATGATCTTGTTAATATAGCATGTTTGCTGATTGTAATCTCTCCTCCATGTCATGTAACTTCTATCCCAAGGTAATAAGCTAACAATCCTAAGTCGCTCATTTCAAACTTTTCTTCCATCCGGGATTTAAATACTTCTAATTCCTTTCTTGGAGTGCCCGTGATTATTAAGTCGTCTACATAAACTCTAACTATAAGTGTAGAGTTCTTGTTCCGCTTTGTATAAACTGCTTGTTCGAGATTACATTTCTTAAAGTCTAAAGACTTTAATGTTTGATCGAGCTTCACATTCCAAGCTCTTGGTGCTTGCCTTAAGCCATATAAAGCTTTAGTAAGCTTATAGACTTTTCCGGTGTTTTCTTGTTGAATAAATCCTTCAGGTTGTGTAACGTAGACTTCTTCTTTTAAGTCTCCATGTAAAAATGCTGATTTTACATCAAAATGATGTACTTGCCATCCATGATATGCCGCTAATGCTAATATCAACCGAACTGTCTCTATCCGAGCAACCGGTGCAAATACTTCATCGAAATCTATCCCTTGTTCTTGTACATAACCTTTTGCTACTAACCGTGCTTTGTATTTGATGATGTTCCCTTTTGCATCCCTCTTGGTCTTGTAAAACCATTTGAGTCCCTCGCCTTCGATTTTACGGCGGTGTTGTAAGAGTCCATGTATTATTCTTGTTGATTGAATCCAATTCAATCTCCATGGCCTCAATCCATTTCTCGTCATTGATGCTTCCTTGTAGTTCTGGGTTCTTCTTCCGTAAATAACAAGCTTTGTGGTTCAACTACGTGCATGCCTATATATGTCGACATGTTTACGTATTCACGTCACGGTGTATCATCAAATTTATCTCTTGAGTTTTCTACAAAACTAGTAGTAGCTTCTTCCTCTTACGAGTGTGGGTCGTAAGTGTATGCGGTGGTGTGATTGGTGGCGGATCGTGAATATGATCTTGTTCATGATACGTGTTGTCATTGTTTTCGTGTTGGTGGTGTAAGGTTTTCATTGTCAACTCCGTCTACCACAAAACTAGCCCAAAATGTGTCTTGTGTGTTCAGTATCTTCTTCATCTTTGTTCCAATCCACGGTTTTGTTTCCATAAATTTCGTCCCTACTAACATGTTTTTCTTGCACAGGGATAATATAGCCTACATGCTTTTGATCCTTCCTCTACTCCTAAGTAAATCAATGGTATGCTTCAATCCGACTTCTTTAAGTGAGGTATCGTTATCTTTGCATAAGCCGTGCATCCGAATATTCTTAGTTTTTCAGTTTGGTTTTACATTGTAGAGTGCCTCATATGGAGTTTTATCTATCGGGGCCTCGTGGGTACCACCGTGAGTATGTAAACAACATGTTTAGCCTTCCGCCCAAAAAGTTAAAGGTAACTTCATTGCTTTCATCATACTCCTTGTAGTTGATAACACCGTCCTATTCCTTCTCTCCACTACTCCATTACATTTGTGGGAGTGCAGTCTTATCAGTCAGTCGTCTATTCGTTTTCTTACAGTACCTTGTGAATTCATTTGATGTGAATTCACCACCTCTATCCGTTCTTAGCATCCTAATTTTCAACTTCATTTCCATTTCTATTTTCTGTCTAAATTCCTTGAATGTACTAAACGCCTCATCTTTCGATGTAAGAAAGTGGGCCCACATAAAACGTGTACAATCGTCTACTAACAAGAAAATGAGTTTCTTGCCTGAGTGTGTTGCTGGACTAATAGGACCGCAAAGGTCTCCATATACCAAGTCCAACGGGTTCTTTGATCTGAATTTGGCTCGGTTTGGAAATGGTGTTCTGCTGTGTTTTCCTAATAAACATGCCTCACAAATCTTCCCTGCATGATTTATCCTAGGAAATCCTTCTACTAGACCTTTCCTATTCATCTTGTTTATATCGTCAAAGTTCAGATGACCTAATCTAGCATGCCATAACCATGCTTGGTTATCTATATTTGCTAAGAGACATATAGGTGCTTCTATCTGTAACTGAATCTTGTAGAGTGGATTCTTAGATCTTTCTACCTTCATCAACAACTTCTTGTTCTTATCATACAAAGTCAACTTGAATCCGTCCATAATGACCTTACAACCTATTTTCGTAAGTTGTCCTAGACTAAGTATGTTGCTACTGAGGATTGGTATGTAGTATACTTCCGATACTACTTTCTGTTCCTGGTTCTTACAACCGAACAGAATAGACCCTCTACCCATTATCTGTACATACGATCCATTTCCAAAGTGTACCCGTCGCTTTCATCAATATCCCTAAAATGACTCTTTACCCCAGTCATATGGTTACTTGCACCATTATCTAAATACCATATGCTCGTATCCGCTGTAGCATATTTCTTTGGTTGAATTTGTTCTTCATTCAACAACACTTCCTTGTGTTCAGTTTCGTGCATAGTCATTAATAGTGATGGTTCATCGTCTTCTAAGATAAGGTTTGATTGTTCCTGGGTTGTTGATGTTGCTCTACATTTACTCATAAAGTGTCCAAGTTTGTTGCACTTGAAACATCTTATGTTACTCAAATCCTTCCTACTTGAATTATTTGGGTTTCCTTTATGATTTGAGTTTCCCTTTTGTGAGTTGTTTCTGTTGTTATTATTTCGCCAGTTTCCTCGTGAGTAATTTGATCTACCTCCACGTTTGCTAAAACGCTTTCCTTTATCTGAGTGTTCGCCGTGTGTAAATAGTAAATTCTCCTGGCTTTCAACTTGACCTCCCTTCCGGAGTTTTATTCTTTCCTCAAACGCTTTGAGTTTTCCAGTGATCTTTGTGGAAAACTAGAAGGGGGGGAGGGGTTGAATAGTTTTACCAATTAAAACTTCCTTTTAATCTATTTAGATCGACTTATGTCAATCTATTTGGATGTGTGTGTTGGATGTTTATGAACAAGCATATAAAAGTTAGTAATGTAAAGATAAGAGTAAGAAGCACAAAACCACAACACGAGTATTTATAGTGGTTTGGCTACATGGACACCTTCCTTGCCCTACTCCACTCCCCGAGTCACCTACTCGAGAGTTCGTAATCACTACACCAATCTCCTTATGGCGGAGAAGCCTTCACAACGTCGCCTACCATTTTTCGGTGCTAGGCTAACCACCGGGTTCTTTCACTCCAAGGTGAACCACACCTACACAACGTCGCCTACCCTTTATAAGGTACTAGGCTAAGTACCTAGTTCTTTCACTCCAAGGTGAACTACACCTTCACAACGTCGCCTACCCTTTATTAGGTACTAGGCTAAGCACCTAGTTCCATTGCAATGGAGGAACTACTACCACACTACACCAACGACTAATCCCAAAGGAGATCTACTCTCTACAACATCATCAAGGATATCAATATCCTTGGATCTAATACTAGTCTATCTTGTACATGAAACACACCATATCGAATGTACATCTAAGGCACCTTTCACTAATGCCTTTGACTAGATCTACAAGACACCTTTCACTAATGTCTTGTGTCTTCACTTCTAAGCACCTTTCACTAATGCTTCTAGTCTTGACTTCTAAGCACCTTTCACTAATGCTTCTTGTCTTGACTTCTAAGCACCTACCACAAGTGCTTATGCTATAGATGATAGATACCATTCACTAATATCTTCGTCTTGACACTTGAGACATCTTTCACTAATGTCTTCAACACTACACTTCTTTGAAGAAGAAAGGAATCATCAACAAGAGGACTTGAGGCCTTGATGATGAGGAAGCATGGCAACTCATGGACTTGAGCTTGCTCGACTTCAAAGGTGGTGATCTTGCCTTTAAGAGGAACCTAAAGATCACACAAAACAAAACTACAAACATAGATCTCTTGGATCCGAGGTTAGTGAGTTTTAACTCGGGGAGAAAGTGTGTTAGAAAGGGTAAGAAATAATGAAGAAATGGCTCACTATTTATAGAGGAAAAATTAGCATTCCCGGATCCCACGGATCCATACCACAAGGATTCGGCTAGCACAAAGCTAGGGATCCGTGGGCACGCTCCTCTTTGCCCATGGGTATTTTGGTTATGGGTCATGGGTTGAACCATGGATCTTTGGCTAGATACAATGTATCTTTAAGTGCAATGCACTTAGTCACTGGTATGGGTTGATCCATGGGTTATGGATATTATCCATGTGTGATATAAGCATGATGTCATGCAATGGGTTATGGGTCAAGATCCATGGGTTATGGGCTTTGGGTTGTACCCAACTACATTCAATGTATTTGCCCGATGGGTTGTGATATTTAAGTTTCTACCCATTTATATTACCCAATATACTACATACTAGTTATGTGTATATTTTATCCAAATATGTAAACACTAGTTGTTGTACATATGTATTACTAAATCATAAAATCACTTATACTTGTTTTAGTGTTTTATGTGAAAATGTGAATATGTTAGAAACTATTAGTTCAAACCATTTACGTATTTTATTTGTTTCGTTAATATGATTTTACATTTGTTATCGACAAAACATTAGATGATCGTAAAATATAAATAAACGCTTTACGACTTATTTGTATTAACAATCTCCCCTTTTGTTGATGACAAAACATAAAATTATTTTAAGGAAAAACTAAAATTGTAAAAGTTTAATTTGTAGTTTTACTTTCTTCTCCCTTTTTGTCGAAACAAAAGTGTTTGAAGGAAAGCAACACATCGTTTTTAAGAAAACATGTGAAAAAATAAAAGTAAAAGAAATAGAGAGCAAGTAGCGGAAAATATCTCGTCTTTACTCCCCTCGACGAGTCCATCCCTCCGTAAGGGCGTCAAGTAAGTGATACTAATCAAGTTGGTTTGCAAATAAGTTTGCAAAAGATTTCGTCTATTAGGCGAATGTGCTCCCCTGATGATTGCAATTTTGCAAGGGGATGTTACTGAAATGTAAACCTAGTATTGCAAGTAATTTGCAATGTATTGCTTTGACATAAAGCTCCCTAGCTTTAGGATGTCAAAGTCTTCATGTAAATTGAATAACTACAAAACAAAGGTTAGAAAGCAAGTGTAATTCACAATTTCTGCAAATGTGGTCCAAGTTAGTAGAAAAATAGCTTTTTGTCTCACGGATCCGCGGTTCCCTCTAGTAGGGATCCGTCTAAACAATATGAGGATCCGTATTAGGTGATTAATTTCGACAAAGGTGATATAACAAGTAATGTTATCACAAAAATGAGATATGAATACAAAGTAATCATATGCTCGGAAAAATAAGTAGCATGTAATTCCATTTAATAAAACTAGAGTTATGATATACATGACTCTAAAGACTAAGAAAATAAGAAAATACATGACTAGGAATTTCTAAACCAACTATCGCTGATGCTAGGACACCACTAAAAATCTTCTAGCTCAAGTTTTGTTTAGGTTTGATCTCGTCGAAACGTTCGAGGAGATGATAGAACATAAACGTTGGTCTTCTCGTACTTCATGTATCAAACTTTCAACATGTTGACAATGATAGCAATCTTTGTCATGGCTAGGTAGTGGTGGTGGAAGAAATGAAATGGCTTGATGCGAAGGATCAAGTGAAGCGGCTTGTGGAGCTTCAAACGATGGAGGGATTGGTGGAGGCGCATTTGAGAATGACTCAACCAAGAATGATGGTGGTGGTAGAGAAGTGTCAACTTTCATATGGTCGGGTGGTTGAATTTGATGATTTCTCATAATCCAAATAGGATTATATGATGGAAACGGCAAAAAGGAACCTCGAGCAAGTGTTGACTCAACACCTTGATTATGAACCATTATTCCTCCTAATGAGGAGAATGTTGTTGGCGGAAGCGGATGAGACGGCCTAGGAGGCAAGTCCTCTAAATTGTAGAGGTGTGGTGATGATAGTGGGGATGTAAATGAAATAGCTCTAGGAACCAATGGTGATGGTTTAGTGGAGATAATATTGTTTGGCCTAGGAGGTATGGTGGTGTTTGGCATTGGTAGTTTTGTGGGTACTATCCTTTTAGGAATTGGTTTGATTGGATGAGGAAGGATCCTATCATTTGTTGGCTTGACCAGAGATGACTCGGTTGAAGAGATTTCGTGTATAACACGCACCTTTTTCATTGGTGGTTCTTTGGTGGATAAGTTACTACTTGGGGGTTTCCTCATGATGAGATGATTTTAAGAGGTTTGCAAAGATTTCTAAAGTGCTGAAAGTTAGGATGAGAGTGATGACTATGGAGGTACTAACAAAGTGGTTTATAAAACAAGAGATTTGGCAAGTGCATTTAAGCCTTAAGCCACTAGGATTCATTGGAATGTGATGATTAACATGCACAAGAGTCAACTTCAGAGTTTACACTGATATAGGAACTCATTTAAGATGAGATGGAGTGTTTGAGTTAGGAAGATGAATTGAAATGATTGTTTTAGCAATATTTGACATAAAATGTCATCCGGATCCCACGGGTCCCTCCTCAGAGGGATCCGTCTAGGCTAATCCTAGGGATCCGGCAATTCAGCAGCTATGAAAGAGTGGAAATGATGTTTCTAAGATCTAATACCTATAACATCTTGAGTGTTTCAGTCTTCCTAAATGTCTTAAATGAAGGGGTGCTTAAGTACTTGAAGGTAATGAGTGATGTAGCTAATGATTGTCTTTTATGGAAGGATTTGGAACTTTCAAAGAGTACCAATGGATGAGCAAGGATGACACTAAAGATGAGAGTGTCAATTGAAGCTAAATGATCCTAGAGATCAGGTTGTGACTTAGGATAGTGTTTTGAAAAATATCCTAGAAGCTTTGAGATGGGAAGACTAGAATTTGATCAACTTTGATCAATTTTGAGGTGAGGATGATTTATGATCAATTTTGCCATAATCGAAAGATTTCTAAGACTAAGTAGAAAATGAAGTGTGAGATTGAGAGCAGAAGAGTAATGGATTAAAATGAAACGGTAGATCTACAAGCATTTTAGAGTGTGATCTAGGTGAGTTATGTGTGAGTAGGAAGGATCAACCTATCTTGATAAGGATTTAATTTGCCTTAAGACACTATGTTTAGCTTAGTGTGAGGTGTTCTAAGGATATGTTTGAAATATAATGCTTGCAATTGCATTTTATGTTTGCCGGATCCCACGGTTCCCTAAGTGTAGGGATCCGTCTAGTACAACATTTGGGATCCGTACATCTGCTAGGCAGGACCTTTACTAAAGGTATGCAATGATCTTGACAATGCATTATATCTCAAGGATAGTCTAAAAAGAGTTCTAGAACTAAGATATCAAATGTAAGATGTTTTATTTCATGAAAGAAATTGGATTACATTGATAAAGCACGAGTACAAGAGAATTGATCCTATTTTGGAATACTACTAGGTTCCTTGAGTGTTTTCGCTAGAAGGATCATTATGTGATTGATGAGTGTTGGTGGAATCAAGAATGAAGAAAGTCTTCATGAGAGATATGTTTAGCGGTTCCATCATCTTGTTCACAAGTACATACAATGACTTTGAAATTGAGGATGGAAGTGCATAACATTATGATAGAGGCGTGTCAAGAACATTCCATAAGGGATGAGTTTATTCTTGGGGCCTTGAAGATTTGCAATTCGCCTTGCGAAGAAGTAGGCAAGATTGTATGGTTGTTGTGTTAGCAAGCGATTACAACATGTGAGCACAACAAGCGGGAAGAATTTCTCGATTTCCCAAGGCTCAAACATTTTCACGTGGGATGAGCGCAAGAAGCTTGTACTCTTCTCGGATATCCCTTGTAAAGATAATGTTTGGATCGGAGTAATATGGTCGAGGTTTGCATATTATGCGATTTAAATCTTCGGAGGGTATGTGTGAACAATATGGACTATTTTCTTCACGAAAGTTGAAGAGAGAATCAAGAGACCAATCTTCGGTGAAGGCACATTGTCCATGATTTGAAATCCGGAGGATGTGAGCAAAATGCCCAAGGGTTAGAGTGAACTTTTGGTTTTGATATAAAACCAAAGAGATAGAAGCGATCCTCGTTCGAGCGAGTTCGACTTGACGGAAGAATTCCATTAAGAACCTTGGACATATCTTCTCATTGATTTCAAAAGACATTCTAGTCCTATGGCTCGGAAGGAGGTATTGATACCTTCTTGAATTGTAGAAGGTGTCTACAATCGTCCTTCGTGGAAGTGACGGTTTTCGAGATTACCGAACCCACGGACATGATTGCGGTGTGTTGGGTTCGAGAGAGATGTTCGGAGTGTAGACGCTAGTGAGTGAAAAATCAAACTCATATTCATGCGTCATAGTTGAACCTATAGAAATGATAAGTTATTAAAAAGAGATGTTTGTGGTCAACCTATGATAATCTAATGTTTTTACTAGATTTTTATTAACAATGGTATTTAACATTTTAACTTACTCAAGGTTTTGACTTTCTAGTGGATTATTACATTTAGAAAGATAGTGGTTTTAATTTGCATGAAAAGCTTTTCCGATGAGGACGGATCCCACGGTTCTTTTACAAAAAGGATCCGGCAAGTATATCTTCCGGGATCCGTGGATCTGTAGTAACAGAAACAGATTTGATAAAAACATAGGTTTTACCGTTTTTATACCACGAAATATGTTTTATCCTACATTTTCTTTTTGGCATGCATACATGACTTCTAATGTATCAAGAGAGAATATAAAACATATACATCAAAATAAGTGACACACACATTATGATAATAATAACCTAGATAAACTATGTTAATACAAATAAACCGTAAAAATGTTTATCAATATTTTCCGATCTCTTTGTGTTTTGTTGATAACAAATATAATGTTATCTTAAGTATAATTATAAGGATACATGTTACTTTTGTAAAGCATTTACATATAGCCATTTAAATACAAAAATGTAGTAATTAAGCATTTGTTGTAATAGTTTATTAGGATGGGTAAAAACCATAACCCATGGACCATAACCCATGGATCTTAACCCATACCCAAGTAGACTAGATACAATGTATTCTTAGATACATTGAATCTAAAGAAAACCCATGGACCAACCCATAACCCATAACCCATGACCCATAACCAAAAACCCATGGGCAAGAGGAGCGTTCCACGGATCCCTAGGATTACACTAGATGGATCCCAGTGGAAGGATCCGTGGGATCCGGAGAAACGTGGAAGAATTTTGCCTATAAATGAGAGCCATTTCTTCATTCTAACTCACCCCTCTTCTTACAAAATCTCTCATACACTCTCATTCGCTTTTAACATATAGATCACTTGATCTAGAGAGTTGTTCTTCTTTCTTTCTATTTGTGATCCTCATATAGGTCCTTCTCATGGCGAGATCACGAGCATTCTAAAGTCATCCAAGCAAGGGTCCTTGATTGATTTGTCACTCCATAAGATTTACATGGCGAAGATCTTGTATTTGATATTTCACATATTTGTTGTGTAATAGTTGTGTTGGTTTGGTCCACCGTGCTACGGACTCGGTATCTAGCTTTGTACCGGAAAAAGTGTAAGCTACGTTGTGAAGGCTTCTTCGCCAAGTGAAGGAGTTTGTTGACATAGTGCTTGAACTCTCGAGTAGGTGACTCGGGGAGTGGAATAGGGCAAGGAAGGTGTCCTTGTAGTCGAACCACTATACATCGGTTGTGTCTTTTCTTTCCCTTAGCTTTACTTTATTTACTTGCTTTATCATTAGATCTATACTTTCTCTACATCCATAAGATCTCACATATTAACGAATCTAAAAGTTTTTGAAACTAACGTAAAATGGGCAAAACTATTCAACCCCCCTTCTAGTTTTCCACAATTGGCATCAAGAGCTAAGTTTATAAAAGTTTTAAAGTAAAATTGTATTTTAAAACTTTTCGATCACTATGGGTTCGAAAATTATAAGGAAGGGCAATCTATGCAACCACCACCACTACTTGAAACTAATGATTTTATATATTGGAAAAATAGATTCGAAACATATGTGAAATCTAAAGATATTGATCTTTGGTACATTATTGTTGAAGGCGATTTTGAGGCTACCTCAAAAGATGATAAAGGGAATGTAGTTAACATACCTCATGATAAACTAAATGATGATTTGAAGAAAAAGCTTTCTAGTGAAGCAAAAATAGTTTTATATAATGCTTTACCGAAAAAGGAATTAGAAAGAATTTCTTTGCTTAAAACCTCTAAAGAAATTTGGAATTCTTTAGTTGTAACTCATCAAGGCAACGGACAAGTTAAAAATAATAAAATTGATTTATTTGTTCAACAATATGAACAATTTTCAATATCGGATGAGGAAACTATAGATCATTCATTTGCTAACTTTAATACTATTATTACATCTTTACAAGCACTTGATGAATCTTCTTCTAGCCGTAACCATGTTAGGAGATATCTAAGGGCACTTCCATCAAAGTGGAGATCCAAGGTGGCGGCGATCAAGAGTCAAAAGATTTGACAACCTCACCCTCGATGAACTTATACGCAATCTAAAAGTCTGAGCTTGTTCTTGCTAAAGACTACGAAGCCTCAAAGGTGAAAGAAACACAAATCTCTTGCCCTAAAAGCCAAAAGACTTCAAGCGATGAAGAGAACTCTTCCTCGGGTAGTGACGACGAGTACGCTATGGCGGTGAGGGCTTTAAAAGTTCTTTAGAAGAGGAAGATCGTCAAACAACCGTACGACGATAAGAAGGCTTCGGAAAAGCAAAGAGGACGAGAAGCCAAAGGATGTTCGTACTTGCTTTAAATGTGGGGACCCAAACCACTTTATTAGTAAGTGTCCCAAACGGGATGATCAAAAGCGTTCGTGGCGGCACGTGGGGAATGACCGGCGAGGAGGCGAAGAAATTTGTCTCATGGTAAATGACGGCGTATGTCACGAATACTATAGTAGTTCATCACTGATGACGACTCATTGCATAATGAATATGACAAACTATACAATATTAGCTTAAAACTAATTAACAAAAACAAGCTTTTAAAGAGTCAAAATCAACGCTTAGATAAAGAAGTCATAGAATTAAAAGCAAAACTAAAATGTTTAGAAAAGGGTAAAATAGCAAGTGGTGAATGTGAAATTTTGCGTTCAACTTCAAACACTAGTTGATCATTTAGATTCTAAAATTGCTAGAATGAGTACAAACACTTTAGATACAATACTCGATAGTGTTAAAACCGGTAACAATCAAAAGGGTCTAGGTATTCAACAACTTTATCCATCAACTAGTGAAAGTAAAGAAACAAAATTTGTTAAGGAACTAGAAAACCAGCCCATTTGTTGTGGCGGATCCCACGGATCCCCAAAAGGGAACCGGCTAGTGTACAGACAGGGATCCGTGGATCTGCTGTAGCAAATGGTGGTAATAACGTAGCCTCTTCATCTAGAACTAAATTTGTTATCGTTAATAGGAAGAAACCAACTCATGTCACTACTAGACAACCACCTCCAAAATGTAATCATACTTTTGCAAGAAACAAAGCACCATCTTTTTCAAAACATAATCCATCTAGGAGACCTAATAATGTTTATCCAAGAAGTAACCATCAAAGGGGATGGAACCCAAATATGCAAAGCGGTTTTCCTTTCCAAAACTTTGCTCCATGGAATGCATACTCATCTTATCCCTACATGTCTAACATGAATGGAATGTTTAACACAAATGGACCCATGAACAAATGGGGACCAAAATTTTGAGTTTATTATTGTTTTAGGTGTGCTTAAAGGTCAACCTAGACCCCAATGAATGGGTCAAGGATAAGCGGGCGCGAGGCACATGACCGCAATAGGATCTATTCTCCACATATGAATCCGTAAATGGAGGTAATGTGGTGTTTGGAAATAGCAAAGTAGAATCATCGGTAAGGACGATTTCTAACAAATCTCTAACCTTTAAAGATGTGTGTCACGTAGAAAACCTAAACTTTAACCTCTTAAGTATAGGACAAATATGCGATAAAAGTGCAATGTACTTTTAAAACCGTAGTAAGATACTTAAAATGGCATAACCATAGGAAGAGGAATTAGGAAACATGGAGTCTATGTCATTAAAATCGGTAATGAACCTAAAGACAAACTATGTCTTACCTCTATGGATGATACTTGACCTTATGGCATCGAAGATTGGGTCACGCTAACATGCGACTTCTTCAATCGCTATCATCCAAAGATCTAGTAAGAGATCTACCTAAGTTAAAATATGAACATCATTTTGTGATGCTTGTAATGTAGGAAAACAAGCTCATTCTAGTCATAAAGCTAAAAACATGGTGTCCACAACTAGGTGTCTAGAATTAATACATATGTATTTATTTGGTCCATCCGCTATCCAAAGTTATGGAGGCAACTACTACACTTTGGTCATAGTGGATGACTACTCTAGATACATGGACAAAATTTTTAAAGAATAAAACGAAACCTTTAATTATTTTGAAATATTAAGCAAAAGATCCAAAGACAACTAGGAAGTCCTATAGTGTTGATAAGGTTTTAAAGGTACCTTTTGAGGGTCGTTTAAGCCCTTATTTGATCACTTTTGTATCCGTTATTGCTTAATATCGTTCCTTTTCACTTTTAGGTCTCTTGAAGGCAAATTCTTTGGAATGGCACTTATTTGGACGAAAAGGCGCGAATATACGAAGAAAATGGCCAAAGTCGAATCGAGACACTCAAAGTCTTTGAAAACACAAGGTGGCGGCGTCATCGCTTAATATGACGCCGTCGGAGGATCTTTGTGACGGACGAAGCCAAAACTCCCATTTTCAAGTGACGACGTCAAGTTATAAAAAGAGTAGGCCGTCACAACTCATGACGGCCTAGATTTGATCCGACGGCGGCGTCGGAGATGAAGGGACGGCGTCACAACCACAAGGTGGCGCCGTCACAAGGTGATCAAGACTATCACAACATCTTGTAAGTAGTTGATATTGTTTTGGCCATAACTTTTGCATACGAACTCGGTTTAGGTGGTTCAAAAGCCAGCGCGACCGGAACGAGAAAATCTACAATTTGGTGAAAAAATGGTCGTGATGCCACAATCTATAGGTGTGATGCCGTCACTCTTTGCCGATAGAAAATCGCCTATAAATATAACATTATAACTTCACTGTTTGTAAGCCCTAAACCCTAAGTCCGATTCCAGGGTTTAGGTAGGTGTTTTTCTAGCAACTTAAAGGGTTTCAAACACTCTATAAACATCGTGTAATGATTTGTTTGTTAATCCAATCCTATGGTATGTCTTCAATTATCACAATTGTTGCTTGCTCTTCATTAATTATGCTAGGCTAATTCACCTTGTGTTTGCTTATGATTGTATGAAACTTGTATATAATTAATTAGATCTTATTGATTTCTTAGTGATGCTTGTGTCTATCTTCATCATTAGGGTGTGACAATTTCAATGAGTCTAATTGGTTTAGTTTATAATTCTTGCACCCTATTGTCTCTTGTTTGATTGGTTGTCTCTTATCTTAATTGTAATTAGCTTAGGAGTGCGACTAGGCTATCGTTGTGTTTAATACTTGATAAATCTTTGATAGTTTATGAATGACTTGGTGGATTTCGTTTACTAAATCAAAGATAACCTTAAAGTTAGTTTATGAATGACTTAGTGGATTTTGTTTACTACACTTAAAGGTGACTTTAAAGAGTTAGGAATGCACACCTTACGACCTTAGAAAACACAACGCATTAAGAATAAGGACGTGACAATTCAACCATCAATAGGACGTGACAATTCGGTGGGTAGAATTGGATAGCTAGCAAGGAGTAATACATCATAAGTAGATACGCTTCACGTTCTTGGTAGACCCATAATTTAGTTAGTATCTTTTGGGATAGTTGACTAGCAACTAATTCCACCCTCCCTCCAAAACCGAGATTCATAAAATATAAAAATACAAAATAATCATCCTCACCTTTAGACTTAAATCGACATATACTTCACTTAACGACACTATTCCCTAGAGAGCGATATCAATACCCGTGGCTTACCCTAATACTACACTACAACGATTAGGTTCATCGCCTGGGTGTTATAAAACTTGCTCGAAGAAAAGGAAGTTCCTTTGACCCCGAACGACGCGTGTAGCGTTATCAAGTCTTTGGCGCCGCTGCCGGGGAATAGTTATTGTTTAGGCTTGATTTCTATCTCGTTTAGGTCTACTCACAAGATTCCTATCAAGTGAGATTTTTTTTCTTTTATTAGCTTCCTTGTAGTCTATCCCCTTCTTTGTGCCTTTGTTCGTAAAACTTGTCCATTGACTCTTCCGTTCACCATTATGGAGAACGCGAATCCACTATATCCGCGATTAGGTTTTTTCATAAAGAATTATGATATTACTAAAGCGGATTATTCAAGATGGTGGGAAGAAAGTAATCAAGTCCATAAACCTTTTGAGGGTTTCACCATTCCATCAAGCCCACAAAATACTTCATCTAGTGAAACCTATGCTTCGTTTGAGCCTACACCTAGGATAGACTTTCGTGAACAACCTCCGTGTTTAGAAACTATTTTTAGTGAGGCCCTTAGGAGAACTGACCAAATTTATGAAAACATTATGGTAAGCAACCAAGCATTAAACCATAAGTTGGATCAATTACTAGAATTGGTTTCATCACGACCTAAGGAAATAATACATGACGAGCATATAGATGATGTAGATGTGATTGAGGATAAGGTGAAAAGTCTAGACCCACAAGGTATCCCACAAGTCCCACCATCATTTAAGGCATACACACCGCACGTGACTTACCCTAAGTAGTAGAAGAGACTTTAGGAATCCCAATGGAGGTAGAACATTTGAACCAAACGCAACTAGAGAATATAGGTTTGAATACTTGTAGTCTCGGTCTTACTCTTAGTTCTAGGAATTTCCTAGTGTTGATGAACCGAACCTCAATCTTTACTTCCATCCTTAGATATACATCTAGAGACAAAGAGGAACCGACCCACCCATCAACCAATTTAGTCCGGGTAGTTTTAGGATGAAGGAAGCCATTCACACACCCCTTCACCTCACGTGGCATATTTCCACCCTAAGGGTGTGTATCGCTACTATCACCCGCACTTAAACTTAAGTGTAGGGAAAACTTCCCCTTTATCTGTTAAATAAGGGTAGAGTCAGGCTCGTGACTCGAACAAAAACAAGCGCTTCTTGGGAGGCAACCCATGTGTATTTGTTTTTCATTTTCATTTGTGTGTCGTATATCTTTTATTGATTGTTTATTCTCATGTTTAAATTTGTAAAAATGCTTTATTTTGTCTTTAACCTCGTCTTAATTACATATAAAGGTATTTTACATAAGGGATAAGTGTAGGAAGGATTACACACGTTTTCAAAAGAAACATGAACATGAGAATTACAATTATTTAAAAGATATACATGTGTGTTCGTTCGAGTCAAATGCTTGTATCGAGTCATAATGGATGTTTTGCGGAAATTTTTCCAGTTTTAAAGATAAAAATTTTCCGAATTTTTTCGAAAAATCGCGGACCGCTTTTTGTCGGGATAACTTGACGTCGTCAGATCGCAACTGACGGCGTCGGAGGAGCGAAACAACTGATTACTTTTTCTCGTTTTACGTACTACTTATAAATTTTTTGGAATTTTCGGTCTTAATTTTCTAGAAAATCTGCAAACATCCATTCCACAAGCATTATATCTTATTTAAGTCCGGAATTACATCTTGTTGTGATTTTTCTTTGTTCGGTTTGATGCGTTGGGTTGTTTGTTTTCTTCAAGTGTGCGGGTTTTATTTATCAAGAAGAAGATACAAAAGATTGGAATGAGCTTTTCACGCACATTTTCTTCTTGAAAAGGATTTAACCACTACTTCACACACGGATCCTACCGAGCTAATCGGGGAGTATTAGTTTCTTTCGTTTTCATTACCTTCCATTATCATAACTTTGATACTTTCGGGAACATTGGGGACAATGTTCGGTTTAAGTGTAGGAGGAAAATAAAGCGGGAACTTTGAAACTATGCTTATCCTTGATTATTTGCTTTGTCCAATTGTATTTGTGTAATAAACCATGAGAAAATGTCGGTTAGGGTAATTTTGGCACCAAATTTAAAATTTTTCATGACATATAAGAGTGGGCCATTAGTCTTAACAAAAGCGTCTCACGGATAGGAAGTTGCATGACTAGCACAAAAAACCCTTTACCACCTAAATTCCACCCAAAATGTGAGGATCGCCCTTAGATTAGTAGGAATTAAAGCATTCATCTTTAATGCTTAGAGTGTGAACCGGTAGTATATTAGATTCTAGAACTTGTTTTGTGATGCATTCCGAGATCGCTAGTAAGACTACACTTGTGTAGTTAGGAATAACTAAATGATAAGAGGCATTAGGATAACCCTTGTTTGATACCCGTAATATAATTACTTCTTCCACATCGGTTGAGTAATTCCCCCACACCCTTTGCGTTGTACTCATCTTTAGTACACGATACCCTAGTTAACCCCTCGAGCCTATCCTTTTCGCGGTTCTCGTGATGTTTCGGTTTTCCGAATATCAATGAAGAGCATTGTTTACACCCCACCCCAAATATACACCCAAATCGCCTTAGCCTACCTTGTATGCACTCACTTTTAGTGCATTATTGTTATCACCCTAAACCCTTAGTTCAATTATCTAGTTGCTTGCATGAGTTGCTAAGTCGAGTCATATCCTTTGTATCGCTTTGGGACGATTGGGATTCATGGGAAAAGTTAAAGTTTATGAAATGACGGAAGGAACGTTAAATTCAAATTCCCTTTGTTTGCGTAATAATGTACCCCAAGTGTTTTGATCTTTTCAATTCGGGTCAAATTAGTGTTAGAGTAATAAAACTCAAGTGTAGGGATGTGCCTATAAATCCCTATCATTTTGATGTTACCGTAGAGGATGGTAGAGTAAAAGTGTATGAAAAAAAAATCGAAAAAAATAAAAAAAAAAAATAAAATAAAAAAAAAAAAAAAAAAAAAAAAACATACGGGCTACCATCCTACATCTATCCTTTAAATTTATGTTTGTTTATTTCGTTAGCTAGAGTTTAGAGTGTCGAGTCTTGGCTTAGCAACGCCATTCTTCGTATGCTTGTAACATAGAGATTTTTGACTTGCCACCACTAAATAGCCTATCCCACCAAACCCTTTGTTTCCTACCGTAAGCCTAACATTACAACCCTTTAAAGACCTCTTTGATAGTCTTTCCTAGGTGCTTCGCCAAAGCGATGGAGGTTTGATCTATTCTCAAGCCTATGGTAATCTATGTACTAGGACCGGTTAATGAGTGTTTATCTTCCATTTCCAATTTGTTATATTTCATATACACCCGAGAGATGTGAGTATCCAAACACCCCATGTGAGGTGCTAGTATGTAATTCCGTGCTTGTTATGACTTTTTTGGGCTTATATGTGTTGTGGACCGTTTTAAACCAATGCTTCATGACCCTAACTTATAAATTAATTGGCTAAAAGCACATTTGCTTGAGGACAAGCAAATACCAAGTGTAGGGATATTTGATAAGGTTTTAAAAGGTACCTTTTGAGGGTCGTTTAAGCCCTTATTTGATCACTTTTGTATCCGTTATTGCTTAATATCGTTCCTTTTCACTTTTAGGTCTCTTGAAGGCAAAATGTTGGAATGGCACTTATTTGGACGAAAAGGCGCGAATATCTGAAGAAAATGGCCAAAGTCAAGAATCGAGACACTCAAAGTTTGAAAACACAAGGTGACGGCGTCCATCGCTAATCGCTATGACGCCGTCGGAGGATCTTTGTGACGGACGAAGCCAAAACTCCCATTTTCAAGTGACGACGTCAAGTTATAAAAGAGTAGGCCGTCGCAACTCGGGCGGCCTAGATTTGATCCGACGGCGTCGAGATTGAAGGGACGGCGTCACACCACAAGGTGACGCCGTCACAAGGTGATCAAGACTATCACAACATCTGCCAAGTAGTTGATATTGTTTTGGCCATAACTTTTGCATACGAACTCGGTTTAGGTGATTCAAAAGCCACGCGATCGGAACGAGAAAATCTACAATTTGGTGAAAAAATGGTCGTGACGCCACTCACTCTATAGGTGTGACACCGTCACTCTTTGCCGACGAAAATCGCCTATAAATATAACATTATAACTTCACTTTTGTAAGCCCTAAACCCTAAGTCCGATTCCGTGGTTTAGGTAGGTGTTTTTCCAAAAACTTAAAGGGTTTCAAACACTCCATAAACATCGTGTAATGATTTGTTTGTTAATCCAATCCTATGGTATGTCTTCAATTATCATAATTGTTGCTTGCTCTTCATTAATTATGCTTGGCTAATTCACCTTGTGTTTGCTTATGATTGTATGAAACTTGTATATAATTAATTAGATCTTATTGATTTCTTAGTGATGCTTGTGTCTATCTTCATCATTAGGGTGTGACAATTTCAATGAGTCTAATTGGTTTAGTTTATAATTCTTGCACCCTCACCTCTCTTGTTTGATTGGTTGTCTCTTATCTTAATTGTAATTAGCTTAGGAGTGCGACTAGGCTATCGTTGTGTTTAATACTTGATAAATCTTTGATAGTTTATGAATGACTTGGTGGATTTCGTTTACTAAATCAAAGATAACCTTAAAGTTAGTTTATGAATGACTTAGTGGATTTTGTTTACTACACTTAAAGGTGACTTTAAAGAGTTAGGAATGCACACCTTACGACCTTAGAAAACACAACGCGTTAAGAATAAGGACGTGACAATTCAACCATCAATAGGATGTGACAATTCAATAGGTAGAATTGGATAGCTAGCAAGGAGTAATACATCATAAGTAGATACGCTTCACGTTCTTGGTAGACCCCTAATTTAGTTAGTATCTTTTGGGATAGTTGACTAGCAACTAATTCCACCCTCCCTCCAAAACCGAGATTCATAAAATATAAAAATACAAAAATAATCATCCTCACCTTTAGACTTAAATCGACATATACTTCAGCCTAACGACACTATTCCCCAGAGAACGATATCAATACCGTGGCTTACCCTAATACTACACTACAACGATTAGGTTCACCGCCTGGGTGTTATAAAACTTGTTGAAGAAACTTCTTTCGACGAAAGGAAGTTCCTTTGACCCCGAAAGGCGCGTGTATTTTGAAATATTACAAAAGATCGTTATCAAGTGTCCATTAGGACGGATCATGGTAGGAATTCGATAATGAAGTGCAATTTGGAGCATTTTGTGATGCTAATGGTATTACTCACAACTTCTCGGCTCCACGCACTCCACAATCGAATGGGGTAGTAGAAAGAAAGAATAGAACCCTACAAGAAATGAGTCGAACCATGCTTAATGAACAATCCATACCTCAAAAGTTTTGGTGTAATACCGTTGATACTTCAACGTACATACTCAATCGAGTCTTAATTACACCAATCTTAGGTAAAAATCCATATGAAAAAGCCTACGTTAAATCACTTTAGAGTCTTTGGAAGCAAATGTTTTATTCTTAACACTAAAGATTACCTTACAAAATTTGATCCTAAATCAACCGAAGGTATCTTTCTAGGTTACTCGCCAAATAGCAAAGCTTACGTCATATTAAACAAAGAAACAATGAAGGTAGAAGAGTCATTAAATATAAAATTTGATGAAAGTCCACCCAAACCCTCTCCACCTCTTGTTGATGACGAGATCATAGAAAGTGAAGCTATAGTAATAAAGAAAAAGATAAATGAAGAAGAAGAACCTTTAAATGATGAAATCATAAACATTAAAGAGTCCAAAGATCACCCCGTAGATAAAGTCATAGGAAAGCTAAACGAACGAACATTAAGGTCTCAATTTCAAAACCAAAGTAGTTTATTTTGTTTCGTTTCAACCATAGAACCTAAGAATACACAAGAAGCCATAAAAGATGAAAGTTGGGTAATGGCTATGCAAGAAGAACTAAATCAATTTGTTTCTAATGATGTTTGGACACTTGTCCTCCACCTAGTAATCAAACCATAATAGGAACCAAATGGGTTTATAAAAACAAATTAGATGCAAGCGGAGTAGTGTCTAGGAACAAGGCTAGACTCGTTGCCCAAGGGTATAACCAACAAGAAGGAATAGACTTTGATGAGACCTATGCCCCGTGGCTAGATTAGAGTCTATAAGAATACTTCTTGCGTATGCTTGTGCTAATGATCTAAAGCTTTATCAAATGGATGTCAAAAGCGCTTTTCTAAATGGTTTCATTAATGAAGAAGTATATGTAGCTCAACCTCCGGGCTTCATCGATTTTGAAAACCCAAACATGTATATAAATTAAAGAAAGCCCTTTACGGTCTTAAACAAGCTCCAAAAGCTTGGTATGATAGAATCAAGTCCTTTTAATTAAACACAACTATACCATGGGGTTAGTTGACAACACACTTTTACTAAGAAAAGAGAGTCACATATAATCATAGTGCAAATATATGTAGATGATATTATATTCGGATCCACTTGTCAAGACATGTGTGATGATTTCTCTAAAATCATGCATGACGAGTTCGAGATGAGTATGATGGGAGAACTTAGTTTCTTTCTTGGTCTACAAATTAAACAAGTAGAAGATGGTATCTTCTTTAATCAATCTAAATACATAAAGGAGATGTTAAAGAAATTCGGTCTAGAAGAGTCGAAACCAATTAGGACACCAATGTCATCCGACACCAAACTCACAAAAGATGAAGACGGCGAATCCGTAGATAATACTAAATATCGTGGCATGATGGGTAGTCTTCTACCTCACGGCAAGTAGGCGGATATCATGTTTAGTGTTTGCTTATGTGCTAGGTTTCAAGAAGACCCTAAAACATCACACCTAGAAGCCGTAAAAGGGTATTTAGATACATTAAGGGTACAACACAATTAGGATTATGGTATCCTAAGGCACGGGAGTAGAAACAATTGTATATGCGATTCGACCATGCGGTGATTACGTTGATAGAAAAAGTACAAGTGGGGTATGTACTTTCATGGGATGTTGTTTAACGTCTTGGTTTTCTAAGAAACAAACGACACTAGCAATATCAACAACGAAGCCGAGCGTCTCTCACGGCAAAGCATGCCAACAAGCACTATGGATGAAACAAGCGTTAGTCGACTCGACATTCATCTAAGCGACATAGCCATCCTATGTGACAACAAAGGTGCCATCGACTTAAGCAAGAATCCGGTATTGCATTCTCGCACAAAGCATATAGAGATTCGTCATCACTTCTTAAGAGAAAATGTTCAAAAGGGGAACATCTCTATTGAGAAGGTAGCATCCGAAGACAACATAGCCGACGTCCTCACCAAACCGTTGAAGCGGGAATAATTCAACCTACTTCGTCTTGGTCTTGGTCTAATGGAACAAACGTCGTAACTATTTGACTCTACAAGGTATGTAAACACTAGCCTTCTTCTTTCTGAGTCTAGGATCTCTATTTCACGCACAACTCACAAACAATACGGGAATTTTCAAAACCCAAGATAAGTTTTCCACTTATAGATTTCTTACTTTTTTTAACACATACACATTTTCAAAGAAAACCTCTTTTCAAAATGTTTTCTAAAAGGATGATACCTTCCCGTATCACTTTCACAAAAGCAATTTCTCACGTCTAGGACAAATCGCTTTTTCTTTCATTATTAATACAAAGTAAAACCCGTTTTCATTGCATCTCATGTCTTTTGAATGCTAAAGGGACACATAACTAATATGTGTTTTCGGGTACATTCATTTAAGCAACAATGAATTAGGAGCATTGATAACACAAAATTACGTACTCATGTACTAAATATGTGTTTTCGGGTTATCTCAATAGGATTTTTTTCTTCTAGTTTATTTTCTATTTCTTTTTAGGGTCGAGATAACCGCAACTCCAAATAGTTTGCATATAGGCACACAATAGGCAAAAATGTTTCCAAAAGAAAATTTTGTCTTTGCTGAATCACGAGACCCACGGATCCCGGCCTTCATGTTTGGGCGGATCCCTCAACGGAAGGATCCATGGGATCCGTGGAGCGTGTATTTTACCTTCTATCTTTTCACTTTGGATGAAAAATCCACATTTGTTTCATTTTGGGAGTATGCTCTTTAATGCTTGTGTTCTCATGATCACATGCCTTGAATTCATATCTAATCATTAGATTTTAATCCACATTTTGGGTCAAGCATTCATTACAATGCTTTGTTTTTCTATATATAGAACTCCCAAAATGCTTGCATAATCCATCTCATCCTCACAAACACAATACACCATGTCATCCAAAACTCTTTAGAAGAATCACCTAGTACAAACAATCATCTTCATGATACCCAAACCTTTGTACTACCACCATCCAAAATACCACAATCAAACTCTAGGATATCCGCACGGATTAGTATCCGATCTTGTTGTTTAGCAAAACCAATCTCAAATGGTTCATCCTCAACAAATAACTCACCACAAGATGCTTCCATTATAGCACTTCCCTCATCACCAACAAGTACACCAACTTCATCACCACCTAAAGTCACTCTTTTGGAACTCCTTAAGACTCCAACAAGATCTAAACAACCTAAACAAAAAGAACTAGTCTTTTCAACACCTCCCACATCTCCAAATACCATTTTTCAAGATCTTGAAACATCACCACCATTAGCTCCCATCACATTACAAGAACATATAGGTTCTTTTCCACCACCATTTACAAACATTCCGGATGTTGATCCACATTTTCCTATTTTTCCACCACATCTTCCGCATAACTCAAATCAAAACAACCCGGAAAACTTCCGCACTCATTACCCACATCATTTACATTGTGAACATTGCCAATCCACTAGAGAAATCGCAATAGAAGTTAGGGAAGAAATGCGTTTCATACTCAACCTCCTCCTTCATCGCATCAATACCATCACTCATCAAAACCTCCATACATAACCTTATGCAAGCATGGAAGGAATCACTACTACTATTTTCTATTTTTAGTATTTTTTTTCTTTTGAAGTCATTTTCAAGAACAAGTCTTGTTCTTATTTTTACATGCTTGTAAGTGGCATAAATACCACTACGCTTTGTTGTTTTATTACAAGGCCTTGTTTACATACCTTGGCTCCCAATCTTGATTCTCGTCAATCACAAGATTATATAAGCATGTTACTAACCTTTCTTTTGTAGGATTTTTATTTTCTTCACTTGACGTCCCAAACTAGGGGAGCTACCGTCAAGGGGAGTAAGAAATCGTGGACTACTTTTCCACACTTTTATGTTTATTTCTTCCAGGGTTAACTTTTGTTTCGACAAAAGGGGAGAAGAAGTAAAACTTAAGAGCTTTCAAAACTTACATCTATTCTTAAGTTTTACTCATCATAACATTATGTTTTGTCATCAACAAAAAGGGGGAGATTGTTAATACAAATAAACCGTAAAAACGTTTATTAATATTTTGCGATCTCTTTGTGTTTTGTTGATAACAAATATAATGTTATCTTAAGTATAATTATAAGGATACATGTTACTTTTGTAAAGCATTTACATATAGCCATTTAAATACAAAAATGTAGTAATTAAGCATTTGTTGTAATAGTTTATTAGGATGGGTAAAAACCATAACCCATGGATCTTAACCCATACCCAAGTAGACTAGATACAATGTATACTTAGATACATTGAATCTAAAGAAAACCCATGGACCAACCCATAACCCATGACCCATAACCCCCATGGGCAAAGAGGAGCGTTCCACGGATCCCTAGGATTACACTAGACGGATCCCAGTGGAAGGGATCCGTGGGATCGGGGAACAAGTGAAGAATTTTGCCTATAAATAGAGAGCCATTTCTTCATTCTAACTCACCCTCTTCTTACTAAATCTCTCATACACTCTTATTCTCTTCTAACATATAGATCACTTGATCTAGAGAGTTGTTCTTCTTTCTTTCTATTTGTGATCCTCATATAGGTCCTTCTCTAAGGCGAGATCACGAGCATTCAACAAGTCATCCAAGCAAGGTGTCCTTGATTGATTTTTCACTCCATAAGATTTCAGAGCGAAGATCTTGTATTTGATATTTCACATATTTGTTGTGTAATAGTTGTGTTGGTTTGGTCCACCGTGCTACGGACTCGGTATCTAGCTTTGTACCGGAAAAAGTGTAAGCAACGTTGTGAAGGCTTCTTCGCCAAGTGAAGGAGTTTGTTGACATAGTGCTTGAACTCTCGAGTAGGTGACTCGGGAATGGAGTAGGCGAGGAAGGTGTCCTTGTGGCGAACCACTATACATCGGTTGTGTCTTTTCTTTCCCTTAGCTTTACTTTATTTACTTGCTTTATCATTAGATCTATACTTTCTATACATCGATAACGCTACACGCGTCGTTCGGGGTCAAAGGAACTTCCTTTTCTTGAGCAAGTTTTATAACACCCTAGGCGATGAACCTAATCGTTGTAGTGTAGTAATTAGGGTAAGCCACGGTATTGATATCGTTCTCTGGGGAATAGGAATGCTAGTAGGAGTTACTACGCTAAGGTTAAGGTTGAGGAAGATTATTTTTATCTTTTTATATTTTATGGAAATGGAAAGGTACAATTTCGGGTATTGGATTTGGGGGTTGGTATTTCTACCGATTACTCTACTATTATCTAATTATCTAAACTAAGGTTGTGGGAGTCTATGTCTAATTAATGTGTGCTCGTATGATAGTTTAAAGATGTGTTTACTTAGTTTGTATTACTCCTTAATTATCTCCTATTGATGGTTGAGTGTCACGTCTTATTCCTAGTTGCGTTGTGTTTCTAAGTTGTAGGGTGTCGTTTCTCCCAACTCTTTGAACTTACCAAAGGGTCTTGTCTACAAATCCACATAGAGATTATAGACTCCTACTCTAAGGCACTCTTGGATGTTTTAGACTACAATCACTCGGGTAATCATACTCTAGGGTTCACAAAGATGAATCAAGCATTAAGTACACAACGAATGACCTATCGCATTACTAGATCATTAATCAACTAAGATAAGAAACAACCAATCAATATTCAATAATTAAGTTTCATACTTCCTAAGCAAACACACAAATAAATTAGCGGACATGGAGAACATGCAAGCATACACACAAATAATCAAAGACATAATTGAATTAATGAAGCAAAGACTTATCTTGGTGTAAGATAGGGTTAAAACCCTAAAATCTTGTACAAGACACCTTAGGTTCGGTTTTAGGTTTTACTCCAAAGACTCTCCACACAAAAGGCGAAAAATTCGGATTCTATATAAGATTACAATTGCGACGGCGTCACCTTATGTTTAGTGGCGCCGTCGTGTCGCCACTCATTGGGGTTTCGTCTTGGCGCGTTATCCTTGCGGGCGTCACCTTATGTCCGTGTGGCCGTCCTCTTGACTTCGGCGTCGTCGGATCGCATCTAGGCCGTCGAGTAGCGACGGCCTACTCTTTCACACCGGACGCCGTCTCTTGAAAACATGAGTTTTGAGTTCGACCGTCGCAACTTTCTCCGACGGCGTGCAAATAGAACTGGCGCCGTCGCTTTCTACATTCAAATTGTGAGTGTCATGATTTCGACTTTGGCCATTTTCTTCATATATTCGCGCCTTCTCGTCCAAATAAGTGCCATTCCGACATTTTGCCTTCACGAGACCTAAAAGTGAAAAGGAGCGATATTAAGCAATAACGGATACAAAGTGATCAAATAAGGACTTAACGACCCTCAAAATGGTACCTTTTAAAACCTTATCAAATATCCCTACACTTGTTATTTGCTTGTCCTCAAGCAAATGTGCTTTAGAATTAATTTATAAGTTAGGGGTCATGCGGCATTAATTCAAAGCGGTCCACAACACATATAAGCCCATAAAAGTCATAACAAGCACGGAAGTACATACTAGCACCTCACATGGGGTGTTTGGATACTCGCATCTCTCGGTGTATAAATGAAATATAACAATATAGAAAATGGAAGATAAACACTCATTAACCGGTCCTAGTACATAGATTACCATAGGCTTGAGAATAGATCAAACCTCCATCGCTTTGGCGTAGCACCTAGGAAAGACTATCAAAGAGGTCTTTAAAGGGTTGTAATGTTAGGCTTACGGTAGGAAATAAGGGTTTGGTGGGATAGGCTATTTAGTGGTGGTAAGTCAAAATCTTTATGTTAAATGCATATGAAGAATGGCGTTGCTAAGCCAAGACTCGACACTCTAAACTCTAGATAAGCGAAATAAACAAACATAAATTAAAAGATAGATGTAGGATGGTAGCAGTATGTTTTTTTTTTTTTTTTTTTTTTTTTTTTTTAATCACTCTATATTTTTTCTTTTTCTTTTTATTTTTCTATTTTTTTTTTTTTTTTTTTTTTTTTTTTTTTTTTCATACACTTTTACTCTACCATCCTCTAAGATAACATCAAAATACTAGGGATTTATAAGCATATCCCTACACTTGAGTTTTATTACTCTAATACTAATTTGACCCGAATTGAAAAGATCAAAACACTTGGGGTACATTATTACGCAAACAAAGGGAATTTGAATTTAACGTTCCCTTCCGTCATTTCATAAACTTTAACTTTTCCCATGAATCCCAATCATCCCAAAGCGTATACAAAGGATATGACTCGACTTAGCAACTTATGCAAGCAACTAGATAATTGAACTAAGGGTTTGGGGTGATAACAAACAATTGCACTAAAGTGAGTGCATAAGGGTAGGCTAAGGCGATTTGGGTGTATATTTGGGGTGGGGTGTAAACAATGCTCTTCATTGATATTCGGAAAAACGAAATATCACGAGAACCGCGAAAAGGATAGGCTCGAGGGGTTAACTAGGGTATCGTGTACTAAAGATGAGTACAACGCAAAGGGTGTGGGGAATTACTCGACCAATGTGGAAGAAGTAATTATATTACGGTATCAAACAAGGGTTTATCCTAATGCCTCTTATCATTTAGTTATTCCTAACTACACAAGTGTAGCCTCACTTGCGATCTCGGAATGCATCACAAAACAAGTTCTAGAATCTAATATACTACCGGTTCTCACTCTAAGCATTAAAGATGAATGCTTTAATTCCTACTAATCTAAGGCGATCCTCACATTTGGGTGGAATTTGGGTGGTAAAGGGTTTTGTGCTAGTCATATAACTTCCTATCCGTGAGGCGCTTTTGTTAAGACTAATGGCCCACTCTTATATGTCATGAAAAATTTTAAATTTGGTGCCAAAATTACCCTAACCGACATTTCTCATGGTTTATTACACAATCACAATTGGACAAATCAAATAGTCAAGGATAAGCATAGTTTCAAAGTTCCGTTTATTTTCCTCCCTACACTTAAAGCGAACATTGTCCCCAATGTTCCCGAAAATATCAAAGTTATGATAAAGAAGGTAATTAAAAGCGAAGAAACTAATACTCCCGATTAGCTCGGTAGGATCCGTGTAAAGTGATGGTTAAATTCTTTTCAAGAAGAATTTATGCGTGAAAAGCTCCTCAATCTTATGTAACTTCTTCTTGACAAACTAAACACGCACACTTGAAGAAAACAAACGAAACCTTCGTAAAATCGGCGGTAATAATATATATAAGACTCGATTTAAACTAGGATATAATGCTTGTGGAATGAATGTTTACTGAATTTTTAAGAAAATTAAGACACGGAAAATTCCAAAATTTATAAGTAGCTCGAAAACGAGAAAAATAATCGATGTTTTACTCCTTCTTGGCCGTCGGTTGCAATCTGACGCCGTCGGTTATCTGACAAAAAGCGGTCTGCGATTTTACGGAAAAATTACGGAAAATTTACATCTTTAGAATCTGGAAAAATTTACGCAAAACATTCATTATGACTCGATACAAGCATTTGACTCGAACAAACAAACATATATATCTTTTAGTTAATTGTTATTCTCATGTTTACGTTTCTTTTGAAAGCGTGTGTAATCCTCCTACACTTATCCCTTATGTAAAATACCTTTATATGTAATTAAGGCGAGGTTAAAAACAAAATAAAGCATTTTTTACAAATTTAAACATGAGGATAAACAATTAATAAAAGATATATGACTCTAACAAGCAAACAATTAAGCATGGGTTGCCTCCCACGAAGCGCTTTTCTTTATTTAAGAGTCTTGTAGCTAGACTCATAGTCCTGCTCCTACGGTTCCTCACGCATTCTCAATGAAAATTCTATCATATTGACAAAATCTTCATTGACTCTATACCTAGGCCCTAAAGTCAAGCAATCCTTATAATAATGCCTCCTTCTTTCCCACATGAATTTATGACCTTTTTCAACATCTTCCTTGCTTTTGTCCTCAAAAGCTTTGATGTTGTCTCGATCATAAATGGACAAGTGGCCATACTCAGTTGTTTTCCAAGGCATCCTATAGGTGATCTCATCGGTTCCTTCCTTGAACCTAACCGTTCCCTCATGCTTGTTATGGCTCATTCTAGATGTTTCAACAAACGGTTTCCTAGCACTACTTGGGATAAACTATAGTCAATGGCGCATCCTACATCTTCTAGAACCATAAAATCAACTAGGTAAGTGAAATTTCCTATAAAGACATGCACGTCCTTGACTCTTCCCACAAAGTTGCAAACTCCTCACAGGTACTTAGGGTCTCTCCTAATATTGAGTCGCTCATTCATAATGTCATTGTAGGCGGCGAGATGACATTACGTTGATGGGGATTCCGTATCTATGTAAGCGTGGTCGACACTCCTATATCCGATCATACAAGGGATTTTTAGGTTCGAGTTTCCTCTCTAATCTTTGGGCATATCCTAATGATGGGTGATCGTGGATTATCGATTATGTATTGATGGTATGCAACCTCTTCCTTAGTGGGGTAAAGATTGAAGTAAGCACTATTTTCCACATCCACGTTGTTGTTTATCATGCCATTTTCCGATTCATGTTAATCATTGAGCCAACTATAGCCACCGACTACTTTCTCAACGACTTCCTAATTGTACTATCGAATATTTTACGCAAATCACGAAGGTCGGTGTTCCTACTCACATATCGGCCCGGCGGTTGTGTTGGTTATTAGGTTGGGTTTGGTGACATTGAAATTTTTGTGTTGGGTTATTAAGTGGTGGTTGGTTATCATTCTCCATGATGAAGAGTGATGGGGTTCGAACAAAGGTTACGAAGAAGGGGATAGACTAAGAGAAATCTAAAAAAAAAAAAAAAAAAATGAGAAAAATTTACTTGATAGGAATCAAGCAAAGAAACCTAAGCGAGGTGGACTACTAACTAGCTATTCTATTCCCGGCGTGCCAAAAACTTGATAACGCTACTGCGTCGTTCGGGGTCAAAGGAACTTCCTTTTCTTGAGCAAGTTTTATAACACCTGGCGGTGAACCTAATCGTTGTAGTGTAGTAATTAGGGTAAGCCACGGTATTGATATCGTTCTCTGGGGAATAGGAATGCTAGTAGGGAGTTACTACGCTAAGGTTAAGGTTGAGGAAGATTATTTTTATCTTTTTATATTTTATGGAAATGGAAAGGTGCAATTTCGGGTATTGGATTTGGGGGTTGGTATTTCTACCGATTACTCTACTATTATCTAATTATCTAAACTAAGGTTGTGGGAGTCTATGTCTAATTAATGTGTGCTCGTATGATAGTTTAAAGATGTGTTTACTTAGTTTGTATTACTCATTAATTATCTCCTATTGATGGTTGAGTGTCACGTCTTATTCTAGTTGCGTTGTGTTTCTAAGTTGTAGGGTATCGTTTCTCCCTAACTCTTTGAACTTACCAAAGGGTCTTGTCTACAAATCCATAGAGATTATAGACTCTACTCTAAGGCACTCTTCGGATGTTTTAGACTACAATCACTCGGTAATCATACTCTAGGGTTCACAAAGATGAATCAAGCATTAAGTACACAACGAATGACCTATCGCATTACTAGATCATTAATCAACTAAGATAAGAAACAACCAATCAATATTCAATAATTAAGTTTCACACTTCCTAAGCAAACACACAAATAAATTAGCGGGACATGGAGAACATGCAAGCATACACACAAATAATCAAAGACATAATTGAATTAATGAAGCAAAGACTTATCTTGGTGTAAGATAGGGTTAAAACCCTAAAATCTTGTACAAGACACCTTAGGTTCGGTTTAGGTTTTACTCCAAAGACTCTCACACAAAAGGCGAAAAATTCGGATTCTATATATAAGATTACAATTGCGGCGGCGTCACCTTATGTTTAGTGGCGCCGTCGTGTCGCCGCTCGTGGGGTTTCGTCTTGGCACGTTATCCTTGCGACGGCGTCACCTTATGTCCGTGACGCCGTCCTCTTGACCGGCGTCGTCGGATCGCATCTAGGCCGTCCCGAGTAGCGACGGCCTACTCTTTCACTGCTGGGCGCCGTCTCTTGAAAACATGAGTTTTGAGTTCGACCGTCGCAACTTTCTCCGGCGGCGTCGCAAATAGAACTTGTGCGCCGTCGCCTTCTACATTCGGCTGTCGTGAGTGTCATGATTTGACTTTGGCCATTTTCTTCATATATTCGCGCTTTACTGTCCAAATAAGTGCCATTCCGACATTTTGCCTTCACGAGACCTAAAAGTGAAAAGGAGCGATATTAAGCAATAACGGATACAAAGTGATCAAATAAGGACTTAAACGACCCCTCAAAATGGTACCTTTTAAAACCTTATCAACATCCATAAGGTCTCACATATTAACGAATCTAAAAGTTTTTTTTGAAACTAACGTAAAATCGGCAAAACTATTCAACCCCTCCCCCTTCTAGTTTTCCATAAACTAGATTATTAATAATATTGCATTTCAATACTAAGGATGATACAAAGGATTGGGTATATGACCCCAATATAGATTAACAACACAAAGTAAATGTCTCCGTATGTGAACTTCATCATAGGGAACACAAGTGCGATGAGTGTTAGGGCGATGAGCACGAGTGCGATGTAAACCATGTTGATGACGGATCTTCTTGGTTTCGGTTGAGATGAAATGAGGAGGAAGATGAAGTTTTTGAATAAGAGGAAATTTTTGAAATTTGTGTTTTGTTTTATTATTGGATTAAAAAATATAAGTTTTATATACCACGACTTTAGACGAGAAATAAAACACGTATGTGAGAAAAAGGCTTCCTAATGAAGCTTTATGTAAAACATGTATAAGCACAAAAGATAATCATATAAATACCTAAATAGGCATACTTAATTATCAAGCAAAATAAAAAGAAGATCATACCTCTAGCGCACTTAGGAATGTCTTTACAAATGACACAACAAATGTCACTTAGACGATTCCCGCTCCTTTGCGATTAAGATACCTTCTTAAGGAAGGTATTCTTGTTACCAAGCGACTCCTAAAGCTTGGTGGGTATGAGCTTTGACTAATCAACATGACAAAGAAGATTAGTACAATTAAATGAAAAAGTAAATAAGAAAAATGTTGTTATCAAATTGTAGCATCTCGTAATTTTTCAAAAGCCTATTTTAATATTAAATTATATTTATTATTAATTGTTTTTCATTTTGGATTTTTCCGAACCAATTTGAACTTGAAAACTAGACCTTTATCGTGAACGCGGGAAAACTATACAAAACGCGTACCAGCACAACCGTAACTCAATAAATATTCTAATATGAAAGTTATATTTATTATGAAATTCTAGTAGTGTAAATACTTGTTTTTACTTGGGAAAATTAATTTAATAACGATGACATTATTTTTGCGTCCTAACTCGAGCGTTATCAAGCCTAAGCGAGTCCCGACTCACAAAACATAAAAAAGTACATGATCGGTCCTTATGGGAATTTTACACTCGCACCCCCTCTACTTCCCATCACTTGCCTATTTGCTAAAAGAGTTTTCATAGGTAATTATAAAACTAGGGTTTTCTTCTTTTTATTTCTTTCATATGTCAAACCCTAATAGCACTTCTCCCTCCTCCTCCCAACCTTTCTCCAGCCGCCACCCTTAATTGGCTGGCCATCACCATCGGACCACTCCCCACCACGTCTTGCCGCCTCATCTCCACCATAAACAACCACTACCACCACCTATCCTGCTATTATGGAACAAGAAAAATGAGTAAGACGAAGGACCAGGCTATCTTTTGGGGTTGAGGTCGCGGTCTCGACAAAGAGTTAGAGTGGGTTCATGTTTCCTCGTGGTCACCTTCTCCGTGTCATTATCTTCTTTTCTCCCTCGTTAATGGTATGCCGAGCAACTTAGACACGTTTTGTTAACTTCTTTCTGTTAAACCGATCTATAAATCGATGGTATAAGTTTCGTGGAATACAACAAAGTTTCAAACGTTTTTTTTATATATACAGTTTCTTTTAAACTCGTTCGTTTGGCAGTACCATTCAAATGGATTAAAAAAGTGTTTGGATATAGTTGTTGTGGTAAGAAAGCAATATAAATGAGTGTTTGATCCGAGTCAGTTTGTGTGCGTTATAGACGAGTTGGAAACGATTAGGGGTGTTTGACATATTATTTTTGGAATGGTAACAACTGGTTGGCTAATATATTTGTATGTGTGTGTATGGTACCAGTGAGGAGATTTGTCATGATGTGGTGATGTGTGTGTCTACTTTGGCTTGTTCTTTTACTAATAATTTCAGTATATGTATGTCATTGTAAGTCATGTGCCTAAGTTTGTATGTGTCTTTGTAAATCATTGTGATATAAGTCAAATGTGCTTGCGTGCGTGTATAACGTTTGCTGCATGGCTGTTCTTGATGGTGATAGTCATACGAGGCATCACACAAAATGACAACAGGTTTACCATTAAAAATAAAACTTAAGTCGAGTGATAAAAATATAAATGGGTGATTTAATGCGTATAGCAAAAGAAACAATAATCATACTATGCTTTGATTTACTTCAGTTGTTACAAGTGCATCCTAGGTCTTATTGGGTTTTTATATCAAGTTAGTCATGACCCACGTAGGTTGTCAAGTTGTGCTGCGTTGGTTTTCATAGTACTTAATGAATTTTGATATTGGGATCGAGACTTGGAAATTTAATTACACTTTGATTCCGATTATTACTTGACATTTTTTGACATTTATCGGATTAAATTGTTTGGCTTGGGACTTGGAATTGTTGGGCTTGCATTAATATACATTTGACTTATATGATTTAAATTAGACTAAGCATTTCACTAAATAGATTATGGATTTGTTGACGGGCCATAAAGCCCGATAATTAGTAAACACATTCAACTCATCAAATTTTCTAACGGATTAATTATTATCGAAATGTATATTAATCAACGAATAATATCGAACTTTTATCTATATACTATTAACGCCAAAGAAACTAATTTTATGCAAACCCGATAATAAAATGAAAAGTATAGTTTTATTATATATAAAACTCTTTCTATTTAATTTATATGCTAAATCTTATGTGTCGTATAAAACATACATTCTTAAGCATTCTAATTGGGGGCGGGTAACGACTAAAACTCTACCGGGTTACTTAATTATTACTTACTTGTTAATTGACCCTACTGTTTAAATTCTTTTATATATTTTATTGCTTTAGCGTGTGTTCTTGAGTCTTTGTCAATATTTCTTGACTATTCCTTATAATGTATTGGGATATACATTATGCTTTAGTGTGAGTTATGTTTGGCGTGAGTTACATGTCGAGTCTTTGTTTTCTTACTGCCACACGAAACGTTGATACTAAGCTTTTCTTACAAGAAACAACACTAAATATTTTATAAGATATTGATACAAAGATTCCACAAAAACTAAAACACGTTATCTTTCGGAAATTCTTTTTGCTCTGCTAGATTTATTCTGAGATAGCATATTCCTTTTAGGTTGTGCCGATATTGCACCATTGTACCTGTACTTTCGATACTATTGTGTTCCCTTATGCTAGTTGTGACAGTTATGTTTCTTGCGTTTCTTCATATTGAGGTGAGTTCATGGCCCCTACTTTACTTGTTTTAAAAACACTTTTGGGGGAGAATACATGCTTGTTTACCAAATTCCAATATTTTCAAATGACTTGGTTCTTGGAAACTTTATGTGCTGCACTGAATAACTTATTCAGCTATTCAATTATCATTATAATAACATTATTTCTTTCGCTGTGCTAAATTCATAATATTTCAATTTTGGGACATATATGTGTATATAATTGTGTGCATGAGTGTTTGTAGTGGTTGACATATTTCATTTATCCAACAGTCTTCGGGACTAGTTGGATATCCATGATTACATTTAGCCAACAATCTTTGGGACTGGTTGACAGATTTCATTTATACAATAGTTTAGCTCTAGCTGGTTTGCGATAATAACTGATTGGATTCCTATTGTGCACGGGACCACGTGGTGGTCGGTTTCATGATGTGGATTACATGACACGGGCGCATTTCATTTTACTACTTGCTCGTGATGTATTTATACATATGTCCTACTCGTATTTCAATGCACAACAAAGCGATTTACTACTTTATTGCAAACCTATGAACTCACCAACCTCGTGTTGACATTTTTAGCATGTATTTTCAGGTTCATCGTGACAACTTACTTTGGAGGCTCTTGGCATGGCATGGCCATATGATACTTTGACATTTTTGGGACCGCTTTATTATTATTATGGGCCTGTATTTCCGCACTAATTTTGAATAATGTAAACATTATACATTTGTTTATAAATTTTCTTAATGTAAAACCGTTGCTCTATAATTTGTGTTGTGATACCAATTAGTAGCACCCGACCAGATGCGAATCTTCATTGTGCCAAATTTGGGGTGTTACGGTTGGTATCGAGCCAAGGTTATAGGAAGCGGGTAATTTCAAAACCTAGACTATAACCACTTTTTCAAAACTTAATCCTATGAGTGACACGTGCACGTGCATCGCCAGTCGATGCCTCACTTGTAACTTTGATTACTAATATATTTGATGTGATGTGTGCCTTACTATTGAATGTATATATCCATTTACTTTTCACTATATGCTATAGTTATCGTTGACATACTTATGCTTACGTAGCGCACTTATTGTAGCGTTTCACCCCTTTCTATGCGCAATCTCATCTTTTGACTTTGAGTTTGGACATTTGTTTTAGTCTTTTGAAAATGGATTTTGGGAAGTGAAGGACATGATGCTAACGTAACTAAGTCAAGTATATCAAAATTCATTGAACCTCGGGTGAATATAGACTGATCACCTATATTTAGCCAGGGACAGTGGGACATAGACTGATCACCTATGTCCGACTTAGAGGTGAATTTTGCGATACTTGGAGTAGTTGTAATAGTATTTATGTCTGGTTGGCTTTTGGTTTGATTTTAGAAAAGGGTAAAACTTTTGTGTGTTTAATCGATCGAGCATTGAATTTTATAAAAATTAACCCTTTACACATGAAACACTAGCATCACGATTCCTTTTTATCACGATGTTCTTCCTCTTGTATGGAACGCTTTTCATCTCCGTCTAATCAGGATATGACTTCGGATTATTTTGAAATTTTTGGAAATGTCAGACCTCGTTTCGCATCTGGTCGGGCTAGACCCGATTGGTCACAAGTTTGCATTCAGGTTGCGTGAAGTCGTAATATATTTTGTGACTTTGGGTTTCGTTGATAATTTGAAATCACTTATCCCCATAGCCCTATGTTGTTTCTAGTCTTGTTGCAGACACCTCTACCTCGAGTCATGTCTTCGACCAATGTTGTCCCATCGATGTTGTTCTCATATGATATACCTTGCTCTCTATCGACGTGTATGCTTTTAGCGTAACCGTTTGGAACCGCCGTCGTTCACTTTGGACCTTGAATCGATATTGTTTGGTAATCGGATTCCTCTCAGAATTTTGACTTTATACTCGAACATTGTACTTTTCGCGTTGAGTACTAAGTACACTTTGAGGCAACTAACTGATTTGCTAGTAACAATCAACCTCTCCTTCAGAGTCGTACTTCGCATTTGTGAAACTCTCCATTCGGTAGAAATTCTATGCTTGACAGAACCTTGAGATTTTAAGGGGTAACCTAAACCACGACCTTGGGAACGGATGCCTAATCCATCGCTCATCCCTCGGGAACACCAGTTATTTTACTACCCTCTCATTTCATAATAAATTGTGTCGCCATTATCATACAAACTGTTCTCAATCATCATGCAGAATATTTTGTGACCGCCTTACAAAATGTTTTACTAATCAGTCATGAAATCAAAATTTTTGGACCGTATTGCTATTTTAAAAACAATAAATTTATTTTCGTACTACTCTAATTATTTTACAAACCCTTTTATAAACTATTTACTCATTTGGAAAATATTTTATGCCATCACCTCATAAACTGAACAAATAATATTTTCTTTATATCTAAACCAAATCCTTGGAGTGAATCCCTCACCTCTGCATGAATCTATAGATAACCGTGTACCAAGCCTCGACACTGTCTCATCATTGTAAAAATTACCCTATTCGTTTAATATGATAAGATTCCCTTATTGGCTGCCCATATCATCACCTCTTCTGAGACTTTACGCTATCGAATGACTCGAATTGAATCTCGAGGACGCGATTCCTTTTAAGGATGGTAGACTGTAGCATCTCGTAATTTTTCAAAGCCTATTTTAATTATAAATTATATTTATTATTAATTGTTTTTCATTTCGGATTTTTCCGAACCAATTTGAACTTGAAAACTAGACCTTTATCGTGAACGCGGGAAAACTATACAAAAGCGCATCAAAGACAACAGTAACTCAATAAATATTCTAATGTGAAAGTTATATATATTAGTGTAAATACTTGTTTTTACTTGGGAAAATTAATTTAATAACGATGACATTATTTTTGCGTCCTAACTCGAGCGTTATCAAGCCTAAGCGAGTCCCGACTCACAAAACAGAAAAAAGTACATGATCGGTCCTTATGGGAATTTTACACTCGCACCCCCTCTACTTCCCATCACTTGCCTATTTGCTAAAAAAGTTTTCATAGGTAATTATAAAACTAGGGTTTTCTTCTTTTTATTTCTTTCATATGTCAAACCCTAATAGCACTTCTCCCTCCTCCTCCCAACCTTTCTCCAGCCGCCACCCTTATTTGGCCGGCCATCACCATCGGACCACTCCCCACCACGTCTTGCCGCCTCATCTCCACCAGAAACAACCACTACCACCACCTATCCTGCTATTATGGAACAAGAAAAACGAGTAAGACGAAGGACCAGGCTATCTTTTGGGGTTGAGGTCGCAGTCTCGACAAAGAGTTAGAGTGGGTTCATGTTTCCTCGTGGTCACCTTCTCCGTGTCATTATCTTCTTTTCTCCCTCGTTAATGGTATGCCGAGCAACTTAGACACGTTTTGTTAACTTCTTTCTGTTAAACCGATCTATAAATCGATGGTATAAGTTTCGTGGAATACAACAAAGTTTCAAACGTTTTTTTTTATATATACAGTTTCTTTTAAACTCGTTCGTGTGGCAGTACCATTCAAATGGATTAAAAACGTGTTTGGATATAGTTGTTGTGGTAAGAAAGCTGTATAAATGAGTGTTTGATCCGAGTCAGTTTGTGTGCGTTATAGACGAGTTGGAAACGATTAGAGGTGTTTGACATATTATTTTTGGAATGGTAACAGCTGGTTGGCTAATATATATGTATGTGTGTGCATGGTACCAGTGAGGAGATTTGTCGTGATGTGGTGATGTGTGTGTCTACTTTGGATTGTTCTTTTACTAATAATTTCAGTATATGTATGTCACTGTAAGTCATGTGCCTAAGTTTGTATGTGTCTTTGTAAATCATTGTGATATAAGTCAAATGTGCTTGCGTGCGTGTATAACGTTTGCTGCATGGCTGTTCTTGATGGTGATAGTCATACGAGGCATCACACAAAATGACAACAGGTTTACCATTAAAAATAAAACTTAAGTCGAGTGATAAAAATATAAATGGGTGATTTAATGCGTATAGCAAAAGAAACAATAATCATACTATGCTTTGATTTACTTCAGTTGTTACAAGTGCATCCTAGGTCTTATTGGGTTTTTATATCGAGTTAGTCATGACCCACGTAGGTTGTCAAGTTGTGCTTGCGTTGGTTTTCATAGTACTTAATGAATTTTGATATTGGGATCGAGACTTGGAAATTTAATTACACTTTGATTCTGATTATTACTTGACATTTTTTTGACATTTATCGGATTAAATTGTTTGGCTTGGGACTTGGAATTGTTGGGCTTGCATTAATATACATTTGACTTGTAACAGATTTAAATTAGACTAAGCATTTCACTAAATAGATTATGGACTGTTGACGGGCCATAAAGCCCGATAATTAGTAAACACATTCAACTCATCAAATTTTCTAACCGGATTAATTATTATCGAAATGTATATTAATCAACGAATAATATCGAACTTTTATCTATATACTATTAACGCCAAAGAAACTAATTTTTATGCAAACCCGATAATAAAAATGAAAAGTATAGTTTTATTATATATAAAACTCTTTCTATTTAATTAATATGCTAAATCTTATGTGTCGTATAAAACATACATTCGTAAGCATTCTAATTGGGGAACTGGGTAAACGACTAAAACTCTACCAGTTACTTAATTATTACTTACTTGTTAATTGACCCCTACCTGTTTAAATTCTTTTATATATTTTATTGCTTTAGCGTGTGTTCTTAAGTCTTTGTCAATATTTCTTGACTATTCCTTATAATGTATTGGGATATACATTATGCTTTAGTGTGAGTTGTGTTTGGCGTGAGTTACATGTCGAGTCTTTGTTTTCTTACTGCCACACGAAACGTTGATACTAAGCTTTTCTTACAAGAAACAACACTAAATATTTTATAAGATATTGATACGAAGATTCCACGAAAACTAAAACACGTTATCTTTCGGAAATTCTTTTTGCTCTGCTAGATTTATTCTGAGATAGCATATTCCTATTAGGTTGTGCCGATATTGCACCATTGTACATGTACTTTCGATACTATTGTGTTCCCTGATGCTAGTTGTGACAATTATGTTTCTTGCGTTTCTTCATATTGAGGTGAGTTCATGGCCCCTACTTTACTTGTTTTAAAAACACTTTTGGGGGAGAATACATGCTTGTTTACCAAATTCCAATATTTTCAAATGACTTGGTTCTTGGAAACTTTATGTCTTGCTTGAATAACTTATTCAGCTATTCAATTATCATTACAATAACATTATTTCTTTCGTTGTGCTAAATTCATAATATTTCAATTTTGGGACATATATGTGTATGTAATTGTGTGCATGAGTGTTTGTAGTCGTTGACATATTTCATTTATCCAACAGTCTTCGGGACTGGTTGGATATCCATGATTACATTTAGCCAGCAGTCTTTGGGACTGGTTGACAGATTTCATTTATCCAATAGTTTAGCTCCAGCTGGTTTGCGATAATAAGCGATTGGTTTCTATTGTGCAGACGGACCACGTGGTGGTGGTTCATGATGTGGATTACATGACACGGGCGCATTTCAATTTACTACTTGCTCGGCGATGTTACTTATACATTTGTCCTACTCGTATTTCAATGCACAACAAAACTGATTTACTACTTTATTGCAAACCTATGAACTCACCAACCTCGTGTTGACATTTTTAGCATGTATTTTCAGGTTCATCGTGACAACTTACTTTGGAGGCTCTTGGCATGGCATGGCATGACATGGCCATAGGATACTTTGACATTTTTGGGACCGCTTTATTATTATTATGGGCCTGTATTTCCGCACTAATTTTGAATAATGTAAACATTATACATTTGTTTATAAATTTTCTTAATGTAAAACCGTTGCTCTATACTTTGTGTTGTGATACCAATTAGTAGCACCCCACGATCCGAATGCTTCCGTTGTGCCAAATTTGGGGGTGTTACACAAATCAACATCCAAACATATAGTTTTGAAAGACATGGTGTTTGTTTTTATGAAGAACCTTCTTTGTAGTTTTCAATTAACTATTGATCGTATCAAGTTTTTAAAGTACAATATACTTCAAGAAACTTGGTAACGAAGCTCTGATACCAATTGTGGAAAACTAGAAGGGGGGGGGGTTGAATAGTTTTACCAATTAAAACTTTATTTTAATCTATTTAGATCGACTTATGTCAATCTATTTGGATGAGTGTGTTGGATGTTGATGAACAAGCATATAAAGGTTAGTAATGAAAAGATAAGAGTAAGAAGCACAAAACCACAACACGAGTATTTATAGTGGTTCGGCTACAAGGACACCTTCCTTGCCCTACTCCACTCCCCGAGTCACCTACTCGAGAGTTCGTAATCACTACACCAATCTCGTTATGGCGGAGAAGCCTTCACAACGTCGCCTACCTTTTTTCCGGTGCTAGGCTAACCACCGGGTTCTTTCACTCCAAGGTGAACCATACCTACACAACGTCGCCTACCCTTTATAAGGTACTAGGCTAAGTACCTAGTTCTTTCACTCCAAGGTGAACTACACCTTCACAACGTCGCCTACCCTTTATTAGGTACTAGGCTAAGCACCTAGTTCCATTGCAATGAAGGAACTACTACCACACTAGACCAACAACTAATCCCAAAGGAGATCTCGCTTTACAACATCATCAAGGATATCAATATCCTTGGATCTAATACTAGTCTATCTTGTACATGAAACACACCATATCGAATGTACATCTAAGGCACCTTTCACTAATGCCTTTGACTAGATCTACAAGACACCTTTCACTAATGTCTTGTGTCTTCACTTCTAAGCACCTTTCACTATGCTTCTAGTCTTGACTTCTAAGCACCTTTCACTAATGCTTCTTGTCTTGACTTCTAAGCACCTACCACAAGTGCTTATGCTATAGACGATAGATACCCTTCATTAATATCTTCGTCTTGACACTTGAGACATCTTTCACTAATGTCTTCAACACTACACTTCTTTGAAGAAAGAAAGGAATCATCAACAAGAGGACTTCAGTAGCCTTGATGATGAGGAAGCATGGCAACTCATGGACTTGAGCTTGCTTGACTTCAAAGGTGGTGATCTTGCCTTTAAGAGGAACCTAAAGATCACACAAAACAAAACTACAAACATAGATCTCTTGGATATGAGGTTAGTGAGTTTTAACTCGTGGAGAAAGTGTGTTAGAAAGGGTGAGAAATAATGAAGAAATGACTCACTATTTATAGAGGAAAAATCCTATTGTTCCCGATCCCACGGATCCCTACCACAAGGATCCGCTAGCACAAAGCTAGGGATCCGTGGAACGCTCCTCTTGCCCATGGGTATTTTGGTTATGGGTCATGGGTCATGGGTTGAACCATGGATCTTTGGCTAGATACAATGTATCTTTAAGTGCAATGCACTTAGTCACTGGTATGGGTTGATCCATGGGTTATGGATATTATCCATGTGTGATATAAGCATGATGTCATGCAATGGGTTATGGGTCAAGATCCATGGGTTATGGGCTTTGGGTTGTACCCAACTACATTCAATGTATTTGCCCAATGGGTTGTGATATTTAAGTTTCTACTCATTTATATTACCCAATATACTACATACTAGTTATGTATATTTTATCCAAATATGTAAACACTAGTTGTTGTACATATGTATTACTAAATCATAAAATCACTTATACTTGTTTTAGTGTTTTATGTGAAAATGTGAATATGTTAGAAACTATTAGTTCAAACCATTTACGTATTTTATTTGTTTCGTTAATATGATTTTACGTTTGTTATCGACAAAACATTAGAAGATCGTAAAATATAAATAAACGTTTTTACGGCTTATTTGTATTAACAATCTCATCTAGGATAATGTCGTCTAGATCACTCGTTTGTTCTATGGATGCTACTATCTGAATGAATCTATCGGGTGTGGAGTCTAATAGTTTTCTAACTATAAGTGATTCATCTAATGTTTTCCCTAATTCTTTTGCCTTCGTGACATATGCAAATGCATCCACCGTCTCATCTTCCTTCATCTAAAGTGAGTTAAACCCAATCATCAATGATTGCAACCGTGCTTGCTGCACTTTATCTTCTCCAACGTGTCTTTTCTTTAGCGAATCCCACAAATCATTTGCCGTCTTACAACCCGCTACTTGTAAGATTGCATCTTTCGTCAACGCTTGATATAGGAAGGCAGTTGTTGCCTTATCCTTCTTATCATCAACTTGTGTATCTAACTTTGGTTCTATTTTTCCCATAAGCCATGTGCCTCTAATATAACCTTAATTTGTATAGCCCAAACTGTGTAGTTTGTGGTTTTCAACTTAGGGCATTGATATTGTGCAATAGGTGTTACGGGTTTTGTTGTAGTTGATGTAGTTGCTATATCGTCGGTTGTCATTTTGAAAGTGTTTAGTATCTTCACTTTCTAGTTTAGTGGGAATTATTTTTCTTAGTATGGTATCTCTTTCTAATGTGAAAATATAGTTTCCGGGAAATCCTAGTACTACGGGATCAATAATAGTTCTCGGGATTTCCTAATAGTACAAACTAATATATCTATACTATTCTAATATAATTTGAAATCCAGAAAAATTGTTACTTGTGATCTCGTTATCAATATGAATACAAGTTTGTATTTCTTTGCCTCGTTAGTAAAGAATGTTTACCAACGTTTGTTTGTTATTCCCTCTTCGTTCTTTATTTCTTATATCTCGTTGCCTTTTTTTTTCTTTAATTCGACTCCAACCCACAGAACTTTTGGAATATATATTGCCTCGCTTCTGTTTTGATTTGAACCAAACCAAAAACAAGATTCCTTGTCTTTCTTCTTGTCGAATTGTTGTTGTTGCTCTTGTGCCCAACGAGTCTAAACAAATAATTTCCACGCCTTCTTGCCTTCTTGTCTCGAATTTCTTCTTGATTCACAAACAAGTTTCGCCTTTTCGGTTCTTGGTTTTGTTGTCGAAATTTGATGCGTGCAAACAGTCAAGCTAAATCACTCAAGCCCCGCCACTTGTGAATGGCGGGATCGTAATCGACTTAAAGCTGCTCAAGCACGAATGCAATGAAGATTTGGGAGTATAGTGTTTCCCGGTCGTTATGTCCCAAATGAGCTATGCAATGGATTATCAAACGTAAAGTGATCGAGAATTTGAGCGAAAAAGGAGATTGTGAATTATTATAACTACAGGAAAAGCCAACAAATTACAACGGCTTAAATGCAAATTAAAGAAAATTAAAAATATAAAATCTATTAAATAAACGCTATCACTATATTTAAAATTGATGAACGTTTAAAACTTAAAACTTAAAACTTACGTTTAAAATAAAATTACGTAAACGTACAAAATAAAAAGTGAAATCTAAGAAATAAAAGTCCTAAAAATATGAAAATGACATTTTTACAAACCTAAAGATAAAATAAAATTTATAGAAAAAGAAAATTATTTTTATAACTATTTAATTAATTATTATAAATTAAAAACTAATTTTAACTATTAAATAATAACCTAAAACACAAGAAAATATGAAATAAGGCTTGAAAAATAAAATTAAGACTTAGAAAAATCTAAAATATCAAAATAGAATTTTCAAAACTATTTTTGTATTTTTCTGATTATTTTTCTATTTTCTAGGAATTAAAAACTATTTAAAACTACTTAAATTATTTAAAAATACAAATTTAACTAAGAAAAATCTAGAAAAATATTTTTTTGGCTTTTTATATTTATCTTAACTTAAGAAAAATGAAAACTTATTTTTTTGAACCTTTTCTTAATTATTTGTATTTAAGGCTAATTAAAAAGTGCTAAAAAGTAATTAAAATGCAGAAAAATAGCAAACCAACTAGGAAAAATCTGAAAATTTCAGGAAAACTCTAAAATAATATTAGGAATCTAAGAAAAATGGAAAAAGAGGTGCTTGTTTGGAGGAAATAGAAACTGATGTGCCAAGTGCTTATGAAATAAGCACTTGGATAAGCTAAAGAAGCACAACAAGCACCAAACTGAAAACAGGAACTGAGATATACTAAAAGTGACCAAATGCAACACAAATCAACAAGTCCTAACCACTGGATATCAAGCTCAAAAGATTTGATGAATGAGCTTATGTATGTAAAAACAGGTTTAGGAGGCTACTTTGGACTAGGAAATAAGCACTTGAATAAGCTAGAGACTAAAAACTAAAAGCTGGAAACTAAGCTAGACCTGGGTGAGACCTTATAAACCAAATATCAGACCTAGGTGAGCTCAAATGAGCTCTGCACAAGCTCTGCAAAACCTGGACAAGTCCTGTGCAAACTTGATGCCCTGCACAGGGCATTTGACACCATTTTGATAAGCTCTTTTGAAGCTTCTAAAATTTGATAAAAATCAAAAATTGCTAATAAGAAACAAGACCAAATGAAGATTTTAAAACCATAAGTTTCATTGATTTTGACCGAAAAATGAATCCAAGAAAATTCACCCTATTTGAGCCAAAACCGAGTTTTATGCAATTTGACTTTTTAGCAAAACTGAATTGTTGACTATTTTGAACTTTAATCTAGATTTGTGGATAGAATATGATGTAATATGATAAAATGAAACTAAAGCAAGCAAGATCTATGAATTTGGAACACAAAACAAGCTTTTGAATTGTTGAAAATCCAACAGTTAGCTAATTAAGACAGTGGGTAGAGAAATTTGACTTTTGGCATGTGCAGGCACAAGATAATCACTAGTATGAGTTCTAATAAGCTAACCAAACTTGAAACAACAACCTCTAACTACTGAGCTAACCTATGGCAGAGTGTACAAAGCTGATCCAAACACCATTTTAAGGACTGATATGCAAACTTAACAAAGCTAACTTCTCAACTAGCCTATGCAGATCATCAAACTGAGTTTACATGAACTAAATACCACTATTTAAACAGGTCTACACTGATGGTAACCACAGAAACAGAAACAAGCATGAAATGCAAAATGGCTTGAAAGGTGAAAATAAGAAAATCACTCACATGGGTCCAGCTGTTGTTTGCAGGCTAAACCAAACCAAACTTATTCTAATTTAGCCTAATCCAACCCATTATCACCACTGCAACACCCATTTTCATTGCCAATTCCAATTTGCACCAACAGTTGACTATTATTGACCATGAACCAAAATTTCTTGAAACTGGAATGTAAACTGATAAAAAGCTACAAGCAACTTATATAAGCTTATTCAACTTGGGAAGAAGCTATATGAAGCTTAACTATATGAGATTGAAACTGAACTTTTCAACAGTAACCACAAAAGAGTGAAATGTGAACACAACTTGAATTGGTGCTTGAAAATGATTGCAATACACTGAAATACTATAAGTTTGATACACTTAAGCTTAAAATTACATCTAAGAGACTATTGAAGACTTAGAATTTAAAAACGACACATAATTGAAAACTAAAACTAACTACTCCCCTCTTGCTTGCTTCTTTCCTCCCTTTTATATGCCCACATGTCTTCTTCTCTCTCTCTCTGCAAATCCCACCTCTATTTGAGGCCCTTGGATCATTTGAAGTAATCTTGGCCCTTCACTGTGTTTTGGCGGGAAATAGATATTAAGCAGTTGGGGGTTGAGTGTGAAGAGGGGGGAGGTAATTAATGTATCTTGGAGTTTGGTGTTGGTGGGGGGACAAGGGGGATGGATAGGTGAGGAGGGGGGTGGTTGATTGAGTGTATGCAGGCTTGTTGCAGGCACCAAGTGGGGGAGAAGGAAAATTGGCGCCAAGGGGTTGTTTGTTTGACTAGATGGTTTGACCGGGTGTATTAATAAAAGGGGGGTCCAAAAGGCTTTTTGACAAGGGTCCAAAAGGATAGGCAGGCCAAAAAGGGTTTAAGGGCTTTAATTATCAAGGGCCATTTATGCAATTTCTGAAAATGTAAGGACCAAAACTGCCAATATCTCAAAGTTATTCCAAGGGACTAAAACTGACAAGCTTCAAAAGTACAGGGACTAAACTTGACAATTTCCAATTTCCAGGGGCCATTTCTGCCAAATTTCAAACTTGAAGGACTAAACTTGTAATTTTCTCAAACTTTTTATATTTTTCACCAAAGGACTAAATTTGACAAGTTATGATATTAAAAGGACCTTTGGTGACTTTTCTTTGAAATTTTGACTCGTGGACTATTTTGACAATTTTAGAAACTTGGGGGTGAAGCGCCAATTATGCAAACTTTGCTCATTTTCATCCGATTTTGAACATTTTGCATCCGAAACATATAAAATGCAATTTTGGAATATTTTCGATATTTTGATGCATTTCGAGCATTTTTAGGCGTTTTGCGATTCAGATTGATTAAAATGATGAGTATTTACACACTCATCAATCCCCACACTAAACTATTGCTAGTCCTAGCAATCTTTTGAGAAAAACTTAATGTATTTTGAATCTCTTTACAAAAGCCATTACTTACGGAGTAGCCAAATGTTTCGGTTCAAGTAAGAACCATGGTACACCGATAACCATGTGATTTTGAGCAAACCACCGACTTTCAACGGTTTGATTTTGTCTTTACGAAGCCGTTTGCTCGGACTAGCCAACTCTTAGATAAATTATCAATATTATCTTTGGTGAGTGATTACCAATTATGGTTTTTCCATCGCCTTTACCATGACCATAAACTTGCGGGCTAGCCAACTCTTCACTTTTTAGGATATGGTGAAATTTGAATACCATACAATTTTGGGCAAATTGCAAGTCACAACGGATTTGAGATATCTTTACCAAGAGCCGTTTGCTCTGGATTAGCCAATCCTTTAGTTTATTAGACAAGGCGGATGATAACCAATTGAGTAAGTGCAAAACACTTACTCCAAAAAAAATTTTGGCCAAAAGCGGGAATTAGTATAATTATATGATAAAATTCACGAAATTCCCCCACACTTAGAAATGAATATTGCCCTCAATATTCAAAGTACCGACAGTTATGCCGAAACAAAGAACGTAAAGGGAAATACTACGGCCATTATTTAGAAAGAGGATTTTTTTTTTTTTTTTTTTTTTTTTTGTGAAACACTTATATATACAACATGTGGGCAACTCCCCACACTAGGGTGGTACACACGGGTGAAAACCCATGTTTAGCTCTTGTTTTTGATTACCGAGTCGCTAGCTTGACTCGACCCCGAATTCATTGGTTCATGGGAAGCAAAGTGGAAGAAACAATCTCCATGGACTTTCATTCAATGATGTTTGGACAAACATTTGAAGCACGTGAAAGTTCCACACCGATGAGATATACATAGAACCGCTCAAAAGTGATAAATGAAAATGCGGGATCAAAGATAATGTCTTCATTCCGAAGGAGTGAAGAGCAGGGAGAAGCCACGGATAGGTGAAGAAGATGAAAATCATGATAAACATCATGATTAACTCATCATCATCGGAAGGAGAATTCATAATAGCATGAATCTCATCATTTAAGCTCAATTGGTCTAGACATATCCGGGTGTGTCTAGATCAGTAGAAGTTATCATACTCCGACGGAGATATGATATGAGTGAGTTCATCCGAGAACTCCATGAAGGTGAATGAATCATATTCGAATTGATATGAGTGGGTTCACCGGCGAACTCCTCAAAAGTAAATGATTCATGATCGAGGAGAGAATTATGAGAATGAGAAGTGGTACGCCACTAATCTTCTCTCCCATATTAGCAAAGCAGAGGCTTTCATTTCCGAATAGAATCATCGGAAAGAATGTCACTATCCTTAATGGGGATAGGGGATGAAATAGGTTTCTCTTTGAAAGCCTCGATTTTAGAAATGAGAAGACCGACATTCAATAATGTTGCTCAAGAGCTTCATCTTTGATTTCGATGTCGATAACTTCATCATTCTCTTCTTCTAAGCTAACAAGCTCGGAAGGTGAATCTTCCACATAAATGATGTCTCCACAAGATAACGAATCATCATCATCGAATCGGAGAACATCTCAACATGATCATTTTGGAAGACAAGAGGAGGAGGATATCACACATGATCAAGAATTACCGCGACTCTCTTGGGATTGGGACAAGGTTCTCAACACTAGACTTTATGAATTCGTCCGATTCCTTTTCGAGAACAGTGTCGAGATGCTCGTCCCCATGATAAGAGAGTGAGTGTGAATCTCGGGTGTGATAGCGATTGTTTGAGATGGAATCTCAATCTTTGGGATATCAACCGACCGAGGAGTTGAGAAATATTATCTTTAAAAGGATAAAAACTCTCCTCGTCATCGTCATATAGAGCTGCCTTGAGAAATTGGGAACGCCTTAGAGCTGCTTGCTCTAGGATTAATAATTCTTCCCTAGATTTGCGAGCCTCTCGTTCTTCTCGTTCTTCGGCCAGCAATTCTCCTATGGTCTTTTCACCACTCACTTGATTCTTAAAATTACTAATCATATCATCAAGTGTTTTCATTGTGGTTTCAAAATCTTGGGAGATTTCTTGAGACAACGGCTCAGGTGGAGTTTGAACCGTATGGTGCTGTGGAGGTTGGAAATTGTCAAACAAGTAAGAGTCATGATTGTTACAAGGAATTGGGTTCCCTATTTGACAATCAGAGCTGAAATGGGGACCTCCACAGACTACACACAAGAAAAGCTGTTGAGTCAGACAGTGAATCATATGGATTTTGGTCATAACCAAAGTTCTGAGCATCACTGGAAAACTGTTCATAGACAAACGTGTTTCCGGATTGACACACAAATCCTTGGTGAGGACCTCCACAAAATTCACAGCAGTAATGTTGATCATATGAAGATAAGTCGGGTTGTGGTGGGTAATTGGAAAAATTTGAGGGGTCGTTAAATGAGTTCGGATTAGGATCATAATCAAATGAATTCCTCGAACCACAAAACAAACAACTCCCATTATGAATATCATTACCGCATTGTACACACGTACACCAACGATAGAGGTGAGCGAAGAGGCTCACCACAACCGACACAAGGAATAAACGATTGCATTTGAGAGTTATGAAGAGGAATCAGTTTATTCAAAGAATCAACAAAACCAACATGGTGATCCGAATGATTATCAAATCTCGGAGAACATTCTGAAAAATCCGGAGGTGGGACAAGTGGTGTGCTCTGAGAGCTAGCAATTTCCACCACATCCGTTATGGTCTCCGGTTCTTGAATGGGTTCATCGGGTTGTGGCGGATGGTCGGAAAAACTTGGAGAATCATCGAGAGAGTTATCAGATAATTCGCACCAATAACAATATTTGCTTGCACCCATCCTTCCACATTGCTTGCATAAAAATCGGATTCGACAACGGAGTGATCCTCTTCCATACGGCTTTTGTAGTGGAAATAACGAGGATAATCGATCGTCTCCATGAGAATTAAACATGTAGAGGATCAAAGAAATAGAATTAAACGGTTTTGAGGTTAAAGAAGAGTAGAATCAAGCAGACGCGAGGGTAAGAGAAATAGAATCATACGGATAAGAGGAATGAGAAGAGTATTTTGTATTTTGGATAAGAAAATATAAACATATACAGATGGATGGTATGAACAAAGAGTGAATATCCAAATCACTAATCTGCTAGGCGTAAGATTATCAAGACACTCCCGGCCATGGCGTAAAAAAATTTGATGCGTGCAAACAGTCTAGCTAAATCACTCAAGCCCGCCACATGAATGGCGGACCGTAATCACTTAAAACTGCTCAAGCACGAATGCAATGAAGATCCGGGAGTATAGTGTTTCCTCGGGTCGTTATGTCCCATCGAGCTATGCAATGGATTATCAAACGTAAAGTGATCGAGAAATTTGAACGAAAAAGGAGATTGTGAATTATTATAACTACAGGAAAAGCCAACAAATTACAACGGCTTAAATGCAAATTAAAGAAAATTAAAAAGATAAAATCTATTAAATAAACGCTATCACTATATTTAAAATTGATGAACGTTTAAAACTTAAAACTTAAAACTTACGTTTAAAATAAAATTACGTAAACGTACAAAATAAAAAGTGAAATCTAAGAAATAAAAGTCATAAAAATATGAAAATGACATTTTTACAAACCTAAAGATAAAATAAATTTTATAGAAAAAGAAAATTATTTTTATAACTATTTAATTAATTATTATTAATTAAAAACTAATTTTAACTATTAAATAATAACCTAAAACACAAGAAAATATGAAATAAGGCTTGAAAAATAAAATTAAGACTTAGAAAATCTAAAATATCAAAATAGAATTTTCAAAACTATTTTTGTATTTTTCTGATTATTTTTCTATTTTCTAGGAATTAAAACTATTTAAAACTACTTAAATTATTTAAAAATACAAATTTAACTAAGAAAATCTAGAAAAATATTTTTTGGCTTTTTATATTTATCTTAACTTAAGAAAATGAAAACTTATTTTTTGAACCTTTTCTTAATTATTTGTATTTAAGGCTAATTAAAAGTGCTAAAAAGTAATTAAAATGCGAAAAATAGCAAACCAACTAGGAAAAATCTGAAAATTTCAGGAAAACTCTAAAATAATATTAGGAATCTAAGAAAAATGGAAAAAGAGGTGCTTGTTTGGAGGAAATAGAAACTGATGTGCCAAGTGCTTATGAAATAAGCACTTGGATAAGCTAAAGAAGCACAACAAGCACCAAACTGAAAACAGGAACTGAGATATACTAAAAGTGACCAAATGCAACACAAATCAACAAGTCCTAACCACTGGATATCAAGCTCAAAAGATTTGATGAATGAGCTTATGTATGTAAAAACAAGGTTTAGGAGGCTACTGGACTAGAAATAAGCACTTGAATAAGTCGGAGACTAAAAACTAAAAGCTGGAAACTAAGCTAGACCTGGGTGAGACCTTATAAACCAAATATCAGACCTAGGTGAGCTCAAATGAGCTCTGCACAAGCTCTGCAAAACCTGGACAAGTCCTGTGCAGACTTGATGCCCTGCACAGGGCATTTGACACCATTTTGATAAGCTCTTTTGGAAGCTTCTAAAAATTTGATAAAAATCTGAAAAATTGCTAATAAGAAACAAGACCAGCTGAAGATTTTAAAACCATAAGTTTCATTGATTTTGACCCAGAAATGAATCCAAGAAAATTCACCCTATTTGAGCCCAAAACTGAGTTTTATGCAATTTGACTTTTTAGCAAAACTGAATTGTTGACTATTTTGAACTTTAATCTAGATTTGTGGACAGAATATGATGTAATATGATAAAATGAAACTAAAGCAAGCAAGATCTATGAATTTGGAACACAAAACAAGCTTTTGAATTGTTGAAAATCCAACAGTTAGCTAATTAAGACAGTGGGTAGAGAAATTTGACTTTTGGCATGTGCAGGCACAAGATAATCACTAGTATGAGTTCTAATAAGCTAACCAAACTTGAAACAACAACCTCTAACTACTGAGCTAACCTATGGCAGAGTGTACAAAGCTGATCCAAACACCATTTTAAGGACTGATATGCAAACTTAACAAAGCTAACTTCTCAACTAGCCTATGCAGATCATCAAACTGAGTTTACATGAACTAAATACCACTATTTAAACAGGTCTACACTGATGGTAACCACAGAAACAGAAACAAGCATGAAATGCAAAATGGCTTGAAAGGTGAAAATAAGAAAATCACTCACATGGGTCCAATTTGTTGTTTGCGAGCTAAACCAAACCAAACTTATTCTAATTTAGCCTAATCCAACCCATTATCACCATCGCAACACCCATTTTCATTGCCAATTCCAATTTGCACCAACAGTTGACTATTATTGACCATGAACCAAAATTTCTTGAAACTAGAATGTAAACTGATAAAAAGCTACAAGCAGCTTATATAAGCTTATTCAACTTGGGAAGAAGCTATATGAAGCTTAACTATATGAGATTGAAACTGAACTTTTCAACAGTAACCACAAAAGAGTAAAATGTGAACAAAACTTGAATTGGTGCTTGAAAATGATTGCAATACACTGAAATACTATAAGTTTGATACACTTAAGCTTAAAATTACATCTAAGAGACTATTGAAGACTTAGAATTTAAAAACGACACATAATTGAAAACTAAAACTAACTACTCCCCTCTTGCTTGCTTCTTTCCTCCCTTTTATATGCCCACATGTCTTCTTCTCTCTCTCTCTGCAAATCCCACCTCTATTTGAGGCCCTTGGATCATTTGAAGTAATCTCGCCCTTCACGTGTTTTGGCGGAAATAGATATTAGCGATTGGGGTTGAGTGTGAAGAGGGGAGGTAATTAATGTATCTTGGAGTTTGGTGTTGGTGGGGGGACAAGGGGGATGGATAGGTGAGGAGGGGTGGTTGATTGAGTGTATCGAGCTTATTGCAGCACCAAGTGGGGAGAAGGAAAATCAGGCGCCAAGGGTTGTCTGTTTGACTAGATGGTTTGACCGGGTGTATTAATAAAAGGGGGGTCCAAAAGGCTTTTTGACAGGGGTCCAAAAGGATAGGCAGGCCAAAGAGGGTTTAAGGGCTTTAATTATCAAGGGCATTTATGCAATTTCTGAAAATGTAAGGACCAAAACTGCCAATATCTCAAAGTTATTCCAAGGGACTAAAACTGACAAGCTTCAAAAGTACAGGGACTAAACTTGACAATTTCCAATTTCCAGGGGCCATTTCTGCCAAATTTCAAACTTGAAGGACTAAACTTGTAATTTTCTCAAACTTTTTATATTTTTCACCAAAGAACTAAATTTGACAAGTTATGATTTTAAAAGGACCTTTGGTGACTTTTCTTTTGAAATTTTTACTCAGGGACTATTTTTGACAATTTTAGAAACTTGGGGGACTGAAACTGCCAATTATGCAAACTTTGCTCATTTTTCATCGATTTTGAACATTTTGCATCCGAAACATATAAAATGCAATTTTGGAATATTTTCAAGATTTTGATGCATTTCGAGCATTTTAGGCGCTTTGCGATTCAGATTTGACTAAAAATGATGAGTATTTACACACTCATCTTATTTGTGTTCGACAATAACAAAACAAATATCTTCCTTGTACCACGCTATACGTTGTTCCTTTTCTTTTGTGTTGTCCTTGATCTCGGTCTCTTTGAAATCATTAAGTTTCCTACACATAATCTTTGTTACCACGTCTTGGTAACCCACGCCAAATCAAAAACAGTCCCTTTGTTTCTGATTTTGTTCTACCGAAACAAAACAGTCACTTTGTTTGTTCCTTTTCTCACGTTGTTGTTGTTCTTGTGTCGTACCAACACAAACTCCACACTAAACCTTGAGTACTCCTCTCTCTTATTCTATGTATAGGTTTTCTTTCACAACAACGTTTCTTGCTTTGTGTATTTGTTTTCAACCGGTTCTTCACAAAGTCTCCACTTGTTTTCTTCCTCGCCTTTCGTTGTTCACCAACAAAGGTTCTCTTCACCAATATCGTTTGATGTAACGCTTGCAACTTCTAACGCAAATAGATCGTGCACTATCTCTTTTACGTTTCTCCTTATTCAAAACTTGTTTGTTTTCTTTTGGAAGATTAATAAAACAAACGTCCCTTGCAGAAGAAAGAACAGCGGTGTTCTTTTCCTTTTCTCAGCGTCTTTCTTTGGCCTCTCGTTAATGGTTTTTTTTTATGTAGAAACAGAAATTGTTTCGGTGTGTATAATTCTTGCCCTTGATGCCAAATGTTGTCCCAACTTTCTTGATCGATTTAGTATAAGTTGCAAAGTATTTCGAATAAGTAAATTTTGTCACCTTTTAAACGTGTATGTTCCTACATATATATAGGTTGTGAATCGGTATGAATGAACCGATGCACCCTTTCCCTCTTCCTAACCGAAATAACTGTTAAGTTAGTTATTAACTTTGGTTTTAACATATCTAGTCCTTAGTGTTATTAAACTAATACATAACAAGCAAAGATAAAGATTATCGGGTCACACAATTCTCCAAAAAGTTTGCAAAAAATGGTGCCTTTGGTCATAACGGGTTTATAAGGATTATAAACCGAGTCGTGTTCTTTCACAAGGGTTCCATCTCAAAATTTTATCTCTACATACCAGACATGATTCTTGATAGCTTCCAAGAAGTAGATCAATGGATGTTATTCTTATCAAGAAATGGTGTTCGGGAATTCCACCTTATGAATACAAATCAACGTTATGAACTTCCATCTTATGTGTTTTCTTGTCTAGAATTGAGAGAATTGACACTTGATAACTGTCTCTTCAAGCCACCACTTAAGTTTGATGGATTTTTCAAACTTGAAAATCTTAATCTCAGACGCATCAAGTTTGTGGCTAGCTCATGTAGAACTCATATCAACTTACTACAACTAAAAAGTTTGACCCTGACATCATGCACCAACCTTTACAATTTCAACATCAAGGCTCCAAAACTGCAAACTTTGCACGTCTTCTTTTGCCCCGGACCCGGTGCCATGTTGATCCGGTTATTAATGCATAGTCCATGCATAATTTTGGTCTGCGTACTTATACAGAGTGCAATACAAGATATTGCACAGGTTGAAAGAATTTATTTGACCAGAATATTAAGTAACTTGCCCAAGATCAGTTATTTTAATGGTTGCTTTCTTAAGGTATGAGTTGAAATTCAAAATCATAACGTTTAACCCTTTTTCTTTCTCAACTGGAGTTTGCTTAAAGGTGTACTCCCTTTCTAGGCTGATGTTGGTCTCACGTCTTAATGTAAGTTAAATACTCACATTCACCTTACAGCTTTTGATTGCAGAAAGGATTCCAAAGTGGCTTCCACATCCAGTTAATAGTTTAAAGAAATTGGTTTTCATTAATTTAAATTTTGGAGATTTGGATCAACTTCAAGGTGCTCTTTGTTTGCTTCGGAACTCGCCAAATCTAGAAAAACTTTGTATTGATAATGTGCAAAGGGTAAATGTGAAACTTGGATATTTGGTAAATTGAGTCTCTTTTTTTCTCGTATGATACTAGAGTTGGATTTTAAGCCATTGTTGCGTTTTGTGTCTTTCCAGGAGCCTCAACTCAATGATTCTGATGCTGGACCAGTTTTAAATTATTTGGAATCACAGGACGGCTTGGACCAGACATTGAATCTATTGAAATTTGTGGAAATAGAAAATATAGAAGGATCAAGACCTGAACTACATTTTATAAAGCTCTTACTTGCCCATTCCCCTTCCCTTGAGAAGTTTACCATCCAACCATGGGGAACTTCTCTTTGTAATCAAGTGTTTAACATTGCCTTTAAAAAAAAGGAAGAAAGGTTTAACATTGCTAAGGATGTTATGCAATTTCCCCGAGTCTCGCAAAAAGCAGAAATGATCTTTTTGGATCCGAAGCCATAATCCTGTTAGCATACTTTCATCCTTGTAATCCTATCTTAATTATCTTCTTTCATGTGTTTTAAACTTTCCTTGTTGTATATGTATGAAGAAATTTAAAACTTCCTAATTTAACAATGTATGTTACACCCCAATACCGAAAACATTATTTGACTAGAAACTTTTATAGTGTACGTTTGAAAGTATATAAGTAGAATGACTTTTGATTGGTTAGTCAATGAATCTAGCGTTGAAAGTCAAAAACCGAGAGTCAAGGGTGAAGCCAAGGTTTAAAGTTTATTACTATAAGTTATTGTGGCTGTTATGAAAAGAATAAAATTAGAAGGACCAAGTTTTAATAAGAGAAGTCCCCTTAAAATGGTGAAGTAGTGTGCGTGTGTTTGGTGGTGGCGATTTTGAATAAGAAAAAGTAGTTTGATACTGTATTTTCTTTGGAGTGTTGATGATTAGAACTAAAAGTAAAAGTGTTGTATTGGTGTTGAACATGAGGACAAAGAAAGCTAGGGTAATTCATTCAAGAATTGGAAATAATAAGTGACTTCCTATCAAGTATATAAAGTATGGTTCATGAATTGGGGGTTTAGGGTAAAAGCATTTTTAGGTTAAATTAATGGTGCCTTTGGTCATAACGGGTTTATAAGGATTATAAACCGAGTCGTGTTCTTTCACAAGGGTTCCATCTCAAAATTTTATCTCTACATACCAGGCATGTTTCTTGATAGCTTCCAAGAAGTAGATCAATGGATGTTATTCTTATCAAGAAATGGTGTCCGGGAACGTTATGAACTTCCATCTTATGTGTTTTCTTGTCTAGAATTGAGAGCATTGACACTTGATAACTGTCTCTTCAAGCCACCACTTAAGTTTGATGGATTTTTCAAACTTGAAAATCTTAATCTCAGACGCATCAAGTTTGTGGCTAGCTCATGTAGAACTCATATCAACTTACCACAACTAAAAAGTTTGACCCTGACATCATGCACCAACCTTTACAATTTCAACATCATGGCTGCAAAACTGCAAACTTTGCATGTCTTCTTTTGCCCCGGTGCCATGTTGATCCGGTTATTAATGCATAGTCCATGCATAATTTTGGTCTCATGATTATACAGAGTGCAATACAAGATATTGCACAAGTTGAAAGAATTAATTTGACCAGAATATTAAGGGTGCGTTTAGTTGGAGAACAAATTCTTTTATTTTCTATCTCTAGTTTTGTAAAATTTGGAAGGAGAATTAATCTCCACAAAACACTTGAAAATATAAAAAGCGTTTAGTTGATGTTTATTTTATGTTTTGAAGAAAAGGAGGGAGGTTGAGGTTACAAAAGAAAACAAGGAAAACAACTAAAATTTGTTTTGTAATTTTCCTTGTTAAGTTAGGAAATAGGGGATTTGTGTTTTGCAAAACATTTTGTAGGAAAACGTTGATTTGAACGCGACTTTGTTTTCCTTGTTTTCCATAAAACATTTTGCGGAAAACAAGGGTGTTTTCCCTCAACTAAACGCAACCTAAGTAACTTGCCCAAGTTCAGTATTTTTAATGGTTGCTTTCTTAAGGTATGAATTGAAATTCAAAATCATAACGTTTAACCGTTTTTCTTTCTCAACTGGAGTTTGCTTAAACGTGTACTCCCTTTCTAGGCTGATGTTGGTCTCACTTCTTAATGTAAGTTAAATACTCACATTCACCTTACAGCTTTTGATTGCAGAAAGGATTCCAAAGTGGCTTCCACATCCAGTTAATAGTTTAAAGAGATTGGTTTTCATTAATTGCTCTTTGTTTGCTTCGGAACTCACCAAATCGAGAAAATCTTTGTATTGGTAGTGTTGAGCAAAGGGTAAATGTGAAACTTGGAGATTTGGTAAATTAAGTCCCTATTTTTCGATTATGATGCTAGAGTTGGATTTTAAGCCATTGTTTCGTTTTGTGTCTTTCCAGGAGCCTCAACTCAAGGATTCTGACGCGGGACCAGTTTTAAATTATTTGGAATCCACAGACTGCTTGGACCAGACACTGAATCTATTGAAAATTGTGGAAATAGAAAATATAAAAGGATCAAGACCGGGACTACTTTTTATAGAGCTTTTACTTGCCCATTCCCCTTCCCTTAAGAAGTTTATCATCCGACCATGGGGAACTTCTCTTTGTAAAAAAAGTGTTAAACATTGCCTGTAAAAAAAAGGAAAAAAAGGTTTAACATTGCTAAGGATGTTATGCAATTTCCCGGAGCCTCGCAAAAAGCAGAAATGATCTATTTTCATCTGAAGCAATAACCCTGTTAGCATACTTCCGTCCTTATACTCCTATTCTAATTATCTTCTTTCGTTTTGTTATAAACTTTCCTTGTTGTATATGTATGCAGAAATTTAAAACTTCTTAAACATGTATGCAGAAATTTAAAACTTCTTAACAAAATACTGCATGCATATCTAAATAATTTAAAAGGGTAATATTTCCTTGAAACTCCCTTCTAGTGAATTGGCGTTTCTGTGAATCCTCTGTAAGAAGTCATACAGTTTAAGCAATGACTATTGAAAAGGAATAGTTAGCTTCCTGTTTAACTGAAGATCTATGCTTTCAATATAATATGGTCTGCTAAGTGTATAAATCTTTGGTACCAGACTGTTCCCACTGTACCAACATGTTTGTATCCTTTTATTATTACCGTTATTATGGCACCGTCCCTTAAGCTTATACATCTTGACATGGACTATTTTCTCATATTCACTCCCTTTCTTCCAAAATGTTAAAAATTGTGTTCAGAGTTTAATTCATCAACTTTGTTTTTCCTCTAGCGTACGTCACTTGGATAATCTGAGAGCAATTAAATACTATACTTCCGCTATCCATCCTTGTGAGAACAAGTGAACCTAGAGATTTGATATAAAAATATACTCCCTCCGTCACTTTCCTTTTATAGTAAAAGAAAGAGAATTTAGTGGAGGAATATTCCTTTTGAATGGTTGAAAATTAAAGTGACCCCACTTTTATTAAATTGTGTGAATCTTGTCTAGTGACAATAATTTTGAGACGGAAGGAGTAATACAATCAGTTTCTAATCCAAGTGAGTGGATGACTATACGTGGTCGTTGTTTCAAGGGCTAATGGTTAAAAAAATTACTAAACTTGACACCCTTTCTTCTTCAGAATAGCGAACAAAATTTTTTATTTTTGAGGGTATTATACTTTCAAATTCATCCTCTTTAGGTTATTTTGCAAAAAAGTCGGACATTTTTGCCCCTCTTACCCAAAAGAGCAAATGATGGCAAGTATGATATTTTTTTTATCATTTGCCCTAGTTTTTATTATGTTAAATTTTGGATATGTATTAAGATAATTTATTTAATGATTTATAATTGTGTTAAATCTATGATAAAAATGTTTTGTTTTAAGTTTACACTATTTACTTATTAAGATAATTTAGTTCCACCACCACTTCCATTTCGAAAGGACATGTACTCCTCAATTGAAAATGGAATTTAAAGAATAAATAATGTACTAGCCGATACGAAAACGTGTTTTGGCTAAGAAAGCGGAATAAGAATTAACAAGGGTAACGTGTTTGTGATAGGAAGCGAATGTATTTTGGCGAATTTGATCGTGACGATCAAACTCAATAGGTTTATGTGTTAAGATCTTGGAATTGATCGCTTTGATACTGGTGATATACTCTTACAGGAATCAACGAGATTCAAATAAGACTATAACTAACCAAAACACAAACAATAAGAATTGAGCTCAAGAATTAGTTAATGGGATTTGTTATGGCCTATCGACTTGTAGAAGTTTATTACTGAGAGAATTACAAAATCAAAACCGCTTACAAATATGAAATGAATTGTGTTGTATACAAATGAAATGATGAAATGGGTATATGTGAACTTTTCCCGCCTAAATGGTAAGGGTTAAACTCGCTTATTTGAACCCCACACGCCATGCACGCAGATACTTATTTAAACTCATATCATGTTGCAAACCACTAAAGTTTTTAAGGACCAACACCTTTACTCCTTTACTAAGAATTAATTCAAGGCATTTGTTAATAATTTTCGTGTGCACGATTGTCTAGACTTTTAAAGAGTTTGAACGTAAATAGTGTAAACTTAAACAAAACATTTTTATCATAGATTTAACACAATTATAAATCATTAAATAAATTATCTTAATACATATCCAAAATTTAACATAATAAAAACTAGCGAATGATAAAAAAGATCATCATATCATCGTTTGCTCTTGTAAAGAGGCAAAATGTCGACTTTTTGCAAAATACCCTAAAGATGATGAATTGAAAGTATAATACCCTCAAAATAAAAATTTTGTTCATTCTGCTGAAGAAGAAGAGGTGGCAATTTTATCTTTTTTAACCATTAAATTGTTTCAAACATTTGTTAAAAGTGACAAGTATTTTGGATTTTTAGGTATTTACATTTCTGCAAATACTTGCTACTACAAAATACAGTATTATTTTGGCCTTTTCACTTGCAACCAAAGTATAAGTTACCTTGGTTCAAAAAGCACATTCGTCATTGCTTAATCAGTCTTAAATTAAAATAGCCTTATAAGACTCCAATTTTGGAGCCGATAGGACAATTTCTATATTTCCTTCAGAAATACTTACTACTACGTATTAATTAGTGTATACACAATTGTATGAATCATCTTATATATGTTCGTATAAAATCACTTATTTTCACATTTTCATTTTGTAGGATACATGTGGTTCTGCATGGAATTGCATAGAAAGTTTAGAATACATAGATCACATATTCACATGTGTGCTCCAAAGTGTTATACTTGGGCTTAACGTCTGGTAATGCTGCTATCAAGGGTCTTCTCACCGAATCACAGCGGCTGTTAGTTGCCTCTAGTATACCACTGTTCTTGTCGTCATCTTGTCTTGTGCTCATTTTGCTAGATTCTTTGCATCATTAGCTTAAACTTTCAAACTGTTGGTTTCTTATTTCTTTTGCTTAAGAGTTACTTTATTAAGAAAAAATAATTAATGTCAGTAATAGATTTTTTCCAGAAATATTATGGATTGAATTGTGTTACCATCTGTTTTGATCCTGAGTTCTATAATTTTTTATTGTATACAGACATGAATTTTGTAATGTAATTTTGTGACAATCTTTCCCAAAAGCAAACAAATCAAGCCGATCTAAATCAATAGAATTAATACAGAAATCTGTATGATAGTTAAACTAAAAAGGTGAAATCACAATGTAGTAGGACGTTTATACAAGATTATATTTTGAAATACACAGATAAGTTTTGCGCTAGAAGAGAATTGCTGGGGAACAGCATAACATCCTTCGAGATCAAGCCTTTTTTATTCGGCTGAAGTTCCATTAGATTGAATAGTCAACTTTTGAATGCTTGATTTGTTTCCATACAATATACATAATACATTGGTGCTTATACAAACACAAATTTACTTCTGCAAATTTACAGTGTATGGAAAATAAATTTACAACGCATACAACAGCTTCAACAAAAAATAAGAACCAACACTAATGACTTTAGTCAACATATGGTTCAACAGACGAACACGAGAAACCAATTTCTTGTGATGACATTCAGCCAATGTCAAGATCTCATATCTGCAGTAACTTGTGAAGAGAGGTAAGGTTGAGAAAGTCAATGGATTGACCGATTTCATGTCCCAGCCATGAACACAATCTGTTTGCATTTGTCCTGTTCAAAGTCTCAGATAGCAGGAACACTGAGTGAGCCTGTGTTGAGCAGCCTTGGTAATATCTGCATTAACAATAAACTACAATCAGGATTTAGGTAAAGAGGAGGTTCAATTAAAATGGCTGTTGTGAAGCAGACCTCTCCAAGCCGTGCATTGATTTTCAAATCTTCATCGGCTCGAGTTTTCCCTATATTTATAATGGCTGTAGCAGCACCAGCCTCATGAGCTGCTCTGTAAAAATAAATTGAGATAACCCATTTATATTAAACAAACCAAAAAAATATGAAAATGGATGTATTTGCGTTACAGAAAATAATACAGGTAAACAACATGTGGCGCGTTTGGCAGGGCGAAGGAGGTCAATTTGGCCTCAACCATATTTGTAGAGGTGGCCATTTTTCTCCATTAACTTATGAAAGGATAGATTTGGGATAAATAAATAAAAAATGTAGCTATAAGGGTAATGGGTTAAATGTCACCCGGTCTATTAATAATCCATACAACATACATCCTTCTAAATTGTTTTATGTAGTATTCATATAATCAAGTAATAAGTATTGTTTATGAGATAAAATTACAGAGAGTATTTAGTTCCTAAATTCTGAATGAACACAAGACTTGGTAAAACCTCTTAGGGTGCTATGTATTGCTGAGTTTCTGTATAAAGTAAATAGGTAAATAGGTTACAGTTATAACCCTAAAGGGTTTCTGTATAAAGTACATAGGTTACAGTCATAACCCTAAAGGGTCCTAGCCCGACTACACTATCAACAAAATACAGAAAGAGAGAAAGATTAATATCTTAAACTGTAACTTGGGATCGTCATGAACAGAACAAAATTATATGTAGGTCAACCCAACCCGGACCATTATGACCCATACTAGCAATGACCTGTTTTTACCCACTACCCAACCTACCTGCCCTGCTCATGTTGCTACTCTTACATATTTTCGATGGTGATCTAGCTATTTCAGTAGTCTAGCTTCCTAATGGTCCTATCGTAAATTTCTTGGTTCATTCTAATTCTCGTTGCATCAACTAAACTATGACAACAATCATCTGTCTCTATCTCTCCAAGTCAAAGTGTGACATGAAAAAGTCGACTCAATGAAGATTTGTACCTGACAAGTCGGAAAGCAGACATGGTCATTACTGATGAACCAAGGACAAGAAAAGCATCACACCCTTTAGCAGCTTCCATTGCCATACTAGCTCTATCCTTTGGTACATTATCACCAAAAAATACAACCTACAATAAAACATCACATTAGCACCATTAGATTCTGCAGTTTGTTGTGGATTTAAAACATTAGGTGGCCATGGACCTAACTGTTACCTAATAAATGGCCAGTTATGATTGCCTACTAATTCAAACATTAACAGTTCGGTAGCAAACCAGGCCAACGGGATGAAACATGGGGTTTATTGATCGAAAACAATGTATATTCAAGTTTGAGAGTAATAATAAAAAAAAAAAAAAAAAAAAAAAAAAACTAAGAAACAAATTAGAAAGGTTTAGTTAATCGGCTTTAAACCTCAATGGGCCAAACTTAGCACACCAGATATAACCAGAATAGTTCTATCTGTTCCAACACCAGTTGTCCAGTTTAATTCTTCGGTTTTTTCTGTCCATATAGAATTATAGATTATTGCATATTGCTAAGAAGTAAAACAACTGATGTATTCCAGGGAAAGTGCTACTGAAAGCTACAACTTATGAAAAAGTTCCGTTCAACAATCATGAATTTCAACATGTCCCATATTAAAGATCAAAAGAGCCATGGCCGGAAAGTTTCTACAACTTATCAATCCCCGGTCAGAGCTGAATGATTATCAGTTTCTAAATTGATACTCATTATTAGGGAACAAGGTCATTAAATATGTTTGACTATTGTGGTCAAATGTCTAAGATAGCCTTAATACAACATAGGAGAAATGGAGATCAGAGTAGTTATGGGAATTTCCATACATCGGGTTTTAGTACTCCATTGCATTTTGAGCAAGTCGGTATATGGAAATCTTCTTCCCAGAATTTTTCATCAATTTCAATATCACCATCAGGTCTCTGCTTCATCCCGAAACTCTTATCTGAATTGCTGTCATAGGCTAGACTTTCTATAGCTGCTGCCCACTGCACTAAATAATTGTCCAAATAAGCAATATGAAAAAGAAAAAACTATGATACAGCTTGAGTTGTGAAAATTTCATATCAGCCACTCCAATATACGGAGTATCTAAATATTGTGGTATGTGTAGTTGTTGGAATGTTTCGACCTCTGGATTTAAGGAATTCAATTGGTCTTGAAATAATTCACGTGGAAAAGAAAATCCACAATCCAAACAGGAAACAATATAGACAGTCCCATGTAACTCAAGTGGGCTACTACCAGCACGATGGTGCAACCTGTGACATTGAATAATATTTAATCTCAAAGAAGTGGAATTAAAAAACTAGATATATAGTTTGAAAGAAAAAGCAAACCTGTCAACGTTTTGTGTAATCATAAAGCTAATACGGTTGGCCTTTTCTAAAGATGCTAATGCAGTATGAGCGGGACTAGGCTTAGCTTCATTAAACTTCCTCCATCCTGCATAACTTCTTGCCCAATACCGCCTTCTTGCACGGCTAGAACGTGTAAATTGCTGCAAACATAAAGAAGATACACGAGAACTACAAATATCACAAAGGACGGAACTGAAAAGAATTGCAAAGTGTATAAGAATCATAAGTTAATCATGAAAATAGAAAAGAGTCAACAACAGATGAATGCAATCAGATGACTTGAGATTACCTGATGAGTAATCGGCTTAAAACCAGTACTGTAAGCTCCATTTGGGCTGCAGTTAAAGGGGAGGAAGAAGATGAATAATATTATTATTTGAGAGATTACGGAAACCTATGCAGAATGTTATAATGTATAGCGAGGTATAAGAGGAACTTGACTCTAATCTCTAAATAAGGTAGTAACCAAACAAATGCAGATATACAAGGAAACTGCTAAAGAAGATACTCTATATATTCAAAGAATATAGATGTGCCAGAATGAGCGGGTAAGGCAGGTTAAGTAACGGTATCTATTGTATGAGTCAAGCATTTCAAGTTGGGTTGACCTGAAACTCTTTATTGTTCGGAAAATTGAACCTCCTATACATCACTAGTGAGTCCAATATAATAAAAATGATGTAGTCATCTAGAGATAGAATACTAAATTACAAATATAACATGGAAATACAGCTTGAGCTTGTTTAGATATAGATCAAAAGTACCTTCTGTAATCAGGAATTCCACACTCTGTGCTTATCCCAGCTCCAGTCAAAGCAACAACTTTGGTACTGCACAAAGTTGTGAACCATAAGTGTCTAAAAGATCTTACAACTCCAATTACAATAAGAAATTTGACGGCATCAAAACTTACCTTTTATCAAAAAATTCATACAAAAGATCAACATCTTTAGTGCTTGGTGGATCTGAATCGGGGACCACTTTCCTGTCTTTTAGAGAAACCGAAGGTGGATTTGCAACACCTTCTAAAGTGGTACCAGGAGCCGTGATCCGGCACACTGTCTGCATGTACTTAACAGAACCTCGGAAGGATAGTCTTGATGCTTTTTCATTTATTTTACAATATTTTCTAGCTGGATGAACAGCATCTGTTCCTTCAAAGAAGATACGCATGGAAAACTATAATACATTTGTTTTAAAAGCTCAACATTTTAATGATTTTGCTAATAAATAATAAGTCGCAAGAAAATGGGGTACTTGCCTGTCATAAAACTTGTAAGAACTTCCTTACGTTACTAAAAGACTGCATTTATGAATTGCAAGAGATCAGAACATGAAAACTTATGCTATAACTTTCAAGACAAATGCAAATCTTTGGTCTGAGCTAATTATGTTCTGTTTGTAAATTCCAATCCCATTTCTTGGTTTTCAAATTATAGCTTAATCAGTTGTCTAAAACAAATATACATCAACTCGAATTCACAACCTTCAGCTGCATGCTTCCAAATGAAAAATTTTAATGTGGCTTCACAAAATCATGTTTCGGCCTTGGTTTCAACTTCTCCAAATTTCCAAATGTCTAAATTCTAACGGCTCCTGGCTCTAAATTACCAATTTATATTGGTCTTAGGATAAACAAATATGTCCAACTTATGCATCATGTCAGTTCATTATTTGATGATAACCTTCAAAATACCAACATTTAACCTAATAGAGGGGGTTTGGGATTGCTTATCTGCTTATTTTGGGATCAATGTGACTTTTTACCTAATTTTTAACCTACAAACCTTTAAAAAGGAGACATCTCTAATGTTCTTCTTTCGACTTCTCGAAACTAAAGTTAAGACAAATGAGACATTTCCTGAAGTGCTTATATTTAAGCTGATTATCTGCTTCTTCTTATAAGCATAAGCCTAACTATTTTAGTCCTACAATTACAAATTGCTTCAATAAAACAGTAACTATGTTTCGGGTTCCACACATAGGCTCCTTTAAAGATAAAATTAACTCTTTACTTTTGATCTCAAGTTCATGCTTATAATCTACATTAAAACCTGCTTATTCAAACTTAGATAAGCAATCCCAAAATGATTAAATATATCAAAACGCAAGAAGCCAATCAGACATTATAATAAGCAATTCCCAATGGGGACGATTGCATTAGCTAATTTAAAAAGTGATTAAGATGAAATAATCTCTTTCAAAAGCCCCTCCATCTAAATTAGCTGACCCAAACACGCTCTAAATTACAATAAGCACATTATATCAAACTACAATTATAAATTTTAAGTTTTTAACCAATGGGGTGACCCAGTGGTAAGGGCTTAGCCTTAGGACGAAAGTGCCTAGAGGTCGTGGGTTCGAAGTAGAGGCGGCAAAATGGGCGGGCCGGGCGGGCACGGGCTACGGGCCAAACGGGCTATGGGCCAAACGGGCGCGGGCTAAATGGGCACGGACTAAACGGGCTCATGTTATACGAATCGCTTTTAAAAAGACCCAAAACGACGAAATAAATTCTTCGAACATAACACCTCATTTATATTTAAAAAATTAAATATAAGTTTTTATATAAAAACAATCTAATGTTCGAGAAAACACGTACCATTACGCCCATTTAATCTTAAATGGGCAATTACATGCCCATTTCAAAAACAGGGGCCCAAATATGCCCAAATCTTTTAAAGTTTGCCATTTAAATTTATTTTTTTTATTTTGGGCACAAATTGCCACCTCTAGTTCGAACCCTGGGGAGAAAATTAATCCCCATTGGCCACCGAGGTTCACGCGCCAACTCTGGGCTATGCAAAAGGGTAGTCGCCGTGGGATTAGTGCTGGAAACCAGGTATACCCAAAAATAATTTAAATAAAGTTTACTTAAAAAGAGATGAAAGAAATAATGATTACAGAAAAGAAGGGTTGAGAAGAAACACGCATCATCAAAGCCATGGACATCGAATGGAGGCCTGTTGGATTGGACTATTATTATTTAAGAACAGGACAACAACTTGCTGACATGTTCAAGTGTTTTGTTAGTTTCTACCTTCTTTCTATGTTTTGGTTGGTAGGCTTCTTTGGTATATCCACGTTGTTACTTTTTCCACCATTTAAATTTCATTTCCCACCTTTCTTTTTTTCTTTCGGCCGTCATGGCATTAGGGTGTCCACAGACTTGGAATCTAATCGAAACCCAAGAATCAAAAATCAAAAATAAGAAAAATGTGAAATTGAGAATTGTCTTAAATTATTTTGTTTGGTTCCTGTACGGTACTCGGTTTCGGTATGAAAATTTTCAGTAATTCCCAACAAAAACCAAAGTGTTTAAAAACTGCAATACAAACACACACGAAAATGTTTCCGACAATGCAAATATTTGTTCAAAATAACATAGACAAAAACATAAAATATCAAAATATAAGTTTATAATTGTTCAAAAGTAACAAGAACACGCATTTGTGTCCCTAACCTCCAAAAACCCTTAATGCTCCATCACTTGTTTCCCTCTACAACTTTGTACCGCTTCTTACATCTCTTTAACAAACTCGTCATCATTCAAAAGATCTTCAATTTTATCCACATTTATTTTCATTTTCTCCCGTCTTATCCAATCTTAGGTGTAAAGCAACGCCTCCACAAGTTGACTTGACAATAAAGTTATATAAGGGTCCAAAACGTGGATACCGGTACTTTCATGTTGGATGAATGATGGTGATGATGATATTTGAATCTTTGAATAATAATAGTAATTGTAAAACACTAAAATTGATAGCTTGGTGTTATTTGGAATGGATTAAAGGTTAAGGTTTTTAGGTTTTAGATTTTTTTTTTTTTTTTTTTTTTTGTTGCACTATCGATGGCCTAGGGTCTTTTTTTCCTATTTTCTTAAAAGGCTACATGCACACAAATGTCTCAAACAAACCCTGTAAAATTTTAGATTTTCAAAAGAGTCGGTTATTTTTTGAAAGTACCGGAACCGGACGGTTCCGACCCTAACCGTCCCGAGAATCAAAAATTTTGAAATTTTAGGAACCAAGAACCGGACCATGGTTCTAATATACGGTCGGTTCTGGTACGGTGTCCGTACGGTTCCTCGGTTTTTTTGGACACCCCGAGATGGCATGTCATTTCTCTCTTTCCAATACCACCTCAATGTCATCTCATATCCCTACTTTTAACACCCACACACCAAAACATCTATTCACTCATAACATGCCATTTGGGCCTCACCTATCCCCAATTTTATTTTCTTTTACAATTTTCGAGCAAATAAAAAAATAAATTAATTAATAAAAATTAAAAAAATTAAAAATTAAATAAAAAAAACAAAAAAAACCAAACAACCTTAACGTCAATTCCCAATTCTTCACTTGCTAGTTATTATTGGGCTGGGCCATGCATTTTACAAAAAATATTCTTCGTCTCTAAATTATAAGTCATTTTGATTTTCAAAGTTTTTTAATCCAACTGACCTTAATTATTTCTTTCCATGTTATATAATACTTGATGAAAAGTATACCAATAAAAATGCATTTAAATCACATATCCATTTATATATTTTAAATCAAGTATTATATAACGCTAAAATAAATAATTAAAGTCAAAGTTGAAATAAAATAACTTTGAAAAAGTCAAAATGGACTTATAATTTGAGACGGAAGGAGTAATAAATAATAAATAAATAAATAATTACAACTTGTTTCAAGAAAAGACGGAGAAATGACTAGATCATAGTCACAATTATTTTAGAAGATATTAAATTTGTCAATATTACATCTTAAAAATTGAGTATCCTTAAGATACTTATCCTTAGAGTAAACCGAAAAAAAATGTCCTTGTGGTTTTCTCGAATTTGCACGTTTGCCACTATTGTGCCCTTTTCGTTGCAAATTGTGTCCTCGCCTCTAACGATTGTTAGAAAATCTCGTTAGTTATCTGCTCCAAATAGGGTATTTTAGTCATTTCATGTTTTCCGCCATTTAACACACCCAATTACTGCTTATGTTCGATGGCACCTAATGGGACATAACTTGCAAAACTCTAAAAATTTGTATATCTCTCATCATGTAAGTCATAATTTGATCAAACACCGTTCCAAATTCTTAAAAACATTTATACTTCGATTCCTCACTGATGTTTAGTTAACCCAGAGTTCTTCAACACCGCCGATAAACTTTTTTCTAACCCTAAAAAAAATACATTATCATCAAAATGGCTACTACACGCGATCAAGAGTCGAAAATGGCAGATTTTGTAACCAGGCTTCTTAGTAGGGAAGTTCAAAAAGACAAGCAACGTAAGAAAAAATTGAAACAAATTTGCCTCAAAGTGACCCTAACCTTAAAAGCTAGGGAACAAGTGATTGATGAACATGAAAAAGCACGTGGTGGTGTGGTGTGAAACCGTTCGTTTGATGAAGGCAATGCAAAAATGTGATCTGGATCTGGTAATGGCGCTTCAGATTCAGGTGTTGGAATCCGACCTCAGTGCCCGTGAAAAGAACTTCTTCCTTAGTAAAATGGAATTAGGTATCCTAGGTGAGGTTAGGGTAGTTTTTTTAATAGTATCTTGTATATGTTATGTTTTGGGTAGTTCTTTTTTATCCTCTGTAAGGTACCCATGAATTAATGTTAATGAATTTTGTTTTGTTTGATCCTCTGTAAGGATTAGTTAATGTTAATGAAATTTTTTCTTTTAATCCTCTATAAGGATTAATTAAGGTACCCATGAATTGATGTTTGTTTACTTAGTTGATCATTTATCTATAAATTTTCATATGAATTGACAAAGTTTGATTTTTAAAAGTAAAAAATTTGTCCAAAAATATGGTTATTTTAGACAACATTAGTTTGTATCCAGGTCTATTTAGGTTAGATAATGTTGTAGGGGGTGTTTGGAAGAAGTTGTTAGTAAAGTTGAAACAATATGAAAGTATATGGAGTATAAAAAATTCAATGGCATATCAAGTGTCAGTCAAGAAGGGGTGTGTATGGTGTTAGGTAATTGGTTTAGAACATATGTCATAATTTACTTATACATTTTGTTGACTTATAAAAGTCAAACATGGTAAGTTTTGGATTTTTATAAGTGTGTACATCAGACCCATATGAAGTGGAAAGGCATTGAACATAGACTTCATGTGTGATATGCATTGAATATCGCACCCATATCAAGTCTTACTTGAAAAGAAGCCTCGCTTATGACCATTTGAGGGTGTTTGTATGCTTTATGGTGGTTATTTGGTCAATACGAGTGTGTACATACTAAAAACTATGTTTGACTTTTGAAAGTCAAACACTAATCCAAATGCAAACCAAAACCTCAAATGCATACCAAAAGCTCAAATTCTTATGACCATTTGAGGGTGTTTGGATGCTTTGCGTCGTTGTTTGGTTAATACAAGTATGTACATATCAAAACTATGTTTGACTTTAAAAGTCAAACATAGTCCAAACTCAAACCAAACCTCAAATGCATACCAAAAGCACAAAGGGCAAGCATCATCCAAAACAACATATTTTGTACTTGATTACATTTTAAACATCCTCTCGATGAACAACTATTTGATGAACTAAGGACTCAAAAGCTAGAAGAACCAAAACTCCACAACCGCTAGACTCGCAAATCATAATCAAAAGTCATCGTGTTCACAAACACACCAAAAATGATATGCAAATCAAGAATAAAATAGGAAAATAATGAATTATATATAACCTCACCATTAAACACTTGCCCACAACATCATTTTTGCCCTTTTAATTGTTGAATTTTGTCTCCATGTGTCACGACCGCCTACTCGACACGATTATTTTCGAGGTTGGTCGAGATTCTGGATTGTTTCACACTTTTCTTGGATGAGCTTGGAAGATATTGGAACCCTTTGGAAGATGTTGGAAGATGTAAGAAACTCTAGAACCTCATGGAAGCCCTAGAAACTCATGGAAGTCCTAGAATCTTCCTACTATGGAAGTGTGTAGAATTTGTACATAGCTTAGTTCACTAGTATAAATAGAGGAGGCTACATTTGTTCAAGGCATCCATAGAAGTTCACTTGTAAGCTACTTGTAAAGTTCTCTAAGTAATACAAAGTGTTTTCATACTCCACTTGTTCCATTCTTTGAAGCTTTCTTTCGTTGCATACATCGTTGAGTACTCGAGCAAGGCTGAGCTTAGTAGAGACTAAGTGCCGCACGGAAGACCTTGTAGAGACAAGTCCGTGACAAGTGGTATCAGAGCCAGGTTGATTCAAGGTGATGGCAAGCGAGACCGATAAGATTGATGCTAGTGGAAGTGCGGTCATTGACCAGAGGCAAGGTCGAGATGATAAGCGTCAAGACCCCAAGAAGAGAGGTACGTCTAAGGACGTTGTGTCGAGTTTGGATAAGAGATTGACAGGTGTTGAGACATCCGTGACGGAGTTGAAGAACCAAGTTGAGGGCTTGGAAGGTCTAGACTTCGAATTTTCGACCATGAAGGATGACTTTAGGGTCGTCCTCAATACTCTTAGTGGCGACTTTAAACGCGAGATCTATGATTTAAAGGAGATGCTCATGGGAGAGATCTCCAACATTCATAAGACCATCGAAGACTTGCAAGTCGATGTGGTGCTATGCAAGCGATCCATGGCTAATGAAGGTGGCAACGCTAATCATAATGCTTCGAAGATAGATGTTCCGAAACCATCACCGTTCGTGGGAAAGCGGGAAGCTAGGGTGATTGATGATTTCTTGTGGGAGATGGAGCAATACTTGGAAGGCGTCAACATTACGGATGATGACTCCAAGATCAAGATGGCGACCTGATACTTGAAGGACACCGTGGCGTTATGGTGGAGACGTCGATATGGAGATATCAAGCGAGGTACGTGTACTATTAATACTTGGGCTGATTTTTTTTGAACTTAAGAAGCAATTTTATCCGGAGAATGCTAAGAACGAAGCAAAGAGTCGTCCTCGTAAACTTAAGTGATAAGGATTTAAAACGTACACTTTTAAGGGGTCATTTAAGCCCTTAATCGACCACTTTTGTATCCGTTACAACTTAATTTCGTTCCTTTTCACTTTTTAGGTCTCTTGGAATCAAAATGCTAGAATGAAGCACATTTGGACGAAAAGGAGTGAATACATGAAGAAAATGGCAAAGTCAAGATCAAAGCCACTCAAGTCGCTCAATTGAACCCGACGGCGTCCCAATCAAAGCGGCGCCGCCCCTCTATACGACTTGATAAAAACATGCACCGAAGGCTCGGTGGAATTTTGCTCATACAACCCGACGGCCAGCTTTGAAGAAAAAGGGCGTCACTCAGAATTTTCATCTCAGACGGCCCAGATCTAGAACCAAGACGACGTCCCACTTGAAGACTGACGGCGTCACAACTCTAAGGTGACGTCATCCCATCGATGACTTGGCCAAGACGAAAACCCTAATGACGGTGAGCTGACGGCATCCCACCTATAAGGTGACGCCGTCGCACTTGTAAATCTATATCAAAAATTCAATTTTTCTGCATTTAGAGAGGTAGACTTTTGGATAAAAAACCCTAAACGGTTGTAGTCCGACTTGGACAGTATCTTAGGGTCCCAAACCCTATTTTACACATCAAGATAAGTGTTTTAATCCAAAGTATCATTATGTCTTCAATTGATTGTGTGTATGTTTGCTTGTTTAACATGTCTAGCTAACTTTATTGTGTGTTTGCTTAGATCTATGAAACCTAGTTATTAATTATTGTTAGGTTGTCTCTTATCTTAATTGTAATTGGCTTAGAAGTGCAACTAGGCTTTCATTGTGTTTAATGCTCGAGTAATCTTTGTGAAAGTTGGCTTATGAATGAAATAGTTTAAGGACTTGCGATTTCAGAGGCTAAGCCCAAAGGTAACCTCAAAGAGTTAGAGCATAGGCACACCCTACGACTTTAGGAATACAACGCGTTAAGATAAGGTGTGATAATTCAACCGACCGATAAAATATAACTAGGGAGTAATAGTATCTAGGTAAACACATTTTTAATCATCATACGAGCACACATCAAATAGACATAGCTACATGTAGTAATAGATAATTAGAAAGTAGAAGTAATCGGTAGAAGTACCACCCCCTAAACCTATTGCCCCGAGATATTTACCTTAGCTTTCTAAAAAACCAATAAAAAGATAAAAAAGAATCATCCTCAACCCCTACCTTAGCGTAATACATTTCTTGCTAGCATTTCTATTCCCTTAGAGAACGATATCAATCCCCGAGGCTTACCTAATACTACACTACAACGATTTGGTTCACTGCCTAGGTGGTTGAAAAACTTGATCGAAGAAATGGAAGTTCCTTTGACCCCGAACGCGCTTCGTACGTGCATCAAGTTTTTGGCCCCGCTTTCGGGTAATAGAATAGCTAGTTAGATTTTTATCTCGTTTAGGTTCCCTTGCTTGATTCCTATCAAGTAAGATTTTTTCTCAATTTTTAGCTTGATTCCTATCCCCCTTCTTCGTGACTTTGTTCATAACTCCATCAATTTTCATCATGGAAGGTGATAACCCACCAAACAACAATCCCCCATCAAACAACTACCCACCACTTGATCCGACTTTTGCCAACCAACTTCGAGCTCATATTGTTAGTGAAATTGGATAACTTAAGAAATTGAATAGGATAATTGAGAGTGCACTTGAGAAAGCCCTTAAGGAATCCACTAGTACTTTTGATAGTGATTCAACCACGAGCGATGATTCGGAGGATGGAGATGGATACTATAAAGTATTATAAATTATGAGGGTAGTGAGGAAGAGGAACTAGGAGTATTTCAATCATACCCTAATGGAAAGGAAATCGCCTATCACTATAACGTAGTTAACTACCCGCGACCACCTTTCGAGCCATGCATAAAAAGGGTGACCTAAAAACATTAAGATACCGTGCATGATTGGGTACTACATAGGATCACACTTACATAGACTATAAGGCACCCATGAACATAATGTCTAGGCTCTATTACAATTGGATCATGAGCGAAAAGTTAGGACCTAGGAGAGATCCCTTTTATCCTAGGAAAGTAAGTAACTATGTTGGGAGAGCTAGAGGATTGCATGTCTTTGTAGGTAATTTCACATATAGGTGTGATTTCATGATCTTGGAAGATGTTAAAGGCATCATTGATGGATTCTTAGGAGATGTGATACTTGGGAGGCCATTTATCGAGAATCCATGATGATTTATGATCCGAGAGGAAGGAATGGCCAAGTTCTCAAATGGGACCGAATGTGTTAAATATATAATTCCCTACAAAATAAAAAGTTTAAGGGTATTGATGATTTAGACGTAGACAACATTCCGCCTTTTGAAGTTGATTGGGAGAACAAAGTTTACTACACCGCTTGTCTAGAGTTAGGCCCCGAATATATTCGTGATGAAAGAAGAGTTAAGGAAATCGAATGGGCATCTAAGATAAGAGGAAAATAGAAGCACGACTTCGAGTCTAGCTACAAGACTCATAAATAAAGAAAAGCGCTTCTTGGGAGGCAACCCATGCTTAATTGTTTGCTTGTTTGTGTGTCATATATCTTTTCATTGTTTTTTATTCTCATGTTTGATTTTGTGAAAATGCTTTATTTTGTCTTTAACCTCGCCTTAATTACATATAAAGGTATTTTACAAAAGATAAGTGTAGGGAAGATTACATACGCTTTTCAAGAACGTGAACATGAGAATTACAATTAGTGAAATTGATATATATGTGTGTTTGTTAGAGTCAAATGCTTGTATGAGTCATAATGGATACTTTGCATGAACTTTTCGTGTTTTAAAGATGTAATTTTTTCTAGAAAACGCAGCAGACACTTTTCGTTATGACAACTGACGGCGTCAGATTAAAGCTCGACGACGCCAGTCAATCAAAACAACTTATACAATTTTTCGTTTTGTGTAACTTATAAATTTTGGAAATTCTCAAGTCTTAATTTTCCAAAAACTCGCAAACATCCATTCCACAAGCATTATATCTTAGTGTAGTTGTGTCATATATAGTTTTACCGCCCATTTTACGCGAATGTTTCGTTTGTTTTCTTAAGTGTGCAGTTATATTTGGCAAGAAGAAGAAACACAACATTGGATGGAGCTTATCACGTATGCATTCTTCTTGGAAAAGAATTTAACCGCAACTTCAAACGGATCCTACCGAGCTAATCGGGAGTACTAGTTTCTTTCTTTACTTACCTTCCTTTATCATAACTTTGATATTTCGGGAAACATTGGGGACAATGTTCGCTTTAAGTGTAGGAGGGAGAATAAAATGAGAACTTAGAAACTATTCTTATCCTTGATCATTTGTCTTGTCCTTAGTCATTTGTGTAATAAACTATGAGAAATATTTGTTAGGGCAATTTTAGCACCAAATTTAAAATTTTGTATGACATGTACGAGCAAAACTTTAGTCTTAATAAAGCGTCTCATAAATAGGAGTTATATGACTAGCACAAAAATCGTTTACCACTCAAATTCCACCCCAAAAATGTGAGGTTCGCCTCTAGATCTTTAGGAATAAAAGCACTCACCTTTAATGCTTAGAGTGTGTACCGGTAGTATAATAGATTCTAGAACTTATTTTGTGATGCATTCCGAGATATCTAGTGAGACTACGCTTGTGTAGTTAGGAATAACTAAAAGATAAGAGGCATTAGGATAACCCTTGTTTGAAACTTGTATTATAATTACTTCTTCAACATCGGTTGAGTAATTACCCTACACCCTTGCGATGTACTCATCTTTAGTACACGATACCCTAGTTAACCCCTCGTGAGCCTAGCCTTTTCGCGGTTCTCGTGATGTTTCGGTTTTCAAAATATCAATGAAGAGCATTGTTTACAATCCACCCCAAATGTACACCCAAATCGCCTTAGCCTACCTTGTATGCACTCACCTTTAGTGCATTATTGTTATCATTACTAAACCCTTAGTTCAATTATCTAGTTACTTGCATGGTTGCTAAGTCGAGTCATATCTTTTGTACACGCTTTGGGATGATTGAGACTCATGGGTAAAAGTAATATTTTATGGAGTAACGGAAGGAACGATAAATTCAAATTCCTTTTGTCTACGTAATTAAATACTCCAAGTGTTTTGATCTTTTCAAATCGGGTCAATTAGTGTTAGAGAAATAAAACTCAAGTGTAGGGATGCTCCTATAAATCCTTTATATTTTGATGTTATCGTAGAGGATGGTAGAGTAAAATGTATGAAAAAATCAAAAAGAGAGTGTTAAAAAATGAAGAGAAAACATACGGGCTACCATCCTACATCTATCTTTATGTTTATGTCTTTAAAATTATGTATGTTTGTTTCAAGTTATCTAGAGTTAGTGAGTCGAGTCTTGGCTTAGCAACGCCACTCTTTTCATGCTTGTAAAATAAGATTTTTGACTTGCCACCACTAAATATCGCCTATCCAAAAAACCCTTTGTTTCCCTACCGTAAGCCTAACGTTACAACCCTTGAAAAGACCTCTTAGATAGTTGTTCCTAGGTGCTTACGCCAAAGCGGTGGAGGTTTGATCTAGTCTCAAGCTTATGGTAATCTATGTACTATGCCAGGTAATGAGTGTTTATCTTCCATTTTCATTTTTTATATTTCATATAAACCCGAGAGATGAGAGAATCCAAACACCCCTTGTGAGGTGCTAGTATATAATTTTCGTGCTTGTTATGACTATTGCGGTGCTTTTACTTGTTTTGAATTATTCTAAACCCATGTTTCATGCCCCCTAACTTATAAATTGATTAGCCAAAAGCACATTTGCTTAAGGACAAGCAAATACCAAGTGTAGGGATATTTGATAAGGATTTAAAACGTACACTTTTAAGGGGTCATTTAAGCCCATAATCGACCACTTTTATATCTGTTACTGCTTAATTTCGTTCCTTTTCACTTTTTAGGTCTCTTGGAAGCAAAATGCTGGAATGAAGCACATTTGGACGAAAAGGAGTGAATACATGAAGAAAAGGGCAAAGTCAAGATCAAAGCCCCTCAAGTCGCTTAAATTGAACCCGACGGCTTCCCAATCAAAGGGCGACGCCGTCCCTCTATACAGACTTGATAAAAACTTGCACCGACGGCTCGGTGGAATTTTTGCTCATACAACCCGATGGCGCAAAGCCAAGAAGAAGGCGCCACTCGGACGGCCTAGATCCGGAACCAAGACGACGTCCCACTTGAAGACCGACGGCGCCACAACTCTAAGGTGACGCCGTCCCATCGATGACTTGGCCAAGACGAAACCCTAATGACGGCGAGTGGCGTCCCCACCTATAAGGTGTGGAAAACTAGAAGGGGTTGAATAGTTTACCGATTAAAACTTTGTTTTGAAACTTATTGAAAGATCAATTGATATTGATCTTAGATATGTTAGTGAATAGTAATCAACAATATATAAAGAGTAGATAAGGAAAGAAACAATCAAACCACAACAAGTTGTTTATAGTGGTTCGGTCTACAAGGACTCTTTTTCCTTGCCCTACTCCACCCCCGAGTCTCACACTCGAGAGTTTAACTTCACTAGTCAACAAGCTCCTTTCACCGTGGAGAAACCTTTACACTTCGCTTACACACTATTTCCGACACTAAGCTAGATGTCGAGTTCTTTTCAAGGGTACAACCACTCCCACACACAATGTATTTTAAGGACTAAAATACTAACCACTCACACTCACAAGATTATGATGGTTTGGTACAACAATGATGTATGAATCAACACAAGATCATACAACAACAAACAAACAAGACTTCCAACTTCTTGTTGAAGCTTGAATGTATCTTGATCTTCTTTGCTACAAAAGAGATCACTAATATGATATGAAACTGAGTTAGAAATGTTAGAGAGAAGGAATGTATGAGAATATGATAGAAAGGGATGAAAAACAACTTGGTTTGGCTTTGCTATTTATAGCCAAAATGTTCAGCAAGCACCACGGACCACGGAACCCTCAAAAGGGTTCCGCCCGTGTTAATTTTTGGTGCCGCCGAGGTCTGACAGCAAGATCACAAAATCTTACCAAAGTCAACCATATCTATCCAAGATTGTGTAAGATATGTAGAGTCTAAATCTACACAAAGTATCTAGTGAAATCTTCTAAGGATTTCAATGATGCACCACATGATGTCATGTGTTTGTTTTTCTATTTTTAGAAATATGTTAAAATGTAAATACATATGTAATGTTTTGTTTTAAGAAACCAAAACATTCTTGAACTAAAACTACTATCATACATTATGGTTTAGAGTCATATCAAGATATGATTAATCACAATGTAAATGCTTGAGTGATGAAGATATTATTTGAAAAAGCTTGTTTTAATATCTATTAAACTTGACAAGCTTTAAGCTTTATAAAAATTAAATTTACTTTTGTCGTTAACAAAACTTAGGTAAAGATCAAAAATATAAATAACGTTTAATGACGATATTTGTATTAACAATCTCCCCATTTTTGTTGAGGACAAAACATAAATTTTATTTTTATAAAAGATGTAAAGATTGTACAAGAGTTATAAAAATATTAGTTTTAGAACTTGAAAGATAAAGATGATAATGCAAGTATGTCTAATTTAGACATGATGTTGACTTTTCGTAAAGTCAAAGTCTTCACTAGTTGAAGCATGATGTTGACTTTTAGAAAGTCAAAGTCTTCATTAAAGTATAACCAATGAAGATGATGTTGACTTTTCGAAAGTCAAAGTATGCGATTGACTTTTTCAGAAAGTCAAATATAACCAAGTTCTATATATTTCTCCCCCTTTTTGTCTCAACAAAAAGAAGATGCGAGGCGGAATGTGTAATGAGCCCGAGCCATTATCTCCCCCTTGACCAATGCTCCCCCTAAATTGGGTGCCAAGAGAAAGATACATGGATTGTGAAAAAGCTACAAAAAAATTGTTAGTTATAAGCATCATCACAAGCATTTCCAAACACCATGTAACAAGCAACAACAATATAAGAAACACCATTCATTTGTTAAAATTTTTCATGATTTAAGAATCATGAAAAGGGAACACAATGAAGTGTTTAGTACAATAATAAAATCCTAAAAAAAATTATCCTAGAAAATAAAAAAAAATTCAAGAAAAATCCTAGAAAAATAAAAATGCTTAAAGAAAATAAGCTAGGACCCTCCTATTGAGGTGGTGGATGAGCAAGAGCATTGAGGCGCTCTAGGATGTGATTGAGGATGAACCTCATTTCCTCTTGAAGCTCATGGACCATCACCCGGGTCCTTTCGGTTATTTGGGCGGTTCGCTCACAATTGGAGCAACCATGCCTAGGAGGGTAGTATGGTTCATGGTTTTGTGGTGGTGGAATGGTGGAGGTGTTGGTGTTGGTGTTTGGAGTGGTGATTATGGAGGCTAGCAAAGCACTTTGCATTTGCATAGCATCACTAAGATGAGAATCCACCATATTTGAAAATTGGTGGAGATGATGGAGTTCGGCTTGAATCTCTTCTTTGGTGGGGTGATCTTCCCACATGGATTCCTCAATGTCCTCTATATGAGGAGACATTGATGTAGGAAGTGGTTGATCCCCATACAAAGGACCATGGATTTCCTTGTGGATGGGATGGAAAAGAAGAGGTCTTGGCCCTAACGGGGCGTTTGGGTCAAATGATGGACGTGGAGACTCATGAGCTATTCGCTCAATAGTACCAAAAGATGGTAGTGGTGGTGGATGATTGGGCCTAGGAGGCAAGTCCTCCAAGTCTTCCAAAATGGATTTGGAGATGTAGGTGGTGTGAGAATAACTCTAATGGGATGAGTGTTGGAGATTTTGGAGGTGATGGTGATTTTGATGTTTGGATGGGAGCCGGTGGTGGTGAGCTAGGAGTCTTTGTTGGTGGTGGAGTAGTGATAGTGATAGGTGATTGTGGAGGTGGTGTAGGAGTAGCCAAAGTGAGGTTTGTGTCATCTCTTATGGGAGATGAGATGGTTAATGGAGATGACTCGGAAGAAGAGCTTATGTTGACAAAGCAACAAGGTCTTACGCTCATTCTAGCGGTTCTTTTGCAAGGCTTGGTTGATGGTGAAGATTTAGTCATTTTGACTTAAGCTTTTGCTAGTAGATGATGAGAATTGAGAAGGTGTGAAGATGATCATGGTAAAAGCTCTTAATTTATAGGAATGGAAAATTATGGAGAAATGTGTTTGATTTGATGTTAAACCATAGAAGAGATGAGGTTCCTAATGATTTTGAAGTGGGTTTAATGCTAGTCATATCACCCAAGTCAATCCATACAAGAAGGATGGAGTGAAGAGACAAAGATTTGCAATAAATGTGTTCTAATGATTATGAGATCCTAACAATCAGATTACCCACGGATTGCAAGGAACCAAATTTTGTGTTCCTTCCTTTATGCAAAAGGGCTCCTTGGGTGGATTTTTGAAATTTTTGAATTTTGGTGGGAAATGGATATCCTATGTGCCTAAGTGTGTTATACTAGTTCTAATATGGGTAATAACTAGTTAAGATTAACCTAGAAGCAATGTATGGTAATTTGGAATGTCGAAATAAGCGAAATTCGAAAATTACCTGTAGGATCCACGACACCAAAAAATTACACAGCGGACCCTTAAAAGGTGCCCGCTTGGTCCGCTGTCTGTGTGTGCGGCGGTACCAAAATGCATAACAGACGGTACCAAATTTTGGTGCCGTCTGATCCGTGGACACCAGAAATCAACACAGAACAGTTTTTTAGGTGTCGTGGACTTTTCCAAAACCTGAAATTTTGCTCAAAACATGTGACATTAATCATTTCTAGTTAGGAAAAGTAAATAACACATATACAAACATAGTGGAGCATAGACTTTGACCAAGGGCTAACGATTTTCACATAAAAGTGAAAATGGGTAAAATTTGATAACACACTTGTGCTATCCCCTGCATGAAATTGTTAGCATACATCATTGTTTTAAGTTATATTATCATCCTACAAATTAAAAGCAACCAAATTGTATCATACATCAAAGTTATTGTCTTGTTCCAAACACTCCTTCAAATGAACCTCACTTATCCAACTTCTTGTAAATCTTGTTCATCATCCTACCAAGGCACTTGAACATCCCCTTGGTTTGCTTGAACTCCGCCGATTCATTCTCAATCTCGGGGAGAGATGCATAGTACTCATGAGGTGGAAGGCGAGAATTTGGAAGACCATCCTCGGAGCTATTTGATGATGATGATGATGGAGTTGGAGGTTTTGCTCTTTTGCCTTTAGTCTTAGCCACTCGCTCGTCACTCAAGGGCACAAAGATGTGAGGGATGAGCTCATAGTCAAGCTTCAACCCTTTTGGGCTTGGTGGAATGGGTGCAAAGGCTCTATAGAGACGGGTGAGAAGCATCCCGTAAGGAAGAGCAACCGATCCTTGAGTTGGAATGTCAATCATTCTCCTAGCAATGTAGTAGGCTAAATTGAATGGTTGACGGGTGGACAAGTTGTAGAGCATGTGACAAAGGCAAGCATTGATATGGTCCCTATTTCCTATGGTGCTAATGACGTTGGCTCTAAGTAGTTCCTCCCATTTCTTAAATTCGGGCTTAAGTTCATTGAGCTCCATTCCATATGGATCTCGGTTCACCTCCTTTCCCTTTCGGGTGACACGGGTTGGAGCGGCCCTTGCATTAAAAAGGTGCTCACGGATGACATCCTTATCCGCTAAAGGAGTTTGGTAGGGAAGAGAGCGGTCATTGATTGCATCAAGGATAGTGAGTGACCACTTATCCGAGTAGACACATGTCCCTCGGTTGGGAATTCCTAGCACTTGAGCAAATTGGGTTAAGGAGATGGTGTAGTCGTTTTGATTGATCCTAAACCTAAGGCTAAATTCATCATCCTCATCAATGAAACCAGTGACACTAGCATAGAACTCTAACACAAACCTAGGACAAATGGGTTCATCGATGTCAAGGAGACAATCGAAGTGAATGGCGGCTAGTTCTTGACGGAGATTGGTTCCGTCGACAAAGGAGGAGTGAATGGTTCTACCCTCATGGAAGTACCTTTGTTCTAGACTCTTAAAGATTTCGACTTGTTCTTTGGAGAGGCCCTTGGTTTTGTGATGTTTGGGAATGTAGTTGAGAGTATCCTTGTGATCATAGAATCTTGCGGCTACCATGGTTATTCCTATGAGCAAGAATTTACATGTTAAAAATGAGAACAAACTTAACGTTTTGGTTCTAGTGTGTGCCTATATGAAAACGATTTGGAGTTGCGGTTATCTCGACTCATTTTATGCATAAAATGGTTTTTAGTGGGGGTGTTTGGCAAATGGCATGAGATAACCCAAACGCTCCTAATTCAATGTGGCTTCATTTGAATATACCCGGGAATGCATATTAGTTATGCATTACCTTTAGTATTCAAGAGCATGCAAGTGATGAAAATTTTACGTTTCTATTTGTATTAACAATGAAAAATTGTTTTCCTACAAGTGAGAAGCTTTTCAAAAAAATTGACATGTGGTGTTTGGTTATTTGAATAAAACCTTATAGTCATTATCTTTTGATTAGTGGGAAACATGATTTGTGTAGGCAATGTGACAATGTAGTACCTAATTTCAATGACTAGTTATGCAATTTGCCAATTGAATCCATGTTTTGTACAAGAATATACATAATCCCCATGTAATGATTTTGTGCACAAATTAGAATCCTAGACTCATAATTGAGAGATGAAATGTAGTTAGGATACTTACAATGATGTTATCTTCAGTGATTAGTGGGTGAGAAAATGTCAACAATGAGTTAGGTCTAATGTTTACACGTTTTGGTAAAGTAGGTTGTGAGGAAGAAGATGTTTTGTAGGTAGCATTTTTGCTACTGTTGTCACCACGGACCAGACGGCACCAAAAAATGGTTCCGCCTTTGTTGTCGTTTGGTGCCGTGGGAACAGTAGCAGTTTTAAACAAATTTGTTTTGTTTTGTTTGTTCTAAGGTTTAGACTATGTTTTACCTACATGTTTGGTTCCATTAACCCCAAACCAAGTCTAAGAAGATTAAATGGTTCTCGTTTGAGAGGCTTAGTTAGAATGTCGGCAATGTTGTCTTGGAGGATACTTTCTCAATTGAGATGTTTCCTTTTGAACATTGTCGCGAAGAAAGTGATGACGGATTTCAATATGCTTCGTACGAGCATGTTGGACGGGATTTTTGCTGAGATCAATAGCTCCTTTGTTGTCGCAAAATATAACGATATCGTTGAGATGAATTCCGTAATCCACGAGAGCTTGCTTCATCCAAAGAGCTTGTTGACATGCTTTTCCGGCTGAGACGTATTCGGCTTCAGTAGTTGAGATAGCTAAAGCCGTTTGCTTCTTTGCAAACCATGAGGTGAGACAATGTCCAACAAAAGTGCAAATACCACTTGTACTTTTTCTATCGACATAGTCACCGGCATGGTCCGAGTCGGCATACACTATAGTTTCTACACCCGTTCCTTTGGGATACCATAATCCTAAACATGTCGTTCCTTTAATGTATCTAAATATCCTTTTCAAGGCTTCTAAGTGTGATACCTTGGGATTTTCTTGAAAGCGAGCACATAGACAAACACTAAACATAATGTCGGGTCTACTAGCCGTGAGATAGAGTAGGCTACCAATCATTCCTCTATATTTAGTGTTATCTACCGATTCACCTTCCTCATCCTTGGTGAGTTTAGTGTCCGAAGACATGGGTGTCTTAGTTGGTTTTGAGTCTTCAAGACCAAATTTCTTAAGCATATCTTTTATATATTTAGATTGGTTAAAGAATATGCCATCTTCTAGTTGTTTAATTTGAAGTCCTAGAAAGAAGTTTAATTCACCCATCATACTCATCTCAAACTCATCGTGCATGATTTTAGAGAAATCATCACATAGCTCTTGACAAGTTGATCCGAATATGATGTCATCAACGTATATTTGAACAATGATAATATGTGATTCCTTTTTCTTGGTAAAAGAGTATTATCTACTAATCCCATGGTGTATTTGTTTTCAACAAGAAAAGTCTTAAGTCTATCGTACCAAGCTTTTGGTGCTTGCTTAAGACCGTATAATGCTTTCTTGAGTTTGAAGACATGATGTGGTTTCTCAAAGTCGGTAAAACCGGAGGTTGAGCAACATATACTTCTTCGTTAATAAACCCATTAAGAAATGCACTCTTAACATCCATTTGAAATAATTTAAAGTCATAAGCACATGCATATGCAAGTAAGATTCTAATAGACTCGAGCCTAGCTACCGGTGCATAAGTTTCATCATAATCAATCCCCTCTTGTTGATTATAACCTTGTGCGACAAGCCTAGCTTTGTTTCTAGACACTACACCATTTTCATCCATTTTATTTCAAAAAACCCATTTCGTTCCAATTATAGTTTGATCTTTAGGTTTTGGAACTAACTTCCAAACATCATTTCTAACGAATTGGTTTAACTCTTCTTGCATAGCAATTACCCAAGATTCATCTTTTATTGCTTCATTTATGTTTTTCGGTTCAATGGTAGATACAAAACAAAAATGATTACTTTGATTTTGGGCTTGTGATCTTAAGGTTCTTTGATTAAGTTGTCCTATGACCTTTTCTAAAGGATGACTTTTGGATTCTTTGATGTTTATAATTTCATTATTTAATGGTTCATCTTCCTTGTCATTTTCAATTATTTCTTGACTTTCTACAAGTTGACTTTCAACTAAGTCATCATCTACCAAAGGTGATGTCTTAGAGGGAGGTGGACTTTCGTCGAATGTTATGTTCAACGATTCCTCGACTCTCATTGTTTCTTTGTTTAAGACAATGTAAGCTTTACTAGTTTGTGAGTAACCAAGAAATACACCTTCATAAGACTTTGGGTCAAACTTGGTGAGATAATCTTTAGTATTAAGAATGAAACATTTACATCCAAATACTCTAAAATATCCTAAAGTTGGCTTTTACCTTTATATAGCTCATATGGTGTTTTGTTTAAGAAAGGACGTATTAAGACTCTATTTAAAATATATGTAGAAGTGTCAAAACTTTTGAGGAATGTTTTGTTCATTAAGCATTGTTCTACTCATTTCTTGAATGGTTCTATTTTTACGTTCTACAACTCCATTTGATTGAGGTGTTCGAGGAGCCGAGAAGTTGTGTGTTATACCATTTGCATCACAAAAGTTTCCAAATTGTGTTTCATTGTCAAATTCACGACCATGATCCGTTCGGATCGACACAATTTTAACACCTAGTTGATTTTGAATTTTCTTGCTAAGAATTTCAAATTTATCAAAAGCTTCATTTTTGGTTTTCAAAAACAACGTCCAAGTAAACCTTGAGTAATCATCTACTATGACCAAAGTGTATAAGTTGCCTCCATAGCTTCTTATAGCGGATGGACCAAACAAGTCCATATGCAAAAGTTCTAGACACTTAGATGTGGACACCATGTTTTTAGCCTTATGACTACTATGGGTTTGTTTACCAATTTTGCAAGCGTCGCAAAAATGTTGGTCATATTTAAGTTTTGGTAAATTCCTAACTAGCTCTTTTGAAGATAGGTTTTGTATAAGTCTCATATTAGCGTGACCTAAGCGTCTATGCCAAAGAGTTGAGCTATCATCTAATGTTGTTAGACAAAGTTTGTCATTAGATGTTTTATCTATTTTCATGACGTATATATTATTTTTCCTAACTCCTTTAGCTATGGTGATACCATCTTTTAGTATTTTACTACCATTTTCTTCAAATAGTACTTTATACTTTTTATCACATAATTGGCTAATACTAAGTAGATTAAATCCTAACCTATCGACATGAGCAACATTTTCAATAGTTAGGGAGTTATGAGCGATCGTACCTTTGCCAATGATTTTGCTTTTGAGATTGCTACCAAAAGTGACATTACCTCCGTCATACTCTTGGTATGTTGAGAAGAGGCTTTTGTTGCCCGTCATGTGTCGTGAGCATCCACTATCTTTTATCCACTCATCAGGTTCCAATCCAACTTTCAAGCATACCTAAGACACAAATAACTCAAGCGTTTGGTCCCCAATATCTCATGGGTCCGTTTGGGTTAAACATACCATTTACTTGATTCATGTATGGAAATGATGGGTAAGAGTTCCATGGCATGTAATCTGGAGTTTGATATGGTCTAGGGAAGTTTTGATTCCAACCGTTATGTTGATAGTTGGGTTGTATGTTGTGGTTGCTCTTAGGAAATGGGCGTTTGGCAAAAGGTGTTTTATGTCGTTGTTGAGTAGTTTTAGATCTAAATTCATTTCTAGCAAGTCCTACTCCTGATGTAACAACAGGTTTTAGTTTAACACTATCCTTGGTTTTCTTTGTTACTTTGACAAATTCACTACGGTCCGTATCACAAACATTACATCTGCTGCAGTCCCACGACACCATTTTTACAAAGGACGGAACCCTATTTTTGGGTCCGTTCGTCCGTCCCACACACGCAGCAGCTTTTGACAGCTTTGTTTGTCTTTTTCGGCCGTTTTGGTTTGACTCTTTGGAATTAACCCTCATTAAATTTCATGTTTCCGTCTTCTAACTATTTCATCGGCACAAGCAATGTTTTTGTTAGCTTTTTGGCAGTTTGTTTGTCTTTTTCGGCCGTTTTGGTTTGACTCTTTGGAATTAACACCTCATTAAATCCTAGCCCATTCATGTTTCCTGGTGTTTTTTGAATTCTAACTATTTCATCGGCACAAGCAATGTTTTTGTTAAACCTTTTAAATTTAGAATTATGTTCGATTAGAACATCTTGTGTGAGCTTTAGTTTTTCTATTTCAAGATTAAGCTCTTGACATGATTTGCAACCATCGTCATTTGCTTTTCCTTTTCTAATCGTTTTGCCTTTTCTTTTAACTCATAGACTTCATTTTCTAAAATTCCTTTTTAGTCTTTAAAAACTTATTTTTAGTTATGATTTTTAGACTAAGCTCACACAATTGATTATATTGTTTTTGCAAAGTGTCATCATCAATAGAGGAATAAGATGAGTCGGAATGTACCTCGTTTGACTCATGTGCCATTAGAGCGATCTCATCCTTGCTCGACTCTTCATCATCCTCACTATCACTCCAAGCACCACTTACAAAAGCTCGTTGAGTTTTGCTTTTAGGTGGCTTGGGACAATCTCCTATTAGATGACTTGCATCACCGCATCTAAAACACTTTCTTTCACCTTTACCCTTTTTGTCATCCCGATCTTTTCGGAATGGCTTCTTTTCTTCTCGAGGTTGTCTTACAAACTTTCCTCTTCTTCTAAAGAACTTTTTGAAATCTCTAACGGCCATGGCATACTCCTCATCTTCACTACCGAGCAAGATTCGTCATCATCACTTGATTCCGTTCTTGCTTTTAGAGCAACGGATTTGATTTTCTCTTTTTCTTTGATGATTTCCGAATCTTTCTCCATCACCATTTCGTGTACTTTGAGGTTTCGATTAGCTCGTCTAGTGTCACTTTTGAGAGATCTTTTGATTCCTCAATAGCCGTCACTTTAGCTCTCCACTTTGGATGGAGTGCTCTAAGAAATTTCGACAAAGTTCTTACTACGAAAAGATTCATCAAGTGCTTTAAGAGATGTAATAATAGTATTAAAGCGAGCAAAGCCACAATCAATGGTTTCATCTTCGGGATAACAAATTGTTCATATTGTTGAACAAGAAGATCAATTTTGTTATCCTTGACTTGTGAATTTCCTTGATGTGTAATAATCAAAGATTCCCAAATATCTTTAGCGGTTTCACACATAAAATTCTTTCATATTCTTTTCTAGGCAAAGCATTATAAAGCATCATTTTAGCTTCATTATTTTTAGCTATTAATTTCTTTTGATCATCAACGAAATATCTTTTGTTGTAGAACTAAAATCCCTTTAACAATAACAAACCAAAGATCTATATCTTTTGATTTTACATATGTTTCAAAACGGTTTTCCAATAGATAAATCCATTGGTTTCAAAGAGTGGTGGTCTTTGCATAGATTGCCCTTCTTTAAAGTTTTCAGGAATCCATGGATCGTTTCAAGTTTATAAAATACAATATATTTTAGAAATTCTTGAGCAACGAGGCTCTGGTACCAATTGTGGAAAACTAGAAGGGGGTTGAATAGTTTACCGATTAAAAACTTTGTTTTGAAACTTATTGAAAGATCAATTGATATTGATCTTAGATATGTTAGTGAATAGTAATCAACAATATATAAAGAGTAGATAAGGAAAGAAACAATCAAACCACAACAAGTTGTTTATAGTGGTTCGGTCTACAAGGACTCTTTTTCCTTGCCCTACTCCACTCCCCGAGTCTCACACTCGAGAGTTTAACTTCACTAGTCAACAAGCTCCTTTCACCGGCGGAGAAACCTTTACACTTCGCTTACACACTATTTCCGACACTAAGCTAGATGTCGAGTTCTTTTCAAGGGTACAACCACTCCCACACACAATGTATTTTAAGGACTAAAATACTAACCACTCACACTCACAAGATTATGATGGTTTGGTACAACAATGATGTATGAATCAACACAAGATCATACAACAACAAACAAACAAGACTTCCAACTTCTTGTTGAAGCTTGAATGTATCTTGATCTTCTTTGCTACAAAAGAGATCACTAATATGATATGAAACTAAGTTAGAAATGTTAGAGAGAGGGAATGTATGAGAATATGATAGAAAGGGATGAAAAACAACTTGGTTTGGCTTTGCTATTTATAGCCAAAATGTCCAGCAAGCACCACGGACCATGGAACCCTCAAAAGGGTTCCGCCCGTGTTAATTTTTGGTGCCGCCGAGGTCTGACAGCAAGATCACAAAATCTTACCAAAGTCAACCATATCTATCCAAGATTGTGTAAGATATGTAGAGTCTAAATCTACACAAAGTATCTAGTGAAATCTTCTAAGGATTTCAATGATGCACTACATGATGTCATGTGTTTGTTTTTCTATTTTTAGAAATATGTTAAAATGTAAATACATATGTAATGTTTTGTTTTAAGAAACCAAAACATTCTTGAACTAAAACTACTATCATACATTATGGTTTAGAGTCATATCAAGATATGATTAATCACAATGTAAATGCTTGAGTGATGAAGATATTATTTGAAAAAGCTTGTTTTAATATCTATTAAACTTGACAAGCTTTAAGCTTTATAAAAATTAAATTTACTTTTGTCGTTAACAAAACTTAGGTAAAGATCAAAAATATAAATAACGTTTAATGACGATATTTGTATTAACAGATTGAGCGGGTACTTGATGAGTTCAAGGACGTGATGCCCAAGGAGTTGCCCAAGAAGCTACCACCTAGGCGAGAGGTGGATCATACCATCGAATTAGAACCGGGTTCCAACCCATCCGCCAAAGCCCCTTATCGAATGCCACCACCAGAGTTAGAGGAGTTGAGCAAAAAACTCAAAGATTTATTGGATGTGGGCTATGTTCGACTCTCGAAAGCCCCATATGGTGCGCCGGTGCTATTTCAAGGAAGAAGGACGGATCTTTGCGGATGTGCATAGACTACCGGTCACTTAACAAGGTAACGATTAAGAACAAATACCCTATTCCTCTTATTGCGGATTTGTTTGATCAACTTGGAAAGGCGAGATACTTCTCCAAGTTAGACTTGAGATCGGGGTACTACCAAATACGGATAGCGGAGGGAAATGAAGCTAAGACGACGTGCGTCACGAGGTATGGATCTTACGAATTCTTAGTTGTGAAAACGTAGAGGGGGGGGGGTGAATACGTTACCGTTTAAAAACTTTAGATCTTTAGTATCAAATCGCTTATGAAGTTTGTTATAATATGAAAGTGTCAATTATTGTTTGTGACTAATATAAAGCATAGTAAACCAAGTTGTCACACAAACATCAAACCACATCACAAGCAATAGTATAGTGCAATTATAAAATTAAAGAGATAAAGAAAGGAAAGTGCAAACCAAACATGAGGATTTATAGTGGTTCGGTCACGGATCTCCTTTCCACCCTACTCCACTCCCCGAGTACCCAACTCGAGAGTTACATCACTAAATCAACAAGCTCCCTTCTCGGAGGAGAAAACCTTACAATTGTCGCTTACACTTCTTCCGGTACAAATCTAAATACCGGGTTCTAGTTCGAGGTAGAACCAACCTAACGTCGCCAATACAATATTACTGACACTAAGCTAGATGTCGAGTTCTTTCTGGGTACAACCACTCCCGTTATGTTTTAAGGCCCAACATAACAAACCTTGTGTTTTATGGTACAAAAACATAAACCATCTAATCTAGTTTGGTGAAATTGTTGTGATGATGCAATAATGTTTACAATGATGATCCATGACATAAATGTCTAATGGATATGAATGACTAATTCTAAATGAATTTCCATTGATAAGAAGCCTTCAAATGATGAAGATCACAAGTACCTCAAGCTTGATGTGATATATCTTCATGTATGTATGCTTGTGGTGAATGAGGATGGCTAGATCTCCAAGCTTTCATTGGTTGATCAAAATGTAAAGTATGCTTACAACAAAGATGAATGTTAGAAGCATTATGATCATGTGATGATGAGGGTGATTAATGTATGTTACTACATGGTTATCTATAGATCTAAAAGATGAAAGAAAGATAAAGAGAATGTGTGTTGGAAGGGATGAGAAAATGAGAAGACAATGGGCTCTATAGCCAAAAATGTAATCTAAAAAATAATATTTTATTAGATTTGATATCTTAGAATATCTTTCAAGATCTTGCTAATCAAACCAAATATTGACCAAATCTTCTAAAGATCTTAAAGAGAAATGATGATGCATAGAATGATGTAAAAATGTATTTTCATTTAGATTAAAATATTCATGAAAATAAACTTGTAAAATGTATTATGTAACTAGTTAATAAAAAGTTTAGTTGCCTTTTATAAAATAAAATGTCTAGTTAAGTGCTTGTCAAAATAAAATGTATTTTGTCAAGTGTAAGTAAATGTTAATACTTGTATGAATATTATAGTTAGTTTACTTGTACAAATAAAAGTATATATTTGTTAGACATTTTACAAAAGATGTATTTGTATAAAATACTTGTGAATGCAAAATGTAAAATGAGGTTCGAAATAGAATGGTTAACCTATTAAAATACTTAGTGACTCTAAACGTATTTTAAACATTCTAAATGATTTGTTAAGGGGTTTGATCATAATGCCACATAACAAACATGTACGAACCTGTGTTGTAACATACGAGGGCTTGAGACATCGAGAGGTGTTGAATGTATGTTGGGACAAAATGTGATTACGAGTAACTTGTACATTTTATGTTATATATTACAAGTTACATGTTTGTCATCAATCAAAACAAACGAGATCAGATAGATTAAATATCGTAATATTTGCACTAACAATCTCCCTTTTTGATGATGACAAAGATATGCAAATGTAATGGATAGTAAAATGTAAAAGTTACTTGTATCCTTACTACCTTTACATTACCTTCTCCGTTCTGTCTTCTCCCTTTTGTCGAAACAAAAAGGGCGTGTCCTTGGAGTTTAACTTTATTTCTCCCCAAAAAGGCGAGCTTGCATCATCCCTAGTGAAGTTAAATCGTCTACTCCTATCCGTCCCTTGTTTGGTAGCAGATCCATGGATCAAACTAAGAGGCTTAACCTACATCAAGGTTAGTTATATGAAACAAAAATTATGAGAAATATATGATAAAGAAAAATGCATAGCAATGTCAGCCTATTTTCTCCACTTTTTATCGAAGCACAAAGGCTTGTTGAAAAGTGAGAATGATGATGAATGCGTGCATGCTCCCCCTTGATGATTGATCCTCCTTGTTTGAGGCGTCATGGTATGACTAAAAACCTACAAAATAAATATTAGTGCAAAACTATATTCGTCCTTGGACGAGTAAGTGATATACAACAAAGTGTGTATAAGATACTTTCAATAAATGCTTGACGGAAGCTCCCCTTGCTCTAGGGCGTCAATATGAACCTTCAAAATAAATATTAGTATAATAGAAGCTTTTTCTTTAGACAAATATGTCATATACAACCAAGTGTATAGACGATGCAATATGAGTGCTTAAAGGATGTTCCCCCTTGTTCGAGGGTGTCAAGAAGAACCTAAAATAAGAAAAATAATTGATGCAAACTTCATCCTTAGATGAGTAAGTTATATACAATTGAGTGTATATGATGATGAACCTACAATGAAAAAAAATTAGTGCAATATATTTCATATTTTTGACAAAGAAAAATAGGATGTATATATGTGATATATAAATGATATAACCAAATATTTCATGAAGTGTAGTCTCCTAATTACAATCATAAGAAAAGCGTATAATATGATAAGAGCCTACAAAATAGTGCCTAGAAAAAATATATGAAGTGAAGTTGGAATATAAAGAGTTAATGCTAGTGGTGCTAGTGTTGGTGTCGGTTTACTAGTAGGATTCATGTGGTGATAACTCGGTAGATGACTCAAGATTTATAAGAGTAAGTTTTCGCTAATCCATGGTGATGATGATTAGTGAAAGTGGTGATGGAAGGTGGTGGTGATAACTTAAAAAACTATTAAGGAGTTAGAAACTCGTATGTATAGCAAATAATATAAAAATATGTACTCATGCGATCCTTTCGTAATGTCAAGTGACCAGGACTAAGAGGAAGAAAAAATATGAATAGACATTGCAATTCAATGATGCATAAGGGTTATGATTTGAATGATTTATTAATGCTAACAACCTATTGTTTGAACAAGTTCTTATATGCTTCAAGCCACGAGTAATAATCGTTTTATCTAAGAATGAAGATACCAAAGAAAATGCATAAATATAAATGTGATAACATGAAGATAAATTCGTTCATTGATTGACACGAATTATAAAAATGGCCTATTCTAGGTGACAATGAGAGAGATAGTATTAACATGGTTTTGACCGACATGGATGATTATGACATTGAAAAAGAAGTGAAGACAATATGTACAAAAAAAATAATAATAAAGTAAGTACCTATATGAGGATGAGAATGACATTATATGAGAGAGAGTTGGATAGACCAACATGTTGAAAAAGTGTTGGGAATGGCGGTTTTGATTAATATATCGTTTGCACTGACAATGACATGCATGATATCTGTCAAACGAGAAAACGATAAGATCCTATGATGGTGTTCTAGATAGTGAAGTTGTAAGGTGCTAGTTTAAGTAAAATCCTAGATTTGTTGATTGTGGAGATGAAGAAGTTTGTAAAACACATGATGCGTTTTTCACTTGATGAGGTATTGGTGCAAACTTGTGATATAAGGTTAAAAAGGTTGAACTAGTTGTGGTTTCGTGAACCGATTTTAGCTAAGTGGTGTTTACCTATGTGTTGGTATTTTAGGATGTAAGAGACAAAAATTTGACTAAAGACAATTATGTGAATGGATTACTCTCCCCCTTAATTGGTGGACATCTAACATAATGTGAAATGTATCAAATAAAAAATGACAAAAAAGTGTTTAGGAGGTTATTCGGGTTAACAAAAGAGATGAGCTTAGTGATGTTTTTATGGATGATGGTTAGTATACAATGAACTTCATCCTTAAAGTAACGTACCTCTTCTCAATTAATACGAGATGTTCGTATGATGAGGCATGTGTTTTCCTCATAGGAGGTGGAGAGGATGATATAATTAAAGTATTGTTGTAGCTAAATAGTGGTGGAGGCAATTTTTGTAAAGCGGAAGTAATAATGAGATTTGAAAAGAGGTCGGTTGAAAGATAAGAAAAACCAAGCCTCTAAAACTTAATTCTATATGCTTTAAAACTATATGTAAGTGTAGGGGTCCCATAAAGCATATTACTAATCTACGTAGCAATAAAGGGTGTGGAAAACTAGATGGGGGGTTGAATAGTTTACCGATTAAAAACTTTGTTTTGAAACTTATTGAAAGATCAATTGATATTGATCTTAGATATGTAAATAATAATCAATGTGCAAGCAATATATATAAAGAGTAAATAAGGAAAGAAACAATCAAACCACGACAAGTTGTTTATAGTGGTTCGGTCTACAAGGAATCTTTTTCCTTGCCCTACTCCACTCCCCGAGTCTCACACTCGAGAGGTTAACTTCACTAGTCGACAAGCTCCTTTCACCGTGGAGAAACCTTTAAACCGCTTACACACTATTTCCGACACTAAGCTAGATGTCGAGTTCTTTTCAAGGGTACAACCACTCCCACACACAATGTATTTTAAGGACTAAAATACTAACCACTCACACTCACAAGTTTATGATGGTTTGGTACAACAATGATGTATGAATCAAGACTAGATCATACAACAACAAACAAACAAGATTTCCAACTATTTGTTGAAGCTTGAATATGCCTTGATCTTCTTTGCTACAAAAGAGGATCTCTATAATGATATGAAACTGAGTTAAAAATGTTAGAGAGTAGGAATGTATGTGAATATGCTAGAAAAGGATGAGAAAACAACTTGGTTTGGCTTTGCTATTTATAGCCAAAATGATCAGCAGGCACCACGAACCACATAACCCATAAAAGGGTTCCGCCCGTGTATAAATTTGGTGCCTCCGGGGTCTGACATCAAGATCACCAAAGTCAACCAAATCCATCCAAGATTGTGTAAGATATGTAGAGTCCAAATCTACACAAAATATCTAGTGAAATCCTTTAGAGATTTCAATGATGCACTACATGATGTCATATGTTGTTTTCTATTTTTAGAAATATGTTAAATGTAAATACATATGTGATGTTTTGTTTTAAGAAACTAAAACATGCTTGATCTAAAAATGTTAACATACATTATGGTTTAGAGGCATATAAAAATATGATTAATCGATATGTAAATACTTGAGTGATGAAGATATTATTTGATGAAAAGCTTGTTTTAATATCTATTAAACTTGACAAGCTTATAAAAATTAAATTTACTTTTGTCGTTAACAAAACTTAGGTAAATATCATAAAATATAAATAACGTTTAATGACGATATTTGTATTAACAATCTCCCCCTTTTTGTTGAGGACAAAACATAAATTTTATTTTTATAAAAGATGTAAAGTTTTTACAAGAGTTATAAAAATATGAAATTAATTTTAGAACTTGAAAGATTTAGATAAAGATCATAATACTATTATCTCCAATTTAGACATGATGTTGACTTTTCAGAAAGTCAAAGTATGCAGTTGACTTTATTTGCAAGTCAAAGTCTTCATTAGTCAAAGTGTGATGTTGACTTTTTAGAAAGTCAAAGTATGCAGTTGACTTTTATAGAAAATCAAAGTCCAAGTTCTATAATATTTCTTCTCCTTTTTGTCGAAACAAAAAGAAGAGGCGAGGCGGAATAGGTAATGAGCCCGAGCCATTATCTCTCCCTTGGCCAATGCTCCTCCTAAATTAGGTGCCAAGAGAAAGAAACATGGATTGTGAAAAAGCTACAAAAAAATGTTAGTAATAAGCATCATCACAAGCATTTCCAATCACCATGTAACAAATAACAACAATATAAGAAACACCATTCACTAGTTAAAATTTTTCATGATATGAACACAATGATGTGTTAGAACATGAAAAGAAAATCCTAGAAAGATAAAATAATAGTCCTAGAAAATTAGAAAAATACAAAGAAAATCCTAGAAAAATAAAAATACTTAAAAGATAAACTAGGAACCTCCTATTGAGGTGGTGGATGATCAAAAGCATTGATTCGCTCTAGGATGTGGTTGAGGATGAACCTCATTTCATCTTGAAGCTCATGGACCATCACCCGGGTCCGTTCGGTAATATGGGCGGTCCGCTCACAATTTGAGCAACCGTGTCTAGGAGGGTAATATGGTTCATGATTTTGTGGTGGTGGAATGGTTAAGTTGTTGGTTTTGGTAGTTGGAGTGGTGATTATGGAGGCTAGCAAAGCACTTTGGATTTGCATGGCTTCACTAAGGTGGGAGTCCACCATATTAGAGAATTGGTAGAGATGATTTAGCTCGGCTTCAATATCCTCTCTAGTTGGGTGATCATCCCACATGGATTCCTCAATGTCCTCTATATGAGGAGGCATGGATGTTGGAGGTAGTGGATGATCCTCATACAAAGGACCATAAATTTCCTTGTGAATAGGATGGAAAAGAAGAGGTTTAGGCCCTAACGGGGCGTTTGGGTCAAATGATGAATGTGGAGACTCATGATCTATTCGCTCAATAGTACCAAAGGATGGTAGTGGTGGTGGATGATTGGGCCTAGGAGTCAAGTCCTCCAAAAATGGGTTTGGAGATGTAGGTGGTGTAGAAAATAGCTCTAATGGGATGAGAGTTGGAGATTTAGGAGGTGATGGTGACTTGGATGTTTGGATAGGAGCCGGAGGTGGTGAGCTAGTGATGGGATTCTTTGTTGGAGGTGGAGTGTAAAACCCTAAAATCTCAATCGCATGAAATGACAAATTTTGCCCTCAAACTTAAAATTTTACAAACTCGGGAAACACGTCAACATCGTTTAACAAGTTATATCATCAATAATAATCCCACATTATGAAAGTAATTAACTTATGAGATACATTAAAAGAACATAAATAATTATAGTCTAAGTATCAAATAAACATGTCAATGTGTTCACAATTCACCTAGACTTGAAAGAGGACTACATTCAAAGTAAAATGATAAACATGGAAAGTCAAAAATTTGGTCTTTGTTCCCCTTGATGGCCGGCCTCAATAGGCTCCCACATTAACCACCTTATCAATTCTAATAAATCTCATTTATCACATTACCATTTCATTATAAAAACACACAAGAAAAACCCTAGGTCTCTCTCATCTCCATAGCGGCGGCACCCTTTCTTTTCTCCTATTCCATCCGAAAATTTAACAAACAAAGGTTCCTAGGAGGCTCGTGATCGTGTGTGATTGATTGGTGGACGTGGTGATCGTGTTTGGCTCGAAAAGAAAGCTAGGTCGTGGGTTATTATTGTAGCCGTGGGTTTTTGATATAGCCAAGGGAGGCTTGGTTTGATCGTGTTGGTTTGATTCTTGTTTCTTTGTCATGTACACGCTACTAGGGTAACGTATCATCATCTCAAATCTTTTCCTCCTTGTTTCCTTGTTCAATTCATGGCACATAATATTTCTAGGGCTTGTAATATGTAATTGGAACACATAAAATCATGAATACATTTGTCACATGAAATGATAAAGCAAGAATACATAAAACCTTGATTCTTAATCTATGTGATTCGAATGACATATGATATGTAATATAAATACGAAACTGATTTTTTGAGTCTTTCATTTAGTCGACATATATGTATTGTAATAAAGGGATTAAATGAGCTTATGAAAATATGATTATACGTATATGATAAATGGAATTGATAACGAATGATTTACGAGGGTGTTTTGATTGATATATGGGGCGTATACTATGGTTTTGATGAAGGGGTCACGATCTAATATGGTATCACATAAGGAGTCATGTAATCTTATACTAATCGAGCTAAAATGGTTTAGAACGGATTCGATAACCATAACCTAAAACTAGGGTTTGTAATTACATGATTTAATAAAGTTAAGGGGTTGTTTTGTAAATTATGAAACTTGATGGATTAACTTGTTAATATAGTAACTTAATGGATTTAATGAGTAAAATGAGTAAACTTACTATATTTACACTTTTAACCCTATACCTTGCAATATTGACATTTTAAACCCTAAACTTATGTAACTTGTCATAAATGATCCTAAAATCATAATAATACTCATTTTCATTTATTAACTTGAAATAAGTAACTAAACTTACTAAATATGGAAACCTGCTAATTATGGAAAGTTACTAATTATAGAAACCTGCTATTTATAGAAAGTTACTAAAAATAGAAACCTGCCTAAAATAGAAAGTTTCCTAAAATAGAAAGTACTTAAAATGGAAAGATTACTAAAAGGGGAAACTTGGTAAAAATGGAAAGCTGTCTTAAACGGGTGATTCTGATTCTTATAGAACGTTATTTAATTCATATAGGTTCCGGGCGACGGGATTGATCTCCTTTCTTGATTTTACTTTCATTGTGATTTGCTCCGAATAAGGTACATATATTCTGACCTTTCTCATAAGGTTTCTCATGATCTCTTTACACCTTTGATCTCTTGCCAATTTGATATTGAACCTTTGCTCTGCTATTGAACTATTGATATTGAATCTTTGCTATTGACCCCTTTTGCTATTGAACCTTTGATATTGATCCTTTGCTATTTGGACCTTTGATAATTGAACCATTGATATTGGATTATTGATTTGATTTGTGAACTGCTAATATTGGACCTTTGATATTGATTGACCTCTATACTGTACACTTTGACCGTCGATTGATACCGAGCCATTAACTAGGCATGGGGTTCCATGTCCGTGTCATTGATGCACCAATGGCATGACTCGGTGTGGATAAGTGATGTTCCACACCGTCCCCATATTTGTATTGATTAATGCGCGCGGATATATGTATTGGATTGGCCACTATTTGTTTTGCGGGGCGATGGATGCATCCTAGATTTGTTTTGATTTGTATTTGATATGATATGATATGTTTTGGTGATGCGGTGCGTGTGTGCAATATACCCCTCACATTTTGGGAGCTAGCTACTCCATTGGTTCTTGAGGTCTCCCTCCTATTGGTTTGGTATTCGAGGTCACCCTCCAATACAATGGCTACTATTGGTTACTTGGTCGCTATTGCCACTATTGATATGGTTTGTTTTGTTGGCTCGGGATAGATATCGACATACCTTACACTATTGATACACCTATATTATACGCTTCGTATTCCCCAACGCCCATATTCGTATTGATTGTCCTTTATCCAAGACCTTATGTGACTCACTCTACTATATATATTCCATTGCTTTGATCTATCACACCTCATTCCGTTACTTGCACTATCGTTCCATTCACGCAGGGTTATTATATGTCTTTGGATTGATTATGATATTCATGTTTATCGACTATCGATTACTCAGTAAGATATGTATGTATGCAATATAAGATTTACTGTTGTCATCGATAATATGCTATCTTCTTGTTATGTGATCCTTTGATTTGTCTGTAACCGTGCTTGTGTGAAATCGATTGTTGATATGTTTATCTTTCGTACTCGTTCGATTAATCTCGTGGACTATGACTATCCGTGGTGTCCTTACCTACTTGTTGTTGACTGCTATGTTTGCATTTGCTTATGCTATGGTTTGATTGGGTAAATGGTTCAACTTATGAAGTCTAGCTTGTTAACTTGTTTAATTGCCCTGCTATGTATTTAATTCATTTAATTATAGTGTTCATACTGTATTCCTACTTGTTACGTGTGACTGCCATGTTTTGACTACCGTTATGATACTGATTATGTCTTCAACTAAGGGTTTGACCTGTGTAAATTGACATGCTCACTTATTAATTAATTGCTTCCGCTTTCCTGTAGGCATTTGTTTGGCTTGTATGTCTCCTGATTCCTAAATTGATTGTATGACATATATGTTGTGTGGATACTACGCCTGCTAGGTTTGCTTATGTTTCAGTTCTTGTATGTCTGGTTTGTATGTGCTTGTTTATATGTCTTGTTGCTTTGCTTTGCTTCTTTCTCCTTGTTATCTGCTCGTTTTGGGTATACGTATAATTGTGTTCTGCAGGATCCTCATTGACTCATTGTTCTCATTTCATTGCGACTTTGTTATCCGTTTCCTTTGTTTCATTTCGCATTTGATTTTATTTAGCATTCGTTTTGTTATATCTGCTCACCGGGCTTTTTAAGCTCACCGCATTTCTTTTCTGCGGCGGTGTTAGGTTTGAAGATGGGCTTTGATGGGTGAGAGTTGGATTAATTGAGTGGACCAACCCTAGATACCTTATTATTTGGATTTATTTTGTTGGGCTATTGTTGGAGATTCCATTTTATTTTAGACATATTGGATTTTGTATTTTCCTTGTAAGACATTCGTCTATATGACTTGGTACTTTATTCTTTAAGGCTTTCGCTTGTGAGATTTTATTTGTATGTTCTGATATGACACCAGAATGTGACACTTCTACCCTTGTCGGGTTGGGATGTTACATGGAGTAGTGACAATGATAGGTGATTTTGGAGGTGGTGTAGGAGTAGTCAAAGTGGGGAAGTTCTCATCTCTTATTGGAGATGAGGTGGTTAAGGGAGAGGAATCGGAAGAGGAGCTTATGTAGACAAAGCAACATGGTCATACGCTCATTCTAGCCGTTCTCTTGCAAGGCTTGTTTTATGGAGAAGACTTAGTCATTTTTACTTAAGGTTTTGCTAGTAGATGAGGAGATTTGAGAAAGTGTGAGGATGATCATCTTAGAAGCTCTTAATTTATAGGATTATGAAATTATGGAGAAATGTGTTTGATTTGACGTTAAACCATAGAAGAGATGAGGTTTCTAATGATTTGGAAGTGTTTTTAATACTAGTCATATCACCTAAGTCAAGCCATACAAGAAGGATGGACTGAAGTGACAAATATATGCAATAAATGTGTTCTTGTTAGCCTTAATAGTTTTTATTAGAAGTGATGGTCATTCACATTTAGGAACTTTATATCGTGTGTTAGATATCGTGTGTTAGATATCGTGATAGAATAGTCAACGGGCTCGTGGATTGGACTAAGCTAAATGGGTACTAGTTATGTTAAGCTTGCCTTTTATCCAATCCAACCCATGTCCAACCCACGAAGCCCATAGAAAGCCTTTTAGGGCATCATGTTACTTGTATTATATAAACCCCTCAAAGACTCATTTGAGGGGTGTGCTTGAGTGTGTGTGTGTGTGTTTTCTTTGGAGCAATACAACATATTGTGTTCATCTTTCTCTCTTCACATACACGGTTTCATATATTCAAGTCACCATCATCTTAATATTTCCTTCTTTATTCACGCATATGTTTGTGTTTGTGTTGTTCGTGTTCTACGCATAACGTGTTGGGTTTGTGATAAGGTTGATACGATGAATGTGAAATTTGACGAACTTTCAAAAATGGCTTCTGAGAGACTCGCTCTAGAACCCGCACTAAACCCGCACTTACGGACACATCGTTCGGGACTCGTACCTCAAAGAGCTCAATCAATCGCGTATGACAATCCTAAAGAACAAGAATGGGAGAAATTCTTGAGTTAATGTTCGATGAATACTATGGTGGAACTTCGACAAATGCATCAAACCATCATTCCATTGCACCCGCTCAAAATCATCCTCCACCACCAATGAAGATGCATCTACTACGGTCGAAACCAATGCACCAACTCCATCTACATCATCTACATCTACTACGCTTATTGCACCCATTCTACCAGGTTCATGATTAAAACCTAAACCAAAACGATGCAACGTTAGATGAAGACTTATTTGAAAACCCGTTTGCTACGGAATCACCGAATCATCTTCATGCTTACGAGAACCATCTAACTCGCATATGTTTAACCAACGGTATCCTTCACTCAAGTGGACAAAGACTACCCAATTGAACAAGTTATTGGTGAACCTTCACGGCCAATTCGCACGAGACGCCAACTTGCCACCGATTGCGACTTATGCATTTACCTTTGCTCAATTAGCAATATAGAGCCAAAGAACATTCATGAGAAATGGTAGAACCCGCATGGATAGAAGCAATGCGGAGGAACTTCTCCAATACCGTCTACATGACTCTTGGGATATGGTTCCACGACCAATTGACATTCGCGTCATTGATCTCAAATGGTTATGGAAGAACAAAATGGATGAAGAGATGACTGCTCATTCGCAACAAAGCTCGTCTTGTGGCCAAAGGATACGAGACAAGAGGAAGGGATAGACTTTGAAGAGTCATTCGCGCGGTAGCTAGACTTGAAGCGTTTAGGATATTCTTAGCCTATGCACTCACAAAACATCACGGTTTATCGATGGACATTAAGACCGCGTTCTTGAATGGAACTCGAAAGAAGAAGTGTACGTGAGTCGACCAAGGCTTCGTAGACATGGAACATCCGGACTCGTCTACAAACTCAAAAAGGCAATCTATGGTTTAAAGCAAGCTCCGAGAGCGTGGTATGACGAATCGTCTCTTTCCTTATCCTAAACAATTTCACCAAAGGAACAGTTGATCCTACCTTGTTTACACAAAATGCAAAACGACATTTTGATTGTTCGATTACGTGGACGACATCATTTTGGGTCTACTAATCCGAATCTTTCAAAACATTTTGAAAATCTCATGAAAAGCAAATTTGAAATGTCTATGATTGGGGAACTAAAATTCTTTCTTGGTTTACAAATACATCATCCCTAAGTGGAATTTTTATAAATCAAGCTAAATACACAACCGAGATTTTGAAAATCATGGTATGGATAATTGTGATTCGGTCGAACACCAATGGTTACTTCACCAAAATTGGAGCCGATTTGTTTGGGAAACCTATTGATCCGAAGAAATATCGAGCATGATTGGTTCTCATGTACCTTCTCGCTAGTCGACCCGATATTCATTTTGTTGTTTGCTTATTAGCACGGTTTCGTGCAAAGCCTATCGAATCGCACCTCAAAGAGGTTAAAAGGATCTTCGGTACTGAAGACATCCATTCACATGGGACATTGGTATCCGAAGGAATCCGAATTTGATCTAATTGCCTTTTCGGATCTGGACCATGCGGTGATCAAGTTCTGACAAAAAGTACATCGGGAGGAGCACAATATTTGGGTGAAAATTAGTCACCGGTCTTCAAAGAAACAAGATTGCACTGCACTTTCAACCGTCAAGTCGAGTATGTGTCTCTATCTGCGTGTTGTGCTCAAGTTCTATAGATGAGAACAAAACTCACAGATTATGGCTTTACTTTCGATAAAATACCTATGTATTGTGACTCGAAAAGTGCCATATCCATATCATGCAATCCTGTTCATCACTCAAAGACTAAGCATATCCGAGTCCGCTATCACTTCATCAAAGAGTACGTCGAAAATGGTATTGTTGAATTATTTTTCGTGAAGACTGATTACCAACTCGCCGATCTATTTACTAAAGCCCTTCCAAAAGAAAGGTTTGACGATTTAGTTCAACGAATTGGAATCTGAAGCCTAACCCCGAGGAGTTAGAACGTCTTCGAATCTTCTTGAAAATGATTTTCCAACAAGCTTATTTGTAAATATTCTTGAAAAACAAAATACAAAATTTGAAAAACCAACAAAAGCAAAATATAAAATATAAAACTTTCAAAAATACAAAAACATTATAAAATCAAAAATCAAAAATATTCTTCTCACGACATGTCTCTCGATAATCGATATTCATGCGTTTCTAGAAATGTCATTCAACAATGATACGGGTATGTACAGATGCTTGAGCGAGAGTTCTTTTAATGTTTTCCAAAACATGTCGTTTCTCAAAATTTCTTCAAAATGGCTTTCAGATACTTGATGCGAAACCCGAACTAAAAGATGACTTTTGATTACTTCAAATCAAAAATCGTGTTTTAAAGAAAAATCTAGTGTACGCTCAATGCACTACATTTAAAATCGGTGAGAATCATCATCATCTTGAGCACCTTTTCAAGATTGTTCAAAAGAATTTTAAAATCTTTCAAAATACTTTGTGCTCAAGATAATTCCTCTAAAACCCTTTAACCGATTATGCTTTATTAAAGGGGAGTATAAAACTAAAATGTTCCAAATTCATGCTTAAATCAAATCCGTTTGTCTCCCAAAAGATTCTAAAATGTTGTTTAATCCGTTGATATCAAAAATATCACGATATGCTATTTTGAGGGAGGAGACGTGATTAAAATGTGATCAAAAATGTTTAATGATCGGTGTTTGAATCTCATAAAGAGCTCGACTCAGTCGTAACCATTGAATTGACGAGGAATCATGTACCATGTCGAGAAACTTTCTATGGACTTGACTAGGACGGGTAATAATTTCAAGCTAGTTCTCTAGTGATGTAAACGTGTATCGAATCGGTCTAGTTCATTTAAAGTCGATCAATTCAAAAGTGCGAACTCTACCCTCTATGTGCAGATTTCTGTCAAAACATATAAGCACATGTGAAGGGGGAGTGTTTCCGAAAATATAAAACTCACGAAGTGTTTCAAACATGTTTTCTATCATAAACACTCTGAGAGATTTTCAAAAATGGTTTCATGGCAACAATAGGACGGTCATGGAGTTATAAGGTGACTAAGGATAGGAAATCCGTCCTATGATCCGCCAGAGTCGAAGGGATCTACCCAAGGACATCACAAATAGTTAGTATTAGAAGTCCTTAGGAAGGATTGAAAAAAGGAGTAATGTAAAAAGGAGAAAGAAGGGTTGAAGAATTAAAAGAAAAGTAAAAGAAATGGTGAAAAGAAATAGCCCTCCATATTCAACCTTAGGGCGTAAACCGGTTCAACTCGTCACTCTTGGTTGTCACTAGATGACACCGGTATTGAAGATAAAGACGTCATGGACCCAATGGCCGACCGCACTAAACCTTCTAGCCACTCAATTCCTCTCAAAAGGGATTTGTTTCATTCTCACCGAAACCTACATAATCTATCGACTTTCTCTTAGAGATCGTTGGTATTGAAGAAGGAGACCTCTCCTAGTCTCCGCTCGGAAAACCAAATGCACTATTGAATCTAGAGCCACGAGATTCATCAAAAGATCTCATAGGAACACTTGACATGACATCGCTTGTTGTTCATCAATAAGGGCACAAGTGATATATTCTAGAGTCCCACGCAGTCTTAGCAATCGCCGAACATTTATGAGAAGTTTCACATCCGTGATCTTGATGATTGAATGGAAACTCTGCCAGGTCAACATCAAGCGACCACGAAGTCACTTGGTAACTCCCGTGGATTACGCTTAGTGTGTCTCAAACGGTCTACGATCGTGAGGTGATGCTTGGTGTACCTCAATGACTCATCCGAATGTAGGTGTACTTGGTATATCGCGTTATCTCACTTGTGAGACTCCGCTTCAGAACGGCCCTTGTGAGAATTAGAGACGTGTTTCACACTATCTTTGTTAACACCCTCGAAATTCAAACTTGTAAGTGCCAAAATCCGCTTATTACTAACCTGTTTTATGTTTTCTTCTTATGGAAGCTCCGGAGCGGATTGATCGTGCAGATTTTCCACATGCTCATACCAAAAACACGTGAAAGTTCTCATCATAATCAAAGGCTACACAAAGTTAAAGATGATTCTTCGTCAATGTCAAAGAATCTACAAAGTTTACAGACTAGAGAACTTCACATCAATGAAACATCAAAGTCAAATAGAAGTGTGAGCATGGTGGAGAAAGACGTGGAGACACCTAACCAACGAAGTTGACAACGGCAGACAACCACATTAACTTATCACAAAGCATGAAGGAGCAAAGAATTAAGACTATTTTATATCTACACGCAAAGTTCAAGCTCAAGGAAAGTAAAGACCTATTCAAGTGGATCATCTTTTGAATGACCACCCCTTAGGGGGAGATTGTTAGCCTTAATAGTTTTTATTAGAAGTGATGGCCATTCACATTTAGGAACTTTATATCGTGTGTTAGATATCATGATAGAATAGTCAACGGGCTCGTGGATTGGACTAAGCTAAATGGGTACTAGTTATGTTAAGCTTGCCTTTTATCCAATCCAACCCATGTCCAACCCACGAAGCCCATAGAAAGCCTTTTAGGGCATCATGTTACTTGTACTATATAAACCCCTCAAAGTCTCATTTGAGGGGTGTGCTTGAGTGTGTGTGTGTGTGTGTGTTTTATTTGGAGCAATACAACATATTGTGTTCATCTTTCTCTCTTCACATACACGGTTTCATATATTCAAGTCACCATCATCTTAATCTTTCCTTCTTTATTTACGCATATGTTTGTGTTTGTGCTGTTCGTGTTCTATGCATAACGTGTTGGGTTTGTGACAAGGTTGATAAAAGTAAGGTCCTACAGTTCTAATGATTGTGGGATCTTGAGAATCAGATCATCCACGAATTGCAAGGAACCAAATTTTTGGTTCCTTCCTTTATGAAAAAGGGTTCCTTGGATGAATTTTTGGAATTTTTAAATTTTGGTGGGAAATGGATATCCTAGATGCTTAAGTGTGTTAAACTAGTTCTAATATGGGTAAAAACTAGTAAGAACAATCCTAGAGGTAACTTATGGTACTATGGAATGTTAAAATAAGTGAAATTTAAAAACTTACCTGCAGGTACGACGGCACCAATTTTTAACACAGGCGGAACCAAAATTTTGGTGCCACCTGGTCCGCCTGTTCAGGTTTGGCGGTACCAAAATTTGTAACAGACGGAACCAAAAAAATGGTGCCGTCTGATCCGTGGTGACCAGAATTCATCACATACCCATTTTTTAACCATTGGGGACCTTTCCGAAACCTGAAAGTTTTCTTAAAACATATGACATTAATTATTTCTAGTTAGGAAAAGTTGATAACACATGCATAAACATAGTGGAGCATAGACTTTGACCAAGGGCTAACGATTTTCACATAAAAGTGAAAATGGGTCAAATTTGATAACACACTTGTGCTATCCCCCTGCATAAACCGGTTAGCATACAACATTGTTTCAAGTTAGTTTATCATCCTACAAAGTAAAAACGACCAAATAATATCATACATCATTGTTTTAAGCTTGTTCCAATCACTCCTTTAAAAACCTCACTTATCCAAATTTTTGTAGATCTTTGTCATCATCCTTCCAAGGCACTTGAACATCCCCTTGGTTTGCTTGAACTCCGCCGATTCATTCTAAATTTCGGGAAGAGATGCATAGTACTCTTGAAGTGGAAATCAAGAATTTAGGTGACCGTCTTCGGAGCTATTTGATGATGATGATGAAGGAGTTGGAGGTTTTGCCCTTTTACCTTTAGTCTTAGCCACTCGCTCGTCACTCAAGGGCACACATATGTCAGGGATGAAAGCATAGTCTAGCTTCAACCCTTTTAGGCTTGGTGGAATGGGTGCAAATGCTCTATAGAGACGGGTGAGTAGCATCCCGTATGGAAGAGCAACGGATCCTTGAGTAGGAATATCTACCATTCTCCTAGCAATGTAGTAGGCTAAGTTGAATGGTTGACGAGTGGACAAGTTGTAGAGCATGTGACAAAGGCAAGCATTGATATGGTCTCTATTTCCTATAGTGCTAATGACATTGGCTCAAAGGAGTTCCTCCCACTTTTTGAATTCGGGTTTAAGCTCATTGATCTCCATACCATATGGATCTCGGTTCACTTCCTTTCCCTTTCAGGTGACAAGGGTTGAAGCTGCCCTTTCATTAAAAAGGTGCTCATGGATGATGTCATTATCCACCAAAGGAGTTTGGTAGGGAGGAGAGTGGTCATTGATTGCATCAAGGATAGTGAGTGACCACTTATCCGAGTAAACGCATCTACCACGGTTAGGAATTCATAGCACTTGAGCAAATTGGTTTAGGGAGATGGTGTAGTCAGTTTGATTGATCCTAAACCTAAGGGACATCTTATCGTCCTCATTTGTGAAAGAGACAACACTAGCATAGAATTCTAAGACAAACCTAGGATAAATGGGTTCATCGATGTCGAGGAGACAATCGAAGTTGATAGTGGCAAGCTCTTGACGGAGATTAGTTTCACGACAAAGGAGGATGAATGGTCCTACCTCATGGAAGTACCTTCGCTCTAGACTCTTAAAGATTTCGACTTGGTCTTTGGTGAGGCCCTTGGTTTTTGGTGTTGAGGGATGTAGCTAAGAGTATCCTTGTGATCATATAATTTTGCGGCTACCATGGTTGTTCCTATGAGCAAGAATTTGCATACTTAGCGTTTTGGTTCTAGTGTGTGCCTATATGAAGACAATTTGGAGTTGCGGTTATCGCGACTCATTTAATTAATAAAATGGTTTTCAATGGGGGTGTTTGGCAAAAGGCATGAGATAACCCAAACGCTCCTAATTCAATGTGGCTTCATTTGAATATATCCGAGAATGCATATTAGTTATGCATTACCTTTAGTATTCAAGAGCATTATGCAAGTGATAAAAAATTTACGTTTCTATTTGTATTTAACAATGAAAAATTGTTTTCCTACAAGTGAGAAGCCTTTCAAAACTTTGACATGGGGTTTTGTTTAATTAGAATAAGGCCTTATAGTAATTATCTTTTAAGTAGTAGGAAACATGATTAGTTTATACAATGTGACAATGTAGTACCTAATTTCAATAACTAGTTATGAAATTTGCCAATTGAATTCATGTTTTGTACAAGAATATACATAATCCCCATGTAATGATTTTGTGCACAAATTAGAATCCTAGACTCAGAATTAAGAGAAGTAATGTAGTTAGGATACTTACAATGATGTTTTCTTCAGTGATTAATGGAAGAGAAAGTCTTAACAATGAGGTAGGTGTGTTGTTGAAACGTTTTGGTAAAGTGAGTTGTGAGGAAGAAGATGTTTTGTAAGTGGTATTTTGCTACTGTTGTCACCACGGACCAGACGGCACCAAATTTTTGGTTCCGTCAGTGTCGTCGTTTGGTGCCGTGGGAAAAGTAGCAGATTTAAGCTAATTTGTTTTGTTTTGTTTGTTCTAAGATTTAGACTATGTTTTAACTACATGTTTGGTTCCATTAACCCTAAGCCAAGTCTAAGAATATTAAATGGTTCTCTTTTGAGAGGCTTAGTTAGGATTTCGGCAATGTTGTCTTCGGAGGATACTCTCTCAATTGAGATATTTCCTTTTTGAACATTGTCGCGAAGAAAGTGATGGCGGATTTCAATATGCTTTGTTCGAGCATGTTGGACGGGATTTTTGCTGAGATCAATAGCTCCTTTGTTGTCGCAAAGTATAGAGATACCGTTGAGATGAATTCCATAATCCACGAGAGCTTGCTTCATCCAAAGAGCTTGTTGACATGCTTTTCCGGCTCAGACGTATTCGACTTCAGTAGTTGAGATAGCAAGAGCCGTTTGTTTCTTTGCAAACCATGAGGTAAGACAATGTCCAACAAAAGTACAAATACCGCTTGTACTTTTTCTATCGACATACTCACCGGCATGGTCCGAGTCGGCATACACTATAGTTTCTACACCCGTTCCTTTGAGATACCATAATCCTAAACATGTCGTTCCCTTAATGTATCTAAATATCCTTTTCAAGGCTTCTAAGTGTGATGCTTTGGGATTTTCTTGAAAGCGAGCACATAGAAAAATACTAAACATAATGTCGGGTCTACTAGACGTGAGATAGAGTAGGCTACCGATCATTCCTCTATATTTAGTGTTATCTATCGATTCACCTTCTTCATTCTTGGTGAGTTTAGTGCCCGAGGACATGGGTGTCTTAGTTGGTTTTGAGTCTTCAAGACCAAATTTCTTAAGCATATCTTTTATGTATTTAGATTGGTTAAAGAATATGCCATCTTCTAGTTGTTTAATTTGAAGTCCTAAAAAGAAGTTTAACTCACCCATCATACTCATCTCAAACTCGTCGTGCATGATTTTGAAAATCATCACATAGCTCTTGACAAGTTGATCCGAATATGATGTCATCAACGTATATTTGAACTATGATAATGTGTGATTCCTTTTTCTTGGTAAAAAGAGTATTATCTACTAATCCCATAGTATATTTGTTTTCTACTAGAAAAGTCTTAAGTCGATCGTACCAAGCTTTTGGTGCTTGCTTAAGTCCGTATAATGCCTTCTTGAGTTTGAAGACATGATGTGGTTTTCAAAGTCGGTAAAACCGGGAGGTTGAGCAACATATACTTAAGGAATGCACTCTTAACATCCATTTAAAATAATTTAAAGTCATAAGCACATGCATATGCAAGTAATATTCTAATAGACTCGAGCCTAGCTACGGGTGCATAAGTTTTGTCATAATCAATCCCTTCTTGTTGATTATAACCTTGTGCGATAAGCCTAGCTTTGTTTCTAGACACTATACCATTTTCGTCCATTTTATGTCGAAAAACCTATTTCGTTCCAATTATAGTTTGATCTTTAGGTTTTGAAACCAACTTCCAAACATCATTTCTAACAAATTGGTTTAACTTTTCTTGCATAGCAATTACCCAAGATTCATATTTTATTGCTTCGTTTATGTTTTTCGGTTCAATGGCTGATACAAAGCAAAAGTAATTATTTTGATTTTGGGCTTGTGATCTTAACGTTCTTTGATTTAGTTGTCCTATGACCTTTTCTAAAGGATGACTTTTGGATTCTTTGATGTTTATAATTTCATTATTTAATGGTTCATCTTCCTTGTCATTTTCAATTATTTCTTGACTTTCTACAAGTTGACTTTCAACTAAGTCATCATCTACCAAAGGTGATGTCTTAGAGGGAGGTGGACTTTCGTCGAATGTTATGTTCAACGATTCCTCGAATCTCATTGTTTCTTTGTTTAAGACTATGTAAGCTTTACTAGTTTGTGAGTAACCAAGAAAGACACCTGCATAAGACTTTGGGTCAAACTTGGTGAGATAGTCTTTGGTATTAAGAATGAAATATTTACATCCAAACACTCTAAAAAATACTAAAGTTGGCTTTTTGCCTTTATATAATTCATATGGTGTTTTGTTTAAGAAAGGACAAATTAAAACTCTATTTAAAATATATGTAGAAGTGTCAATGGCGTTACACCAAAACGTTTGAGGTATGTTTTGTTCATTAAGCATTGTTTTACTCATTTCTTGAATGGTTCTATTTTTACGTTCTATAACTCCATTAGATTGAGGTGTTCGAGGAGCCGAGAAGTTATGTGTTATACCATTTGTATCACAAAAGTTTCCAAATTGTGTTTCATTGTCAAACTCATGACCATGATCCGTTCGGATCGACACAATGTTAACACCTAGTTGATTTTGAATTTTCTTGCTAAGTATTTCAAATTTATCAAAAGCTTCATTTTTAGTTTTCAAAAATAATGTCCAAGTAAACCTTGAGTAATCATCTACTATAACCAAAGTGTATAAGTTGCCTCCATAACTTCTTATAGCAGATGGACCAAACAAGTCCATATGCAAAAGCTCTAGACACTTAGATTTGGACACCATTTTTTAGCCTTATGGCTACTATGAGTTTGTTTACCAATTTTGCAAGTGTCGCAAAAATGTTGGCCATATTTTAGTTTTGGTAAATTTCTAACTAGCTCTTTTGAAGATAGGTTTTGGATAAGTCTCATATTAGCGTGACCTAATCGTCTATGCCAAAGGGTAGAGTTATCATCTAAGGTTGTTAGATAAAGTTTGTCATTAGATGTTTTATCTATTTTCATGACATATATGTTATTTTTCCTAACTCCTTTAGCTATGGTGATACCATCTTTTAGTATTTTGCTACCATTTTCTTCAAATAGTACTTTATACTTTTTATCACATAATTGGCTAATACTAAGTAGATTAAATCCTAATCTATCTACATGATCAACATTTTCAATAGTTAGGGAGTTATGAGCGATCGTACCTTTGCCAATGATTTTGCTTTTGAGATTGCTACCAAAAGTGATATTACCTCCGTCATACTCTAGGTATGTTGAGAAGAGGCTTTTGTTGCCCGTCATGTGTCGTGATCATCCACTATCTTTTATCCATTTGTCAGGTTCTAATCCAACTTTCAAGCATACCTATGACACAAATAACTCAAGCGTTTGGTCCCCAATATCTCATGGGTCCCTTTGGGTTAAACATACTATTTACTTGGTTCATATATGGAAATGATGGGTAAGGGTTCCATGGCATGTAATGTGTAGTTTGATATGGTCCAGGGAAGTTTTGATTCCAACCGGTATGTTGATAGTTAGGTTGTATGTTGTGGTTACTCTTGAGAAAGGGCGTTTGGCAATAGGTGTTTTAGACCTTTGTTGAATAGTTTTAGATCAAAATTCATTTCTAGCAAGTCCTACTCCTAATGTAACAGCAGGTTTTAAGTTAACATTATCCTTGGTTTTCTTTGTTACTTTGACAAATTCACTACGGTCCATATTGCAAACATTCTGTCCTGCTGCAGTTCCCACGCACCAATTCTTACAATGGACGGAACCTTATTTTTGGGTCCGTGCTGTACTACAGCAGTTTTTACAGTTTGTTTGTCTTTTTCGGCCGTTTTGGTTTGACTATTTGGAATTTGTACTTCATTAATACCTAAACCACTTGTGTTTCCTGGTACTTTTTGAATTCTAACTATTTCATCGGTACAAGAAATGTTTTTGTTAAAACGTTTAAATTTAGAGTTATGTTCTATGAGAACTTCTTGTGTGAGGTTTAGTTTTTCTATTTCAAAACTAAGCTCTTGACATGATTTGCAACCATCGTCATTTGCTTTCCCCTTTTCCAATCGTTTTGCCTTTTCTTTTAGCTCATAGACTTCATTTTCTAAAAATTCCTTTTTAGTCTTTAAAAACTTATTTTTAGTTATGATTTTTAAACTATGCTCACACAATTGATTATATTGTTTTTGCAAAGTGTCATCATCAATAGAAGAATAAGATGAGTCGAAATGTACCTCGTTTCAGAATTATTTCATTTAAAATAATCAACTTCTCGCCATTATGAGTTTAGGGCCATTAGAGCGATCTCATCCTTGCTTGATTCTTCATCATCTTTACTATCACTCCAAGCACCACTTACAAAAGCTCGTTGAGTTTTGCTTTTAGGTGGCTTGGGGCAATCTCCTATTAGATGACTTGTATCACCGCATCTAAAACACTTTCTTTCACCTTTTCCCTTTTTGTCATCTCGGTCTTTTCGGATTGGCTTCTTTTCTTCTCGTGGTTGCCTATAGAACTTTCCTCTTCTTCTAAAGAACTTTTCAAATCTCTAACGGCCATAACATACTCCTCATCTTCACTACCGGAGCAAGATTTGTCATCATCACTAGATTCCGTTCTTGCCTTTAGAGCAACGGATTTGACTTTCTCCCTTTTTCCTTTGATGATTTCGAATCTTTTTCCATCACCATTTCGTGTACTTTGAGGTTTCCAATTAGCTCATCAAGTGACATTATTGAGAGATCTTTTGATTCCTCAATAGCGGTTACTTTTGCTCTCCACTTCGGATGGAGTGCTCTAAGCAATTTCCTGACAAAGTTCTTACTACGAAAAGTTTCATCAAGTGCTTTAAGAGAAGTAATAATGGTATTGAAGCGAGCAAATCCACAATCAATGGTTTCATCTTCAGGGATAACAAATTGTTCATATTGTTGAACAAGAATATCAATTTTGTTATCCTTGACTTGTGAATTACCTTGATGTGTAATAATTAAAGATTCTCAAATCTCTTTTGCGGTTTCACACATAAAAATTCTTTCATATTCTTTTCTAGGTAAAGCATTATAAAGCATCATTTTAGCCTCATTATTTTTAGCTATTAGTTTCTTTTGATCATCACTAGAAATATCTTTTGTTGTAGGATTAAAATCTCCTTTAATAATAACAAACCAAAGATCTATATCTTTTGACTTTACATATGTTTCAAAACGATTTTTCCAATAGATGAATCCATTGGTTTCAAAGAGTGGTGGTCTTTGCATCGATTTCCCTTCTTTAAAGTTTTCGGAATCCATGGATCATTTCAAATTTATAAAATACAATATTTAGAAATTTTTGAGCAACGAAGCTCTGGTACCAATTGTGGAAAACTAGAAGGGGGTTGAATAGTTTACCGATTAAAAACTTTGTTTTGAAACTTATTGAAAGATCCATTGATATTGATCTTAGATATGTAAATAATAATCAATATGCAAGCAATATATATATAAAGAGTAAATAAGGAAAGAAACAATCAAACCACGACAAGTTGTTTATAGTGGTTCGGTCTATAAGGACTCTTTTTCCTTGCCCCACTCCACTCCCCGAGTCTCACACTCGAGAGTTTAACTTCACTAGTCAACAAGCTCCTTTCACCGGCGAAGAAACTTTTACACTTTGCTTACACACTATTTTCGACACTAAGCTAGATGTCGAGTTCTTTTCCAAAGGTACAACCACTCCCACACACAATGTATTTTGAGGACTAAAATACTAACCACTCACACTCACAAATTTATGATGGTTTGGTACAACAATGATGTACGAATCAAGACTAGATCATACAACAACAAACAAACAAGACTTCCAACTATTTGTTGAAGCTTGAATATGCCTTGATCTTCTTTGCTACAAAAGAGGATCTCTATAATGATATGAAACTGAGTTAGAAATGTTAGAGAGAAGGAATGTATGTGAATATACTAGAAAGGGATGAGAAAACAACTTGGTTTGGCTTTGCTATTTATAGCCAAAATGATCAGCAGGGACCACGGACCACGGAACCCATAAAAGGGTTCCGCCTGTATAAATTTGGTGTCGCCGGGTCCGACAAAGAAGATTACCAAAATCTTACCAAAGTCAACCAAATCCATCCAAGATTGTGTAAGATATGTAGAGTCCAAATCTACACAAAATATCTAGTGAAATCCTTTAGAGATTTCAATGATGCACTACATGATGTCATATGTTGTTTTCTATTTTTAGAAATATGTTAAATGTAAATACATATGTGATGTTTTGTTTTAAGAAACTAAAACATGCTTGATCTAAAAATGTTAACATACGTTATGGTTTAGAGGCATATAAAAATATGATTAATCAAAATGTAAATACTTGAGTGATGAAGATATTATTTGATGAAAAGCTTGTTTTAATATCTATTAAACTTGACAAGCTTTAAGCTTTATAAAAATTAAATTTACTTTTGTCGTTAACAAAACTTAGGTAAAGATCATAAAATAAAAATAACGTTTAATGACGATATTTGTATTAACAAAGGGGATTATGTGAAATAAGCATATAAAAGTTAGAACCAAGTGAGATAACAAATAATTTGTTATCAACATACAAAACAAATTTGTTAGTGACAAAAGATGTTAACATGATAGAAATTAAATGATAACATCTTATATAAGCAAAAACAACACATTGCACTTAGTAGACAAGAAATCACCATACAATAAGGTAGCATCAAGACAAACAATTATATTATGAAAGAATGCGACATTATTCAAGACATTTTATTATTAGATTGTTTTGTCGTTAGTCTTAGACATTTAAGTATACTTAGCTATAAGTAAATGTGACAATTTATATGATTATATTGTAGGATAAAAAGACTTCTAAAAGTTTATCATACCAAAATCACTTTGACAAATTATAAGTGCACACGTAGCAAGCAAATAGTGTGACAAAGACATAAAAGAAGCAAGACGGGAGATTCATGCAAGCCATGTTTAAATTATAACATTTAGGAGCATGTATCATTTAGACCATCTTATGCATAGATTTAAGGAATGTCAACAAAATACAATAGCTTTCAAACATGGATACATCAATAACAAAATGACATATTATGAGTTCACAAGTAACACGCTAATCATGCGAAACATCATACAAGGTACATAATTGCTTCAACTATAAATATCATGCAAATCATGTTTACGCTTAACATAAAGTAGCATAAAGCATCATAAAGACAAAAACCTTTTTAGGATTTATACATTTGACAATTAATCAAGTAGATATCAAATACCAAGAAAATGTCAAGACAATTGATCATTTTTAAACAAGAACTTGTAATTAACACATGTATGTGTAATGCAAGTGGTTTAAATAAACTAAAGGAAGAAAAGTCATATCTTCTACTTGTTTGATTGGTATTTCTAAGGCGAGGCAAACTATCATTATTTTAACACTTACTTTAGGCAAGTATCGGAAAAAAGATTTTTCAAGTTGGAGAATGAATATGAGACTATTACTAGCGGTGCTCAATTAAGGCTAAACACGACCATTTTACGGGTGATTCAACATACTCAACTTCTCTCCTGGAAGCAATTCAACCGCTAGGTCAAATTGATTTTCTAGTGCAATGGGTTCTCCAGTAGTCATTCTCATGGTAGAAAGACGGGAACTCTTATTTTTGCCTATTACAGTGTATAAAAGATGATAGTTTACCAATACTTGGCTTAATGTGACTCAACTAATATGCAATATAACTAAGGTGATGAAGATGTCATAATATACAAAAAAAGAATTAACTATGGTGTGTTGATTTTTAGAAAACAAACAATATGTTTTTAATCTTGTGTTTAGAATCTAAGGCTGTTCAAATTACATAGCTAATTGTATGATCTAATGGATGGCATTTTTTATGTTGAGTTGAAGTGTGTATTCTAAATGTGATTTGATCATCTAAGACCAGGGAATGGAATATGTTAAATTAAGAACGTTCTCAAGAAAGCTCTTTGGATTTTTATTCAACAAGAATCCAAGAAAGGTTACCAACTTCAATAGATCTTGTGTATACTCTAAAGATGTGTAGTTTTAACCTTGAATATGCACAAGGTTTTAGCAGGGTTAGGTTATGATGTACGCTTGAAAGGAAATAGATACAAATAGTATCTTTCAACAAATGAGATTATTACATGGGATAAAGTTATCATGCTTATGAAAATAAGTATGACAAGATGAATTGGATATGCTAGTTCGTAGAACTTGTAGATGTTTGTTTCAAGATCATTTAGCCAATGAGGTGTAATGAAATCTATTGTAACACAAACATTTATGTCGCAAGGAGAGAATGATGCATAGGATATACAATATCCTTTTAACAAGATGAAAACTTAACGCATGATTTCTTAGGCATAATGTTTTTCAAAACATCATGTTTTCCAAAATGAAGATATGAAGCCAAAGTGTTTGAATCGGATAGTCCTATCCTAAATATACTTGGTCTCAAGATTATATTCACTAGATGATGACAAGAGGAATCACTCGAGTTTCTTATGTATACTCCTCAAGAGTCATTGTTGCTCGGGGTGTATGATGTTGGCTTTGAGATAGCATTTTAACATATGTTATTAAAATGTTGTTTTAACGAAATTTATGCAGAAGTTTAACGACAAAGTATTACTAATACTTTGATAATTTGTGAAGGTAGTACTACTTATACCTAGTGGAATTTGACAAAAGTTACCAGGAGTACCATGCTCATTTGATAGTTGAGGTTCTAGCCATAATGAATCAGCTAAGTCCTTATAGGTGGGAAAGTATGGTTGAGTTTGTTCAAATGCATGTGACTCAGTACCAGTGTTGGACACAAGGGCTATTTGAACAATGCACTCAACGAATTCAAATGATGGTAAGGATGGTGGATTGGTTGATCTAGGTGGTAGGTCTTCTAGTGTGTCTAAATAAGGATGTGGTGATGTAGAGGTTTTTGTGCTATGGGAGTACTTAGGTTAATTATTTGTTCATAGATGTTGAACACAACAAGTACGGATACTAATTCTTATGGTTCATTGGTTGGTACAACTAGTGGGTGAAGTGCTTGAAGTTTTGGTCATGTTTGTGAAGCTTAGGGGCTGAGATATATCACAGAGGTAAATGTGATGAGATAATGGTGAAAGAACAAGTGAGCTTAAGTGGTAGATGTTAAAGGATGAAGACCTATTGACATTTGCTTTATTGATTGGGAGAGTGTTAGGACAAGTGCCACCGAAGGTGTCAAAGTGGGATAAGTGCCATAGTAGGTGTCAAAGAGGGATATGTGCCACAGTGGGTTGTTTGTTTTGGATAAGTGTTCTAGTTGAGATAGGATAAGTGTTTGATTTATTTTAGGATTAGTGTTTTAACATGTGTTGTTAAAATACTTGGGTTTTGATTTTTCGGATATGACTTTTAATGACTATAATCGTAAGTCACATATACTTGAATATTTTGGATGAAATACTTGAGTTGTCAATCCTACCGTGTTGAGATTATAGAGCTTAGATCGCACTCAAGGATACATCTTTAACATACGTGTGAGTTATGAATCGATGTAAATCCTTATCTTCTTGGAGGATGACACATTATTTTCATGTTAACCAAGTGAGGCAAAACATGTAGATACAAAACAATATCTATAGTCATATGTTAGACTTGTGTATGATATCTTTGCAAATAATGAGTCCGGATTTCTTAGTCTAGGTGGCAAGTCATCTAAGTCATTCGCAAATAGATGAGGAGATGGTGGTGGTGTTGCACAAAGTTCGATAGGTACAAGTTTTGGAGACTTTGGTAGTGAATGTGTTTTGGATGGTTGTGAAGTACTCATAATGGTGGGTAATTTTGGTGGTGGAGTTGGAGTACTTAAGTTTAGAAAGTTCTCATCTTGAATGGGTGATGAGATGTTGAGAGGTGACGAGTCTTAGGATGAAGAGTTCAAGTTAACCAGGCAAGAAGATCGAACGCTAATCCTAGTGGTTTTCTTAAGTGGCTTGTTTGAGGTTGAGGATTTAGTCATTTTGACTTTGCTTTAAGAAATGCCAAGCTTAAGGAGAAATAATAGTGAAGGTGTGAAAATGATCATCCTGAATGTGTTAATTTATGGAACTAAGGATTCATGGAGAAATGTGTTTTATTGATGTTAATCCATACAAAGATGGTGGCTTCTAATGAGATGGAAGTGTTTAAGAGCATGTCAAATATCCTAAGTCAATCTATTGAGTGAGATATGAAAGATATGCAGTAAATGAACTTCAATCAATGCAAAATCTTAAAATTCAGACACCCACGGATTGCAAGGAACCAAATTTAGGGTTCCTTCCTTTATAGGAAAAGGTTCCTTGGGTGGATTTTGAGAAATTTTAAATTTTGGTGGGAAATTGATATCTTATTGGTCTAAGTAAGTTAAACTAGTCCTAATATAATTGGAAAGCAGGAAAAACTATCCTAGAAACAAAATTTGGTAAGTTAGATTGTGGGAATTAGTAAAATTTAGTAACTTACCTGCACTTCCCATGACACCAAATTTTATCAAGGACGGAACAAAATTTTTGTGTCCGTCGAATCCGTGTTGTGCAGAAATGTTCACAGAGGAGTTTTTTAACCCTCGGGGACTTTTCCGAATCTTGAAATTTTTCTTAAAACATATGGAGATAATTATTTCTAGCTAGGAACAAACAATAACACACATATAAACATACGGGAGCATGTATTTCTAATAGGGGCTAGAAATAGTGAAAACGGTGAAAATTTGATAACATCAAAATGTTATCCCCTTGCACGGCAAAGTTAGTTCACATGATTGTTTTAAGTTTAGTTATCATCCTAGAAAGAGAAATACATAAAATACATCATACAACATTATTTTGGTTCTTGTGCCAAACACTCCTTAAACCTTCATTTTAACACGAACTTATATGCAGGAGATTATGCAAAACAACATTTTTAACGTACTTGACTAATTTACTTAGTACTCATTCCTAAGTGAGTTATGAATTCATAAGTTATGAGAGATGTTAGTATAACATATGCAAAGAAGGTGATCTAAGTCTATAAGCGATGGTAAAACAATTTTCCAACTTAGTGCACAAAATCTAGTAAATGTTCTATTGTGCATAAACAAGAAATCGACAAACAAGCGAATAAATGACATGGCAAGATTGATACTTATGTTATACAAAAAAACAAGTTTAAACAACAATTTGAAAATAAGTAAGCAACATATATGTAAACAAAGTAGTCATTTAGCATAGCATAAAAAGAAAAATACTTTTCGTCATTTTGGGTTTAAATATGACGATGTATACTAAGCATGATTAGTTTCCTTTAAACATATTAACAAATTATATAGTTTCAAACAAAATTATATCAATGTTCTAAGAATACCAACTTAAATTGCTTGACTCAAAAATTTGAGTTTTTATGTTAATGTGAAACTTAATATCTTGGACATAGTGTAGTATTTGGTCTATTTTACTTATTTAAAATTAGACTTAGGCTATGAGGGTATTTTTAAATGAAAGTAGACTCAATTCCCTTTAAAATGATAGGTGGCTCGACTCGTACGGACTTACGGTCAATTAGTTATGATTTTTTAACGTTGGCCAAAAAACTGCATACAATGCAGACCAAGGAACCAAAATTTTACAAGGGAGGAACCCTTTTTTTGTTTCCGCCCAATCCGTGGTCTTCATAGAATGATGAAAAATGTACTTACGCATAGTGAGAAAGTGTAGGACTTACTAGATTTCATAGAAAAAATATAATATACATATTTTGTTTATTATTTTTACTAATGTGACTTATCTAAACATTTAACAACAAAATTTCTAAGTATAATTAGCAAAACATTTTTCATATTATATTTCACTTCAATGATAATTTGATACATGGATCGTGCTCCATTTTAAAAACCATTTGTTTTAAAAATAAGAGCTACAAGGCTCTAGTACCAATTGTGAAAACGTAGAGGGGGGTGAATACGTTACCGTTTAAAAACTTTAGATCTTTAGTATCAAATCGCTTATGAAGTTTGTTATAATATGAAAGTGTCAATTATTGTTTCTGACTAATATAAATCATAGTAAACCAAGTTGTCACACAAATATCAAACCACATCACAAGCAATAGTATAGTGCAATTATAAAAGTAAAGAGATAAAGAAAGGAAAGTGCAAACCGAACACGAGGATTTATAGTGGTTCGGTCACGGATCTCCTTTCCGCCCTACTCCACTCCCCGATATCTTAGAATATCTTTCAAGATCTTGCAAATCAAACCAAATATTGACCAAATCTTCTAAAGATCTTAAAGAGAAATGATGATGCATGGAATGATGTAAAAATGTATTTTCATTTAGATTAAAATATTCATGAAAATAAACTTGTAAAATGTATTATGTAACTAGTTAATAAAAAGTTTAGTTGCCTTTTATAAAATAAAATGTCTAGTTAAGTGCTTGTCAAAATAAAATGTATTTTGTCAAGTGTAAGTAAACGTTAATACTTGTATGAATATTATAGTTAGTTTACTTGTACAAATAAAAGTATATATTTGTTAGACATTTTACAAAAGATGTATTTGTATAAAATACTTGTGAATGCAAAATGTAAAATGAGGTTCAAATAGAATGGTTAACCTATTAAAATACTTAGTGACTCTAAACGTATTTTAAACATTCTAAATGATTTGTTAAGGGTTTGAATAATGCCACATAACAAACATGTACGAACCCGTGTTGTAACATACGAGGGCTTGAGACATCGAGAGGTGTTGAATGTATGTTGGGACAAATGTGATTACTGAGTAACTTGTACATTTTACGTTATATATTACAAGTTACATGTTTGTCATCAATCAAAACAAACGAGACTGTATAGATTAAATATCGTAATATTTGCACTAACATTAGTCATGCCCTTTGGCTTAACAAATGCTCCCGCTACATTTTGCACCCTTATGAATAAGTTATTTCACCTGTTTCTTGATAAATTTGTGGTGGTATACTTGGACGATATTGTTGTTTATAGTCATACCTTGGAAGAGCATGTCTTGCATTTGAAGCAGGTGTTCCAAGTGTTACGGGACAACGAGCTTTATGTGAAGTTGGATAAATGCTATTTTGCCCAAGACAAAGTCGAGTTCTTGGGACACAAGATCAAAGACGTTGGATTGATAATGGACGGGGCAAAAGTAAAAGCTATCAAAGAGTGGGAACCACCTACCAAGGTGACGGAGTTGAGATCTTTCCTTGGCTTGGTGAACTATTATCGACGGTTCATCATAGGATACTCGGCAATAGCATCTCCCTTGACGGACCTATTGAAGAAGAACAAAGCTTGGATATGGGACGAAAAATGCCAAGCGGCGTTCGAGAGTTTGAAGAAGGCGGTTATGGAAGAACCAGTGTTGAGACTACCGGATGTAACTATGCCTTTCGAATTACACACGGATGCATCGGACTTTGCTATTGGAGGTGCTCTAATGCAAGAAGGACACCCGATCGCATTTGAGATTCGGAAGCTAAATGAGACGGAAAGGAAGTACACCGTGCAAGAGAAAGAAATGACGGAAATTGTGCATTGCTTGCGGATTTGGAGGCATTATTTGTTGGGTTCGAGATTCGTGATCAAGACGGATAACATTACCACGAGCTATTTTCAAACCCAAAAGAAGTTAAGTCCCAAGCAAGCTCGGTGGCAAGACTTCCTAGCCGAGTTCGACTATCACTTGGAGTACAAGTCGAGGAAGGCTAATGTGGTAGCTGACGCATTGAGTAGCAAGGCGGAGTTTGCGGAAATCACGCAAGCACAATTCTTCCTCCAAGACCGAATCAAGCAAGGATTGGAATATGATCCTTTTGCCAAAAAGCTTATGGCCTTAGCAAGAGATGGAAAGACTCGAAGATTTTGGCTTAAGGGAGACATGTTGTTCACAAAAGGAGACTGACTTTACGTACCTAAGTGGGGTGATCTTAGGCGTACAATCTTGAATGAGTGTCATGATTCAAAGTGGGCCGGTCATCCGGGATCAAAAGAACGTGGACATTGGTCGAAGGCACTTATTATTGGCCAAGGATGGAGGACGGTGTAGAGACATTCGTGCTGACGTGCCTTGTTTGCCAACAAGACAAGATAAAGCAAAAGAAGTCCGGAGGATTGTTGGAGTCTCTACCTACGCCCAAAGGACCATGGGAGAGCGTTTCCATGGACTTTATCACATGCTTGCCAAAGTCGGAAGGACGTAGGAGTATTATAGTGGTGGTCGATCGATTCTCGAAGTATGGAACTTTCATTGCCGCACCACCCGATGTTACAACGGACGATACGGCTAAGCTTTTCTATAAGAATGTGGTGAAGTATTGGGGAGTGCCACATGTGATCGTTAGCGATAGAGATCCTAGATTCACGGGGCGCTTTTGGACGGAGTTGTTCAAGATCATGGGGATGGAGTTGAACTTCTCTACGAGTTTCCATCCCCAAAAGGACGGGCAAACGGAGAGGGTAAACGCATTATTGGAGCTCTATCTTCGGCACTATGTAAGTGCCAACCAACATGATTGGGCTAAACTCCTTGATGTTGCTCAATTTTCTTACAACACGCAACGGAGTGAAGCCACGGGGAAGAGTCCTTTTGAGTTGGTCACGGGGCGCCAACCATTGACTTCGAATGCCTTAGCCGCATCATACGAGGGAAGTAGCCCGGCCGCTTACAAGACGATAAAGGAATGGCACGAGCAAGCGGACTTGGCCCGGGCTTCGTTAGATAAAGCGGCTAAGAAAATGAAGAACTGGGCGGATGGGAAAAGAAGACATGTTGAGTTCGAGGTCGGAGATCAAGTGATGGTGAAGCTCTTGCCTCAATAATTCAAATCACTAAGGAAGGTGCACAAAGATTTAATACGGAGGTATGAAGGCCCTTTCCCGGTGATAGGACGTGTTGGAAAAGTTTCTTATCGACTTCAACTACCGCCCAAGTTGAAGATTCATCCGGTCTTTCACATTAGCCTTCTCAAGCCTTACCATAAGGACGAGGAAGACTCGGAACAAGGAGTGTCCAAGCGGGCGCCAACAGCGGTTGTTACTTCGTACGATCGAGAGGTTGAGGAGATCTTGTCGGATCGAAAGATACGAAGACGAGGAGTGCCGAGATATAAAGAGTACTTGATCAAGTGACGTATTGCCCGATAGTGAAGCAAGTTGGGAAGTCGAAGACTTATTGTGGCATTTTACGGATGAGATCAAGAGATATCACGAGGAAGGCACGACGAGGACGTCGCGAGCTTAGGTGGGGGAGGATGTCACGACCCGCCTACTCGATACAATTATTTTCGAGGCTGGTCGTGATTCGGGATTGTTCCACACTTTTCTTGGATGAGCTTGGAAGATCTTGGAACCCTTTGGAAGATGTAGGAAACTCTAGAACCTCATGGAAGCCCTAGAAGCTCATGGAAGTCCTAGAATCTTCCTACCATGGAAGTATGTAGAATTTGTACATAGCTTAGTTCACTAGTATAAATAGAGAGGCCTCATTTGTTCAAGGCATCCATAGAAGTTCACTTATAAGCTACTTTTAAAGTTCTCTAAGTAATACAAAGTGTTTTCATACTCCACTTGTTCCATTCTTTGAAGCTTTCTTCGTTGCATACATCGTTGAGTATTCGAGCAAGGCAAGTGAGCTTAGTCGAGACTAAGTGCCGCACGGAAGACCTTGTAGAGACAAGTCCGTGACAAATGGCTCTTAATCGCAACACAGTAAACCTGCTTCTAACACCCCTTTTTGTTTCCATATTCATCACTTCACTGCCTTTAATCACCACACCACCATCTGTTGCTACTGATTTGCTTTTCTCTTTTCCAACACACACATCTTCAATCATTTTCGGCTTTCACACTTCCTTGTGTTTGTTACAACATGTTTGTTTTTCCTCCCTTTACCCTCATCGACACCCTTGCTTTTTTTCTTTACAACACCCTTCCTTTTAGACCTAGTCCTAAGAAGTGTTGAACTTAAACAACGTAAGCTAGCATCCTCCTCAATCCACCCCATAACCTCATCATAAGACCCATCTAAACCTATGTTTTTTAGATAGTAATCGGATAACTGTTGTGGCTTATGTGCAACAGACAAACCTATTGAACCATGTCTTTCTGCCGACTCAAACATGTAATGAACATCATTTTCGATACGAATAAACTTCAACCTGTTTTCTAAAGACTTTGTAGGTAATGGGATAAAATTTCACAAAATTTAGGGGCTGTTTGATAAAACTGAACTATTAAGCGCTGAAAAAATCAAAGATGCTGAATAATTTAAAGGTGCTGAGTAAACACAATTCTGAATAAAAAAACTGTTTGATGAATATCCTAAATACGTCTCTGAATAAAAGATAATTACTATTTTAACCTTTAGTATGGTTTACAACAGGGTCGTCCAATGAATTTATGAAAATTTTGAGGGCCTTTGACGAAATTAAATAATGAGGCATTTTGATAAGGAATGTTATATAAAATGTCACCGTTTATAAAATATAATGCAATTAGTTATCTAAATGTTCTAACATACTACTAATTTAAGATATTTTCTCATCAAAATACTTTTTTTTTTGTGAAAAATATGTTTACACGTGCATATAATTATTAATGGGACAAATTTTGGGGCCCTTAAAAATTTTGGGGTCCTGAGCGATCGCTCACCTTGCACACCCTCAAAGACGGCCCTGATTTACAACTAAATGAAATATGTTGTTAATAATTAAGTTATTATTTATTGAACTTATATCGTGAAAGATAAATTTCAATAAAACACAATATTATAAATTAAAAATAATCTCGTCACAAAATTATAAGTATCAAACACATATTTTAAAAATCACATAATCTCATTCGGTTAAATAATGCATAAACAATTAGTTAGCCAAATTCTCCGTTATTTAATTATATAAAGCATGGTGATAATGTAAATTGGTGTATGGTTCCTATCACCCCCAGCATCTTTTAAATATACTAGTACTATGTAACAAAAAGTAGTATGAATATATGAAAGTGTAAAGGTATATTGGTAAGTATTGTAGCATTATAGCTAACTGAATCATTTTGTGTATTTCTTCTTGCAAAATCGCTCAGTAGATAATTTACCATTCAGAGCCATTTTCTAATATGCCAAACACACTGACCGAATAAACTTTTAAGAATCAGCGCTGAATTATTTGACTCAGCAGCAATCAAACACACCCTTAGTCATGTATGCTTCAGATAGTCTCAAGTTTTTTAAGATTTCAGATGAACCGTCACCAAAATAAATAACTATTTTGAGACGGGAAAAAGCATCAAGCAAATAAGCTATTCCAATAAGTATACTTTTTAGTCTAGTTATGACACTTTAGTAGTTGAACATCTAGAATTTGCATGCTGACTAATTTCATGTTCCAGCCATGCCCACAATAATTAGCACTTGTTCTGTTCAAGGTCACAGATATCATCAGGAACACCGAGCCTCTCGAGCACCGGTGATAATATCTGCATCAACAGTGAACTACAATCAGGTACCAGATTAGATGCATGTTTTATATAGGACGGTAGCTGAAGAGCATACCTCTCCAACCCGTGCGTCGATTTTCAGATCTACAAATTTATCAGCTTCAGTCTCACCTATATTTATAATTGCTGTAGCAGCACCAGCTTCACGAGCAATTCTGTAAAAATCAATTTTAGACCTCATTCAGATAAATAAAAGCCACACCACAAAATGATAATTTTTGGGTCATAAAAAGTTGCATCAAAACAGGCATACGTCAGCCTTGTGATGTGTTTGGCACCACTAGTTTAGAGGAGGAGGTGGGGGAGCTCAGTTTAGCAGCAAGCATATTTGTAGACGTGGTCATTACAATCTTATAACTTACAAATGAATAGATTTGGCTTGGGGCCCAAATAAGAAAACTTAGCAAAAAGGGAACGGGTCGAACTGGTTGAAAGTTGCCAAAGTCTATTATCCATATATAAAACCTCCTAAATCCTATTATTATAAATATTAGACTATTATTGTAACCAGTAGGATGTCCATGCGGCGGCATCAAAGACATGGTAATAGCAATGGGACATCGATAGCTGTTGGTGATCGTGTCTTAATAAACTCTATCTTGAGCAAACATCTCTTTTCTGACCCATATCAATAAACTCCATCTTTACCATCCCCAAATGAATCGATTGACCTAAATGATCTTTATTAAAGTCCCTAAGTCATCTTTTTAAAGTGTTTATAGGTCAAACTTAATCCGGCTGGTTACAAACTGTACTAAAATGAGCCGCTTTGACCCTGTGCGGCTGTGCCCAACCCACCTGACCTGCCCATCCTTCAATTTCCACCTCTACATATTTAGGACGGTGCCTAAAATGTTACAGGTTATCCATAAACTTGAGTAGTCTGGCTTGCAAATGCTCATACCTAATACACATTGTACCACTATCCTCCATCATCTATTCTCAAATTGTTCACTAGCCAATGTTTGACAGGGAGAAGTCGACAGATATTAAGATTTGTACCTGACAAGTTCGAAAGGAAACATGGTCGTTAATGACGATCCAAGAACAAGAAAAGCATCACATCCTTCAGCAGCTTCCACAGCCATATTAATTCTACTCGTGGGTATATTATCACCGAAAAACACGACCTTCAAAACATACACATTACCATGATTCTTAGCAGTATCTAAGATTAGATTGGTGATGATAGTAGTTAAAGGATTTGATTGACTTACATCAGGTTTTAGTGCGTTATTGCAAATTGAGCAAGTTGGTATCTGCAATTTATCTTCCCAGAAATTCTCATCAATTTCTATATCACCATCAGGTCTCTGCTTTATCCCGAAACACTCATTTAAATTGCTGTCATAAGCCAGACTTTCTAGAGCTGCTGCCCACTGCACTTAATGATTAAGATTAGAATACGTTAAAAACATGAACACAAAGAAGGGAAGAAAAAAACTATGATGAAGCTTATAAGTGGCGAGAATCTCATATTCATTATTTCTATGCAGAAATAGTAAGAAAGTGAATCACGAAAGGTCCACCATATATCAAACTATCATGTTTTGTGCAATTATGTTTAAGAAACAAGATCAACTGATAGTTAGAATGTTTCGACCTTTGGATTTAAGGAATTCAATTGGTCTTGAAACGATTCACGTGAAATAGAAAACCCGCAATTCAAACAAGTGACAATATGCACAGTCCCATGTAACTCAACTGGGCTACTACCAGCACGATGGTGCAACCTATGACATGAAAATAAAACGTAATCTTAATGAAAAGGTTTAAAAATAAGCTGGTCATAAATTATGAAACAAAATCTGACCAGTCAATGTTTTGTGTAATCATGAGGTTAATTCTGTTGGCTTTTTCTAAAGATGCTAAAGCAGTATGAGCTGGACCAGGCACAGCTTCCTTGAACTTCTTCCATACGGGATAGTTTCTCGCCCAATACCGCCTTCTTGCACTACTAGAACAAGTAAATTCCTATTGAGATAAAAAGTTACAAGAGGAGTACAAATCAATGACTCTTCAAAACTGCTATTAATCACAAAATATGGAAATGGAAAGGAATCAGAAAGTGTAACAGAATCATAAGTTATTTATGAAAAAAGATAAAAATCAACAAACAAGGAAATGCAACAATTCACAACCAGATGCCTTCAGATTACCTGATGAGTAATCGGCCTGAAACCAGTACTGTAAGCTCCATTTGGGCTGCAGTCAAAGTGAACTGAATAAAATTAATAAATAAATTTACTATATAAAGCGAGGGGCAAAGGGATAAGTGAACCTGTCTGTTTTATGGTACTGAGAAAACACAGCAGATAATCAGCAGGGCTAACTATAAAATCTGTAGGTTTATCCTTAATGCATATTGTGCAAAACTAAGTGGGTCGGGCAGGTTGGGTAGCAGGTTAAACAGGCGTCAGTCGCTTTTCACGAGTGGAAGAGGGTCGGGTTGGCCTGACCCGAACCACTTTTGTTTAAAATAGTTGAACATTTTATTAATATAAAGTCAGATGATGTATTTTTGCACTACAGAGTCTGTGGGTGTATTTTTCTTGATTCTATACAATGTAGATACAGATTGAAAGTACCTTCTGTAATCAGGAATACCGCATTCTGTGCTAATCCCGGCTCCAGTCAAAACAACTAGTTTTTTACTGCAGGACGTTGGAAAACTTAAGCATATGCAAGATCATACTTCATACAGCTTTAATTGAAAAATCTGATGGCATCAAAGTTTTACCTTTTATCGATAAAATCATGCAAGAGATTAACATCTTCAACGTGCAATGGCTCTGAATCAGGGACCACTTTCCTGTCTTTTAATAAAACCGAAGTGGTTTCTGGAGCGGACATTGTATGTACATACTTAACAGAACCTAGAAAAGATAATGACGTCGCCTCCCCACGAGATGTTTTGTATTTGCTAGTTGTACGAACAGAATCTGTTACTTCAAGGACGATATAATACAGTTAATTAGAAAATCTCATAATTTGATGATTTAATAAAAATGAAAAATACATTGCGAGAAACATGTGTAGCTTGCCTGTCATAAAACATGCAACTTTCCTCGCATTATTCAAAGACTGCAATTTCAGATCGTTAAAATTCAGAATGGTTACCGCTAGGAAAAATGTTCTTCTAGAATAGCTCTAGTACTAATTCAGCAGGATTTTCCTATTCCTTAAAATTCTACTTGAGCCCCAAAAAAAGTACAAACTCTTTTTATCTTTTGGGCATAAGGAAAAAAAAAAAAAAAATCTTATTTCTGATTTCAGGTTCATGATTTAATATGAATAAAAACTGTTTCTAGCCATTTGATATAAGTTGTTTTGAATATTTAGTTTCAATGTGCTTATTTTAAACCCGCTAAGGTGGTCTAGAGGTCACGTATCCTTGTGTTCTCACAAGAGGTCTCACGTTGAACCTCCTTAATTAAACACCTCTAGGGGGTGGGCCATGGGCGGAGACAGGATGGAGGCACGTGCTAAAAAATTGTAGTGTAAATTTTTTTGAATATATGACTTTTTTTTTCGCTTTATTTGGCCCCCTAAGAACCAAGTTGTTGTGTAGTTTCTAAAATTTGTTAAAAAGTGTGTGCCCCTCGAGCAAAACTTTCTGGCTCCGTCCTTGGGTCAGCTAAGCTAGGGAAAGGGTTCATAAACAATCACGCCATACCTCGGTTAGGCCGCGTATAGTTTGGGGTATCATGATTTGGGACTAATCCTTGAGACTCGAACCTATCGCCACGTAGACTCAAACCAAGTAAATTCCTCCCTTTTATGAGGTTGGCGTTTGTTGTTTTCACCTAACAAGAATTGAACTAAACCGCATATTTCAGTCACAATTTTTTTTTCACTCACAAAATAATCAAATATTTAGGGTGCATTTAGCTGGGGAAAACATCATTGTTTTTCACAAAATGTTTTATGGAAAACAAGGAAAATATAAATCGCGTTCAAATCAGCGTTTTTCAACAAAATGTTTTGCAAAACACAAAATACTCTATTTCCTAACTTAACAAGGAAAATTACAAAACATAATTCAGGGGTGCGTTTAGTTGGGGGAAAACACTCTTGTTTTCCACAAAATGTTTTGTCAGAGTTTTCCACAAAATGTTTTGTGAAAAACAACGAAAACAGAGATCACGTTTAAATCAACGTTTTCCAACGAAATGTTTTGCAAAACACAAAATCCCTTATTTTCTAACTTAACAAAGAAAATTACAAAACAAATTTTAGTTGTTTTCCTTCCTAACCCACAACGCTCCCTCCCCTTCTTCGAAATAGAAAATACAAACATCAACTAATATTTTTAAGTGTTTTGTGAAGATAAATTTACCTTCCAAAATTTTTACAAAACTAGAGATAGAAAGCAACAGAATTTTTTCTCCGACTAAACGCACCCTAGTTGTTTTCCTTTGTAGCCCACAACCCTCCCTCCCTTTCTTTAAAATAGAAAATAAAAACATCAACTAAAAGCATTTTTTTTAAGTGTTTTGTGAAGATAACTTTTCTTCCGAATTTTTACAAAACTAGAGATAAAAAACAAATCCAGCTAATAAATTAACTGATAAACTAAAAGCATTTTATGTAAAGCTACAATTAAAGAAAATAACAGATTAACAAGAGCTAAAGAAGTGATTACAGAAAATAAGGATTGAGAATAGCACCGTCTGCAGGCCCATGGATTAGCTCTGAACTTGACTTTTCTAAACATCGTAATAATTAAAGCCTAAAGATATTAACAAAATGAAAAAGAAAACTATTAATAATAAAGCAAATCCAAATAAGATATTTGTAAATTTTATCGTGAAATATTTTAAACGAGTGTGAAACCCGTGCGATCACGGTGGGACGGAACTCAGCGAACTTCTTTGTGCGACACTTAAACCTTAGGGACTAATTTTGCAAAGTTCTTATAGTTGGCAATTAATTATACAAGACTTACCTGCAACGCCGCTTAAACCTTAGGGACTATTTTTGCTGATTGCTATAGATAGCAATTAATGATGCAGGACTTATTTTGCAGTACCACTGAACCTCAAATGTTGTTTTTGCCAACTTGTGAAACTTAAGATTTAATGCTTGTGTTTGTGAAGCAACCATATGCGCTTTTGTCACACCCCAAATTACTGTTTTGCGGTGGAATGGAATTCACAGGATGGTGTCATAGCATCAAAGTTATAGTTATGTCGAGCGACCTAAAGTGTCGTTTGAAAAACACATCGTTTAATTTATTAAAACAATAAGAGTTTACAAAGTATAGGTCCCAAATGAAATCAACTTGTGCGAAATAAGTTTGTTACAAGCCAAACGATGTTTTAAAGTTTATAAAACTCAAGTGAGACGCGTCGTCACCGCGACTCTATGATATGTCCAAATGCATGCCATGAAGTGTATGTCTTAGATACCTGAGATAAAACATGCTAAAAGTGTCAACACAATGGTTGAGTGAGTTCATAGAGTTTGGTTAACAAGTAAAGCTTTTAAAGAGCGTTCATGCAACAAAGGCAAAGTTTTTGGTCATATAGAATAGTTCACAAAGCAAAGGCATCGTAAATCCACTCAGTTCCAAGTTTCGCCCATACAAAACTTGCAACCTGTGTGTTCACAACCCACTGCCAAAATAGAATGACAATTATGAATATGCGCATTAAGGTAGTTAAAAATATAAATGTCACCACAAGGGTCTTCCAACAACTCGTGTTGGGATGTTCTTCAACGCTCACGTTGGTCGTATCCATAAAATGGCCTTCCAACATATAAATCTTTGGGATGTTCCTCCAACGACTCACGTTGGTCATATCCAAATAATTGGCCTTCCAACATATAAATGATGGGATGTTTGTTTAAGTCTAGTCACTACACGCACCAAGTCTAAAGTATAAGTAATGTTGTTTGGCAAAAGAGTTTAAATGTTTGGATAAATAAGCATATATCTAGCCCCAAATAGTTTATAGGAATTTAAATGAGTTAAAGCGGGGTATGAACTCACAAGGAAAGTAATAGCATTGGTTCTACTTCATCTCCGAAACCCAATGCGTGTGTTATCCAAGGAGACTTTCAAGTTTAGTATAACACAATCAAGTATAATGCAATCAAGTATAAAAAGTATAGCGTATCATAAAAGTGTAAATGTTTTGAATATTTGTATTTGTAAAAGCAAGTAGTTGAGCATGTATCTCTCCCAAAAGTAGTATAAAAACAATTGAAAGTGGGGCTATGAAACTCACCTGGTATGATTGATATGCTAACAAAATGAAGTGCACTAAAATGAGGCTCGGAAACTATCCGCGACTTAAAATGAATGTCATGACTTGAGTTATGATATGTTGTCGTGAATGCGTGATACAATGTCGTGCATGCAAATCCATATGATATCCATACCACTTGTACGTTTTGGAAATAATGTTTATCGTCAAAATATATGTTTAAGACATCTCGTCATGTTAGAAAATACTTTACAAGTATATACGTTGAATCAATATCCTACGATAGTCGTTTAATGATTTATTATGAAATTATAACTTTTCGTCGTAAAACAATATAATTTGACAAGTCATGAGAGTGACTAAATGGCCTTGAAAAGCTAGTCGTAAAATGGTGCACATCGAGTGTTAGGAAACAAACTCAACGGATTTTGGGAAGCTTGTATCATTATCTCAAAGTTTTAGCATTTAAGTTTACATCCTAGAGGTCTCGATCACAAAGAAAAATATTGGTTAAGTATGATACTTTAGTCCAAAGTATAGTTTAAATGATGGTTTTCGGCAAAGTTTGAGTGACCATAATTAATTCATTACAACTCCGCTAGGCAAACGGTCTGACATTTTGGAAAATATACTTGGCGAACTCACTTTTACTAGAAGAAATCACTTTATAAAAATTACTCCGTCATTGTTAAAAACGACCCTCAACATGGTCCCTCGTTCTTAGTAGTATGTGTTTATTATAAAATATATTAATTTTGCTAATAGAATAAAGTTACGGCAACTTCGTTTATCGCGTGTAATTTAATCGTTACAAGACCGTTTTCTCGTTTTATATGTCCTTAGATTCGTGTCAAAGTATACTAATATATTTTGATAAGTTGACACATTTAATAACGCTTAAGCCTTATTTTTACTCGTAAAGGGTGACATTTTCATCTGAAATTTACGGAATTATTAGTTTTAGTCGTCAAACTTCAAAAATTCATAACTTCTTCGTTATAGCTCCGTTTAATCCGTTCAAGCGGCCACGTTTTGTTTTAAAGTATATTTTCCAAATATCTAGGCCAAAATATTTACCTCTTGTCGGATTTTCCAGATTTCAAAATAAGGACAGACCCTTTTTAAAACTTGTCGAAATGAGTTTTTCTCGCCAAACCTATTCTAACCCATTCAAAACAACTCAAAACTATTCTAATCCTACCATACACCTTCTTAGGGTGTCATGGGTTCCTAGACATCACCAAAAATAATATATAACAAGGAGTAATTATAGGATGACTTATATATACATAGCTCTTAAAAATAATGAAAAAGTGGTACAACATCATATGACTTGCATGTTTTTGCTCAAATATGATGAAATGAATATGAAAGATGAAAAAATTGACATGAGATGCTTACAAAATTACTTGATGAGGTTTATGAGAACAAAGGGTTATCCTAAATACCCTAGGTTTTTATTTCAAAACCTTACTTAAGAGTATCCTAGAGTTAATAATAGCACTTGATCTTGAAAAATTATGACTTCTTCTTGTGTTTCTTGCCTTGGAAGATTTATAAAGATGGAATGGAGAGATTTTTAGCTTGTCTTCACCTTTTTTAAAGTGCAAGTATGTGTTCTAATTTAGTATATATTAAATATCTAACCAAAAGTTGATTAGGTGTACAATAGTACGAAGATTTTTGTGAAAAACTTAATGAATCATCAAGGGTAGTCGGCAAGATAGAATTTGAAAGGGACATGATGTACTTTTTCTTGATTCATTGATTTTAAAGTTAAGTAATATATATATATATTTTGTACATATAATTAGGTATTAAGTGTAGCGTTAGCTAGAAATCGATTTTAACGGAACAAAATAAAATATGTTGAAGTCATAAAAATTATAAAAATACATTTCTTACAAAAATTGAGTGAAATAATAATTATCGAGTTGAATTTACGAAAACCGTAATAATTTTTATACATTACAATTTATATACAAAATAAATTGAAAACATCGGTAAACTAATTTTATAGTCTTAAAAGGAGTATAAAATATATTATGATAATTTTGGAAGTGTCGGATCAATTTTTCAAAATAATTAATTCTGCGATAGCTTTATTTAATAAGAAAATAAGCGTTTAATGAAAAAGGCAAAACCCATGCATAAGTTGATATGAAATGATGAATATGGAGTTTGAGAAATGACCGGAAATTGAGAATTGTGACATCCTTCCCATGTCAGAGGAATCACGTCCTCGTGATTCGATTAATGATACTATGGCCCAAACCGCGACAAGGGTTCTAAAAGTTCATGCTCGTATATGGTCTAAATGATTTTGTCAATGCTCATGCATATGTCATGACTATATCCCATTCTAAAGACATGCTCCCTTATGATTAGGCTCGATGAGGCAGGCTTTCCCATTCTCGAGCAAAATTTTCAAAAGACTTTTAGGTAACCGATTTTTACTTAATCCTACAACTCATCAAACAAGAACTGTCATACGATTAGGCTAAATCGGTTTAGGTAACAACTTGTTTCTAGCTCGATCTTTGCAACTCATCAAACAAGAACTGCAGCTCGGATCAAGCTGAAACAAGTGGTTTGAAGAAAATCTTTGAAAATTTGGCTCGATTACGGAATGCTTAGTCATATGAGACTACTACTCCCTTCATTGCATGATTCTTCCCGAATTAGACATAGGTGATCGTGCTATGTATAATTTAGAGTAACTATGCAATGCTTGGACTAATCGACTCATATGATGTTTGGTGTTGAGTCATAAGTCCGCATGTATAAAGAATATGCACTTATAATGATATGATGAGATGCTATAATGATGTAGTTATAGTCTAGGTCAATGATGCAACCTAGTTCTCTATAACCGATTCTCGATACCAATCATCACACCCCAAATTACATTTTTGCGGTAGAATGGAATTCCTGGGGATGGACTGTCATAGCATCAAAGTTATAGTTATGTCGAACGACCTAAAGTGTCGTTTGGAAAAACACATCGTTTAATTTATTAAAACAATAAGAGTTTACAAAGTATCGGTCCCAAATGAAATCAACTTGTGCGGAAATAAGTTTGTTACAAGCCAAACGATGTTTTAAAGTTTATAAAACCCAAGTGAGACGCGTCGTCACCGCGACTCTATGATATGTCCAAATGCATGCCATGAAGTGTATGCCTTAGATACCTAAGATAAAACATGCTAAAAGTGTCAACACAATGGTTGAGCGAGTTCATAGAGTTTGGTTAACAAGTAAAGCTTTTAAAGAGCGTTCATGCAACAAAGGCAAAGTTTTTGGTCATATAGAATAGTTCACAAAGCAAAGGCATCGTAAATCCACTCGGTTCAAGTTCCGCCCATACAAAACTTGCAACCCGTGTGTTCACAACCCACCGCCAAAATAGAATGACAATTATGAATATGCGCATTAAGGTAGTTAAAAATATAAATGTCACCACAGGGTCTTCCAACAACTCGTGTTGGGATGTTCCTCAACGCTCACGTTAATGTATCCATAAAATGGCCTTCCAACATATAAATGTTGGATGTTCCTCCAACGACTCACGTTGGGCTGTATCCAAATAATTGGCCTTCCAACATATAAATGATGGGATGTTTGTTTAAGTCTAGTCACTACACGCACCAAGTCTAAAGTATAAGTAATGTTGTTTGGCAAAAGAGTTTAAATGTTTGGATAAATAAGCATATATCTCGCCCCAAATAGTTTATAGGAATTTAAATGAGTTAAAGCGGGGTATGAACTCACAAGGAAAGTAATAGCATTGGTTCTACTTCATCTCCGAAACCCAATGCGTGTGTTATCCAAGGAGACTTTCAAGTTTAGTATAACACAATCAAGTATAATGCAATCAAGTATAAAAAGTATAGCGTAGCATAAAAGTGTAAATGTTTTGAATATTTGTATTTGTAAAAGCAAGTAGTTGAGCATGTATCTCCCCCAAAAGTAGTATAAAACCAATTGAAAGTGGGGCTATGGAACTCACCTGGTATGATTGATATGCTAACAAAATGAAGTGCACTAAAATGAGGCTCGGAAACTATCCGCGACCTTAAATGAATGTCATGACTTGAGTTATGATATGTTGTCGTGAATGCGTGATACAATGTCGTGCATGCAAATCCATATGATATCCATACCACTTGTACGTTTTGGAAATAATGTTTATCGTCAAAATATATGTTTATGACATCTCGTCATGTTAGAAAATACTTTACAAGTATATACGTTGAATCAATATCCTACGATAGTCGTTTAATGATTTATTATGAAATTATAACTTTTCGTCGTAAAACAATATAATTTGACAAGTCATGAGAGTGACTAAATGGCCTTGAAAAGCTAGTCGTAAAATGGTGCACATCGAGTGTTAGGAAACAAACTCAACGGATTTTGGGAAGCTTGTATCATTATCTCAAAGTTTTAGCATTTAAGTTTACATCCTAGAGGTCTCGATCACAAAGAAAAATATTGGTTAAGTATGATACTTTAGTCCAAAGTATAGTTTAAATGATGGTTTTCGGCAAAGTTTGAGTGACCATAATTAATTCATTACAACTCCGCTAGGCAAACGGTCTGACATTTTGGAAAATATACTTGGCGAACTCACTTTTACTAGAAGACATCACTTTATAAAAAGTACTCCGTCATTGTTAAAAACGACCCTCAACATGGTCCCTCGTTGCCGTAGTATGTGTTTAATAGAAAATATATTAATTTTGCTAATAGAATAAAGTTACGGCAACTTCGTTTATCGCGTGTAATTTAATCGTTACAAGACCGTTTTCCGTTTTATATGTCCTTAGATTCGTGTCAAAGTATACTAATATATTTTTGATAAGTTGACACATTTAATAACGCTTAACCTTATTTTTGACTCGTAAAGGGTGACATTTTTCATGCTGAAATTTCGGAATTATTAGTTTTCGTCGTCAAACTTCAAAATTCATAACTTCTTCGTTATAGCTCGCTTTAATCCGCTCAAGCGGCCACGTTTTGTTTTAAAGTATATTTTCCAAATATCTAGGCCAAAATATTTACCTACTGTCGGATTTTCCAGATTTCAAAATAAGGATGACCCTTTTAAAACTTGTCGAAATGAGTTTTCTCTCGCCAAACCTATTCTAACCCATTCAAAACAACTCCGGCTATTCTAATCCTACCATACACCTTCTTAGGGTGTCATGGGTTCCTAGACATCACCAAAAATAATATATAACAAGGAGTAATTATAGGATGACTTATATATATATACATAGCTCTTAAAAATAATGAAAAAGTGGTACAACATCATATGACTTGCATGTTTTTGCTCAAATATGATGAAATGAATATGAAAGATGAAAAAATTGACATGAGATGCTTACAAAATTACTTGATGAGGTTTATGAGAACAAACGGTTATCCTAAATACCCTAGGTTTTTACTTCAAAACCTTACTTAAGAGTATACTAGAGTTAATAATAGCACTTGATCTTGAAAAATTATGACTTCTTCTTGTGTTTCTTGCCTTGGACGATTTATAGAGATGGAATGGAGAGATTTTTAGCTTGTCTTCACCTTTTTAAAAGTGCAAGTATGTGTTCTAATTTAGTATATATTAAATATCTAACCAAAAGTTGATTAGGTGTACAATAGTAGGAAGATTTTGTGAAAACTTAATGAATCATCAAGGGTAGTCGGCAAGATAGAATTTGAAAGGATATGATGTACTTTTCTTGATTCATTGATTTTAAAGTTAAGTAATATATATATTTTGTACATATAATTAGGTATTAAGTGTAGCGTTAGCTAGAAATCGATTTTAACGAAACAAAATAAAATATATTAAAGTCATAAAAATTTTAAAAATACATTTCTTACAAAAATTGAGTGAAATAATAATTATCGAGTTGAATTTACGAAAACCGTCGAAATTATTTATACATTATAATTTATATACAAAATAAATTGAAAACATCGGGTAAACTAATAATATAATTTTTATAGTCTTAAAAGGAGTATAAAAATATATTATGATAATTTTTGGAAGTGTCGGATCAATTTTTCAAAATAATTAATTACGCGATAGCGTTTATTTAATAAGAAAATAAACGTTAAATGAAAAAGGCAAAACCCATGCATAAGTTGATATGAAATGATGAATATGGAGTTTGAGAAATGACCGAAAATTGAGAATTGTGACACTTTTTAGTATATAGATATAACGAGTGTGGAAACCCGCGCGATGCAGCGGGATTGCTTTTGTAGACGTGAATTTGGATAGGGACTATTTTTGTCAAATTGCTATAAAGGACTTATTTTGCAGCGACACTTAAACCTTAAGGACTATTTTTGCCAACTTGGACTTACTTTGCAACGACACCTAAACCTCAGGGACTATTTTTGCCAACTTGCGAAAGTTAACATTAAATGTGGGACACGTGGCATGTGAAGACTCATTCCCCTCCTTTTAGTTATATTAGATAATTAGGTACCAAATTGATATACTATTTTTTAAATGCAATAATTGTATGGTTTGACCTATAAATTAAATATGACACGAATGGTTTCTTTTCTTAAGAAAAAAAAAAGCGTTTTTCAAGCAGTTTGTTGCAACTAAAAGTATATGTTTATCTTCATCTTCATCTTTGACCTAAAATTTTGTATAAAAAATTTTCTAATAATGTACTTTACCCTCCCCTTGAGTTTTATTGATTTTTTAATAAATAAACAAATTCTCTTTATGTTCGAAAGGGCTATTGACAGGGAAGGAGCTCAGGAAGAAGCAAACCGAAAAGTGGAGAAAATAGTAAGGGGCCTCCTATGCAGGCACCGATATGAAATATAATAGGGGGTATTTGGGTTTTTTCCCCTCTCACCCGATCATTGGATGCATGGGCTGTGTCAAAATATTATTAAGTGGGTGGTGGGGTGCTGTTTTGTGTTTAGTTTGTGTCACTTTTTTTTTTTTTTTTTTTTTTTTTTTACAACTTTACAACTTTACAAGTTTTTTTTTTTTTTTTACAAGTTTTTTGTGTGAATCGGTTTAAAACTTTAAAAAACGTAGTCGAAAATTTTTGACTCAGATTCGAAGGTTGCAAAGTGAGATTTTATCTTACTTTGTCATCCCATCGCTTTGGTTATCATCATCGCCTCGGAAAATTTTAAGTCACAACTACACAAAGTCACAATTTCACAGGAACTGCACAAAGTCACTAGTTCACAGGAACTGCACAAGTCTCACAAGTCCAAAACTGCACAAGTCTCACAACTGCACAAGTCTCACAAGTCTCAAACTGCACAAAGTCTCACAAGTCTCAAACTGCACAAGGACACAAGCCTCACAAGTTCAACAATATTCACAAGTTACACGTTTTCAACATGAATGTGGTAAGTAGGATTCCAAAACTGCAAAAGTTCACAAGAAAGTAACTAAGATTCTCAAAGGAGTACCAAAGATAGCGTGCACAAAGCTTATAATGCCACATGAAAGCAACATCAACACAACACCACAACACCAACAAGAAAGCTACAACACAAACTACACAAAGTCTCACAAGCACAAGCACCCCATAATCAAGTTCCCAAGCAAGCAGAAAGCAACAACACCACAACACCATCAGCACCAATAGAAAGCTATAACACAACAACACCAACAGCACCAAACAAGCAAAAAGCAACAACAAAAAGCAACAACCAACAACACCAACAGCACCAAACAACCATGTCTAGTTCACCATTTGACACACAAGAGGAGGGTTCACCAGACTTCTTTGGACGTTTAGACTCCTTATCCTTATCCTTATCATCATCGTCTCTTGGATGCTTAGGCTTTTCAGCTTCTACTTTGCATGTTGTTTTGAGTTGGTATTCCAGTAATGCTTCAAATAGTTTGCTTTCGTCAGAGGTGAAAGTTGCAGATCGTTGAGACATTTGTAGCACCAGCTTGGAAATCAACTTTGCATCAGATAGAACTGCAGGCTCAATTAGATTGTTCGTCATTGTTACCGGGGTGGATTGCATTGTTTTCTTGACCAATTTCATGAGATTTGGATAGAGCCGTCGGTGAACATCTCCCTTGTCACGCCAGAACAAAGGTCGAGAAGGAACTTGTGAGTATATCCCTTAATCATCTCGCTTCAGTTCCCTTAGACATCACGCTGCATAAACTTCGGATATACTCCTTCACTTGACATCTTGTCCATCTCGTCATGTAGAAGATTGAGGTCATCGACTAGTTGATTCACTTTTTGTTAGTCACGCCTTCTTCCCGACCGCTTGACAGCTTTTACAATCTTTGTTTTAGCCCGGATATCCAAGAGTCGCTTGGTTTCTTCACATTTAGATGTGGATCCGGTTGTGCCTTTGGATGGTGGAAGTGAAGAGTGAGAAGACGAGTCCGATGATGATGAGACATGAGGAGACTCGTGGTCTTTCTACGACTCGATGTTTCTTCCTTGGAGCGTCTTGGGCTATCTAGAAGAAAATCATCATAATCAAGATCTTCAAAGATTTCGGACTTAGCCGTTTCATCGACCTTAGTATCTTCACCAGAGTTTTCTCGCCTTTTCCATGTCCGGTTCCTCTATGTCATAGTTGATGGAATCCTCAAGTTGCCTTTCTTTGTTGTTCGTGGGTGATGGTGGTACCGGCCCTTATCGGGTTGATTAACCGCATCGGAACTGGGTGTGGCTTGAGTTCCACCACTGACCCTCCGGGGCCACGAGTTTGATCCAAGACGAATTCATCGGCAAGATATTTGAGTCCGAGGTTCTTCAACTTCTTTGATAGTCTCTTTCCTCATCAAATGGTTCTTCTTCGAGCTTTCCTTATCATGTTCAAGCACGTGAGTTTTCCTTTACCTTTATCGCCTTTTGACCGGGAGGTTTAGCTACCGTTTGAGTGTCGCTGATAAGGTTTTAAAAGGTACCATTTTGAGGGTCGTTTAAGTCCTTATTTGATCACTTTTGTATCCGTTATTGCTTAATATCGCTCCTTTTCACTTTTAGGTCTCGTGAAGGCAAAATGTCGGAATGGCACTTATTTGGACGAAAAGGCGCGAATATATGAAGAAAATGGCCAAAGTCGAAATCGACACTCACGCATGCGAATGTAGAAGGCGACGGCGTCGAGTTCTATTTGCGGCCGTCGGAGAATTATTGTGACGGGTCGAACGCAAAACTCGTGTTTTCAAGAGACGGCGCCTAGTTGTGAAAGAGTAGGCCGTCGCTACTCGCACGGCCTAGATGCGATCCGCACGACGCCGAAGTCAAGAGGACGGCGCCACGGACATAAGGTGACGCCGCGCAAGGTTAACGTGGCCAAGACGAAACCCTAATGGCGGCGACACGACGGCCACTAAACATAAGGTGACGCCACACAATTGTAATCTTATATATAGAATCCGAATTTTTCGCCTTTGTGTGGAGAGTCTTTGGAGTAAAACCTAAAACCGAACCTAAGGTGTCTTGTACAAGATTTTAGGGTTTTAACCCTATCTTACACCAAGATAAGTCTTTGCTTCATTAATTCAATTATGTCTTTGATTATTTGTGTATGCTTGCATGTTCTCCATGTCCGCTAATTTATTTGTGTGTTTGCTTAGGAAGTATGAAACTTAATTATTGAATATTGATTGGTTGTTTCTTATCTTAGTTGACTAATGATCTAGTAATGCGATAGGTCATTCGTTGTGTACTTAATGCTTGATTCATCTTTGTGAACCTTAGAGTATGATTACCTGAGTGATTGTAGGCTAAAACATCCGAAGAGTGCCTTAGAGTAGAGTCTATAATCTCTAAGTGGATTTGTAGACAAGACCCTTTGGTAATTTCAAAGAGTTAGGAGAAACGATACCCTACAACTTTAGAAACACAACGCAACTAGGAATAAGACGTGACACTCAACCATCAATAGGAGATAATTAAGGAGTAATACAAACTAAGTAAACACATCTTTAAACTATCATACGAGCACACATTAATTAGACATAGACTCCCACAACCTTAGTTTAGATAATTAGATAATAGTAGAGTAATCGGTAGAAATACCAACCCCCAAATCCAATACCCGAGATTCGTACCTTTCCATTTTCATAAAATATAAAAGATAAAAATAATCTTCCTCAACCTTAACCTTAGCGTAGTAACTCCCTACTAGCATTCCTATTCCCTAGAGAACGATATCAATACCCGTGGCTTACCCTAATTACTACACTACAACGATTAGGTTCATCGCCTAGGTGTTATAAAACTTGCTCAAGAAAAGGAAGTTTCCTTGACCCCGAACGACGCGTGTAGCGTTATCAAGTTTTGGCGCCACGCCGGGAATAGAATAGCTAGTTAGTAGTCCACCTCGCTTAGGTTTCTTTGCTTGATTCCTATCAAGTAAACTTTTTCTCATTTTAGATTTCTCTTAGTCTATCCCCTTCTTCGTAACCTTTGTTAGTAATTCCATCACTTTTCATCATGGAAGGTGATAACCCACTACCATTCATCAACCCACCACCAATGACCCGCCAAGAGCCCGTACTCTTGGTGAATACTCGAGACCAAGCCACTTAGGCTATAGGAACACCATTGAGCTTCCCGACCAAGCCCAAACTACGGCCCTGCGATCCGACACCATCCGGTTGGTGCAAACGGATGTGCATTCCATGGACTTCGTTCAAGATCCAAATCAAGATCCGAGGATTTCTCAAAATCGTCGATTCCATCGACCTTGATGCTACTACTCGGGAGACCACGCTGCGCCTCTTCCAATTCTCTCTACGGGACCAAGCTAGTAATTGGCTTGAGCGACTTCCCACGGCTCCATCTCAAGTTGGGATGATCTTACTTCTCTTCCTTGCTCAATTTTTCCCACCGGGAGAACCACTAAGCTTAGGAATGACATCTTGATGTTCCAACAACGTCAAGGTGAATCTCTACTGAAGCATGGACCCGATTCAAGGACTTACTTCACAAAGTCCCTCATCACGGCATTGATCTTTGGCTCCAAGTCCAAATCTTTTATGATCATGTCAACTTTCCCACTAAGCGATCCATTGACCAAGCGGCCGGTGGAAAACTTAGTGATCTCACCGCAGAAGAATCATGGGAAATAATAGAGACCTTGCCTCTATGACAACGAAAGTTGGGATGACCCCGTGAGTCGCCCAAACCGTCAAGGCAATCTCCTTGCCTCCTCCCGACCGTAGGATGATCGAACTTGAAGATCAAGTTAAATTCCTCATGAGTTCCTACGAAAATCCTAAGTCTTCACACCATGTGAACAAAGCTTCTTCCTCATGTGAGCCGTTTTGTGATCCTCATAACACGCACACTAGCACCCGATCCCCGAACATGCTTCAGTTGACTACGCATCCTCACGTGTTAATGGAGTGGGAGGAAGATTCCCTACAACACCCGGACCTAGGAATTTCAATGAAACCCGAGAGGCATGGAAAGGAAAGCCTGATTTCTACTGGGGGCAAACCAAAGAATTCACTTCTAATGATTTCTCATGGCCCCCACCTAACGGTCCTAACCAACAAAACATCGAAGGGATGTTGCAAAACCTAGTTACATCCCAAGAAACCCAAATAGCTAAGCTCTCGGACCGCTTTAATAATCAACAAGCCGAGATGGATAGGAAAATAGACAACCTTTTGAAAGCCATAGCTAATAGTGATAAGAAGGTTAGTGCTATCTCAACTCCCGAGCCTTCAGGCATAGAGATTAAGGATCCAAGCAAGCTAAAGTATGTCCAATTCGTCAATACCATCGCCTTAGTTGAACCTGATGAAACAAATGACGAAGAGGACTATACACTAGTGGATGAGGAAATACCCGAGGAAATAGATGAAGTAGACATTGACTATTTCAACAAATTTCCTACGGACGAAGAACTATCTCGCCACCCTCACTTAGTGCGTGACCTCCGTCACATGTATGTTAGAAAAGTCCTCGAATTAAGTTTGGGAACCCTTGGAATCTTAACATACCATGTGTCATAGGACACCTTTTGTGGCAAAAGCTTACATTGATCGCAAGTCCCCAATCAACATAATGACTAGCACCTACTACAATTGGATATTGAAGAAGCCTATTCCAACTAGGCAAGATCCCAATGATCCTAATGTTAGTTGCAATTTTCTTGGTAGAGTTAAGGGATTGCCCGCTTATGTAGGTAGTTTCACGCTTCCTACGGACTTCATAGTTGTGGATGATATTAGCACGCCATAGACCCTAGTTTGTCCCATGTTATTCTAGGAAAACCTTTCATAGAAAGCACCGGAATGACCTATGACCCCTCATTAGGAGTAGTGCGATTCAAGAATAAGACCGATGACATAGCTTACCAAATGCCGTTTAAGATTGAGAAATTTTCATCACTCTCTAATGATGAAAAGGAACTTAAACTATCGGTCTATTATAGGAATGATGAGGATAGGGAGAAAGGTGTTGATTATGTTATGGCTAAGATTTTCGGATTCTACAAGGATTGTTTGAGCCTAGGACCGGAATACAGGACCGAATGGGGAGAAGATGAACTCTTAGAGAAGCGCATTTTAGGGCACTTCTACAACATGGAATCCCCCATTAGAGGCCATGAAGAGGGCGATGGTGAGGCAACGTAGGAGCACGACTACGAGTCTAGCTACAAGACTCTTTAATAAAGAAAAGCGCTTCGTGGGAGGCAACCCATGCTTAATTGTTTGCTTGTTAGTGTCATATATCTTTTATTAATTGTTTATCCTCATGTTTAAATTTGTAAAATGCTTTATTTTGTTTTAACTTCGTCTTAATTACATATAAAGGTATTTTACATAAGGGATAAGTGTAGGGAGGATTACACACGTTTTCAAAAGAAACGTAAACATGAGAATAACAATTAATTAAAAGATATATATGTTTGTTTGTTCAAGTCAAATGCTTGTATCGAGTCATAATGAATGTTTTGCGTAAATTTTTCCGATTCTAAAGATGTAAATTTTCCGTAAATTTTCCGTAAAATCGCACCGCTTTTGTCAGATAACTGACGGCGTCAGATTGCAACCGACTGCGCGTGAAGGAGTAAAACATCGATTACTTTTTCTCGTTTTCGAGCTACTTATAAATTTTTGAATTTTCCGTGTCTTAATTTTCTTAGAAATTCAGTAAACATTCATTCCACAAGCATTATATCCTAGTTTAAATCGAGTCTTATATATATTATTACCACCGATTTTACGCGAAGGTTTCGTTTGTTTTCTTCAAGTGTGCAGTTTAGTTTGTCAAGAAGAAGTTACATAAGATTGGAAGGAGCTTTTCACGCAATAATTCTTCTTGAAAAGAATTTAACCACCACTTTACACGGATCCTACCGAGCTAATCGTGGGAGTATTAGTTTCTTCGCTTTTAATTACCTTCTTTTATCATAACTTTGATATTTCGGGAACATTGGGGACAATGTTCAGCTTTAAGTGTAGGGGGAAAATAAACGGAACTTTGAAACTATGCTTATCCTTGACTATTTGCTTTGTCTAATTGTGATTGTGTAATAAACCATGAGAAATGTCGGTTAGGGTAATTTTGGCACCAAATTTAAAATTTTTATGACATATAGGAGTGGGCCATTAGTCTTAACAAAAGCGCCTCACGGATAGGAAGTTGCATGACTAGCACAAAACCCTTACCACCCAAATTCCACCCAAAATGTGAGGATCACCCTTAGATTAGTAGGAATTAAAGCATTCATCTTTAATGCTTAGAGTGTGAACCGTAGTATATTAGATTCTAGAACTTGTTTTGTGATGCATTCCGAGATCGCAAGTGAGGCTACACTTGTGTAGTTAGGAATAACTAAATGATAAGAGGCATTAGGATAAACCCTTGTTTGACACCGTAATATAATTACTTCTTCCACATCGGTTGAGTAATTCCCCACACCCTTTGCGTTGTACTCATCTTTAGTACACGATACCCTAGTTAACCCCTCGAGCCTATCCTTTTCATGGTTCTCGTGATATTTCGGTTTTTCCGAATATCAATGAAGAGCATTGTTTACACCCCACCCCAAATATACACCCAAATCGCTTTAGCCTACCCCTTATGCACTCACTTTTAGTGCAATGTTTGTTATCACCCTAAACCCTTAGTTCAATTATCTAGTTGCTTGCATAAGTTGCTAAGTCGAGTCATATCCTTTGTATACAGCTTTGGGATGATTGGGATTCATGGGAAAAGTTAAAGTTTATGAAATGACGGAAGGGAACGTTAAATTCAAATTCCCTTTGTTTACGTAATAATGTACCCCAAGTGTTTTGATCTTTTCAAATCGGGTCAAATTAGTGTTAGAATAATAAAACTCAAGTGTAGGGATGTCCTCATAAATCCCTAGTATTTTGATGTTATCGAGAGGATGGTAGAGTAAAAATGTATGAAAAAAAAAAAAAAAAAAAAAAATCGAAAAAAAAATAGAAAAGAGAAAAGAAAAAAATTAGAGTGATAAAAAAAAAAAAAAAAAAAAAAAACATACATGGCTACCATCCTACATCTATCTTTTAATTTATGTTTGTTTATTTCAGCTTATCTAGAGTTTAGAGTGTCGAGTCTTGGCTTAGCAACGCCATTCTTCATATGCGCTAACATAAAGATTTTTGACTTACCACCACTAAATAGCCTATCCCACCAAACCCTTATTTCCTACCGTAAGCCTAACGTTACAACCCTTTAAAAGACCTCTTTGATAGTCTTTCCTAGGTGCTTACGCCAAAGCGATGGAGGTTTGATCTATTCTCAAGCCTATGGTAATCTATGTACTAGGACCGGTTAATGAGTGTTTATCTTCCATTTCCTATATTGTTATATTTCATTTATACACCGAGAGAGATGTGAGTATCCAAACACCCCATGTGAGGTGCTAGTATGTAATTCCGTGCTTGTTATGACTTTTATGGGCTTATATGTGTTGTGGACCGCTTTGAATTAATGTCGAATGACCCCTAACTTATAAATTAATTGGCTAAAGCACATTTGCTTGAGGACAAGCAAATAACAAGTGTAGGGATATTTGATAAGGTTTTAAAAGGTACCATTTTGAGGGTCGTTTAAGTCCTTATTTGATCACTTTTGTATCCGTTATTGCTTAATATCGTTCCTTTTCACTTTTAGGTCTCGTGAAGGCAAAATGTTTGGAATGGCACTTATTTGGACGAAAAGGCGAATATATGAAGAAAATGGCCAAAGTCGAAATCGACACTCACGATCGGCCGAATGTAGAAGGCGACGGCGCGGGTTCTATTTGCGACGCCGTCGGAGAATTATTGTGACGGCCGAACGCAAAACTCGTGTTTTCAAGAGACGGCTTCTAGTTGTGAAAGAGTAGGTCGTCGCTACTCGACGGCCTAGATGCGATCCAGACGACGCCGAAGTCAAGAGGACGGCGTCACGGACATAAGGTGACGCCGTCAAAGGTTAACGTGGCCAAGACGAAACCCTAATGGCGGCGACACGACGGCCACTAAACATAAGGTGCGCCGTCGCAATTGTAATCTTATATATAGAATCCGAATTTTTCACCTTTGTGTGAGAGTCTTTGGAGTAAAACCTAAAACCGAACCTAAGGTGTCTTGTACAAGATTTTAGGTTTTAACCCTATCTTACACCAAGATAAGTCTTTGCTTCATTAATTCAATTATGTCTTTGATTATTTGTGTGTATGCTTGCATGTTCTCCATGTCCGCTAATTTATTTGTGTGTTTGCTTAGGAAGTATGAAACTTAATTATTGAATATTGATTGGTTGTTTCTTATCTTAGTTGACTAATGATCTAGTAATGCGATAGGTCATTCGTTGTGTACTTAATGCTTGATTCATCTTTGTGAACCTTAGAGTATGATTACCGAGTGATTGTAGGCTAAAACATCCGAAGAGTGCCTTAGAGTAGGAGTCTATAATCTCTACGTGGATTTGTAGACAAGACCCTTTGGTAATTTCAAAGAGTTAGGGAGAAACGATACCCTACAACTTTAGAAACACAACGCAACTAGGAATAAGACGTGACACTCAACCATCAATAGGAGATAATTAAGGAGTAATACAAACTAAGTAAACACATCTTTAAACTATCATACGAGCACACATTAATTAGACATAGACTCCCACAACCTTAGTTTAGATAATTAGATAATAGTAGATTAATCGGTAGAAATACCAACCCCCCAAATCCAATACCCGAGATTCGTACCTTTCCATTTTCATAAAATATAAAAAGATAAAAAATAATCTTCCTCAACCTTAACCTTAGCGTAGTAACTCCCTACTAGCATTCCTATTCCCTAGAGAACGATATCAATACCCGTGGCTTACCCTAATTACTACACTACAACGATTAGGTTCACCGCCTAGGTGTTATAAAACTTGCTCGAAGAAAAGGAAGTTTCCTTGACCCCGAACGACGCGTGTAGCGTCAGGGTCCCATCGGTTTCCTCCTTGGCGATTGCGAAGAAAAGAATCATAATCAGAGTAGGTGACCTCTTCGTCTCGATTCGGCCTCAATGTCGAAGTTGAGCCTCAAATTCATCCATTAGCTTTTGTTGCGGTTCGTGCTTAGGAATAGACAAATTCATCGGCAAGAATGGCTTCCTTCTTTTGATAGGAACTTTCCTTTCGAGAGTATGCCTGACCTCTTCATCCGGAAACTTTCTCGATTGGAGTTTGAGTAGAGGACTCTTCGCTTGTAACACTCCCATTAGCTTATGTTGAGGTTCGCTCTCTTGGTTTTCCTAGTAGGTGTCTTACTTTCTCGAAGATTTATCATCAAGGAAACCAACTTTTCCTTCATCAACCGCTACCGATACCTTTTATATGAATAAAGTTGTTTGACCGCATCGCAGAAGGTGATCCGCAACACCGCACCTTGTTTCTTTGTTGTTAATTCCTTAAACCGATTTGTGAGTGTAGGCTCATACAACATGGAGTGATTGTTGGGGTCATTGAGTCTCGCGGAATATCAAGATTATACCCTAGAGCTCTTTGGATCAACAGTTTGGTATATATGATATATGGGATCTTGGTGCCAAGCTTTTGAGGAAAGACATCGTGTCGTCCCATATCGAGCTTCAACTTCAATGTGTTTCATGTTGACCAAAGCCCAAAAGATCTCGTAGTTCCATGAGCTTGGGATGCTCATAACCACTATCACGCCCGTAAACGAATTTAACAATCATAATGTAGAGGTTCTCCATGGTCGGGAATATTCTTAAGATCCACGGATGAATGCTTTATGATTACTCCTTCACTTCGTCATAGCCAATGTCGACCATGAATTGTAGAACCACCTCTTCGATTGGTGTAGCATTGTATTCAGCTGGCTCGATGATAGGAACAAGAAGAATAGCCCTTAAATATGCCGGTGTGATGGTGACTTGTTTGTGGTTTGAGTCACCGTCACAAGATTTGACCTTTGATCTTTCGCATTGTATGCCGAATTGGTTAATGTAGATCTCCAAGCAGATCAGAAAGCGTTGTTGAGCATGTTCGATAGGGGTGAGTCTTCGTAATATCCACCGCGATCTCACATGAAGACTCGAACAGGTGAAACTATCAAAATCAACTATAAGGTTGTTCTTTCCGATCTTCATTGGATAGCCATGAGGGAAGATATCTTCAATAGTGAGAACGTTTGGTGCTTCCACATTATGCATTTGAGCGTCCATGTCGTGATCTGAAAGATATTTAGCCAAAAGAACCAACATATCGAAAGACATTACGTTAGTCAATAGTTGATTTTATTGTCTATTTATTGAATGTGATATGTCAATGATTGTTACGAGTTCAATGTCACTTGTTAGTCCAATAGTCCAAAGACGTTGTGATAAGTTTCGTGAGTTGATTAACTTTAAGTTTTAAAGTCTATGTATTCACTTATTTTACACAACTTATTAAACATTCAAGCTTATTAGTGACATTTTTGGTTTCGTATGCTATGATTTATTTATTTACAAGTTCGCACGCGTAACAATTCATAATTTTGGTTAAACTAGGCTTAGGCGTAGATTTTGCAAGCTTATGCGTAAATGTGAGTGGTTATACGCGTAAACGTAAGCTTATGCGTGGTTCTTGACTTACGCCTAAGAAATATTACGCGTAGGAAAAGAGGGCCTTAGGCGTAAAGCTTACGCAGAAGCGTATAAGGAACCTTACGCGTAAGGCTTACTCGTAAGAGTGAACCTTATGCGTGAGAGGTTATCGCCACGCATATCCTTCACAGGATACGCCAGAGTCCCCATTGTAGAACCTTACGCGTAAAGGTTACGCGTAAGATGACTCTTACGCATAACATTCTATGCGTAAGGTGATCCTTATGCGTAGATGTTCAAGTAACCTTGATTCTGAATTATTCACGCGTAGAAACCTGAAATAAAATCACCATATCACCAACATTAACATCTACATTCAATCCTTATCAGTTTTAATCATGAATACACTTTCAAGCAGTTATGCGTAGAAACTGGGTTACGCGTAGACTTTAAACCCTAATGTTCAATTTCTACGTGTAAGAGTTTTAGCCATAAGAATTACACCAAACTTTTTCTGGGGTATCTTAGAGGTCTAATGATATGTTTTGTGCAAGTTTTAACATCAAACATGCTATGAATCAAAAATACCCAAAAAGTATGAACTTAAACCCTAATATTTAATTCTCTCACAATTAATGTTTCTGGGCAAGTTATGAGTATGGATATAATCAATTCAACATATACACAACATCTTTCAACCAACCAATTAACCATAAACACTCACACATGAAAACCCCCAAATCGAATTATAAACCCTAATTTTGAAAAATGGACAATTCGTGTTTCTGGGTGGATTAGTTTGATAAAAATGGTCTTGGCACATAGTTTTGAACATTTTAACACCATTATATCATAACAAACACACACATGATCTTGTGTTCATGTGCTTACTCATAGAACACAAATATCATCCAAACTTAAGATTTAGCCGTTGGTTTGCAAATAAATCAAAACCATTGTTTGTAAACACGTTAAGATTATGAAACCACTTACAAAATGATGATCAAGAAAGCGGATTTGAAGATTGTATGATAAGCGAGGATGAAGGTTGTTGAGGTAATAAATGTAATGTAATGTGGTAAGAGAAGTTGGTGGAGGTGTTTTATTTAAAAATAGTTTGAACATTTGACACTTTAGTCCCTCCACCTTAACCTTTTTCATCCAACGCCCATAACTTCCATTTTGGTTACCAAACGAATGATATTTGAAAAGAAACTTGACGACACCCCTTGACTTGAGAAATAATGAAATTTTATAAATTTGGGTCCGAGGAGTGTCAAGAACCGTAAATGTGACCACTATTATCAAAGAAACAACCGGATGAGGTAACATGCAAGTACAAGGTTTTATGAACCCGAAAATATTTGTTTTCCCCTCAACACTTGACCGATAAAATACTGAATTTTGAAAGATTAAAGTGTTGACGAAGATTTGTACTTGCCATGTTAAAAGAAATATAGATAGAAGAATATTTTGTTGTTTTATGAGATTTTATAATTTTGTATTTTGTTTTTGAAAATATTTACAAAAGAGGTGTTGGTGTTTAACCGGTTTTAAGAATGTTTTAAAAGTTCATCCAGCCCTCCGAGTCAAACACCGATACCAATCCAAAGGACCAACTCATTAAACCTAGCGTGAGCTAAGGCTTTGGTGAGGAGATTTGCCAATTGGTATTCAAGACCACAAAGTATAATTCAACAAGACTTTTCCACGTGTTCCTTGATGAAATGATATCAAGATCGATGTGCTTTGATTTCAATGTTGAACGAGTTGCACGAGATCGCAATAGCACCGATTGTCGCAAAGACATCGGGATTCTCAAATACGTAACCATAGTCTTTGAGTTGTGTTCTCATCCAAATGACTTGAGCACAACACGCGACATGGCCACATATTCGCTTCGGTTGAGGACAACGATGTAACATCGCTTCTTCGATTGCCATGACACCGCTTATCACCAAGAAATTGTAATGCTCCTCAAGTACTTTTCCGTGAGTCTAAGCATCCCGCGTGATCGTCATCCTAAAAAGCTATTAGTTCAAAACCGAATCCTTCTGGATACCGATCCCCAAGTTAATGGTTCCCTTGATGTATCGGAGGATTCTTTTAGCCTCAGAGAGGTGAGTTTCAGCTTGGTCTCGATCGATAACGGAGCAAAGATATACAAGAAACACAATATCGTGCCTCTGCAGTCGTTAGATACATGAGAGACCCAATGATACTACGGTATTTGGTAGGGTCCACCAATTTCCCATGTAAATCCGCCTAGTTTCTTGGTGTGAGCCATTGGTGTGGCATAGGTGTCGCAGCTTTGCATTTCAAATTTGTTTAACAGTTCAAGGGCATATTTGGACCGACTTAAGAAAATACCACGGGTGATTGATGAACTTGCATTCCGAGAAAGAATGTAAGTTCACCCATCATTGACATTTCAAAATGTTTTTCATTAGTTTTGCAAAAGCATTTGAGTATTTTAAATGTGTTGACCCAAAATGATGTCATCTACATAGATTTGAACGATTAAGATGTGAGCCACGTGATATTGTATGAAAAGTGTAGGATCGACCGAACCTTTGGTGAAATTATTGGCAATGAGGAAGGATGATAACTTATCGTACCACGCCCTTGGAGCTTGTTTGAGTCCGCATGAGCTTTGTTCGCTTGTAGACGTGGTTCGGGAATTCGATCAACGAATCCTTCGCGGTGGTCGACATAGACTGCTTTTCGCTAACCATTCGTAAAAGCGCTTTGACGTCCATCCGAAAGACCATTATATACATATGAGCCGCGAATGCCGTAAATATCCGAATGATTCAAGACGAGCAACCGGAGCGAATGATTCTTCAAAGTCAATACCTCTTCCCTGCCTATAGCCCTTAGCCACCGTACGTGACTTATTTCGATTACGTTCCTTCAAAGATCCAATTTGTTTTTCCAAATCCATTTGAGACCAATGACGAGACCCTCGTTGGTCTTTCAACCGCCCCCATACTTCAAGACGCTTAAACCGATTGAGTTCTTCTTGCATGGATTCAATCCAGCTTGTCTTTGGTCATTGCATCTTTAATGTTTTTAGGTTCGATTAGGTATATCGAGTGCATAAATGCAATGTTCACCATCTCGTGCGAAGACGTTGTCTCGTTACGATCGGTTGATTCGGTTACCAATAATATTCTCAAGAGGATGGTCTTTTGTCCAACGATGTGTAGAGGTTGATGTTGGTATACATTATGCAAATTTGGAGAATTCAAATGGCTTGTAGATGATTCCGCAACATCGTGCAGTAGTTTCATTAGCAAACGAGTTAAAGAACGATTTGGATCAAAATCTGCAGTGGGGTACTTCATTGTTCGTAACATCATCACCGTTCGTAGTCGTTGAAGCGCTTTGTTCAACTGTTGTTGTAGAGTCAATCGGTGGTGCTTCTTCAACAAGAGTTGTTGTAGCAGTGTATCGTATTGAATATGATCGTTGAGCAATGGAAACATTGGATACACCGAGCATGTTCATCAATATCATCACTAAACGAGGAGCAAATAGCTTTTCCATTTGTTGACGAGTAAGTCGGGGCTTGGTTCACCGATGATGGGGATTGAGGAAGTTTAAACGGTTATGACCGGGTTCCAAGTCGTTATGCTCGTAAGCCATGTCAATAAGCTCATCGAAATTTGCATGAATCGCTTCCATAACCTCGCTTTGTACGACGATTCCGATCCGAAACCCTTAGAATTTTCACAATATCCTATAAAGACTCAATGTCGCTTTGGCTTTGAGCTTACCAAAGTCATCACGATCATTATTCGGATAACAAAGGGATCCAAATACATGAAAGTGTTTGAGGTTCGGTTTATGGTTGTGGATAAGCTCATAAGGTGTTTTGTTGTGGCGCTTGGTAATCAATGAGCGATTCGAGTGTAGCATGCAGCTGACACGCTTCACCCACAAGTAATCTGAAGTTTAGCATTAATTAACATCGTTCTTGCAGCTTCCACTAACGCACGGTTTCGCCTTTCAACAACTCGCTTTTGTTCTCGTACGTGCAATAGATGTTTGATGCTCAATTCCCACTTTCTCATAAAATGCACGAAGAGTTTGATTCACAAATTCGTTCTTTGTCTGCATTTGAATTTGTCCGACGGTGTTCCGAGTCGAACTTGAATTTTCGTGAGAAAGGTGATGATCATCTGTGGAGTTTGATCTTTACTTCGTAGAAAATAAACCCAAGTCCATCTTGAGTAATCATCTACAATTACTAAGATGTAGCGTTTGCCATTAATCGTTTGCACGCGCACCGGACCACACAAATCCATGTGAAGAAGATGAAGCACATGCTGAGAGTTGTCTTCCATCTTTGAAGGAAAGTGAGCACGAGTGCTTTTCCCTTGTTCACACGCTGAGCATAGGTGATCTTTAGAATATCGGAATCTCAGGAGACCTTCAACAAGTTTGCATCGAGCAAGGTTGGTTATGGTTTGAAAGTTTAAATGTGAGAGACGACGGTGCCATAGCCAAGATTTTGTTGATGTTGCCTTTGAAAGTAGATGATGGGAGATGAAGCAATCATGTCTTGCATGGAGATAGTGTAGAGACTTGAATTATGAAAAGCAAACATAAGATCGCTTCCTTGTAGATCACGAATGAAACAAGTTTTCTCCCGAAAAGCAACTTCCAAATCTCCATCATGCAATTGACCGATCGAGAAGAGATTGTGATCGAGGCCTTCCATGTAATAAACCCTACTAATTTTGATGTTGCCATTGATGTAATCTCCGTAGCCCATGATAGTCGGGAAGTGATTATTCCGAATCTAATAAAGGCAATGAACTTTGCAATAAAGTTTGATAACAGCTTTGAGATTGCATGTCATGTGTTGGGAACATCCTCTATCAACAATCCAAAGGATGATCTCAGATCACCGCATGACACATGTAAGACACAGATGGAATAGAAGTAGATGTGGAACCCAAGAGTTAGAGGGTTCCGGCGCTTATAGTCGAAATACACACATCAATGATTTTAGGCATCCATTTAAATCCTAGTGTATTATGTATCCATTTCGCCATCTCCAACTAGTCTTTGCTTTAGTCTTAGTGAATGCACTAGGTGGTACTACATTCCTGAGGTGATATTGGAACCATAGGGACATCAATGCTTTAGAATCTATAGAGGGCGGTTTACCAAGCACGCACTTAGAAGCATTAGTGGGCCTAGAGATATTCCGTTTCTTAGGATTACGTAAACGAGACAAGATAGCTTTAGCAACACATTTATCATGACAATCGGAAAGCATACTCTTACGACATATAACACAAGAAGCTTCATACTTAATATCAAAGGTACTTAAAGGTTCATCATTCGTTACAATACTTTTTCCATTACATTTGTCGACGAATATCTAAAGTGGGTGCAACTTGAATTTTATTCAAAGTCCTAGGTGTTCTTCTACTTCAAAGATTCTTTATTGTTCTTTTCTTAGGTCGCAACTTCCTATTCTTCCTTGTATTGCTCCTAGGTCGTGAAGTGCGGATGTTGGGAAAAGAGGCAAATATTCTGTTTCAAGAGAGGAAGCATGTTAGTTTCTTGTGTTTTGTCATTAGATGTTCTTTTGAAGAGTCATTTTGAACTGCTTTTAGCTTATGCTTAAATTTGTGTTACTATCCTTATCGTAACGAGTGAGTCCTTCTCGTCAGAAACATCTTTTTAGTATATGCCGATGATTATCAACATCTTGTGACGTTCAGAGCGAGTCTTTTGAGTAAATCAAATATGACGCTATATTCCTTTTTCACTTTTGAAATTTCTTGTTCATATTTTGATATTTGACACTTCAAAGACACATTTTGGTCATCCAGCTGCTCAAGTTTAGGACAAAGAGTTTTAGTATGCAACTGTTGATCTTGTTTTGCAAAGCGAGTTCACGATTATGACAATCTTTTGACACCATTGAAGACGACGTTTTGCTTTGAAAGTTCGTTTAATAAACGCTCATTTTCATCGCTTAAAGACTTGATTTGTGACACAAGATCGATTCTCAATAATTTCAACAGAATCAACAGAATCAGAGATATAATGAAATGCATATAACAAAGAATGCAATAACACAACATTATGGATATCAAGACGATAACATCTTCCAAGAGTCGATCAACATCTTTTCGTAACATTTTCTTTTTACGCTTTGTATTAGAATAGATGTTTCGCTTTCTTGAAACCATTTTCATCAATCCAAGTTCCTTATGAAATTCCCTTTCCCAATACAATGCACAATTTTTCAAATTTTTAACATGGGGTAAAATTCTTTTCCTAAAAATATCTCTTTTTCTCGCTACCGTGGCGATTTAAAATGTTCAACTTTTATTTCGAATGAAATTCAATCTCACGCTCTAAAAGTTTGAGGTCGGTGAAAATGTCAAAATATCCGAGAATTTGACGATTTTCGGTTTTGAATTTACTTCACCGAGTGAAGGTAAAGGACCACAAATTTGTGCATAATTTGGTTGGGGAGCAACATTAGAAGACTCGACGATTTGTGATAATCCTAGGTGTGTTAGAAGAATCCTTTTGTGTGACGAAAGTGACGGCTTTTGAATAGTTAAATGGTTTGTTATAAACAAAATTTTCTAATTTTGATCGACTCTCGCCTTCTACATCTAATTCCTCTTAACGATGATATTCAACAACACTCATAATGTAATCATCAATTTTGTATTCTCAGACCGGAAACTTCGTGGATTTGGTTTGAATGCTTTTGTTGAAAGCTTTGGTTTGTAATCGCAAGATTCGTCCATATCCATTTGATTGGGTTTAAAGTAAACTTTTGAATTGTTGTGATTGACACACCATGTTTATAAACAACATTTCAAAACTATTTGAGTTTGTTTTGTAAGCCGACAATTTCTTCAAGATGGTCATCTATTCGTTTCGTTGAATGCTCTTTGTACACCGAGAACTGTTTTTGACAAGTTAACAACTCAGCCTTGGCTTTTTGAGTTTCCAAAGTAAGAGAGTTAAGTTGTTTTTTATGTTCATGTTTCAGTTGTTCTATTTGAGACAATAAAGCATTCTTCGATGCGGCTAGATCACGAATCTGTCGTTCTAAAGATTTTTTGTTTTGGTGTGATTTAGCAAAAGCGACTTCAAAACCTTTTTCACGTTTTTCTTGAGTTTTGAAAAAATTGAGTTGTCATTTTAAGCATTCAATATCCCCGGTTAATAAGCAGCATTTTACCGCACTTGTCGATTTAATGGCACAACAATCGTCCATTTGAGATTGTTGGTCTTTAAGTAAGAGATCAACATCCGGATTAGGCAAAAGTTCAACGTGTTCAACGCGAGTCACAACATGATCACTATTCGTATCCTCAAGTATAACCACGAGTCAATTTGAGTATCATAGGTAACCATAAGGTCATCTTGATCATCAAATATAACTACGGGTCTAGTTGAGAATCGCCGAATGAGATGGACACCATGTTGAACATTCCGAGCCTCGTCGAATTCGGATGTTGGTCGAGATATAAGATCGAAGATGAATATGGTATGTTCGGCACCGAGACAAGCCACCGTGTCATACATTGGGCCTGTGTCACTCATGTGAAGAGCTTGCATTTGTGTCATCAACATCATCGCCGATTAGCCTGCAAGTCCTCCATATCATCATCCGAGTCTCATCCGCCATAAAGCTCGTTTTTGTTTGTGAGGGTTCCACCACTTCATCCTTAAGAGCCAAAAGTAAAGCCTCCTTGTGATAAGAATTGCCTCTAGTCCTCGGCTTGGGCATGCATTAGCCGGGTGACCCTTCTCATTACAGCTGTAGCAAATAAGACCATTCATCCCATTCTCGAGCATTCCCCTGCTCAACCACTTGAGCTCTCGTTGTTGTGGAGCACCCATGTTATTCCTTTCCATAGCATTAAACCCTCGACCACCTCCCATCCGACGACCATACCCACGATTCTCAACTTCAACACGCCCATTGTTCACAACACCGATTTCTTGTGTTTGATGAGGAGCGAATGCGATTGTTGGATTTGTTTGTATACCGCCAAAGGCTTTAGCAATCATAACAAATCCTTGTTGCAATGCATCGAAATCATCTGAGTCCTCATTAGCTTCACCGTAAAGTGCTTGATCATTGTTGTTGTTGTATGGAACCAATTGATTTTGTTGAGATTGTTGTTGTGACGGATCATATGGTGTAATTGTTGCAGCTTGGTCGAGGAGCGGATCGAGGAGCGGGTTGAGGAGGATAACTAGTTTGAGCCCACAAAGCAAGTTGTTGATTGTCTCGAAGCTGACGGTGGGGCCGGAGTCCACGGATAGTCCTTTCTTTGTCAACTTTTTTGGGGCTTCAAATAGTCGCACAACAACCGTAAGTAGCATGATGAAGATTCTTCACTCAAGGATGAAATGACATATTTTTCCCACTGTGACCAAGACTACTTAGGAACTTAGTGTTAACAAGAATTCTTGGCATGATGATGTTGTGTTTGTCCAAATCATCGATGATGTCCGAGAATCGATGATGATATGACTCTAATGTCTCTCCGGTTCAATCATGAAGTGTTCATAAGCCAAGTAAATTTTGGATTCCATGTCTTCTTGATTAAGTTCAGCCTTCCATAAGAAGATGAATATGTTCCCACATTTTCTTAGCATTCTTCGAGCATCAACACTTCAAGGATTGATTGGTAATCCTAAAAGGATGTATTGCATTGCTAGTTCATCGCCTTCAAATGTAGAAGTTCATCACCGTAAAGGTCGTGACAGCTGCAATGTTTGTGAGATCATCTCGTGGAATAGCATTTGGATCTCCTGTAACGACAATAGCATCCGAAATGGTCCTTCCAAGATGACCTTCTTGAAGAATTTTCCATGCGGCTTCTTTAGATCACAAAACCTAAAGAACCTAATCACCCATTGATCATAGTTTCCATGAGCGAGCATTGAGGTCTATCAAGTGATCCCGCCTCATGAATGGATTGTTGGCTACTTAAAGCTTCACACATCTTTGCAAACCAAGACGGTTCCTTCATAGTATTCCTGGATGGATGTTGATTGTAAACATTTGTGTAAGGTTGTACTTGAAGACTAGGTGGTGGTTGAACCATTTGAGGTGGAATTGCTCCTTGTTGTGGATAATGTTGTTGGTTAAATTGTTGTTGATGATTGAATTGTTGATGTTGTGGACTTAGTTGTTGTTGTTGTTGTTGATTATACGTGTAAGGAAAGTAGTTAGAGTATGGTGGTTGAGACATGTTGAAAACTTGTGTTGTGAAATGGATCTTTGTAGTCGAATGAAACGTTGTTGATTAAGTGTCCTTAGGCGTAGAAACCAAGTATAGGCAAAGTAATGATTAGGCGTAAAAACACCAAACTTACCCGGAAAAGTGATATTTACGCGTAGGATTAGCTTACGCGTAAGAATTGAGAAACAGTAAGATTATGCGTAAATTAAAAGTTAGACGTAGAAAAATTATTCGTAATATTAGCTTATGCGTAAGACAAGGCTTAGGCGTAAGAAAATACTTAGGCGTAAAGAGTTCTACGCGAAGTTTAAGCTTATGCGTAAAACTAGGTTTTGCCTAAAAATCCTTTACACTATCACAAAGGTAAATGATATCCAAAGTCGGTGTTTTCGTGCTTATCCAAGCAAGAAAACACCGAGTAAACCACTAAAATCAAGATCAAACCACGGATGACTTACGCAGAACTCTAGGGTTTTGTTACGCTGTAGGATTTTCCAAAACCGAGATTTTAGCCCAAAGTGTTTCTAAACCGATTTTGTGATGAAATGCTTCAATATCACCAAAATAACACAAAAGTGTGAAACTTGATGATCCAAAACTTATACACACACCACGCGTAGAATCGAACATACGTAGAAAACCAAGCTTAAAACAATGAATTACTCAGAAAGTTTGAAACTTTTGCCAAAACTAAAATTTTAACACCTAAAACCTTGAAAGTACAAAATCTTGGATTGGAAAGTGTAAAAATGAGTTTTATGCGTGACAAAGTTTGTAAACCGTAACTCTCACGCGTAACACTAAAACTTCAAAACAAAACCTTTTCACCCAACTATTTGGCGATTGATACCACCGTTAGGTCACCATATTAGTAACACGAGCATCAATATAAGAAATAGAGAAGAAGAGATCGGATGAACAAACACACACACACATGTATGAATATATGAAGAGTTATGCGTAAAGTGTAAAGTGCGACTGAATAACCAACCCTCAGTGAGGGTTTACAAGCATTATTTATAGAAGGAACTAGGCAACATGCAAGTTCCTCCCTTTCCCTTACGGGCTTGGGCCAAGGCTCATGGGCTTGGGCCAAGGCTCATGGGCTTTCTACATAAGCCTTGGCATGATTACTAACATAAAAGCCATATTAAGCTAACTATTAAATATTAATTACTAACACTTGAATTTAGTTTAGAGTGATTTCAACATTAAGAATACATTTCTTATAATTGTTTCATCATGTAATGCCTGTGGACCCAAGACTACGGTGTCGATACTTTACGCTGGAAGGAAGTATTTCAACAAAAGTACTTTGGTCAAGCCTCTTCTTCAACGCAGTGCTCAAACCGCAGTTAAAGATCACACGATCAACATGCTATCGCTCAAAACAATTTGTTGAAGGCAAGAATAAAGACGTTGGAGGCATCACCGAATTGGCAAGAAATCCAATTGATCACGCATGTCACGAGTGGAATAACTCTACGAGCTTATAGATTACATTAATAATCTTCACGAGTAGATTTCGTTGTAATATTAGTAACATTTGTTGTTGTACTTGTTTAATGTTTTAATGTTTAATGTTTTAATGTTTTAACGTAAAACACTACACAAATAAATATACTCTACATATTAAAAACACTACACAAATAAATACACTCTACATATAAACACTACACAAATAAATACACACTATATATATTAAAACATTACACAAATAAATATTAAACCTTACAAAAAAAAAAAAAAAAGCCAATGATTGGGAGTGGGCCCCACCCTATGTGTGTATGGGCGGATTTTATGTGTGTTGTGATTCTCCCAATAAGAAATACTCTCACCGATCCGCTCCATTTAGTTGTCTTCATTATCATTTTAATTTATTCTAAAAAGATTGTTCTACTTTCTCTGTCTGAATGTTTATATTTATTAAATTTCTAATTTTACTCATCGGATTCATTTTTGTAAGGAAAGTAGTTGTTATCTTTAATACATTTAATGGGCAAACTTGTCACTTTAATTATTAAACATCTAGATTAATTGAATTTATTTTAAATTGAATTTTTTTAGTTATGGACTATTAAAATAAGACGGAAAAGTAATAAATAAAAACAAATCTAATAGAAGAGTTAATCAGATTTTTTGTCTTACAGATGCAAGAATAGTGCTGTTTAAATTGAAACAGAACGATAGCCTCATTTTGAAGTTGATTGCAATTTTGGCCCCTGACAGTTAGAAACGACTAAAATATCTTTGTCTTATTCGTAGAAGACAAATTGCAATTTGGCCATTTCACACCAATTGTGACCAAAACGCAATCTAAACTTCAAAATACTGGACTATTATCAGACTTTCAAAGCTTTTAGAGACCAAACCCGCACTGACCATACCACAAGGACCAAAATGCAATTAACTCAAAATAGAATAACTTTAGATTAGCCGTTCGAGGCACCAGGAAGGACACTCACCATATAGAGATTGAAATTAATCAAGGCATGACCATGAAGAAGCTTCAAGGAAAGTTAAAACCTAGTAGATTAGGTCTGTACGTAGTAGGTTGTAATCTATCTAAATAAAACCTTCATTTTGTATTCATATCTCTTAACAATTACTTCTAAGAAAAAGAAAATATATATTGCTCACTTACATTTAATTTCACTTAGGCTATGTTTGATAGTCTTTTAACAAAATAATTCCGCACTCAATACTGAATCGATCAAAGGTTACATTATTTGGTAGAAAAAAAAAAGTGGTCCTGAGTGGGCCAGTCAGTTCTGAATGGGCCACCTTCATATACTTACCCAACGATTCAACGGCTTTTAGTTTCTCTTAAATACCTTTTTTTTTTCCTTTCATATACGTACTCCTTTACACAATCCCACTAGCCTCCTTGAATATGCTTAGTTTCTCTTGATCCCATTGTCATACAATTGTTGCAGGTAAAAGCTTTTTAATTTATGAAGTACATAATTTTTTAACTTGTATATTCCTTAGTTGTTTATTTTTTCTGTAACAAATAAACGTTATCAAACATTGAGAAAAATGTAAGCAAAGCTACCTAGTTTGTGTTTGTGTTTTATTCAACATTTAATTTTTGTCTAACTGTTTAATAGATCCATTTTAGAAACAATTATCATCATTTAGGAATTCTCAAATAAATTTAATATGGGCATTTAGGAAAATTGAGGTATATCTATACTATCTATAATCGAAAATTACCAATCTTAAAAAGTGAAAAACTTAATTTGGCCAAACTTAAAGATAATAAGTCCTTACATTATTTTCGGAAAGATATGCAAAGCTAAACTATTAACACACTATTAATACACATCAAAACCGGCCGACGCTGTCGCTCAAACCCGACGGTCAATCTTTTAATTTGACACTTTTTTCACCCTCCCTGGGTCGACCAATTAATTTGACTGACTTTTCGACCGAATCTGCTAAACCGTTGAACCGCCTGTGTCAAACCGCTTCAAAACATTATGCTTAATCCCCAAATCCTCAAACTTCTATTATTTTTCGCTTATTACCTATAAACTTTTTACACTACAACCATCTACCCAGATAAACCCGTCACATGCATGCGCGACTGCCTGAAGATAATTTAAGTTCTAATAATTTGGGACGGAATTTGAGCTAAACTTTAAACGAATGTTTAACTAGCAATTACAGATCATATTATGCCTATCTTTAGTTTATCCAATAATACTATGTTTGCCACGTAGCTTTTTCGAGTTTTGGCGATGAATGCATGAAAGAATGATCTTTTAATTTTTATCGTTCATTCTAGCAAAGGAGCGCGAAGCTCAACTATTTTTAAGAACGCCATTTTTCCAATGTTTTTTAAGAAGAATGAGCGCGATTATCGCCACAACTCACTGCTACTTTTACCAAACACACCCTATGGCTAATCTCCCTAATCAAATTGCTTATGAGTTATTTTTAAATGCTTCAACCTAAGATTAGTTCGTAATTTATATTGTCTTACGATCATTTGATAAAACTATTTACATTTTTTGTTTATTCCAACATTACTTTCTTTATATTATATTTTACTTGAGTTAATAATTTTTGTTATCAAACGGTATATTGTGTTCAGTGCATAATCATACAGAAGGTTAAATTGGTAATTTCAGGCAACTCAGATTGCTCATTCATAACAAATATCAAACACATTTTCATTCGTAATCGTGCTTACTCAAAGATTCAAATCCTTCAAATTAAATTATAGTTTTTATCAAACAACCCTTTAGTATAATGTATATTCAAACAGATATATTCAAACAAATGAATATTATTGGGCCCATTTAGTGTCCAGAGATATCTGATTGGATAACATAAATTAGACAAAGTGTCAAAGACTCGCTGATAATGAAATCAATGAGCAACTTCAGCAAAATTTGAGTCAGATGCCACTTCAAGAAATCAAAGACAACTTGAAGATACAATTACTATCTCATGCAGTGTCAACCTAACAAGTATAAAAATCAGAAGCTAAAGACAGAAGGATCATTAAGGAACGACAATGCCCTAATTAACCTATTAGCTCTCTGATTAACTAGAAGAGTTTAACTCAAAATATCTATTAAATATTTAGGCAAGGCTTTTTCAAAAGAAGCAAATGAGCGGGAATGTACAACCTTGAAAAAGTTAATACAAGTACGAGTTGATAAAAAGGAAGTGAAGAGTTGTCAGCAATGTTCATAAATAGGTAGATGTACTTATCCATTGAATGCTTGACACGTCCCAACAACCCACACGCGACTTCTTCGACATCTACCTATATAAAAATGATGGTTGAAGTAAATATCATCTCTTCCACATTTAATACCACATTAGAGAAGAGCATTTACTCTCAACTTGAACTCGTAGTTGTCCATGATAAAATAAGAGAACCAAGTTCACTTGCAAACTATAACACCTGTTTTAGTTTGCTTCATGAGAGAGCAAAACCTATTATCATTCAATATTTCGTAATTTTTTGATTTATTTCTAATAAAAAAATGTAGATTGAAAAGTATATAACTTAGATCATTAAACCAAAATCCGTCATGAATTAGAGAAATACATTGTTAAAGCCAGTGTGACATTAATATTTCACATAGATTATAAAGACAAGATAGTAAGGTGCTAAAGTTATGGACACTAAAATGACTATCCGACAAAACTAACTATAAACTTACAATGCCGACAAGCCAAACCTCGTCCTTGCAACCTACTACTACAATGGGAACAAACACGAATGGAGTACAACAGAAGGAAGAATCGAGACACTAAGATAAAACCTCACCTACCAAAACCACTAAACTCAATATCACTAAAGGCAAACACCTGGTTGAAAGCTTAAACCAGAATGAAATCTTAACTCAAACTCGACAGCGACACATAAGATACAACCAGCTTGAACCTCGAAACAAATTAAAGGATACCGGACACACAATTAAACCGAATGGCGACATTGCTAAAAGTTGGGATGGCTGGTTGAAATATATATATCATAGAATGTGAAACCTCGACCCTTGTTTCAGTACGTGACCCTTGACTAACTAACAAACGAGACTCAAGAAAACCAGCTCACGACCTCACCATCTCCACAATCTGAACCGGACGACTACAACCATACACCACAAGCCTCTCAGGACCACAAACCATATCATGACCTCACCATCTCCATGACCTGAACCTTCTCATGACCTCAAAGTTTAAGGATTAATTAATATGAGATAAATATTAGTCTTGATAACATCTTAAATAAGCATTTTGAAATAAACAACTTCTCAATTACATATCATAATATGCTTATATTATCCAAAAATGGGTAGATAAAAACAAAGAAGCAGTTCTGATAACACAAAACTACTTTCTAGTCTCATGTTGACAAGTGGTTGAATATCTATGAAGTTGTATGCTGACAAAATAAACAAAGTAAAATCTGAATATTTATTCGCATATCATGTTCAAGCCATGAACACAATTGTTAGCACTTGTCCTGTTCAAAGTCTCCGATATCAGGAACACCGAGTTTTTCGAGCACCCGAGGTAATATCTGCATCAACAGTGAACTACAATCAGATATCAGGCAAGCACAAGTTTTATTTAGGATGGTACCTGAAGAGCATACCTCTCCAACCTGTGCGTCGATTTTCAGATGTGCAATATTATCACATTCAGTCTCGCCTATATTTACAATTGCTACAGTAGCATCAGCCTTTTTAGCAGCTCTGTAAAAGTCAATTTTAGACCTCATTGAGATAAATGAAAGGCACACAACAAAATAGTTTTGGATCACAAAAAGGTGTGTTGTAATGTGTTTGGCAGCACTGATTTCGGGAAGGGGTTTGGGAGGTCAGTTTAGTCTCAAGCATACAACCCAATAACATACGAATGGATGAATTTGGCTTGTGTTTTATCTCAAATGGGCCAAATCTGAAAACTTAGCTAAAAGAGAGACGGGTAGAACTGATGTAAAATTGCCCAAAGTCTAGTATCTAACATTTAAAATCATAATTAACCCATTCATTAATTCATTAGCCATAAACATATCCCCCCAACCCACACACACAACAGGTTAATCAGATCATGACATGGAAAAGTCAACCGATATTAAGATTTGTACTTGATAAGGCTTTGAGGAAACTCTTGCGCTAATGATGTTCCCAGTACAAGAAAAGTTTCACATTCTTCAGCAGCTTCGAGGGCCTGATAATATCTATCGTTAGGTATCTTACCACCTACAAGCACAGCCTTCAAAACAGACACATTACCATGATTAGATCCTGTACTATAACAGCTTCTATGTCAAGATCCTTTACAACTATTTTTTTAGCATATGATCAAAATGGTGATGATGATAGTTAAAGAAATTGATTGACTTACATCAGGTTTAAGTACACCATTGCATTTTGAGCAAGTTGGTAAGTGGAGATCTTCGTCCCAATAATTGTTTTCACTTACAATTATATCAGGTTCTGCTGCAGCTTTTTCCCACTGCACTTAACGAAGTATATCTCAAATACGTATAACATAAACACACAAAAAAAAATACTATAAAGCTTATAAGTGGTGAGAATTTCCGATTCATGTTTTTTTTTTTGGCAGAAATAGTGAGAAACTGAATGAGTAAGGATCCGCAATATAACAAAATATCCTGAATTTTGCAGTTCTTACTAAGAAACAAAGTTGATAGCAAGTGATAGTTAGAATGTTTGGACCTCTGGATTTAAGGCATTCATTTTGTCTTCAAACACATCACGTGGAAAACAAAACCCACAATTCACACAAGTGACAATATGCACAGTCCCGTATATCACATGCATTACTACCAACACGATGATGCAACCTATGACATGAGAATAATATGCAATCTCAATCAAGTGGTTAGAAAATCAGCTATTTATGAACTATGAAAGAAAAGCTGACCCACAATGTTTTGTGTAATGATAAGACTAATTCGTTGGCTTTTTCTAAAGATGCTAACGCAGTATGAGCTGGACCAGGCTTAGCTTCCTTGAACTTCCTCCACATGGGATAACTATATGCCCAATACTTCTTTCTTGCACGGATAGAACTCATAAATTTCTGTTGAGATAAAATAGATACAAGAGAAAATGCACATTAATAATTCCTGTTTTCATCACAAAGGACGGAATATGAATGGAACAATAAAGTGTAACAGAATCATCAGTCAATTACTAAAATAGATAAACAATCAACAAACGGCCTTCAGATTACCTGATGAGGCATGGGCTCAAAACCAGTACTGTAAGCACCATTTGGGCTGCAGTTAAAGGGAAGAGAAAATGAATAATAACATATGAATGAACTAAACAAAAGCATAATGTTAGCAAACAAAATTCAAGTCTCTGATATGATAGATCAAAAGTACCTTCTGTAATCAGGAATTCCGCACTCTGTGCTTATCCCAGCTCCAGTCAAAACAACAAGTTTCTTACTGCACAAAGTTGAGAACAGTAACGAAATCTTACAACTTCAATTGCAATATTAAATCTGAATGCATCAGAACTTACCTTTCATTAAAGAAATCACACAAAGCATTAACATCTTCATCGCGCAGTGGATCTGAATCGGGGACCAAATCCTTGCATACTACAGTGTCTTCTGGAAGCGGCATTGTTTGCACATAATTTGCAGAACCTGGAATGGATCCTGGCGTTGCTTCCCTTAGAAATGTAGAGTATTTGCGAGCTGGATGAACAGCATCAGTTCCCTCAAAGAGGATACATATATAAAACTAATATACAACTTGTCATAATATATAAGCATTTTTGATAAATTTATAAAAGATGAAAAAAATAAGTTGCCAGAAGCATGTGCCACTTGCCTGTCATAAAACTAGCAAGAACTTCCCTTGCGGTATGTAAGGGCTGCAGTTTCAAATCGTAAAAACTCAGAACGGTGCCAATTGTTAAGTGAGTAACTCGTCAAGTATACGAAACATGCATTTTCAACATATATGCAAATAATTTGCACCAACTAGCCCCAAATGTATACATGGGTCATTGCTCTTAACAGTGGTTTCCATAATTTTAGCAACTTAGCTTATGAATCATATCATATTTCAAGATCTAACAATAGCCTTGATCATAACTCCAATATTCAACCTTCTAGTACTAATTCAGTTAGATTTTTCTATTCCTTATAATTCCACTTGAACTCTAAAAACACAAAAACCTTTTACCTATTAGGCTACTATATATAAGAACAAGACTAATTAATAAAATGAAAATGCTTACTTTTGATCTCAAGTTCATGCTTAAAATCTGCATGGCCATTGTATGTGCTCTGGATTGGAATACTCAAAACATTGAAAAATAAAACCTAAACATATACGACCTATTATAAGATGATTGTATTGTCTAACAAAATGTTGACAAATAAAGAAAGTGTATCTAAATGAATCTTAATCCAAAATGAAAAATAAGCAACCCAAAATACCCTTTTTATTCTATTTTGTCTAAACGATTTCAAACTTTTTCGAATTGCTATTATATTTAACTCATATTTAACTTAAGAGGTTTTGAAATAATAATTTTGCATATATCATTTCTTTCACACTAGACAAATACCCGCGCAAAGCGACGGTATATGAAGGCAAATAATTATAATTGCGAACTTGTAATTCTAATGCGACTCTTGATGCTACATTTACGGGTTTAATTTGTAGTAATTTTTCTTATTCATTTCCATGCAACACAAACTTATCAAGATAAATAAAAGATGACAATATACTAACCTAAACATCAACTGTTGACGTATGGTCCGGACTGGTCCGGGGGGCTACCAGGGTATATGCTACCACTGTTTCCATGCGCAGGTATATTCGGAAGCAGATCAAAGACGAATTTAAATATTCGATCGACTTGTCGCGACTAACATGCCGCCGGAGACGCCCTCTCGTCGGTTAGAAGATCACAAGACAAATACGCTTTACGCGCAGAAGCACGCCTTCGTCAAGACTTCTTTATCGCCAAGACAACACGCCTTATGCGTAAGCACGCCTTCGTCAGATTTCTTTGTCGCAAGACAACACAGACTTATGCTGCTGTACACGCCTTCGTCGCACCATGTCAGGTCACATCGGGTTCAAAAGGTACGCCTACCTGTGATGCAAAGATACGGTTCCACTTTCACCCACGCGACATCGGAACTTAAGTCTAGCATAACATAGCCATGCGCTATCTCATACTAGACTGGGGGCTTGTTGACGATGGTCCTGACCGCCAGAATGGGTCGCCCAGATCACCTACCTACTCTACGCCTAAACCCTAATCCATGCCTATATATACACACGCAGTTATCTCTAAACCTAACACTTTTGCTATGCCACAACAAGATACTAACTGGATTGGTTTGAGGCGGACCCCGGCTACGGCCCGGTCCACTCCTAACGGGTTCTCTTTGTTGACATGTCTATTAGGGCTCGGAAGACCACTAACGGCCAAGGAGAGTCGCCGAATCCAAATCGCGCCAGATTATGCATCAACAAGTTGGCGCCATCCGCGAGACCCGAATAAACTATGTTTCGTGTTCTCATATTACCAAACGCAGATAAATTCCTAAAGTCGGTAACCCTAAATCTTTACATTCTTGCACACGTAAAAGTTGCTTTAATTTTTACATAAGATATTTTAGATGCGCCAATATTATGATGTTAATTTAATAACGCAAGATCGAATAACGGCGCATGTGAATTTAATAAAATAATATTCGACAAGGCCAATCATATTATGATGTCTATTCTTTACATGAGATACAAGAAAAGAAACGTCCGCATCGATCGGACTTATTTTAAATCATCCGCACGATCGGATCTATTTTATCTTTTAACCGCACGATCGGATCTAAGAAAAGCCCGCACGATCGAGCTATTTTATTTTTAGACGCCGAATTAATTCGCAGATAATGTTTTTACGGTTGGTACGCTCGTCACCGAACAACAGCAGCCGTGATAAATCTACCCGCGTAAGACCGCACGCTCGCAGATCTTCGCAGAACGCCAGACGCCGAAAACCACGATGCTAGTCAATCGCCATGATGCGCACCGGACCAAAGGCCGTGGTATAAACATCCGCGATCATCCGTAAACGCTCGAGTCTATGTGGTTACGATAAATCTATCTCGTCATCATAATTGGTCACACCAGACATCCATCCGAAGTTTTTATATATTAACAAAACAATAAAAACAAAACCATTGTTTATATCGCTTTGTAAAATCTCACGATAGGTTTTATATATATTTTTTATGCTATGCGACTATATTATTCATGCCATGCTACTGCCTATTGTTTTAATTTTATTAAGTTTTATATGTCGCGATTCGCGCATATACTTTTAATCTTTGAATTTGAGTGTTTTCACAGATTAAATAAGTTTAACGCTCCCACACGAGAAGACCATCAAACTTGGGGGCTACCGTGGCATATGCTACCACCGCTTCCATGCGCAGTATATTCTGAAGCGCATCAAAGACTAATTTAAATATTCGATCGACTTGTCAGACTAACATGCCACGGAGACGCCCTCCGTTTGCTAAAGACTCACAAGACAACAAGGCCTTTATGCGCAGGTAAGCACGCCTTCGTCAAGACTTCTTTATCGCGCGACAAATACGCCTTTATGTGCGTACACGCCTTCGTCGCACCTTCTTTGTCGCCAAGACAACACGACTTACGCTACGTAAGCACGCCTTCGTCGCACCATGCCGGCCGCCATCGTTCAAAAGGTACGCCTACCTGTGATGCAAGATAACGGTTCCACTTTCACCCACGCGACATCGAACTTAAGTCTAGCATAACATAGCCATGCGCTATCTCATACTAGACTGGGGCTTGTTGACGATGGTCCTGACCTGCCAGAATGGGTCAGCCCCAGATCGCCGCCTACTCTACGCCTAAACCCTAATCCATGCCTATATATACACACGCATGTTATCTCTAAACCTAACACTTTTTGCTACGCCACAACAAGATACTAACTGGATTGTCGGAGGTGGACCCCGGCTACGGCCCGGTCCACTCCTAACGGGTTCTCTTTGTTGACAGTGTCTATTAGGCTCGGTACATTTACTAACTACCAAGGAGAGTCGTCAATCCAATCACATGCATTACGATCAACATCAACATTTTTTATTATTCATTTTATCAACCTAACTATGAATTATCACAATATGAAAAAGAATATTATAGTGTTTATATAATAGAGGTTAGATGATTTTTGAAAACTATTAATTAAATATAAATTCTTATCTTTTATTAGTGTTTTTCTTTTAAAAATTCATAAAAAAACCAACCATGTGTTTTAAATGCTGAGAAACCGTATTGCCATTTATAATGGTTGATAAATCGTAACAACACTTTACTCAATTTTAAAAGTTGACTGTGTAAGTTGATTAAGTTTTCATTTATTTAAAAGTTTATTATGGTGACCGTGTAAGTTGACTAAGTTTTTATTTATTAAGTGTGACATTTAATAGTTTATTAAGAATTATTAAAGGGTCATTTAGTCCAAACACTTACTAACTTTTAAGCAATTTTAAATTTCAAAATTTAAGCATAAACTCTTTATAATTAATAGATTTTAGAAAGTAATAATAAAGACGTAACTTCATGGGTTGGGACCGGCTTTTTGGTATCAATTAAAAACAACAGCAACAATAATAATAATAATAACAATAATAATAATTCTTTTTATAGACCAGTGAAACCATGTGATAGCACGATATTTTGTTATAAAATTAGTTTTAATACCACTTTAGAGGAGGAGGATGACGACGATGACAATAATAAATGTTTTGTAAATTTATAAGCTTACAAAATGTTGTGAAAACTGATAATTTTACTAGTTCATAAAATTGAATAATTAGTTTGAACTAAACTATAAATTTATTGACCAATCCGAATATAACATTATTTTACAATAGAAAAGATAAGAAAGAACTCCAAGTACTTACATATCTTTTTCTCTTTGTATAAAATTGATTGTAACCAAGTTAATTTCAAAATTTATTCAGAAATAAGAATGTTTTATTCTCCCGTGAGAAAAAATAAAAATAAATAAATAAATAAAAGTAAGAAAAAAAAATGCTTCCTCTTGGTCAAATTTAACTTAAATGCGACAAAAAAAAAAGTTCTTCTGTAATGCCCTCAAATGAGGTTTTTTTTATTAAATAAAAGATTATTCTAAAAGATGTTTACATCTCATAATTACTATTCATTTCTTAATTTTAATGGAGAAATGAGTAGAAGTCTTCTGAAGGCATAAACATGTGTGCCGACACTCTTGGTAGTAGCGTATGGATTCACTTCTCCATAAACCAATAAACCAAGATCACACATAACTAAGCATACTTTTAGACATCGCCAATAATTTATCATGTTTCGGGGGATGATTGTTACACTAAATTAACGTGATTATGGAGTTATGGTTCGAGTATATTCCCCGGCTCATATAGCTCTTTAATGACTATCAACCAATATCCAAGTTAACAAATTACAGATTTCTTGCAAATATAGATCCAAAAGTAGGCTACATATCAAACAGAAGAAACTTACAAAATAAAATAACACATGCTTCTTTTTACAGTAAACATAAAATTACAGTTACAAATCAGAACATGAGGATCGTACATGATTGTTTTTTAGAATAAACAGGAACCTCTTATACACTATGCACTTGAGAATCTGCACAATAATTACGTATACTTGTTTATTCACATGCAGTTTTTGGAAATGTACAACTCACTCGGCATCCTAGCCTTATTCTGTATGATTTTTGTTTGTAGTTGAATAGATGACCTATTTGGCTCATCACCAGCTTGATTGCGCATATGAAAGTTGGCCTTGTAACAAAACTGGGACATGTGCTTTGTTTGCAATCAGTTGTATTCGAGTACTGCTCCAGTGTGGTTGAACCCACACGAGATCTGCACTGCTTTCACATTCTCACCAAAGTTGACCATGGTTGGTTCAACATAATCGACATCATCTCCTAGGCCCTGCATCCACAATATTTGATTACAATTTAGGTATACTAAGTTACTAAATACTCTGTAATTAAGAATGCAACAAAGAGAATAAAAAATAGGAAATTAATTGGTATTTGTATGGTCTAATTAGGACAGGCTATTAGAATTCGGACCAACTCTGGTTAAATTTGATCTCTAACAGGCCAAACAGGTAAATTCCAAAAAAATAGCTAAAAAGAAAATGGATCAAAAGTCGATAATTGTAATAACAGAGCTAGATTATTATTGAGATAATATAGTTTCCATATCAATATCTAACATACCGATGATATATGAAAAAAAATTATTAGCAGAATTATCTGTTTTGACCCGTTACTCAGCACACCGTTTTCCGAAACCACCCATTATGCCCCCACTAGATTTAAATATCGAGAAAGTCTAGATCCACATAAAACTCCCACTCGCTGACGTGTCAGCGGGTGATTGGTTTTATGTGTCAGCGGGTGATTGGTTTTATGTGTCGCTGACACGTCAGCGAGTGGGAGTTTTGAGTGAGTTTTTATGTGGGTGTAGCTAACCCCTTAAATATCAGACTATGTTATTAATAAACTGATGGCTTGTAAGGTTTGTTTACTGCAGCAATTTCACAACAAATGTGCTGTTGAATATGCTCAATGCAACTAAGTATTGACACAGCATCATATTACTTATTTTAAAAAAAAATGTGCCATAAGTAACTTGCCAAAAGAAGATGGATAATAAATGAATTAGTAAAACGCTAGAGGAAATGAAAACAAACCAACTGTCCACCAGAAGAATGTTCCTCTTCGAAAAAGGTGCCCATGGCTCCACCCCAACCCCAAGTATAAACATTGTCATCTGGATGTAAGCAGCATTACATACAAGTTATCAATAAGACATAACTATATACCAAACTGAAAGTAAGTCAACAAGACCAAATTTATGCCTCGTGTTTCATTCATCTAGTTCCAAAGAAATAAAATATTTACTAAAATTTCTTCATGAGTGTGTAGCATAGAGTAAACAAAATCAAGAAAATACAGCATTAAAGTATGCCACCTCCTCCTTAACTGTGACAAAACTTCATCATGTGAGTGCTTTGTTTCAAAACAACAGCTCATGTGACTGACAAAATTATAGGTGCTAATTACAACCTCTGTATATGAAAACGGGTCAATTCGGGTTGTAATTGATTGATTATAACTTTATAAGTCAAAGAACTTGACCCATGTTTTAAAAAACTAGCTAAAACTGAAAAGGGCTTAGCGGGTGGATCGTATAACGTCAAAATGGGTTCGGGTCAAATGAGCTGACTTTTTGTGTACGAGTTCATACATGTAGAGTGGAGTTGGTTTCCTTATTTTAAAATTTTTAAATAACTAGTCTATTATATATGATCCCGTTTTACCACCTCTAATGACAAGTATTAATTTGCAATGCTGGCAACATAGAGTACAAGAATTTTATTCCCGCAATATGGCAATTTGCTTATACTTTACACATGAGAAGATGTTCCAGAATGCTAACATAAAGATACGTACCAGAAATGGCTGCTGTATGCTTCCAGCCACATGATACCTGCCAATGAAAAAAAGTCACCCTACTGCAGCATAAGCCAAGTGACAATGGAAGGGGGAAGGAGAATAGATGCATCTTTGGATGCTCGTATACTGTTGGGAATTTATCTCAAAAAATTAAAGCAGGGAAACTCGAAAATAAAACCTTAAAAGGAAACGGGTGAAGTTGGGTCAAACAGATCAAACGGGTAGAACACCACCCAGAGTAAACTAAGAACCCTAAATCCTCCTATCTCATTTTCTGGTAAAAAAAATATCATTATCGAAAAAATAATATTTGTAGTAGAAAAGAAAAAAATTAAGTAAAAAGCCAACTCGATATGTATTATTAAACCCTATTACCTGTTTTGGGTCTTCTGACTTATTAACCAGCCCCCGTTCCCAAATCCTAATTGCCACATCTAATAATTAAGGTGTTCATCCCCTTAGGGGATGAGGTTTCAAGTCCCACTGTGGACACAGGTGTAGTCTGTGTGTGAGTCTGACATTCAAAAATAACTTTTCATAGAAAACAGACCTTGCAAACAGGATGCCTCTGGAATGGTCCTCCAACTCTTTCTGGCACATAAACAGTATGTGTATCTCTGAGAGGGATTTTAAGGATTACTAACTTAAATACACATCAGTTAAATATCTGTAATAAAGCATAAACAACATACCCAGTGCCAAGACAACCATTTTCGTTAGAGCCCCACGTATATAGTTCACCTCCCCCTTTGTGGAAAAGTTACCAGAAAGGTTCAAAGTTAAAATTACAACATCACAATATAATAAGAAAGAGTAACGAGAGGAAGAAATTACTTGTGATGACACATGTGTGATGAGCACATAGCAACTTCTTCAGAAAATGGTAATTCTATCTTAGATGGAGTAGAAACAGTACTTCCTTCTCTAGAGACCTACACAAGGATTTAGTTACAGATCAATAAAGGCAGATAAGATTACGATTTCATAAGAATTGTTTCTAAGAGATATGCAATCAAGATTTACAAAATATGCTTCTGGCACTCACCAACTTCTTTACTGTTTTTTCCCCAAAGACATATACCGAACCATTTTCTGATATTCACAGATTGAAGGTTATAAAATGCAAGATCGAATGTATAGTAACATGTACGAGTACAAGTACAAGTAGGAAAAAGCTGAGGTACCATCAATGCATGCTGAATGCAGCATCCCAGCAGCAATACTTCTAACCTGTGTTTTATGGTAACATTGGAAGAAGATAAAAAATCAGAACTGATCTGATACACATTGAGATTCAGTTAACCACGATGTTGTACTAACTCCGTCCAAAATTTTAGTGAGCTTTTGTCTCATTAAAATGAGGTGAATGTTTGTCTCAAAAAAGCTCTCTTATTCAATGGTCCAAATCAAGCAGTTGTCTTTACAAATGTTTTGTTAACTTATGTAAATTGATTTTAATACCACATTGTCCAGTAATAATTTTATCCAAAAGTAATGTTTTGACAAAATAACTTCTATGTACTAGACAAACACAAAGAAAAGCATCCTAATCTTTTACGATTATGCATACCAACACTCACCTATTTATTTGGGAACGAAAAGAGTATCGACATTTAGTTATATACTATGAAGAAATAGAATAAGTTACAGTAAATACCTTGACACCTTCAAGTTCCTTAATCAGCCTTGGTGTATATTCACTGCATCAGAACAAAACATAGATGTTATTTACTTAAACTATGGGCATTAGAGACTCGACCAATAGTTAGGTAGAGTATGAAATACTTTATACTGGTAATTATGCTAAACTTTGTATCAATGGGCTTTTGTAAAAGCATATACCGACAGCAGACATGTCAACATTCTGTACAGATGGTTGCAAGAAGATATAGTGCAGTAAGAGCAAAAAAACAAAATTTGCAAAACTTATAATATTTTTCTTTCCCTTTCTTCTTGTAACCACCTTTTTTGTCAATTCCCAAATCAGTCAGTGGAATTGAACTCGTTACAGGTCAACAAAGATACTCAAGCTCAAAATATTCGCTTTATTTACATGCAAAAAATGTGATGCTGAATATACCCAAAAACTACAAAAAGTTCATGGACGCTCACTCATAGCCTTTCATACATAGATACTAATGGTGCAAACACAAAATGGATAAAGAAAACCAAAGGGCTTGTAGCCGAATGGTACCATGAGATAGTGTGAGATGCTCCCCAACCAATAGGTTGTAGGTTCAAGTCCGACCACAGACAGGTGTCGATAATGAGATTGTAGTAATATTGTAAGGGTGGTGGCAACCCACGTTCGGCATACATCGGCATGCATGATGCCGATCGGTGTGGGTATTGCCTCCAATTCGGCATCAAACGGCATGGTCCTTCGGTTTGTAGAATCGGTATGTTATACCGAATTGGTATGAAACGAAATGTGAACGTTGGGGTTTAAATTCTAGCCGTTGGACATTAAATGGGGTAGCCGTTGCATGGTTTATGTATTCAGAAATAGAGAAATAGTAGCGTCTGAAAAATAAAGACTAACAGGGTTTTTTGAGACCATATTTTATGTATCTCAAAGTGATGGCAGATAGTGCTTTATATAGATAAAGCATAAACAACAGATGATTTGTTGAGAAAATATTCAGAAATAATATGGAAGTCTGGTCTACCAATTCATAATATTGACTGGTCATGGAGATGAGGTCAGTCAAAGCTTAAGAAGGTCAAAATGAGTCCTCCTAAATATAATTAAAAATAAAAAAATAAAAAATAGTTGAGGTATGGGTTAGGCATGGTTGCCACTAAAAATCTATTGTTAGGTATGAGATGAGATGGAAGGATATTATTGGTGGGTGATTAGGCATGAAAAAAAAGGTTTAGGCATGGTTGCCACCACCCTAATGCGTTGCCTTTCAAAAAAATGGACAAAGAAAACATAGGCCATACTACATAATAAGGTACACTCTCTCATAGCCTTTCCACTAGATATTTGATAAAGGACCCTTGAAATTGTTGTAAATTAGATCAGCTACCCTTGAATTAAGTAATCATTTATATTGCCCATGTATTAGATAAAAGAAAAGCTACCTGCTAGAACTCAGAAAACCCAGGAGACTCGATTTGTGTCCATGACCAAGCCTTCCGGATTCTCCTCCTCCCCAACTCAAAACCTCACCTGTTTCTGAAACACATTCCAACCAATATCAATATTATAAGCATATACTCATATATATAATAAATAAAAAGTACTTATATGCTTCTAACCTGTAACAGCTATAGAGTGATCAGAACCCAAAGCAACCATCTTGATGGGAACTCCATTCAAGAATTCCACTTTACTTGGGACCGGAATCACCTTTGCTACCTCTGCGAAGAATGTGGATTGAGCTCATTATTTCCACTTGCAGACTCATGGACTTTAAATTGTACTAGCACTACAAAATGAATGCAAAATGAACATAGAAGTAAACAAGTTCAGCTTTTAAATATACGTCATCAAGGCGAATGAAATTAATTTCATGGAATTACTTAAGCATCACATCATAGAAAACATTAACAATAGAAGATTGACAGACACTACTTATATATCACAACTTTGAAAATTTGGAATTTGTTAGCAACGAATTCATTGAAAAACAATAGATATACATCTTACTTCTTCCAAGCCCAAGTTGACCACTAGTATTCTTGCCCCACGTAAATAGTTCACCACTTTCTGCAATTGAGAAGCATGTTTAACCAACTAATTAACAATATGCATAAGAGGCCATTTTCATAGCGGTCACCTTATTTGATTGGATGTTACAAACCTGTAATAGCTGAAGAGTGGTAATAGCCAGCTGAAATTTTAACAATATTTTTCGGAAGTCCAGAAACTTCCAGTGGGTCCTGCAATACAATCCAATCCATGTCAAATGAACATTTCGCAAACAGACCAGCATATAGATAATTCTATGATTCCTTCACAAGGCATACTCCAAAAGAAACTATTTTTATTTATAAATTATAATTTTCTCTGAAATTCTAATTCGCAAAGTTATATGTCGCCAATGATTCAGATTAGCACTAACTCAAACTACCATGGGGGAAAGTTAGCAAGTTAATAATTAAGCGATATTTGATAACCAAACCCCGAGTAATATGACAAGAAGCATAAGATCTCGTACAATTGTGTAGTCTATACCATCTGACACACCCAGTTGTCCATGGTCATTTAGTCCAGCAGCATATACGCTTCCATTGTCTGTGGGACACAAAAAAAATTATCAGGTTCATAACTCAATAAAGGCCCTATAGAATAACTTCTAAGATTCCTTTTAACTTAATGCTGACTCAAAGCCAGGCATTTGTAACTTGGCATACTAATAAGATACTCAAAAGAGCACATTCAGAGGTTACACCAATCTAGCTAAAGACCACTAAACTACTACAATGTAAACCTTAATAACCACACACATAAGTAAACCCTTCAGTACCCTGTCCATCACTAAGCACTTTTAGAATGTCGAAGAATCTGAACACTATTCCAAGTTAGAGATTTCTATAAGCTTTTGGACGTACTTAAAAAACTCAAACTAAACTCATATCCCATATCATGATATGGGGTATAGCAATTTTTTTTTTTTTGTTAATTTCTGATCAAAAATCTCAAAAATTTTAAGCCAAATGGTATAGTAACGTGGTCTAATCAAAATTTTCTGGAAAAGTAAAAACCACTCTTTAACTAAAATTTTGAGAACACCAATTTATACTTGTCTACCTTTTCACTTTTCTAAATTGGAAAATGTAACATCATCTAAACGCTTTCTAATTTTTCAATTTCTCTAGAGAAGAAAAACCTTCCCATTATATATAATAACTAGAGATGAAAAAGTAGGATTAACTAAATGCACCCTAACATCTCAAGTAACTTTACACTTCTTGTGCATTATTATAATATATTTAGCAATCAACTACCCAACATGTCTAGAGTTCAGATACAATATGCATCGTTATCAACCACATACTAACAGCGATTACGGTCGAGGGGAAAACTTTGATATCCTTTAAAACTGCATTACAAATACTGTTGCTAGGAGGGCAAATTAAAATAAATAGCTATATATTTTAGAAAATTTACACCACAAATACTTTTGTTAGGGGACGGTGCCCACCCTGCCCCTCCTATCTCCGACACTGCACACATAGAACCAACAATCTAATAGCCCTCGAATACGAAAATCCTCAAATACAGCAATTACACTAATACAACAACTATGTCATTTCCTTAGCTAATAGGATAAAGCTAATTCATTGACATATCTAACACAATTATACCTGTCAAAACAACGTATGAGCTCCGCCACACGCGACATCCTTCAAACACCCATCCCATAAGCCCGAAACAAAAGCCGGTCTCCATTTCGACTCCAAACTCCCCAAACCCAACCTCCCATAATCACCATTACCCCATAAAGCTACAATCTTTTTATCCTTAACACCCTCAACAACATTACTACCCAATTCATTTTCCTCACATGCTAATACCCTTATAAACCTTCTTTGACAAAACCCCAATTTCAGGTTTCTTGAAATTGATCTTGAAAATTGCATCATGTTAGGTTTGATTTTGTGATCATAGTATGGTTTAATTGTTGGGGTTAGTTTTTGATGAAAGAACAAAGATGTCGTGGAGTGTGTAGTTGCCGCGAGCGTTTGGAAAGAATTTGGGTTTTTATATGTTTCTGGAATCTCATGTTTTACACCTTCCATTTAAATCTTTTTAACCTTCCCCGCTAACATGCCATGTCCAATGTACCTTTTTGTATTTTGAGCCAATGCACTGAACTCACATCATCTTTGTGCGTAATGTGTGTTTTTTATATTGTCTTGAGTGGATATTTAATGCAGATTTATTTCTGGGGCCTACAGGTAATGTTAGTGGTGTGTTATGGCGAGGTTGTTTGAGCTTATTGGTGTATCGGTAGTCGTATGACGCACATCGAGGCAGATACCAATAACGCTGTTATTGGGTCCTTCAGATACTTGTGCTTAGCCAAATTTGATGATTTGACTAGTAAATTAGAAAAGTTTCTTATATCATATCATAGTGTATGAGAGTTTTAGGCTTTTAGCCCAAATAATTAAAACCATACACATACTACATGCCCAAGACAGGCTCATAAAGGCTAGAAACCGTCACACTCTGCTTGGGAAAAAAGTTCCCAAGCCTATAGACGAACAACCCAAGCCTGAATAAATACGTCCAGGCAAAGGCTAGACTGAGATCTTATCCTAAAGGGCCGTTATAATAGACAACACGTGTCACTACCTTTTTGGCATAGAGGCTGTGTTGCGAACATCACGTTGATATGTGATATCGTGCATGAAGCATTCCATGAATCTGACATAGCCGAGGATGACACGCCACGTGTCATTCTTGTCTCCTCCTTTGGATGTCCAACACGTGGACCATCCTTAACCATTGGATCGCATTTATGGTGGTGGACATCCTTAACCATTGGATCGCATTTCCACGAAATGGACCTAGTCTAATTCACCTCAAAGCTAATCAATTTTCACGCACCACAACACACACTTTATAGTTGTATGTGAGTGTTACTCCAACTTTTGATCCTCGATCATACCTTGGGGTCCTTACCGAACATACGATTATCGTCAATCACACCCCAAAACCAATGGACACGTACCGTGCGTAATCATAACGTCATCCATGTTATACGCAACATAAAAGCATTCGTTTTCTCATTTTCCCAAAAGACTAGAACAAAAGTGGATTTGGCTACACCGAATATGCGAGACGATATACATATAGTCACACATGATTTTTCGATAATGCGCGACTAAAGGTCATGCGACCATAGGTACCCTATGGTCACATGTTTGACTTTTTAGTCTCTATTACAAAACATTAACCAAAACCTTAACATGTGTGACTAATTAGGTACAAATTTTGTTGGATTAATCCGTATTAGTGACCATAAACAATGTATAGTCACACAAAGCATGTTTCTTTTGGGTATTTAGTCACATACAATTAAGCATAAAGTGGCCAAAAGTGTTAATAAGTGTGACCATATGATGTTTAAGGTGAAGAAATATGTATTTTTTGTGACTATTGATCATCCAATGGCCACTTGAATTTTATGTTTGTGTGGCCTTTTGTAACATTTAGTCACACAAAGCATGTTTGTTTTGTGTATTTAGTCACATACAATTAATCATAAAGTGGCCAAAAGTGTTCATAAGTGTGACCATATGGTGTTAAAGTGAAGAAATGTGTATTTTGTGTGACTATTGATCATCCAATGGCCACATTAAATTTATGTTTGTGTGGCCTTTTCTAACATTTAGTCACACAAAGAATGTTTGTGTTGGGTATTTAGTCACATACAATTAATCATAAAGTGGCTAAAAGTGTTAATAAGTGTGACCATATGGTGTTTAAAGTGAAGAAACGCAGTATTTTGAGTGACTATTGATCATCCAATGGCCACATGAATTTTATGTTCAGTGGCCTTTTCTAACATTTAGTCACACAAAACATGTTTCTTTTGGGTATTTAGTCACATAAAATTAACCATAAAGTGGCCAAAAGTGTTAATAAGTGTGACCATATGGTGTTTAAGGTGAAGAAATGTGTGTTTTGTGTGACTATTGATCATCCAATGGCCACTTGAAGTTTATGTTTGTGTGGCATTTTCTAACATTTATGTTTGTGTGGCCTTTTCTAACATTTAGTCACACATCGAATTAAGCAAACTGTGACAAAAAAGTGTTAATAATTGTGACTATATGAATCTTTTAGTCACGTATAAGAAATCAATATATATCAAAACAAATTCAATATATATATATATATATATATATATATATATATATATATATATATATATATATATATATATATATACAAAATATATTCAAATACAATAAAATTGGAATGTATATAAAATTGTAATGTCGTATATAATAAAATTCTCAATAATTTAACGACTTGACTCTTGATCTTCTTAGCTTCCTTTGCATGGCATCACTAGAGACGAGTGCTTCGCTTGTAATTTAGGTGCGCCTGTTCTCGCCAATCGCTTTATGGTACTTGGTGGTGTCACCAGAGGAAACAAAAGCGGGTGTATCAAACACTGAATTAAATATGAAGAATGATATATGTAGGTTTATAAAACACATTCATGTATGTACCTTTTCATCGAAAACCACTTGATCCTTCGCCATGCATAAAACCACCTACCGCATCCTTCAATGCTTTGAAACCACATTTCCTATATCCGGTATGCATGTCGCATCCACTAAAGATTTATCAATAGACACTCTGTAGCAATCCTTTGGGAGTGGTTTGTTATGAAGCATTTGTTTTCCATCGCTTTGTACACACCTCCTGTAATAATACTTGATTTCTTTATGCCACACCGCACTTAATTACCTAAAAAGATAATTTGTTGCATGTATATATGTATCAAGAATTAATTAAACTAAAGAACATATGAAAATGTTTAAATACATACTTGTGGTAGTATCGTTAATGGAGACTCATGTTCTTGTGATTCGGAAAGTTGACGTGAAGAATCCTTCGCTTTGATCTAGTCGGTTTCTTAGATGCGACAGATTTAATAGCTTCCTATATATATAATACACGGTAAATAATACATGTATGTAGAATTCAAAAATCATGTGGGATGATTTATTACTTACACTTATTTCCATTTCCTTTTTCAAAGTTGCAAGTCCATTAGACTTCTCAATGCTCGCAATTTTCTCACGCCCAAGAACACGTGTTCCTAAGATCCTAAGATTAATGTTCACCGAGACACCAAATATAAATTGTTTAAGAAGACCGCAACAAGATTTAAAAGGGTAAAAAAGATGGAATGTTACTTTCTTATGTCTTACTTCCGCTTGTGTCAATGGAGTTGAAGTTGATCGCAATCGCCCCTTTATGCAGACCAATTGTTTCATCAAATCAGACACGCCTCTTTTCTTGACGTTGGCGCCTCTCATTATCAAGTTCACTTTGAAGTAACACCACTCTTTCATCGATGCTTGTCCGATTCGAGGCATATCAAAATACCTCTTGTAGGTTACTCCACCTCCTACTCCTCTTGCATATCCTCCTTTTCCTTACCTAATATAATCATCATGGCATCGTGCCATGATCAAGCTTCAAGATTCCTTGTTTGATCTTGTCGTCCGCTTTTCTCGCACACACAATATGGGAAATAGGTTATTTAATTCTACCAAGATTAACTTGTAACTAACAAGATTAACTAAAACACTACCGTATTAACTTATAACTAATGCTTTAACTAATACAAGAGCGTGATTAACTTATAACTAAACAAACATAATAATAAAATTTGCGTCAAACTTACAAATTTTTCTCCCACCGATCCGATATCATCGTGATATTCTCCGCCTTTTTACCCTTCCTTTCAACCACACGCAGCACCACGCGGTGGTTCTTCATCCGTTCAATTTCTTTACTCGATCTTATAAACATCAAATACATACAAATGTAAGATAAACGAATATAAACGAAAGTATGATGCTATTAAATGCAAATGTGCAAATGTTTATCGTTACCATTTTTTCTATCACACGGCGTATCCACCTCGCCCATTTGTATGATCATAAATGTACTTGGAACGCGACACTTTAGCTTTTGTCGATCTCACCTTGCAACACAAAATCATACGGCGTTTAGATGTAGTAATGCTGATAGTATACAACTAATATATATGGAAACATATGAAAAGGTGAAAGATATTTGAACTTGAATGAAAATGACTAATTAACACCTTGTATTCCTCACTGGTGTGTAGTTTACAAATTAACCCAATCTTCGGCTTTTATAATTGCACTATACTCACGGACTTCATTTAGTTTTGAAAGGGTATTTTGGTTGGGCAATATGTAGTTTTGTGTCAATTTCATTATGAAATTCCTTAGAAGTTGACCAAGACGATTCATTATCGCCTTTCGACCATCAAGTCAACATCAAAATATCACGCAAAGATTAACAAATTGTTGTTAATTAGTTGCACATATCGTAAATGCAGAGATAAACTTATTAACACCTTGTACTTACGATGACCAAGCCACTACTAGTTAAAAAGTATATGCACCGTGATTTCGCCCCACATTTTATCTCTTGCTTCAATCAACCTTCCTCCGTGATAGAATCCCGACACCTATATGCTCATGAACCAAATCACCCAAAAACTCGAAAACAATGCTCGCTTTTTTCTTGATAACCTATCCAAGGCATCAAGGTTACACCGACCTTTATTCCGTCTGCTTTTCCATATTCCTGCGAAACTTAGCTAACTTAGTTATGCCTCTTAACAACATTCGATTTGAATGGTTGTTTTCAAAGATCCTCACCCTCATCCGAATACGCCTCGATTCATATCCTAAAGGGTTTTCATTTTCACGATCAAAATAAACCAAATCACCCGGATAATTGGTTTGTGATGAGTGTCTAAATACTCATCATTTTGTACAATATAAATCGCAAAATCATCCGAAAACACTCAAAACGCATCAAATGATAAAATATCACAAATCGTTGTTTTATGTGTTTTAAATGCAAAATATCAAAATCGATGAAAACATATCAAATTTGCAAAATTGCGCTTTAGTCCCCAAGTTTCAAAAGTTGTCAAAACTAGTCCGAAGAATCATAATTTCAAAAGTAAAATCACCAAAGGTCCTTTTAATATCATAACTTGTCAAATTTAGTCCTTTGGTGAAAAATGTCAAAATTTTGAGAAAATTACAAGAATGGTCCTTCAAGTTTGAAATTTGGCAGAAATGGAAAATGATAGATTTGGTCCCTGTACTTTTTGAGATTGTCATTTTCACTTTGAAACAACTTTGCAAGATTGGCGCTTCTGGTCCTCCCAATTTCGTAAATTACACTTTAGGTCCCTATGTTATTAACTTTTACAAAACCTTTTGGACCTTAAGCCTAATTGTGGACCCATCGACCCCCTTTTGTCATTTACAATTTTGAACCCCTATTATTACTCCACCAACAAACACCGGTCAAAAGACCCCACCCGCCTTTTTACTTTCTTCAACCTCTAGCCTCGCTTCACTCCACACACCCACCCCTCCTCACCTTATCCTTCACATGTTCCCTCCAAACACTACATCCAAGAGATCATTAATACTTCCTCCTAACACTCTATCTCAACCCAATCGTTAAAAAACAATTTCCCGCCAAAATCAAATTAATGGCCAAGATGACTTTAAAAGATCCAATGGCCACAAATAATGGTGGGAACTGCTCATCTTAGAGAGAGAAAGCTATGGGAGTATAAAAGGAAGCTAAGGGAAGCAATGAAGGCAGTTAGCTAGTTTTATTTTTTTCTTTTAATGTCGTTTTTTTTAATGTTTTAATTTAAGTCAAATGTTGTAATTTTAAGTTAAACTCAGATTAAAGCAAGTTATTATAGTGTATTAAGACCAATTTCAAGTATTAATTCCATTGTGTTAAAGTTTTATGATTTAAGGTTCTTCGTTGGAATTTCATTTTCAAACTCAAGTATCAAAGCTTTTCTTAGTTTATCTTTAAGCTTCAACAGTTCATATTAGCTTATAATAGCTTTGTATAAGCTCAAATTCAAAGTTTTAAGCACTTTTGGTCATTGGTCAACAATAGTCAATCAGACGTTTATTTGGTCTTGGACATGGAATGGGTTGAAGCAGAAGTTGGTTTGGGTTGTATTAGATTGGATTAGCATAGGATTGGGTTTGAATTTAGCCTGCAACACCAGTTGAACTCCTGTGAGTTATTTCTCATTTCCAAATTTCTAGATAATTTGCAGTCTTTTGTTGTGCTTGTAACTGTGGTTGCCATTAGTGTAAAATATGTTTAAATAGTTGTAAGTAGGGCATGTGAACTCAGTTTGATCATTGGTACTATCTGGTTCAGTGTTCATCTCAAGTTAGATTTGCTAAACTGTCTAAAAGTAGTGTTTGGATAAGGCTTCATAGCTGTGATAGAGGTTTTATCCTTGGTTAGGATCTGTTTATTTATGCTTGTGTACCCCTTATGTACTCATCTCTGTCTTACTTTTGAGTTTGAAACCTACCAAAGTCAAAATTGCACTTAATCCATCTTTCTGTTCCACTGTTGGAAATTTTGAAAGAGCAAAAACTCATTTTGTGTTCAAAATACATAGGGGTTGATTGTAGTAGCTCTATTTCATCATTTTAGATCATAATCAGTCCTAGGATTAGCTTCAAATCTCATTTAAGTCAACTTTCCGCTTTGCCTTAAAGTCAAATTCCAAAATCTCGCCACCCATCGAGAGTGATTTTCATTCACTCATTTCTAATCAATCTTCATGAAAATTGTAGTTTTAGAAAGTGCTTCGGTCTAGTTTCTTATGTCTATTTTAGTGGAATTTTGTAATTTTTTCTAAAAGCTCAAAAGAGCTTATCAATAGGATGTCAAACCTCGTGTAGGCATCAAGTCCGACATGTTGGTTTATGGAGCTTTGCAGAGCTTGTGCAGGCTCACTTGAGCTCCTCTAGGTCTAATTTTTGGTCTTAAGGTTCTTGGCCAGTCTAGATTAGTTTCCAATCTTTGGTTTGTAGTTTCTAGCTTATTCATGTGCTTATTTCCTTGTCCAAAGTTGGCCCCAGAAACCTGTTTTGGCTTATTGGCTTATAGCATCAGATCTTGGTATCTTGCATATCAGAGGTTTTAGCTTGTTGTTTCTCATTGCATTTTGGTTACTTTAGCATATTAGAGCTTCTCTTTTGGTTTGGTAGCCTTTGGATTCCATTTGCTTATTCAAGTGCTTATTCCATTAAGCACTTACACATCAGCTTCAATATCTTGCAAATAAGCACCTGTTTTTCCATTTTTCTTATATTCCTAATATTATTTTAGACTTTTCCTGAAATTTTCAGATTTTTCCAAGCTTGTTTGCTATTTTTCTTAATTTAATTTAGTTTTTAGCACTTTTTAATTAGCTTTAAATACAAATAATTAAGAAAAGCTTCAAAAAAATAATTTTTCAATTTTCTTAAGTTTAGATAAATATAAATAGCCTAAAAAGTATTTTTCCATAATTTTCTTGGTTTAAATAGTATTTTCTAGCATTTTAATTAGTTTTAAATAGTAATTAATTAATAATAAATATATAAAAAGTCTAAAAAATATATCTTCAGTTTTAAAATTAGTTTTATAATATTTTAGATTTTCCTAAATCTTAATTTTATTTTTCTTCTGTCTTATTTCATATTTTCTTTTATTTTAGAGTATTATTAAATAGTTTAAATTAGTTTTTAATTAATAATAATTAGGTAAATAGTTTTAAAAATAATTTTCCTTTTCTAATAATTTTCTTTTATAATTAGGATTGTAAAAATGTATTTTCTATATTCATAGGTATTTTCCTTCTTTATTTTCACTTTTTATTTTGTACGTTACGTAGTTTTTAATTTAAACGTACGTTTTAGGTTTTAAACGTTCATCACTTTAAATATAGTGATAGCGTTTATTTAATATATTTTATCTTTTTAATTTTCTTAATTTGTATTTAAGTCGCTGTTATTTATAAATCTTTTCAAGAGTGTAATTATCCTATCCAAATCATTTCCGATCACTATCATTAGTGATCATTCTATCGTCTCGATCAAGTGTTTACACACCATTGAGTCTCCGTGGGACATAACGACCGGAATCCACCGTATTCTCGATCTTCATTGCATTTGTGCTTAAAATTGTTTAAGTCTCATAGACTTGACGGTTCAAAGACGGATCAAATTTTGGCGCCGCTTTTGGAGGCTTTAGCGTGTGTTAGCCTTTTCGCACCCATTCTTGTGCATACCCCATCTTTTGTAAAAGTTTTTGTAAAGTTATCAGAAAATCCAAAAAGTTCATTAACACTTTTCCTGAAGTGTTAGCAACACCAAAAATATTTTCATTCTTTGTTTTTCCAGCATATTTTTCAAAAATCCAAAAATATCCATCCTTTATCTTCTAATCTGTTTAATTCTCCATTCCCTTACCCTCTAATCTGTTTAATTCTTCATCTCTTATCCCTCTTATCCGTTTAATTCTCTATGTCATGGTTTTCGACATGTTCCTGGTGTGGAGGTCCATTTAACGGTGGAAATTGTCGGCGATGTACCAATGTGGGTTTCGGAGACAAGTTTGTTTAATCCCGATCCCATTTCAAATAATGAAACACCCGATTTTCCTACCTACCTCCACATCCCCAATACGAATCCTACTCATGCGAGTTTTGTGGAATGATTCTCATTACGGTTTTGATTGTCCACCACGGGTCCCGCTTGTCTATGAGCCGAACCATGTTACAATCGAACTTTGGTGAAAGTTATTCTCCCAATTATCTCTCTGAGAGATTGCGGGGTCCTCATGCGACTTTTGAATGTCAACCGATGAATCAAAATTTTCAAAATTCCAATTCTCCGGTTTGACAATTTCCAACCCCACAAGATTCCATCACTCATCGACTTCCGAGCCTTCACATCATTTCAATGATTACGAGGAGTGTAATCTTCCTCAAAGTTATGAAGAAATACGATTCGAAAGAAACCGCAAATGAAAAGAATGGTGTGTAAGCTTCAGAGATGAATATAAGAATCGATATGATGACGATGATGATGAGGATAGTATTCAAATGAAGGAATACTATGATTACGACGAGAGAGAGTGTTACTCAATTGAACGATCTTATTTCTCAACTCTCTCGCCTATTGCTATCACACCTATCTTACCTTTTATTGCTTCCAAAGACTCTCTCATAATGGGGGATGAGCCTCCTAGCACTATTCCGAAATGGAATCGCCTAGTGTTGAGAACCTTGTCCCAACCCCAGTGAGTCCGAGGTTATCTCCGAATATGTGTGATGAGCCTCTTAATGATGATTCTTCCTCCTCTTGACATTCCATATGATCATGTCGAGATGTTCTCCGATTCGATAACGATTGTACTGCTTGACGATTCTTTATCCTATGGAGACATCGATTATGTCGAGGAGTCGCCTTCAGCTAGTTAGCTTAGAGGAAGTGAGATTTTGATGATCCGAAATTGAGGACGAGATACTGTGAACAATTGTTCAATATAAACTCCTCGCTTCTAAGATCGAATCATTTTGTGCTAAGTCGACCATCTCCTATCCCCGTTGTGGATAGTGACTACATTGGACAAGCCCGAGCTCGAGGCTTTTTCCAATGATTCTCTTCATGAAGAGTTCTCCGTGAACTCTCTCATGACATATCTCCTCCGAATATGATCATTTCTATTTTGATCTTGAGGATGATATTGACTTGGAGGAAGGTGTACTCTATCATAAGAGTTTGCTTATTGATGATACTACCCTCACCCTTCCTCCCGATATGTCTACATTTGAGGATGAAGAATGGATCTTGATTGTTATCAACATCTTTCTTCCATTCCTCACATATGATGTGACTTCCTCTCTTCTTCACTCCTTCGGGAGTGAAGACACTATCTTTGACCTCGGCATTTTCATTTATCATTTGTGAGCCGGGTCTTTCTATGTATATCTCATCGGTGTGGAACTTTCACGTACTTCAATGTTTATCCAAACATTTTGAATGAAAGTCCGATGGAGATTGTTTCTTCCACTTTGCTTCCCATGAACCAATTAATGCGGGTCGAGTCAAGCTAGCGACTGGAAATCAAAAACAAGAGCACACACTATATGGGTTTTCACCCATATTTCGACTTCTCACCCCTTTCTACCACCTAAGTGTGGGGTGATGCCCACATGTTATATATATATATTATCTAAAAAAAAAAAAAAAAAAAAAAAAATCTTTAAAATAATGGCCGTAATATTTCCCTTTACGTTCTCGCCGCATAACCGCTTAGGTACTTTGAATATTGAGGGCAATATTCATCTCTAGTGTGGGGGATTCTCACGAATTTTATCATGTAATTATACCGCCTAATCCCCGCTTTTGGCCAAAATTTTTTTTTTTTTCGAGTAAGTGTTCTACACTTTCTCATCCTGTTATCGATCCGCCATGTCTCAGAAGACAAAAGGATTGGCTAATCCAGAGCAAACGGCTCTTGGTAAAGATTTCTCAAACCGCTTATATGGCTTGCAATTTGCCCAAAATTGTATGGTATTCACCACCATATCCTAAAAAGTGAAGAGTTGGTAGCTGCAAGATTATGGCTTGTGGTAAAGGCAATGGAAAAACCATAATTGGTAATCACTCACCAAAGATAATATTGATAATTTATCTAAGAGTTGGCTAGTCCGTATGGTACGGCTTCGTAAAGACAAAATCAAACCGTTGAAAGCTTATGATTTGCTCAAAATCATTTGGTTATCGATGTACCAAGGTTCTTACTTGAACCGAAACATTTGGCTACTCCGAGTAATGGCTTTTGGTAAAGAGATTAAAATCCATTATGTTTTCTCAAATCATTGCTAGGACTAGCAATATCTTAGTGTGGGGATTGATGAGTGTCTAAATACTCATCATTTTGTACAATATAAACGCAAAATCATCCGAAAACACTCGTAAACGCATCAAATGATAAAAATATCACAAATCGTTGTTTTATGTGTTTTAAATGCAAAATATCAAAATCGATGAAAACATATCAAATTTGCAAAATTGCGCTTTAGTCCCCAAGTTTCAAAAGTTGTCAAAACTAGTCCCGAAAGCACATAATTTCAAAAGTAAAATCACCAAAGGTCCTTTTAATATCATAACTTGTCAAATTTAGTCCTTTGGTGAAAAATGTCAAAAGTTTGAGAAAATTATAAGAATGGTCCTTCAAGTTTGAAATTTGGCGAATGGCCCCGAAAATTGGAAAATGATGATTTGGTCCCTGTACTTTTTGAGATTGTCATTTTCAGCCCTTGAAACAACTTTGCAAGATTGGCGCTCGGTCCTCCCAATTTCGAAATTACACTTTAGGTCCCTATGTTATTAACTCTTTACAAAACCTTTTTGGACCTTAAGCCTAATTGTGACCCAATCCCTTTCGGACCCTTTACAATTTTGAACCCCTATTATTACTCCACCAGTCAAACACTGGTCAAAAGACCCCCTACCCGCCCTTTTACTTTCTTCAACCTCTAGCCCTGCTTCACCTCTGCACACTCCACCCCCCTCCTCACCTTATCCCTTCACATGTTCCCCCTCCAAACACTACATCCAAGAGATCATTAATACTTCCCTCCTAACACTCTATCTCAACCCAACTGTTAAAAAAACAATTTCCCGCCAAAATCAAATTAATGGCCAAGATGACTTTAAAAGATCCAATGGCCACAAATAATGGTGGGAACTGCTCATCTTAGAGAGAGAAAGCTATGGGAGTATAAAAGGAAGCTAAGGGAAGCAATGAAGGCAGTTAGCTAGTTTTATTTTTTTCTTTTAATGTCGTTTTTTTAATGTTTTAATTTAAGTCAAATGTTGTAATTTTTAAGTTAAACTGTATTAAAGCAAATTATTATAGTGTATTAAGACCAATTTCAAGTATTAATTCCAGTTGTGTTAAAGTTTTATGATTTAAGGTTACTGTTGGAATTCTCATTTTCAAACTCAAGTATCAAAGCTTTTCTTAGTTTATCTTTAAGCTTCAACAGTTCATATTAGCTTATAATAGCTTTGTATAAGCTCAAATTCAAAGTTTTAAGCACTTTTGGTCATTGGTCAACAATAGTCAACTCAGACGCTTATTTGGTCTTGGACATGGAATGGGTTGAAGCGTGGTTGGTTTGGGTTGTATTAGATTGGATTAGCATAGGATTGGGTTTGAATTTAGCCTCGCAACACCAGTTGAACTCCCGAGTTATTTCTCATTTCCAAAATTCTAGATAATTTGCGCCTTTTGTTGTGCTTGTAACGTGGTTGCCATTAGTGTAAAATATGTTTAAATAGTTGTAAGTAGGGCATGTGAACTCGGTTTGATCATTGGTACTATCTCGTTCGTTGTTCATCTCAAGTTAGATTTGCTAAACTGCCTAAAAGTAGTGTTTGGATAAGGCTTCATAGTTGTGATAGAGGTTTTATCCTTGGTTAGATCTGTTTATTTATGCTTGTGTACCCTTATGTACTCATCTCTGTCTTACTTTTGAGTTTGAAACCTACCAAAGTCAAAATTGCACTTAATCCATCTTTCTGCTCCAATCGTTGGAAATTTTGAAGAGCAAAACTCATTTTGTGTTCAAAATTCATAGGGGTTGATTGTAGTAGCTCTATTTCATCATTTTAGATCATAATCATCCTAGGATTAGCTTCAAATCTCATTTAAGTCAACTTTCCGCTTTGCCTTAAAAGTCAAAATTCCAAAATCTCGCCACAACCGAGAGTGATTTTCATTCACTCATTTCGAATCAATCTCCATGAAAATTGTAGTTTTAGAAAGTGCTTCTTGGTCTAGTTTCTTATGTCTATTTTAGTGGAATTTTGTAATTTTTTCTAAAAGCTCAAAAGAGCTTATCAATAGGATGTCAAACTCCCCACATTCAAGTCTGCATCGGTTTATGGAGCTTTTGCAGAGCTTGTGTGTGGCTCACTTGAGCTCCTCTAGGTCTAATTTTTGGTCTTAAGGTTCTTGGCCAGGTCTAGATTAGTTTCCAATCTTTGGTTTGTAGTTTCTAGCTTATTCATGTGCTTATTTCCTTGTCCAAAGTTGGCCCCTTAAACCTGCTTTTAGCTTATTGGCTTATAGCATCGATCTTGGTATCTTGCATATCGAGGTTTTAGCTTGTTGTTTCTCATTGCATTTTGGTTACTTTAGCATATTAGAGCTTCTCTTTTGGTTTGGTAGCATTTGGATTCCATTTGCTTATTCAAGTGCTTATTCCATTAAGCACTTACACATCAGCTTCAATATCTTGCAAATAAGCACCTATTTTTCCATTTTTCTTATATTCCTAATATTATTTTAGACTTTTCCTGAAATTTTCAGATTTTTCCAAGCTTGTTTGCTATTTTTCTTAATTTAATTTAGTTTTTAGCACTTTTTAATTAGCTTTAAATACAAATAATTAAGAAAAGCTTCAAAAAAATAATTTTTCAATTTTATTAAGTTTAGATAAATATAAATAGCCTAAAAAGTATTTTTCCATAATTTTCTTGGTTTAAATAGTATTTTCTAGCATTTTAATTAGTTTTAAATAGTAATTAATTAATAATAAATATATAAAAAGTCTAAAAAATATATTTTCAGTTTTAAAATTAGTTTTATAATATTTTAGATTTTCCTAAATCTTAATTTTATTTTTCTAGTCTTATTTCATTTTAGAGTATTATTAAATAGTTTAAATTAGTTTTTAATTAATAATAATTAGGTAAATAGTTTTAAAAATAATTTTCCTTTTCTAATAATTTTCTTTTATAATTAGGATTGTAAAAATGTATTTTCTATATTCATAGGTATTTTCCTTCTTTATTTTCACTTTTTATTTTGTACGTTACGTAGTTTTAATTTAAACGACGTTTTAGGTTTTAAACGCTCATCACTTTAAATATAGTGATAGCGTTTATTTAATATATTTTATCTTTTAATTTTCTTAATTTGTATTTAAGTCGTCTTTATTTATAAATCTTTTCAAGAGTGTAATTATCCTATCCAAATCCTTTCCGATCACTATCATTAGTGATCATTCTATCGTCTCGATCAAGTGTTTACACACCATTGAGTCTCCGTGGACATAACGACCGGAATCCACCGTATTCTCCGATCTTCATTGCATTTGTGTTGTCGCTTTAAGTCTGTTAGACTTGATTGGCTCAAAGACGGATCGCTTCATACATGATTCGTCAAGTAATGTGTTAAATAAAATTAGTAAACTTAATTGGTAAATAATGGTGTAAAAATTAAAGTTCTCGTTGTTTTGCCCGAAACCCGATTTATTGGAGTAAAAGATGGGCGCTTTTACAATTAAGGAAACCATAATTTCCAAAGTAATTTTAAAAATTTTGGCTAAAATTTGGCTCTAAATTTGATAATTTTAAAATGTGGCTCCAAATTGATAATATAGCATTTAAATATTTAATTTTGATCGCAATTTAAATATGAATTAGAAAATCTAATTTTAAAAATCAAACAATTTTGAAACCAAAACACCCCGATGTAAATGGTGCTTACCCACATCCCAAACACCCATATAACTTCAAACCACTACAAAGACACATATAATCGCATATACACTAAAATCACCACATGGCGATACAAATGAACAAACAAAAGCTAAAATGGACTTAAAGCAACTAATTACAACTATAACTAATAAGCGCCCAGATAAACAATTAAGCACAAAAATTTGTTAGGTCACCATATTAGTAACACAAGCATCAATAGAAGAAATAGAGAAGAGAAAGATCGGATGAACAACACACACAACACACACACACGTATGATAAGAAAGGTTATGCGTAGAATGAAAAAGAGAGATGAATTGAACAACCAACCCTCAAGTGAGGGTTATTACAAGGTATTTATAGGAGAGGAGCTAGGCAACACTCCTAGTCCCTTCCTTTCCTTATGGACTTGGGCCTAGGCTTATGGGCCTTCTACATAAGCCTAAGCTAATAACTAACATAAAGGCCATATTAAGCTAACTATTACATATGAATCACTAACACTTGAATTAGGTTTAGGAGTGATTCCAACAATCTCCCTAAGTGTTAGTGATGAATGAATGAGTGATAACGTTGAAGGTGCCGATGTAATAGTAGCTTTGACGCCTTCCGACATTCTTCTTTCTTGTGAGAAGAATTGTCTTGATTCGAACAATCTCCCAAAGTAGAGAAATTGTTTCTTTTGAAGTATTCTCGCTTTGACGCCTTCATTTTCTTTGTTCTTTAGTTCTTTGTTCTTTGAAAGTGATAGTATGTTGTTGTTGTCAGCATCGTGTCGCCTTCGCTGCTCCAAAGTCTCCACGCCTTTCTCCAACATGCTCACACGCTCTTTAACGTTGGATTACAGCTTGATGAAGTTCTTTAAGTCTTTAAACTTTGTAGATTCTTTGTTGACGAAGAATCATTCGACTTTGTGTTGCCTTTGATTATGAGAGAACTTCCATAAGTGATGTTGTTGGTATGAGCATGTGGAGAATCAGACGATCATCCGCCCCGAGCTTCCATAAGAAGTAAACATAAGAAAGGTTAGTAATAAGCGGATTCCGCACTTACAAGTTTGAACTTCGAGAGTGTTAACAAAGATAGTGTGAAAACACAACTCTAATTCTCACAAAGGCCGCTCTCGAACCGGAGTCCCACAAGTGAGATAACGCGATGTACCGGGTACACCTACGGTTCGGATGAGTCACCGAGGTACACCAAGCATCACCTCACGATCGTAGACCGCTTGAGACCACTAAGCGTAATCCACGGGAGTTACCGGCGACCGCCGTCGTGGTCGTTTGATGTTGACCGGCAGAGTTTCCATTCAATCACCGAGGATCACAAATGTGAACCTCTCATAAATGTTCTCGACAGATTGCTAAGATCCGTGAAGGACTCGATAACGCACCATCGTTGTTCTTATTGTTGAACAACAAGTGATGAAATGTCAAGTGTACCTAAGAGATCTTTTGATGAATCTCGTGGCTCTAGACTCAATAGTGCTTTTGGTTTTCCCGAGCGGAGACTAGGAGAGGGTCTCCTTCTTCAATACCAAAGAATCTCTAAGAGAAAGCCGATAGTTTACGTAGGGTTCCCCGTGAGAATGAAACAAGCTTCTGTTGAGAGAAACTTGAGTGGCTAAGAAGGTTTAGTGCATGCGCCACCGGGTCCATGACGACTTTTAATCTTCAATACCGGTGTCATCAAGTGACAACCAAGAGTATATGAATTGAACCCGTGTCCGCCTCTAAGTTGAATAACTGAGGGCTATTTCTTTTCACCCTTTTCTTTGCATTTCTTTTAATTCTTCAACTCCTTCTTTCTCCGATTCTCATTTTCTCCTTTTATAATCATACCTAAGGACTTCTAATACTAACTATTGGTGATGTCCTTGGGTAGATCCCTCCGCTCAAGCGGATCATAGGACTGTTATTCCTAACCTTAATCACCTTATAACTCCATTGCCATAAAACCATTTTCATGAAAATCTCTCAAGTGTTTGTGAATGAAAACATGTTTGAACACTTCAAGAGTTTTAGATTTTCATAAATACTCCCCTCAACATGTGCTTAAGAGTTTTGACAAATCGCACAGGTGAGGAAAGAGCGCACTTTTGAATTGATCGACTCAAGATAGACAATTCCTTGCGAGACACGATTACGTTGCATAGTTAAAGAGATACATTGTCGCCTTTTAGGTGACAACTAGCTCTAATAACTACCTTGAAGATGTGGACAACCCCGAAAGGTTGTCAAACCCACAAAGTTCATGTCTATCAAGAGCTTCTCGAATAGGTACAATTTACTTGGATAAGTCTTGGAAGACAAATCTTTTCAATGTATGACTGCTCGATCCCGTCAATTCATGGGTTGAAGTCTTTTCACACGAGGATTCAATAGCAAAACACAACATATTTCTTATCACATAATTTTCTCCCCTCAAAATGGCATATAAATGTTATTTTTGATAAAATGTTGAGAATAAATATGACCATTTTGAGTTTTGTGGGAAGATTACCACAAAGAACAATTTGTGAACAAAGTTTTAAGTCAAATACTCCCCTCAACAAGTAATACTAACTTTTGAGGTTTTGAAAACGTAAGGGAAGTACTTGTTCTTTTGAGCAAAACCTTGAAAAATGAAAGGTTTGATAGGTTTTACTCAAAAGTAAGAAGCTTTCGCTCCTTTTATAGGATTGTGGCAATCAAGCGCACTACGTGGTCCTTTCATTACAAGAACGGGTTGTACATCGTTATGTGTGCACAAGCCATTGTCAATATAAAATCACACATCCAAAATAATATGAAATAGAAGCGCTTTAAGGGTACCGTGTAGTCCATCAATCTTTCCAGAATGCGAATGTATGCGTTGATAGCCGGTGAGAGTAATCTGGACGACCACCTACAAAGCTCTCCAATGTTCGAATCGGTCCCTTCAGACAACCTTTCATCAATCATGGTGATGATCCTCTTCACATCCCGCCTTTCCTTAGAATTCCATCGCTTTGGTGACCCAATGCCTTCATGTATCGCCTTTAACCTATAAGCCAAGCCATCCCTAACCTTCTTCAATGTATGATCCCCAAACTTGTGAAGATCTCTACACGCCATCAAGCAATTTCGTTGTAGTTCACTACGGTAAATTACTCCGAATGGTTTCTTGACGAGGTGTATTGTGGAAGTCGGTTGATGTCGGGAAGTTCTAGCCGAGGTCCGTGAAGTTGACACGGTCCGATATGACTCAACAACAAGTTGTAGATCTTCTACACGCCTTGATCACTATGCTTCGATGAAGATGAGCAAGGACTTGATGTATTCACGTTGAATTTCAATCGAGAATTGTCTCATGCGTCCTCGTACTTTGGCAAGATACGATCTTCAATGTCGTTGAGAGACAAGTTCTCAAAGTCCGCTTCACGAAATTCATAGTCTCTTTCGTCTTGTCTTTTGACCACAATTTTCTTGAGGAAAGTGTAGTCCCATTTAGACGAAAGAGCTACATGCTTAACAACAACGATTGCTTTAGTACTGAACACTTCATGTTGAGACTTTCGAACCGGCAGCTTTGTAGTAGATTCGCGGCGTTCCGCCAATGGTGAATCCCATACATTGCATCACGGTCATACAATTCCACATTGTTGGAAAACATGTGGGTAGCCTTTTCCTCGATGGCTATGCGCTTGGAGTATATGGTCACGGAACGGAAGTGTCGTGATGTAGCGATTTCCTTGAACCATCATCACCGTGTAGAAGAAATTCCAAGTCGTTGTTGAAGAAGTAGCGAAATGGAATCTTAGGTCGATCCGTTGGCAATCGTTGGTAGAGGTTTAGACCGATCGGTGTAGTAAGGAGCATTGTCTTTCCCGGAGAAGTCGATGTTTGCTTGTGGTTGAGCCAATCAATGTTGTTGGACATGGCTCGTGCTATGTTTTCAAGATGGTATTCAACCTCGATGGCACTTTCCGAGTCTGTCTTTTAGCGCTTGAAAGGCTTCATTCTTGATTCGCTTCAACTCGATTTCGTCATCTTCTTCACTCGGAATTTTTCTTGCAGTAACTTTGCATGCTCCAATGTACTACCGCTCTACCGATCTTGACCTTCGATGGATAGGAGTAGAATTAACAAGTGTAGAAAACCAATCGATTCATCGGTGTCATCCTCGCTCTAGCCATGATACGACGCCGCCCTTAGGCGCCTTCTTCTTCTTTTCTTAGGCCTAGATGAGGATTCGGTTTCTTAACTTTGTCGGGAGAGGTGGGTTGTTGTTGGGGCTCATGGAATTCCTCATCGTCACCACCCGTATACTCAAAGTGATCACCGCTTTCGAGTCTGGGTGGTAACTCGTAATCCCGAGGTTTTCAAGAGAAGAGCGAGGAGGAGATCGTGGTTGAGCCGGAGTCCTTTGGGGTGGAGGTTGCATGGAGGATGATTCACCGACTTCTTCTGCGCTTAGGCTCGCCTCTTTATCCTTATCCTTATCTTCATCGCCTCTTGACGCTTAGGCCTCTCAGCTTCTTCTCTCGCATGTCGATTTGAGTTGGTATTCCAAAGAATGCTTCAAACAATTTACCTTCGTAAGAGGCAAATGTTGCAGATCGTTTAGACATTTGAGCTACGAGCCTGGAAACCAATTCAGCATCTGAGAATATTATGGGATCAACTGGGTTGATGTTGACATGCATTGGTGTTGATCTCATAGTTTGCTTGGCCAAGTGTAATAGATTCGGATAGAGTTGTTTGGTAAACATCTCCTTTGTAACTCCAGGAACGATGTCAAGAAGGTACTTGTGAGTGTAACCTTTGATCATCTCGTTCATTTTCCCTTGAAGATCATCTTTCATGAGCTTCTGGACATATTCCCTTTCAACTTGCATCTTGTCATTCTCGTCATGAAGATATTGCACCGGTCACGAGAAAATTCACTTCTTGTAAAGCACGTCTTTCTTTCCCGACTTGCTTGATGCCTTTAACGATTCGTGTCTTAGCTTGAGAGATCCAAGAGGCGCTTGGCTTCTTCACCGATTTGGATGTGGATCCGTTGATCTTTTGGATGGTGGTGGTGAAGAGTGAGAAGATGAGTCGATGATGATGAGACGTGAGGAGGCTCGGGGTCCTTAGGTGGTTCGTAAGTTTCCTCCTTAGAACGTGTGGACTGCTCTAGAAGAAAATGATCATAGGCGGTTTCTTCTTCATTTCCGCACTTAGCCGCTTCATCGCCCTTAGTATCATCGCCAGAGTTTTCTCGCTTTTCCGCTTCGGTTCCTCAATATCAAAGTTGATGGAATCCTCAATCTGCTTGTTGTTGTTCGTGAGTGATGGTAGTACCGGTTCCTTATCGGGTTGATTAACCGCATCGAGAACCGGTGTGGCTTGAGTACCACCACTTGAACCTCCGGGCCACGAGTTTGATCTTTTACGAATTCTTCGCAAGATGTTTATGTCTCGAGTTCCTTCAACTTCTTTTGATATTCTTTTCTTCATCAATTGGTTCTTCTTCGAGCTCTCCTTATCATGCTCAATCACCGGGTTTTCCTTTACCTTTGTCACCGGTGGACCGGGAGGTTTAGCTACCGATGGAGTAATATCGGTTGCGCTTTGAGTAGAAAACCTCTTCGTCTCGATTCTCAGTATCTTCGAGCTTTCATCCACTAGCTTTCTTGGCGGTTCGAGCTTAGGAATAGGAATAGGAACAACTTCCTTAGAAGGAACTTTCCTTTTGTGTGGAGGTTTCCTCTTAGGGAACTTCCTTTACTCTCGATGCTTGCAAGACTTCCTCGCACTTCCTCTTCGGTTTTCCTTGTAGGTGTGCCAAGACTTGTCATCGAGAAAACCAACTTTGCTTTCTTCAACCGCTACCGATACCTTTTGTATGTGTAGAGCTTTTGATTTCATCGCATGAAGGTGATCCGCAACACAACACCTGTTTCTTTGTTGTTGATTCCTTGAATCGGCAGTTAGAGTAGGTTCGCACAACATGTCGTGATTGTTGGGGTCATTGAGTCTCTTGGGGATATCGTGATTGAGTCCAAGTGCTCTTTGGATCAACAGCTTTGTATATCGATATAAGGAATCTTTGAGCCAAGCTTTTGAGGAATGACATCATGTCGTCCCATATCGAGCTTCAATTTCGATGTGCTTCATGTTGATCAAAGCCCAAAAGATCTGCAGCCCATGAGCTTGGGATGCTCATAGCCACCGTCACGACCGTAAACAGATTTGGTGATGATGATGTAGAGTTCTCCAAGGTTGAGGAATATTCTTAAGATCCACGTATGAATGCTTAGTGATTACTCCGTAGCTTCGCCATAACCAATGTCGATCATGAATTGTAGAACAATCTCTTCGGTTGGTGTAGCAACGTATTCGGTTGGCTCGATGTCGGAATGAGGAGAACAGCCCTTAAGTCTGCAGTGTGATGGTGACTTGTTTGTGGTTGAGAGTCACCACACAAGATTTTGTCCTTTGATCTTTTGCATTGTATTCCGTAATCGATGAATGTAGATCTCGAACAAGAGCGCGTAATTGGAGAGCATGTTCGATAAGGATGATTCTTCGAATATCCACAAAGAATCAAGCAAGAAGACTCGAGCGGTGAGAGTTTCAAAGTCAACACGAAGGTTGTTCTTTCCAATCTTCATCGGATAGCCATTAGGGAAGATATCGAGAATGGTGAGAACATTTGGTGCATCCACATTCATTTGAGCGCCCATGTCGTGATCTCGAAATATATTTAGCCAAAAGAACCAACATATCGAAAGACATTATGTTAGTCAATGATGGTTTTATTGTCTAATTATTGAATGTGCTATGTTGATGATTGTTACGAGTCCAAAGTCACTTGTTTGTCCAATAGTCCAATGACGTCGTGATAAGTTTCGTGAGTTAGTTAACTTTAAGTTTTAAAGTTTATGTTATCACTTATTTTTCACAACATATTAAACGATTAAGCTTATTAGTGACATTATTGGTTTCGTGACGTTATGATTTATTTATTTACAAGTTTGCACGCGTAACAATTCATGATTAAGGTTAAACAAGGCTTAGGCGTAGAAATGGCAAGCTTATGCGTAAACAGAGAGGTATACGCAAAAAGGCGCAAGCTTATGCGTGGGACCTTGACTTACGCGTAAAGAAATATTACGCGTGGGAAAAGGGGACCTTATGCGTAGAGCTTACGCCAGAAGCGATATAAAACCTTACGCGTAAGGCTTACTCGTAAGAGTAGACCTTATGCGTAGAGGTCATCGTTTACGCATATCCTTCACGTGATACGCGTAGTCCCATATGTAGAACCTTACGCTGCAGAACGCCACGCCGAAGATTTCTCTTACGCATAACATGCTACGCGTAAGGTGATCCTTATGCGTAGATGTCTAACAACCTTGATTCTCGATTTTTACGTGTAATAAACCCGAAATAAAATCATCATAGCATCAATATTAACACATACATTCATTCTATAATGATCAATCACATGAATACTTGTCAAACAGCTATGCGAAAAAAAACACTTATGCGTAGACCTAAACCCTAAAGTTCAAGAATTACGCGTAAGAAATCTAGCCATAGAAATTGCACCAAAGTTTTTCTCGGGAAGTCTTAGAAGCCTAATAAGTTGTTTATCCAAGTTTTAACATCAAACTCAACATGAATCAAAAATACCCAAACCGTATGAACATAAACCCTAAATTCCAATTTATGAATCATTAGTGTTTCGGGTAATATCTAAGCATAGATATGATCAATTCAACACATAAACAACATCATACAACAATCTTTTGACCAAAAACGTTCACATATGAAAACACCCAAACTCACGCATAAACCCTAATTTTCAAAAATCAATCAATTCGTGTTTCGGGTGAGTTTTGAGGATAAAATGGTTTCATTGATGTTATAGAAACGTTTTGACACTATCATTTTAACCACAAACACACAACAAGATTATGTGTTCATACGCTTATGCGAGAACACAAAATCACTCATATCTCACGCTTTAACCGTTGGATTTGTAAAAGATTCAAAACCATTGTTTGTAAATACGTTAAGATTATGAAACCACTTACAAATTGATGATCAAAAACACGGATTTGTTGATTGATTTTTAGGCGTAGGATTGGTTTGGTGAAATAATAAATGTGATGAATTAAATGAGTTAGGTGGAGTGTTTTATTAAAATAACTTTAAGATTTTGACACTTTTAGTCCCTCCACCTTTTCCATTTTCATCCAATGCCTTTAACTTCCATTTTGGTTACCAAACGAAGAATATTTGAAAGAAACTTGACGACACTCCCCTCGACTTAAGAAATAATGAAAGTTTATAAATTTTAGTCCGAGGAGTGTCGAAAAACCGTAAATGTGACCACCATTATTTAAAGAAACAACCGGATAAGGTAACATGCAAGTACAAGGTTTTATGAAACCGAAAATATTTATTTTCTCCCTCAACACTTGATCGGAAAAATACTGAATTTTGAAAGATTTGAGTGTTGACGGAAGATTTGTACTTGCCATGTTGAAAGAAATATAGATAGAAGAATATTTTTGTTGTTTTATCGATTTTATATTTTTGTATTTTGTTTTGAAAAATATTTACAAAAGAGGTTTTGGTGTTTGATCGGTTTTTAAGAATGTTTTAAGAGTTCATCCAGCCCTCTTGAGTCAAACACCGCATACCAATCCGTGGACCAACTCATTAAACCTAGCAGAGAGCTAAGGCTTTGGTGAGAAGATCCGCCAATTGGTATTCTGCACCCACAAAGTATAATTCAACAAGACTGCTCCACGTGGTCCTTGATGAAATGATATCAAGATCGATGTGCTTTGATTTCGATGTTGAACCGAGTTGCACGAGATCGCAATAGCACCGATTGTCGCAAAGACATCGGGATTCTCAAACACGTAACCATAGTCTTTGAGTTGTGTTCTCATCCAAATGACTTGAGCACAACACGCCGACATGGCTACATATTCTCGCTTCGTTGAGGACAATGATGTACAATCCTCGCTTCTTCGATTGCCATGACACCGCTTTGTCACCAAGAAATTGTAGTGCTCTCAAGTACTTTTCCGTGAGTCTAAGCATCCTGCGTGATCGTCATCTCGAAAAAGCTATTAGTTCAAAACCGAAATCCTTCTGATACCGGATCCCCAAATTAATGGTTCCCTTGATGTATCGGAGGATTCTTTTAGCCTCGAGAGGTGGGTTTCAGCTTGGTCTCGATCGATAACGGAGCAAAGATATACTGGCAAAACAATATCAGCCTCTAGTCGTTAGATACATGAGAGACCCAATAATACTACGGTATTTTGTAGGGTCCACCAATTTCCCATGTAAATCGCCTCTAGCTTCTTGGTATGAGCCATTGGTGTGGCATAGGTGTCACAGTTTGCATTCCAAATTTGTTTAACATTTCAAGGGCATATTTGGACCGACTCAAGAAAATACCACGGGTGATTGATGAACTTGCATTCCTAGAAAGAATGTAAGTTCACCCATCATTGACATTTCAAAATGTTTTGTCATTAATTTTGCAAAAGCATTTGAGTATTTTAAATGTGTTGACCCAAAAATGATGTCATCCACATAAATTTGAACGATTAAAATATGTTCCCCGTGATATTGTATGAAAAGTGTAGGGTCGACCGAACCTTTGGTGAAATTATTGGCAATGAGGAAGGATGATAACTTATCGTACCACGCCCGAGGAGCTTGTTTGAGACCATATAGAGCTTTGTTCACTTTGTAGACATGGTTCGGGAACTCGGGATCAACGAATCCTTCCGTCGGTCGACATAAACCGCTTTTCAGTTGACCATTCGTAAAAGCGCTTTGACGTCCATCCGAAAGACCGTTATATTCATATGAGCCGCGAACGAGAAAGATCCGAACGACCTCAAGACGAGCAACCGGAGCGAATGATTCTTCAAAGTCAATACCTCTTCCTGTTTATAACCCTTAGCCACCGACGTGACTTGTTTCGATTACGCCCTTCAAAGATCCAATTTGTTCTTCCAAATCCATTTGAGACCAATGACGAGACCCTGTTGGTCTTTCAACCAGCCCCATACTTCAAGACGCTTGAATTGGTTGAGTTCTTCTTGCATGGATTCAATCCAGCTTGTCTTTTGTCATTGCATCTTTAATGTTTTTAGGTTCGATTGGCGACAAAGTGAGAGCATAAATGCAATGTTCACCATCTGTGTGAAGACGTTGTCTCGTAACGATCGGTTGATTCGGGTTGCCAATAATGTTCTCAAGAGGATGGTCTTTTGTCCAACGATGTGTAGAGGGTTGATGTTGATATACATTGTGCGATTTTGAGGATTCAAATGGTTTGTTGATGATTCCGCGACATCGTGCGCAGCTTCATTGGCAAACGGGTTAAAGAACGATTTGGATCAAAATCTGCAGTGGGGTACTTCATTAAGAACATCATCACCGGTTCACGTCGTTGGAAGCGCTTTGTTCAACTGTTGTTGTAGAGTCAATCGGTGGTGCTTCTTCAACAATAGTTGTTGTAGCAGTGTATCGTATAAGAGTATTATCGGGTTGAGCAATGAAACAATGGATACACCGAGCACGCTCATCAATATCATCACTAAACAACGGAGCAAATAGTCTTTCCATTTGTTGACGAGTAAGTCGGGGCTTAGTTCAACCGATGATGGGGTTTGAGGAAGTTTAAACGGTTGTGACCGGTTCCAAGTCATTATGCTCGAAGCCATTGTGAATAAGTTTCGTATTGATCGCCTTCCCCAAACCGACAACCGCCTTTAGCAGATTTGAAACTTTGATGAAGTCTACATTTCTTCTAACTTTTGAAGTTTTCAAGATGCATGGAATTTGTAGAAGAGCAAAACCACACAAAGTAAATCGACTAATTGCGGAAAATCCGCTCGAGGGTAACATGCCGTAAATCAACAAGATCTTCTCACGTATGTAGACGCATCACACCAAACAAACCATGAAAGACGAAATGAAACGACTTTCCCCGAATGTTGTGGTCTTTCGAATACTAATCACCGTGAATATGCAATAACTCGATACTAAGACCGTGTGTGAGGCATCATAACATCATATTTGGGTAACTTCACACAAGATCACCCATGAAATTGAGACGATAACACCAAAGTGAGACGTTTGAGCCACGATCGCCTTATTTCTTCCCTAATTGAAGAAATTCAAGAAGGCATTGGGTTTTCGCAAAGAAGCATGTAGAAGAACAAGGAAGAAATGACCACCTACACACTCTCTCCCTCGATGTTTTCAATGATTCGTAATCATACACCACGATGTTGATGATGAATTGAAGACAATGAAACCATGTATAAGGAGACAATAAACCATGTATGTTCAATTAATCGAACAAGTGTGAAGTACCATAAATATCTCGAGAGAATCAACTGCTTGATAAAACTTCTCTGTTTAATCATTTTGTTGATCATCACCGTGTCATTGTTGTTGGAAACAGTTTGATCTTCTCATTATCGAAGATTCGATTGAGGTGCAACTACAACAACGGTTGTTGTTGTAGATTCGTGTATCGAAATTAGAGTATTATCGTTGTGCAATGAAAACATTCGATACATCCAAGCACGACTTTAGACAGAATCTTTAACCGAGGGAGCAAGCAATGTTTCCAATTCTTGACGATTAAGTACAATGATGGAGCAAATGATGGATCATTAAGATTTAGACGGTGAGAAACGGGTCCTACGTTGTATTGCAAGAGAAGCCATTGTCATTGTACCGTGATAGAAAAATAGGAGGGGACAAGAAAGAAGAAACATGGATCCCCAAGTGTAACTGGGTTCCGATGTTAGAGGCATAAAGATGTAGTGTCAATTATCTTCTTGACACCGAACATGCTATTTTGATGATTTCCTTTCCTACCTCGTGGATGGATGTTGTGGGTTTCACACTTGTTTGATGCAACTACTTAGTATCTTGCCTGTAGGAATCCACCTAAGACCAATAGTTTTGAAAACTCTACCCGTTGGTATCCATCTAAGGTTAGATCTAGGGATGTTGAAACTTCTTTAGGGAAGAGTCTCATGTCTATATTGATCCACCTATTAGGTTTCAAATGTTACGCTTAGATCGACGGGTTTATTTCTAACTGCTTGTTGATTAAACTTAGGTTTTGGTTTGCTACTACAAGCGGTGTTCATGCAGTACACTAGAAGGTGATACACTAGGTCGTGAACCTAAGATTCCATCCTTTTGGAGTAGTGCCCTTTTCCTAGCCTTTTCTAGATCATAGTTCTTGTACGCGTCATGTGAATCATATGAATTTTTAATTTTAATGCTCGGTTTAGACACGTTGTTCGAACTAATCCTAGACGGGCCAGTGCAACTACTTGTTGAGGTTTAATAAAAAGTATAATGTAAAAAGTTTAATGTGTTTAATGTAAATGTAAGCATTATTCTTTGGCCCGAAATGTGGAGTGACCGGTTTTGACAAATGATTATTCTCAACAACTTGGGAGGCAAACCGTGGTTTTGAAGATTTTGAACGTTCGATTTAAAAGCGCTTGGTTGTTTAACTACCGATTGGTTTCGATTGGTTTTAGAGACGATTTCCCAAGATTGTTGGTTTTGCAAAATTAGTATCCACACTTTGGTCGCTTAATCTTCTCGCTTTGTTTTGTAAAGCAACATGTGCAAGCCCATTTGCTTGAAGTTGAGCCTTTAAATGCTCATTTTCTTTTACTAATGTATCCACATGATTACTTTGTTCATTCAAAGATTTACCATTTTGCTCGAGTTTAAAAATTTGTTTTGCATTTTAAGTTCAAGAGAGATGCAATGAGCCTCAAGTTTTGAAAAATCTTTTGAAACCGAGCAATGGTCTTTTGAGAAGAATGTTTTCGATTCAAGAGTTTGATTTGACGTTTCAGCTTGAATTGTTAACAAGTAAGGGCTCGTACATGAGATAGTTGTTCGACATTGTGCAACACATCGTCAACCTCTCCTTCATTACTAAATTCAGGTTGCTCAAGATGTTGTGTCGCATTTGCAATGTAATATGATCAACGAGAGATTGTACCTCGACCATCCGTTCGTCGTCGTCGTGTCATAGGTGGGTAAGATATCTTCCTCAACCATTTGTTCTTCGTCACGCTTGGGCTCGTGTCGTAGTTAAGTATGATATCTTCTCCGGATCCGCTGTCATCATCCTGCTTTTCCAATGCTACAACCTCATTGTCCGTGACACGATAGATTGCAAGAATCACAACATTCTCAACGTCCATTTGAGCATTCCTTTCATGTACATCAACTCTTTCACCTTGCACGATCGCAGGATTTCGGAATTTGATGATGTCGACGCTGAAATTGTTAAATTTGAGTATTTTTCGACAACCATCCATCCTTCTTTCAATTCCACAAATGCTTTTTCATCTTCATAATCATCGAGTTAGAAAGGTTTGATGATGAAGGTTTGATGGAAGGTGAGGAGATTTGTGAAGGTGCTAAGTCGATATACTTGAAAGGTCGATATAGTGATTTTCAAAATTTCCTCCAAAATAATTTTGAAAAATTTTGACTCTCAAAATTTGAAATTCACTATAAAATTCAATTCTAAGGTTGAAAGAAAATTTGAGTTATGACAATTTTGACGCCAAATTTTACCCGAAAATTTTGAATTTGGGCCCAAAATTTGAATTTTGACCAAAATTTTCACAGCTTAAACCAAAATTTGAATCTCGTAAAATTGAACGCTTAGTCTCCCTAAAATTAAATTTTACTCAAATTTTCCCCCCCAAAATTTTGAATAACTTGTGTTGATGGATCTTTGTAGTCGAATGAAACTTGTTGTTTGTTGAAGAAGTGCTTAGGCGAGAAAACCAGCTTATGCGTAGAGGAAACCTTACGCGTAGAACCTGCTTATGCGTAGAAAGTGCCTTACGCGTAGAAAGAGCTTACGCGTAAAAACACCACCTTACGCGTAACAATGAGAATTACGCGTAAGAATAGCTTACGCGTAAGAAATGAGAAACACTAAGATTAGGCGTAAACCAAAAGTTAGGCGTAGAAAACTTATGCGTAAGATTAGCTTATGCGTAAGACAAGGCTTAGGCGTAAGAAAAATCTTATGCGTAAAGAGTTCTACGCGTAAGTTTAAGCTTATGCGTAAAATTAGGGTTTTACCCAAAAATCTTTTACACTATCACAGTGTAAAAGATATCCAAAGTCGAAGTGTTTTCAGGCTTATCCAAGCAAGAAAAACACTGAGTAATCCACGAAACTGAAGATCAAACCAAGGAAATCTTATGCGTAAGTTTAGGGTTTCCTTACGAGTAGAAAATACCAAAAACTGATTTTATGCCCAAAAGTGTTTAGAAACTTGATTTTTATGATGAAATAGCTTCAATATCACCAAAATAACAAGAAAGTTTAAAACTTGATGATCCAAAACTCTTTTTCACCTTACGAGTAGAAAGAGGTACACGAATGAAATCAAGCTCAAAAACACTTCTACACACGTAAAGTTTCAAACTTTTTGCCAAAAACTTAAACTTTAACACCTAATAACCTTGAAAGTACAAGAATCTTGGATTTTAAAGTGTAAAATGAAAGCTTTTATGTGATGAAAGATTGAAAACGTGAAACCTTACGCGTAGAAAAAACTTCAAAACAAAATCGTTTCACCCAACTATTTGGCGAATGATACCACCGTTAGGTCACCATATTAGTAACACAAGCATCAATAGAAGAAATAGAGAAGAGAGATCGGATGAACAAACACACACACACACACGTATATATGATATAGAAAGGTTATGCGTAGAGTATGAAAGAGAATGAATTGAACAACCAACCCTCAAGTGAGGGTTATTACAAGGTATTTATAGGAGAGGAGCTAGGCAACACCCTAGTCCCTTCCTTTCCTTATGGGACTTGGGCCTAGGCTTATGGGCCTTCTACATAAGCCTAAGCTAATAACTAACATAAAGGCCATATTAAGCTAACTATTACATATGAATCACTAACACTTGAATAAGGTTTAGGAGTGATTCCAAGTCCTCATTCTTTAAACTATGACTATAAATTGGGTGTTGATCCGTTCGGTTATCGAGTTTTGTTTCGTTAAATCGGTTATATTTTTATTTTGGTCAACACGAAAACCAAACGAACCAAACTATAATTAAACCAAAGCGAACCGAACCGAATATGAATTAAGTTCGCTTTTTGGTTGACCCGAATATGAATTAAGCTCGATTCTTGGGTTGACACATATGGTTTTAAACCGAAAATGGATTAAGTTCGCTCTTGAGTTAACACAAAATTATTTATATTTTAAGCCATGGCATCCATAATTAGCAACCTACAAACATAATGTTTGAGTAAATCGGACAAAACGCAAAACAAATTAAAACGGACGAAAACGCACAAAACTTATACAAATGACTAAAAGATGAAAAACCAAATAAAATGTGCGAACACGGATGAAAACCTCAGAAACAAAAACCAAACGTATGAAAACAGTTAAAGGGACAAAGACGTATGAAACGGACCAAACGTATTAAAAGCAGACGAAACGTGAAAAATGTACGAATGTGTGTAAAAGTGTAAGAAAACCTATGAAAACGGTTGAATAATTCTTAAAAACATACGAAGATGGGTAAAACGGATGAAAACGGAGTAAATCGGACGAAAACGTGCAAAACAGCTAGAAACTGACGAAAACGTACAAAAACTTATACAAACGGACTAAAAGATGAAAAAACATCGAAAACTTGCAAACACGGACGAAAACACTCAGAAACAAAACTAAACGATAAAACTAGATTAAAAGGGACAAAGACGTAAGAAACGGACCAAAACGTATTAAAATGCATTTAAAACATGTATAAACGTATTTAACGTGTAAAAGTGTAAGAAAACGATGAAAACGGGCGAAAATTCTTATAAACATATGAAAATGGGTAAAACGGATGAAAACGGAGTAAATTAGACGAAACGTAAAACAAATTGAAACGGACGAAAACGTATAAGAACTTATACAAACGGACTAAAAGATGAAAAAAGCAATAAAACGTGCAAACACGTATGAAAACCAGAAACAAAACTAAACGATAAAACATATTAAAAGGGACAAAGACGTAAGAAAACGAACCAAAACGTATTAAAACAGACGAAAACGTGTATAAACGTACGAATGTGTGTAAAAGTGTAAGAAAACATATGAAAACGGTTGAAAAATTCTTATAAACATATGAAAATGGGTAAAAACGGAGTAAATCGGACGAAAACGTGCAAAACAGCTGGAAACTAACGAAACGTATAAAACTTATACAAACGGACTAAAAGATGAAAAACCGGTAAAACGCAAACACGACGAAAACCTCAGAAACAAAAATGGAAACGATAAAACCGATTAAAAGGGACAAAGACGTATGAAATGGACCAAAACGTATTAAAATAGACGAAACGTATAAACGTATTTAATGTGTGTAAAAGTGTAAGAAAACGTATGGAAATGGTTGAAAAATTTTATAAACATATAAAATGGGTAAAACGAGTAAATCGGACGAAAACGCAAAACAAATTAAAACGGACGAAAACGTATAAAAACTTATACAAACGGACTAAAAGATGAAAAAAAATAAAACGTGCAAACACGGACGAAAACCTATAAAAAACTAAACGATAAAACCGATTAAAAGGACAAAGACGTAAGAAACGGACCAAAACGTATTAAAATAGATGAAAACGTATATAAACGCATTTAATGTGTAAAAGTGTAAGAAAACGATGAAAACGGGCGAAGAATTCTTATAAACATATGAAAATGAGTAAAAGCGGATGAAACGGAGTAAATCGATTCAAACGGACGAAACATATGTAAAACATATGAAAATGTATGAACGTTTGAAAATGTACGTTAATATGTAAAATGATGAAACGATTCAAACGGACAAAAACATGAAAAATAAGCGAAAACATGTAAACACGGACGAAAACCCAGAAACAAAATGGAAACGATAAAACAGATTAAAAGGGACAAAGACGATGAAAACGATTAAAATGCATTTAAACGTGTATAAACGCATTTAATGTGTGTAAAAGCGTAAGAAAACGATGAAAACGGGCGAAAAAGTCTTGAAAAAGGTAAACAACCCTAACTCATATAGTATGGCTAAACATATGTGTCAAGATCCTATCGGGATAGCAGGAGGACCCACTTCTTCACATGTTATTATACATTATACAAATTGATAAAACACACAAAGCTTCATACAAGCTAACAAGTTGATAGTATATAAAGTTTTGAAACCGGACCGACCAATGATTCAACCTAAAAAGTAAAAGTGACACGATTTAATTTGACAACCCGATAACATCAAATTAGCTCGATCTTTTATATATCAAACTCCGTGTTTATAGCCTCATTTGCATTAATATGGTACTTAATTGCTCATAATTGCATTTCGGGATAAATGAGGCGTTGGAGCGAAAAGATGTGATATAAGGCCAAAGATATGTCCCGAATATTAATTTACGAGGGCATTTGTGAAGGTTACGCCAGAATCGCTTAATAATGTTACGGCGTAAATATAAGCTTTGAATGATACGGCGAACCATCTCTTATGGTTACGCCATAATTATTTTTATGAAGGTTATCGCAGTAACATGGCAATTTAGTTACCCGTAGAGATAATTACGGAGCGGATAAAAATATACGGTTGAAGAGTTACTGCGTATTCGGTAATTTAATTACCGTAATTATTAACTGGGCGCTAAGGAGTTGAAGTCCCGTGGCTAAATGAAGACAATATTTACTCCGAGGATGAAAAGTAAAATATAGCAAGTACGATCGGGACCGAAAGTGACAATTCATATGAAGTTTATTTACTTGACTAAAAATAAACGAAGAAGAACGATCAGGCCAAAAGCGTCAACCAAGAGTTAATAAGTTTCAAGAAAATAGGATAAGGAGAAAAGTACGGTTAACAATTACGTTTATAGTTACGGTAACTTAGTTACTGACGTAACTAAATAATTTAGTTACGACGTAACTATTCGAGATCCGGATTCGTTGCGCCGACATTAGTTAAGGCATAATTAGCCCTTAAGGTTACGTCAGAACCATGTAGGGCCTATAAATACAGCCCTAAATCTACATTTTTAGTATCTCTTCACCCCTCTCTAGGGGTCGATTAGGTACCACTCAGGCATTTTGCAACAATCAAGCCGCTTTGAAGGAATAATTCACTGCAATCATCATCATTATTAGCTCTACATCAAGTAATTTGTATCAAACATTATGTTCAATTCAATTTATGATTTATTCATATTTGTTGGTATGATTTATTATATGTTTGGCTAAGCACCCAGGTGTTGGCCTAGTTATGATTTTTAATTGTTTTGTTTGCATTTACTTTACTCCGCACAATTATTTCTAAGTGTATGCATGCATAGTTTATTGGTAGCCACCCTTGGTTCGGTAGTTTTGAATGGCGGTGAGGCTAATTGCCTAGAGATATGACCAACCAACCCTAGGTGAGCGGATCGAGACGGGAAGGGTAAGATATGACCAACCGACGACCCTTTCTACTTGTGCGATTCGACCAACCGATCACCCATCGCTTGGATGAACTTAAGAATTAGGGGTGAGTGTCTAAGTTCCTAACGGCCGGCACTCACTATTATAAATCTAGCATGTAGCGGTACTTAATGACTCGGCTTAGGGGACCAGAACAACAGGACTTATGACGTCGCTACCGATTTCTCCTATGGTGGCATCTTTGTCGATAGGTTAGGCGAATCGACCAAATGTCGTCCTCTCGACTTTGACCCCACCTAAAGTAATTGGAAGTAAGTAGAGGTAGACATAACTAGCTAGGAAGATTAACTAGGTTAGCACCACTCTCCTTCATTGATCACATCTCTTGCCTTTATCTCGCTTTCTTGTCTTATTAATTAATTTATTATTTCAATCTTAAAAGCAATTAAATTCGTGACATAGACTTAAGTTAATTTCAATCCACGTAGTTTTGGGACGACCTCGGCTTTACCGACACTACACTACACACGACCGGGTACACCGCCTGTTAGTGCACTAGGAGTGAACCATAGGTATAACGAGACACTATAAATTTAAGACCCAGTCAAGAAAACCGCATCAAGTTTTGGCACCGCCGGGAGCTATTTAGGATTTTAATTTAAGTTTTTCTTTTATTTTCTTTTATTTTTGTTTTAGTTTTCTTTTTCTTCTTTTCGCTTTTGTTTGTTTTTATATTTCGTGATATGGAAGATTCATGTTTTGACATGCTCATTATGGAAGAATATATTTCTTTGACTCAAGGAACCAAAGATCGAGCATCGTATATCCTGAGTTTAATGATAACGTCGAGTTTGAGATCAGCTGCCAGTTCATGAAGGAACTTAGACAAAAGCTCTTTGTGGGAACTAATGATGATGATGCCCACCTGCATGTACGAAGAGTATTAGAGATCGCAGATCTTTTCCACATTCCAGGAGTCACTCAAGATGCATTAATGCTTAGAGTGTTCCCAATCACACTCACTGGTGCAGCCAGAAGATGGATGAAGATGCTTCCTGCTGGGTCGATCAATACATGGAATCTTTTAGAGAAAGCATTTATTAAAAGATATTATCTTCCTTCAAAGATTGCCAAGAAGATGGAAGAAATAAGGAGTTTCAGACAGAAGATGGATAAACGCTAGATGAAGCTTGGGAAAGATTTAATGACCTTCTTTACAGATGCCCAACGCATGATATCAACAACCATCAAATGGTCCTTATTTTCTATGAAGGTTTAAACATCCCGTCCCGCCAAATGCTCGACTCTCAAGGACCTATTCCTACAATGCCACCGCACAAGCCCTTAGATCAATTGAAATGATGGTCGACCATTCATGAAATTGGTATGATGGAGCAACCACTGGGTAACAAATAGCAAAGGCTTGGATGACATTGGTGACATCACCAAGCGATTGATGGACTTGGATGTGATATGAATATGGTTAAGGAAGACATTCATGCTATATAAGAGCATTCTCTCCGAGAAGAACACAAAGAATATGAAGCAGTCAAGTACGTTGAGTCATTGGAGGAAGCCGTCAAGAAATTCTCGGATAGTTTAAAAAGGATGCACGACTCGAATGACGAAATGATTAGGGAATTCAAGGAGGCGCACTGAATTTAAGGAAGCTTGAAGCTAAGAGAAAAGCTTTGAGGCTAAGCTTGAAGAATTAAACCAAAAGGTCCTGGAAAGTAAAAAGAATGTTTGTTGAACTATCAAAGCAACAATGGGGAAAGATGAAAGAAGTCAACAAGGAGCGGTTCCTCGTGATTTACCGTGGTATCGATCCTATGTACCACCTATCCCATTTCCGTGACGCTTGAAGACGTGAGAAAAGAAGAAACAAACGACGATCAATTAAAGAAAATGGAAGCAAAGAACTTACAGAGTGATGAAGCAACGCCACAAGCTAATGAGGAATCAACCACAACACAAAACGGTATTACTTCTAACTCTTCTTTTATTCCTAACAATCTTGCTTGTTTTTCTATTCAGGATGCTGAAATTATGGATTAAAGCGTGCAACCTATCACGTCACCCGATAATGGTTATGTAGCTTGACCATCGAACCAATTCTAGTTGACCGCAGGAATTAGAAAACAAAATCTTGGACACCTCGGTGAAAAAAAGGAGACATATAAGCCGATTAATCACCACATCACGAGGTGAACAAATCATCAATGCCATCAACTAAAGCGGGTAAGGTATGGAGGAAATGACATCTCATTTAAGGTATGATCATAATTTATCATTTCCCATCCCAAGCAAATTCACACCCTCGTGGTGTTTATTGTTATTTTCACCCACACTTGATTTCAAGTGAGGGATGAACACCCTTTACGTAGTGAATAAGGGTGGAGTCAAGCTCGTGACTCGAACAAAAACAAGCGCTTCGTGGGAGGCACCCCACGCCTATCTTTTCTTTTTCATTTTATTAGTATAGTTGGGTTTTGTGTTTTCTAACCATTTTGCGAGAAACGAGGAAGTAATTGTCTTTCTGCAGCCATCGATCCGACCAGATTCGGGCGTAACTCATCTTAGTGATTACGCCGTAACCAACTTTTTAGCAAAGATAATTCTTGACGCATTAATAATTACGGCACAATACCATCTCCGAGGTTACGCCGTAACCACTCGCTTTGCGACTTATGTCGTTTTGCTAGTTACGGCGTAACTCCTCATAAGAGTTACGACGTAACCTTCCTCTCGCTTTAATTCTTTAATTTTAAAACACAATAACCTTGTATTAGTATTTTATATGAACTTTGTGGGTTTGTTCCCTGTAAACCCTCACGAGACTTCACTCGTCCACTTGGGACACCAAGTGGTTTAAAAGGCTTGTTGCATACGCTAAATGCAACCGTGATTCCTACGAAAGTGAGTTAGGTTTTTCATTTTCTTTTATTACTTGTTGTTTTTCTAGTATGATGCATTTGGTTGTCTTAAGTGAATTCAGGTTATCAAAGTTTGCTCATTGATCTCAAAGCGAGACACGTTTACTCGTGAGTCTTCGATCATGCCGAGCAAATCCAGGGGAGTTTTCTGTCTCAATTCTAACCCTTCTTATCTTTCAGTTATATGCTTAAGTATGACCCAAGTGGGGGGAAGGGATTAGACATAGACACCCGCTTGATTTTACTTGCCCTTATTTTTTCTAGTTTTTGATGAAAAATGTTTCATTAATAAAATTTTGACATGTTTTTCATTACTTAACTGGATTAATCTAGACTGAGCATACCTACCCTATATTCCATTGTGTGAGGATAAGCCTTTCCGTATTCCCCTTATACATAATTCCATAAAAATGAGTGTGCCGGTGGCATATCTTTTCGAGACCATTATCATGAGCATTACACTGAGGTAACTTGGTGTGATCGGTGCAACTAGGATATAAGGAAATTTTAGGATTAAACCCAAATATCCCATCCATTTATGTTTGTGTATATTGACTTTTCACATCGATTAGTCAATCCCCCTGTTAAACCCTTTTTGTTGCACTCATCATTAGTGCAAGATACCCCTAGATACACCCTTCAGAGCATTTCCTTTCATTTTGTTCACACAATACAACTGTTTCGTTACACCTATCGCCTAGCCTACCCTGTAGTTTCTTATGTCCATGGTCCGGGCGTTGTTGGTTAATTTTGGTTCCACTAGTGAAAGTCGCGGGTTTTGAATAAAGGGTTTTGGAAGAAAATCGATTTAGATGATAGTTGATCTCAAGTGGGGATGCTTTATTTGTTCGTATTGTTTTATTCATGTATACCTTGTCTTACATAAAAAAAAAAAAAAAGTCAAAAGTCAAAAAAAATAATAATAAAAAATGATGAGAATGCAAGCAAGAGTTTATTAGTTGTTTATTGCAGATCGTAATATAAATCGACTTATGTGTCGTATTGTGTTGAGTATTGTTGGGTCTATTATAGATTTGATGATACAAAACAAGAAGAATGAAACATGAAGGACTAAAAGTGACAAGAAGGGAAACTACAAAAAGATGGAGAATTTGGAAGATTCTAGAAGATATGCTTAAAAGAATATTTAGTTTCCTAATTGTATTATGATTCCTCTTGTAAACCCTAGATGTCTCTAGTATATAAAGAGACATAGGGTCATTAGTTTTAAAGTACGTACAAGATGTAAACCAAAGGTGTGTGTGTGTGGGAACCTAGGCGTAGGGATTTGGAAAACGCCTAGGGTTTAGGGTTTAGTTAGTTAGTGTTAAGATCAAGTCTTTGATCTTTATTATAGTTAGTTAGTTAGTTTATGATAATAAAAAACCTTGTTCATTATAACGTTAATTCTTATTGAATATTCCGCTTTCTTATTATGTGTTCCTAGATATAATATTAGACCTCGTCTAAGAGCTTTCAACGATCTTCACATGTGGTATCGAGCACTGGGCTCATGATATCTAGGATTACAAGGTTTTATGTGTCGAAGAATGATGAAAAAGACGAAAAGATTATTTAGTTTCCTAATTGTATTGTTTCCTAATTATATTATGATTCCTCTTGTAAACCCTAGATGTCTCTAGTATATAAAGAGACATAGGGTCATTAGTTTTAGCACGGACGTACAAGATGTAGACGTCTAAAGGTGTGTGTGTGTGGAAACCTAGGCGTAGGGATTTTGAAAACGCCTAGGGTTTAGTGGTTTAGTTAGTTAGTGTAAGATCAAGTCTTTGATCTTTATTATAGTTAATTAGTTAGTTTATGATAATGAAAAACCTTGTTCATTATAATGTTAATTCTTATTGAATATTCCGCTTTCGTTATTATGTGTTCCTAGATATAATATTAGACCTCGTCTAAGAGCTTACAACGATCTTCACATGTGGTATCACTTGTTGGATCGATATACTTTAATCAAACTAACTTAACTAGCTTGTTAAGGTTTAATAACCTCGGATAAATCCTAAGTTATTAACAAAGAAACACCGAGCAATATTTATCAAGCACGCGAATTTACTTAACAAAGCTAAGAAGAATAACTTTTATTATAAACTCTAAATCGCTTATTATGCGTATACTCTAATACAACTCTAAGATAATCGAACTTTTCTCTAAAACACTAATTCAGAACTCTAAAACTCTTTTGGAATCGCACTCTAATGCCAATCTAGGAGTCCTTTTATAGGCTCAAGGATATCCTAGTCGGTTTACAATTTGTATTCTTGTACGACAAGTAATCTAAACATAGAATATAATACTTTCCATAAACGAATATAACAGATTCTTTGTTCTTGCAAGACTTTGACTTCATAGTGCAAGATTTTGACTTTGTCTTTAGCAAGATTACTTTGACTCTTTGACTTCTTCCAAGATTTTGCGCTTACAAGACTTTCATATCTTCAAGACTTTCATATCCCAACAATCCTCCCTAACTTGAATTCTACTTGCTTGACTTCAAGTTCCTTTATGAATATGTCTTTAATAACTTCATCTTTTTAAAAACGGATTGTTCTTTAATCTTTAGATTGTATCTACGTAGTATATGTGCTTGTCAAAGTATCTCTTAGAATTATTCTTTTCACAACAAAGATCCAACAAGCTCCATCTTTTCAAAGAATACAAAGAACATATGACAAATTGTACATTAATTCAGTTTAAGTTGCATACTATTCTCATCACTTCCAAGTGAATCATTGAAAATTTAATGGATTTAGATCTCTTTACCAAAGCCATTATCTCTCGGAGTAGCCAAATGTTTTGGTGTGTAAGACCATGGTACATTGATAACCATATGATTTTTAGCAAACCACCACTATCAATGATTTGATTTGTCTTTACCAAAAGTTGTACCCTCTCGACTAGTTAGTTCTTCTATCTAATGGTGAACTAATTACCAATAATGGTTTTTCCACGACCTTTACCACAAGCCATTTTCTTGTGGGCTAGCCAACTCTTCACATTATCGATATGGTGAGTTGATTACCATCCAACTTATTAGCAAGTTGTCACTAAAACGGATTTGATATATCTTTACGAGAGCCGTTTGCTCATGGATTAGTCAATCCTTTTGTAACCATGGTGGATTGATAACCTATTGATGTTATCATCACAAAACCATTTATTCAACCTTTATTTCAAAATATTTATTAAATAACAAAAGGTTTCTTCTAAAATTCATTTAACGGTTTATTTTGTAAACAATACTTTGATGAAAGTCTTGTCGATCGCTGATGATTTGACTAAAAGCTTGATTTATCAAAAAGTATTTATTCAAATAAAATTCATACCGCTTATTGATTATCTTCAGCAATAGTAGTCCAGTTGATAAATAAGTTGATAACCATGCAAGCAGTTTCATTATCCTCTTCTACTTCCAATCCATGCTCTAACATTCTTCTCATATAAATATCACCATCGTATAATAGGTCACCTTTGCATATAAGTAATAACAAGCAACCATTTCCCATATCTCTTCAATTGCACGTCTTCAGTTGTTATTAAAAGCGTATCCAATCGAACAGTACTAATGTCTAACAAAGCATTACTAAATTTGCGTCGGCCAATACTAACTTCCATGTAGTCAGACCCAAACAATACAAACTCTAAAATAACCAATCACCAGCCCAACGCACTAAAACACACGTCCAGAATCATGTTGTCAAGCAGTACTTCCAAATCGTCAATTAAATAATCAAAGTCCCACGAGCAGTACTTTCAAGGTCGAACAATACTTTGAGCAGTACTTTCAAGGACGAGCAATACTTTGAGCAGTACTTTCAATGACGAGCAGTACTTTCAAGTCATGTAGCAGTGGTAGCGTTTAACCATTATAAGTAGCAGTACCAAAGTTGTCTTAGCAGTACAATCCTTTAACATGAGCAGGTGATAAATGTTCCAGCATTAAATACCATAGTAATATGCTTTACAAACCCTAATGTCAAACCAGTTAGAGTGTCAGCTTCCTCCTTTTTGTGCTCGTTAATATTCAGTTGCCTTGAACACACTTTAATCAACCAAGAAAATCAATAAACTCTCGCCTTCTAAGATAAGGTTTAATACGCATGCAAAATCAAAACCTATCTTGCTTTCATGATGAGAATCGAACCAATTATCATGATAAGTGCATGAACTATAATCACAATAAAATTCTTAACCGACTTCCATAATGAATTGAAACAAATAAACATGAATTCAGGAAGCTTTGTTTTTTTTTTATTGTTAGATGTTTGACTGACATGTTCAAGTCAAGGGGAAGATTGTTTCATTCATGGTGAGATTTAATTATCTCAACTTCTGCTACTTCGTCTAGGGAAGTTCGTTCAAGATCGTGTTTGTTTTGTCATCATCAAATAGGGGAAGATTGTTGGGTCTATTATAGATTTGATGATACAAAACAAGAAGAATGAAACATGAAGGACTAAAAGTGACAAGAAGGAAACTACAAAAGATGGAGAATTTGGAAGATTCTAGAAGATATGCTTAAAGAATATTTAGTTTCCTAATTGTATTATGATTCTCTTGTAAACCCTAGATGTCTCTAGTATATAAAGAGACATAGGGTCATTAGTTTTAAAGCACGTACAAGATGTAAACCAAAGGTGTGTGTGTGGGAACCTAGGCGTAGGATTTGGAAAACGCTAGGGTTTAGGGTTTAGTTAGTTAGTGTTAAGATCAAGTCTTTGATCTTTATTATAGTTAGTTAGTTAGTTTATGATAATAAAAAACCTTGTTCATTATAACGTTAATTCTTATTGAATATTCCGCTTTCGTTATTATGTGTTCCTAGATATAATATTAGACCTCGTCTAAGAGCTTTCAACGATCTTCACAAGTATTCTCGCCTTGTTTCAATTGGCGCTATTTTTTACATATCCGTTGTGTCTTACGGATAAAATTAGAAACCTAAACATTTCTATCTCGCCTTTCAAATTTTAATCAATATTCGTACAATGGGGACATTGAACATTTCAAGTGGGGGGATGGGAGATAGAAATGGTTGTTTTTGGTTGAAATATGTGCTAAAAGTACCCAAATTTTAATTTTTTTTATAAGCACATACCTTTTTTTTTCATTGATTATGAAGGCCGAGTTAATGGATCTTATTTGCCTAGTTTATGGAGATTATGAGGCACTACACTATATGTTATATGCATTGACTCGTGTATTGAAGACCCCTTGACTCTTGACCCTCGGTTTTTGCTATGGGATTGAATGCGACTAGTGGTGGAGTGACTATGGACTTAGGAATCTATTTGTTTTGTGTCTTTTTATTTACACCCATTTAAAATTTTCCATGTCTTATCCTACCTTTAGTCATGAATCGAGCTTAGGTGAGGAAGCGAGCAATCATTGGTGTCTTGGCCATGGATTTGGTCATGTATCATTGGTTTTGTCCCCTTCGCCGTAGCTCGTTAGTAATGACAAAATAACCCCATAAGCCTTTGTTGTGTCAACCCATTGCCTTTTAGAATAGCTGCATCTATAGACTCTAATGGTGGAGATTAGTATCTTTTCCAAGCTTATGATAGAATACTCGCCATGACTGAGCAATTGAGTGATCACCCCAAAAAATAAACACGTGAATTATGAGAGAGAGTGTGATTTCAATCCCCTTTCGTGAGGTGCTGGGTTTGGAATTTTCTAGCTTAGGTGATTTTTAAACTCATATCTTCCAATTAATCTCGGGAGACATCTTTTTAAGAATTATTTAAAATGTCTAGTTGAGGACAAGTAGAATTCAAGTGGGGGGATATTTGATAACATCAAATTAGCCTGATCTTTTATATATCAAATTCCCGTGTTTATAGCCTCATTTGCATTAATATGGTACTTAATTCGTTCATATTCGTTCATAATTGCATTTCAGGATAAATGAGGCGTTGGAGCGGAAAAGATGTGATATAAGGCCAAAGATATGTCCTGAAGATTAATTTACGAGGGCCTATGAATTATTTAGAAGGTTACCGTAATCGCTAATAATGTTACGGCGTAAATATGAGCTTTGAAGGATACGGCGAACCATCTCTTATGGTTACGTCGTAATTAGTTATATGAAGGTTACTGCGTAACATGGCAATTTAGTTACGCCGTAGAGATAATTACGGAGCGGATAAAAATATACGGTTGAAGAGTTACGGCGTAATTCGGTAATTTAATTACGCCGTAATTATTAACTTGGGCGCTAAGGAGTTGAAGTCCCGTGGCTAAATGAAGATAATATTTACTCCGAGGATGAAAAGTAAAAATAGCAAGTACGATCGAGGACTGAAAGTGACAATTCATATGAAGTTTATTTACTTCTTGGACTAAAAAATAAATGAAGAAGAACGATCAGGGGCCAAAAGTGTCAACCAAGAGTTAATAAGTTTCAAGAAAATAGGATGAGGAGAAAAAGTACGAAGTTAACAATTACTAGTTACGGCGTAACTTAGTTACGACGTAACTAAATAATTTAGTTACGACGTAACTATTCGAGATCCGGATTGCCGTTACCGACATTAGTTAAGGCGTAATTAGCCCCATAGGTTACGCCAGAACCATGTCGGGCCTATAAATACAGCCCTAAATCGCATTTTTAGTATCTCTCTTCACCCTCTCTTAGGGGTCGATTAGGCATCACTCCGAGCATTTTGACAATCAAGCCGAGTTTGAAGGAAGCATTCACTCGCAATCATCATCATTATTAGCTCTACATCAAGTAATTTGTATCAAACATTATGTTCAATTCAATTTATGATTTATTCATATTTGTTGGTATGATTTATTATATGTTTGGCTAAGCACCTGGTCTTTGGCCTAGTTATGATTCTTTAATTGTTTTGTTTGCATTTACTTTACTTCCATACAATTATTTCTAAGTGTATGCATGCATAGTTTATTGGTAGCCACCCTTGGTTCGGTAGTTTTGAATGGCGGTAGAGGCTAATTGCCTAGGAGATATGACCAACTGACCATAGGTGAAGGATTTGAGACGGAAAGGGTAAGATATGACCAACCGACGACCCTTTCTACTTGTGTGATTCGACCAACCGATCACCCATCGTTTGGATGAACTTAATAATTAGGGGTGAGTGTCTAAGTTCCTAACGGTCGGTACTCACTATTATAAATCTAGCATGTAGCGGTACTTAATGACTCGGCTTAGGGACCGGGAACAACAGGACTTATGACGGTCCGATTTCTCTGTGGTGGCATCTTTGTTGACGTTAGGCGAATTGACCAAATGTTGTCCTCTCGACTTTGACCCCACACAAGTAATTGGAATTAAGTAGAGGTAGACATAAATAGCTAGGAAGATTAACTAGGTTAGCACCACTCTCCTTCATTGATCACATCTCTTGCCTTTATCTCGCTTTCTTGTCTTATTAGTTAATTTATTATTTCAATCTTAAAAGCAATTAAATTCGTGACATAGACTTAAGTTAATTTCAATCCACGAGATCTTGGGACGACCTCGGCTTTACCGACACACACTACACACGACCAGTACACCGCCTGTTAGTGCACTAGGGTAGACCATAGGTATAACGAGACACTATAAATTTAAGACACAGTCAAGAAACTCGCATCACAACCCATCGGGTTGACGCGGTTTAAATCAATCCGTTTTTGACCGAGCGGTTCAACCGGTTGAACCACCCGAGTCGAACCGTGTTTCAAAACATTATGTTTAATACCCAAATATTCAAACTTCTATTATTTTTCGCTTATAACCCATAAACCCTTTTTATCTCTAAACAATTTCTCAATATAAAATCCGTTGCTATGCACGGTACTCGCCTAGTATATATATGTATTCGCTTTGCTTAATTTTTTTCGAAGTTGGAGGAATGATGTTTTCATTTTTACTACCATTTTTCATAATTGTCAAATGTATAGGGTTGGTTATGTTATATTGCCAAATTCATGTATACATTTTGTAAATTGTTTTATCAATACTGGAAGTGTTTTATGTGTTACTACAAAGCTTCTATTCTCCAAGAAGTATTTTTTATTTTTTCTTGGGAAAACAAAAAAAGTGAATTAATTGTCTAATTAACATTTGCAATGATGAAACCTTCTGGGTTCCTTAGCAGTTTAGTTAGAGTGTGGTTTAATTACATTTATTTACAATATATACTTCATATTATCTCTTAAATCCAATTAATATCAACCGTCAAAGTTTCACCCACCACCAATACTTACAATGGCGAACACTCCATTCATCAACGAGTTGAAAGACATGTCCAGATCAGAAAAACTACATCAAAGTTTCAAGTTCCTTTTCATTCAAGATCACACAGAAGATGAGGCATTTTTGAGGTTTCTTGGGGAGCGATGCAATGAGTTGGAGAGGAAGATACTAGTGCAGACTGAAAGGATGGCTGATGTGTGGTCTCTTAACCATGATGATGAAGAAGCTGGTGGGGATGTCTATGAGTGCTTGAGGTTGCAGATGATCAGGATGCGCAGGAGGCTGGAGGTTTTAAGGGGCTTGTTGGTTGAAGTCCGTGCAGGTTTGCATGAGAAGGAGGAGCATATGGACATCATGGATTTTTATGATTAGGTCATATGTTTATGTATGTGTTTTGTGTTTTGTCATCTTGGTGATCTGTGTATGGTTGTCGTTTGGGGGTAGATGGTGCATATGGTTTAGGATGGGGATGTTAGAGTAATGTAGCTATTAACAATGACAATGTTACAATGATGCTTAGTATATAATGATAATAGTTTAGCATATGTTAATATGCTTTTATTTATGCAATTTTTCCTTTTATAGTTTAAACTATATCATGATATTTAGTTTTCTCTCACACACATGGGTCAAACACACAGTCCTGAAAACTTGCAAAAACAAAATATGGTTTCCAGGTGAAATTAGGGGTTTCTAATATACAACATATTTATCAAATTAAAACATATATTTAAGACATCTTGTGTTTGTGTATTCAAATTGATGATTCAATTTTGATGAAATGATCATATATAGTTGATCATCGTATGGTTGTATTGGGGGTAAAAGCGATGAATACATGTTCATCAAAGAATTATAAAGGTATATATCTGATTTTTATGTTTCATTTTGATAAATTGATAATTGTTTGAGCAATATTTGATGTTTTAATGACGACCTACTTGTCAAAATATAAGCTTGTTGCAATTTGGGAATTGGGTTCTTGATTATGATGAATGAATGACCCAGTTAGGAAATGTGTTATATGATGATTTTATCGTGATTTGGTGAAGGTTATGTGATTAGATGGACAATTAGTTTGCACATCTTGACTTTGGTTAAGTTTTAATGTTAAAATTGATTATTTCATTTTTGCTTTAAGCGCGGTGTAAGCTTACCAACAAAATCAAGGCTATGATGAATTCGACGGGTATTTTACAAAATGATAATGCCCATATATTGGCTTGGCAACATGTTAAGGTTGCGACCATGGTGGCAATCCAATTTTTCAAACTACTACCCTATCCGAGCACGTATTTTGTGACTAATGGATTATCTCAGATGTTAAGCTTACCATGACCATCAACGCTTTGATCAATTATGACGGTAGTTTTAAACTTGAGATTGCCCATATCTTGACTGGTTTATAGCAATGTATAGACGATTATGTCGCATGTTTGTGACCGTTTTATTTTATATGCATAATATTATCACAACCTTGTACTTTAATGAAGTTGGTAAATTTCTTGTGTCAATCATGTTTCATTGTGGTGGCGTCCGTTGGCGTCACATGTATATATAGTTTCTGTTAGAAGCTATATATAATCATTGGTCCCTATCATACACCCGTCCCAATGAATCATGATTGGCTCGAAGATGTTAAGCATATGTGTATATAGTCATAGTAGAATGGGCTGGAATTTGACATCGAATAATAATACTTTGATTGAAAGTGCCACAAAGTTGCAATTATTTTATGCTTGGTCCAATCAGATATTGCACCTAAACAGGCATTGTAAGTGCAATGGTCTGCAGCACACACATTTTGCTAGACATATGAACAAATAGTGTTTGTTACTTTGAAAATTTAGATTCGTATATGGAAATTTTACTCATCCCCTTTAATTGCAACAACAGGTAAACAGACTCCATAAACGGAGGCATTTCAACAGATTAATCCTGAACCTGTGATGAGGATGTTGTTTCAGACTGGATCATGGAATGCAAACACAGTAAAATTAGTTAACACAAATACTGGCTTTTATTTGATAAAATATCTTAAAACCACCTGCCAAAGTCTAAAACCAAATATTACAACAACATTTAAAATAAAATTCAAGACAAGTACATAACTGCAAATGCAAAGACCAAAGATAAACAAGACATCATGACCAACAACAACTTCCCCGCCTATGCAAACACACTTACCAATCCATTAAGCCCTTAAGTTTCGAATGAACACATCATGATTATGAAAATTTAGCTCAATCCATTTGCCAAAATGCACATTTGCATGAGCTTTTGTTCATCTCTTGCGAATTTCTCTTAGATATTATGCGTTTACGGGCATAAATGTTCCCAACTGTTTCTAACTCTTGAATAAAAGTAAGCCTCTCACGAGTAACACTCACTCAAGCTAGCGCACATGACATTCATTTGTTGTGACATTTGAATGTCCCGACCGCTGACTTGATGTGATCTAACACTAGCATCTCAGACCAGTTATTCGAATTGGCTTCTGCTCTAAGCTGATCACACTTAAGGCGTCTAGACATTGTGTTTTCTTCCTTCTTTATTACAAGTTATGAAAAGTAAGGCTATATGTTTTGCATAGTGATAGACCCTCTTAAATAGGAAAAGTAAGGCTATATGTTTTGCATAGTGATAGGCACATGTATAACATATAATTACACATTGACTACCATTTGCATGAAAAAAAATACACAAAATCACTACTGTTTCTGCAGATTTCATATTGATTCGTTTGGAAGGTATCTAACACAAATAGCATGAAAGTAAAAGCCAAATTTATTACTATTTGCATACGTCCTTTTAGTTCACTCTAAACAACGCACTATGTTTCCATGTATCTTTACATATATTCATTTTTGTTTCTTACTCACATTGCGATACTCAAACAGTCATACATGTGTCGTTATGGGCTTTTTCTACTTTGTTGGTTGAACGTGTAATGTACTAAGATGGAAATTTAATCCTCAGGATATTTTCGTTTATGCACATGTTTTATTTGATGTTTGATTTTCATGCAAAAGAAGTGAACTAAAATTTTGGAGGATTGTTGGAAATTATAGTGCACTTGTAGGATTAGTTCACACCTGGTAATGGGTCAGGAGGTACGGAGTGTACACTCATAAGCTCCCTGAACATCCCGAATCTTAGTGGAGAGATTCAGAAGTTAGTACGGGTAGTGCTAAGTTAGTACTGGTAGTGCTAAGTTAATACAGGTAGTGCTAAGTTAATACTGGTAGTGCTAAGTTGATACTGGTAGTGCTAAGTTAGTACTGGTATGTGTGTGTGTTTAAAGTGAAAATTATTTGTTGGTTATGATTTGATAAACACTAATTGTATATGACTTATAAGCCATTTGATTTGATTGCCACCCTAGAGTTGCCTTCCCCATAAAGAATCATTAATTATCCAACCTCACATACTTGGCCTTTTTTTTCAAGTGTACTCCCAAAAAAAAAAAACATATGATGTTATTAAATAGTATGTTTCTTATTTAAAAAGTACCTACAATTATATACTTTATTATAACGTTTAACTTTTTTTGTTACTTGGATTCCATAGATTTTTTATCATCACAGTGAACGTAACATTCAAGGATGGGAAACATCGTATAAAAACATTGCAAACGTTGATGCACTGGCAGTGATTTAGTAGCTACATTGTATATTCGATTAACCAATATTGTATTCGACATACGTATTTATTTGCGAGAAGTTACGACATCGCGTATGTTAATGTAATATTATTTATTTGTATGTTAAGGTACTTAATTTTAAGGTGATTCTACCAAATATTTTGTATGTATATAATCAAGGGTTTAGGTCATAAAATAGTTGTGTACTTTTCAAATGTACCATTTTGGTACATAATTGTTCCACTAAAACTTACATATTTGCATATATACCCAAAACATGCTTAAGTTGCATTGTACATCATGCATTAAAACTTGTATTATGGAGAAATATGCAACTTTTGAGTTTTAGTGGGTATATATCTAATGCTCCCATAATACAAGCTAAAAAATAAAACAAAAATCCTTCTTAATTAATAGTAATCATTGCGTTTGAGAATCGTGATATATTACGGCTACACTTAATCACATAGTCAAAGAAAAATATTCAAGTCTATCTTCTTCAACACAACAACCGCATCCTCAGGTAATGTTACACATTGTTTTTTTTTTTTTTTTTTTTAACCATGAACTAAATGTAAAGTGATTGATATGCATGTTTCTGATATATTGATGGATACAAATGCATGTTTGGTATTTTTTTTGCAATGTTTAACATATCCTAAAGAATATAGTATCCTTTGATCATAAGGTAATAGCCGTTTTATTAGAACTATATGCGATTTGATTCTTTAGAATATTGTGTGACATGCAAATATAGGATGATTTGAATAAAAAGAATCATGGATATATGTGGATTGTGGAAAACGTAGCAGTTATTTGTTAAATAGCTAATTAGACAACTTGTAAACATATGTTTAATCTAGGTTAGTATAGCTTTTATATGATTTGGTTAAGCACTACACCTTATGTAATTAATTATCTGAGCTTAGGTTTAAACATTGGATGAAGCAATGACGTATGGTATGTTGGGTAGATTATGGATTTGTTACTAGATTTTAACAAACGTATGGGGTAAGATGATTAAGCGTAAAAAAATCTGATTTTACTCTAAAAGGACTATATGATTATTGATTTTTGAAACATAGTTAAATATGTAGTAATACATCTTCAATCATTTTTGTTTGACACCTTAATGATAAAGATGTATTGATCATCTAAGACTTGTATTAGTTGGTGGAAATGTTATGCATATGTGATAACCTTATTGACCATTAAGACGATTGTAGCTTTAAAATAGAATGAGCATCCAATTGTTGGTGGAGGCAAACCGCACAAACATTAGGACATTGCGGTAAGTTGTACTTAAAATACTTATTTAAGGTTATAAATTTATCAATGTAACCATCAAATTGATATCGTGCTTACTTTTAAATTTAAGATGCTTCTGCTTTGTTTATGAAACATTTACCCCAAGCTGGATATACCTAATCCACAATAGGGAACCAAACATAAGGTTTCTTTGAAATTGGTTCGTGGTCGTATTACTTTGCATAGGTTCGGTGGCGAGCTTTTATTGATCACGACTAATACATCAATGTGGCCACATTCCATTTAATTAAATGCGGAAGAAGGCATTATTATGTAACGGGTACAACGATGCAGACCACGAATGCCCCGATACGATCGGCTCTTCTGGTTCTGAGACAACGTGGGTGCACAGTTACGTTGGATGAATATCCGCACAACCTCTCGTAAGAAAAAATGTTAATCAATACATTGTATAAGTTTGTTGAAAATGAGGATTATTTTAATTATTTGACCCGCTAATGTTTTCTTTAAACTAAAGCATTACGTAGGTCATTCCTTGCAATTTACGGGACAATCGACAATAACCAATTTGACGTTCTTGTTGTTTGGCGTGCCGTAGCGCCTATCACTCACCGTCAAATTGAAATCTGGAGGAAAACAGAACGTGCATGAGTTTGGTGGGCACGTATGGAATGTATTGGTTCACGATGAAAACTCGTTTTGGCACAAGAGTTGTTTTCACAAATCTCCTAAACAATACTCTTTCCCGATGCCATTTGTTTGAAAATGGATTGATGATGCGTTGAAACTTGTGCAACGTATGGGTCGAATCGTACAAGACCGTTCATGAGAAACCCGTAGATGAAGGTATGTTAATCAAAGTGTATGTTAATACAAATAAGCCGTAAAAACGTTTATTTATATTTTACGATCTTCTAATGTTTTGTCGATAACAAATATAAAATCATTTTAACGAAACAAATAGAGTACGTAAATAGTTTGAGTTAATAGTTTTCTAACACACTTACGCTTTCACATAAAACACTAAAACAAGTATAAGTGATTTTATGATTTAGATAAATATGTACAACAACTAGTGTTTACATATTGGGTTAAACATATACTTAAACTAAGTATACTAAAATGGGTAAAAACTAAGTGTATGCTAAATTGGGTAAAAACAAGTATATACTAAATAAGTAAAAACTAGCAAATGGTTTTGACCCATAACCCATGGTTTTATTTATACCACTTAACCAAGTTCATTGTATCTAGAAAGAAAACCATGGATCAACCCATAACCCATGACCCATGACCCATGACCCATAAACAAAAATACCCATAGGCAAAGAGGAGCGGACCACGGATCCACAACTTTGTGCTAGCCGGATCCTTGTGGTAGGGATCCGTGGGATCCGGGGAAAGCAGGAGAGAATTTCCTCTATAAATAGAGAGCCATTTCTTCCTCTCTAGGTGTGCTTTTCATATATACTTCCCAAGTATTCTAACCCTCAACCTCGGATCTAAGTGATCTATGTAGTTTGTCTTTTGTTTTAGTGTGATCTACTAGGTTCCTCCTAAAGGAAAGATCACCACTTCTTGAAGACGTGCAAGCTCAAGTCCATGAGTTGCCATGCCCGTCATCATCAAGACAACGAAGGTTCTCTTGTTGAAAGATCTACCTTTCTCCATAGACGTTGGGTTGAAGGCATTAGTGAAGAATGCCGAAAGTGTAAAGATGCAAGCATTAGTGAAAGATGCTCATCATTCGTGTCAAGGCATTAGTGAAGAATGCTAAAGGTGTCAAGACGAAGACATTAGTGAAGGGTGCCAAGCGTTGTGTCAAAGGCATTAGTGAAGGATTCCAAAGAATCAAATCAAGTAGCATTTGGGAAGAATCCCTAGGTCGTATAATCGATGAGGTGCATCGTTATACATATATGTATTTGTTTATATACAAGGATGGTGATATCCTTGATGGTGTTGTAACAAGGTAGATCTCCTTGAGATTAGGTGTTGTGTCGTGAAGGTGTAGTTCACCTAAGGTGTGAAAGAACTAGGTACTTAGCCTAGAACCTAATAAAGGGTAGGCGATGTTGTGAAGGATTAGTTCTCCTAAGGTGTGAAAGAACTCGGTGGTTAGCCTAGCACCGTATAAAGGGTAGGCGACGTTGTGTTAGGTGTGGTTCGCCTTGGTATGAAAGAACTCGGTATTTAGCTTTGTCTTAGGAAAAAGGTTAAGCTGACGTTGTGAAGGCTTCTCCGCCATAAGGAGTTGGTGTAGTGTTTACGAACTCTCGAGTAGGTGACTCGGGGAGTGGAGTAGGGCAAGGAAGGTGTCCTTGTAGCCGAACCACTATAAATACTTGTGTGGTGGTGATGTGCTTCTTACTCTTTATTTTCATTACACGTTTATATATCTATCTATCGGCGTCCAACATAAACAATCAAATAGATTGACATAAGTCGATCTAAATATTTAAAAGGAAGTTTTAAATTGGTAAAACTACCTAACCCTACAAACTAGTAAAATGTTTTTAGACCAATCCAAGCCTCACAAATTATGCCCGCATATACATTTCGTCCATTAAATTTAAAAGCTTTAGACTTACCAAATCTATCGTTTCCTAAAACAATTTATTTCTCCAACATTTGATTTCTCTTTAGAAAATTTGGGCCATTTGAATTTTCAAAAGCTTGATCAAGCAAAACTCTCACGCCCAACACAACAAATTTATTTTCCCAACACCTTGTAAATCCCTTTTAAAATTTTTCAAATGAAATTAAAAGACTTGACCAAGCTTTAAACCCGATCCAAACCACGTTTTAAAAGGAACAGTCTTTACAAAGCCATTACTGCCCTTAAATGGAACTTTAAAGCTCCCATGTTAAAATGGAGTCTAAAACTTTAGCAAGTAACAAATCCCAAATGCCTTCGATCAGCTTACCACCAAACCTTAACGTTCATGGTAAGGAGGGGGGTTTCGCTTCACAGAAAAGTAGCTCTAATCACTTTAATACATTGATCAACATCCCTTCAACGAGACCAATTCACATAGGACCCAAAACCCGCTATTCATGGAAAAAAGGGATTGCGAAAGAGAAGAAGAAAAAAGGGGTTAAATTTTACATTTGTAGACAATTCCCTTCTAGAAAGTTCCTGGCTGTTAATAAACAAATTCACAATAAAGGGGAATGGAACTAGGAATACTATTTCTTTGGGATTTTTGCAGTGTTATGATTTTATAGTTCTTTCTAGTTTATTTAGTTACTGTTTTACTTTTAAGCTTATAAGTGAAAATATCATTTAAAGTTCGATCTGCAGCGATTAAAATCAACCTTGGGCCTATCCGCATCACTACATTTTAACAAATTCTTTAGAAAATTTTTCAAGCATCTTTTAAAAATAGTTTATTCGATGGAAAATTAATCACAAAGCTCAAATCATCAATGTCTTATTTATTAAACTAAACACTATTGTATTATCCAAATTTCATCTTTCAAACTTTTAAAAAAACATTTAAAATTTTACATTATTCAAAGGCAAATTTTCTACCTTGACTGAAACAAATTAAGTCACTCAAACATTTATATGCAATACTGACCTAGTTAACTTGGATCCTTTAGGACGTCCTCCCTTATGAACAACTTGTAAAACATTTTACCATTCATCAAACCTTCCTAAAATTAACAAACACCAAATGATGGTCTACTTCAAAACTATTAATAGTAAATTTGGGGTCCCTATAGCTAGCGACTTAGAGGAATTGGTATCTATGAAAAGGTTTAAACTCATTTACCACCACCAAACTCTATCAAGAGTTTTAACATAACTCTTCACCTTGCTAAATTAATTCCAAAAAAATAACTAAACAAGAAGATTCCCATAAGATATCTAAAATTATTGCAACACCATCACAATAAAGCCTAGGTATTTCCACCAAACCCCCAAGAAACTTCTGCATCATTTTCACATACTCTAATCAATGAAATTGACCCCAATCAAAAAATCAAACTACCCAAAAGCCACTAATATCTCCCAAATCCATTGAAAAACCCCAAAACCAACCAATTAATGAGTTTTACTACACATTAAGAAATAGCCTTCCATCTCTTACTTAACTAATCATTAAAATTACAAAATCAAAATTAACAAACTATCAAAAGCAAATTATCATTCCAAAGCTTTTGATTGAAGCTCAAGGAACACACAAATGAGTTATGTCCACTCCCAAAATTAGGCACCTAAATAAAACTCTTTGAACCCCTATTATTTTGAAAAACCCATCAATTCTTATTTAAATTAAGGTTATCTGTTGAAGGCTTATTTCATGTTTATCATCGACGTTTAAATTACCTAAAATGCAATATTGGAATAATTTGGACCCTTTTCTAAAGTCTTAGTGAACCAATTGGAGAAATTTAGCTAAGCTTTGGTTCATTCTTGTTTTAAATTTTTGTTATCTTTTTGAATGACACTAGCTAGGAGCTTGTGTATGAATAAATTAAGATCTCCTTGAGATTAGGTGTTATGTCGTGAAGGTGTAGTTCACCTAAGGTGTGAAAGAACTAGGTACTTAGCCTAGAACCTAATAAAGGGTAGGCGATGTTGTGAAGGATTAGTTCTCCTAAGGTGTGAAAGAACTCGTGGTTAGCCTAGCACCAGTATAAAGGGTAGGCGACGTTGTGTTAGGTGTGGTTCGCCTTGGTATGAAAGAACTCGGTATTTAGCTTTGTACCGAAAAAGGTTAAGCGACGTTGTGAAGGCTTCTCCGCCATAAGGAGTTGGTGTAGTGTTTACTGAACTCGAGTAGGTGACTCGGGAGTGGAGTAGGGCAAGGAAGGTGTCCTTGTAGCCGAACCACTATAAATACTTGTGTCGTGGTGATGTGCTTCTTACTCTTTATTTTCATTACACGTTTATATATCTATCTATCGACGTCCAACATAAACAATCAAATAGATTGACATAAGTCGATCTAAATATTTAAAAGGAAGTTTTAAATTGGTAAACTATTCAACCCCCTTCTAGTTTTCCACAATTGGCATCGAGCTTCGTTACCAAGTTTCTTAAAGTATGTTGTACTTTAAAGACTTGATACGATCCGTGTATGTTTGAAAACTACAAAGAAGGATTTTTAAAGTTCATATTTTCTTTTAAATCATTTTGTTGGACATTGATAGATCATTCTAACAACTTTTGCTTTCAAGAAATCTTCATGCTAGAATCTCTCAAAATCTTCATTCAAAGAATGATGAAGACAACATTCAAGGAAGGATCTATAAAGTAATCACTACTTACGTACACCAAGTACAAAAGATTACTTTAAAAGCTCATGAAGTATTTTTGGTATTAAGCCAAACCAAGAAGCATAGAGGTATGTTTTACCTTTCATTAGATAAATTACATGAGTTCATTTTATTTTATAGTTCTCTTTGTTTAATAATCACTAGCATCATTAGAAGTCTCTTCGTCACTTTTCCATCTTTTTCATCATCGGAATAGTATTCCTTTTGATTCATCAAACTAACGCCATCACATATGAACCCTCGACATGTGATTCATCAAAAGTCGTCATCCAAAAACAATCTTCATCTAAATACCTCCAAACTATTTTTGCTTATTTATAAGCCTACTACATAAATAATGTCAAACAATTTTTTTTCAAGAGTCGATCCTCTAGTTGTACTAGCGGATCCCAAATACAAAGGATCCGGGGAACCGTGGAATGTAACTCACTATACGCTTTTAAAATTTCAACACCGATTACTTTCCCTCTATTCACACAACACAAAACGACCAAGCCACTTGAATAAATCCTCATTGGCTTCCATAATTTCAAGTATTCCTTCCTAAAACATCATTGTAAGTAATTACATTAACTTGTTCTATTTTTCATCATCCTAATTCAAGGGTTTATGGTTTCTTAATTTCTAATCAATTAATTAGGGTTTTTCAAAATTAATCATGAAAAGGGGTTTTTAAAATCAGATTGTATTCACCACATTGTTAATACAAATCAAAACCATAAACCCATATCAACCAATTTAACCTAACTGAAAAACTTGTATTTTTAGGACCAACCATGCCCAAAGCCACTCAACAAGATCATCATGACACCGTCCATTACCTTACTCATTACTATCGTAAAACCGACCGTAAAATATTCAAAAGCCTTGTTAAACGACTTATCCACGAAGGTCGTGTAGTCAAGGAATGTTTCCTTGAAGATACCGACATTCGTCAAGTTTTCTCGACAATCAATTTTGATTGTCTCCTTGACATAGATGAACAAATTTGTCCGGTCTTCATTTTTGAATTTTACAAAAGCTTTAGGATCATTAGAAACACCGAAAATAGCATCTCAATCGCCTTCATCATCAACAAACAAAACTTTATTTTTCCTCTCAACACCTTTGCTCAAATTCTTCGCGTTCCTTATGAGGGAATTTGTATGTACTCCCAAGATTGGGCAATTAACTCTCAAACCATGCACTTGATCCCAAGCCTTCTATAACACTCCTCTCGACGATCCGAAACCATTCGTGATACTATATTTAAAATTAGGACCAACCAATCCCGTTTTGATCGTAACAAAAGCTCATTCACCGTGATCCCTTTAAAATGGAACTTTTCAAATGCATCCCATGTTTAGAAAATGGGAAGAAATCCTTAGGAAAACATCATTAGCCAAGTTGGAAACAAAGATCATCCAAACGCATGCCTTGTGCAAATGATCTATTGTCTTATCCACCAAAGGCCATTTAATCTTGCCTATTACATGGTAAGGAGAGTGGGTGGGTATTCAAAGCTTCCAACATGGTACTCCCATATGGTATGCTCTAATACGACTTTGTAAGTACATTAGTGCATTGCAACCATCCCCTATCAACGATGACCATTACCTTTCCGATCACGTCATGGTACCCTTACCAAACAACCTCTAAACGGTTCATGGTCAATGGAGAAAACCCAAGCTCTCGGACTCCTCGGTCGGAGAAGAAGAAGAAGAAGAAGAAGATGAGGAAGACATCGACCCGTATCCAACATCAAATTGGACATCCTTGAATACCACGAACAACTTCCAACCATTCCTAACGAGACCACGAATTCAAACAAATAAGAGGCATGATTCAAAACCTCGCACAATCTCACTAAGTCAAAAAAGGAAAAGGGGAATTGACGAAAGAGACAATAGGAATGGACTTATTTTCATTTATGTTTTGTTTGAATGATTTCTTTTAAGCATTGTTGGTTTATGGTATTTTGGATATTGTTTCTTTTTCTTAAGTGGTGTTATATTATGGTTTACTGTTCTTATTGCTTGTTTTATAGACTTAATAATGTGCAAAATCACATCATTTCGAATAGGTTCCGATCTGCGGATGCGGATCCCTAGGAATATCTAGCGGATCCCTCCTCGAGGGAACCGTGGGATCCGTGTCGGCGGATCGACAATATTGCATTTCCTACATCAAGATTGCTTTCTAGATAAACTTCACTTTAGCTAAGCATCTGTTTTTTAAAACCCAACTAAGTCTTATTCAAGGATGGGAAAAAGCTTAGACTCACTAAAAGCTTACTTAAGATCTTAGTCTAAATACGTCTTGATTTATTAAAACATCAAAAACCACCATATTTCCGCTCCATTACTCACAAGCAAAATTCTCATCTTTCAAAACATTTAAGTAGACAAATTAAACATTTTTAGAAAATTGTTTCAAGTCATCCTTATCTCAAAGTGAGTCAAAAATTAGTTTTTCTATTTCTCTTGACTTGTAAGGATTTTTTCAAATTTCACCACAAGCTCAAAATCTGATCACTAGGATCATTTATTATGACTTAATACCTCCGTAACACTTAATGTTAAACTTGGATATCCATTGGTAGGCATCTTGTCCCATCCTCCTTCCATAAGAAACAATCATTAGCTACAAACACTTATTACCCATGGTCATTCAAGTACCTTCTCTCCTAAAACACTTAGAGAGCTGAAACACCCAAAATAAGATAGGTTCTAGCTTCTAGAAACCTCATTTCAAATATGTCGAATCTACGATAGCCGGATCCCTAGGATTAGCCTAGCCGGATCCCTCTAAGGAGGGAACCGTGGGATCCGGGTGACAGTCTATGACAAACGTTGTTAAAACAATCATGTCTACTCATTTTCCTAACTCAAACACTCCATCTCATCTTAAATGAGTTATTAGATCAGTGAAACTCTGATTCTCAACCTTGTGCATGACAATCATCACATTTCCAAAAACATTAGTGGATTAAGTCTTAAATACAATTGCCAAGACCTTCCCTTTATAAGTCATATTGCCTAGAAAACTTTAGCAATTGCAACCATTTCCCTTAGTCATTTCATGATGAGAAAGGCTCCTAGTGCTCATTCATCCACCCAAGAACCACCCAAGAAACTTGCTAGAATCATACACGAAGTTTCTTCAACCGAATCATCTCCGGTTAAGTCCACCAATGCTAGAATTGAATCTCCCACATCAAGAAAACCAATCAAACTAACCCCCAAGAATAAGATTCCCACTAAGATATCTTCACCAAATTCCACTATAGCAAACAAACCCCCCACAACTCAACCAACATCATTAGTACCTAGAGATATTTCACAATCATTTTCACACTCTCACAATGTAGAAGACTTAGCCTCTTGGCCATCTCATCTTTCACCATTACCATCTAAATCATATGAAAAGATTGAGCCACTAAATCAAAATATTGAATCAACACTTGATCCAAAAGCAAACTCTATCATCCCTCCCAATAGTCCATTTTGGATTATGAGAAGACATCAAAGGCAACCACCCGACCAAATGGAAGTTGATGTCTCTTTACCTCTAGCCACAAGTATTATAGAGCCACCAATAAATAAGCCTCAACCAAATCCTCCTTTACTTAAAGAACCTCAACCTACTTCACTTGAACTTTCACTTCAAGAAATTCAAAACCATAACAAGGATTGCTATCATTCTAAACACGTTGAAAGGTTGATACATGAATTACGCGAAGAGCTTCGTTTCATGTTTCATCACCTCCTCGAACGTTTCGAAGAGGTTAACAAGCCTAAACCACAATGAGCATAATAGTCGCAAGCTCAAACCTAGAACGTTTAGGACACCTTTTCATAATTAAGCTCTTTAGTTGAATCACATATTTGGAGTAAATTGTTAGCATTAGTAGCACGTGTTGGGCTAGTTCATTCTCTTAGTTTTAGAGATTTAGTTGGTTATCTCTTGTTTTATTGAATGGACATCTATTTGCTATGTGTTATGCATTGTGATCTGTATTGCTCATATATATATTATCCTCGTAGTAGCATTACTTGACACATATTCATTGATGAAGAAACTGTCAACAGACAGCCGGATCCCTCCATTTTGCCTAAACGGATCCTTCCAAGAAGGGAACCGTGGGATCCGTGGTACAGGAGCACAAATTTATGCTAACTTGAGTCTCTTTTGCAGGAAATTATGCACTATACTCTTGTTTTTCTAACCTTTGTTTTGTAGTTATTCAAAATACACATGAAGATATTGACACCATAAAGCTAGGGGGAGCTTTGTGTCAAATGACATTGCAAAATTATTTGCAAACTTAATCCTATTTTGAGTTACACTTCATGACACCTCATTGCAACATTGCAATATTTAAGGGGGAGCACGTTCTCGTCACTTAGACGAACCATTTGCAAACTTAATTGCAAACACAATTAGTTTATTTTACGTTATGTCCTTGACGCCTTTCAAAGGGATGGACTCGTCAGGGGAGTTAAGACGAGTACCATTCCGCCACTTTCTCTCTTTACATTTTACATTTTTCTTTCTCTTATAAAAATTGTGTTAGTTTCTTTTAACACTTTTGTTTCGACAAAAGGGGAGAAGAAAGTAAAACTACAAATTTAAACTTTACAATTTTAGATTTTTCCTTAAAATAATTTTATGTTTTGTCATCAACAAAAGGGAGATTGTTAATACAAATAAGCCGTAAAACGTTTATTTATATTTTACGATCTTCTAATGTTTTGTCGATAACAAATATAAAATCATTTAACGAAACAAATAGAGTACGTAAATAGTTTGAGTTAATAGTTTTCTAACACACTTACGCTTTCACATAAAACACTAAAACAAGTATAAGTGATTTTATGATTTAGATAAATATGTACAACAACTAGTGTTTACATATTGGGTTAAACATATACTTAAACTAAGTATACTAAAATGGGTAAAAACTAAGTGTATGCTAAATAGGGTAAAAACAAGTATATACTAAATAAGTAAAAACTAGCAAATGGTTTTGACCCATAACCCATGATCCTGACCCATGACCCATAACCAAAAATACCCATGGGCAAAGAGGAGCGGACCACGGATCCCTTGTGGTAGGGATCCGTGGGATCCGGGGAAATAGAAGAGAATTTCCTCTATAAATAGAGAGCCATTTCTTCCTCTCTAGGTGTGCTTTTTCATATATACTTCCCAAAGTATTCTAACCTCTAACCTCGGATCTAAGTGATCTATGTAGTTTTCTTTTGTTTTAGTGTGATCTACTAGGTTCCTCCTAAAGGAAAGATCACCACTTCTGAAGACGCAAGCTCAAGTCCATGAGTTGCCATGCTTCGTCATCATCAAGACAACGAAGGTTCTCTTGTTGATAGATCTACCTTTCTCCGTGAGACGTTGGGTTGAAGGCATTAGTGAATAATGCCGAAGTGTAAAGATGCAAGCATTAGTGAAAGATGCTCATCATTCGTGTCAAGGCATTAGTGAAGAATGCTAAAGGTGTCAAGACGAAGGCATTAGTGAAGGGTGCCAAGCGTTGTGTCAAAGGCATTAGTGAAGGATGCCAAAGAATCAAATCAAGTAGCATTTGGGAAGAATCTCTAGGTCGTATAATCGATGAGGTGCATCGTTATACATATATGTATTTGTTTATATACAAGGATGGTGATATCCTTGATGGTGTTGTAACAAGGAGTAGATCTCCTTGAGATTAGGTGTTGTGTCGTGAAGGTGTAGTTCACCTAAGGTGTGAAAGAACTAGGTACTTAGCCTAGTACCTAATAAAGGGTAGGCGACGTTGTGAAGGATTAGTTCTCTAAGGTGTGAAAGAACTCGGTGGTTAGCCTAGCACCGTATAAAGGGTAAGCGACGTTGTGTTAGGTGTGGTTCGCCTTGGTGTGAAAGAACTCGGTATTTAGCTTTGTACCGAAAAAGGTTAAGCGACGTTGTGAAGGCTTCTCCGCCATAAGGAGTTGGTGTAGTGTTCGAACTCTCGAGTAGGTGACTCGGGGGTGGAGTAGGCAAGGAAGGTGTCCTTGTAGCCGAACCACTATAAATACTTGTGTCGTGGTGATGTGCTTCTTACTCTTTATTTTTCATTACACGTTTATATATCTATCTATCGACGTCCAACATAAACAATCAAATAGATTGACATAAGTCGATCTAAATATTTAAAAGGAAGTTTTAAATTGGTAGAACTATTCAACCCCCCCTTCTAGTTTTCCACAATTGGCATCGAGCTTCGTTACAAGTTTCTTAAAGTATGTTGTACTTTAAAGACTTGATACGATCCGTGTATGTTTGAAAACTACAAAGAAGGATTTTTTTTTTCTTTTAAATCATTTTGTTGGACATTGATAGATCATTCTAACAACTTTTGCTTTCAAGAAATCTTCATGCTAGAATCTCTCCAAAATCTTCATTCAAAGAATGGTGAAGACAACATTCAAGGAAGGATCTATAAAGTAATCACTACTTACGTACACCAAGTACAAAAGATTACTTTAAAAGCTCATGAAGTATTTTTGGTATTAAGCCAAACCAAGAAGCATAGAGGTATGTTTTACCTTTCATTAGATAAATTACATGAGTTCATTTTATTTTATAGTTCTCTTTGTTTAATAATCACTAGCATCATTAGAAGTCTCTTTCGTCACTTTTCCATCTTTTTCATCATCGGGAATAGTATTCTTTTTGATTTGTCAAACTAACGCCGACATCACATATGAACCCTCGATATGTGATTCATCAAAAGCCGTCATCCAAAAACAATCTTCATCTAAATACCTCCAAACTATTTTTGCTTATTTATAAGCCTACTACATAAATAATGTCAAACAATTTTTTTTCAGTAGCCGGATCCCTCTAGTTGTACTAGCCGGATCCCAAATACAAAGGATCCGGGGGAACCGTTGAACATAACTCAGCTACACGCTTTCAAAATTTCACCACTGATTACTTTCCCTCTATTCACACAACACAAAAATGACCAAGCTACTGAATAAATCCTCATTGGATTCCATAATTTCAAGTATTCCTTCCTAGAACATCATTGTAAGTAATTACATTAACTTGTTCTATTTTTCATCATCCTAATTCAAGGGTTTATGGTTTCTTAATTTCTAATCAATTAATTAGGGTTTTTCAAAATTAATCATGAAAAGGGGTTTTTAAAATCACATTGTGTTCACCACATTGTTAATACAAATCAAAACCATAAACCCATATCAACCAATTTAACCTAACTGAAAAACTTGTATTTTTAGGACCAACCATGCCCAAAGCCACTCAACAAGATCATCATGACACCGTCCATTACCTTACTCATTACTATCGTAAAAGGGGTCTGACCAAAACCGACTGTAAAATATTCAAAAGCCTTGTTAAACGACTTATCCACGAAGGTCGTGTAGTCAAGGAATGTTTCCTTGAAGATACCGACATTCGTCAAGTTTTCTCGACAATCAATTTTCATTGTCTCCTTGACATAGATGAACAAATTTGTCCGGTCTTCATTTTTGAATTTTACAAAAGCTTTAGGATCATTAGAAACACCGACAATAGCATCTCAATCGCCTTCATCATCAACAAACAAAACTTTATTTTTCCTCTCAACACCTTTGCTCAAATTCTTCGCGTTCCTTATGAGGGAATTTGTATGTACTCCCAAGATTGGGCAATTAACTCTCAAAACCATGCACTTGATCCCAAGCCTTTCTATAACACTCCTCTCGACGATCCCGAAACCATTCGTAATACTATCTTTAAAATTAGGACCAACCAATCCCGTTACGACTGTAACAAAAAGCTCATTCACCGTGATCCCTTTAAAATGGAACTTTTCGAAATGCATCCCATGTTTAGAAAATGGGAAGAAATCCTTAGTGAAAACATCATTAGCCTAGTTGGAAACAAAGATCATCCAAACGCATGCCTTGTGCAAATGATCTATTGTCTTATCCACCAAAGGCCATTTAATCTTGCCTATTACATGGTAAGGAGAATGGCTGGGGTATTCAAAGCTTCCAACATGGTACTCCCATATGGTATGCTCCTAACACGACTTTGTAAGTACGTTAGTGCATTGCAACCATCCCCTATCACCGATGACCATTACCTTTCCGATCACGTCATGGTACCCCTTACCAAACAACCCTCTAAACGGTTCATGGTCAATGGAGAGAAACCCGAAGCTCTCTCGGACTCCTCGGTCGGAGAAGAAGAAGAAGAAGAAGAAGATGAGGAAGACATCGACCCCGTATCCAACATCAAATTGGACATCCTTGAATACCACGAACAACTTCCAACCATTCCTAACGAGACCACGGAATTCAAACAAATAAGAGGCATGATTCAAAACCTTGCTTACAATCTCACTAAGCCGTCAAAAAGGAAAAGGGGGAATTGACGAAAGAGACAATAGGAATGGACTTATTTTCATTTATGTTTTGTTTGAATGATTTCTTTTTAAGCATTGTTGGTTTATGGTATTTTGGATATTGTTTCTTTTTCTTAAGTGGTGTTATATTATGGTTTGCCTGTTCTTATTGCTTGTTTTATAGACTTAATAATGTGCAAAATCTGCAGATCATTTCTGAATAGGTTCCGATCTGCAGATGCCGGATCCCTAGGAATAGCCTAGCCGGATCCCTCCCTTGAGGGAACCGTGGGATCCGTGTCGCCAGATCGACAATCTTGCATTTCTACATCAAGATTGCTTTCTAAATAAACTTCACTTTAGCTAAGCATCTGCTTTTAAAACCCAACTAAGTCTTATACAAGGATGGGAAAAAGCTTAGACTCACTAAAAGCTTACTTAAGATCTTAGTCTAAATACGTCTTGATTTATTAAAACATCAAAAACCACCATATTTCCGCTCCATTACTCACAAGCAAAATTCTCATCTTTCAAAACATTTAAGTAGACAAATTAAACATTTTTAGAAAATTGTTTCAAGTCATTCTTATCTCAAAGTGAGTCAAAAATTAGTTTTTCTATTTCTCTTGACTTGTAAGGATTTTTTCAAATTTCACCACAAGCTCAAAATCTGATCACTAGGATCATTTATTATGACTTAATACCTCCAAAACACTTAATGTTAAACTTGGATATCCATTGGTAGGCATATTGTCCCATCCTCCTTCCATAAGAAACAATCATTAGCTACAAACACTTATTACCCATGGTCATTCAAGTACCTTCTATTCCTAAAACACTTAGGAGAGCTGAAACACCCAAAATAAGATAGGTTCTAGATTCTAGAAACCTCATTTCAAATATGTCATAACTGCTGATAGCCGGATCCCTAGGATTAGCCTAGCCGGATCCCTCCAAGGAGGGAACCGTGGGATCCGGGTGACAGTCTATGACAAACGTTGTTAAAACAATCATGTCTACTCATTTTCCTAACTCAAACACTCCATCTCATCTTAAATGAGTTATTAGATCAGTGAAACTCTGATTCTCAACCTTGTGCATGACAATCATCACATTTCCAAAAACATTAGTGGATTAAGTCTTAAATACAATTGCCAAGACCTTCCCTTTATAAGTCATATTGCCTAGAACACTTTAGCAATTGCAACCATTTCCCTTAGTCATTTCATGATGAGAAAGGCTCCTAGTGCTCATTCATCCACCCAAGAACCACCCAAGAAACTTGCTAGAATCATACACGAAGTTTCTTCAACCGAATCATCTCCGGTTAAGTCCACCAATGCCAGAATTGAATCTCCACATCAAGAAAACCAATCAAACTAACCCCCAAGAATAAGATTCCCACTAAGATATCTTCACCAAATTCCACTATAGCAAACAAACCCCCACAACTCAACCAACATCATTAGTACCTAGAGATACTTCACAATCATTTTCACACTCTCACAATGTAGAAGACTTAGCCTCTTGGCCATCTCATCTTTCACCATTACCATCTAAATCATATGAAAAGATTGAGCCACTAAATCAAAATATTGAATCAACACTGATCCAAAAGCAAACTCTATCATCCCTCCCAATAGTCCATTTTGGATTATGAGAAGACATCAAAGGCAACCACCCGACCAAATGGAAGTTGATGTCTCTTTACCTCTAGCCACAAGTATTATAGAGCCACCAATAAATAAGCCTCAACCAAATCCTCCTTTACTTGAAGAACCTCAACCTACTTCACTTGAACTTTCACTTCAAGAAATTCAAAACCATAACAAGGATTGCTATCATTGTAAACACGTTGAAAGGTTGATACATGAATTACGCGAAGAGCTTCGTTTCATGTTTCATCACCTCCTCGAACGTTTCGAAGAGGTTAACAAGCCTAAACCACAATGAGCATAATAGTCGCAAGCTCAAACCTAGAACGTTTAGGACACCTTTTCATAATTAAGCTCTTTAGTTGAATCACATATTTGGAGTAAATTGTTAGCATTAGTAGCACGTGTTGGGCTAGTTCATTCTCTTAGTTCTAGAGATTTAGTTGGTTATCTCTTGTTTTATTGAATGGACATCTATTTGCTATGTGTTGTGCGTTGTGATCTGTATTGCTCATATATATATTATCCTCGTAGTAGCATTACTTGACACATATTCATTGATGAAGAAACATCAGCAGACCGGATCCCTCCATTTTGCCTAAACGGATCCTTCCAAGAAGGAACCGTGGGATCCGTGGTACAGAGCACAAATTTATGCTAACTTGAGTCTCTTTTGCAGAAATTATGCACTATACTCTTGTTTTCTAACCTTTGTTTTGTAGTTATTCAAAATACACATGAAGATATTGACACCATAAAGCTATGGGGAGCTTTGTGTCAAATGACATTGCAAAATTATTTGCAAACTTAATCCTATTTTGAGTTACACTTCATGACACCTCATTGCAACATTGCAATATTTAAGGGGGAGCACGTTCTCGTCACTTAGACGAACCATTTGCAAACTTAATTGCAAACACAATTAGTTTATTTTACGTTATGTCCTTGACGCCCTTTCAAAGGGATGGACTCGTCAAGGGGGAGTTAAGACGAGTACCATTCCCGTCACTTGCTCTCTTTACATTTTTACATTTTTCTCTTTCTCTTATAAAATTGTGTTAGTTTCTTTTAACACTTTTGTTTCGACAAAAGGGGAGAAGAAAGTAAAACTACAAATTTAAACTTTTACTTAATTTTAGATTTTTCCTTAAAATAATTTTATGTTTTGTCATCAACAAAAGGGGAGATTGTTAATACAAATAAGCCGTAAAACGTTTATTTATATTTTACGATCTTCTAATGTTTTGTCGATAACAAATATAAAATCATTTTAACGAAACAAATAGAGTACGTAAATAGTTTGAGTTAATAGTTTTCTAACACACTTACGCTTTCACATAAAACACTAAAACAAGTATAAGTGATTTTATGATTTAGATAAATATGTACAACAACTAGTGTTTACATATTGGGTTAAACATATACTTAAACTAAGTATACTAAAATGGGTAAAAACTAAGTGTATGCTAAATTGGGTAAAAACAAGTATATACTAAATAAGTAAAAACTAGCAAATGGTTTTGACCCATGACCCATGACCCATAACCAAAAATACCCATGGGCAAAGAGGATGACCACGGATCCCTAGCTTTGTGCTAGCCGGATCCCTTGTGGTAGGGATCCGTGGGATCCGGGGAAACAGAAGAGAATTTCCTCTATAAATAGAGAGCCATTTCTTCCTCTCTAGGTGTGCTTTTTCATATATACTTCCCCAAAGTATTCTAACCCTCTAACCTCAGATCTAAGTGATCTATGTAGTTTGTCTTTTGTTTTAGTGTGATCTACTAGGTTCCTCCTAAAGGAAAGATCACCACTTCTTGAAGACGTGCAAGCTCAAGTCCATGAGTTGCCATGCTTCATCATCATCAAGACAACGAAGGTTCTCTTGTTGATAGATCTACCTTTCTCCAAAGACGTTGGGTTGAAGGCATTAGTGAAGAATGCCGAAAGTGTAAAGATGCAAGCATTAGTGAAACATGCTCATCATTCGTGTCAAGGCATTAGTGAAGAATGCTAAAGGTGTTAAGACGAAGGCATTAGTGAAGGGTGCCAAGCGTTGTGTCAAAGGCATTAGTGAAGGATGCCAAAGAATCAAATCAAGTAGCATTTGGGAAGAATCCCTAGGTCGTATAATCGATGAGGTGCATCGTTATACATATATGTATTGTTTATATACAAGGATGGTGATATCCTTGATGGTGTTGTAACAAGGAGTAGATCTCCTTGAGATTAGGTGTTGTGTCGTGAAGGTGTAGTTCACCTAAGGTGTGAAAGAACTAGGTGCTTAGCCTAGTACCTAATAAAGGGTAAGCGACGTTGTGAAGGATTAGTTCTCCTAAGGTGTGAAAGAACTCGGTGGTTAGCCTAGCACCGTATAAAGGGTAGGCGACGTTGTGTTAGGTGTGGTTCGCCTTGGTGTGAAAGAACTCGGTATTTAGCTTTGTACCGGAAAAAGGTTAAGCGACGTTGTGAAGGCTTCTCCGCCATAAGGAGTTGGTGTAGTGTTTACGAACTCTCGAGTAGGTGACTCGGGGAGTGGAGTAGGGCAAGGAAGGTGTCCTTGTAGCCGAACCACTATAAATACTTGTGTCGTGGTGATGTGCTTCTTACTCTTTATTTTTCATTACACGTTTATATATCTATCTATCGACGTCCAACATAAACAATCAAATAGATTGACATAAGTCGATCTAAATATTTAAAAAGAAGTTTTAAATTGGTAAAACTATTCAATCCCCCCTTCTTGTTTTCCACAGTGTAGACATAATCTATGATTTTAGTTTAAAAATAAACCTTTCCATATAATAGCTTTTAAATTATTTACCATTTTATTAAATTCCAATTGCGGATGAGCGTATGAAACACATATGTGCATGGAACGAATGTACAGAGCATGAAAGTGAAAGGATTGTTTTACGCCCATCCTTGCATATGTCACGGACGGATTCGTTTGGTAAGTAATGATACAAATCGGACCATTTCGGTCATTATCGCTTCCAAAAACTAATATATGCTTCAACACATGGACATACTTTTGTTGAGCATACTCCATTGTTCTTTTAATGCGTAACATACCACATAAGTTTACTGGTTTAAATCACATGTGAAGTACCATAACGCATCTGGCGATATACCGGGAAGACATGGAGTTTTATGTAAACGTGAATCGGAACACCACAACGATATGCTCGGAACCAAGAACCACGTTACCATAAACGCCAGATGGAGAGAGATTGTTGAGGAGTGTCGGTGGGAACGAAACAAAATGGTCAAATTCAATCTTGTTGACTTTGTCGTGACGACCAAGCTTCGGTGTCTTCCGTACTCAGCTTATAATTCCAGATTTAGCATATCTTAAAACGTAATTCAGGCGTTATCAATTGTTATTGGTAGACATGTTTATAAACAGATTCTTGGATTGTGTAGGATTTGGTTGGCTTCATTTAGGGTGTGTGTTCCCAAGTAGTTGAAGCCATTCATGAGATGGAATGTAAACTACTTGGTATAGCCCCTATCTGGAAGTATATGGTTCCTAGTGGTGCATTAAAAGGTGTTCTTTGTGATGGTTTTGTGCTGGTTGTCATCTGTCCATGGTTGTATGATATGGGCAATTTGTTTTTGTTATCAGACTTATAAGACCAGTTATATCAGATATTGAATAGAGTTGCCTTGTATGCAACTTGATATGGGACTTGTCCATATCAGTGTGTGTTGCTTTTTTCATTTTACAAAGTTTCCTTGATTAATACAAGTTCATCTTTGCACCCAAAAAATATATATATTTTGTGTTGTGGTCACTTATAAATGTAAACTTTAGTGGTTAAAGGCGCGATTACAAAGTTAAGTCCGGTAGGTTAGTTTTAGTGGTTAAAATTTGCCAAGACAAAGTTAAGTCCATTTAGTATTCGTAGTTAGTTCTGCTTATGAAAAACATAATAGTTTTTGTGTGACTATTGATAATCCAATGGCCACATCAAATTTCTTTTTGTGGCCATTTCTAACATTTAGTCACACAAAGCATGTTTGTTTTGGGTATTTAGTCACATACAATTAAGCATAAAGTGGCCAAAAGTGTTAATAAGTGTGACCATATGGTGTTTAAGGTGAAGAAATATGTCTTTTGTGTGACTATTGATCATCTAATGGCCACTTGAATTTTATGTTTGTGTGGCCTTTTGTAACATTTTAGTCACACAAAGCATGTTTGTTTTGTGTATTTAGTCACACAAAGCATGTTTGTTTTGTGTATTTAGTCACATACAATTAATCATAAAGTGGCCAAAAGTGTTAATAAGTGTGACCATATGGTGTTTCAAGTGAAGAAATGTGTATTTTGTGTGACTATTGATCATCCAATGGCCACATTAAATTTATGTTTGTGTGGCCTTTTTTAACATTTAGTCACACAAAGAATGTTTGTTTTGGGTATTTAGTCACATACAATTAATCATAAAGTGGCTAAAAGTGTTAATAAGTGTGACCATATGGTGTTTCAAGTGAAGAAACGTGTATTTTGTGTGACTATTGATCATCCAATGGCCACATGAATTTTATGTTTGTGTGGCCTTTTCTAACATTTAGTCACACAAAGCATGTTTGTTTTGGGTATTTAGTCACATAAAATTAACCATAAAGTGGCTAAAAGTGTTAATAAGTGTGACCATATGGTGTTTAAAGTGAAGAAACGTGTATTTTGGTGACTATTGATCATCCAATGGCCACATATTAAGTTACGTGACCATATGTACTGGATTTGGCTACTTAAATAATATGTGTGACAAAGCGTTTAGTGTGACCATATATGGCATTTGGTCACGGTGTTAGTAGTAAATGTGACTTTATAGATTAGCTTTTGGCAAGCTAACACAAACTAAACTTTAAACACACATATTAACTTACGTGAACATATGTCTTGGATTTTGGCTACACTTAACAAATGTGTGACAAAACATCTAGTGTGACCATATATGGCTTTTGGTCACAGTGTTCAAGTGTGTGACATATATATTCATTGTTTATATGTATATCGTGACTAATGCTTCAACCTTACTTTTCATTTGTCACTGCTTCCAATTTCGGATGTGGCTAAAGAGTTGGCAAAACATATCACCACCCTTAAATAATGTGTGACAAAACTTGACTCTATGATTTAGACACACAAAAATTACTTCATGTGACTAACGCATCAAGGTTACTTGTATTTGTCACGCGTTCCAAATTCATATGTGACTAAATGATGCGAAACAAAATCACCAGATACCTTTAGCCACACAATGTTCAATTGTATGGCAATACAGTTCTAATGGTCACTCAATCAAAATTTTCATGTGTGACTAATTAGTAAATGTTGTTAATTTTCGTACCTTCAGCCACACAAATATGCGGATGTGTGGCCGTTCCATTTCGATCATGTGTGACCAAATCCCGTTTTTGTACTAGTGCAGGAGAAAATTCGAAAACCTTCATCTGTATCACAAAAACATGGATTTGTAGTTATGAACCCTATTTCACACCATAATAAATCAACAAAATCATTTACATCTAAAAAAACAATCACAATACTCGACAAATCGCTTCACGTGTTTCATGATCCAAACATTGATTTCGAGCAAAAAGCGAAATAACGAAGTACAAAAGGCTGGACTCCAGCAACCAAGGAAGAATTTCCTTGGGAAGGATTCTTTTCTTCTAAAGATCATGTGGTTATCACGGTGGTAGCTGCTTAGCGCAAAATTAGAAGAATCTACACGGATGGAAGCAACTCAGTCAACATCATGTACGACCACTGTTTCAAGAAGCTACCTGAAAATGTCATAAAAACTAATCCGTTCAGCAACTACTCCGCTAATTGGATTCTCGTATGAGAGGTCCATACCTGAAACTATAGTGTGAACTATGGTAGTGCTCAAGTCAAATTGGTAACTATACGGTCAGAGATACGTGAGCCTATTGGTGGCACGCACGTATACACCGAGGAATATGTTTATGATATAATTAATATATTATAATAGTTATATTAATTATATATAATTCACAAAATGATTTAACGATCGTTAATTATACCGTTAAATGTTATAGTTAACTAATAGCATTTAAGTAACTAGTAAGGACTCATTATTTTGTACCCAACACCACACGATGGAAACATGAGGGGTTTAGGGTGTATGTCGACCAAACGTAGGAGGAGGAAAGATAAAGTGTTTAGCTTGGAGGTTAACCCAAGGTTACGATATATAAGGAACCCCCTAGGTTCAATATTGACTAATCCTTGAAACCTAAAGCAAACACAAAAACCCTAATCTCTTCCTACACACTAGAACCGATCGTACCACCCTAATCCCTTAGTATTTCAGCGATCAACAATCAAGGAAGCAAAAGCGAGCTTGCTTCATGCTTCATTAGTGTTAAGAACTAGCATTCGCATATTCTACATGACGTGTAGTGTGAGCATCCCTTAGAGGTGATTTACTTTAACCACTATAAGGTTTTTGTGAAGATTCAAGATCAAGAATCAAGAACATCACTTGTCTTAGTAATTCAAGTGATAAGAGGTTAGTAATTATGTGTTAAATTGTATACACCAATCGGGATCCCTTTGGGAAACCAGTCTACTCCTTACACTCGATATTAATTGGTAGTATGATTATGAAATCCCAAAAATGGCATTACAAGCCATCGTTTTCTGTTATGGGTTACACCGAAAAACGATAAAAATTGACCTAAATCGCTTGTTCACATGTTTTCTTTGAGGTATTTTTAAAACAACCCTATGGATTATTTTGTTGTGAAAAAATAAACCATTAAGGTCTTTAAAATTAGTAGAATAAAGACCTAGGTAATGGTTTTTCACGCACGTGTTCATAAAGATGTGTACGTGCTTTAAAATCATCGTTTTTAACTTATTTTGACATATATTACTTGGTTATTTGACTCTCATGACAACTACATGCATAGTTGTCATGAATAATATGTAAAACTCTTGTACTCAACACATTATTAATGAGTTAATTGGATAGACGGACTAAAATGCTAAATAACGTGATACTTGACATTTGCGTGATTTGTTTTTGTTTTGTGATTTTGTGACCTAGTTGCATTTAAAAATTATTACTCGTTGCTCTGTAAGGAGTTAGAAATTGAATTTTTTTTGGTAGATCCACGACTCAGTGGGCTACAACTTTGTAGTTTAATGCTAAGCTTGGGGAAGATTCCTTCCTTGTCTGTTTGAAGCTTGAAGTGAACTAATGTTTCCAATCAGCATGCTGAGTATCTTTGATACTTTTGCATAAGGCTTTTGCAATCGAGGTATTCAATGTATGTGTACTACTTGCTTTATGCAAGTGGGAGCCTTAACAAAAACTTATAATCAACATGATTGTGTGTTTATTGCTTTCTTTATTTATCGCATGATAAGAGTCTGTCTTCACCTCATTTCCTCTTTCTATCCGTTTTATTTGCATATATTTTATTCCTCATGACTTGTTTTAAAAAGCTAGATTTTTTAAATTAAAAGGGACATAAAACTATTGAAATGTGATTTGATTAAACTCGTTGTCTTGCAAGTTTATGTCATATAGGGTCGGGCTTACATACCGTAATTTTCTCCCACGATGAACTTGCAAGTTAACATTAGTTTAATTAACTTTAATTATAGACTTAAAGTTTTGTGTTATTTTATTAGTGACTAATATTTGTTCAAAAAAATATCTTATATGTTTATGTAGGAACCCAGTTGAATCAAGATTATGCACACATGTAGAAGGTTTTAGAGAGAGAAAGAGTTAGAAAGAAGTTGGAACCAAAATATGGAATATCAGATTATCAAAATGAGGAACCACGCCTAACATAATTGAGCTAGGTGCTTATATAAGTCCATATTGCATTGCTTATGTCTAATGGGCTTTACCTTTGGGCTAGATATTAGTTAACATATTTAGCCCGATATACAAAACTAAGATTGCCACTTCAAAGGCTAACAATCTCCCCCTAAGAGATGATCTTACAATGCTTAATCTTGTGGACAATCTGTCACTCTTGCGCCACGTCGTACCTCTCTTCCATCAACAAAGATTTTGATCCGTTTCATTTGCTTACGGTGTCGAATTCTCTTTTCCACAACTTCCTTGATCTTTCTAAGTTCGACCACTTAATTGACAACAATTGTGGTGTGATATAATGATGCTTGTTTTCAACCAACATTGCCTTGATTCCTTCATATACACGCTTTAGAGTACTTGTACAGAAATTGTGAACCTCGTCAGTAGCAATGAAGCGTTTCTGACCATTGCTGTTGAGGTAGACAACTCTTGTTTTCGGTTTGGTGATGAGTGTCTATGTTTCTTTGTCTTCTATGTCGGGAATCTCCATCAAAGGCTTTGTAAGGTTGAGACGATACTGATAACTCTTTATACCGAGCTGGAAGTCATTGACTCTTTCTTCAATTACCCGACATCTCATGATCTTGATTAATGATTGAACAATCTCTTCTCTAAATGATGAGTCCACTCGTAGTGAAGCTTTTGTCTTTTCACGTATAAGTCTCATGGATCGTTCATGTGCATGTTCTGAAAGTCAGCTTCACAGTAGTCATAGGCTTGATCGTCTCCTCTCAGAAGTGTAATACTCTTCACATATTTCCACCCGTATTGATTTTCAGTTTGAATGTCGAAGATTTCTTTGATGCCTAATTCTGAGTAGATGTCCTCCTTAGAACATCTGGTGAGCTGATTCAGAAGATGCATCCCTTGCTTTTGTTGTGGCGAGTCTGTAATGCTGTAATACGCCTTGTGATAGAACTTGTGTATTTTGTTTTCCTTGAACTTCTTCACGAATGTAGGATGTTCTTCCAAATCATCTTCATCAAAGTCTTTAGTTTTAAGTTTTCTTTCCAGAGATGGCTTGAGATCGGGGGGTTGAGCTTTTCTTCCTTCTATGAAGTAAAAGAGATCGAAGTTGTTGAACGAGATAGCTTGATCACTTCGACGCTTTACGGGACCGTATACCAGAAGTACTTCTCTTTGAGTGTAAGGAAACAAGGTGTTGAGGCAGATTTCCAGATCGAAGTTCTCAAGTTCTTAGTTTTCCCAGAAATTGATCTTTGCATTCCAAGTATCAAAGATTTTACCCGTAGGTTGCCACCGAAGTTGTGACCTAGAAAACGTTTTCTTTTTTAGATGCAGTGGAAGGTTCTGGTAAACTAAACTTATTTCCAGTGGGGACCTTGTAGGTGGCTGTTTGGATTTTTTTCTGTCTCCTATTGGGTTTTCTTTGTTTTGTTGTCTTTTTGGTTGTATTCCTAGCACTTGAGTTAACCTCATGTATTGATTGAGAAATGCATAAATCGTGATTAGCTTTGAAAACACATTTTTGACACGCTGGACAAGCAAATTCAACATTTTTTTGTTGTGTAAACTCTCTTTTTAGCATGGGTGTTTTTAGGAACTGAAATACTACTTCTGTAGGGTTTTCTATTCTTAGAGAGGGTGTCATTGTTTTTCTAAGTACCACAACCTTGTCTGTTGGTTTGCTAAGCTGATGTTGTTCTAAAGTCTTTTTTTGATGTATGTTTTTACTATAAGGTGTGTTTGGTGTTAACACAGATTGTGGTTGACTCTTAGAAATATTTGAAATTTTCACGGTTTTGTAATAATATGTGGAGTGACTAGTTTTGTGTTAACCTTGTTCGCATTGTCTGACAGTGCAAATCTTGATTTTTGAAAAGTATGATTAGTAATATTGTTTGAACCTTGAGATTCCACCGTATTCAATGGTTTTGCAAAATTAGTATCTACACATTTCCTTTTAAATTTGCTAATTGAGCATTCAATACCTTATTTTGCTCTTCCATGTCTTTGTAAGTACGCTCGTAAGACAATTTGTCATACTTGCATTCTTCCTTTTTATCATAAATTTGTTTAAAATAAGACATGTTTTGTGTTTCAAGTTTTGTGAGAGCATCTTCATATTTTGAAACAATTGACGAATGCTCAGCCTGTAGTTTTTCATCGTCTTCAACATAATATGTTTGTAAAATGTTGGACATTACATATGTAGATATAACTGCCTTTAGAAGAGAATCATTTAAGTTTTCCAAAGTTTTGATGTTTTCATGAGATTCGCTTGCTTCCTTTACCAGGGATTTGTTGTCCTTGACAAAGTCAACCGTTTCTTTTAAAAAATCTTTTTCAAAATGAATTACTCTCGCACAGATTTTGTTCAATGGAGTAGCAATATCAGTTTCCAAAACCTTTTTCATCTCTTTATGAAAACTTGAGTTCCAAGTGTTTACATTCAGACTTGTTTTAGATTCAACAGTTTGTCTAAGTTGCTCAATTCTGGTTTTGACGTCATCAAGATATCCTCCTGCAACACTAGTATTTAAAGTAGTGTTTGAAGACATTTCTTCTATTTTTGAAAGATGTTTTGAAAAAGAAACTTGTTTTAAAATAGGTTTTTGAACACTTGGTGTTTTGGAAAAGTTTGATTTGTATATTTGTTCCTTTGTTGTTGGTTTTTGAGGAACAAATACAACTTCAGAACGTTTGTTAAGCTTGTTGTAGTATAATGGTTTCATTTTTGGATTCTTTTGTTTCATTTTTGATCGACTTTGTTGCTCAAGTTCAATTGTTTCTTCAGAATCTAAAATAATGATAGGTTCATGTTTCTCTAATAAAACATTACCGTTGTACAACAGTTTCTGTTCTTGCTGAGCTTTCTAGAGTAACCAAGGGTTTTCGCAACCGAGAGCCATTTTCTTTGCCGTATGATAAACGGACATGGATTTCTTGTAATCATGTGAATTGTTTGTCAAGAAGTTCATTTTCATGTTTCGAGAAGTCTGTTTTCAACTTTTTCTTTTCTTTTTCAAGATTAGAGCAAGTTGTTTATATCTTAAAATTTTGGTTTTTGAGGTCAGAATGTTTAAAGATTTGATCTTCATGTTTGACTTGACGTCAAGTGTGTCAAATTTTATTTGCAACTGTCTTTCTCTTATAATAGAATTTTGATAACCAATTTCTAGTTCAAACTCTCATTTTTTGTTAATCTCAAAGACTTTTTCATTCTCCTTGTATCTCTCAAGCTCAGTAGTTAACTTCTCATTCGCGAATTTGACCTCGCGATTGATCATTTTAACTTTTTCAATTTCAATTTGACAATTATTGAGTAATGATTCAAAGAAAGCAGTTTCTTGTTCATGATTTGCTTCAGTCTGATTTGACTCATTTGCAGTAGAATTTATTTCTGGAGTAGCAGAAACAATATTGCTATTATTTTGTTTCTCAAAAGATGGAATTATTATTGGAAATGGGTAGTTCTGATTGTTGCATCTCTTGACCGAATGGATTATATGCCACCACAGCATCATAATCTATTACCTCAGCAATTGTATCTGAATCATAATGAGGTTGCCCTTGAACATCAGTATCTGAACTAGCTTCTTGAATACTACCATGAAAACGTTAGTATCAATAGAAAACTGATTACTTTATGGTGTATGAATCATTTTCAATAAGTCATATTTTCCTTGTTTAACTTTTTCTACATTGTCTCTAATTTCTACATCGTTGTCATGTATCATTTTTCTAACTTCTGAATATATGTGTAAGAATGGTTAAAAATGATTGACATGTTTTGATGTGTGAATGAAATTTGATTTTGGATCTTTCTGATTGATGATGATCCTTGATTTAGGTGTTACGAAAAATTTCTCGAAAGGTTTCTTTTTAAGTTGTTAAGGTCCTCTTTCACAAATATGAGGAAATTACTCGAAATCTAAATTTCTCAAAATCCTTACTAGCTTATTAGTATGAAAAGTTCTCGAAATGGCTAAATAGGACTCCTAAGGAAGAAATTACTCAAAACTTTTAGATTTGTGTTGAAAATAGTCTTGCCTTAAAAAGTCTATAAAATACTCAAAATTTCCAAATTTCTTGAAATCTAAATTACTCGAAGTGCCACGTGTCCTAGATAATGGAGTCTCAACTAAGTGAGAGTGACATGTAGGATTACTCGAAACTATTTTTCTCGAAACCTAAATTACTCGAAACACTAGAAGTACTCGAAATCTAAAGTACTCGAAATGCCACGTCACCTAGTTACTGGAGGCTCAACCTAATAGTACTGCCACATCAGTTTTGAGAAAACTCGAAGGTTTTAAAAAAAAATCAGGATAGCAATTTTTCGAGAAAATTTCTGGACATTGTGAACAACTTAAAATAAACTAAAACTATCTTCCCGTGTGGTTTCTCCTAGTTTCTTACTCAATATCTACTCTATAAGCATAAAACAATCATAAAAATATCAACTTTTTGAATACAAAGTGTTAATACAAATAAACCATAAAAATGTTTATTTATATTTTACGATCTTCTAATGTTTTTTCGATAACAAACGTAAAATCATTTTAACGAAATAAATAAAATACGTAAAAGCTTTGAGCCAATAGTTTACTAACACACTTTTACTAAACATATTAAAACTATCAAAATATGTTTAGTTAAATAAGTTATATAAAACCAAAGCCATTTTTATAAAACACTTCAAGTAATATTGTTTACTTACATTTTATAAAAATGTATATGTACTTTGTATATGTTGTAATGAGTAAAAACCAAAGTCCAAAACCCATGACCCAAGATCCATGATCCATTGACTAAGTACAATGAATCTTGTTTGGTAAGAACCAAAGTCACTAACCCATACCCCATGGAGCATGATCCATAACCCATGACCTATTGCATGACATCATGCATGAAGTCATGTTAGATATTATCCATGATCCATGACCTAAAGTCCATGACAGATGACCCAAGATCCATAACCCATTGACTAGGTACATTGTATCTTGTTGGGTATCCATGATCCAAAGTCCATGACCCATGGTCCATAACTCATAACCGATAACCCGATTTGCAACCCAAAATTCAGACTAAGCTGTCCCAGTAGCCGGATCCCTGGAATTGCACTGCCTAGATCCCTTGGGTGAGGGATCCGCCGGAACCGTGGGGCAGTAGGCTTGTTTTGCCTATAAATAGTGAGTCATTTCTCTCTTGATCACCACCCATTTTAGACATACTTTCTCTTTATGTTCTAACCTCTCTAACCACAGATCCAAAGGATCATTCTATGTAGTTTTATCTTTGTATGATTCTCTAGGTTCCTCTTAAAGGCGAGATCACCACCTCTTGAAGACGTGCAAGCTCAAGGTCATGAGTTGCTAAGCTTCGTCATCATCAAGACCACTGAAGTGCATCTTGTTGATAGTTCTTTCCTCCCTCCATAGCGTGTCGTGTTGAAGGCATTGGTGTGAAGTGTCGAAGGTGTACATTCGATATGGTACGTCGATGTACAAGTTGTGTTGTTTGGGTTAAAGGATATTGATATCCTTTCTAGTATTGTAAAAAGGAGTGTTTCTCTTTTGGGTAGTTGTGTTGGGTAGAAGTGTTAGGTAGTAGTTCCTCCTTTGTAATGGAACTCGGTATCTAGCCTTGTATCGGATAAAGTGTAGGCGACGTTGTGATAGGTTTGGTTCTACCTTGTGGAAGAACTCGGTGGCTAGCCTTGTACCGGATAAAGAGTAGGCGACGTTGTGAAGGCTTCTCCACCACATTAAGGAGCTTGTGTTGTGTAGTGCTTAGAAACTCTCGAGTTGGGTACTCGGGAAGTGGAGTAGGGCAAGGAAGGTGTCCCTCTAGCCGAACCACTATAAATACTCATGTCGTGGTTTTATGTTCCTTTACTCTTTATTTCTTGCATTACTTATTTATATGTCCATTTATCAATATCCAACACATTATCTAAATGGATTGACATAAGTCGATCTAAATACTTTAAAACAAAGTTTTAATCGGCAAAACTATTCAACCCCCCATTCTAGTTTTCCACACAAACAACAAATAACGCAAATTTTCTTCAAAAACGACTAAAATACACTTTTTCGAGAAAAAAACTTTGAAAGTTGATAAATTTCTTGTTTTTAAACCATTTCTTTACGAAACAATCTTTTAGAGAGATACATGAGATATAAATTTGTAACCTTTAAACGATTTCATGAGAAAAATAACATACAGATTTGTTTGAAATTTTCATACGACGTATTTTTTGAAATACGAAGTTCAAATTCAGTCTTAGACATCAAAATCAACTTAGTCGCATTGGACGTGGTTTCACTTTACATTGGGACATCAAGAAGTCGCATCTGACCATAAGACCTTAGCTTTCACTTGTAGCAAGTCAAACATCCCTTGACATAGTATCCACCTGACGCATACCACTAACACGACAATTTCAAGTCACTATACATGCTAGTCATACCTAGACGAGTTGAGCACTTGAACTAATTAGATTAATCTAATAATAACATTCGAATGTTCCAAATCACTAGCACCAGATTTTGTACTTAGATCTTTTGATTCAGAGACTATCATCTTCAGTTAGTCGTATATGCTTGATGACACATTCTTCCTTAGTGATTTCACATCAAGGGATTTATCTGAAATTCTTTTGTATCTACTCTTAGACTATTAGTGATGTTTATCCTCATTGTTCAAACTCTAATCGATTCTACCCTTTCATTCCAGTTTACGACGTCAACAACTACGCTTACTTTTCCCAAACGATAAGGATGCCACCATCGTAACCCCCCTCTCATTCACGCTACTTGACTCAACATGTGAACCTTCTTATGAAACATGTACATAAGACTCTGGTGGTATTACAGATAAGATACTACGTACCATACAAATATCGACTCCATAATTTCAATTCAAGACTACGATTGCCAACACCATATAACGAATTTGATATTCATTCTCATTTCCTTCAATTTCCTAGAAACAACCCTATTCACAATGGGAAGTCTTCATTATTACTTCTTGAATCTTCAATCTTCGTCGACGGCGATCGTTCTTTCATTCGGAGATGCAACCATAATAATTTTTCTATCACATATGATATTCTTTCCCTTGATTTTTGGCCAACAATTCCCTTCCCATAGTGTTAGGTCACCATATTAGTAACACAAGCATCAATATAAGAAATAGATAAGAAGAGATCGGATGAACAATCACACAAACACTATGCGTATGAATAAATGAAGAGTTATGCGTAAGTGAAAAATGTGTAAATTGAACAACCAACCCTCAGTGAGGGTTATACAAAATATTTATAGGAGGAACTAGGGCAACACTCCAAGTTCCCATCCTTTTACTTATTGGGCTTGGCCTGGGCTTATGGGCTTTCTACATAAGCCTAGCCTTGATACTAACATAAAAGCCATATTAAGCTAACTATTACATATGAATCACTAACACTTGAAATATAGTTTAGGAGTGATTCCAACAATCTCCCCTAAGTGTTATTGATGAATGATAGAGTGATAAGCGATGTAGGTCTTGATGTAATAGTAGCTTTGGCGTCTTGACATTCTTCTTTCTTGTGAGAAGAAGTGTCTTGATTCGAACAATCTCCCGGTGTAGAAATTGTTTCCTTTGAAGAGTTACGCTTTGGCGTCATCTTTTCTTTGTTCTTTAGTTCTTTGTTCTTTGTGGTGAAAGTGATAGTATGTTGTTGTTATGCGCATCAGTGCCTTCGTTGCTCCGGTGTCTCCACGTCTTTCTCCAACATGCTCACACGCTCTTTAACGTTGGATTACTGATCTTGATGAAGTTCTCTTAGTCTTTAAACTTTGTAGATTCTTTGATTTGACGAAGAATCATTCGACTTTTGTGTTGCCTTTTGAGAGAACTTGCATTAGTGATGATGTTGGTATGAGCATGTGAAGAATCGCACGATCGATCCGCTCGAGCTTCCATAAGAAGAAAACATACACGGGTTAGTAATAAGCGGATTCGGCACTTACAAGTTTGAATTTCGAGGGTGTTAACGACATAGTGTGAAAACACATCTCTAATTCTCACAAAGGCCGTTCTGAGCTGAGTCCCACAAGTGAGATAACACGATGTGCGAAGTACACCTCTGATTCGGATGAGTCGTTGAGGTACACGAAGCATCACCTCACGTTGTAGACCGTTTGAGACACACTAAGCGTAATCCACGGGGAGTTACCGAAGTGACTGCTTTGTCGAGGCTGTTTGATGTTGACCACAGCGGGGTTTCCATTCAATCACGAGGATCACATATGTGAACCTCTCATAAATGTTCTCGACAGTTGCTAAGATCTGTGAAGGACACGATAATATATCACTTGCGTTCTTATTGTTGAGCGACAAGCGATGAATTGTCAAGTGTACCTAAGAGATCTTTTGATGAATCTCGTGGCTCTAGACTCAATAGTGCACTTTGGTTTTCTGGCGGAGACTAGGGAGAGGTCTCCTTCTTCAATACCGGCAATCTCTAAGAAAGCCGATAGTTTACGTAGGGTTCCTGTGAGAATGAAACAAGCTTACATTGGGAGAAACTTGAGTGGCTAAGAAGGTTTAGTGCATGCGTCCTTTGGGTCCATGACGACTTTTATCTTCAATACGGTGTCATCTAGTGACAACCGGTAGCATATGAATTGAACCGATTATGCGCCTAAGTTGAATAATCGGAGGGCTATTTCTTTTCACCCTTTTCTTTGCTTTTCTTTTAATTCTTCAACTCCTTCTTTCTCGATTCTCATTTTCTCCTTTTATAATCATACCTAAGGACTTCTAAGTACTAACTATTTGTGATGTCCTTGGGTAGATCCCTCCGACTCTGGCGGATCATAGGACAGTTATTCTAACCTTAGTCACCTTATAACTCCATGACTAACCTATGTTGCCATAAAACCATTTTCTTGAAAATCTCTCAAAGTGGTTATGATTGAAAAACATTTTGTACCCTTTGTAAGAGTTTGATCATTTGAAAATACTCCCCTCCACACGTGCTTAAGTGTTTAGGCAATCTGCGGTGAGAGAAGAGTGCGCACTTTTGAATTGATCGACTCAAGATAGACAATTCCCAGGGACACGGTTCGTTGCATAGTTAAAGAGTTACATTGTCGACTTTTAGGTGACAACTAGCTCTAATAACTACCTTGAAGGTGTGGACAAACCTCGAAGGTTGTCAAACCCGTCAAAGTTCATGTCTATCAAGAGCTTCTCGAATAGGTACAATTTACTTGGATAAGTCTTTGGAAGACAAATCTTTTCAATGTATATTTGTTCGGATCCGTCAATTCATGGGTTAAGTCTTTTCACACGACGATTCAATAGCAAATCAACATATTTCTTATCACAATAATTTTCTCCCCTCAAAATGGCATATAAATGTTATTTTTGATAACGTTTGATATTAAATATGACCATTTCGAGTTTTGTGGGAAGATTATCACGAAGAACAATTTTGTGAACAAAGTTTTAGCAAATACTCCCCTCGACAAGTAATACTAACTTTTGAGGTTTTGAAAACGTAAGGGAAGTACTTGTTCTTTTGAGCAAAACCTTTTAAAAGTGAAAGGTTTGATAAGTTTTACTCAAAAGTAAAAGCTTTCGCTCCTTTTATAGGATTGTGGCAGAAGCGTACCACGGGGTCCTTTCATTACAAGAGCGGGTTGTACAACTTTGTTATGTGTGCACAAGCCATTGTCATTAAATAATCACACATCAAATTAGTATGAAATTGAAGCAGTTTAAGGGTACCGGTAGTCCGGCAATATCTCCGGGGAATGCGAGCAGGCGTTGATAGCTGTGAGAGTAATCTGGGGCGACCACCTACAAAGCTCTCGAGTTACAGGCGGTCCCTTCATACAACCTTTCATCGATCCGGTGATGATCCTCTTAACATCCGTTTTCACGAGAATTCCATCGCTTCTTGACCCGATGCCTTCATGTATCTCCTTTAACCGATAAGCTAACCCATCCACGACCTTCTTGATGTGTGATCCCCAAACTTATGAAGATCTCGACACGCCATCAAGCGGTTGCGTTGTAGTTCACTACGGTAAACTACTCGAATGGTTTCTTGGAGAGTGTATTGTGGAAGATGGTTGATGTCGGGAAGTTCTAGGCGAGGTGCGGTGAGATTGACACGAGTGCGATATGATTCAACGACAAGTTGTAAATCTTCTACGTTCTGGATCACTATGCTTCGATGAAGATGAGCAAGGACTTGATGTATTCACGTTGAATTTCGATCGAGAATTGTCTCATTCTTCCACATACCTTGGCAAGATCTGGATCTTCAATGTCGTTGAGAGACAAGTTACGAAAGTCCGCTTCACGAATTCATAGTCCCTTTCGTCTTGTCTTTTGACCACGGCGGTCTTGAGGAAGGTGTAATCCCATTTAGGCGAAAGAGTGACATGCTTATGACAACGATCCCTTTATCCTTTGTACACTTCATGTTGAGACTTTCGAACTGGCGACTTTTGTAGTAGATTAGTCGGCGTTCGGCCAATGGTGAATCCGTACATTGCATCAATGTCATACCTTTCCACGTTGTTGGAAAACATGTGGGTAGCCTTTTCTTCGATGGCTATGCGGTTGGAGTATATGGTGCAGGGAGCGGAAGTGTAAGTGATGTAGCGTATTTCTTTGAATCATCGCTACCGTGTAGAAGAAAGAAGTAGCGGAATGGAATCTTAGGTTGATCTGGTTGACCAATCGTTGTAATTGTCAAGTCATTGTTGAAGAAGTAGCGGAATGGAATCTTAGGTTGATCGGTTGACCAATCGTTGGTAGAGGTTTAGACCAATCGGTGTAGTATGGAGCCTTGTCTCTTACGGTGAAGTCGATGTTTGCTTGAGGTTGAGCCAATCAATGTTGTTAGACATGGCTCGTGCTATATTTTCAAGGTGATATTCAACTTCAATAGCACTTTCCGAGTTGTCTTTGAGTAGTTGAAATGCTTCATTCTTGATTCGTTTCAACTCGATTTCGTCATCTTCTTCACGGAACTTTTCTTGCGGTAACTTAGCATGCTCCAACGTCGACCTTCTACCATATCTGGATCATCGGTTAGGCGGGAGTAGCATCAACAAGTGTGGAGAACCAATCATACTCGGTGTCGTCTTCGTCTAGCCATGAGGCGACATCGACCTTAGCGTCTTCTTCTTTTTTCTTTGGCCTTGATGAGGATGATGGTTTCTTTGTTGAGCGGGAGAGGTGGGTTGTTGTTGGGGCTCGGGGACTTCCTCATCGTCACCACCGGTATACTCGAAGTGATCACGGTTTTCTCATGCGGGGTGGTAACTCGAGTCTGAGGTTTGTCGATGAAAGGCGTGGAGGAGATCGTTGTTGAGATGGAGTCCTGTGGAGTGGAGGTGGCATGGAGGATGATTCTCGAGACTTCTTTGAGCGTTTAGGTTCGTTATCTTTATCCTTATCCTTATCTTCATCGTCTCTTGGGCGTTTAGGCCTTTGAGCTTCTTCTGCGCATCTTGATTTGAGTTGGTATTCGGCAATGCTTCAAACAATTTACCTTCGTAAGAGGTAAATGTTGCGAATCGTTTAGACATTTGAGTTACCGACACGAAACCAATTCGACATCGAGAACACTATAGGATCGATGGGGTTAATTATTACGGTCATAGGTGTTGATCTTATAGTTTGCTTGGCTATATGCATCGATTTGGATAGAGTTGTCATTGAACATCTCTCTTGTCACGCCGGAACTTTGTCGAGTAGGCGATGAGTATAGCCCTTAATCATCTCGTTCGGTTCCCTTGGACATCACGTTGCATGAACTTGAAATATACTCCCTTTCATTAGACATCTTTTCTATCTCGTCATTAAGATGTTTGATGTTGTCGTGAGTATATCTAACTTTTATTGGTCACATCTTTCTTCGACTTGTTTGACAGCTTTAACAATCCTTGTCTTTGCCGAGATATCCAAGAGTCGGTTGGTTTCTTCACAGATTTGGATGTGGATCGGTTGTTCCTTTGGATGGTGGGGTGAAGAGTGAGAAGATGAATCGATGATGAGGAGTCGTGAGGTGATTCGGGGTCCTTAGGAGGTTGAAGTTTCCTCCTTAGGCGAGTAGGGTTGTCGAAGATAATCATCATACTTCACATCGTCATCTTGTCAGTTAGCCTTTACTTGACTGAATCAGGGCCTCTTCATCGACTTTGGCTTGGTGCAACCTCTTCATCGACTTTTTCTTTCTCGGACTTTTCTTTTCGGGTTCCTCAAAGTCATAATCAATAGAATCCTCCGGGCGCTTTTGTTGTTGCTCAAGAGTGGTGGCACCAATTCCTTATCGGGTTGATTAACCGCATCGAGAATTGGTGTAGATTGGACACCACCACTTGACCCTCGGGGCCACGCATTTGTTCTTGTTCAAACTCTTTTGCCACGTGTTGGAGTCTAATGATTTTGAACTTCTTCACGTATTCGATATCCGGTGGCTCTTCATCGAGCTTTCTTCTTCATGCTCAATCTTGAGTCTTCCCTTTGCCTTGGTCGACTTTTGGGTGGGAGGTTTAGCTCTTGTTGGAGTGACATCGGTTGCGGTTTGAGTAGGTGACCTCCTCGTCGATTCGGTTTCATCGAGCTTTCATCCACTAGCTTTCTTTGCGGTTCGAGACTTGGGAATGGGAATAGGAACAACTTCCTTAGAGGCTGTCCTTTTGAGTGGAGGTTTCCTCTTTGGGAACTTTCTTTGACTCTCGGTGCTTGTAACACTTCTGCTTTGCCTCTTACGGTTTTCCTTGAAGGTGTACCGTGGACTTTTCATCGAGAAAACCTACTTTGCCTTCTTCAACCGCTACGGATATCGTTTATGCAGTACAGTTGTTTGATATCATCGGTTATAAGGTGATCTGGCGACCTTGCACCTTGTTTCTTTGTTGTAGAGTCCTTAAATCGGTGAGTGTGTGGGCTCATACAACATGGAGTGTTGTTTGGGGTCATCGAGTCTTAAGGAATATCGAGGATTATACCACAGAGCTCGTTGGATCAACAGTTTGGTATATCGACATACGGGATTTTGGTGCCAAGCTTTTAAGGAATGACATCATGTCGTCCCATATCGAGCTTCAACTTCAATGTGTTTATTGTTGACCAAAGCCCAAAAGATCTGCGGTTCCATGAGCTTGGGATGCTCATAGCCACTGTCGCGTCGAAAAGCAGTTTGGTGATGATGATGTAGAGAGTTCTCCATGGTGAGGAATATTCTTAAGATCCACGTATGAATGCTTAGTGATTACTCACGTAGCCGTCATAACCAATGTCGATCATGAATTGTAGAAACAGTCTCTTGATTGGTGCGGCATTGTATTGATTGGTTCGATGGCGGGGATGAGAAGAATAGCCCTTAAGTCTGCGGTGTGATGGTGACTTGTTTGTCATTGGCGTCAACATCACAACATTTTGTCCTTTGATCTTTTGCATTGTATTCAGGCGGTGAATATAGATCTCGAACCTTTGTAGCGAATTGGTGAGCATGTTACGATAAGGATGATTCTTGAATATCCACAACAATTAAACAAGAAGATTCGAGCGGTGAGAGTATCAAAATCAACACGAAGGTTGTTCTTTCCTATCTTCATTGGATAGCCATTAGGAAGATATCGGCAATGGTGAGAACATTTGGTGCTTCCACATTTTGCAATTGGCGTCCATGTCGTGATCGAAGATATTTAGCCAAAAGAACCAACATATCGAAAGACATTATGTTAGTCAACGGATGGTTTTATTGTCTAATTATTGAATGTGATATGTCGATGATTATTCTGAGTCCAATGTCACTTGTTTGTCCAATAGTCCAATGGCGTCGTGATAAGTTTCGTGAGTTGATTAACTTTAAGTTTTAAAGTCCATGTTTTCACTTATTTTTCACAACATATTAAGCGTTTAAGCTTATTGGTGACATTATTGGTTTCGTGGCGTTATGATTTATTTATTTACAAGTTTGCAGCGTAACAATTCATAATTAAGGTTAAAACTAGGCTTAGGCGTAGAAATGGCAAGCTTATGCGTAAGCAGGAGTGTTATCGCGTAAGCATAAGCTTATCGTGGGTTCTTGACTTCTGCGTAAGAAATATTACAGCGTGGGAAAGAGGGCCTTATCGTAAAGCTTACGCGTGGCGTATATGGAACCTTACGGCGTAAGGCTTACTCGTGAAGTCAACCTTATGCGTGGGGTCCTTTGTTTACGCATATCCTTCACGGGATCGCGCGTGGTCCCTTATGTAGAACCTTACGGCGTAAGCGTTACGCGTAAGATTTCTCTTCGCATAACATGCTACGCGTAAGGTGATCCTTATGCGTAGATGGCAAATACCCTTGATTACGAATTTTCACGCGTATTAAACACGAAATAATTTCATCATAGCACCAATATTAACACATACATTCAATTATTTTCGGATCAAATCATGAATACTCATAGAAGCGATTCTGCGTAAAAGACTTATCGTGAGACCTAAACCCTAGGAATTACGACTAAGAATTCTAGCCATAGGAAATGCACAAAACTTGTTACGGTAATACTAAGAAGTCAAGTGAGTTGTTACGTCCAAGTTTTAACATCAAATTCTCAGCGAATCAAAAATACCCAAATATCAAGAACATAAACCCTAATTTCTAATTAACTATCAATTAGTGTTTACGGGTTGATTCTAAGCATGGATATGATCAATTCATCTTGTAAACAACATCACACAACAATCTTTTTAACCAAAAGCGTTCACACAAGAAAACCCCAAATTTCACGCATAAACCCTAATTTTCAAAATCAATCAATTCGTATTTACGGGTGAGTTTTAATGATAAAAATGGTTTCAATGATGATTAGATAAATGTTTTGACACAACCATTTTAACCAAAAACACACAAACTTGATTATGTGTTCATACGCTTATCGTAGAACACAAATCAATCATAAGTGAAGATTTAACCGTTGGTTTTATATATATTCAAAACCTTTGTTTGTAATCATGTTAAGAACATGAAACCACTTACAAATTGATGATCAAAAACGGTTTGATGATTGATTTTTATGCGTAGGATTTGGGTTGGTGAGATATTAAATGTGTGAATTTAATGAGTTAGGTGGAAGTTTTTATTAAAAAACTTTGAGCTTTTGACACATTTAGCCCTCCACCTTTTCCATTTACATCCATTGTCCATAACTTCCATTTTGGTTACCAAGCGAAGGATATTTGGAAAGAATTTTGACGACACTCCCCTCGACTTAAGAAATAATGAAGTTTTATAAATTTTAGTCAGGGTGTCGATAAACCAGAAAAGTGACCACCATTTAAAAGAAACAACGGGATAAGGTAACATGCAAGTACAAGGTTTTATGAAACGAAAAATATTTGCTTTCTCCCCTCGACACTTGATCGAAAAAATCTTGAATTTTGAAAGATTTGAGTGTTGACGGAAGATTTATACTTGCCATGTTAAAGAAATATAGATAGAAGAATATTTTGTTGTTTTATCGATTTTATAATTTTGTATTTTGTTTTGAAAAATATTTACAAAAGAGGTTTTGGTGTTTGTTGGTTTTAAGAATGTTTTAAGAGTTCATCCGGTTCCTCTTGAGTCAAACACCGCATACCAATCCGGTGGACCAACTCATTAAACCTAGCGGGAGCTAAGGCTTTGGTGAGGAGATCGCCAATTGGTATTCTGTACCCATAAAGTATAATTCAACGTACCACATTCCACGTGGTCCTTGATGAAATGATATCGAAGATCGATGTGCTTTGATTTGAATGTTGTCTTGAGTTGCGAGATCGCAATAGCACTCCGATTGTCGCGATACATCGGGATTTTGTCAAACACGTAACCATAGTCTTTGAGTTGTGTTCTCATCCAAATGACTTGAGCACAACACGCCGACATGGCTACATATTACCTTACATTGAGGAGGCGATGTACAATCCTGCTTCTTGATTGCCATGACACGGTTTATCACCAAGAAATTGTAATGCTCTGAAGTACTTTTCCGTGAATCTAAGCATCTGCGTGATCGGCGTCGAAAAAGCTATTAGTTCAAAACGAGAATCCTTGGATACGGATCCCAAAGTTAATGGTTCCCTTGATGTATCGGAGGATTCTTTTAGCCTCGAGAGGTGGGTTTCGTTGGTCTCGACGATAGCGGAACAAAGATATCTGGCAAACACAATATCGGGCACTGCTAGGTGTTAGATACATGAGAGACCCAATAATACTACGGTATTTGGTAGGGTCCACCAATTTCCCATGTAAATCGACATCTAGCTTCTTGGTATGAGCCATTGGTGTGGCATAGGTGTCACAGTTTTGCATTCAAATTTGTTTAACAATTCAAGGGCATATTTGGGTGACTCGAGAAAATACCACGGGGTGATTGATGAACTTGCATTCCTAGAAAGAATGTGAGTTCACCCATCATTGACATTTCAAAATGTTTTGTCATTAATTTTGCAAAAGCATTTGAGTATTTTAAATGTGTTGACCCAAAATGATGTCATCCATATAGATTTGAGCGATTAAGATGTGAGCCCGTGATATTGTATGAAAAGTGTAGGATCGACCGAACCTTTGGTGAATTTATTGGCAATGAGGAAGGATGATAACTTATCGTACCACGCCCGGGAGCTTGTTTGAGACCATCTGAGCTTTGTTCGGTTTGTAGACATGGTTCGGGAACTCGGGATCAGCGAATCCTTACAGGTGGTGACATAAACCGTTTCTTTCGGTTGCCCATTCGAGCGGTTTTGGCGTCCATCGAAAGACCGTTATATTCATATGAGCTGACGCGAGAAAGATCGAACGACCTCAAGGCGAGCAGCGGGCGAATGATTCTTCAAAGTCAATACCTCTTCACATCTATAACCCTTAGCCACGGGCGTGACTTGTTTACGATTCGTTCCTTGACATCAATTTGTTCTTCCAAATCCATTTGAGACCAATGGCGTAGACCCTGTTGGTCTTTCAACGATTCCATACTTCAAGGCGTTTGAATTGGTTGAGTTCTTCTTGCATGGATTCAATCCGGTTGTCTTTTGTCATTGCGTCTTTAATGTTTTAGGCTCAGTTAGCGAGCGGTGAGTGCATAAATGCAATGTTCACCATCGTGTGAAGGCGTTGTCTTATAACGGTTGGTTGATTCGGGTTGCCAATAATGTTCTCAAGAGGATGGTCTTTTGTCCAACGATGTGTAGAGGTTGATGTTGGTATACATTGTGCGATTTTGAGGATTCAAATGGTTTGTTGATGATTCCGCGACATCGGTGCGGCGATTTCATTGGCAAGCGGGTTAAAGAGCATTTGGATCAAAATCTGCGGTGGGGTACTTCATTAAGAACATCATCGGTTGGTTCGACGTCGTTGGAAGCAGTTTGTTCAAGCTGTTGTTGTAGAGTCAATGGTGGTGCTTCTTCATGATGGTTGTTGTAGCAGTGTATCGGTATAAGAGTATGATCGGGTTGAGCGGTGAGCAGCGGATACACACAGAGCACGTTCATCAATGTCATCACTAAGCAATGAGCAAATAGCTTTTCCATTTGTTGTGAGTAAGTTGGGGGCTTAGTTCGGTGATGATGGGGTTTGAGGAAGTTTAAGCGGTTGTGACGGGTTCCAAGTGTTATGCTCGAAGCCATTTACGTAAGTTCATCAAAATTAGCATGAATCGTTTCCATAACTTTGCTTTGTCTGACGATTCGGATCAGGAAACCTTAGAATTTTCACAATATCCTATAAAGACTCAATGTCGACTTTGGCTTTGAGCTTTCCAAAGTCATCACGATCATTATTTGGGTAGCAAAGGGATCCAAATACATGAAAGTGTTTGAGATTCGGTTTATGGTTGTGGATAAGCTCAAAAGTGTTTTTTGTTGTGGCGTTTAGTAATCATTGAGCGATTTTGAGTATAGCATGCGGTTGATCGACACGCCCACAAATAATCTGGAAGTTTAGCATTGATTAACATTGTTCTTGCGACTTCCACTAACGTCGGTTTAGTCTTTCAACAACTCCGTTTTGTTACGGTGTGCGTGCAATAGATGTCGATGCTCAATTCCACTTTCTCATAAAATTCTCGAAGAGTTTGGTTTACAAATTCGGTTCCTTTATGCATTACGATTTGGCGGACGGTGTTCGGGCTGAACTTGAATTTTGTGAGAAGGTGATGATCATCTGTGGAGCTTGATCTTTACTTGAAGAAAGTAGACCCAAGTCCATCGTGAGTAGTCATCGACAATTACCAAGATGTAGCGTTTGCCATTAATCGTTTGCAGCGCATCGGGCCACACAAATCCATGTGAAGAAGATGAAGCACATGTTGAGGTTGTGTTCCACCTTTGAAGGAAAATGAGCACGAGTGCTTTTCCCTTGTTCACAAGGCGAGCATAGGTGATCTTTGGAATATCGGAATCTCGGAGACCTTCAACAAGTTTGTGTCGAGCAAGGTTGGTGATGGTTTGAAAGTTTAAATGTGAGAGGCAGCGGTGCCATAGCGAGATTTTGTTGATGTTGCCTTTGAAAGTGAGCGGATGGGAGATGAAGCAACCATGTCTTGCATTGAGATTGTGTATAGACTAGAATTGCGAGAGCGGACATTAGATCGTTTCCTTGTAGATCACGAATGAAACAAGTTTTCTCCCGAAAAGCAACTTCCAAATCTCCATCACGAAATTGACCGGTGAAAAGAGATTGTGACCGAGGCCTTCCACATAATAAACCACCGCTAATTTCGATATTGCCATTGATATAATCTCCGTAGCCCATGATAGGCTGCGAAGTGATCATTCCGAATCGGCGGTGCCAATGAACTTTGCAATAAAGTTTGATAACGATTTAAGATTGCTGTCATGTGTCGGGAACATCCGCTATCAACAATCAAAGGATGATCATGTATCACTGCATTACACACAGACGACACGGATGGAATAGAAGTAGATGTGGAACCCGAAGTGTTAGAGGGTTCGAGCGATTATAGTAGAAATACACACATCAATGATTTTAGGCATCCATTTAAATCCTAGTGTATTATGTATCCATTTACGCCATCTCCAACTAGTCTTAGCTTTAGTCTTAGTGAATGCACTAGGTGGTACTACATTCCTTGGAGGTGATCTTTGGAACTACGAGGGACATCAATGCGTTTCTTAGAATCTAAGGAGGCGGTTTACCAAGCACGGACTTAGAAGCATTAGTGGGCCTAGAGGTATTCGATTCTTAGGATTCCTTAAGCGAGACAAGATAGCTCTAGCAACACATTTGTCATGACAATCGAAAAGCATACTTTTCGACAAATAACACAAGAAGCATCGGTGAATATCAAAAGTACTTAAAGGTTTAGCATTCGTTACAACACTTTTCCATTACATTTGTCGAACGCAATATCTAAAGTGGGTGCAACTTGAGTCTTATTCAAAGTCCTAGGGTGTTCTTCTACTTGACATTCTTTATTGATCTTTTCTTAGGTCGCAACTTCCTATTCTTCCTTGTATTGCTCTAGGTTTGTGAAGTGCGAGGCGTTTGGAAAAGAGCAACTATTCTGTTTGATGTAGGGAAGCACATTAGTATCTTGTGTTTTGTCGGTAGGCAATCGGGTTCACGTTTGCTAAGTGTTACAGTGCAATTTTCTTAATGATGCTAGGTGAACTTGTTCATACTTTCCTAACATTTCCTTAACTTAATGATAGTGTGCACCAAATCTTGATTTTCGAGCGAAGATTTCGAGAAAAATTCATGACTTCTTTAGTGTGTGCAAGATAATGATCAAGTTCGTTTGATGCTTCATTTCAGTCTGTTTGAGTAAATCAAATATGACACCATATTCTTTTTAACTTTTGCAAGTTCTTGTTCATATTTTGAGATTTGACATTTCAAAGACACGTTTTGATCATCCGGTTGCTCAATTTTAGGATTAAGCGTTTTTATTTCAAGCTGGTGGATTTTGTTTTGCAAAGCAAGTTCACGATTTTGACAATCTTTTGACACCATTGAAGGCGGCGTTTTGAATTTGAAAGTTCATTTAACAATCGTTCATTTTCAACTTTTAAAGACTCGATCGATGCACATTATCGGTATTCTCAACAATATCAACGAAATCAACAGAATCGGAGAGATATGATCGGATGCATATGCAGCAGTTGTAATAAAACAAGATTATTGATATCGGCACAGATAACATCTTCCAAGAGTCGATCAACATCTTTTCTCAACAATTTCTTTTCGTTTAGTATTTGAAATCGATGTTTACATTTTCTCAAAACTGTTTTCATGAGACCGAGTTCCTTGTGAAAATCCTTTCCCAATATAGTGCACAAGTTTTCAAATTTTTGACATGGGGTAAAGTCTTTTCGAAGAATGTCTCTTTGTTCTCGCGCCATTGGCGATTGAAAATGTTCAACTTTTATTTGAATGAAATTCAATCTCACGTTCCAAAATTTTGAGGTCGAGATAAGAAAGTGTCAAAGTATTTTATAACGCGACAACTTTCGGCTTTTGTTTTAACTTCACTAAGTGAAGGTAAAGGACCATTAATTTGTGCACCATTGTGTTTGGGACTAACTTGAGCTGGTGTGATAACAAAGGTTTGTTAGAAGTATCTTGTTGTGTGACAAAAGTTCTGACTTTTGAATAGTTAAATGGTTTGTTATAAGCGACATTTTCCATTTTGACCGACTCTCGTCATCGCATCTAATTCCTCCATACGATTATATTCAACAACGGTCATAATTGAATCATCAATTCTATGTTACGCTTTGTAAACTTGAGTTTGGTTTGAATGCTCTGTTTGAAAACTTAGGTTTGTAATCGGCAAGAATTGGTCCATATCCATTTGGATTTGGTTTAAAAGTAAACTTTTGAATAGTTGTGATTGACTCACCATGTTTATAAACAACATTTGAAACTCTTTGATTTTGTGTTGTAAGTCGACAATTTCTTCAAGATAGTTATCTATTCGTTTAGTGGAATCTTGTTTGTACTCGAGAGAACTGTTTTGACAAGTTAACAACTCGACCTTGGCTTTTGAGTTTCAAAGTAAGGCGTTAAGTTGTTGTTTATGTTCATGTTTGAGTTGTTCTATTTGAGACAACAAAGCATTCTTGGATGCGGCTAGATCACGTATCTGTCGTTCTAATGATTTTTCGTTTTGATGAGATTTAGCAAAGCGACTTCAAAACCTTCTTCACGTTTTCTTGAGTTTTAAAAAGTTGATTTGTCGAATTAAGCATTCATTATCCCTAATTAACGATGCATTTTCTCTTTTAATTTCGTGCAAATTTCCAAGCGAGTGTTGGTCTTTAATTAAGGTCGGGAGCTCAATTTCTCTATTAGACGAAGCTCATCTTGTTCAGCGTGAGTCTCATCATGATCATTATTTAGATCCTCAAATATAACCACGAGTCAACTTGATTATCAATATTAACCAAAAGGTTATCTTGATCGTCAAATATAACTACGGGATCTATTTGATAATCATCGAATGAGATGTGGATGGCTCATGTTGAACACTCGATCCTTGTCGGATGGAGAAATTGGCGGAGATATCGGATCGAGGATGAGTATATTTTGTTCGGTACACGAGACAAGCCATCGATGTCATACTGCTGGGCTGTGTCACTCATGTGTAGAGCTTGCATTTGTGCCATCAACATCAACTGCTTGCATTAGCACTGCAAGTCCTCCATATCATCATCGAATCGCATACGCCATAAAGCTCTGTTCCTTGTTGGTAAGAGTTCCACCGACTTCATCCTTAAGAGCCAAAACAGCGCCTCTTTGTGATAAGCACTGCCTCTTGTCCTCGGCTTAGGACATGCATTAGCGGTGACCCTTCTCATTGCGGTTATAACAACGAAGACCATTAACCCCATTACGAGCATTCCCTGTTCAACCACTTGACCCCTTTGTTGTTGCGGAGCACCATGTTATTCCTTCCAATAGCATTAAACCCTTGACCACCTCCCATCGGCGACCATAACCACGGTTACGAACTTCAACGTCCATTGTTCACAACGACTTGATTCCTTGTGTTGGATGAGGAGCGAATGCGATTGTTGGATTTGTTTGTATACCGACCGAAGGCTTTAGCAATCATAACAAATCCTTGTTGCAATTCATCGAAAGCGGCGAGTCCTCATCGACTTCAACGTAAAGTGCTTGAGCATTGTTGTTGTTGTATGGAACCAATTGAGTTTGTTGAGGTTGTTCTTGTGTTGATCATATGGTGTGATGGTTGCGATTGGTTGAGGAGCGGGTTGAGGAGTTGTTTGAGGAGGAAGACTAGTTTGAGCCCACAAAGCAAGTTGTTGATTATCGAGAATTGTTGTGAAGCCGGGAGTCCACGGATAGTCCTTTCTTTGTCAACTTCTTTTGGTGAGGCTTCAAATAGTCGTACAACAATCCGTATGTAGCATGATGAAGATTCTTAGCTTGCGGAGAAAAATGACATACTTCTCCCATTCGGACCAAGACTACTTAGGAACTTAGTGTTGTGACAATTCGTGGCATGATGATGTTGTGTTTGTCCAAATCATTAATGATATCTGAAAAGCGATGATGATATGACTCTAATGTCTCTCTGGTTCAATCATGAAGTGTTCATAAGCCAAGTAGATTTTGGATTCCATGTCTTCTGATTGAGTGTTGTGCCTTCCATAAGAAGATGAATATGTTCCCACATTGCTTTTGCGATCTTTTGAGCATCAACACTTGAAGGATTGGATTGGGTAATCCTAAAAGGATGTATTGCATTGCTAGTTCATCGGCTTCAAAGTGTAAAAGTTCATCGGTGGTGAGGTGCGAGATAGTTGCAATGTTGGTGACACATCTCTTGGTGGATTGGCATCGGATCTGCGGGTGTGACAACGATGAGCATCGAAATGGACCTTCCATAATGACCTTCTTTAAGAACTTTCCATGTGGCTTCTTTAGATCACAAAACCTAAAGAACCTTATCACCCATTGATCATAATTTCGGGAGTGAGCATTGGAGGTCTATCAAGTGAGCCGACTTCATGAATTGATTGTTGGCTACTTAAGGCTTCACACATCTTGCCAAACCATGTTGGTTCCTTCATAGTACTCTGGATGGATGTTGATTGTAGAAGTTTGTGTAAGGTTGTACTTGAAGACTTGGTGGTGGTTGAACCATTTGTGGTGGTGGAATTGCTCCAAGTTGTGGAGTATGTTGTTGATTAAATTGTTGTTGATAAATTTGTTGTTGATGATTAAATTGTTGATGTTGTGGACTTAGTTGTTGTTGTTGTTGATGATGATAAGTGTAAGGAAAATAGTTAGAGTATGGTGGTTGTGACATGTTGAAAACTTGTGTTGTTAAATGGATCTTTGTAGTCGAATGAAACGATGTTGATGAAGTATCCTTAGGCGTAGAAATCACGTAAAGGCAAGGTAACACTTAGGCGTAAAACACCAAACTTACGCGTAAAAGCGAAATAGTTCTGCGTGGGATTAGCTTCTGCGTAAGATATGAGAAACACTAAAGTTAGGCGTAAAGCGAAAGTTAAGCGTAGAAAACTTAGGCGTGGGATTAGCTTATCGTAAGACGAGCTTAGGCGTAAGAATAATCTTATGCGTAATGAGTTCTACGCATAAGTTTGAGCTTATCGTAAGATTAGGGTTTTGCCAAAGATCTTTTACACTATCACGGTGTAAAGGATATCCAAAGTCGAAGTGTTTTCGGGCTTATCCAAGCAAGAAAACAGAGTAAACTCTGGCGAAGATCGATCCAAGGATGAGTTACGCGTAAGAATAGGGTTTTCTTCTGGCGTGAAATTAACCAAAAGCGATTTACGCCAAATGATGTTTCTAAACCAGATTTTGTGATGAAATAGCTTCAATATCACCAAAATAACACAAAAGTGTGAAACTTGATGATCCAAACTTCTAAACACCTTATGCGTAGAAAGTATCCCGTATAAAACCAAGCTTAAAACAATGATCCACACGTAAAGTTTGAAACTTTTGCCAAAAGCAGATATTTTAACACCTAAAAGCGTTGAAAGTACAAGAATCTTGGATTGAAAAGTGTAAAAATGAGTTTTAAGCGTGACAAAGTATGAAACGTTATTACGCGTAAGACCAAAAAACTTCAAAAACAAAATATGTTCACCCAACTATTTGGCGAATGATACCACTTTGTTAGGTCACCATATTAGTAACACAAGCATCAATATAAGAAATAGATAAGAAAGATCGGATGAACAATCACACAAACACACACGTATGAATAAATGAGAATGTTATGCGTAGGAGTGAAATGTGTAAATTGAACAACCAACCCTCAGTGAGGGTTATACAAAAGTATTTATAGGAGGAACTAGGGCAACACTCCAAGTTCCCATCCTTTTACTTATTGGGCTTGGCCTGGCTTATGGGCTTTCTACATAAGCCTAGCCTTGATTACTAACATAAAAGCCATATTAAGCTAACTATTACATATGAATCACTAACACTTGAAATATAGTTTAGGAGTGATTCCAACATACACCATCGCGATGCGCATTTAATTATCTTTTATAGACGGTGCTTTGATATACTTTCGAAAAGAAAAAAATTATTTTCTCACGTTTTCTTATTTTATTTTGTTTTGTTTTTTTTTTTTTTTCCGAATATAAGATTTGCATGAAAAAATCACATGTAATTAGACACTAATTTGAATATCACATGTCATATTAATATTAAATAAGATATGATACGTATATCATATCATATGTGATTTAACACTATTGTCACATGTGATATTCAAATTAGTGTTTAATCACATTTGATTTTTTTCATGCAAATTTCAGTAACGAAAAAAACGAAAAAAATGTAAAAATAAAATAAAAAACACGATTTTTTTTTGTCGAAAGTACATCAAAGTGCCTATATATAGAAAGATAATTAAATGCTTGTCGTTATGGTATATTTTTTTGGCTTAACGATTTGATAGATATTAATATTTAAAAATAAAATGAAAATGGATTTTTTAATTTGTTTGGATTAATCTCATCTATTAGATCAAATAAAAATGAAAAAAATGAAAAACGAACTTAATATTTAAATATTTAAAGAATGTTTTGTTTAAATCATAATCTATGATACTCCAATACGCTCAAGAACCGTTAAACACACACTTTCATTAACACCTCCAATGCTGCAAAGTCAACTCACCATCTTTTAATGCATACATATCATCTTTTAATACACACAACTATCTTATCTGCCACTTGGTTCAGACTCCATTTAAAATACTGATCATCATGGTCGTTCTTACTGAAATTTCACACGAATCTTCATCTTCTTCACAAACTTATGATTATGTTTATGACGTATTTTTAAGTTTTAGGGGTTATGATACTCGTAACAATTTCACTGATCACCTCCACAAGGCCCTCATCAATGCCACTATAGACACGTTTTTGGATGATGCTGAGATTAGAACTGGAGAAGAATTGAGGCCGGAATTGGAGAGTGCGATTAAAGAATCTAGAGCTTCAATCATCGTGTTGTCCAAGAATTACGCTTCTTCCACATGGTGCCTTGATGAGCTAGTACTAATCCTTGAGCAACATAGGACCTCCAAACATATTGTTTTCCCAATATTTTATCATGTCAATCCCACCGATGTCAGGAAGCAACAAAACAGCTTTGCAGTCGCAATGGCAGATTATAAACAGAAGATGGAGGCTGAAACAAATGCAGGGAAAAAATGTGAATGGGGTCAAAAGATAGAGAAATGGGAGAAAGCACTTAAAGAAGTTGCTGACTTAAAAGGAAAAGATGCAAATGGCAGGTATTCACTTGCTTTATGATCGTTCTAAAAACAAAATTATGCTTAAATTTGCCCCATTGAGTTATATTTCTGGATATTGACTTTATTTTCTGGATATTGACTTTATTATCATTCTTAATTATATTATTGCCCCAAAAGGACTGATTTAGTTTCATTATTGTTTAGGTTTATTTGGTTTCCTCCAAGTATTGTATTACAATATAAGGTTATTAGCTCACACTAATTAAGTTGCATAATTAGGAATAATAATTGATTATTCAAGCTGTATCGGTATTGAGTTGAACCCTTAGAGATATTTGGGATTGATTAATGTGAAGTGCTTATCTACACCCTAGAAATAAGCACATAAGAGTGCTTATATACTTTTATAATAAGCACATCTGAAGTGTTCAGTTGCTCTAAAACAATCATATAAGTAGTTTGAGCTTATATGCTTTTATAATAGACATATAATCACTTAGATAAGCAATTCCAAACATCCTAGCTCATCGTCGATCATCATAGATCATGAGCAGGAGAGTGTTTTTTTTTTTTTTTTTTTTTTTTAATGACAAATTTTATTAATAACCCTATCGGTGCTAGAGAAAAGTTTAATAGTAATAGAACAAGCGTAAATAGGATCGTTGATCCATACATTCCAAGTAGGAGTAAGTTTCTTATTCCTATATGTAAACCAAAGTGAGATAGAGATTTGAGTTCATCCCTAATAATTAATTATTTTGGAGGTTTCGAGTCAAAACAAATCTTCTCTCTGAAACGCCAAATAACCCATAATGATGTTTGAACAACTCGCTCCATGAAACTAGGCTAACTAAATTTTTGGGATAGTCAACTAGTCTGCACCAGTTTTGACTCATCAACCAAGTTTGTTTAGCGATCGGACACTCGATAAATGTTGGATCGTAAACTTGATTTAGTCCGAGCCCATATAGTGGAAGCTTCTAGAAAGTCGTAGAATGGTATGGAAGCTTCTAGAACGACAAAGAATAATCCTAGAAAATATCCATAGATATGTCTAGAATATTGTTGCTAAATGTTATAGAAATATCTAGAACTAGGATAAGGATGATGATGTATTAGGAATAATCAAGATGATGTAGGAAGTATCTAGATCGTAGTAGAATATCCATGAAAATATCTCATCTCTAGAACATTCCATGGAGTAGTATAAATAGGTGTTGTGGTGATGCCTTTGTAATGAAGCAAATCAAGCAAAGCTTAAGCAATCAATAATATTCCATACCTTTCACAAGTATTCCTCTCTTCCTAAATTTCACTTACAACCTCTTCATCAAATATAAGCCTAAAAGGCCTTCGAGTTTCTAACAAATTGGTATCGAGCTAGAAGATCACGATGTCAAGCATGATGAACTTGTTCCAATATCCTCGATTACCAAAGACAACTATGGTTGTTGGTGCATTCGAATGAAGGCTACTCGGTTCACATGATGTATGGGAGATTGTAGAAAGGTGTTGAGAAAGTAGATGACGAAAGTTCCATGAATGCCGCCAAGGGTGGAGTTGCAAAAGGCAAGAAAGAAGGATCAAAGTGTTTTACACTCATCTATCAATGTCTCGATGATGCGATGTTTGAGAAAGTTGCAACGCAACTACTTCCAAGAAGCGTGGGAGATCCTTCAAAATGCTTTCAAAGGAATCGACAAGGTGAAAAGGTACGTCTTCAAACTCTTGGGAGAGTTCGAAAAACTCCAATGGAGGAATCAAAACCATTTCGGATTATTTCACTCGTGTCTTGACCATTTCAAATGAAATGAAGAGAAATGGTGAAAGCTTGAGTGACACAAGGGTGATAGAAAAGATTCTTCGCTCTTTGCCCCAAGCTTGATTACATTGTCGTGGCCATAGAGAGTCAAAAGACATAGACTCAATGACCATTGATCAACTCATGGGATCTTTACAAGCCCATGAAGAGAAGTTGAAGAAAGAAGGAAAGAACCCTCGAGCAAGTTTTATACTCAAAGGTCTCTTTCAAAGAAAGAGAAAAGAACTTTCTACATGGAAAGGAGCAAGGACGAGGACGTAGTACTTTTCGAGGTCGTGGTGGTTTCCAAGGCCGAGACGAGGAAGAGGAAGAGAAGATGTCAACAAAGAAGATGAAAACCAATGGTCTTCATATCGAAGAGGTCGCGGGAGAAGCTTTCAATCTCAAAGAGGAGGTAAGCCCCAAACACAATGTTACAACCGTCAGAAATATGGTCATTATGCCAACGAGTGTACTAGCTCAAGACAAGTGGAAGAAAAGCTAATCTTGTGGAGGTGAAGACGGAGATGAGCTTACCTTGCTAATGGCAAGACATGACGAACAAGAAGAGAGGATAGAGCCATGGCATATAGATTCCACTGCAAGTAACCATATGACGGGTGAAGACTTGTTCGTGGAGATGGAAGAAAGTAAGGTAACGCCACCTTTGGAGACGAATCAAAGGCACCGTGAAAGGAAAGGTAAGATACTTATCCGAGCTAAAGATGGAAGTCACCAATATATTTCGGACGATACAATGCGCCCAATCTTAAAAGTAATATTTTAAGCGTGGACAACTTTTAGAGAAAATTACGATATTCATTTCAAGGATCGAAAGTGCTACAATAAGGAATCTCAAGGAAAGCTCATAGCAAAGTGCTTATGACTAAAAACCGAATGTTCCTTCTAAACATTCAACATGATGAAGCTAAGTGCTTAAAGAGTTGTTTGAAGGATCATTCGTGGCTTTGGCACACGAGATACTGGCACTTAAACTTTGGTGACTTAAAGTTATTATCCTCAAAGGAATGGTGAAAGGGTTAGATCAAATTGATCATCCCAATCAATCGTGAAAGGATGCCTTGGGAAGCATGCTAGAGTTCATTCCCAAAAGAAGCGACATCAAGAGCTAAGGAGCCTTTACATCTAATTCACACGGATTTGTGGTCCCATTACTCCACCCTCTTATAGTAAGAATCTCTACTTTATGCTCTTTATTGATGATTTTCAAGAAAAACTTGGGTATATTTTCTAAAAGAAAATCCCAAGCTTTTGAAACTTTTAAAACATTTAAAACTATGGTTGAAAAGAGAAAGGTTTAAAAATTAAATCAATGAGATCCAATAGAGGTGGAGAATTTTTATCAAAAGAATTTAACAAATTTTGTGAGGATAATGGGATCCGGAGATTTCTAACGGCTCCTTACTCCCACAACAAAATGGAGTGGTTGAGAGAAAGAATAGAACCATTCTCAATATGGTCCAAGCATGTTGAAAAGTAAGAAGATGCCAAAGGAGTTTTGGGCGAAAGCGGTTGATTGTCAGATATATCTATTGAACCGGTGTCCGCCAAAGAGTTTAGATAACAAGACTCACAAGAAGCATGGAATGGGATGAAGCCTACCGTCTCACCTAAGGGTATTCTAAGCATAGCATATGTCCACGCTCCCACCAAAGGCGATTGAAGCTTGATGATGAAGTGAGAAACATGTGTTTGTTGGGTACGACAAGCATTCGAAAGGTTATAAGCTCTATAATCCAATCACAAGGAAGGTGGTAGTGAGTAGAGGCGTGGATTTCGATGAAGAAGAGACATGGGATTGGAGCACTAAGGAAAATGAAAGGTATGACTTTCTTCCTATGATGATGAAGAAGAGGCGGGTGAATCAGTGAGAAGTCCAACAACCTCAAAGTCCAACTCCAACCCAAGAATCACCTTCAAGTTCAAGTGAAGGAGAACCAAGACAAGAAGTTTGCAGGAGCTCTCACGAGGTAACCGACGAGATACCCACACTTGTTTATACTGTTGATTGTGAACCTTTAGTTTTGAGGAGGCAATGAAAAGCAAGAAATGGAGACAAGCCATGGACGAGGAGATAAAGTCAATAGTGAAGAATGATACGTGGGAGTCGACGACCTTCCGAAAGGCCAAAAGGCTATTGAGTCAGTGGGTATACAAGACCAAGAAAACGCCAAAGGCGAAGTGGAAAAGTACAAGGCAAGACTTGTGGCAAAAGGTTACAAGCGGTATGGTATCGACTACGAAGAGGTATTTGCTCTGCTGCTCGCTTAGAAACTATTAGAATGATTATTGTTATTCTTTGCTCAATATAGGTGGAAAATCCACCAAATGGATGTAAGTCTGATTTCTAAATGGACTTCTCAAGAAGTTTATATGGGAGCAACCAGAGGGATATGTTGCCAAAGGCGCAAGGTAAAGTGCTAAGGTTGAAGAAGGCCTTATATGGTCTAGCAGGCACCACGTGCTTGGAATACTAGAATTGACAAGTATTTCCAAGAACATGGTTTTACTAAATGCCTAAGTGAATATGCACTTTACGTGAAATTTGCAAATCAAGTATACCGCTTCGTGCAGCATGACGTGGATGATTTGATCTCACAGAAACTCTCGAGTATGATTGATGAGCTCAAGTCAATGACGAAAGAGTTCGAGATGACGAGACATAGGACTTATGTCTTATTATCTTGGCATTGAGGTGAAGCAGACGGATGATGGAATTTTCATAAGTCGAAGGATATGCCAAGGAGATATTAAAGAAGTTTGGCATGGATAAGTGCAATCCAGTTGGCACCCCATAGAACATAAGGCAAAGCCTTCTAAGCATGACGGAGAGAAGCGGTAGACTCAACTCAATTCAAGAGTCTCGTCGAAGTCTCGCGCTATTTGACATGTACAAGACCTAACATACTCTTTGCGGTTGGTTTAATTAGTCGTTTCATGGAAGAGCCTACGACAAAGCATTTGGAGATTGCAAAGAGGATTCTCCGTTATATCAAAGGTACCGTAGACTACGGAATGTTTTATTCAACAAGTGAAGACTTCAATTCGGTTGGATATAGCGACATGTTGACTGGTCGGAGACAAAGACGATGGAAGAAGTACAACATGATTCATATTCTTCCTAGGTAACAATGATTTTACATGGTCTTCAAAGAAGCAACCTATTGTTACTTTGTCTAGTTGTGAAGTTGGAGTACGTGAGTGCAACATCATTTGTATGTCACGCATTTGGCTTAGAAGTATGCTAAAGGAGCTACACATGGAACAAGAAGATGCGATCGAGATCTATGTGGATAACAAGTCCGCCATTGACTTAGCTAAAAATCCAAGATACCATGATCAAGTAAGCATATCAACACTCGTTATCACTTTATTCGAGAGCATTGCAAGGAAAGATGTCCAAGTGATACATACGAGGTCCGAAAACCAAGTTGCGATATCCTCACCAAGCCGATCAACGAAAGATTTTTCTAGACAACGAATGATGCTTGAGTCGGTAAATCAAGTTTAAAGGGGTGTTGGATCGTAAACTTGATTTAGTCCGAGCCCATATAGTGGAAGCTTCTAGAAAGTCGTAGAATGGTATGGAAGCTTCTAGAACGACAAAGAATAATCCTAGAAAATATCCATAGATATGTCTAGAATATTGTTGCTAAATGTTATAGAAATATCTAGAACTAGGATAAGGATGATGATGTATTAGGAATAATCAAGATGATGTAGGAAGTATCTAGATCGTAGTAGAATATCCATGAAAATATCTCATCTCTAGAACATTCCATGGAGTAGTATAAATAGGTGTTGTGGTGATGCCTTTGTAATGAAGCAAATCAAGCAAAGCTTAAGCAATCAATAATATTCCATACCTTTCACAAGTATTCCTCTCTTCCTAAATTTCACTTACAACCTCTTCATCAAATATAAGCCTAAAAGGCCTTCGAGTTTCTAACAATAAACAGGTGTACAGCAGTCTCAGTTGCATCATCACAAGCTTGACATCGGACCGTATCAAGTTTAATACCATGTTTGTCCAAGTTGTAGCGCTTTGGTATCTTGTCAAGAATCGACCGCCAAGAGTGAATGTTAATTTTGATGGGGTGTTTGTTTAAGCTTGTATGTGGGCTTATTAGCTTATTTGATTTCGGCTTTTTCTGGCTTATTTTGAGAGTTATGAGCTTATCTAAGTTTATCATATCAGCGGAAAATTGGGGCTTATGAAATATAAGCCGAAATATAAATAAGCTCATAAGCCACATATAAGCTTAAACAAACACCCCCTTCATCTGATCATATTTCCATTTGGGATCAGGATCTATGTTCCGATGCTTTTTGTCATAGTTGCTTGAAGCATCTAAAGTAAACTCCCATTATTGGCAGAAGTAAGGATATCAATTAGGAGGTCCAGTAGATCTTTTAGTTGTGAAGTGTCTAAGCCCATGAATCATAAGGGCCTGCACCAAACCCAACTAAATGAAACAAGCCCATTAACTCCCAAACAAAGTTATGATCGAATGATAAATAAAATTAAAATGAGAATATTGAAAAAATCACAATCACATATTTCATATACAAAAATGGATGTATTTCCTCTTAATTTCTTCCTCTTTATTTGAATTGCGTGGCTAGAATATTCTTATTTTATTTTTTCTTCTCATTGTCAAAAAGTCTTTGGGAAACAAATTTTGAGAGGACTCTCCCCACGCCAAATATCATCCCAGAAAGAAATTCATGAACCATTGCCCACTTTATTTTTAAAGACCGAGGGCATGGCAATATTTAACTTTGACAAGTCACTTTTAAAGCCATAACAGATTTCCAAGGCCCTATAAAGTGACTATGGCAGAGAGATTAATCTTTTTTTAACCCACCATTTTCACCATGTAGTGAGATGATTAATTGTCGCTAAAGAGAGGTGTCTTCCGTTAAAACCCGCCACCAGCATTTAGTTAACATGGAAAGGTTGGATGCTTTTAGAGAGCCAATGCCAAGAACACCATTAGAAGTAGGAGTGCATACTTTTTTCTAAGCAATCAAGACATTTTATTGGAAACCAATGATCCACCCCAAAAGAAATTCCGTCCAAGTTTCTCTAGGTAGTTAAGCACCACTTGTAGGGGCCTTAAAAGAGTGAGAAGTAGTGTGTGCCTAGTGATCCAAGAACCCATCTAAGGAGTGTGAGTCTACCCCCATATCATGAAGTGTAGGTCTCTTTTGTTATAATTGTGTATTTCTGTACGCATAACTTCCGTTTTCAGGAATTTTGGAACCTGCGGATTTCTTTTTTTTAATGTCTATTGTGACTTAAAAATGTCTGAATACATGTCGTAGATATGCAGTTTAATTGTTTGTTCATTTCTGGAAAAATATTGCACATGCTTGATATGGTTAATGAGAAGTGGTTGTCATGCCTAAAATTATATGCCTGAATGTGTGCTAATCTTACTCGGCATTAATCCGTTGGAGCTAGGGGTTCACTTAGTCACAAACCAATATATTGATGTCATGTAGTATTATGCACAACTAAATTAAACCTTGCATGTCAATATTTAATTTTTCTTGTAAAATGAGTCATCGCAGTCAATTGATAGTTTAGATAGTGATGATATATAAAGGAGACATTCAAACTAAAAAACTGATACCATGTATGATGACATTATGATCTTATTTATCAAATTAGTTGATATGGTATCTTCTTATTGACATTGTAACTGGTTATGGATATGATTTCAGGCGAGAGACAATACTTATTGAAGAAATTGTTAAAGAGATCAGTGACATATTAGATCTACACAAAAGGAGTAAAATTCCAAAATTAATTGGGATGGAGTCTTTGGTTATTGATATTACTTCATTCTTGAAAGATCGATCCCCCCAAAGCACTAAAGTTCTCACCATATGGGGAATGGCTGGGATTGGAAAGACATATTTGGTAGACTATATCTTTAAGTCGCACTATCACGACTTTGAAAGAAGCAGCTTTCTTGAAGATATTGAAAGGAGGTGTAGACAGCCAAATGGGTTGCTTGATTTACAAAAACAACTTCTTAAGGACATTAGAGATGGAAGTTGGATGGACATACATAACACCGATGAGGGCACCTTTAAGATTGAGAAATCACTTCATAGGAAAAGAACTCTTCTTGTTCTTGATGGTATTAATGACATTGAACAGCTTGACGTGTTGATTGGGACAAAAGTCATTCATCAAGGAAGTAAAATCATAGTAACATCTAAAAACGAATTATTAACAGAAAAGTGTATGTTGTTTAGAACCGAAGATCCTCCCAAGCACATGAAGCACTTGCTTTGAGGCCTAGATGAAAAGAAATCACTTCAGTTATTAAGCTGGCATGCCTTTGGACGAGATGAACCCAAAGAAAATGACAAAAGTGGGGCAATAAAGGTTGTCAAGTATTGCAAAGGGCATCCATTGGCTCTCAAAGTTCTGGGAAGTTCTTTACGTAATGAAGACACTACATGGGAGTATATCTTAGAATCACTAAATAAAGATATTAATCCTGATATTAAGTATTGCATCTAAGTTATGAGTCTTTGCCATATGTACTAGACAAGGAACTGTTTAAGCACATTGCTTGTTTTTTTGTTGGAGAGGATATAAAGTTTACAGAAGAGATATTAAAAGCTTGCGGGATATGCAAAACATCTGGGATTAAGATTCTCATGAATAGAGGCCTTGTAACAGTAGGGTCATCTAATAAATTGGTGATGCATCAACTTCTTCAAGATATGGGAAGAGATATAGTCTGTCAAGAAGCACCTAATAAGCCCTGGAAGCGTAGTCTGCTATGGGATCATGAAGAATGTCTGGATGTGTTGCTAAAAAACAAGGTAATGTAAATTTACTTGCTATGTAAATATTCACTAATTTAAATTATTTGTATATACACATAACTTTTTTCATCATATGTTATTTCTTTTTTCTTTTAGGGAACAACAAAAATTCAAGGACTTGTCCTTGAAATGAAAATATTACAGAATGAGACTACAAATGAACCATCTAACGCCAATAAGAGAAAGTTTGGAAATAGATCATTTTCATTAATCGGCTGGGTTCACATACTTCTCACAGTTTTATGGTGGTTATTTGGTTGGTTTTTAGGAACGTATTCCTCATTTCAGAGTAAAAAATGTGGCATTGAGACACATGCATTTAGTAAGATGTGTAGCCTAAGACTGCTACAACTAAACTATGTACAATTCAACGGATCCTACAAGAATTTTCCTGAAGGTTTAAGATGGTTATGCATGCATGGATTCCGTTTAAGTTACATACCTTCGGACCTAAAAATGGAGAACATAATTGCTCTTGACATGTCTAATAGCAATCTACGACAACTTTGGAAGCATCCAAAGGTACTTGTTTTGAAGCTTTTGCACTTTATTTTTCAATGTGTGGTTATCATTATAACACTAACTTGCTTCTTTTAATTCATTTTAAATTTAACAGTTGCTCAGGTCACTGAAGTTCCTGAATTTGAGTGGTTGTCGTGAGCTTGTTAGTGTGGGTCACTGCTGGATTCCCTTTCCTCGAAGGTTGATACTTGCAAGATGTACAAATCTAGTTGAGGTCTGTGAATCGATTGGGAATTATTGTGATAATCTTGAAGTTCTTGATATGAGTAAATGCACAATGCTGCAAAAACTTCCAAGTAGCATAGGGAAGTTAAAGAAACTTAGAAACCTATTAATAGAAGGTTGTTCTGATCTTGATAAATTTCCATGTGAGATAAAGGATTTGGTGTCACTAGAAGTGCTTGAGGCTAACAATATAAACATAGGATCGCATGTGTCTTCCTCGGCCATTGTGCAAAATCTACCGAGAAGTTTAAAGATCAATCTGATCTCTTTACCATGCTCATTAGTCACTTTGTCAATAAGAAATAATAATTTGTCTAACCAGTCCTTTCCCAGGGATTTTAGTAGCCTGCCAACGTTGAAGAAACTGAACTTAGAAGGTAATCCAATCGACTCCCTACCCGATTGTGTGAGAAGCCTTACTACATTGAATTGGCTCGGCTTAAATGACTGTCGTAAGCTGAAAACTGTCTTGTCTGCTCCAAACACAATAAAATGTTTGTCTACATACAACTGTTTTTCATTGGAGAAAATAACATTTTATCCAGAGAAATCGGCCCCATCAGAAGTCTTCTATTATGATGCTAATTCTTTGACTGAGATTCAGGACAAATTTAAATTACAAGTGTTAGCAGAAATCGACGAAGAGATACTACACAGTTTGGGCTGGTTTAATATAGAATATTTGAATTATTACAAGGTGTCGATGGAAGATGGTGATGGATGCTACCATTACACAGGAAAAATAATTCCAGTACAGGTGGATGCCTCTTTATATATCTTTAATTTCCTTTCCATGAATATTTTAGCTAAAAACACTTTCATATGACAGATGTTATATGAGCATGGAATATTCAGCACATATTTAACAGGCCAAGAGGTTCCAAAGTGGTTCACTCATAGAAGCAACGGGTCATCGTTTACATTGAAATCATCTTCTAAGACTACTAAAATTCGAGGGCTAAATGTGTGCATTGTAAATACAATTTCAAGCCTAGCAGAAGTTGGTCCTTTTAGAATTGAAATAAGGAATTTGACAAAGAACTGCTCCTGGACTTACCAACCTATGATATATGTTCTCCCAGAAGATCATGAGTTTGAATATGGAGATGAAGTTCGAGTATGGTTAAGCCACTGGATATTTGAGAATAATGAGTTTGAAGATGGTGATGATATTAGTATTCACTTCAGTGTTAAATTTGATTATGTTTATGATGGAGATGATCTTTGCTACAGTGACAATGGACGAGATTATGCTCGTGTAAGGGAATGTGGGGTGAGCCCTGTGTACGACGATGGCAACAAGAAGGAAGTTCATTTGGCTTATTACAAATCATGGAAGCATATCATTGGTGGAGATCTGTCTCATGCTGAATTATATCCAGGCAACTACCTTCTTCTAAAGCAGTGAATTACTCCTAAAGTATAAAAGGCGGGGTACCCGACCCGTTATCCGTTTTAGACCCATGGGTTATATCCGTCTGTTTGTTAAACCGACCCGGTCTTCTTTTCTCCTTTACCCACTCACAATATATTTTCGGCTTTGGATCCGATCGGTTGCGTTTCATTGTTTGCCCGATCCAATCTAATGAACAGTAGAATGTACCGTGCTCTCCACCTCCTGCTTATCGATGATTCATCTTCAGGTCCGTTGCATAACTGCCATCTATTTTCCTCTTTTCTCAAAATTTTTGGGGGTCTTTATCTGCTGATAATTCATTCATCTGATGTTTGTTCTTGCTTCCCTTCGGTTGTAGAAAAACCTGTGTGTTTCTTAGGTGCGCAGGTTTTTTTATGTTGATGCTGTTTTAGGTTTGTTGTGTTTAGGTGTGTCGTTTGTTTATGTTGTTGCTGTTTTAACTTTGTTGTATTTTGCTGTGTCTGTCGTACTTCCTATGTCTTTTGTAAGATGCTTTAATCACTTAAAATTACTCTTTTAAGATTAGGAATTATTTAGGGACCTTAGCTTGGCAGGGCAATGACTGGATGGCATAGCATATATGGCTGCTGTGCAACCGGGATTCTTTGCAGCCATAACGAAATTCGGATATTTCTATGACATGACTACCATATACATATCTGAGCCTAATCATTTATTACACCACAAAGCGAAAATCGCAATTGCTTATATTTATGATGGCGTTCATTATGGAGTTTCAGATTTCAAGTTTGCAGCATGCTCGATGGTAAGTCACCTTCTAAATATGTTTAAAGTTAAACACTCAGAAAAATAAGTACTATGAGTGACTGATTTATGAAATACAAATGTTGGTAGGAGCAATATCGTCTGCTTTTCTACTTTATGCTCCTACGGTTTTCGGTCTTGCGGGTGTTTGAGCTGGTCTGACATTGGTCATGGGAATGCGTCCACAAACTAAACAAATCATTCATTTCAAAAACTACCAACAAAACACACACTAATTTTTTGGGTTGCTGATTTAGATAAGAAATCCGGGTTTCATTTGTTTGTAAACATCCAAAAAGTTCGATAGGTAGAAAAAAGATCAAGTATGTTTTTTGAGTTTATGGTAAAATTGTTATAAGGTATCTCTGAAGTCAAATGGTTGAGACTTGTCTTGAGTCAATCGACTCAAGTTCAAGTCCCATCCTGGCATTTGCTTCAGATAGTACCCACCTCCGCAAAACCCATGGGCACATTAGAGACTTTGTGGAATAAGAGCTCGGGGTCCGAGTCTTGGCTCGTGCTCACTCAGGTTGGTGCCCCACTAGCAGCCGAGAGTTGCTTTGAGCTATTCCTCGTAGATAATGGTGGTGCCAAAAGGCACCGGTCGTGTTCCGCCAATCTACACATTTTTGTGGAATCTCTGAAGTCAAAACTTCACTTGGCGGTGTTAGACGGGTTGAGTAACTAGTAAAGTTAGTTTCACCAAAGCCGTTGATTGCCATGTATGGTTAAAATGTATGTAGCGGTACAAATACCTAGGTTCTCAAGTCGGAAAGTGGAATTAGTTGTTAGGAGGGCTTTTGTTTGTACACATCCAAAAGTTCGATAGCTAGAAAAATCATCATGTATGTTTTTGACTTTACGGTAAATTGTTTCTAAGATATCTTTGAAGTCAAAACTTCACTTGGCGGGTTAGGCGGGTTGACTAAGCGGTAAAAGTTAGTTCGAGTCAAAACCATGATTGCCATGTATGGTTAAAATGTATGTAGCGGATGCGATACCTTCATGTGTTTATTATCCTGATTTGAGAAGTCCGTTTTCATCTTTTTCTTTTCTTTTTCAAGATTAGAGCATGTTGTTTATATTTTAGAAATTTGGTTTTTGAGGGCAGAAATTTTCACGTTTAAAGATTTGATCTTCATGTTTGACTTGACATCAAGTGTGTCAAATTTTATTTGAAAATGTTTTTCTCTTAAAACAGAATTTTGATAACCAATTTCTAGTTCACACTTTACACTCTCGTTTTTTGTTAGACTCAAAGACTTTTTCATTCTCCTTATATCTCTCAACCTCAGTAGTTAATTTCTCATTCATGGATTTGACCTCGCGATTGATCATTTTAACTTTTTCAATTTCAATTTGACAATTATTGAGTATTGATTCAAAGAAAGCAGTTTCTTGTCCATAGGGGTGAGCGAAAAAACCGAAAAGACCGAATAAACCAAAAATCGAAACCGAACCGAACCGAAAATAACAGAACCGAACCGAATTTGCTAAAACCGAACCGAACCGAACTACTAATTTGGTTCTCGGGTTGGATATGGGTTTGACAGTTTGAATCGAAAACCGAATTCATATAAATATATATATTTTTATATATTTATATATTTTATGTATATTTATATATAAATAAATACTATTAAAGGTTATCATAATATAATAAAACACTTTTATACTTGAAATATATTTTTGCTAAATATCTATGTAATTATTATTATTATTTTTTAAATAGTGAAATTGGGTTATTCGGTCAACCCAAGAACCGAACCGAAAACCGAATTTGAATTTGGTTCGGTTCGGTTCTCGGGTTGACCTAAATTTTTTAACCGAATTAACCGAACCGAACTAATCGAACAACCCGATAACCGAACCGATCAACACCCCTACTTGTCCATGATTTGCTTCTGATTTGACTCATTTGCAGTATAATTTTTTATGGAGTAGCAGAAACAATACTTGTTGGATCGTTTATATTAGTAGATTATGTGATTCGGGAGGTCGGAGATGATGATAGTAAATGACATAGATGGTTAGAGAGAGAAAGTTGAGAGAGAATGGATAACTAAGTGTATTATTGAATAATGAAAATGATAAGGTTTACACACTGAGCATCACCCTCCTAGTGAAGTCTAGGAGGGCTTAAATAGGACACCAAACACATGACTTTACATAAATGACGGTTTAAGTCCATGTTTGTGCCTTACAATAAAACTATTGTAATACCGAATATGTTGTCACATTTTAGTGTTAGGATGATTCCTAACAATCTTCCCCCAATGTGGCAACATATGAGATGACTTACAACATTTCCTACAAGTACAAATACAAATAAAGAAAGATCTTCATAGGCTCTTCAAATGCTGAGGATGTCTGCAGTTGACGCTCTTTGTCTTCTTTTTGAACCTTGGCTTGAGAACTTTTTCTTCACTTGTAGGCAAATGAGATAATATGTATGAATTGGATTAACTTCCCCCCTGTTAATACAAATAAGCCGTGAAAACGTTTATTTATATTTTACGATCTTCTAATGTTTTGTCGATAACAAATATAAAATCATTTTAACGAAACAAATAGAGTACGTACATAGTTTGAGTTAATAGTTTTCTAACACACTTACGCTTTCACATAAAACACTAAAACAAGTATAAGTGATTTTATGATTTAGATACATATGTACAACAACTAGTGTTTACATATTGGGTTAAACATATACTTAAACTAAGTATACTAAAATGGGTAAAAACTAAGTGTATGCTATATTGGGTAAATACAAGTATATACTAAATGGGTAAATACTAGCAAATGGTTTTGACCCATAACCCATGGTTTTATATATACCACTTAACCAAGTTCATTGTATCCTTAAGATACATTGTATCTAGAAAGAAAATCATGGATCAACCCATAACCCATGACCCATAACCAAAAATACCCATGGGCAAAGAGATGGACCACGGATCCCTAGCTTTGTGCTAGCCGGATCCTTGTAGTAGGATCCGTGGATCCGGGAAACAAGAGAATTTCTCTATAAATAGATAGCCATTTCTTCCTCTCTAGGTGTGCTTTTCATATAAACTTCCCCAAAGTATTCTAACCTCAGATTTAAGTGATCTATGTAGTTTGTCTTTTGTTTTCGTGTGATCTACTAGGTTCCTCTTAAAGGAAAGATCACCACCTCTTGAAGACGTGCAAGCTCAAAGTTCATGAGTTGCCATGCTTCGTCATCATCAAGACTACTAAGGTTATCTTGTTGATAGTTCTTCCTTTCTCCATAGATGTTGGGTTGAAGGCATTAGTGAAGAATGCCGAAAGTGTCAAGATGAAAGCATTAGTGAAAGGTGCTCATCATCCATGTCAAAGCATTAGTGAAGGATGCTAAAGATGTCAAGACGAAGTCATTAGTGAAGGGTGCCAAGCGTTGTGTCAAAGGCATTAGTGAAGGATGCCAAAGAATCAAATCAAGTAGCATTTGGGAAGAATGCCTAGGTCGTATAATCGATGAGGTGCATCGTTATACATATATGTATTTGTTTATATACAAGGATGGTGATATCCTTGATGGTGTTGTAACAAGGAGTAGATCTCCTTGAGATTAGGTGTTGTGTCGTGAAGGTGTAGTTCACCTAAGGTGTGAAAGAATTAGGTGCTTAGCCTAGTACCTAATAAAGGGTAGGCGACGTTGTGAAGGATTAGTTCTCCTAAGGTGTAAAAGAACCTCGGTGGTTAGCCTAGCACCAGATAAAGGGTAGGCGGCGTTGTGTTAGGTGTGGTTCGCCTTGGTGTGAAAGAACTCGGTATTTAGCTTTGTACCGAAAAAGGTTAAGCGACGCTGTGAAGGCTTCTCCGCCATAAGGAGTTGGTGTAGTGTTTACGAACTCTCGAGTAGGTGACTCGGGAGTGGAGTAGGGCAAGGAAGGTGTCCTTGTAGCCGAACCACTATAAATACTTGTGTCGTGGTCATCCGCTTCTTACTCTTTATCTTTCATTATACGCTTATATATCTATCTATCAACATCCAACATAAACAATCAAATAGATTGACATAAGTCGATCTAAATATTTAAAAGAAGTTTTAAATTGGTAAAACTATTCAACCCCTTCTAGTTTTCCACAATTGGCATCGAGCTTCGTTACCAAGTTTTTAAAGTATGTTGTACTTTAAAGACTTGATACGATCCGTGTATGTTTGAAAACTACAAAGAAGGATTTTTTTTGGTCATATTTTTCTTAAAAATCATTTTGTTGGACATTGACAGATGACTCTAACAACTTTTGTTCCTAAGAAATCTTCATGCTAGAATCTCTCCATAATCTTCATTCAAAGAATAATGAGGTCAACATTCAAGGAAGGATCTAAAAGGTAATCACAACTCACGTACATCAAGTACAAAGGATTACTTTAAAAGCTCATGAAGTATCTTTGGCATTATGCCAAACCAAGAAGCATAGAGGTATGTTTTACTTTTCATTAGATAGGTTACATGAGTTCAATTTATTTTTCATAATTTTTCTTTACTTATTTATCTCTAACATCATTAGAAGTCTCTTTCGTCACTTTTCCGTCTTTTTCATCATCGGGAATAATACTCCTTTTGATTCGTCAAACTAACGCCGTCATCACATATGAACCTTCTATATGTGATTCATCAAAAGCCGTCATCCAAAAACAATCTTCATCTAATACCTCCGAACTATCTTTTAATAAGCTAATTTATAAGTCTACTACAAAATAATGTCAAACAACCCCTTTTCATCGTCTACGTGAGCGGATCCCCTAGTTGTACTAGCCGGATCCCAAACATAAAGGATCCGGGAACCGTGGAATGTAACTCACTATACGCTTTCAAAAATTCACCACCGATTGTTTTTCCTCTACTCACACAAAAACAAAACGACCAAGCAAAATTCATCCTCATTGGCTTCCATACTTTCAAGTATCCTCCTAGAACACCATTGTAAGTAATTACATTAACTTGTTGTAACTTTCATCATCCTCATCCTAGGGTTTATGGTTTCTTAATATCTAATCAATTAACTCAATTAGGTTTTCAAACTAATCATGAAAAGGGGATGTTAACAAAATCACTTTGTGTTCACAACATTGTTAATACAAATCAAAACCATAAACCCATTCCAACTAATTTATCTTAATTGAAAATTTGTATTTTAGGAACAACCATGCCCAAAGCCACTCAACAAGATCACCATGACACCGCCCATTACCTTACTCACTACTATCGTAAAGGGATTGACCAAACCGACCGTAAAATATTCAAAAGCCTTGTAAACGACTTATCCACGAAGGTCGTGTAGTCAAGGAATGTTTTCTTGAAGATACCGACATTCGTCAAGTTTTCTCGACAATCAATTTTGATTGTCTCCTTGACATAGATGAACAAATTTGTCCGGTCTTCATTTTTGAATTTTACAAAGCTTTAGGATCATTAGAAACACCGACAATAGCATCTCAATCGCCATCATCAACAAACAAAACTTTATTTTCCTCTCAACACCTTTGCTCAAATTCTTCGCGTCCTTATGAGGGAATTTGTATGTACTCTCAAGATTGGGAAATTAACTCTCAAAACCATGCACTTGATCCCAAGCCTTTCTATAACACTCCTCTCGACGATCCCGAAACCATTCGTGATACCATCTTTATAATTAGGACCGACCAATCCCCTTACGATCGTGACAAAAAGCTCATTCACCGTGATCCTTTTAAAATGGAACTTTTCGAAATGCATCCCATGTTTAGAAAATGGGAATAAATCCTTAGGGAAAACATCATTAGCCTAGTTGGAAACAAATATCATCCAAACGCATGTCTTGTGCAAATGATCTATTGTCTTACCCACCAAAACCATTTAATCTTGCCTACTACATGGTAAGGAGAATGGTCAGGGGTATTCAAAGCTTCCAACATGGTACTCCCATATGGTATGCTCCTAACACGACTTTGTAAGTATGTTAGTGCATTGCAACCATCCCTATCAACGATGATCATTACCTCTCGATCACGCCATGGTACCTCTTACCAAACAACCTCTAAACGGTTCATGGTCAATGGAGAAACACGAAGTTTCTCGGACTCCTCGGACGGAGAAGAAGAAGAAGAAGATGAGAAGACATCGACCCGTATCCAACATCAAATTGGAAATCCTTGAATACCACGAACAACTTCCAACCATTCCAAACGAGACCGCGAATTTAAACAAATAAAAGGCATGATTCAAAACCTCGCCTACAACCTCACTAAGTCATTAAAAGGAAAAGGAAGAGTTGACGAAAGAGACAATAGGAATGTGCTTAGTTTCTTTTACTTTATGTTTGAATGATTTCTCTTTAGTACTTTTGGTTTTTAGCTTTTTGGATATTGTTACCTTGTAAGTGATGTTTTATGATTACTTGCTTGTTCCTATTTGCTTGTCTTATAGATTTAATAGTATACAAAATCTGCACATCATTTTCTGTGTATGTTCTGTGATTGTTCTGATCTGCAGATGCCGGATCCCTAGGATTAGCCTAGCCGGATCCTTCCCTTGAAGGAACCGTGGGATCCGTAACATCAGATCAACAATGCAGCATTCAACACATCAAAACTGCTTTCTAGACAACATCACATTAGCTTGGCATATGTTTTTAGAACCCAACTAAGTCCACTTCAAGGATGAGAAAGGCTTAGACTCACTAAAGGCTTACTTAAGATCTTAGTCTGTTTTTTATCAACACATCTAAAACTCACCATATTTCCACTTCAACTACTCACAAACTATTTCTCACCTCTCAAAACACTTTAAGAAAGCAAGCTAAACAATTTTAGGAAATTGTTTCTAGTCGCTTATATCTCAAAGGTTAGACAAAATTAGTTTTCAATTCTTGAAATTTTAAGAATTTTTCTTAATATCACCTCAAGCTAAAACCCGATCACTAGGATCATTTATTATGACTTGACACCCTCATAACTTTTAGTGTTATCCTTGGACATCCATTGGTAGGCTTCTTGTCCCATCCCTCTTCCATAAAAGCAATCATTTGCTATAACACTTATTACCTCTAATCATTCAAGTACCTCTTCATCCTAAACCCTTAGGAGAACTAAAACATTCAAAATGAGATAAGCTTTAGCTCCCGTAAACCTCATTACAAACCTGTCATAATCACGAGAGCCGGATCCCTAGGATTAGCCTAGCCGGATCCCTTCAAGGAGGGAACCCGGGATCCGGTGACGCTTATGTCAAACATAGCCAAAAAAAATCATTTCAACTCATCTTCCTAACTCAAACACTTCATCTCATCTTAAATGAGTTCCTAGATCAGTGAAACTCTGAATCTCAACCTTGTGCATGTCAATCATCACATTTCCAAGAACATTAGTGGATTAAGTCTTAAATGCAATTGCAAAGTTCTTCCCTTTATAACCCACATTGGCATGAACACTTTAGTCATCAAACACAAACATAATTATCAGCAATTACAACCATTCTCCTTAGTCATCTCATCATGAGAAAAGCTCCTAGTGCTTACTCATCCACTCAAAAACCACCTAAGAAACTTGCTAGAATCATACACGAAGTTTCCTCAACCGAATCATCTCCGGTTAAGTCCACCTATGCTAGGATTTCTCCTACACCAAGGAAACCAATCAAACTAATTCCCAAGAAGAGTGCTCTCACTAAGATTTCATCACCAAATTCTATTATACCAAACATACCTCCACAACTCAACCTATTTCATTAATACCTAGAGCCACCTCCCAATCATCTCCACACTCTCACAATGTAGAAGATTTACCTTCTTGGCCATCTCATCTTTCACCATTACCAACTAATTCACTTGAAAAGATTGAGCAACAAAATCAAAGTGTTGAATCAACACTTGATCCAAAAGCAAACTCTATTATTCCTCCCAATAGTCCATTTTGGATTATGATAAGACATCAAAGGCAACCACCCGATCAAATGGAAGTTGATGCGTCTTTACCTCTACCTTCAAACTTTGTAGAGCCACCACTTAATGAGCCTCCACCAAATCCTCCTTCATTTGAAGATCCTCAACCCACTTCACTTGAACTTTCACCTCAAGAAACCCAAAACCATGACAAGGATTGCTATCATTGTAAACATGTTGAAAAGTTGATACATGAACTACGTGAAGAGCAACGTTTCATGTTTTATCACCTCCTCGAACGTTTCGAAGAGGTTAACAAGCCTAAACTACAATAAGCATCATATTCAAAAGGTCAAACTTAGAACATTTAGGAAACCTTTCTCATCCTTGATCATCATTAACCTTTTAGTCAAATCTTAAGTTTGGGTTAACTTATTAGCATTAGTGGCACCTATTTGGCTAGTTCATTCTCTTAGTTTTTAGAGATTTGGTTGTGTATCTCTTGTTTTATTGAATGAATACTTATATGCTATGATTATTATGTGTGTTGTGCTTGTTATATTTTACATATATCTCATTCCTCAATTAGCATTCCTTGACATTTCCTCACCATCAAGAAACAGTAAGATAGCGGATCCTTTCCAGATAACTAGACGGATCCCTCCTTGAAGGGAACCGTGGGATCCGTGGTACGTAAGCACAAATTTCTACTAACTTGAGTCTCTTTTGCGGGAAATTATGCACTATACTCTTGTTTTTCTAACCTTTGTCTTGTAGTTATTCAAAATACACATGAAGATATTGACACCATAAAGCTAGGGGAGCTTTGTGTCAAATGACATTGCAAAATCATTTGCAAACTTAATCCAATTTTGGGTTACACTTCATGACACCCCATTGCAACATTGCAATATTTAAGGGGAGCACGCTCGCCACTTAGACGAACCATTTGCAAACTTAATTGCAAACACAATTAGTTTATTTTACGTTATGTCCTTGACGCCTTTCAAAGGGATGGACTCGTCAAGGGGAGTTAAGACAGTACCATTCCGCCACTTGCTCTCTTTACATTTTACATTCTTTCTCTTCTCTTATAAAAATTGTGTTAGTTTCTTTTAAATACTTTTTGTTTCGACAAAAGGGGAGAAGAAAGTAAAACTACAAATTCAAACTTTTACTTAATTTTAGATTTTTCCTTAAAATAATTTTATGTTTTGTCATCAACAAAAGGGGAGATTGTTAATACAAATAAGCCGTGAAAACGTTTATTTATATTTTACGATCTTCTAATGTTTTGTCGATAACAAATATAAAATCATTTTAACTAAACAAATAGAGTACGTAAATAGTTTGAGTTAATAGTTTTCAACACACTTACGCTTTCACATAAAACACTAAAACAAGTATAAGTGATTTTATGATTTAGATACATATGTACAACAACTAGTGTTTACATATTGGGTTAAACATATACTTAAACTAAGTATACTAAAATGGGTAAAACTAAGTGTATGCTATATTGGGTAAATACAAGTATATACTAAATGGGTAAATACTAGCAAATGGTTTTGACCCATAACCCATGGTTTTATATATACCACTTAACCAAGTTCATTGTATCCTTAAGATACATTGTATCTAGAAAGAAAACCATGGATCAACCCATAACCCATGACCCATGACCCATAACCAAAATACCCATGGGCAAAGAGGAGCGGACCACGGATCCCTAGCTTTGTGCTAGCCGGATCCCTTGTGGTAGGGATTCGTGGGATCCGAGGAAATGTAAGAGAATTTCTATAAATAGAGAGCCATTTCTTCCTCTCTAGGTGTGCTTTTCATATAAACTTCCCAAAGTATTCTAACCTCTAACCTCGGATCTAAGTGATCTATGTAGTTTGTCTTTTGTTTTTGTGTGATCTACTAGGTTCCTCTTAAAGGAAAGATCACCACCTCAAGACGTGCAAGCTCAAAGTCCATGAGTTGCCATGCTTCGTCATCATCAAGACTACTAAGGTTATCTTGTTGATAGTTCTTCCTTTCTCCATAGATGTCGGGTTGAAGGCATTAGTGAAGAATGCCGAAGTGTCAAGATGAAAGCATTAGTGAAAGGTGCTCATCATCCGTGTCAAAGCATTAGTGAAGGATGCTAAAGATGTCAAGACGAAGTCATTAGTGAAGGGTGCCAAGCGTTGTGTCAAAGGCATTAGTGAAGGATGCCAAAGAATCAAATCAAGTAGCATTTGGGAAGAATGCCTAGGTCGATAATCGATGAGGTGCATCGTTATACATATATGTATTTGTTTATATACAAGGATGGTGATATCCTCGATGGTGTTGTAACAAGGAGTAGATCTCCTCGAGATTAGGTGTTATGTCGTGAAGGTGTAGTTCACCCAAGGTGTGAAAGAACCAGGTGCTTAGCCTAGTACCTAATAAAGGGTAGGCGACGTTGTGAAGGATTAGTTCTCCTAGGTGTGAAAGAACCCGGTGGTTAGCCTAGCAATCGTATAAAGGGTAGGCGGCGTTGTGTTAGGTGTGGTTCGCCTTGGTGTGAAAGAACTCGGTATTTAGCTTTGTACCGAAAAAGGTTAAGCGACGCTTGTGAAGGCTTCTCCGCCATAAGGAGTTGGTGTAGTGTTTACGAACTCGAGTAGGTGACTCGGGGAGTGGAGTAGGCAAGGAAGGTGTCCTTGTAGCCGAACCACTATAAATACTTGTGTCGTGGTGATGTGCTTACTCTTTATCTTTCATTATACGCTTATATATCTATCTATCAACGTCCAACATAAACAATCAAATAGATTGACATAAGTCGATCTAAATATTTAAAAGGAAGTTTTAAATTGGTAAAACTATTCAACCCCTTCTAGTTTTCCACACCCCAATTCATATTGCATGTCTTTAGCGACTTCTCCATACACTTTTTTGAGAAGTTTCAATCGACTTCCCCAAACCGACAACCGTCTTCACAGATTCAAAACTTTGATGTAGTTAACTTGTCTTCTAACTTTTGAAGTTTTAAGCACGCAACGTAATTTGTAGATAACATCGTAAACCGCATCAAGCAACCGACTAGTCACTTAATTACAATTGTGCTCAATCGTCGAAACTCCGTCGGGGTAACATGCAAGAAATCAATAAGATTTTCTCACACAAGTAGGCTACTTCACACAAAACAACCCGGAAAGTTAAACGGTAACACCAAAGTCACAAAACAATACCATCGATCATCTCTACGGACATATCTCCGTGAATATAAAATTTAAAGCTCGATCACGAGAACTGCTTGTGCGTCCTCGATGTACATTTCTTCCCCGATTACAGATACTTATGGAAAAGAGTGTTTCAAAGAAGTCAAAAGTACAAAGCACATCCACTCTTTCCCCATGATGTCTTCATGAATCGTAGCATACACACTATGTTTACGATGGAAATGGAGGCAACAGAACCCGTATGTCCAAGTAATCAAATAAGTGTGAAGTACCATAAATCTCGTGAAGCATGAAATATCCCGTGAGAATCAATTGTTGATAAAACTTCTACTCTTTATACTCCTCTCAACTAACTCTTTACCGACCCCATTATCATTCCGACTACTCTTTGTAGTGACTCATCGATGGAGAAAACCAAATATGACGAACACGAGACTAAAGTAAAATAACCCGAACTTGTGACTTAAACTTGCACTAATGTCCGATTTAAGAACCAATACTGAGAATTTCAATAAAGGTAGAATCATATACCCATCCATCCATCCTTAATTGTATATGAACTTCTCTCAAATTATCCCCAACATTTTGTGACACTTGAGAACTATAACGTGACTCCTTTAAAGTGATAGCTATACGCTGTGAGCACAAAAACATAACTCCTTACATCAGGTATAACTAGAAAACTCAAGTCTTTGTCATTCGTAACGGTTAAAGGCTCGAATAAGGATATCATAGAATCATGCATCCAACCAACCCCGATATCTTCAGATACTAAGTACACGCACCCGTGAAATCTCACTTCAACCTCAAATAAATAATAGTGAATAAACTCCGTAGTTATCTCTTGCGGTTTAATACTCAAAATCCAGCCTTTTGACGGTTTGAAACGAATCTTAATAATGGATAATTCCCGATATTGTCAATAAACGTATAGCCGCACAAATAATTCAATTTGACGGTTGGAGCCCAAAATATTACCATTAAACCAATGATTATTCAAAAAACTTAGTAAAGCTTTTAATAATTTTCGAGCCTACCAATTTAAACCTAACAGTTCAACGTTTTCGTTTATAAGCCCAAATGCACAAGTTATAAAGCCCGGTCCAAGTCCATATACCCGGCCCAAACTAGTCCAGCAAACCACAACCCTAATAATTTAGCATATAAGAGCACACAATCCCTGATATATCACTCATTTATAACCCTAATTACACTAACCATCAGCCCCCATCTTCTGGTCATGTGAAAACCGCAACAACCACACCTTCAAACCATCCATCACACCCATATTTTTCATTCTCATTCGTGTACACACAAGCGCTACCACAAACAACAACAAAAATTATAATCAAAATCAGTCCCTCTTTGTTTCTTGTTGACCTCGAACTCAAATCCACGAAAATACCAACCAAACAAACCCTTAGAATCTTTTGATTTTAGTTTCTAGATCTTGATATCTAGAGTCACGGGAAGAGAGAAACATGTTTGTTTTACCTCTTTCTTTAAGAATTTCGAATATTTAATAAAGAAGGTTATGCCTTTAAATGGATCCATGATGGTCATTGTTCACTCTTCTTGAATCGGTAATGATTTGTAAGAACAAGTGAAACAAATGAGTTCCTTGTTATTTCATTATGTTTCAAGTCTTGTAACTTAGATGAGATGTTATCGAAGTTGTTTACTGTTAAGGTTAGGAGATAGTATTTTGTTTTGATTAAAGACGTGAGCATATGGGGATTGTCGAGTTTATAGTTGTTGGTTAATTATTTCTGATCTGGTACTCGTTTTCTTCCTCTTCTTTTTCATCTTAATTGTTAATTACCAGGAATAGATATGAGGTAATGAGGTGGATCTGAGTTAAAATGAGCAAACTCGCAAATATTCAAATAAAAATGACTTAACTCGCTAATCTTTAAGTGCACAAATTAGAAACTAGCTAATCTTCTAAAAGAAAGTTGTAACTCGCTAATCTTTAATTAGAAAGTTGCTAACTTGCAAACTCGAAAGATTATACTGGCTAACTCGCCAATCTTCATGTCAAAAAAATTGTAACTCGCAAATCTTCAACGAAAACTATGCAAACTCGCAAATCTTCAACGAAAACTGTGCAAACTCGCAAATCTTCAAAGTAAAATATGCAAACTCGCAAAACTTCAAACTTTTTCCAGAAAAACCTATAAAACCCCAGATTCAAAATATTACAATTTTGACCACGATTAATACCATATTTGACCATTTTAAAACTGTTAAAACCATCTAATGTAACACTACAAAAACATGTAATAACTGTTTTAAAATAAGACGATTTTGACAAGATAGGATCACAAATCAACCAATGATAATAACCTGGATCCGATGCCAATTGTTAGGTCACCATTCTATCATATCACAACATGTATTCTAGAGAGAGAAAGTTTTAGAGAGAGAAAGTGGAAGGAACTAATGAATGATTAATGAAAGATTATACCAATTAGAACCAACACCCTCTCCCTTCAAGGGAGGGGGTATTTATAGTGTTTACATGGATAGGGGTGTTTCCCCTTGGTTCTAGAAGAACCTCTTAACACAGCTGGGGTTTATGAGCTGTAAATCTAAATACAAACATTTATAAACCATAATTATTCTATTACAAATTAAATGACCTACACTTCATAATAAAACATATTCCTAACAATCTCCCCCTAAGTGTTGGTCATCATTTGTTGTCTTGCTTAGGTTGTTTGACGCCTTTTGTCACACCCCAAATTACTGCTTTTTGCAAATGAATGGAATTCGGGATTGATCGTCATAGCATCACAATCACAAGTTATATTGAACGACCTAAAGTGTCGCTTTGGAAAATACATCGCTTGATTTAATAAAATAATCGAGTTACAACATAGGTCCCAAAAGTTTACAAAGTTTATGGAAATATAAATATATTACAAGTCCAAACGATGGTTTTAAAAGAAAGTGCCATAATGTACAATGATGTAAGTCGACGCCACGACTCAAAAGGTGGTTCCTTAACCATGCCATGATGATAATGCCTTAGATACCGAGAATAAACATGCTAAAAAGGTCAACACAAAGGTTGAGTGAAATCCATAGGTTTAAGTAATTCGCTTGAACACAATAATCGTAGTGTGAGTTAAATGGTTTCACACTCATCGTTAAAAACAAAATCGTATTTATTTCACTAAGTTCATGACACCAAAGCGTAAACATCGCACCAATAAAATTGGTAATCATCGCTTCATCGCCGCCTAATAGGTAATTTGCCAATTTACCTTAATGATTCAATATAGTGCGCCGATTTCCTAAATGGGTCAATAGAGCGGAGTGTTAATTCCAATAGGCCTATTCACAATATTCGCCCACCGCAAGTGACTAATGGTTCATGATGTAGGGACTTCAACATGGCAAATACTTAGTGACAATAAAACATTCGGATATAGCATACAGCTCAAAGCATATGTGTTCGATTAAAATGTAGCATGTATCTCCCCAAGAGTTTGTAAAACAGCTTAAAAGAGTAAAAGGGGCTATGAACTCACTTGATAAACCGGTATGATGACAAGAGTGAGTACACCGAGGTATAGCGTGATGTTTCAACTGACCTATTACGAATGATATGATATGTAATGAGTTGCAATGTAATGTTATGCATGCATTTCAGATGTTATTTATACCATTTGCGAGTTTTAAAATATTACTTGTCGTCGAAAAATACTCTTTGACGCCTTGACCAATCAAAATCACTTTACAAGTTTTTACGCCAAAATGTCATCCTACAATGGTTTTATAATGATTTATGGTGAAATTTTCACTTTTCGTCGCAAAACAATGTCGCCGGAATTTTCATGAAATTAACAAAATGGCTTTGGAAAACTAGTCGTAAAATGGTGTACGCCGATCGTTAGAGAACGAACTCGACGGTTTTGGAAAGTTTGTATCGATATCTAGAAGTTTCAGCTCAGAGTTTTCGTCCAAAAGGTCTCGATCATAAAGATATCAAGGGTTAAAGATAGTGATTTTGTTGAATTGTTGTGCGTAAAATGAGTTTCGCCAAGTTTGAACATCCGTAATTAATTTACTATAACTCCGCTTTACAAACGGCTTGTTGTTTTGAAAAATATGGCGGTGAACTTGATTTTACTAGAAGACAATTCGCTCCAAAAGTTTCACAACATGGTTAAAAACAAACAAGAAACATGGTCGTTATACTAATGTAACACTTGTAACGTAAAAATAATATAGTTTTTCGTAAAATAATAGTTACGGCAACTTTATAAAAACGTGCATATCTTTGTCGCTTCAAACCGCTTTCACGATAATATGTCCTTAGCTTCGATCAAAGTATACTAATATATTTTTGACAAGTCGAAATAATTTGTGAAGCTTAAGGCTCGCTTTTGACCCGAACAAACTAAAACCGCATGTGAAATTTCGAAAACTATTTATTTCGTCGTCAAACTTTAAAATCCATAACTTCTTCGTTATAACTCCGCTTTTATCCGCTCAAGCGCCACGGATTCGCTTTTAAAGTATATTTTCTAAATATCAAGGCCAAAGTTTCGCATCAACTGTCGGTTTTTCCAGAAATCGAAATAAGGACAGAACATAAATTATAGTTATCGAAAATAGTTTTTCTCGGACAAAACCTATTCTAATCCCTTCAAATCAACTCCAAAGCTAATCTAATCCTACCATACACCTTCTTAGGGTGTCATGGGTTCCTAATCACCATCAAGACCAAAGAATACCATGGGAATAATTATAGGATGACCAATATATATATATAACTCTAAAATCATGAAAAAATGGTATAAATCACATATCATGCATACTTGCTCCAAAATGAAAAGATGAATATGAAATGAAAAGGAAACATGAAAATGAAAGAAACAAGCTTACAAGTGAAAATGATGAGGTGAAAGTAACAAGGATTAACCTAAATACTCTTGGTTTTTATTTCAAAACCTTATAAAGAGTATAAACTAGATTGTTAAACACTTGAACTTGAAAAATTTTGATCCCTTGAAGCTCTTGATGTGTGGCCGGTTTTGAGAAGAAGCAAACAAGGAGAGAAAAAAGTTTTAACTAACACTTGAGATGAATGAGAAATGAATGAAAATAATGTAGTAAGTAAGACTTTATGTATATGTGAAAAATTATAAACAATCAAGAAACCATACCCATTTATTGCACCCTTCCCTTGGTCGCCATGGGGGGAATGAATATTTTTTTTTTTTTTTTTTTTTATAAATGAAAGTATATGTATATATTTGTAAATTTTAAGAAAAGTGTAAGTAAAAGTGTAGATAAATGTAACTTGTAGAGGTAAATGGTAACTTTTGGTACAAGTAAGTTTTTAATAGGTCAAAATAGAATGTAATGAGATAATAAAATTGTAAAATACATTCCTTGTGAAATTTGAGTGATAAAATAATTATCGATAATTTTTAAGAAAACGTCGTAATAATTTAACTTTAACGATTTATATACCAAATAAATTTGAAACACTAGGAAAACTAAAAATATAGTTTTTATAAACTAAATGTAAGTTTAAAAATACATCGGATCATTTTTGAAAGTAACGGATTAAATATTCAAAATAATAACTCACGCGATAACGCTTATTAAATATAAAAATTACGCTTAAATGTGAAATGAAATGTCATGAATGAATTAATGATGATGCAAATGATGTCAATGAAATGTAGACTAATCTTAGTCCATATGAAATGTACGTGATGTTATGATCATGAATTCGCCGCTAAACCATAAAGGTTACGCGATTTGGAACAAGTAAACCAAGTTTACGATAAATGTTGAAATAATGAGGCATAAATTGTGTCAAGAAATGACCAAAGTACGGGTTGTCACATTCACCATCTAAAAAGGAATTCATCCTCGAATTCAATCGTTGTTAGTCTATCGGGTTTAGGGTTTGATGTGGCAAACTTTCCCATTCCCGAGCAAAACCCTCAAAGATTTTTACCAACCAATTTTCACTTAATCTCACAACTCATCAAACAAGAACCGCATGAGATTAGGCTAAATTGGTTTGAAGGAGGACTTTGAAAATTTGGCTCGACACGGAATTGTTACACATATAAGCTCACTACTCCCTTCATTGCATGATTCTTCCCGAATTAGACATAGGTGATCGTGCTATGTATAATTTAGAGTAACTATGCAATGCTTGGACTAATCGACTCATATGTTGTTTGGTGTTGAGTCAACTGATGTTAAAATTGTGATGAACATCGAGGAGAGAAGACATGGAGAAGTGTCGTTAAAATGATAGTTGAAGTAAAAAGAATTAAAATCCTCGTAAATGATAACAAATCGGAAAGAAAATAAAGTACGATAGATGAGAATATTTTACAACAAGTGGTTTATCAAATAGAAATACATCTTAGGTTATAAAGATTCGGATACGATGGAAAACATAAACTTAGTACGACATAGTACATAAGGAGAAATAAGACCGTTAGTTTCCGAACTTCTTCGCCTTCCGCTGTTGATACCTTGACGAGCTCCTCCTCCTCCTTCTAACATATATACATTCCCATGAGCACCTTCGACTTGTTGACCTTGGTTTTGAGGACATTGGTTTCTATAGTGTCCTTGCTCCCCACATCCGGGCATGTGACTACGGCTTTACCTTTACAATCCTTGCTAGATGTCCCGTGTTTGGCATTTGTGGCACTTGGCGGCAAGGACCCGAGTGATGAAAATTACATCGATTACATAGTGGGTGTGTTCCAAGATACCTCTACCTCTCATTGGTGCAACGACATAAACCATTCCCGCTTCTTGCCTTCTATTTTGTTGTTGTTGATGGTTAGTGTTGCGGTTTTGGTTGTTGTTGTTATAACCTCCTTGGTCGCTTTCCCATTTTCTTTTGTTGTTGTTGATTTGGTTATCGCCGTTGTTGTTGTTGTTTTGGTTATTGTGGTAGTTGGTGCGGTTGTTGGGGTTGTTGTTGTTTTTCGGTTGGTGTTGGTGTACTTACCTCTTCTTCACCACTTGCGCCATCAACTTCGAGTCACCGAATAGCTTCCTCCATTGTTTGTGGATCAAACGAAGTCACATCTCCTTGAATCACTTCGAAGTCCCCGATAAAAGCCTCTAGCAACTTCTCATTATCGAAACCATGGACGGGCATAACACGCCAATTCTTGAAATCTCCGAATGTAAGTGTCAATATCGCACCCAATGGTTACTAATTCATAGAACTCCGCTCCAACTTTTTGATTTCCGCTCGAGGACAAAACTTTAGTCACCAAACCCTTAAATTGCTCCCAAGTAAGCTTGAAAGCATTCTCCATCCCAATCGGTTGAGCGATGAATTCCACCATGACAACGCTCCATCGAGTAATGTGCTCGTAGCAAATTTGACCTTATCATCATCCGGACAGCTACATAGCAAGAACACGGACTCCAACTTTTCAAACCATCGCACCATGGTCGTAGCTCCTCGGCACTCGAAACTTGGTGGGTTCGCCACTTTTGAAATCTTTGTACGAACATTTCTTAACTCCGGATCCTCCCAAGATTTCCAAGAGCAAAGAATAGCCTAGCGGCTTCAAAGAAGAACATGCCTCAAAGAAGCAGCAGCAGCCCCCATCGCTTCCTTCAACTCTTAAAGCATTAGCAATGCTATCATTCACCAACTTTTGAATTGTCGTGGGTCATTTCAACTGTAGCTTTCTTCGTGCCATATCTTCTTCAAAACAAGAGGAAATGTGAGACGAGCAAAATCCCATGTTAAAATATGCGCCTAAAGAGAGGTGATAAGAAATGATAAGTTTGAGGTTATCTTTCAAAATAATCGACGGTTTCCTAAGAAATGGGTTATGAGATGTCGTAAGTGCTTCAAATGTATGATGGTTTAGTGACTTAGAGTGAATAAAGTGTAACTCGACATGTTAGTGATGAAACAAAGGAGTGAGAGTGACTTTGCCCTACTTAAGGGTTTATCTCGGCATTCGACGTTATCGGTGATGAGCCAATTGATGTAAAGATCGTGATAGGAATAACAAGGAATTCTCCACATTAGAGTATGAGAAAAGGATAATGGGATGGGTATTTAAAGGCATCCATGTGACAATCGTTATGAAATGAAAGTAATTAACTCGAAAATGTACGATAAATCGCATGCAAAGTGAACATGCACTTATGATGAAATGATGAGATGCTATGGTGATGTAGTTATAGTCTAGGGTCAATGATGCAACCTAGTTCTCTATAATCAAGCTCGATGCCAATCACACACCCCAAATTACTGCTTTGCAATGAATGGAATTCTCGGGATCGATCGTCATAGCATCACAATCACAGTTATATTGAACGACCTAAAGTGTCGCTTTGGAAAATACATCGCTTGATTTAATAAAATAATCGAGTTACAACATAGGTCCCAAAAGTTTACAAAGTTTATGGAAATATAAATATATTACAAGTCCAAACGATGGTTTTAAAAGAAAGTGCCATAATGTACAATGATGTAAGTCGACGCCACGACTCAAAAGGTGGTTCCTTAACCATGCCATGATGATAATGCCTTAGATACCGAGAATAAACATGCTAAAAGGTCAACACAAAGGTTGAGTGAAATCCATAGGTTTAAGTAATTCGCTTGAACACAATAATCGTAGTGTGAGTTAAATGGTTTCACACTCATCGTTAAAAACAAAATCGTATTTATTTCACTAAGTTCATGACACCAAAGCGTAAACATCGCACCAATAAAAATTGGTAATCATCGCTTCATCGCCGCCTAATAGGTAATTTGCCAATTTACCTTAATGATTCAATATAGTGCGCCGATTTCCTAAATGGGTCAATAGAGCGGAGTGTTAATTCCAATAGGCCTATTCACAATATTCGCGCCACCGCAAGTGACTAATGGTTCATGATGTAGGGACTTCAACATGGCAAATACTTAGTGACAATAAAACATTCGGATATAGCATACAGCTCAAAGCATATGTGTTCGATTAAAATGTAGCATGTATCTCCCCAAGAGTTTGTAAAACAGCTTAAAGAGTAAAAGTGGGGCTATGAACTCACTTGATAAACCGGTATGATGACAAGAGTGAGTACACCGAGGTATAGCGTGATGTTTCAACTGGACCTATTACGAATGATATGATATGTAATGAGTTGCAATGTAATGTTATGCATGCATTTCAGATGTTATTTATACCATTTGCATGAGTTTTAAAAATATTACTTGTCGTCGAAAAATACTCTTTTGACGCCTTGACCAATCAAAATCACTTTACAAGTTTTTACGCCAAAATGTCATCCTACAATGGTTTTATAATGATTTATGGTGAAATTTTCACTTTTCGTCAAAACAATGTCGCCGGAATTTTCATGAAATTAACAAAATGGCTTTGGAAAACTAGTCGAAATGGTGTACGCCGATCGTTAGAGAACGAACTCGACGGTTTTGGAAAGTTTGTATCGATATCTAGAAGTTTCAGCTCAGAGTTTTCGCCAAAAGGTCTCGATCATAAAGATATCAAGGGTTAAAGATAGTGATTTTGTTGAATTGTTGTGCGTAAAATGAGTTTCGCCAAGTTTGAACATCCGTAATTAATTTACTATAACTCCGCTTTACAAACGGCTTGTTGTTTTGAAAAATATGGCCGGTGAACTTGATTTTACTAGAAGACAATTCGCTCCAAAAGTTTCACATCATGGTTAAAACAAACAAGAAACATGGTCGTTATAAATAATGTAACACTTGTAACGTAAAAATAATATAGTTTTTCGTAAAATAATAGTTACGGCAACTTTATAAAAACGTGCATATCTTTGTCGCTTCAAACTGCTTTCACGATAATATGTCCTTAGCTTCGTATCAAAGTATACTAATATATTTTGACAAGTCGAAATAATTTGTGAAGCTTAAGGCTGCTTTTGACCCGAACAAACTAAAACTGCATGTCGAAATTTCGTAAAACTATTTATTTCGTCACAAACTTTAAAATCCATAACTTCTTCGTTATAACTCCGCTTTTATCCGCTCAAGCCGCCACGGATTCGCTTTTAAAGTATATTTTCTAAATATCAAGGCCAAAGTTTCGCACTAACCGTCGGTTTTTCCGAAAATCGAAATAAGGACAGAACATAAATTATAGTTATCGAAAATAGTTTTTCTCGGACAAAACCTATTCTAATCCCTTCAAATCAACTCCAAAGCTAATCTAATCCTACCATACACCTTCTTAGGGTGTCATGGGTTCCTAATCACCATCAAGACCAAAGAATACCATGGGGATAATTATAGGATGACCAAATATATATATATACTCTAAAATCATGAAAAAATGGTATAAATCACATATCATGCATACTTGCTCCAAAATGAAAAGATGAATATGAAATGAAAAGGAAACATGAAAATGAAAGAAACATGCTTACAAGTGAAAATGATGAGGTGAAAGTAACAAGGATTATCCTAAATACTCTTGGTTTTTATTTCAAAACCTTATAAAGAGTATAAACTAGATTGTTAAACACTTGAACTTGAAAAATTTTGATCCCTTGAGAGCTTGATGTGTGGCCGTTTTGAAAGCCAGAAACAAGAGAGAAAATTTTTCTAACACTTGATGAAATATGATGTAGATGAATGAAAATAATGAAATGAAGTAAGACTTTTATGTATGAGTGAATTATAAACAATCAAAAGCCATACCAAAATTTAATGCCCACCTCCCCCTTGGTCGGTTTTATGGGGATATGTTTCTCAATATATATTTTTTTTTTTTTTTTAAATGTATAAACTATGTATATATTTGTGTAATTTTTGAAGAAAAGTGTAAGTAATAGTAGATAAATGTAACTTGTAGAGGTAAATGGTAACTTTTGGTACAAGTAAGTTTTAATAGGTCAAAATAGAATGTAATGAGATAATAAAATTGTAAAATACATTCCTTGTGAAATTTGAGTGATAAAATAATTATCGATAATTTTTAAGAAAACGTCGTAATAATTTAACTTTAACGATTTATATACCAAATAAATTTGAAACACTAGGAAAACTAAAAATATAGTTTTATAAACTAAATGTAAGTTTAAAAATACATCGGATCATTTTTGAAAGTAACGGATTAAATATTCAAAATAATAACTCACGCGATAACGTTTATTAAATATAAAAATTACGCGTTAAATGTGAAATGAAATGTCATGAATGAATTAATCATGATGCAAATGATGTCAATGAAATGTAGACTAATCTTAGTCCATATGAAATGTACGTGATGTTATGATCATGAATTCGCCGCTAAACCATAAAGGTTACGCGATTTGGAACAAGTAAACCAAGTTTACTATAAATGTTGAAATAATGAGGCATAAATTGTGTCAAGAAATGACCGAAAGTACGGGTTGTCACAAATGTTCTCGCAAATTACTAGGATCTGCGTAGGACTCTAAAATTATATCACTTGTGTTCTTATTGTTTGAACAACAAGTGATGAAATATTTAGTGTTCCTAAGAGATCTTGTGATGAATCTCATGGCTCTAGACTTGATTTGTGCGTTTTGGTTTTAGAAGTCGGAGACTGGAGCGGTGTCTCCTGTTTCAATATCAACACATCTCGTAATGAGTGGTCGATAGATTATGCAGGGTTCCCCGTGAGAATGAAACAAATCCTTTTAAGAGGACTTGAGTGGCTAGAAGGTTAGGTGCATTGCGTCATTGGGTCCATGACGACTTTGTTCTTCAATACCGGTGTCATCTTGTGACAACCAATAGCATATGAATTGAACCCGGTGTCTGCCCTAAGTTGAATTACATGGAGGGCTATTTCTTTTCACCCTTTTCTTTTTAATTCTTCAACTCCTTCTTTCTCCTTACTCACTTTACTTCTTTTTTCAATCATACCTAAGGACTTTCTAATTCTAACTATTAGTATTGTCCTTGGGTAGAATCCTCCGGCTCTGGCGAATCATAGGACGGATTTCCTATCCTTAGACACCTTATAACTCCATGACTATCCTATGTTGCCATAAAACCTTTTCTTGAAAATCTCTCAAGATGTTTATGATGAAAAACATGTTTTGTTAACACCTTGAGAGTTTTGGTTTTTTAGAGAAATACTCCCCCTCCACATATGCTTATGGGTTTTGACTTAAATCTGCACAGTGAGAGTAGAGCACGCACTTTTGTATTGATCGACTCCTGATAGACAATTCCCCACGAGACACGGTTACGTTGCTTAGTTAAAGAGTTCCATTGTCAGCTTTTAGGTGACAACTAGCTCTAATAACTAACTTGAAGTTGTAAACTCTTCTCATAAAGATGGTTAGACCCATGAAAGTTCATGTCTATCAAAAGCTTCTCGAATTGGTACCTTCTACTAAGACAAGTTTTATTTGAAACAAGTCTTTTCGATTACTGACATTTCAAAGTTTGTCAATTCATTGGTGATATTTGAGTCGAGCACGTTATGAGATTCCATAACTTCCTGATCAACAATTTTAATCACATTTCTCCCCCTCAAAAATAGCATATGCATGTTGTTTTTGAAAACATGTTGATTAAAATATGCTTTTTGAGGTGTTTGAAATTCCTTTGGGAAGAAACGGATTTCAAGAACATTTGATTTTGAACAAAACATTTGTGTTGCAAACAGTTAAGAAGCTTTCGCTCCTTTAATTAGGATCGAGGCACTGAAGCGTACCACAATGTCCTTTCGTGGAATAAGATTTTGTTTACGTTGAAAAAAAGTACCCCCCTCAATTACGGAAACATATTCGAGAGATAGCCTTCTTGAGCCGAATTTGTAATCATATTATTAAATGTTGTAAAAACATATTATCAGATTTGTGGTGCTTGTGAGAATTCGTGCTCAAGGTTTAAAGAAAACATAATCAATGAATATAAACATACAAATGAAAGTAAAGAGTTAGAGTTATTGTAGACAGATGTTAAATGTTCCAGTAATGTTCCAAAAAACTATCTAACTGTAGTACTTCATTCGGGACGATGAAACGTCAAGATGTTTGGCTCCCTTGCTCTTCCTCCGACATAGCCTTCAAGTCGTCTCATTTGAACTCAGAACTTGAGTCGTGAATCCAATTCTCTTGACGAACTTTTCAGCTTGCTTAACATCATTTCTCTTCCATGTCACGGTCCGCAACCATCCTTGCTTTCTGCCCTCTTTCAGATCTTGAAGAATGGTCACAAGCTCGGCCTTAACCTTTATCAACGTTTCATCGCTGAACTTGTGAATATCTTCGAATCCCATGAACTTGACGATTTTGTTCCTGATGTAGTTTAATCCAAATGGTGTGCTCGTGAATGTAAACGGTTGCCTTTCATAATTGTCGGGTGGTAGGAAATCAGGCTTGATGAGATTCATACATTTTTGATAACTTTCAACGGCAAGATGAAGATCTTCAACTCTTGTCTTTATGACGAGACTTCGGATAAAAATGAGAATGGAGTTGAATATGTCATATTGTAAGCTGCCAGGAAGATGCATAATCTTTCCTTGAACTTTGAGGAGATACATATCTTCAATATCGTTGAGATTCAAATACTTGTAGTCAGCCTCGTTGAATATGTATACTTTGTCATCATCTCTGTGAACCTTGATTTCAGTCAAAAAATTGTACCCGTAGTTGGAGTTAACCTCTGCACTAACAATGGATAAGATCCGTTGGTTGTAACAAACTTGTTAATAAAAATATCGTCATTAAACGTTATTTATATTTTTGATCTTTACCTAAGTTTTGTTAACGACAAAAGTAAATTTAATTTTTATAAAGCTTAAAGCTTGTCAAGTTTGATAGATATTAAAGCTTTTACAAATAATATCTTTATCACTCAAGCATTTACATTGTGATTAATCATATCTTGATATGACTCTAAACCATAATGTATGATAGTAGTTTTTAGTTCAAGAATGTTTTGGTTTCTTAAAACTAAACATTACTTATGTATTTACATATTTCTAAAAATAGAAAAACAAACACATGACATCATGTAGTGCATCATTGAAATCCTTAGAACATTTCACTAGATACTTTGTGTAGATTTATACTCTACATATCTTACATAATCTTGGATAGATATGGTTGACTTTGGTAAGATTTTGAGATCTTGTTGTCAGACCCCGGCGGCACCAAAAGTTAACACCGGCGGAACCCTTTGAAGGGTTCTGTGTCCGTGGTACTTGCTGATGTTTTTGGCTATAAATAGCAAAGCCAAACCAAGTTGTTTTTCATCCCTTTCCATCATATTCTCATACATTCCTTCTCTAACATTTCTAACTCCGGTTTCATATCATATTAGTGATCTCTTTGTAGCAAAGAAGATCAAGATACATTCAAGCTTCAACAAGAAGTTGGAAGTCTTGTTTCTTTGTTGTTGTATGATCTTGTGTTGATTCATACATCATTGTTGTATCAAACCATCATAATCTTGTGAGTGTGAGTGGTTAGTATTTTAGTCCTTAAAATACATTGTGTGTGGGAGTGGTTGTACCCTTGAAAAGAACTCGACATCTAGCTTAGTGTCGGAAATAGTGTGTATGCTAAGTGTAAAGGTTTCTCCACGGTGAAAGGAGCTTGTTGACTAGTGAAGTTAAACTCTCGAGTGTGAGACTCGGGAGTGGAGTAGGACAAGGAAAAAGAGTCCTTGTAGACCGAACCACTATAAACAACTTGTTGTGGTTTGATTGTTTCTTTCCTTATTTACTCTTTATATATTGTTTGCATATTTCACTAACATATCTAAGATCAATATCAATGGATCTTTCAATAAGTTTCAAAACAAAGTTTTTAATCGGTAAACTATTCAACCCCCCTTCTAGTTTTCCACAATTGGTACCAGAGCCTCGTTGCTCAATAATTTCTAACATATATTGTATTTTATAAACTTGAAATGATCCATGGATTCTGAAAACTTTAAAGAAGGGCAATCTATGCAAAGACCACCACTCTTTGAAACCAATAGATTTATATATTGGAAAAACCGTTTTGAAACATATGTAAAATCAAAAGATATAGATCTTTGGCTTGTTATTGTTAAAAGGGATTTTAGTTCTACAACAAAAGATATTTCTGTTGATGAACAAAAGAAATTAATTGCTAAAAATAATGAAGCTAAAATGATACTTTATAATGCTTTGCCTAGAAAAGAATATGAAAGAATTTTTATGTGTGAAACCGCTAAAGATATTTGGGAATCTTTGATTATTACACATCAAGGAAATTCACAAGTCAAGGATAACAAAATTAATCTTCTTGTTCAACAATATGGACAATTTGTTATCCCTGAAGATGAAACCATTGATTGTGGCTTTGCTCGTTTTAATGCTATTATTACATCACTTAAAGCACTTGATGAATCTTTTCGTAGTAAGAACTTTGTCAGGAAATTTCTTAGAGCACTCCATCCGAAGCGGAGAGCTAAAGTGACGGCTATTGAGGAATCAAAAGATCTCTCAAAAGTGACACTAGACGAGCTAATCGGAAACCTCAAAGTACACGAAATGGTGATGGAGAAAGATTCGGAAATCATCAAAGGAAAAAGAGAGAAAATCAAATCTGTTGCTCTAAAAGCAAGAACGGATTCAAGTGATGATAACGAATCTTGCTCCGGTAGTGAAGATGAGGAGTATGCCATGGCCGTTAGAGATTTCAAAAAGTTCTTTAGAAGAGGAGGAAAGTTTGTAAGACAACCTCGAGAAGAAAAGAAGCCATTCCGAAAAGATCGGGATGACAAAAAGGGCAAAGGTGAAAGAAAGTGTTTTAGATGCGGTGATGCTAGTCATCTAATAGGAGATTGTCCCAAGCCACCCAAAAGCAAAACTCAACGAGCTTTTGTAAGTGGTGCTTGGAGCGACAATGAGGATGATGAAGAGTCAAGCAAGGATGAGATCGCTCTAATGGCACATGAGTCAAACGAGGTACATTCCGCCTCATCTTATTCCTCTATTGATGATGACACTTTGCAAAAACAATATAATCAATTGTGTGAACTTAGTCTAAAAATCATAACTAAAAATAAATTTTTAAAGACTAAAAAAGAATTTTTAGAAAATGAAGTCTATGAGTTAAAGTAAAAGGCAAAACAATTAGAAAAGGGAAAATCAAATGACGATGGTTGCAAATCATGTCAAGAGCTTAATCTTGAAATAGAAAAACTAAATGTTGGATATTAGTTTTCACATACACATCAAACCATAACACAAAGTGGCGTATAAATGAAATTCTAGAGAGAGAAAGTTAGAGGTTTAGGGAACTTAGTGAGAGAAAGTGAAAGATATTATTATGAGCTCCAACTCTCTACCTTGGGAGGTAGAGAGTATTTATAGTCTTACATAAACGCCACACATCGGGCTGGATCGTGCATACAGATTGGGTAAAGACCGTCCGTCCTCCACGGTGTTGCTTAACTAAATACTACTTAACTTAAAAGAACTACGACTACGAGCTTTCTAACGATTACATATACTTGAGGTGACCGACTCTTCAATACCTGAAATTTCTAATTCCTAACAATCTCCCCCCTAAGGGAGGTCACCTCAATCATGTACCAAAATTACATTGAATACAAATAGATATTACATTAACAATTGATCTTGCATTCTTGATGTAGTCCTTTGCTCCTAAGCTCATAGTCATTGATTCTTCACAATGCATGTTTGGTTACTCCAAGTGGAGGTCTTTACCGATCCACGATAATAATTTTGAGCCATCTTTTAGATCATCACCTATCAAAATCTCTCGAGACATCCATTGTGGTGTTGGTATAATGTGATGTTGTGACTTTCGGACCGCTTCATTACGATTAGGCGCATTCGTCGGGCGTACTCGAGACATCTCATCCGAGTAGCGAAGCTTTTGTTGATTCATGATATTGGCGTGTGTAGCGAAGCATGGAGTGTAAATATCGAGTCATTGATGCACTAATCATGATTTCTTTTGAGATGGATGTGATAAGTGAGCATGCGGCTATGGATTGACCGCTTCATTACGATCACCGAACGTCGGGCGTACTGCATACAACGCTTAGCAATAAATCGCACGAAAGTGTCTTTGATCACTTCGTTGAATTGAGGTACACGGCCCACGGTTCCCGCTGATCAAGACATGTCTGCCTGTGATCGGTATCATTCGAAGAATTTCCTTGACGTGGTTTCGCAATGCTTCTAGTCGTTCTCAAACCGAACATCTCAAAGAAGACAACACGGAGTGAGTGAACCAAGTAATTTTAAGTTCACCGATTGATGAAAAGAGATTTGAAAAACAATCGTGTATTGCTCAATAGAAATTGTTTTTGCAATACAACGAAGGTTTTAATGAAAATCAATTATCAATCATAAAACACCTTATGATTTGAAATATCCGTACACGGTCGGTTTGCTAAAGAAAAGAGTTTTTAAGCACAATGACCGGTTTTCAAAGGTATCCGTCAATCCGTAACTCGAACCGTGATTGATTCAAGAGATTGAATCGCCCCATTGTTTCTCGCTCGGTTGTCACATGGTTGATCTATATAATAGATCTCACATGCCACCTACCGAGAGCTTGTTTGATGTTGGCTCCGAAGGCTTTCCATCTTCATTGTGAATATGTAAACACATCACTCGGATGTTCGGCAATACCACAAGGATAATGCGTGGGACTCAAGATATAATCTCTTTCCACATTGTGTGAAATGAGAGTCTTCATTGAAAGTGTCCTAATGAGATTTATTGATGATCTCGTGGCTCTAGACTCAATTTGTGCATATTTGGATCCCGTGGAAGACTAGGAGAGGGTCTCCTTCTTCAATATCAACAATCTCTAAGAGAGTCGATAGATAATGTCGGTTCCCGTGAGAATGAAACAAGTCCTTTAAGAGGAACTTGAGTGGTTTGGAAGTTGAAGTGCGGTCGTCCTTGGGTCCATGACGTCTTGTCTTCAATACCGATGTTACCATCGGTAGCATATGAATTGAACCCGGTTTACGCCCTAAGGTTGAATAAATGGAGGCTATTTGTTTTCACCCTTTCTCATTCAATTCTTTTAATTCTTCAACCCCTTGATGCTTACCGAGACTTCATAGCAAGAACCTTGTTGGGTTTATTCCATGACTAGCTCGACTCGATCCGCACTCTTCCCATATCTCATTTTTCTCCTTTTATCATCATACCTAAGAACTTCTACACTAACTAGTGGATTGTCCTGGGTAGATCCCTCCGGTTACGGCGGATCATGGGAACAAATACCTAACCTTATCATCCTTATATCTCCGTACATAAAGTAAAGTTGGTCGGTCTATTTGGTATTGTTCATCCGCCATTGGAACCAATTGAAAACCATTTGAAAATCAATTCAAATACTTGTGATATATTATCAAAGCATTTTGTACCGAATTGTTTTTGATATTTTAGAACGAGTTCTCCCCTCAACATGTGCATCAAATATTTGAAATCGTTTTGCACACGGAGGCAAGAGAAAGAATTAACTTCTTTGATTACCATTTTATAAAGATATCAACATCACTTCCCAAATCGAATCAAGTAGATAAAGCATTTTGGGAAGGATGAGATTTCCATGATTTTGCTCCCCTCAATATGTGCTTCTAGGTTTGAAAAGAGTTTTGCACATACTAGAGGAACCCGCACATGAGATAAGTGATCACGTTTCAAATCATAGGTTTAAGATAGATGCTCCCCTCAACATGTGCATGGAAAATTTGAAATCGTTTGTCACATGTGGGAAGGATAGCATGTACATCCTTATAAAACTATTTACCGATTATCGCTTTAAATCTAATTTAAATCACACATTCTCCCCGATCACAATTATCAAATCATTTGAGATTTGTGATCTCTTATTGATTTAAATTGATTTTGAAAGCTTTAATAGAATTGTGACTTGATTATGAAAGCGTTTTAATCGATAAGGATCGGATTTTAAGACTTTAAACTCCATTGATAAAACATGCATGTATATCTTATGAAAACAATTTAATGCCAAATAACTTTTTAATTTAATTGAAATCATTCTCCCCTCAATCAATGACATAGGTTGTTGATTGAGAGATTGATATTTTGACAAATAAGTCCCGATGATTATCAAAATAGAGTCCGAGTTATTTTTCAAAGCAGTTAGTTTTCATCGGATAAATGTTTATAGAATCGAGCATGGAATTTTGAAAACATGATAAAGTATGGCTCTGTTCTTTCTTTAAAAACCGGGTTATTGCATGAGATGACAATAAAACATTTTGATTTTTTTTTCTTTTTTTTTTTTAAATAATAAATTGAACAATATCTAAAGTCCGTGTCATTCTTTGAATGACAACAACAAGACCGTAGATATAATCGAATCGAGAGAAACATGACAAAATGACAATATATTTATATATATATATATATATATATATTTTATATAAATTTATATATATATATATATATATATATATTTTATATTTTTGAATTTTTCAAATTTTTATGGATTTTGAGAGTTTTATAATTTTGTATTTTGATTTTCGAATAGATATATACAAGAGATAGATGAAGATAGACCTTTACTCCTCGTCTTCCTCACGAAGGCGTTTGAGTGTTTCGGTTGAAGGCTTTTCAAGCCTAGTCGTGGAAGAATGAACTCAAAACGTTCTCTTGGAAGAACTTTGGTGAAGATGTCGCTAGCGATATTCGGACCTCACAAAATAGAGTTCCACCACACCTTTTTCCACTTGTTCACGATGAAATGATGTCGAATGTCGATATGCTTTGCTCTTGAGTGTTGAACGTTGTTGCATGAGAGAGCAATAGCACTTTATTATCACGATGAGGAGGATTTTGTTGAATTCAAAGCCATAGTCGATATATTGAGATCTCATCCATAAGATTTGAGCACAACAAGATGACATGGCTATGTATTCACCTCTGTAGAGGAAATAGAAGTACTCATTTGCTTCTTTGAAGACCACTCACAAGCTTATCACCCAAAACGAGCACCTCCATATGTACTTGACGAGTATCTTGACAACCTCGCATGATCGGCATCTGCATAGGCCGTTAGTGACATACCGGTGTCCTTGGTGCAAAGACCCATATTGATGGTTCCTTGGAGATACCGAAGACCCGTTTAACCGCTTCAAGGTGCTTTTAGTAGGCTTAGCACGGTATCTAGCACACATGCAAGCAATGAACAAGATGTCTGGTCTACTAGCGATGAGGTACATCGGGATCCAATCATACTACGATATTTCGTTTGGTCAATCATGATCCCCGAGTGGTCCTCATCTAGTTTGGTTCGATCAATCATGGGAGTGTCGACGGGGTCACTTGAATCAAATCCAAATTTCTTTAAGATCTCGGTTGCATATTTAGATTGATTTATGAAAATGCCTCCGGACTTTGAAATTTGTAATCCCAAGAAAAATGACATTTGTCCCATCATTGACATTTGAAATTTTGAACTCATTTCATTTGAAAACGGTCACATTCCATTGGGGTCAGCCGAGGCAAAGATAATATCATCAACATAAATTTGAACATGAATTAAATGTTTGCACGACTTCGGTGAACAATGTTGGATCAACTGCTCCTTTGCTAAATCCGGTAGATAGAAGAAACTTTGATAGTGTATCATACCATGCCCTTGGAGCTTGCTTTAAACCGTAAAGAGCCTTCTTCAAACGATAAACGTGAGTAGGATGCTCTTGATTCACAAATCCTTCAGGTTGGTGGCGTGAGCGACTTCTTTAAGATCTCCGCTCGAAATGCCGTCTTCACATCCATCGATAGACTACCATGTTCTTACTAGCAAGATTAGCCAAAAGATTCTAATTGGCTTGATTCGAGCAAGCTGGAGCAAAAGATTCTTCAAAGTCAATACCTCCTCTTGACGGTATCCTTTAGCAACTAATCGAGCCTTGTTCTTCAACACATCACCATGCTCATCAAGTTTCACTTTGAAGATCCATTTAAGAGCAATAATCATAGCACACTCTGGAGCGGTACTAACTCCCATACATCAAGTCGATCAAACTCATGAATTTCATCTTGCATAGCATTGAACCAACTATCTTCGTTCATGGCGGTTTGACATCCTTTGGTTCGATCTTTGATAGTACGGAGTTGAAGAAGCACCATAAGGCATCGGTTGCAAGTTGTTTCCGTGTTGATACAGACGAGAGGATTTCCAATGATGTTGTCTAATGGATGATCGTAAGTCCATTTTCTAAGGTGTTCATGTGGCGGTTGTTGAGGGACCGAGGTAGCAGAGTTGATGTCTCCTCAAGAAGATGGTTCGATGATGATTCGAGACCAAATATGTTTTCAAATGGAGCATCTTCGGGTAGCAAAGGATTAACTTCATCATTGATGCGAAATGATTCCATGATGTACATTTGAAGAATGATGATTTGTTGATGAGATCAAGGATCGCAGAAGGTGCTTCTTGACTTAAAGATATTGAGACGAGGATTGACTTCATTCTCGTGAATATGAGCACCTCTATTGTAGAAATCGACACCTCATTAGTACTTGAATCATAAAGTTCATCAAACATAGGATCAAACAATTTCTTTAAATCATCTTCGATGGAGGTACATATGGAGTTTCTTGAGAAGAGTTTGGAACAAGGGATGAACCAATGGGACTGTTTTGAAGTCACGGTCCTGAGTGGAGTGTCCGAGAGCCATTTGACCGGTCACTCATCAAACGTAACGTGAATTGTTTCCATGATATTTCGGGTTCTTTTGTTGTAGATTCGGTATCCCTTTTGTTTGGTGCATATCCTACAAATACTCCAATGTCACTTTAGCTCTAAGTTTGCCTAAGTCTTGTCCTCATTAGTTGGATAACACAATGCACCAAACACACGAAGGAAAGAGATTAGGTTTTCTGTTGTGGACAAGTTCATATGGAGTTTTTCCATGAGCAGTGTGAATCGGGAACGATTTTGTGTGTAGCATGCAAGTGGCAATAGCTTCACCCGGAGAAACATTGGAACCTTTGAGTAAATCGGCATTGTTCTAGCGGCTTCAACAAGAGTTCGATTTCGTCTTTCAACTACACCGTTACATTGAGGAGTTCGTGGAACACTTCTTTGATGGTGATTCCAACGCTTTCATAGAATTCACTAAGTTGTTTGTTGACAAACTCGGTTCCATTGTCTGCTCGATAATTCATTGTTTTGTTAAGTCGAACTGCGCACTGTTTGATGAGTTTGATGATGATATCGAGTTTCATCCTTTGTCCTTAAGAACTTGACCTGTGAATCTAGAGTAATCATCAACCACAACTAACACATATTTCTTCCCAAAGATATTCTCGCACTCATTGGTCCATAAATCCATATGAATCATATGAAGAACTTCGTGACGAGTTAGTAGGTTTGGGTTTATGGGCATACTTCTTGCTTTTTCCCAATTGACATCTTTGAACAAAGATGATCCTTTTCATACTTGAGTCTAGGTAAACCTACAACTAAGTCCTTTCGGTGAGATCATTGATGGTGCCGAAGTTCGGTGATTGAGACGACGATGCCATAACCATGACTTTGTTTTAGAAGCCTTTGACAACAAACAAATTGGAGAAGACTTCATCATATCTTCGATAGAGATGGTGTATAGATTTGAACCACGTGAACCTCTTAAAAGTTCCTTACCATCAAGTTCTCTAACGAAGCGGTATGTTTTCCAAGAAGCTACTTCTAGATCGAATCGCAGAATTGACCAACAGAGAACAAGTTGTGACCAAGACCTTCTACATAGTAAACTCGGAGATAACACTTTTGCCAACAACATAGTCTCCATAACCCATAATAGCACCGAAATGATCATTCCCGAATCTAATTGTCCCGATGAATTTGCTCACGAAGTTCATGAGCCGTGACCGGTCGCCAATCATATGCTTGGAACAACTGAGTCCGGTACCACGAGCGATTTGAACGATCTGCAGTTGAACACAGACAAGAATGGATAATCGGATAATTGGGATCCCCATGCAAGAATGGGTTCCATTTGGTTAGTAACAATGGTTGGAACACCCACATCGTAAATAGAAGCATTCATATCGAAATTGAGGCAATGGAATCATTGTGAATAGATGCAGTACTAGTGTCGTATTAGCCACATTCACGGTGTGCTCACTTCTTAAGGAATAGTTCTACCAAGAGGCATCCATTTTCTAGTGGGCATTATCGATTAGTCTTATGACCAATGTGTATCAATAATAGCCTATCTTACTAAATGTTCTTCCTCGTGGGTTTCCTTTGTTTTCTAATTTTCTTTCGTTTTTGCCTTTTAGCCTTCTTTAGCATGAATTTTAGCATTAACACTATTAATTGGACAATTAACATCATTAGGCAAAACACTAACACCACGCTCATGATTAGAGAGCAATTCAAGCGGACATCAATACAAGGTTTGCAAATAGTATCGAATTGAATTAATTCAAGACGCCTATGGCTAATACTAGAATCAACACGATTCGTTTTATTCGATTCAAACTTAAAGTTCCTAGATTGTTCTTCTACTCTTTTCCAAAGGCACATTCTTAGCTTGTGAGGTCCTATCATTCCTTGTATTGTCTTGAGACTTTGACTGCTCCCTTTAATGTCACCGATTACTCTGTAGAGGAATGGGAACATTAGTTGGTTTACTACTCTTTGCATCACTGTTTAGATGTCTTGGGATCCGAACTACATGCAGCACACTAAGGTTCACTTTCTTAAAACTAGAAGTCTTGGGATTTGTACTCCTAGAAGGCACACTTGAGTTCTCTTTCATAGCATTGACGATCCGGAATCTGAACTACTTACAGCACACTAGGGTTCACATTCAAAACATTGGGCATCGAATGAATATCATACTTGGCATTAGGCATCGAACATGGAATCAAAGGATTAACTCTCTCACCTAATGACTTTGGGCATATTGTGATCAAGCATTCTAAGATTTCTTGAGATCGTTTGGCATATAAGCATGCATGTCCAATTGCATTATCATGAGGTTTCTCTAACTTATCCTCTTCAACAATCTCACGCAGACATTCTAGGCAATCCTTAAGGGATGAGAAGTATGTTTGAGCAAGAAGTTTGTTGTTCACGAGATGAGGAGGACATATTTCATGAGACAAAGCATATTTATTACAAGAGTGAACCTTTGATACACCATTCTCCCCATTGGTCATTGGCATTTTCCCTTTTACCCGACTCTTGATTCTCAATTTCCTTTTGCAATGAAGCTATTTGTTCGTTATTTTTGTTACTGGTGACCTTTATTGATTCAAATAACTCATTGAAATGACGTTTAACCTTTTCATTTTCTTCTAGAAAACTTTCGTTTTCCTTTTGTAATGCATTTACTAGGTTTTGAAGATGAAACGTTTGAGAATTTTGAGAATCTAAAGGAGGAGGCATTTGGGAACTGTCATATTGTTCGTTTAACCTTTTAATTGAGAGATTTGAGCTTTCAACTTTCGATCGTGTTGCAATGAGCTTGAATTTGTTCATCACGCTTGTTAATTTGAAAAGCGCATCAAACTCGGAGCATCGAGGATGTCTTGATATTTGAAGTTTTGACATTTTCTTTAAGATGTTGATATTTTAGTTGTAAATTAAAATGCTCAACTTCTAGTTTAGAAAATGTTTAACCAAATTGTCGTGATCATCCGGTTCAATTTTCTCATTTAGTTTAGAATTAGTTTTGTCAAGCTCAATGACACGATCATGGGAGACTTTCGAGGCAGCAGATAGTTCATGAAATTTGGAAGCATTAATAGAACAATTTGAAGTAGTGAAAAACATATCTTGAGCAACACATTCAAGAATAAGAGTCTCATTTAATGTATGCAAGTTCTTCCTCTCAATCTCATTATATTTTAGTGCACGCTAATAGTCACTAACTTCAACTATCATTGCATCAAATTCCTTATCCATTCCCTTAATATCGATTATCTATCCCTTTTAAGACTCTCAAAGTGATCTTTTAGAAGTTTAAAGAAAGGCATGACCTCGGTTAAATAGCATTCTTTTGTTTGTTCAAAACCCTTTCCCTTCCATTATACCAGTGGGTGTGATCCTTTTCTTACAAGTTTTCTCAAAATCAACAAATAGTTGAAAAATAACATATTGGCTAATTAAGATCTTGCTTTTAGTAGCAATAGTTCTAGGAACTAGATGCATTGGTGTATTAGGAGGATACACGATCGCTCTAGGCATTTTCCATAGGGAGGGTTTGTTTCAACAATATTTTCAACTTTCGCTTATCTAAATCCATTTTCCAAAAACTTGTTCGGGAGTCAACAATGTCTGAGGCTTAAACATGTTCAAGGAAATCCAGTTTTCCTTCTTGTAATCATGGGGTGTGATCTTTATTTTTTTCTCTTTACATTTAGGATCATCTAATTTCTTATTCATCTTTTCCTAGTGACTTCATCGATTTCTTATCTTCCTCAGTGCACTCAACGCAACTAGGTTTCGTCTAGGTTTAAGGATTTCATTGCCATCATAAAGAACCTTATGAGCATTTCTAGCCCTTTTAATGACCTCTAGATTTGGTTCCTCAATAAGGGAATGCTATGCTTATCGCTTAAGACTCTATGCTTAGTGATCATGTGAAGCGATCTGAATGGTGTTCCTTGTATGTACAACTTGTTTTCAAGTTTGTTTTCAAAGTTTCAGATTAGAAAAATCTTTCAAGAGTTTTGATTCCTTTGCATTAAATTCTTGCTTTAGCATTTTCACATTTTCTTGAAGTTCTTGTTTTTGCTTAGCGCTTTAGAAAGCTTTTCTTGCAAGGAATTTAACTCTTGTTTCAATACTTCTTCTCTAAAATTACTTTTCTAATGATTATGCGCACTTGGTCATCCATTTCACGCTCACGAGTGGTCAACTCAAATTTTGCACGTTGTTCATAAATAGCAACACGTTCTTTATAGGCATTTAGTTCGAAATTACGTAATCATCGTGAGCACATGCGGTGTATTCATCAAAACATAGTCATTATTGATCGCGGAAGATGCATCACTTGGTACAACTTCACTTTCACTTTGTTTCACATATTGATCATATGGGACAACATTGATACTATCCATATTTTCAATATTTGATTCAATAGTTTCGATTGATTGTACTTTGTCATGCATCTTTTGCACATCAACATCATCGTATAGTTTTAATACCTATGAGATGAGTTTGTCTTTGGATGGGCCAGCTTGTGGTGAAGAAGAGACCTTGGGAGAAACCATTGGAGAAATGCTAGCCATAAAAATTGTGTGTGCGTAGGTCCATCATCCACATCGAGTCGTATGCATCACAATCAGCGACTTGAAAGGCATTCGATGATTGTGACCTATCTCCGAATAGGCCGCTCATCCACATCGCATCATAGGTCTTGGCATTGCCTCGACAAGAAACAATAATTCCTCTTCATCCAAAGCAAGCACCATTATCCCGAGCTTGTACAAGCAACATCTTATCTCTCAAGTAATCGGCGATTCGTGGACGCTTTGGAGATGTGCGGTTCCTTGCAATGTGTCCCTCACCACCATAGTTATAACATTTGATCGGCTTAGCTTGACCTTGATTACCATTCCTTCCTCGATTACGATTACCAACATAACCTCTACCACTCCACCTCTTCCCCGATCATACTTGTCTTTCTGAACTGGTTGCACCACGATCCTTCCATCTTTCACATGAGCTTGATTGTGTGGGTTAGATCTTTGTTATGAGGTTGTTGTTGGTTTGTGGGAGAATTCATGTTTTGACTAATCGGAAGAGCTAGTTGATTAATGAAGTTACCCACGTGTGCATCAAAGATCGACTTGTTTGAACATAGGATCGGGAATGAGTTTGTGATTACCATTACCCATGGGTATGACTTGTGAGGCTTTGGTTGTGATTCCGATGTTTGAGTAGAAGGCGGTTGAGTCATTAGATGAGCTTGTTTCTCCCGGTTGGTTTTGAACCGATTAAGAATCAATTTTTCAAACATAGCATGTCTCTCATTCGAAGGAGGAAGGCATAGAGTTGCTCATAGTTTGTATTCTTCAATCCTTTAGTGAGCTTCACAAAGGTGACAAACTTGTGCCATTCGGGATTCATGTTGTTCACAAATTTTGAGTTCAATTTGAATGTTAGGCATAGTCATTCGATGTTCCTCATGTCATTCACCAACTTATGAAATCTCACATAGTACTCATAGACACTCTCATCCGGTTTCATCTTGAAGTGTTCAAATTGGTCATAGAGTTGTGATTCTCTGCTTCCATAGTTAATTCGAACACGAGAGAAGCATCTTGACATTATCCCATACGCCTTTGCATCGGTGTTGTGATTGATCGCCTTGTAGATGTCTTTAGGAAGACCTTGAAGAACAATGTTAGAAGCCACGATATCGACATCAAATCTCTTTTCTCCTTATCATCAAGCTCATCATACATTTTAGGTCCATCCATTCCATAAATCATCGTTCCATCTTCATTAGTATCAAGTATATCTCTAGTCGTCTCAACTCGATACGGTCCTTCATCAATGGATTTGAGAATGTTGACACCATTTTCCTTTCCAAGGCAAGACAATCGATTCGTTGAGCCCAAGAATCGTAGTCGATTACATCAAGCATGGGTGGGCGAGTATCCGAGCCAGGTGCTTGAACATCCTCGCAAGCGATGGAAATGATAGTAGGAACGTTGGATGACATGTTAACTGATTATACGGGATTTTATAACTCTATGATTAAACCGGAAATAGATTCTTTCACGGGATTTTACTAAATCAAGAGAAACCGTAAAAAATCACCCAAGTCGCTAGAAAATTATGCACCAAGTCGCTAACACCTAATTCCTACACAAGTCGCTAAAGTCCCAAATCGCTAAACAAAGACAAGTCGCTAAATAGTAACTCGCTAAGCCTCTAGTCGCTAGCAAAATTTTGGCGAGAATTGCTAAGATACAAGTAGCTAAAGAATCAAGTCGCTAAATTGCAACTCGCTGCACCAAGTCGCTAACACCAAGTCGCTACCCATAGTGGAGAATCCACTACTTGTCTTGATTAGTCGCTAAGTCTAAGTCGCTAACTCCACAAACCGTAACTCGCTACTCGCTAAAAATGTAAAGCAAGTCGCTAGCAAGAAAAATAATCAAGTCGCTAGCAAGAAAAACTTCACATAAACATCACTTTTCAATCCAAAACAACCCAACCAAGATGATTCAAGCTTACCAAATGAAAACCTAAACACTTGTGATGATTCTAAACATAAAAGTACTAACAAAATCCAAGCTTTAACACAAGAAATCAACCAAATGATGCACAAACCACTAAACTTTTTCAAACTCAAAACCACCTAAAACCACTAAAATCCAAAGATGTGCAAGATATGATCTAACCATGGCTCTTGATACCAATTGTAAGATATTAGTTTTCACATACACATCAAACCATAACACAAAGTGGCGTATAAATGGAATTCTAGAGAGAAAGTTAGAGGTTTAGGGAACTTAGTGAGAGAAAGTGAAAGATATTATTATGAGCTCCAACTCTACCTTGGGAGGTAGAGAGTATTTATAGTCTTACATAAAACGCTACACATCGGGTCATGGATCGAGCATACAGTGGGTAAAGACCCATCCGTCCTCCACGGTGTTGCTTAACTAAATACTACTTAACTTAAAATAACTACGACTACGAGCTTTCTAACGATTACATATACTTGAGGTGACCGACTCTTTAATACCGGAATTTCTAATTCCTAACACAAGATGTTCTAATCGAACATAATTCTAAATTTAAAAGGTTTAACAAAAACATTGCTTGTGCCGATGAAATAGTTAGAATTCAAAAACACCAAGAAACATGAATGGGTTGGGATTTAATGAGGTTTTAATTCAAAGAGTCAAATCAAAATGGCGAAAAAGACAAACAAACTATCAAAAGCTGCTGCGATGCGACCGGACGAACGGACCCAAAAATAGGGCTCCGTCCTTTGTAAAAAATGGTGCCGTGGGAATTGCAGCAGGACATAATGTTTGTGATACGGACCGTAGTGAATTTGTTAAAATAACAAAGAAAATCAAGGATAGTGTTAAACTAAAACATGTTGTTACATCAGGAGTAGGACTTGCTAGAAATGAATTTAGATAAAAAAAAACTACTCAACAACGACATAAAACACGTTTTGCCAAACACCCCTTTCCTAAGAGCAACCACAACATACAACCCAACTATCAACATAAGGGTTGGAATCAAAACTTCCCTAGACCATATCAAACTCCAGATTACATGCCATGGAACTCTTACCCATCATTTCCATACATGAACCAAGTAAATGGTATGCTTAACCCAAACGGACCCATGAGATATATGGGACCAAACACTTGAGTTATTTATGTCTTAGGTATGCTTGAAAGTTGGATTGGAACCTGATGAGTGGTTAAAAGATAGTGGATGCTCACGACACATGACGGGCAACAAAAGCCTCTTCTCAACATACCAAGAGTATGACGGAGGTAATGTCACTTTTGGTAGCAATCTCAAAAGCAAAATCATTGGCAAAGGTACGATCGCTCATAACTCCCTAACTATTGAAAATGTTGCTCATGTCGATAGGTTAGGATTTAATCTACTTAGTATTAGCCAATTATGTGATAAAAAGTATAAAGTACTATTTGAAGAAAATGGTAGTAAAATACTAAAAGATGGTATCACCATAGCTAAAGGAGTTAGGAAAAATAATATATATGTCATGAAAATAGATAAAACATCTAATGACAAACTTTGTCTAACAACTTTAGATGATAGCTCAACTATGTGGCATAGACGTTTAGGTCACGCTAATATGAGACTTATACAAAACCTATCTTCAAAAGAGCTAGTTAGGAATTTATCAAAACTAAAATATGACCAACATTTTTGCGACGCTTGCAAAATTGGTAAACAAACCCATAGTAGTCATAAGGCTAAAAACATGGTGTCTACATTTAAGTGTCTAGAACTTTTGCATATGGACTTGTTTGGTCCATCCGCTATAAAAGTATGGAGGAAACTTATACACTTTGGTCATAGTAGATGATTACTCAAGGTTTACTTGGAAGTTGTTTTGAAAACCAAAATGAAGCATTTGATAAATTTGAAATTCTTAGCAAGAAAATTCAAAATCAACTAGGTGTTAAAATTGTGTCGATCCGAGCGGATCATGGTCATGAATTTGACAATGAAACACAATTTGGAAACTTTTGTGATGCAAATGGTATAACACACAACTTCTCGGCTCCTCGAACTCCTCAATCAAATGGAGTTGTAGAGCGTAAAATAGAACCATTCAAGAAATGAGTAGAACAATGCTTAATGAACAAAACATTCCTCAAAAGTTTTGGTGTAACGCCATTTACACTTTTACATATATTTTAAATAGAGTCTTAATATGTCATTTCTTAAACAAAACACCATATGAGCTATATAAAGGTAAAAAGCCAACTTTAGGATATTTTAGAGTTTTTGGATGTAAATGTTTCATTCTTAATACTAAAGATTATCTCACCAAGTTTGACCCAAAGTCTTATGAAGGTATATTTCTTGGTTACTCACAAACTAGTAAAGCTTACATTGTCTTAAACAAAGAAACAATAAGAGTCGAGGAATCGTTGAACATAACATTCGACGAAAGTCCACCTCCCTCTAAGACATCACCTTTGGTAGATGATGACTTAGTTGAAAGTCAACTTGTAGAAAGTCAAGAAATAATTGAAAATGACAAGGAAGATGAACCATTAAATAATGAAATTATAAACATCAAAGAATCCAAAAGTCATCCTTTAGAAAAGGTCATAGGACAACTTAATCAAAGAACCTTAAGATCACAAGCCCAAAATCAAAGTAATCATTTTTGTTTTGTATCTACCATTGAACCGAAAAACATAAATGAAGCAATAAAAGATGAATCTTGGGTAATTGCTATGCAAGAAGAGTTAAACCAATTCGTTAGAAATGATGTTTGGAAGTTAGTTCCAAAACCTAAAGATCAAACTATAATTGGAGCGAAATGGGTTTTCAAATAAAATGGATGAAAATGGTGTAGTGTCTAGAAACAAAGCTAGGCTTGTCGCACAAGGTTATAATCAACAAGAGGATTGATTATGATGAAACTTATGCACCGGTAGCTAGGCTCGAGTCTATTAGAATCTTACTTGCATATGCATGTGCTTATGACTTTAAATTATTTCAAATGGATGTTAAGAGTGCATTTCTTAATGGGTTTATTAACGAAGAAGTATATGTTGCTCAACCTCCGGTTTTACCGACTTTGAGAAACCACATCATGTCTTCAAACTCAAAAAGCATTATACGGTCTTAAACAAGCACCAAAAGCTTGGTACGATAGACTTAAGACTTTTCTTGTTGAAAACAAATACACCATGGGATTAGTAGATAATACTCTTTTACCAAGAAAAAGGAATCACATATTATCATTGTTCAAATATCGTTGATGACATCATATTCTACTCAACTTGTCAAGAGCTATGTGATGATTTCTCTAAAATCATGCACGATGAGTTTGAGATGAGTATGATGGGTGAATTAAACTTCTTTCTTGGACTTCAAATTAAACAACTAGAAGATGGCATATTCTTTAACCAATCTAAATATATAAAAGATATGCTTAAGAAATTTGGTCTTGAAGACTCAAAACCAACTAAGATACCCATGTCTTGGACATTAAACTCACCAAGGATGAGGAAGGTGAATCGGTAGATAACACTAAATATAGAGGAATGATCGGTAGCTTACTCTATCTCACGGCTAGTAGACCCGACATTATGTTTAGTGTTTGTCTATGTGCTAGCTTTCAAGAAAATCCAAAGGTATCACACTTAGAAGCCTTGAAAAGGATATTTAGATACATTAAGGGAACGGCATGTTTAGGATTATGGTATCCCAAAGGAGCAGGTGTAGAAACTATAGTGTATGCCGACTCGGATCATGCCGGTGACTATGTCGATAGAAAAGTACAAGTGGTATTTGCACTTTTGTGGACATTGTCTCACCTCATGGTTTGCAAAGAAGCAAGCGGCTTTAGCTATCTCAACTAGTGAAGCCGAAGTGCGTCTCACCGGAAAAGCATGTCAACAAGCTCTTTGGATGAAGCAAGCTCTCGTGGATTACGGAATTCATCTCAATGATATCGTTATATTTTGCGACAACAAAGGAGCTATTGATCTCAAAAAAATCCCATCCAACATGCTCGCATTTAAGCATATTGAAATCCGTCATCACTTTCTTCGCGACAATGTTCAAAAAGGAAACATCTCAATTGAGAAAGTATCCTCAAAGACAACATTGCCGACATTCTAACCAAGCCTCTCAAACGAGAACCATTTAATCTTCTTAGACTTGGTTTGGGGTTAATGGAACCAAACATGTAGGTAAAACATAGTCTAAACCTTAGAACAAACAAAACAAAACAAATTTGTTTAAAAGCTCTTTCGTTCCCACGACACCAAATGACAACAAAGGCGAAACCATTTTTTGGTGCCTTCACGGTCGTGGTGACAACAATAGCAAAATGCTACCTACAAAACATCTTCTTCCTCACAACCTACTTTACCAAAACGTTGACATCAACAATCATGAAGATAGTACCTAACTCATTGTTAAGACAAATTTGCACAAAATCATTACATGGGGATTATGTATATTCTTGTAATCATTGGAAATTGCATAACATCATTGAAATTAACCATGGTAGCCAAATCATGTTTCCCAAGATTCTATGATTCCACAAGGATACTCTTTTTCATTGTTACTACATTCCCAAACATCACAAAACCAAGGGCCTCTCAAAGAATTTTATGCAAGTCGAGAAATCTTTAAGAGTCTAGAACCAAAGCAAGGTATTTAACTTAAATTCCATGGAGGGTAGAACCATTCACAAGATCTCTCTTTCCCAAACATCACAAAACCAAGGGCCTCTCAAAGAACAATGAAATCAATCTAAAACAAAGTACAAGAACTACTCCTTCTTTGTCCCAATCTCAGAACTCGATTGTCTCCTTGACATTGATGAACCCATTTGTCCTAGGTTTGTGTTAGAGTTCTATGCTAGTTTCACGGTTTCATTGATGAGGATGATGAATTTAGCCTTAGGTTTAGGATCAATCAAAACGACTACACCATCTCCTTAACCCAATTTGCTCAAGTACTAGGAATTCCCAACCGAGGACATGTGTCTACTCGGATAAGTGGTCCTCACTATCCTTGATGCAATCAATGACCGCTCTCTTCCCTACCAAACTCCTTTAGCGGATAAGGATGTCATCCATGAGCACCTTTTAACCCAAGGGCCTCTCCAACCCGTGTCACCCGAAAGGTAAAGGAGGTGAACCGAGATCCATATGGAATGGAGCTCAATGAACTTAAGCCAAATTTAAGAAATGGGAGGAACTACTTAGAGCCAACGTCATTAGCACCATAGGAAATAGGGACCATATCAATGCTTGCCTTTGTCACATGCTCTACAACTTGTCCACCGTCAACCATTCAATTTAGCCTACTACATTGCTAGGAGAATGATTGACATTCCAACTCAAGGATCGGTTGCTCTTCCTTACGGATGCTTCTCACCCGTCTCTATAGAGCCTTTGTACCCATTCCACCAAGCCCAAAAGGGTTGAAGCTTGACTATGAGCTCATCCTCATATCTTTGTGCCCTTGAGTGACGAGCGAGTGGCTAAGACTAAAGGCAAAAGAGCAAAACCTCCAACTCTATCATCATCATCATCAAATAGCTCCGAGGATGGTCTTCCAAATTCTCGCCTTCCACCTCATGAGTATTATGCGTCTCTCCCCAAGATTGAGAATGAATCAGCGGAGTTCAAGCAAACCAAGGGAATGTTCAAGTGCCTTGGTAGGATGATGAACAAGATTTACAAGAAGTTGGATAAGTGAGGGTCCTTTTAAGGAGTGTTTGGAACAAGACAATAACTTTGATGTTTGATACATTTTGGTTGGTTTTAATTTGTAGGATGATAATATAACTTAAAACAATGATGTATGCTAACAATTTCATGAAGGGCATAACACAAGTGTGTTATCAAATTTTACCCATTTTCACTTTAATGTAAAAATAGTTAGCCCTTGGTCAAAGTCTATGCTCCACTATGTTTGTGTATGTGTTCTTTACTTTTCCTAACTAGAAATAATTAATGTCACATGTTTTGAGCAAAATTTCAGGTTTCGTAAAAGTCCACGACACCTAAAAACCTGTTCTGTGGTGACTTTTGGTGTCCACGGAACAGAAGGCACCAAAAATTTGGTACCGTGTGTTATAAGAATTGGTACTGTCGTACCTATACAGGCGGACTAGGCGACACCCTTTTTGGGTTCCGCCTGTGTATGTTTTTGGTGCCGTGGATCCTACAGGTAATTTTCTGAATTTCGCTTATTTCGACATTCCAAATTACCATACATTGCTTCTAAGTTAATCTTAACTAGTTATTACCCATATTAGAACTAGTATAACACACTTAGGCACATAGGATATCCATTTCCACCAAAATTCAAAAATTTCAAAAATCCACCCAAGGAGCCCTTTTGATAAAGGAAGGAACCAAAATTTGGTTCCTTGCAATCCGTGGTAATCGATTGTTAGGATCTCATAATCATTAGAACTCATTTATTGTAAATCTTTGTCTCTTCACTCCATCCTTCTTGTATGGATTGACTTGGGTGATATGACTAGAATTAAACCCACTTCTAAATCATTAGGAACCTCATCTCCTCTATGGATTAACATCAAATCAAACACATTTCTCCATAATTTTCCATTCCTATAAATTAAGAGCTTTTACCATGATCATCTTTACACCTTCTCAATTCTCACCATCTACTAGCAAAAGCTTAAGTCAAAATGACTAAATCTTCACCATCAACCAAGCCTTGCAAGAAAACCGCTAGAATAAGCATAAGACCTTGTTGCTTTGTCAACATAAGCTCTTCTTCCTCATCTCCACTAACCATCTCATCTCCCATAGAGATGACACAAACCTCACTTTGGCTACTCCTACACCACCTTCACAATCACCTATCACTATCACTACTCCACCACCAACAAAGACTCCTAGCTCACCACCACCGCTCCCATCCAAACATCAAAATCACCATCACCTCCAAAATCTCCAACACTCATCCCATTGGAGTTATTCTCACACCACCTACTTCTCCAAATCCATTTTTGGAAGACTTGGAGGACTTGACTCCTAGGCCCAATCATCCACCACCATTACCATCCTTTGGTACAATTGAGCGAATAGCTCATGAGTCTCCACGATCATAATTTGACCCAAATGCCCCGTTAGGGCCAAGACCTCTTCTTTTCCATCCCATTCACAAGGAAATCCATGGTCCTTTGTATGGAGATCAACCACTTCCTACATCAATGTCTCCTCATATAGAAGACATTGAAGAATCCATGTGGGAAGATCATCCCACCAAAGAAGAGATTCAAGCCGAACTCCATCATCTCCACCAATTCTCAAATATGGTGGATTCCCATCTTAGTGATGCTATGCAAATGCAAAGTGCTTTGCTAGCCTCCATAATCACCACTCCAAACACCAACACCTCCACCATTCCACCACCACAAAACCATGTTCCATACTACCCTCTTAGGCATGGTTGCTCCAATTGTGAGCAAACCGCCCAAATAACCGAAAGGACCCGGGTGATGGTCCATGAGCTTCAAGAGGAAATGAGGTTCATCCTCAACCACATCCTAGAGCGCCTCAATGCTCTTGCTCATCCACCACCTCAATAAGAGGGTCCTAGCTTACTTTCCTTAAGCATTTTTTATTTTTCTAGGATTTTTCTTGTATTTTTTTATTTTCTAGGATAATTTCTTTTTTAGGATTTTATCATTGTACTAAACACTTCATTGTGTTCCCTTTTCATGATTCTTAAATCATGAATAATTTTAACAAATGAATGGTGTTTCTTATATTGTTGTGGATTGTTACATGGTGTTTGGAAATGCTTGTGATGATGCTTATAACTAACAATTCTTTTGTAGCTTTTCACAATCCATGTATCTTTCTCTTGACACCCAATTTATGGGAGCATTGGTCGAGGGAGATAATGGCTCGGGCTCATTACACATTCCTCCTCGCATCTTCTTTTGTTGAGACAAAAGGGGAGAAATATTTAGAACTTGGTTATATTTGACTTTACGAAAAGTCAACTGCATCTATGACTTGGTTATATTTTACCTTTCTAAAAAAGTCAACTGCATCTATGACTTTCTGAAAAAGTCAACATCATGCTTCATTGGTTATATTTGACTTTCTAAAAAAGTCAACTGCACACTTTGACTTTCTGAAAAAGTTAACATCATGCTTCAACTAGTGAAAACTTTGACTTTCTGAAAAGTCAACATCATGTCTAAATTAGACATACTTGCATTATCATTTTTATCGTTCAAGTTCTAAAACTAATATTTTTATAGCTCTTGTACAATCTTTACATCTTTTATAAAAATAAAATTTATGTTTTGTCCTCAACAAAAAGGAGGAGATTGTTAATACAAATATCGTCATTAAACGTTATTTTTATTTTTGATCTTTACCTAAGTTTTGTTAACGACAAAAGTAAATTTAATTTTTATAAAGCTTAAAGCTTGTCAAGTTTAATAGATATTAAAACAAGCTTTTACAAATAATATCTTCATCACTCAAGCATTTACATTGTGATTAATCATATCTTGATATGGCTCTAAACCATAATGTCTGATAGTAGTTTTTAGTTCAAGAATGTTTTGGTTTCTTAAAACTAAACATTACTTATGTATTTACATATTTCTAAAAATAGAAAAACAAACACAAGACATCATGTAGTGCATCATTGAAATCCTTAGAAGATTTCACTAGATACTTTGTGTAGATTTAGACTCTACATATCTTACATAATCTTGGATAGATATGGTTGACTTTGGTAAGATTTTGAGATCTTCTTTGTCGGACCCGCGACACCAAAAGTTAACACCGGCGGAACCCTTTGAAGGGTTCCGTGGTCCGTCAGTGCATTGATGTTTTTAGCTATAAATAGCAAAGCCAAACCAAGTTGTTTTTAATCCCTTTCCATCATATTCTCATACATTCCTTCTCTAACATTTCTAACTCGTTTCATATCATATTAGTGATCTCTTTTGTAGCAAAGAAGATCAAGATACATTCAAGCTTCAACAAGAAGTTGGAAGTCTTGTTTCTTTGTTGTTGTATGATCTTGTGTTGATTCATACATCATTGTTGTACCAAGCCATCATAATCTTGTGAGTGTGAGTGGTTAGTATTTTAGTCCTTAAAATACATTGTGTGTGGAGTGGTTGTACCCTTGAAAAGAACTCGACATCTAGCTTAGTGTCGGAAATAGTGTGTGTGAAGTATAAGGTTTCTCCACGGGTGAAAGGAGCTTGTTGACTAGTGAAGTTAAACTCTCGAGTGTGAGACTCGGGTAGTGGGAGTAGGGCAGGAAAAGAGTCCTTGTAGACCGAACCACTATAAACAACTTGTTGTGGTTTGATTGTTTCTTTCCTTATCTACTCTTTATATATTGTTTGCATATTTCACTAACATATCTAAGATCTATATCAATTGATCTTTCAATAAGTTTCAAAACAAAGTTTTTAATCGGTAAACTATTCAACCCCCCTTCTAGTTTTCCACAAAACTTTGTGGTTAGAAGTGAATGTGAGTCACCATTTATAAAACCATTTGCGCATCTTAGGCCAGTGGAAGATGCTGAGTTCTGCCTCATCATTGTACTTAACAATCGAAGAGCTGAACAATTCATCAACTTCTTCCTCCATTCCTTCTTGGGTGTAAACCACAGCATGGAACTTTGACAAAGGCGTTGCATACCTCTTCTCTAGATCTGTGTTGCCATACATCAGGTATTCTAAGTCGTGATTAAAAAAATATGGTGTGGGTACCTTGGGATTATGAGCATGGCCCATGAGTGGCAAAGGTTTGGAGTAGTCGTGGAACTTTAATGTTTTGGGAGAACTGGAAGGCAACGAAACATCCCAAGTGATATTTTCAGACATTGCCCTTGCAACTTCCTCAAGATTGTACTCAAATTGTAGCCTTGAAGTGGTAGAAGTCTTATACTGAGTAAACCCTGCTCGTCGAATGTTGGCAATGTGAGACAATTGTAGTTTCTGAACCTTCATGATCTTCTTCAAATTCTGTGTGAAATCCACAATTGATGCTTCATTAGGAATTGCATCTTCTTGATGAGCATCAACCATATCTTCAAACCAGTCAAACCTGGTAGTGGAATGATCAATCCATTCTGAAGCTTCTTCTTGTTGTATGCCGGATGGTGGTTTGGACATAACATTAGAGGTGTTCTGTTGTGGAGGTTGATTGGTTGATTGTGGTTTAATTTCATCTTCAGGTGTCATATCATGAGAGGTGGTTTGAAACCATTGAAATTCGTAACAGCTTCACACATTTGAGAAAACCAAGTTTGTTGTTGAGGGATTTGTGGAACCATTGAAATTTGTTGTTGAACTTGTTGTGGAGGTTGTTGAGGAGCTTGTTGTGGGGGTTGATAAGGATAATAGGGGTAATGAGGATAGTACGGATATGGTGGTTGAGACATAATTGTTGTTTGATGAATGATGTGGATCGTTAAGGATGATTAAGGTTGATGTTGTTTAGGTTTATGTAGATTAGTAGCAAAGTCCAGAAATCCTAACTCAAAGAAATCCTAACTCAAAGAAATCCAAAGTAGCAAAAATCCTAACTCACAGAAATCCAAAGTAGCAGAAATCCAAACTTGCAGAAAACAAACTCGCAGGAATCAGAAAAACCAAACACGCAGGAATCTGAAAACAAAACTCGCAGGAATCAGAAAAAACCAAACTTGCAGGAATCTGAAAACCAAACTCGCAGGAATCTAAAAAACCAAACTCGCAGGAATCTGAAAACCAAACTCACAGAAATCTGAAAACCAAACTTGCAAAATTCTAAAAAACCAAACTCGCAAAAATCAGAAATCCTAACTCGCAGGATCTTAACTCGCAGAAATCTGGAATTTGCTAACTCGCAAATATTCAAACCAGAAATCCTAACTCGCAAATCTTCAAGTCTGAAATTTTGCTAACTCGCAAAAATACGTATTTTACTCCTAAAATTTCATAAATTTCAATCTAAAACACGTTTTTAAGCACGGATTTCTACTAGATCTAATCAATATTAACCTAAACTATGATAAAGTATCTCACTTTTTAGAAAAAAAAACGATTTTGAAAAATTTTTAAAATTTTCTAATTCGCTAAAATTCATAAATCTAAAAACATGAAATTTGATCTTTATCACAACCAAAACAATCCCTTGGCTCTTGATACCACTTGTTGGATCATTTATATTAGTAGATTATGTGATTCGGGAGGTCGGCGATGATGATAGTAAATGACATCCATGGTTAGAGAGAGAAGTAGAGAGAGAATGGATAACTAGGTGTATTATTGAATAATGAAAATGATAAGGTTTACACACTAAGCATCACCCTCCTAGTGAAGTCTAGGAGGGCTTAAATAGGACACCAAACAAATGACTTTACATAAATGATGGTTTCATTCCATGTGTATATGCCTTACAATAAAACTATTGTAATACCGAATATGTTGTCACATTTTAGTGTTAGGATGATTCCTAACAATACTGCTATTATTTTGTTTCTCCAAAGGTGAATTATTATTTGAAATGGGTATTTATGACTGTTACATCTCTTGAATGAATAGATTATATGCCACCACAACATCATAATCTATTACCTCGGCAATAGTATCTGAATCATAATGAGATTGGCATTGAACATGAGTATCGAAGTTGCTTCTTGAATACTACCATGAAAATGTTAGTAGCAACAAAAAACTGATTACTTTCTGGTGTATGAATCATTTTCAATAAGTCATATTCTCCTTGTTTATCTTTGTCTACATTGTCTCTAATTTCTACATCGTTGTCATGTATAATTTTTCTAACTTCTGAATATACGTGTAAGAATGGTTAAAAAATGATTGACATGTTTGGATGTGTGAATGAAATTTGATTTTGGATATTTCTGATTGACAATGGTCCTTGATTTAGGTGTTACAAAAAAATTCTTGAAAGGTTTCTTTTTAAGTTGTTAAGGTCCTTTTTCACAAATAGGGGAAATTACTCGAAATCCATACTAGCTTATGAGTATGAAAAGTTCTCAAAATGGCTAAATAGGACTCTTAAGGAAGAAATTACTCGAAACTTTTATATTTGTGTTGAAAATAGTATTGCCTTAAAAAGTCTATAAAATACTCGAAATTTCCAAATTTCTCGAAATCTAAATTACCTAGAAGTGCCACGTGTCCTAGATAATGGAGTCTCAACTAAGTCAGAGTGACACGTAGGATTACTCGAAACTATTTGTCTCCAAACCAAAATTACTCGAAACACTAGAATTACTCGAAACCTAAAGTACTCGAAATGCCATGTCACCTAGTTAGTGGAGGCTCAACCTAATAGTACTGCCACATTAGTTTCGAGAAAACTCGAAGGTTTCGAAAATTTTTGACGATAGCAATTTTTCAAGAAAAATTATGTACAATGTAAACAACTTAAAATCAACTAAAACTATCTACCTGTGTGTTTTCTCCTAGTTTCTTACTCAATATCTACTCTATAAGCATACAACAATCATAAAAATACCAACATTTTGAATACAAAAAACAAATAACACAATTTTTCTTCAAAAATGACAAAAGTACACTTTTTCGAGAAAAACTTTAAAAGTTGATAACTTTATTGTTTTTAAACCATTTTCTTTATGAAAAAATCTTTTAGAGAGATAGATGAGAGAGAAATTTGTAACCTTTAAATGATTTCATGAGAAAAACAACATATGTATTTTTTCAAAATTTTCATATGACTTATTATTTGAAATACGAAGTTTAGATTCAGTTTTAGACACCAAAATCAATCCACCAAAATCAGCTTAGTCGCATTGGACGTGGTTTCACTTTTACATTGGGACATCAAGAAGTCGCATCTGACCATAGGACATTAGCTTTCAATTGTAGCAAGTCAAACATCCCTTGACATAGTATCCACCTGACGTAGACCACTAACACGATGATTTCAAGTCACCACACATCCTAGTCATGCCTAGACGAGTTGAGCACTTGGACTTATGAGATTAATCTAATAATAACCTTCGACCGTTCCAAATCACTGGCACCAGATTTTGTCCTTATATCTTTTGATTCACAGACCATCATCTTCAGCTAGTCGTATATGCTTGACGACACGTTCTTCCTTAGTGATTTCACATCAAGGGCTATTCTCTGAAATTCTTTTATATCGACTCTTAGACTATTAGTGATGTCTATCCTCATTGTTCAAACTCTAATCGGTTCTACCCTTTCATTTCAGTTTACGACGTCAGCAACTATGCTTATTTTTCCCAACCGATAAGGACACCACCATCATAACCCCCCTCTCGTTCACGCTACTTGACTCAGCATGAGAACCTTCTTACAAAACATGTACATAATACTCTGGTGGTATTATAGATAAGACATTACGTACCATACAAATATCGACTCTATAATCTCAATTCAAGACTACGACTACCAACAACATACAACGAATTTGATATTCCTTCTCATTTTCTTCAATTGCCTTGAAACAACCCTATTCACAATGGGAAGTCTTCATTATTACTTTTTCAATCTTCAATCTTCGTTGGAGGGGATTGTTCTTTCATACGGAGATGCAACCTTAATAATTTTTCTATCACATATGATTTTCTTTCCCTCGATTTTTGGCAAACAATTCCTTTCCCATAGCCATAGCAAATCTACCTAACTACACTGTAATTTACCTCATAGGATTTCTTTTCCATCAATACTAATGAAACTATTATAAATGATTCCTTCAGTAATAAATTGTTCTCTGTCGATTTGTTTTTCAACTAGCGCTCTGTCTAATTCCTTTGATCCACGACTCACATGAAGACATGAAGAAGAAATCACAAGGCATCCTTTTCGGCACCAGACACCAAATGCGAGCAAGTAGGATGAGAACAGTACCTGACACAACACCAGATGCAGCAGTTACATCCTTATCAATCATGTTATAGGTTTGTCCTTTCTCTTTAGATTCTCCACTTTCCTTATCAAGTTGATTTTCCTGATAACGACGCATGTCATTGTTCACCTTTTTTGACAAATACATCAACCCTCGTGAGTCCACAGAGACCACAGCCTCCCCAATTCAACTAAAGTGGAGCAACCTCACACAAATCGACCTGATCGACTACACCAGTATCAAGTGCTCATGCCAAATCTACGCCATCATACCTTATTTATACCCCACCTCGTACAAGTAAGTATAACCTTAAGTGACTTGCTTTCATTCTTACGACATTAGGTCTCTCTACTGCGCGTACAAAATTCTTGGCACTACAAATCCTAAAAACCATATTGGATTCCGATGAAGACCAGATAAAGAACGACTGATCCTCATCCCTTCGATGGATACTCGATGATCTGCAAAGCAACATAACCCGATGAAGATTCATCCACCAGGACTAAATTGGTTCATCGCTTCAAGTTTATAAAACCTATGTCAATGCCTATCTATATATACAAAACGAAATTAAACAAATCATCAAAGTTATTGAAACAAGGTTTTTCAACAATCAGCCTCAATTTACTAAAACGTGTTATCTACCTATAACAAGGATCAAGATTGATGTTGAGACAAACGAACATAATCCCTAGGTGTTTTTACAAGACATGAACGCCTAGAACACACACACACCTCTTTAGTCGACTACATTGTGCAAGACTTAATGAAAACCTACATATCCTTGATCTCTTTATATAATAGAGACATATAGGGTTTACATAATACAATTAGGAAAGTAAATATTCTTCTAAAATCTTCCAAATCCTCCATCTTTTTGTAACTTTTCTTCTTGTCACATTAAGTCCTTCATGTTTCATTCTTCTTATTTTGTATCTTCAAATCTTTAAATCCCAACAATCTTCCCCTATTTGATGATGACAAAACAAAAACGTTCTTGTACGAACTTTCCTAGACGAAGTAGAAAAGTTGAGATAATTAAATCTCACCTATATTGAAACAATCTTCAAAGCTTCCCCTTAAGTCTTGATTTCCTATGAATATCCATGCCACCACAACATCTATTCCCCTTTTTGTTATTATCCAAATAGGGAACATATGCAAATATGATCTTGACCACCACGAACCAACATCACACTCCTAATCCAAGCCTTCCAATGTTTTGAATTGCCCACCATTACGCATATATAAGAAAAATGAATCCAAAACAGTATAAATTCCAACCAACAGTAGTAATAATGATCAACAGTAGTAAGAATCAAAAACTTCCCTTTGAGTGGTGCATGAACATCAAATGATTAAACACATCATAAGAATAAGCTTCCCTTGAAACCAATGTGTTAATCATCTTCATGATTTTTCAAATCTGTAGAATCCTTGTAATGATCACTAATGAAGAAAACTTGATATACCAAACTTGAAACCAAAGTAAAATATCCCAAACTCGTTACTTAAGCTTGCACTGTTGATGATTGAAGAACGATATAGAGAATTTGGTGTAGCTGAAACAAATTTCCAAGTAATCTCTTAAACTTATCCACATCGACTTCATCGTGTGACACTGAGTACTACAATGTATCTCCTTGAAGTGATTGTTAACTAGGTCTTCGTCCATCCACCCTTTGACCTATGAAAACTAGATAAACCAAGTCCCAATCATAAACCATATATAAACAAGCAGGTCACCAATTGATAGCAAGAAATATTAATGATGAAATAAGTAAACGCCTTTGTGAACCTCACTTCAATCTCAAATAAGAGATAAACAATTTTTTTTCGTAACCAATTCTTCAATAAAATCCAAAAATGAGCCTTTTAAATTTTAAGAACAATAAAACCAAAACCAATCTCCACATGAACTTGAACTCGAACTTTTAGAATTTTTGTACCAACTTGCATAGTACTAAATAACTAAATTCCATGAGATTACATACCATGCCACAAAGTTGCATTAAGATCAGCCCAATAAAAACTCAAATACGCACCTATTGTTCTCATTTAAAGCTCAGCCAAATCAACTCTAATGCATGCCTCCATATTACTTTTCTTCATATTGTGTGAGTTTGAAAAGTATTTTAAAAAAAAAATAAATCAGTTTCCTTGACTTCAACTCAACACACCTTATAACCTACACAAGTTCAATGTGATTACCAGCCCAAGAACATATCCAAGCCCAACAAACAAAATGTAACCAGTTTGTTGAAACCCCTCGTAGCAGCAGTATCCTTGGAACATAGCAGTACTTCGATTGTAACATCAGTAACATTCATACTTAGATGTGCACCCATGTTCTTTGAGCAGTTGTAACAGGAGTACTTCGAATAGTAGAAACAACCATGAGCACCACTAATTTTAGATGGGCAACACTAATCGAATAGCAACACTAAGTAACATGTTCGAGCATTAGTAACATGGAAAGGTAGCATCAGTTACAACTTGAGATCAGCAGTAGTATCACGAAACTAACTAGCAGCAGTATGAACAAGTTCCAACAGCAGTTTCATAAAGACAACAGTAGTAATAATCAAGCGCATCAGCATATGCATGTCAGTGTAGATTGTAACACCCCCAAAATAGGTTTCAGCGGAAGACTTACTAGCATTGGGGTGCTACGAAAATTGGTACACAACACAAGTATAGCGAAACAGAATAGCTCATCTATAATTTAAAAACATTGTCAAAGATAGTAATTAAGTTTTACATTTATTCAAAAGTACGAGAGTAAGCCCATTAAGAGTAATTCATAAAAGCGGTCCCAAATAAACATCAGAGTGAAATAGATCCATGACCATGCCATTGCTGCCAAGCGGCCTCCCAAATCAACTGCCCAAGCCTAACATATCAATTACCTGAGAAAAACATGCTAAAAGGTCAGCAAAAAGCTGGTGAGTTCATATGTTTAAGTAAATAACAAAGAATTTGGACCAAACAGTAAAATTTCTTATTACACAAGCAAGTCATAACATATAAGCAACCATCACACTCAAAACACAAACCAAAAACGAAGATGTTATACGTCATGGAAAATTTTGCAACCACAAATCCAGGTGCCACCCTGGCAAGTCGGGCAAACAACTCCAGACGGGGCGGTCAACCATGATAGATCTACCTACAACATTAAATAATGACCTAATAGTTGGCAAGTTAAAGAGAGGCTAAACCTTAGCCTAGACTACGTAATAAGCGCAAGCAAAACACAATTTCATAATCGGTCCAATCAAAACAAGTGCATGTTTTCTCACCCCAAGATTTAATAAAGGCAAAGTACAAGTAAAAGTGGGGCTATGAAACTCACCTTAGTCCAGCAAATGCACAAGAATCAACAGGAACAAGAAGAGTATCGACTATCAGGAAACAAAAACTACTGACTTGGCACTACCTAATAACATAGACTCGGCTTAGATTACATCTCCATTTAATAGTTCCCAATCCCGACTATATTCCAGTTTTATTTCCAAAACTCTTTCTCATAACAATTTCTAGTATTTGGTATTCGCGCGTGTGTTGTGTCGACTCAACAAGATTCATGTGAACACACACTACTCAAGAACTCAACAAAGAAAAATCACAACAATCTATGTGTCAAGTTTGTAGTTTAATAAGTCTCTTAAATATATTGTCAAAATTATCGAATTCGTCAACTCGATAAACTTTACAATGTATTCGCCTTACTTATTATTCCAAAACTATACCACGTCCTAAGGCGTCGTAGGATATGTTGTCATTACTAAACTTTTCCGACATAACTAACGAGTTCTTACTCGATTCGTCAACCCAATAAGTTTGTTAGTTAAGTAAGTTAAGTTTATTAATGCCAAGTATCCGTGACAAGCAATTAAATGGTATTAAATTAGCATTTATGGCACTTCTAGTTTTGCGTGCCCTCGAAACATTTAATAACCCACTTATTTCACTTCTCTTTTTCCTTTATTATTTGTTTAAAAAGGAAAATTATAACAAGTAAATATACTTGTTAATTATTATATGAAAAACCTTTATTATTGTTTATCGTTCACGTATATTATTATCATTATAGTTAACTTGAGTTACTATTTTTTTCGAGTTAGAAGTCCGAGTCATTACTTCTCGACTTATTAAGTTATATCAAGTCCAATGATAAATATAGTCCATGTCACGGCCTTGTTGGAGTCAAAGATGACTAAAACGTCAACGTGACACCGACTTGGCACTAAGTTCACAATTATATTATCAAGTCAAGTACCATAATCAACAACTTGAACGTCTTGCGGTCGTCTACGACTCACGTCGAACCTATCCTCCGTCACTAATAATCGTCAGACAAACGATTCCCATTTTCATTTTGCAACTCCACAACAATAATTTGCCGTGACCATTTGGTCCCGGCTTTCCTTTCCCTCGACCAACAATCACAACAACAACAACAATACCAACAATTCCAACACCTCTAAAAATGTCTTGCCGAGACCATATGGGTCTCGGCCTAGCCTTTCCCTTCGCCTACGCAACACCAAACGACCCAACACGAGGGTCTTTCCACTCGACAACAATAACAACCAAACCATTTTCAACATCAAGACTACCAATCAAACCTTCAACACCATGAGTTCATCCGAAACCAAAACAAACACGAATAATAGTGACAATAACAACAAGAATAATATCAAGCACACAACAAGGCCACACCGAGAGCTTAAGCTATTGGCTTCCGACTCGACACACACACACACGACCAAGACCACGGATTCCAACATGTTTTTAACCACATTTTTATTATTAAAAAGTTGCTTCCCACGTTTTTCTAGCCAAAACCCAACTCTAAACGAGTCAACTCGTGACTCATGTCACGAGTTACAAGAATAATGAGCTAAAACTCGCGTGTGTAACCCTACCTTTATCTTTTTCATGAATATGAACCGGTGGTGGTGCTCTGGTGGGGTTAGGGTGGCGCGTGGGTAAAAGAAACGAGGGTGGGGGTGGTTTTTGAGGCGCGTGATGTAGAAGATCGGAAAGAGGGTGAGGTGGGGAGTCTTTTGGAGTGGGCAGTGAAAGGTGGGTGCCGGCGGTGGAGCGGCGGTGGTGATGTTTTTCCGGTCGGCTAGGGTTTTCAAGAGAGGGAGAGAGAGAAAAGTGGTAAGGGTGATGAATGGTTGTGTTTGAATGTGTGTTTGTGTGTGGTCTTATCCACATGTATAATACTCTAACACTGTGTTCTCCAGTTTTGTATAAGAAAAGGAAGTGAGGGGAAAGTAAGTAAATAAAATATTTATGCTCTTAAGATCTTTGAAGAAGGAAGTAAAAGAAGTGGACAAGAAGCTAACGGGATTTGGAGTATTTTGGAGCCAAGATGGCCCGCTCATTTTTGGCGGTTCTGAGAGGAAAGGAAGTGTTGATTTTCAAAATTACCAAATTATCCCTTGTGTTTTATCATATAATTTAACTTTTCAGGTTAATATAGTAAATATTCATATGTTTCTTTCTTTTCTTTCGAGGAGTGACCTGACAATTTTCAACATTTCATTCACTTTTCTTAACTTCCTGCTAAATTGGGAACAACAAATAAACCATTCACTTTCATTAATCTCCTCTCCATCTCTTTCCTTTACTTTGCTTTTCTTTCAATTCCTCTCTTAATTTAACATGAGAACAAAGCGTAAAAATAAAAGTCATTAATAATAATGGGGGTGGGGTGGCCGGTTAAAACCACAAGGACCATTCATGTAATTTTTCAAAGTTCCCTGATTCCTACATTCTCGAGCTCGTATTTTCCACATAAAAGTCTAACAGGTTTTCATAAGTGCGCCAAAAGTTTTAGTTATGATTTTCCAATAAAATCAATCATAAATACGCATATGGAAACTAGACGAGTGGTTTTCTCAAGTTTTCTCGATTTATTAGGTTTTGTCTAGTGCCGAAGTCTAGTAGTGCCTAATTTAAAGTCACACACAAGGTTCAAGAACGTGATATTCCGCAAAATATCAAAAGATAATAGTCGAATGTTTAACTTGCTAAAATTTAAGCAGTTTGTTATTAAAAATAGTTTTCGAAATTTACCAGTTGTCACAGTCACCCCGCCTAAGAAGAAACCCGTCCCGGGTTTCCATTCAAATTACTCACAGAGGTAGGAAAGAGACGAGGATACTTTCGCTTGAATTCGTCTTTACATTCCCACGTGAATTCAGGACCTCTTCGGGAGTTTCATCGAACTCTAAGAATAGGAATACGACTTTGCCTAAGCCGCTTGACTTCACGGTCCATGATCTCAACAGGTTCCTCGATAAAGTTCAAACGCTCATCAATTTGGATCTCTTCCAGAGGGATGATGGTTGTTTCGTCCGCGAGACACTTTTTCAAATTACACACGTGGAAAACGTTGTGGACACTGCTATGTTCTGGCGGTAGCTCGAGTCTGTAAGCCACCGGGCCAATCCTTGCGAGGATTTTGAACGGACCAATATAACGAGGATTAAGCTTTCCACGCTTACTGAAATGTATTACACCTTTCCATAATGAGACCTTCAGCATAAACTTGTCTCCCACTTGGAATTCAAGAGGTTTCCTCCGCTTATCGGCGTAGCTCTTCTGACAATCACGAGTAGCTTGCATTCTGCTCTTGATCTGAACGATCTTCTCAGTAGTCTCATGTATAAGTTCGGGACCAGTAAGTTGTGAATCCCCAACTTCTGCCCAACATATCGGTGATTGGCACTTGCGACCATAGTGTGCCTCATATGGTGCAGCCTTAATGCTAGCATGGTAACTGTTATTGTAAGAGAATTCCACCAATGGAAGGTGTCTAGCCCAACCATTGCCGAAATCGATGACACATGCACGTAGCATGTCTTCCAACATTTGAATGGTTCTTTCACTTTGGCCATCTGTCTGGGGATGGTATGGAGTACTCATATCCAGATCTGTCCCCAGGGCCCTTTGAAGTGATTGCCAGAAATTTGAAGTGAAGCCATTATCACGATCGGAGATTATAGAAATTGGTCCCCCATGGCGTGCAACGATCTCTTTCACATACATGCAATAAAGAGTATCCATACTATCCATTTCTTTGATTGGCAAGAAATGACCTGATTTCGTGAGACGATCGATGATAACCCAAATGGCGTCACAACCATTAGAAGTTTTTAGAAGCTTAGTGATGAAATCCATGGTTATGCGTTCCCATTTCCACTCAGGGATCTCGGGTTGAATAAGTAGACCAGAGGGTCTTTGATGCCCAGCTTTAACCTTGGCACAGGTTAAGCATTTGCTAACATAAGTAGCGAGCTCTGCCTTCATATTTGGCCACCAGTACAACTTCTTCAGGTCGTAATACATCTTATCAGAACTAGGATGAATAGAATACTTTGACTTATGCGATTCATGCATAATCAATTCACGAATACTTCCGTAACTTGGAATCCAACTCCTTCCCTGGTAGCATAGAGTTCCATTAGAACGTTTCACGAAGCCATTTTCACTCTCCAACATACCGTAAAGATTTTCGTAAGGTCGGTTATCTTCCTTGACGGCTTTGGCTTGATCCGCAAGAATTTGGGCAGGTAACAGAGAATTGATAGTCATTCCTAATGCTCTGACTCTAAGTGGTTTTGCTCTCTCTTTTAGGCTAAGAGCATCAACAACGACATCCGCCTTACCGGGATGGTAGCGTATCTCACAGTCGTTATCGCTTAGCAGTTCCAACCAGCGATGCTGTCTCATGTTTAGCTCCTTCTGGTCAAGAATATGCTGAAGACTCTTATGATCCGTATACACTGTACACTTTGTGCCATAAAGATAATGCCTCAAAATCCTAAGTGCAAACACGACAGCTCCTAACTCCAAATCTTGGGAATAAAGCTAACAGCTACCACCGATAAGCTTGTGGAAGACATCATTGAAGAATGCACTAGCAAGGGAAACACATTACCACCGCTAGTACATATTATTACCACCGCTATTAGGATAATTGTTATGTATCCGTATATTGATAAGTATAGAAAAGATCTTGTGTATATTCTATATTGTTAGCATTATACTTATCTTGTAAAGGACTCCTTGTGCTATAAAAGGAGATCCTAGGTCATTGTTTAGATACGTATACGTAAGCTTCAAGGTGTAACCCTAGTGATAAGCAAGATCACTCGTATTATTCTTAATAATATTGAAGCTTTGTGTTACATTGTTCTCACTTACAATACATCATACAATCCATCTTCTAAGTATTACTAAGTATATTCCGCGTGCTTATTAATATAAATCAAAGTATCACTAACACAAGGTGTGTGTTTAGATCCATCAAGTGGTATCGAGCTTTGGTTCTAATACTTTGATTTAGAAGATCCAAGGAATAAGCTTAACCAACTCACTCAAATCAATGGAGATGGAAAACAACCAAATCCAACTCGCTCCAAGCTTCCTAAGCTCAAACTTAATGAGTTTGAGATGTGGAGGATAATGATTGAGCAATACTTTCTCATACAAGACTATGCTCTATGGGAGATCATCTTAACTGGTGATTCCTTCAAGTCTCGAGAAGAAGACCGAGAAAGTTGGTGACACGTAGTTGTAACAGCTTTCGTACCGAGACTAATGATGAAAGAGCAAAGAAGAAGAATGACCAAGGCCGAAGTTTGTTACTAATGACTCTTCCTAAAGACCGATCATTGCTTTCAAAGAAATTCAAGACAAAGAAAAGAACTTTTGAAGAGATTTGCTCGCTTTTGGTGGCAATGATGCTACAAAGAAGACTCAAAAGACATTGTTGAAGCAAAGTTATGAAAACTTCTCCGCTTCAAGCAATGACTCACTTGACAAAGATCTTCACCAAACTCCGTAAGATTGTCACACAACCGATCGTGTTTGGAATTGAGGTAGAAAAGGAAGACCTCAATTTGAAGTTTCTAAGAAGTTTGCCTTCCGAGTTTCATACTAATGTTACAACCGGGAAAATAAACCGTAGATTGAAACTATGAAGCTCAATGATCTTTACAACAACTTCAAACTCATTGAACAAAGATTGAAGAAGGCAGGAAACTTGGTACAAGCTCTAGCAACTTGGCATTGTTGTCAACCTCTGTTGACAATGATGATTCAAGATGACAATGATGATGATTTTGCCACCGCCGGTTCTACAGCTTCCATCGGTAATGCTAGTGTTACCACCGCAGTTCAAAGAAGAAGGTTGCCGGTATTGGAGATCCTACCTTTATGCTTTTATCTCCACTCAAGTTAATGGCTCTATATTAACTCATGAAGACATAGAGCAAATTGATGAAGATGACTTGGAGGAGATGGATATAAAGTGGCAAATAGCTCTTCTTAGCATGAGGGCTAGGAAATTCTACAAGAAGATCGGCAAGCCAATTCACATCAATGGTGGAGAAACCGCAGGTTCGATAAAAGAAAGTAGAGTGTTTCAATTGTCACAAGTTGGGGCATTTTGCTAGAGAATGCGAAGACCAAGGAACCAGACAAAAGGTCTACTTGGTACAAGCAAAAGAAAGAACCAATTGTGGAAGAACCAAAGGCAATGCCGGCAATTGATGGTGTGAGCTATGATTGAGTTTCATGGTCGATGGACAAGAGGAACAACCTTCGATGTCGCTCTTGTGTCTACAGAACATGCTCTCATGGCTTTCTCTGACTCTGAGGTACAAAACTTTGAAAGTTGTTCTAAAACATGTAGGGCTTCTAGAGAATGTGAAAGGCTTAATGAATTATATGACAACCAAAGAACAGAGTTGTTTGCTGCTAATTATACTGTGTCAAACCTTAGAAGAGGCATATCTGTATTAGAGAAACAACTAGAGCATTATAGAGAAAATGAGTCAAAATATAATGATGATATGATTGTTCTTAGAAGAGAGTTAGATCATAAGACAGCAGTGAATGAGGCACTAAAAGAAGAGTTTGAAAACTTAAAAGATAAATGAGAATGTCAATTTATCTGTTGACACCGTTATTATCGGCCTAAGTCAATTGATAAAATTTGGAATGCTCAAATTACTAGTAAAGTTAAGTCCGGTATGGGATACAATATTGCTCCTCCACCACTAAGGGTGTTCCATCACCTCCGGCATAGATTTAGCTCATACAGTGTCTAGAAGAATTTCGTGATCTTAATCTTGAATATGGTCCTCCCAAATTTGTGAAAAGTGAGGAAGAGGTTAAGCATGAATCGATGTTTTGAAAGTGCAAGTGACTCATCCGTTGTAGATGAGAATGTTAAAAGAATGTAGAGGCTTCTATCCCAAAAGTTGTAAATACTATTACAGAGGAACCTAGGAAACAAGTTAATAAACCTAGATCAACTGTAAGGTATGCCGAGATGTATAGAACAAGTCATCAACCCTAGGGGTAACCAGAGGAGTTGGAATCATGTCAAATCTCAACAACTAGGTAGTGAGTTTGTGATGTACAATAAAGCATGTTATATCCGTGGTAGCTTTAATCATTTACATGCTAATTGTGACTATCATGTTGGGAGAAGGAAGTCCATGGGAATAAAAGGGTGGAGTCTAACAAGTTTCAAAACAAAATACACCCTAATTCACACAAAGAAATGATCCCAAGAGCAGCTCAACTAAGAAGTGGTCTTAAAACTTTGCCACTACTAAAACTGTAACACCGCCACCCTAAATCACCGTTACAAGTGCAAAATCCAAAACAACTTTTGCAAAATCTGCACAAACAGGAAAAGGTCTTTTTCGATAAAAGGGTTCAATATAACCAACAAGGGTACCTAAAACTAAACCAAGAAGCTACCATCGCTCACCAAAAGTTCCCACCGCAAGGGTTGTAAACAAGACCAGGGGTAACATGGGAAATGTGTGAAGGCCTCAAAGACGTTGGGAATGGAAACCTAAAGGAATTACCTCAACAACCAATCCCAATGGTGTATCAATGACCTTTGATAGATTTAACTATATTGATACACGAGGCGATCCAAGTCAATCATGGCTTGGGTCTCCAAAGGAAACTAACTCCTTTCTTATATGTGCAGAACATCCAAGGACAAAGAAATCAGATCAAGGCTACACAGATAGTGGATGTTCAAGGCACATGACTGGCAACAAGTCCTATCTCTCAAATTTTGAACACTATGATGGACAGTTTGTCGACTTTGGAGGTGGAGTTAATGGAAAAGTTATTGTAAAGGGTCATCAAAACCGGCAAACAACACGTAGCTTTTTGCGATAAAAGAAGTAAATAACAACCAAGATGATGCAAGAAATTTAAAAGCAAAAGACATGGATTCTTATTATTATTAAACAAAGTCGCACACAAAATGCGAGATTACATCCATCGATTACATACAACCAAAGATCAATACATAAAAGAAAACAGAAACATCATACTACAACTACCAACAACTTCACAACCTAAACCCCAACTACCACCTAAGGCTTTAGGAAAGGCCCACTCCACTGCATCACTTTAGGCGCCATTCGCCTATCAATCACCCTCCACACTTGGGGCATGCTAGCCCAATCACCTTCCTCCGACAGGTGGTGAGGATGATGAAGGACCCTCTGGTGGTGGTGCTGTCAACAATGGTAGAGAAGGTGGTGCTTGCAGCTCTTCCGAAGGGATTATTGCAGCAAGGGGAGGCACATTCAGGACTCTTGCAGATGTTTCATCATCTGTGCTTTCATATGGAGAAATATAGTTTGACATGGAATCTGAGCTATCCTCTTTGATGATGGCATCCTGTGGCATTGGCTGGAGTGATGATGGACCAGCAACTAAAGGGGTAGTGCTCATGGCCAAATGAGTTCTCTTTCTTGAACAAACCTCTTCAAACACGTCTTTCTCCACTCTACCTGGATTGTTTAGAACAAAATCATCCCAAACAATATCAGAAAAGGAGCTGTCAGATGAGAGATTGATAGGGTTTGAATGACTCATGGTGATTTTTGGAGAAAAGTAAGTTTTTGAGAGAGAAACTTTTTGGGGTATGTGTGATATGAGTGGTTTGTGAGTTATAGGTTCTTAAATAAAAGTTAAGTTGGATTCAGTAAGTTAATGTGGGGAAGGTATAAGTTGTTGAGGAGTAAATGAAGTCTTTGACTTTGGTGGCCGGATTAATGACTTGGAGTTGACCTGTTGACTGGGTGGTTTAGTACTGTTCTAACCACTGCCAGCAAAATTTTTTAATCCACTTCTAGTTATTTTCTAACCACTGCTAATCTTAACAATGCTTTCAGTGTTTGGTTTATGTTTGTAATATGCAGGTATGAAGGATTATTTGTATACATTGGAGCTGTTACTGTTTAGTGCTTGTATTTTTGCTTGTCCACTAACTTTTATGCAAAGAATAAGGCTAACAAAGGAAACTATAATGCAAGCAAGGTAAAAGTTACTCTCACAAAGGAAAAAGTAAAACAAAGAAATATCCATTCCATAAGAGAAGGTTCATTACATTCAAAGAGAGAGTGCTAACAACCACCATCAAAACACAAAAGATAAAAACCTAACACATCCTACATCCCTACACCCTACACCGCCTACTCCATTGGCTTCTTGCCCTTGCCCTCATAGTCATGCTTGTTCTTCCGTGCTCTCTTCCTCTTGTTTTCAAAGGTTGATCGATTCTTGGACAAGCAAGACCAAGAACTTGTGGAGGAGGCCTTGGTAGTCTTGCAGCTCTCTCCGGTATGGATATCCGCTTCATGTTTGAGAGAGCTGCTTCCAATGCTTTTGTCGAGCCCTTGGCAACTCCTTGGACAAGGAATAGGTCTCATCATCGCATCATCATCGATGAACCGGAGTAGAACTCAAGAGAAGGTGCGTGTCCGCAACAAAAGTGTGATTGGTAGTCTTCTTTGTTGACTTCTTGAAGAAGTGCTTGCACCCATGGTGGAAAGTAACCGCCCACCCCGAGGCCTCTCAAGATGACTCGAAGCGATCACAATCTCTCGCCTCGTAATCGAGGAGATGTCAATGATGTTGGAAGGATTGCTCATGGTGATGTTTAGGATTTTGTGAGTTAGAATGTGTTTTGATAAAGACTATGATGTGCCGAGCCCTTTATATAGGCAAAGTCGATCACAAGGGTTCATTAAAGAATGTATTTATTTTTCCCTATTTGTTAGGTTGAAGAGTAAATATAGATATTATCGGGTTGACTTTGGGAAGATATTTTTAGATAGTGACTTGGTTAAAAGTAACTTTGGTTAAAACAAGTTGATTTTGCATATTCTTTGTATTACACTAACACTTGCAGGTACATAACCAATCTTGGATGGGAGTTGATCATAAAAGGTGTGTAACCGAGACACACAACAAATGGTTATTGATTCACCATGTCTAATCCACATAAGAATCAACTAGTCCGAGCAAACGGCCATCGGTAAAGACTTAACAAATCCGCTTATGGTTGATAGTTTACCAAAACTATATGGTTATCAACTCACCATATTCTTTATGATTAAGAGTTGGCTAGTCCATAGCAAACGGCTCATGGTAAAGACATATCAAATCCGTTGATAGCGGTAGTTTGCTAAAACTATGATAAGAGCAATCCAATTTTCATATGTTTTACTTACCAACGCTCTTGAAAATTTTTGTGAAAAATTACCACCGCTAGTTCACGCTTCCACCGACAATGTTATTTTTACCATCGTTGATCTAGCCGTTACAACTGTTGTGTCAAGAATAAATTTTTACTAGCCGTTGAGAGAAATTGCTTTCCATATTTATAGGGTAAAATTTTAGAAGATTATCTACTTTCCTAATTGCAATTTATCCTCTTAAGATAAATCTTTTCCTTAGATAATCTTTCTTGCAAAAACTCTAAAACCCTAACAAGATATATCTTTTCTCTCAATTGGCAAGTTATTCATACAATTCATACTAACACAACATATTTTTCATCAAAAGATACTATGGCACCTATCACTTTTGCGATGAGCACAACCAAGTGGCCTATTTGGAAAAGTCAAACGACAAGAGTGGCCTGTTTTTCATCGATTGTGGATTTTCTAAACACTACTCATATAAGGTATGCTTTACTTAATCCCACAATCTATATCTCTCAAATCAAACAGTTTTGGAACTCTGTTCAGTCCATAACCATTGAAAATAGAGATACACATGAAACAGTGGATGCTCTTAGAGCCACAGTGGATGGGGTAACTATTGATGTTACTGAGTCATCCTTGAGGAGAATTCTCCAATTGGATGATCTCAATGGTATCATCACATTACCCATGCCAGAAATTCATGAACATCTTTCATCCATGGGGTATGATACCACTGACAAAAAGGCTACTTTCAAAAAGAGTGGTTTCTGTCCTCATTGGAGATTTTAATACATACTCTTTACATTGCCTAAGTCCTAAGAAAACTTCTTATGAACAATTCAGTCAACAATGGCTTACCCTTTGGTTTGTCTAGCCACTGATAGGATTTTTAATTGGTCTAAATATATTTTTACAAGTATGCAAGGCAATGTAAAGAGTTCAACAAAAATTTTGATGTATCCAAGGTTTGTGCAAGCAGTGTTAAATGAATTTCAACTGCAACCCCATACAAGAGTTTATAAAATCCGTTGCCTTAAGCCTAAAGTTTTTCAAAACATGAATAAGGATGGCAATAGGGTTGTTAAACCACTTTTTCCTCAAATGCTTGCAAAGATTTCACAGGTACAGGGTGAAGATGCAACAATCCCAGTTGTATCTCAAACCACACCCACAATCACAGCTCCAAACATTATCTACACTCCACCGCCACTCACACTTATGAGAGGAGGCAAAACAACCAACTCCTCTCATTACAACACAACATGTCCCCGATCCTTTTGGTTTAGGAACAAGCAAGGTGGTTCCAGCTTCCACCTAGTCCAACTAGGAGTGAGTCGAGCCAATGCCCTATGATTCACCTCTCCCAACAGTCACACAGTTGGAAGTGTTGAGGCGTGGGCAACCTATGGAATTGATGGAACTTTGTACCAAACTAACTAAGCGTGTTGAATCTCGGAGAAAGACTTGGCACAAGTAAAGGAGCAACATGCCAAGGATGTTACACAATTGAAAGCAGAGATTCAGACTTTGAAGAAAGAGTTGCAGGGGTTGAAAAGAAAAAGAGACCTGCAAAGATTGTGATATCATCTCCATCCTCACCTCATGATGGTGACTCAGAAGATTTCAGTGAAGATTTTGGGAATTCTCCCAAACAGGGAGGAAAACAGATGTCAAACCAAGGGAGGAAAATTGACTTTGGAGATGAAGGTGATTTTAATTTTGGAGTTACCGAGGAAGTTGATATTCAAGAAGAAGTTCCTCAACAAAGAACTAGAGCAAGAAATTTCCATCGCTACAACCATCGATACCATTCCCATTCTGCCGCAGAGCAAGTTTCCACCGCTAGGACAAACTATTACCACTGCAGAGGAAGAAATTGAAAAGAAGAAGAAGGAGAAAGGTAAAGCAGTTGTGCAGAGTGAAGAGCAACAAAGAAGGAAGGTTTCAAAGAAAGAACAAGCTCAAATTGCTCATGATGCAGAAGTTGCTAGAAAGCTCACTGAAGAACAAGTTGCAAATAAGAAAAGGCTGGATGAGATAGAGATTGCGAGACTTCATGGAGGCTAAAAGGTCGGACAGTAATGGAAACCACCGATCCAATGGATGTAAATCCACTTTCCACTGCTCCACCTACAATATTCAAAGAAAAGACTCCGAGTTTACTTATGTACCTACTGTAACAAGAAATTGATTTCTTGATTGCTAATGATCCAGTAGTCAAGAAGAAGGCAATTGACCTAGTTGCAGATAAATCTTTAACTGAAGAACAAAGAACCGCACAGTTGAAGGATTTCATTCAAATGAAGAATAGCCAAGCACTTCAAGATGCAATTGTTTCAGTCATAAAGGGTCAAAAGAAACCAAGACAACCAACCAAGGCACAAGTTATCTCAATGATGAAAGATTATTGTTGCAGTGTTGGTGGTCGGAAAAGAATCGCTTCAAAGGGATGACTGATGATAAGGTTGAAGGTATCTACTACAGAGTTAAAAGGCAAGATCAAGACTTTATTCCTATGAACTCTGAAGAAGAAGAAAGAAGATATCCTCATCTCAAGAGAAAAGCCAAAGATAGTGAACCTCGGACACAAAGAAAACAAAGTTTGTCAAGAACAAGAAGTTCAATCGAGAAATTCACTCAAGAACAAATGACCGGTATGATTTTGATTGAAGAAGAAGATTTTATCCCGACCCACCGCAAGTCGACATCCTATTGTTGATTGGGAAGTGTACACTGCTAGCATTTTTGCTCCAACATGGAAGATTACAAGGCTAGGTGGTGAAACTTCATCATTCATTCAGTTTGAAGAACTTATCTAAGCATGTGACAGATATGATCTTGATACATTGTGGAGATTAGTTCAAGAAAGGTTTGATACTGACAAGCTTAATGATATGAAGGAAATGCAGTTATGGGTTGATCTAAGAAGGCTCTATGAACCAGATGCTAATGATGATTTCTGGAAGTTTGCATGTTCATGTCCTGGTACTAAATGGACTTACTATGATTCATGTGAAGTTCATCATGTTTCTACAAAAGATGGAGTGGATGCATTTATGTTTGCTGAGAAAGAATACCCACTCGTGAGTGGAACTCTCACTGTGATGTTGTCTACAACAATAAGAGTTCATGAAGATACTGAGAAGGTCAGAGCTTTGTTACATAGGCTTCAAGATCAATGTTCAAGAGCTATTCAGGATTTAAAAAGAAAGTGAAGTGTTTGGAAGAATTCCCAAATCCTTGCAGATGATGAAGATTGAAGAAACTTATTGATTTGCAGAGAAATCATAAGTTTAGGGGAGGATTGTTGGGAATAAAGCTAACAGTTACCACTGATAGGCTTGTGGAAGACACTGCTGAAGAATGCACTAGCAGTGGAAACACATTACCACTGCTAGTACATATATTACCACTGCTATTAGGATAATTGTTATGTATCCGTGTATTGATAAGTATAGAAAAGATCTTGTGTATATTCTATATTGTTAGCATTATACTTATCTTGTAAAGGACTCCTTGTGCTATAAAAGGAGATCCTAGGTCATTGTTTAAGGTACGAAGAACTCACGTAAGCTTCAAGGTGTAACCCTAGTGATAAGCAAGATCACTCATATTATTCTTAATAATATTGAAGCTTTGTGTTATATTGTTCTCACTTACAATACATCATACAATCCATCTTCTAAGTATTACTAAGTATATTCCACGACTTATTAATATAAATCAAAGTATCACTAACACAAGGTGTGTGTTTAGATCCATCAAAGAGATGATATTTAATCTAGACGAATTCCTCGAGTACTCGTCCTCGTGATATAGTCAAGATCTCAGTGCCATAAGGCACACACACGATCTTTTCTTCACAGAGAATGGCAGCATGATACTTAGACAACCAATCCATTCCTATAATGACATCGAAGCTACCCAATGGAACTGGCATGAGATCGATGTTGAACGGGTGATTAAGAAGATTCAGGGTACAACCTCTAATTATGGTGTTCACCCTTTCCATATTACCATTGGCTAACTTAATATCATACGTAAAATCTAGGGCAATAAGGATCTTATCAAGCAGAGGGCTAAATGTAGTGGACACAAAACTCCTATCGGCACTAGTATCTAACAGAACATAAGCGTAACGGTTATTGAGAAGGAACGTACCTGTAACAACAGTCGGGTCTTCTTTGAATCCCTTTTCTTTAACCACGTACACTCTTCCTCAAGCTTCTCCAAGATACTCACCGATTCCCAAGACCGATTTCCTAGTTGCCTCTTGCTCCACGGTTCGCTTGGTTTGCTCCATTTCCTTGGTTCTCATGATTCCACGGTTCTCGACACTCATTCTTATAGTGTCCCTTCTTTCCACACCCAAAACAAGTAACATTAGCCTTCCAATCAGACCCAGGGGTTACTTGAACCATAGCAAGAGCCTTAGACTTACAGTCCCTAGCAGTGTGTCCAACCTTTGAACATGAGCGACACACCACAGTACACTGTCCGTGATGATGAAGCTTATAATGGTTATAGTAGGGTTGGTTTCTGGCATCAGCCTTCTTCTCTCCAGACCCCATAACATAAGCTTTAGCAGTCTCCTGTCGCTTGTTAGGGTACTTACCCTTCGAGTGATCTTCCCACTTTCTCTTGTTATCAACCCTACTCCCAGCGTTGTCGCGAATAACCAAATCCATCAAACTATGAGCCAAAGTGATGGTCTCATGAAGACTAGTGGGTTTTGATGAGATCACATCATTCCTAGTAGACGGTGGAAGTCCATCGGTATAACACTCTATCTTAAGCATTTCAGTGCGGACCATCTCAGGACACAACAGTGCCAATTCTTGGAAACGACGAGTGTAAGCTTGCATGTCAGTGCCCCTCACTGTATGATTCTAGAATTCAAACTCCAGCTTCTTAAATTAGTTTCGAGGACAATAGTTCTTAATTAGCATTGCCTTAAACTGTTCCCAAGACATAGCACAAGCCACATCAATACCAACAGACTTGAGGTAGTTGTTTCACCAGTTCAATGCCTCATCCTTCAAAGTGAACGAAGCAAACTTCAATTTCACTTCTTCCTCACATCTACAAACCTTAAACACATATTCAATCTTTTCCAACCAACGCGTCAACACAACAACTCCCTGAGTACCGCCATATTCAGTAGGCATACAGCTTTGGAACTCCTTATAAGTACAACCACGGTTACTACCAGTAGGCCTAAGGGTTCATGCCGTAGCGTTTGGATGGTTTGACTCAGCCAGAATCTCAGCTAAACACTGAGCCAAAAGTTGATCGATCAAATCTTGATCAGTTACATCAGTAGGTGGAGTAGGAATTTTGACATTCAGATTCTCATCAATAGGGTTGTTGTCATTTTGGTTATTGGTGTTCGGATCACTAGCAAATCGGACTGGAGGTCTATTACGACGACCTGCAGTTGCAGTACCAGTAGCTGTTGTCGCTCGTGCGTTCCGGGTTGCCCCCTACGAGTTTGGGCCATTGATCTGAATCACAAAGACATGAGAGTATTGAGATTAGGATAGAGGTGTAACAGCACACGAGGACAGAGGCAATAAAATAAAACACAATATCACACAAAAAACCAACAAAGATGGAAAATCATAGCTTATATCACAACCACAAACTCAACATAACATCTCATAGAACTCAAAACAAGGTTTCTCAAGTACGAGCCACACAATGGCGAAAAGCAAAGACAGTAAAGATAACAAGGAAATACGAAAATACATATAGATAAAGAGCGGTACACAAAACACTAGCCCATACTACTACTCATGGTCCAAAGCGAAGCTCTCTGAAAGCATGCTCTAGGTAATCGTAGCCAACTCAACACCATCCTCATGACTCCTCCTCATAAGGTAAACGCCCTGAGAATCTATCTCGCATCGATGCCTCCACATCACCGATCATACTCTCCCGCAAGGGTTCGGTCTCGCCGCTTCTCACCCGATCATCTATCCTCTCAGATCTCTTCATGGTGGCAGAACTTCCCATCAACATGCTAACATCACTCTCTATCTTCCCCAATCGCTCTGCTGACACCCCCGCCAACTGCTCCGTTATACCCTCAAGAGCGTCCTCATGCATTTTGTTGGGAAATTCACATATTCAGTTAATACTCTTAGCTTTAGAAGTTAGTACTGATAGTGATAATACAAGAGTATTAACTAGTTAGTACTGATAGTGTAGAAGTTAGTACTGATAGTGTTATAGTTTGTACTATTCTATGTATGGAATGTCGTGTATGCTTTGTAATAGCATATCTTCTAGTCCTATGGAAGATATGATACGTTTAATGCATAGTTATCTCTGTAAAGGATCTCCTTAGTGTATAAAAGGAGATCCTAGCTAGGTCAGAACACATCTCTTACACACACTAGCATTTCCCTTACCCTAGCCGTCTTAAGTAAAGCTTCAAGGTTGTAAACCCTAGTACTAGGAGAGTACTCGTATTATTGATTAATAATATTGAAGCATTGGTGTTACATTATGTGTTTACTTAATCTTCTAAGTTCATTCAAGTAGATTCTGCATACTTGTGTGTATTCATAACAAAGTTTCTCTTTGTTGTTTTGGAAACATCCAAGGCAACTACTCATTTACAAGCTAAGTGTTCTAGATCCAAGGTTTGGGACTCCACAAGTGGTATCAGAGCTTGTGTCCTGAAAGCTTTTTTTTAGAAGATCCTGTGTGACAAAACTGAAGAAATGGATTTTGACTCAAACAAATCTAGTGCTGTTACCAGAGTTCCTAAGTTGCAGCCAAATATAAATGAACTCTGGAGGATACGCATAGAGCAGTATCTCTTGGTACTTGAATTTAAGCTGTGGAACATTGTGCTCAATGGAGACTCCTGCAAATCCATTATTTCTGAAGAAGTTGGTGGAAATATTGTTGTTAAAGACAAAGGTGAACCTGTCTCTGTTGATGAAATGGCTCAAAGAGGCAATGATCTCAAGGTCAGAAGTCTTCTACTTATGGCATTACCAGATGATCATCAACTCAACTTCAGAAAACACAAGGATGCTCGGACTTTGTTCAAAGCCATTGAGACTAGATTTGGTGGAAACTCTGCCACCAAGAAAACTCAGAAAACTCTTTTGAAGCAAGAGTTTGAAAACTTCATTGCTGGTGCTACAGAGTCCATTGACTCAGTTTACAATAGGCTTCAAAAACTTATCAGTCAATTGGCAGTATTGGGTGTGGATATCTCTCAGGAAGATGTCAATCTCAGGTTTGTTAGAATCCTTCCATCACCAAAATGGGACACACATGTCATTGTATAGAAGAATAAGGCAGACTTTGAAACTATGGGATTGGACAATTTGTTCAATAGCTCTAAGGTCATTGAGCAAGACATGAAGAGAGCTGCAGCTGCATCTTCCAGTTCTGGGTCACAAAACATAGCTTTTGTGGCTCACCCAGTCCCTAGTAATGAGAAAGACAGCTGGTGTTAGTACTCCTAGTACTAATGTTAATACCGATTGTTTGGCTATCACCAGAAGGGCATCAATGAAAGTACCATTTATGCTTTCATCTCCGAAAGCGAAAAAAGGGATACCGATCACTCATGATGACCTGAAACAGATCCATGAAGATGATATTGAAGAGATGGATATCAAGTGGAATATTGCCTTGATTAGTATAAGGGCAAGAAGGTTCATGAAGAGAACTAGGAGGCAGATCAAGATCAATGATGGAGATACTGTTGGTTTTGACAAGGGAAAGGTGGACTGCTACAACTGTGGCAAGCTTGGGAATTTTGCCAGGGAATACAGAAGCCCCAAGAACAAAGGAAGAAGTGGTGAAGCTGATGATTCTTCGTCCAAAGCAATTGTGGCTATTGATGGTGCTGGATATGATTGGAGCTTCATGGCTGATGAAGAAGAGAGTCCAATCAACATGGCTTTGGTATCTGAGGTACTTACTGAAACAAATTGCTCAGATACATGTGTCCTATTAAGTGAATATGAGTCTCTTAAAACTAAGTTTGATAATTGGCTGAAAAGCTTTTTAAAACCAGTTATAACTTAGCAAACCATAAAAGAGGCTTAGCTGTTTTGGAAAAACAAATTGTGCATTATAAGGAAAATGAGTCAAAGTTTTACAAACAACGTTAATGCTTAATAGGGAAATTTCTCTTAAAGACACCACCATAAGTGTGCTAAAAGAAGAACTAGAGAAAGTCACAATAGCTAAAGATAACATAGAACTCAGTGTTGATACACTTAAGGTGTAACACCCCAACCCGACAAGGGTAAAGATATCACAAATACAGTTTCATATCAGAACTTTAAGTACTATACAAAAGCGGAAGTCTTTACAAAATTTTCAAAAGAAAACATAAGTAACTTAATAACCAAAATAATTCTAAGATCTCTATGGTCAAATCTTTGCTCTCAGCTCTACTCTCAAACCCAGATCAGCCATCCCATAAGCTCATCTTGAATGCCTAATACCTGCCGCAGGAAAAGAAATGCGGCTGAGCTTACAAAGCCCATTGAACAGATATAACAAAAACAAAAGCTAAACAAAACAAATATACAAATAACGAAATCGCAACGGAATGAGAATACTGAATCATTGAGGATTCTGCGGAAACACAAATATACAGAATCCAGAAAAACACATAACAGTTAACGATCACCTCAGAACACATTTATGACACAAACGCAAACACATCGGAATAACCAAACACTTAACATATCAAGAATAATAGATTACGTGTCAACCAAACGAAGAGTCTAAAAGCTAACGGAAACAATTTCTAGAAAATAAACATGGCATTCATACAAATCAATTAATCTAAAATCAACGCTCTTAATCCAATTTTGCAGCAGCGGATATAACAGTCAAATCATGGCAGTCACACAAGCAAATAGAAAACATAGTAGACAAACTATAACTAAATAGACCAAACAAAACATAGCATAGCCATTAGCAATTATCGAATGATATCATAAACTAAACCAGCTCGATCGAATCTTAACATCACAGAGTTTTAACATAGCGATCAAATCATAAATGATAGATACCCTAACGATAGGCAAAGTTTACAGATTAACGGAACAATCGTATTTATCAACTTTTAGGATACTTACTTTCACATTATCACATTCATCTCACAGACAAACAAATTCACATAACGATAGACTAACATAACATCAGATGACAGCATGTGAACCATATTTAAACATGTTAATCATAACCTAGCATAATAGACGGTAGTCACATAAACATACAAAAGCATAAACACATATAATAACTTATAATAAGCCTAACACATAATTATAAACACTTGAACATACCGAATCATAATCAGAATACTTAACATAGAAATAACAAATAAAGATTTAGTTAACTACCACGAGCCCAGAACTTATCATATCAGAAATAACTACTTATACAGAAATAATCTCAGAAAATAATATGGAGTAGCTAGCTCCCAGAATTTTGTGAAGACGCGTATTGCACACGACATCATTCACCAGACAACATATATCATATAACGGATCATATCTAGGATGCATCCATACGCCCAACGCATGATAGTGGCCATATAATATATAGCGAGCTCATAAACGAGATAATGTAGTGGACGGGCGTAACATCACTCTATCGCCCTAGAGTCATGTCGAGTGCATCTCTGACACGGACATGGAACCCCATGACTAGTGAAATATTTGCTCGGTATCAAACTAACTTAGGTCAAACAGATTGTCATAATTGACACGATCATAATTCATCATAAAAGTCAATGATATATATATCGAGGTTTCATATCATAAAGTCCAAATCGATATTTCATGGTTTACTAAATAGAAGTTTCAGATAAGCAACGGCTCAAACAAATCGAAAGGGTTCATATCAAATGTTCAAATCAAAGGTTCATATCACGATCACATATCATACGCTCATAATCGAGGTTCATAATCGAAATTCATACTCAAACATAGCAAGGTTCAACAAACAGAAGTTCAGACAAACAGAGATTCACATAAATAGAGGGGAATCATAGCAATGGCATAGGGAATCCTAATAAGCATAAGAGAAATGAAGAAGAAAGGAAATCATGAGAAACCTTTACTAAAAAGGTCAGAATATCTGTACCTTAAAGCCGATGAAAGGAAAGCAAACAAATGAATGAACACAAAGATATAACGTCGCGTCTCCTTCAACGAATCTACACGGATTATGATTTATTTAATACTTATTAGCATCATTAAAGTTATAACGGATTAATCTCATTAATATTCTTGGAGTTATTAGGATATTCTCATTTTTAGTGACGGACGGAATTCCAACATTTTAGAATCTTAACCATTAATTAGCCAAACTTATGGATTACAAATGATAAATGGTAAACTTAAGGGTTTAATATGACAAACATCTCATTTGAGGGCTTATATGATCGCTGCTCAAAGTATAGGGTTTACAAATGTCAAGAACGGATTTTAGGACTCTCTTTCAAAACAGCTTTACACAAACTTCTATACCTTACATGATTGACCAATTACTACGACTAGCACACAATTAAATGACCTTATATGAGTAAACATTTTAGGACGAGAGATAGATGGACCTTAAAACATCGCACGACCCAACTCATTATATAATGAACATTAGATAAATTTTATGAACGTGACACATGTTATTAACCCTTTAATATGACAATTTCAACTTAACATATACCCCTCGTGTGCACTTTAATATCAACGAATTTTAACCCTCCCCTAAAACAGGTTTTAAACACCCTTTAAACATTCCCAAAACAGTCCCTATCATTACCCTTACGATACCCATTAACACCCATTTAATACGCAAGTTTCATGTTCGTTTATACGCTTTAAAGACCAAAAGAGAAAGGCATAACGAGGCTTTTACAAAGCATGACCATAGGACCTGTTTTACATCTGGTTTTAACGCCATATATATCAAGTTAAATCCTTGGTTTTACATGTTTACATTAGGTTACAATGAGTATAGGTCTTATATTAATTATAACATGTTTTAAGGCTTACAATAGATGCGATGGTACGCAACTACAACAACTGTGAAAGTAAAACAAAAGCGATTCGAAATGTGTTGGTCGACATATTTAGGCTCGGTTTCCATGACTTCTGTAGCACTTATATTAAGTTTATTATTTCATGATTAGGCCATTAAACGTGACATGGTTTTAGAAAACAAATCATGCGCCCAAGGGAACTCATACCACGACTGTAATGTAACAAAAGAATCGCCATGAGATGAATATGACACACGCTTAGGACTTATTTCATGGTTTAATATCATTCAAACATAATGAGTTTTTATATTAAATGTTAACGGTTTCATGAACCGTCACTCATAGTTTAAACATGCGCAAGGACAAAGCACCATGTCACGACTGTGTTTACGCTTCAAAACAAGACATATAATAGTGCATACGTCGACACACAAACAAGGGTTCATCTCACGCTTATATTGTTAAATTTTCAGTTATACGAGATGTATTTAGGCACAAAAGACACGCCGCCATGCACTATTACACGACCAAAAGAAGAACGAGTAAAGACGGAAAACGAGGGCATTATCATGATACCTTTTGACGTGAACCAAAGGAGGAAATCAAGGACCGAACAATCAAACCAACGCCTCTATTTGGGTCCCGAATCACCTCGACAACAAAGAAAGAAAAGGAGATACCCCAAAACCAATTTAGTACGTAATTAATACGCTGACACTAACTTTGAAAAAGGGTTCAAACTCACCTTGGTTGCTTAGAAGTCGGCTGTAAACAAAGATGGAGATGGAGGACTTTTGTGAGTTTGCCGTGTATATTTTCTTGGGAGGGTGAACTAGGTTTCAATTTGTTGTATTTATGTCGATATATATGCATGTATGCGATCGGGCTATGTGGGCTTTTGCGTGTATGGGTCGGCTTGTAACTCAAACGAACGAGACCCAAGGATTAAGCGTATACAATCCGGCTCACAAAACCAATGAGGCCCAAAGTGTTCGGATTACACCAAAACAAACGGATCATAATGTTTTACACGCGTGACTTTTGTTTTTCGTCGTACCAAAATGTCGGTTACTCAATATACACGTTAGGTTTATAATTATATATATAACTTAGATTTTAATTTCGTTAAATGGGTGTTAATACATTTTACGTCTTCTATAATCTTGACTATTTTAAGGGTAAAATAGTCTTTTAGCGCTTTTCAGATTTTTAGGGTTTTACAACTCTTCCTTCTAAAAGAAAATTTCGTCCTCGAAATTGAACAAGACGGAATGTAACAATGACAAATCGGATTTCGTAGTCTCGGTAAAATAAAGCAAACACGGAACTCATCTTGGAACAAACGGATTTCTTATCAGGATATTCAACTCATACTTCTCAGAAGTCAAATCAATAGTCAAATACTTATAACAGATAATTATATACTTATCAAGTAATGGCAGATAACAGATGAGACGCAGAAAACCAAACGACAGATTCTAACTTATTCAGATATCTAAGGGTGAAAACAATCATATGCATAGGCAGAACGAATCCTAACGGTCTCACTAGTCGCAGATAATCAAACTAAAAGGATCTAATGTTCCTCAAACACTTCACAAAATATCCTATGATCACAATAAGGGTACACGGAGACGTACACATTTAGAGCAAACATAGCAATCCATAGCTCACACAAATCATAACAATTTCGGTCCAAAACGTACAAAACTTACACGTAACAGATATCGACGAAATCTCACAAATAGGTACATAATTTCAAACAGGCATGAGGAGTGCCAAATAACGGGTACAAGTTATATTCCATTCACGTATCAACCACAGGCATTTCCCCAGACGTCATATGATTTCAATAAGTTCAAATTATATGATCTCGGTATTATCACGCTGATCAGGCCATAATACTTGCATCACATAACAAGTCCTTATTATCATCATATTCGCCTCGGGTCATGACAACCCACATAACTAATATCAAAACAAAACATATCACATACAGATAACAAGCAACATAATCGAAACAGCCGTATCACATACATACGATATATATTACATCACACAACTTACCATATTACCAAACAAACGAGGCCACCAACTTGCATAAACGGTTTCTCATGACTCATTACCACACCAAAAGAAAACCGAGATATACCGTAATGCTAAACGATAAAACTTCATGATTCAAACCGAGTTCGAACGAATCAAAGAAAAGTAATGTCGATCAAAATCACGTAGCAAGATATCAAACAACCTCAAAACGCGTGACAAACGAATCGTAGTAACACATGTCGCGCCTAAATCATATGAAGTAGATGAACCTTCCACCACCCGTTGAATCATGTCTTCGCTGCTGCGTCTTTGGTTGTTTCATCCGCCTCCAAAGAAGACGGTAGTCGGGCGTGGCTTCGCTTCACGAACCTCTCCAAAGACAGGATCACAAAGAATGTAGGGTCGACACCATCAACTTCGCTCCACGGGTAGTCTCCATCTAACGGTCGACAAATAGTTGTACGAAGGCAAAATAACAAAGTTCGACGCGAAAAGAGAAAGGCCAAAACAAAGAAGACAAACGAATATCGAGTCAAATCGAACGACAACCAAAAGGAATCGAAAGAGATCGTAATGCACGGAAACCTAATGTCTACCCAATCCTCACGTGTCATAGCCTAAGCTCTAAGGGTCCTAAAACCTAGAGCTCGATACCATAAATTGTAACACCCCAACCCGACAAGGGTAAAGATATCACAAATACAGGTTTCATATCAGAACTTTAAGTACTATACAAAAGCGGAAGTCTTTACAAAATTTTCAAAAGAAAACATAAGTAACTTAATAAGCAAAATAATTCTAAGATCTCTATGGTCAAATCATTGCTCTTAGCTCTACTCTCAAACCCATCAGCCATCCCATAAGCTCATCTTGAATGCCTAATACCTGCCGCAGGAAAAGAAATGCGGCTGAGCTTACAAAGCCCAAAGGAATGATATAACAAAACAAAAGCTAAACAAAACAAATATACAAATAACGAAATCGCAACGGAATGAGAATACTGAATCATTGAGGATTCTACGGAAACACAAATATACAGAATCCAGAAAAACACATAACAGTTAACGATCACCGTAACACATTTATGACACAAACGCAAACACATCGGAATAACCAAACACTTAACATATCAAGAATAATAGATTACGTGTCAACCAAACGAAGAGTCTAAAAGCTAACGGAAACAATTTCTAGAAAATAAACATGACATTCATACAAATCAATTAATCTAAAATCAACGCCTTAATCCAATTTTTGCGTGAAATGATATAATAACAAATCATGGCAGTCACACAAGCAAATAGAAAACATAGTAGACAAACTATAACTAAATAGACCAAACAAAACATAGCATAGCCATTAGCAATTATCAGAACAGATATCATAAACTAAACCAGTTCTCAGATCGAATCTTAACATCAGCAGAGTTTTAACATAGCAGATCAAATCATAAACAGATAGATACCCTAACGTATAGGCAAAGTTTACCAGATTAACGGAACAATCGTACTTATCAACTTTCAGGATACTTACTTTCACATTAGCACATTCATCTCACAGACAAACAAATTCACATAACGATAAACTAACATAACATCAGATGACAGCATGTGAATCATATTTAAACATGTTAATCATAACCTAGCATAATAGACGGTAGTCACATAAACATACAAAAGCATAAACACATATAATAACTTATAATAAGCCTAACACATAATTATAAACACTTGAACATACCGAATCATAATCAGAATACTTAACATAGAAATAACAGATAAGGATTTAGTTAACTACCACGAGCCCGAACTTATCATATCGTAAATAACTACTTATACGTAAATAATCTCGAGAAAATAATATGGAGTAGCTAGCTCCTGAATTTTGTGAAGACGCGTATTACACGACATCATTCACCGCACAACATATATCGATAATGATCGATCTAGGATGCATCCATACGCCCAACAGACATGATAGTGGCCATATAATATATAGCGAGCTCATAAACGAGATAATGTAGGGACGTGGCGTAACATCACTCTATCGCCCTAGAGTCATGTCGAGGTGCATCTCGATACGGACATGGAACCCCATGACTAGTGAAATATTTTCTCGGGTATCAAACTAACTTAGGTCAAACAGATTGTCATAATTGACACAGATCATAATTCATCATAAAAGTCAACAGATATATATATCGAGGTTTCATATCATAAAGTCCAAATCAAATATTTCATGGTTCACTAAACGAAGTTTCGGATAAGCAACGGCTCAAACAAATCGAAGGGTTCATATCAAATGTTCGAAATCAAAGGTTCATATCACGATCACATATCATACGCTCATAATCGAGGTTCATAATCGAAATTCATACTCAAACATAGCAAGGTTCAACAAATGAAGTTCGGACAAACAAGATTCACATAAATGTAGGGAATCATAGCAATGGCATAGGGAATCCTAATAAGCATAAGAGAAATGACGAAGAAAGGAAATCATGAGAAACCTTTACTAAAAAGGTCAGAATATCTGTACCTTAAAGCCGATGAAAGGAAAGCAAACGAATGAATGAACACAAAGATATAACATCGCGTCTCCTTCAACGAATCTACACGGATTATGATTTATTTAATACTTATTAGCATCATTAAAGTTATAACGGATTAATCTCATTAATATTCTTGGAGTTATCAGGATATTCTCATTTTTAGTGACGGACGAAATTCCAACATTTTAGAATCTTAACCATTAATTAGCCAAACTTATGGATTACAAATGATAAATGGTAAACTTAAGGGTTTAATATGACAAACATCTCATTTGAGGGCTTATATGATCATCGTTCAAAGTATAGGGTTTACAAATGTCAAGAACGGATTTTAGGACTCTCTTTCAAAACAGTTTACACAAACTTCTATACCTTACATGATTGACCAATTACTACGACTAGCACACAATTAAATGACCTTATATGAGTAAACATTTTAGGACGAGAGATAGATGGACCTTAAAACATCGCACGACCCAACTCATTATATAATGAACATTAGATAAATTTTATGAACGTGACACATGTTATTAACCCTTTAATATGACAATTTCAACTTCACATATACCCCTCGTGTGCACTTTAATATCAACGAATTTTAACCCTCCCCTAAAACAGGTTTTAAACGCCCTTTAAACATTCCCAAAACAGTCCCTATCATTACCCTTACGATACCCATTAACACCCATTTAATACGCAAGTTTCATGTTCGTTTATACGCTTTAAAGACCAAAAGAGAAAGGCATAACGAGGCTTTTACAAAGCATGACCATAGGACCTGTTTTACATCTGGTTTTAACGCCATATATATCAAGTTAAATCCTTGGTTTTACATGTTTACATTAGGTTACAATGAGTATAGGTCTTATATTAATTATAACATGTTTTTAAGGCTTACAATAGATGCGCATGGTACGCAACTACAACAACCAGGAAAGTAAAACAAAAGCAGATTCGAAAATGTGTTGGTCGACATATTTAGGCTCGGTTTCCATGACTTCCTGTAGCACTTATATTAAGTTTATTATTTCATGATTAGGCCATTAAACGTGACATGGTTTTAGAAAACAAATCATGCGCCCAAGGGAACTCATACCCACGACCAGAATGTAACAAAAAGAATCAGTTTCATGAGATGAATATGACACACGTTTAGGACTTATTTCATGGTTTAATATCATTCAAACATAACAGGTTTTTATATTAAATGTTTAACGTTTTCATGAACCGTCACTCATAGTTTAAACATGCGCAAGGACAGCACCATGTCACGACCAGGTTTACGTTTCAAAACAGCACATATAATAGTGCATAAGTCGACACACAAACAAGGGTTCATCTCACGTTTATATTGTTAAATTTTCAGGTTATACGAGATGTATTTAGGCACAAAAGACACGCTGCCATGCACTATTACACGACCAAAAGAAGAACGAGTAAAGACGGAAAAACGAGGGCATTATCATGATACCTTTTTGACGTGAACCAAAGGAGGAAATCAGTGGACCGAACAATCAAACCAACGCCCTATTTGGGTCCTGAATCACCTCGACAACAGCAGCAAAAGGAGATACCCCAAAACCAATTTAGTACGTAACTAATACGCGTGACACTAACTTTGAAAAAAGGGTTCGAAACTCACCTTGGTTGCTTAGAAGTCGACAGAAACAAAGATGGAGATGGAGGACTTTTGTGAGTTTGCCGTGTATATTTTCTTGGGAGGGTGAACTAGGGTTTCAATTTGTTGTATTTATGTCGTATATATATGCATGTATGCGATCGGGCTATGTGGGCTTTTGCGTGTATGGGTCGGCTTGTAACTCAAACGAACGAGACCCAAGGATTAAGCGTATACAATCCGGCTCACAAAACCAATGAGGCCCAAAGTGTTCGGATTACACCAAAACAAACGGATCATAATGTTTTACACGCGTGACTTTTGTTTTTCGTCGTACCAAAATGTCGGTTACTCAATATACACGTTAGGTTTATAATTATATATATAACTTAGATTTTAATTTCGTTAAATGGGTGTTAATGCATTTTACGTCTTCTATAATCTTGACTATTTTAAGGGTAAAATAGTCTTTTAGCGCTTTTCGTATTTTTAGGGTTTTACATAAGGATACACATCACTATAACTCTGAGAAAGTTGATAAAATGACTAAAATCTCTCTAGTTGGCAAAGCTAAATCAGGAATGGGTTATAAAGGAGCACCTCCACCATTCAGAGGTATACCCTCACCTCCTGGTATAGACCTTGAACACACAGGCCTAGAAGAGTTTAAGGTACCCACATTTGTTCGTGGTGTCAAGGAGACCAAAACTGAAAAGGCTGATGAAGCCTTTAAAAGTGCCAGTGACACATCTTTACCTGAGGTGTATGTGTTTGACAATAAAACATTAAAGGAGGTGTAGAGTCTAATGAACCAAAGCAAGAGAAGGTCTCTGAAACTGTAAAACCTAATGAAAAACTTGTTAGGAAGACAATAAAATATGCTGAGATGTATAAAAACAGGTCATCCAATCCTAGAGGTAATCAAAGGAATGAGAACAAGCTTAAATATGAGCAATTAGGAGATGAATTTGTCATGTATAACAAATCTTGCTTTGTGTGTAGAAGTTTCTCTCATCTGCAGGCTCAATGCAGACACCCTATGAGACCTCATCCCATCATGACTCCAAGAGCAGTACTTCTTAAGACTGGCATAAAACATTTGAATACTTCAAGGCCAGTTAATACTGCTAGACCACAACCCAGAGTATTTGGTGAAAGACCCAAAAGAAACCTTTCAAAATCATCACCATCTACTTCACCAAGGCCCTTTTATGGTAGAGTAGCACAAAACTTTAAGTCCTATGATGAACAAATTAAGTTTTACAGGAAAAAAGTTAATACTGTTGAACCAAGACTTAATACTGATAGGCCAAAAGTTAATACCTTTAAGCCTAAAACTAAAACTGTTGGTTCAAAAGTGAGTGCTAAGGGCAATGTTGTTAAGCCCTCAGCTTGTTGGGTTAGAAAGACCACTCAACCCAACAGTGCATCAGTTACTCTCAATAAATATGATTACATTGATGCATGAGGCAAATCCAAGTCAGTAATGGCTTGGGTCCCCAAAAGGAACTAGTTTCCTTCATTTTGTGTGCAGGGACATTCCAACAATAATGATGATCTTGGATATTCATACAGTGGGTGTTCCAGCCACATGACTAGAAATCTATCCTATCTTTCAGACTTTACTGATTTGAATGGAGGATATGTTTCCTTTGGAGGAGGTGTAGGTTGAAGAATTACTGGTAAAGGCACAATCAAGACTGGTAATTTGGACTTTGAAGATGTGTACTATGTGAAAGAACTCAAATATAATCTGTTCAGTATGTCACAAATGTGTGACAAGAAGAATTTTGTTCTGTTCACAGACACTGATTGCTTGGTTTTATCTCCTAGTTTCAAGTTTCCTAGTGATGATGAGATACTTCTTAAGTTCCCTAGGAAAAGAAATCTATACAGTGTGAGTATGAAAAGCATAGTGCCCAAAGAAAACCTTACATGTTTAGTTGCTACAGCTTCTTTGGATGAATCTATGTTAAGGCATAGAAGGCTAGGTCATGTGAACTTTAAGGTGATAAATCTTTTAGTTAAAAATCAACTTGTCAGAGGTTTACCTTTAAAAAGATTTGAAAATAAACAAACCTGTATTGCATGCCTCAAAGGGAAGCAGCATAAAGCCTCTTGTAAGCCCAAGGTTTTTAACTTTATCACCCAACTACTGCATATGCTGCATATGGACTTATTTGGCCCCACCTCTCTTAGCAGCCTGAATTATAAGAAATATTGTTTGGTTGTGACTGATGATTTTAGCAGATATACTTGGATTTCTTTATGAATACTAAGGATGAGACCAGTGAAATCCTTAAGTCATACATAACCCAATAGAGAACCATCTTGATAAGAAAGTTAAAATCATTAGGTGTGATAATAGGGTGAGTTTAAAACCAAGTGATGAATGATTTACATCAACTTAAGGGTATTAAAAGAGAATACAAGTGTAGCTAGGACTCCTCAAACAAATGGGGTTCTTGAAAGAAGAAATAGGACATTGATTGAGGTCGCTAGGACAATGTTAGCGATTCCAAGTTACCCACAACATTCTCGGCCGAGGCGCTTAATCTTGGTTGTTATGTTCGTAATAGGGTACTGGTAGTAAAGCCTCTTGGCAAGACTCCCTATGAGTTTTTCTTAGGTAGAAAGCCTACCCTAGACTTTCTTAAACCTTTTGGGTGTCATGTCTATATTCTCAATACCATTGACCACTTAGGAAAGTTTGATGGAAAGTCTGATAGTGGATATCTAGTTGGCTACTTCTTGAATAGTAAAGCCTTTAGGGTTTATAATTCTAAAACCAGAAGAATAGAGGAGAATCTGCACATAGAGTTCCTTGAGGACAAACCTAGTGTAGAGGGGCAAGGACCAAAATGGATTTTTGATATTGATATGCTAACTAAATCCATGAATTATGTGCCTATTTCTGTGGATTCTAACATTGTTGCAGGAGAAAAGCAAGGTCCTGATGCAGATTCTGATGATGATGACTGTGTCCTATTGCCCATTTGGAAGGACAGTTCAATTAGAAGCACTTCTTCAAGAGAGGCAAACAAAGATGGTGATCAGTCTCCAAAGACCATTGATACTAATGTTGAAGGAGTAGTAACCAATGAAGGTGATGCAGTTGTTGAAACTGAAGTGATCAATACTAATGTGGTTAATACTGATAAGCCACATGTTAGTACTGATGGGCCAGATGTTCATACTGATGGATCTCACTCTATTCCGTCAGTCAGTACAGATGTTTCTGATTCTAGTGATCCTAATGATGAAGCATATGAGATTGATATTACTAATATAGCTTCATCCTATGCTATTCTTGTTACACCACACATAAGAATTAATCAGGATCATCCTCTGGAGAATGTTATTGGGGTGTTCATGCCGAAAGAACAACAAGATCTCAAGTTCGAAGATAGTGAGACCGCTTTTTAGTGCCATATATGAAGAGAGGGTTCATGGTGAAACACAAAAATGTTTGTTTGCTTGTTTTGTTTCACAGGCAGAACCAAAGAAGGTCTACAAAGCTCTTGAAGATGAAGCATGGGTAGAAGCAATGCAATAAGAGCTTCTCCAGTTCAAACTTCAAAATGTATGGGTTCTGGTAGATCTTCCGGATGGCAAAAGAGCTATTGGCTAAATGGGTTTCAGAAACAAGAAGGATCAAAGAGGTGTGGTAATAAGGAATAAGGCTAGACTGGTGGCTCAAGGGTATACATGATGCGCGTAAAACGCGTTCGGGGTCAGAGAAACTTCCTTTTCGTCGAGCAAGTTTTTCAACACCCTAGGCAAAGGAACCTAATCGTTGTAGTGTAGTATTGGGTAAGCCTCGGTATTGATATTCTTCTCAAGGGAATAGGAATGCTAGTAAGAAGTGTACTACGCTAAGGTTGAGGTTGAGGAACATTATTTTTATCTTTTATAATTTTTATAAAGCTAAGGGTAAAATCTCGGATTTGGATTTGGGGGGTGGTACTTCTACCGATTACTTCTACTATCTAATTATCTAAACTAATGGGTAGTCTTATGTCTATTGATGTGTGCTCGTATGATGATTAAAAATGTGTCTACCTAGATACTGTTACTCCCTAGTTATCTTTTATTGGTGGTTGAATTGTCACATCCTTTTTCTTAATGCGTTGTGTTTTCTAAGGTCGTAGGGTATGCGTTTTTCCCTAACTCTTTGAGACTACCTTAAAGTTATTGCCTACGAAATCTCTAGGTCAATCATAAACTAACTCTAAGGTTATCTTTGGATGTTTAGCCTGCAAATCCGCGAAGTGACTCATAAAATAAGGTTCACAAAGATTACTCAAGCATTCAAACACAATGATGGCCTAATGCACTCCTAAGCCAATTACAATTAAGATAAGAGACAACCAATCAGTAATTAATAACTAGGTTTCATAGATCTAAGCAAACACACAAGAAATTTAGCAGAACATGTTAAACATGCAAGCATACACACATTCAATTGAAGACATAATGAAATCAATGAAGTAAAACACTTATCTTGATGTAAAATAGGGTATGAGAACCCTAAGATACTGTCCAAACCGGACTACAATCGTTTTAGGTTTTTACTCCACAAGTCTACCTCTTAAAATTCTGAAAATTTGATTTCTATATAGAATTTAACATTCGCGACGACGTCGCCTTATAGGTGGGACGCCGTCAGATCGCCGTCATTAGGGTTTCGTCTTGGCCAAGTAATAGTTGGGACGGCGTCACATTGTAGTTGTGACGCCGTCGAACTTCGATAGTGACCTCGTCGATTACGGATCTAGGCCGCCCGAGATGAAAAGTCTTCGTGACGTCCTTCCTCTTCAAAGCTTGGCCGCCGGTGTATTTTAGCAAAAGTCTCTTGAGTCGTCACAAATTTAATTACGTATAGGGACGACGCCGCCTTTGATTGGGACGCCGTCGACTTCAAATTCAAAGCGACTTGAGTGTCTTCGGTATTGACTTAGCCATTTTCTTCATATATTCAATCCTTTTCGTCAAATATGCATCATTCCAAAGATTTTGCTTCCAATAGACCTAAAAGTGAAAAGAACGAAATTAAGCGATGCGGATATAAAGTGGGCGATTAAGGGCTTAAATGACCCTTAAAAGTGTACGTTTTAAATCCTTATCAAATATCCCTACACTTGGTATTTGCTTGTCCTCAAGCAAATGTGCTTTAACCAATCAATTTATAAGTTAGGGGCATGAAGAATTGGTTTAACATAATTCACAACAACGAAAAACACCGCAATAGTCATAACAAGCACGGAAATTCTATACTAGCACCTCACAAGGGGTGTTTGGATTCTCTCATCTCTCGGGTGTATATGAAATATAGTAAATGAAAATGGAAGATAAACACTTATTAACCGGTCATAGTACATAGATTACCATAGGCTTGAGACTAGGTCAAACCTCCACCGCTTTGGCGTAAGCACCTAGGAACAACTATCTAAGAGGTCTTTAAAAGGGTTGTAATGTTAGGCTTACGGTAGGGAAACAAAGGGTTTGGTTGGATAGGCGATTTAGTGGTGGCAAGTCAATAATCTTATGTTACAAGCATGAAAAGAATGGCTTTGCTAAGCCATGACTCGACTCACTAAACTCTAGATACTTTGAAACAAAAAAACATAAATATAAAGATAGATGTAGGATGGTAGCCCATTTTTTTTTTCTTTTTTTTAACACTCTATTTTTTTCATTTTTTTTTTTGCATACACTTTTACTCTACCATCCTCTAAGATAAAATCAAAATATAAGGGATTTATAGGAGCATCCCAACACTTGAGTTTTATTACTCTAACACTAATTTGACCCGATTTGAAAAGATCAAAACACGTGGAGTATTTTACTACGTAAATAAAGGGAATTTGAATTTAACGTTCTTTCCCGTCACTCCATAAAATTTTACTTTACCCATGAGTCACAATCGTCCCAAAACTGTGTACAAAAGATATGACTCGACTTAGCAACCATGCAAGTAACTAGAGAATTGAACTAAGGGTTTAGTATGATAACAATAATGTGTGAAAATCGTTTATAAGCTCATCTAGGGATCAATAACAAAGACTAATAACATACACAGCGGAATAAACTAATCAATTCTTTGTTATTGAACAAGGTTTTCATCACCATTACCTAACTAACTAACTATAATAGGGATCAAAGCCTTCTTTGATCTTGGAGATAACTAACCCTAACTAATCTAATAACCTAGGCGTTTACAAGACTATACGCCTAGGACACACACACACCTTTAGTCGACTACATTATGGAAGACATGTATATTAAACCTACACCCCATGTCCTCTTTATATACTAGAGGATTAGGGTTTACAAATCTCTACTAAGGACTAACAAATAAAACTTCTTTTGCAAGCAAGTCCTTCCATCTTTTGTAGGTTTCCTTCTTGTCGATTAAGTCCCTCTTGTTTCATTCTTTTTGTTTTATCAATTCAAACGTATAATTCCCAACAATCTTCCCTAGTTGATAATGACAAAACCATTCTTGAACGAACTTCCCTAGACGAAGTAGAGAAATTGAGATCGGGATCTCACCATGAATGAAACAAGTATGTCTTCCTTTGTCTTCCCTTAATCCATGCCATGCCACTCAAACATCGCTTCCCATTTTTGTTATTATCCAAATAGGGAACGTATGTAAATAATGATGTTGACCACCACGAACCAATATCATACTTCCAATCTAAGCCGTCCAATGTTTTGAATTGCCCTCCATGAAGAACACCAAAATGCTTACTAAAATGAAGCCAAAACAAGAGAAAACTCCAACTAGCGGTAGTAATAATGATCAACGAGAGTAAAATCAAACACTTCCCTTGGTGGTGCATGAACATCAAATGATTCTTCAAATCAGTAAGCTCCTTGTAATGATCACTTGTGAAGAAAATCAAATATAACGAACTTGATGAAGAAGTAAAATAACCCAAACTTGTATCTTATGTCTTGTTTATCCACGTGATGTTGAACTTGTACTGCTTACCAAAAATATAAGTAGAACGCAATCTCTTGACAAAATCCTCATCTTCAATGAGACACTGAGCACTACAATGTAACTCCTTTAAGTGATAGTTAACTAGGTCTTCATCCATCCACCCCTTGACCTATGAAAACTAGATTTTGCAATTCTTCGTCAACATCCTTTAAGCACGAACAAGTTATCTACAAAGTGTAACACCCACTTTGAGATATGATAAGAACACAAACCTGTGAAACTCAACTACAACATCAAATAAATGATAATCAAATCCACAAACTAGCAATGGAAGAACCCTAATTTGATTTAATTAGGATTATGAATTACCCTCACCGCTTTGTAATTCAATCCAAGAATACTAACAATATTGTGTTAGTACCACTTTCTTGTACACACGTACTAAACCGAATTAAAGTAATGCTAGTTTTATCAAACCAAATAACTTGATGTTTGGAAAAGAAGTGGATCGACGCCCACAAGAGTGTGGCCGATCGGTTTGAGCAAAAACACACACAAAACACTTTTAGGTTTAGCTTAATGAATACAAGAGATGATTTACAAACACCCTTGGTTTTGTATATATACTCAGGAAAACTTGGTAAACAAGTTTGAGTTGTAATTGGGTTGGGTTGGGGTTCCCTTGGCCGATCGGTGCTATGCATCCCAAGGGGATTCCGGAACCTTCCCGTTATTTACAACTTAGTCCTTTTCCAAATACATTTAACGTCCGTTAGTCCATTACATTAATTACTTAACGTCCGTTAGTTATTTCGTTTAATTAATAAATAAATAAAACGTTTATATTTAATTATTTAACTTTAATTCTCATACGTAAAGTGTGCAATCCCATGGTCTCGAGTTCGATCCTAACTCACGTCTACTAATTTATATCCATAAAACCAACGACTCCCACTGGATATATCTTAATAGAGTGATCACATCGGTTAGCGTCTAGCAACACTTGATGCCTCTAGTACGACTCGAGTAAGGCTCTGGAAAACCTTTTAATGATTTCTCATTATTATTATCCTTTTGTTTCTAATACCACGTTAAATAAAGATATGGAATTAAGTCATTCTTTATAAAACTATTTTGTTTCTCGTTGTAAGTGATTGACCAAGATTACCAAATCTTCTAAACATATTTAGGGAGATTTTGTGTGCAACAAGACAAACATCTTGTCAACCCTACGAGGGGCCCAAAGATATTAAACTCCAAATAAATTTGAATGAACAAATTCTATCTTGACTACAAGAATAACCCACAAACTTTGTAACATTTACGAAAACAACCCTTATGACTACCGATTCACGTATAGCGTTAAGTTGCTTCACGAAATGCACTACATTCATGACACTTATCGGTATCTCAAGTCCGAGGATAACTATTCATAATTTACTTATAACAATATCTACAAAGTAAATTATGCAGTTGGGATAAGTCTTATATTCAATTCATTGAATATCATCTGAAATTGGTATACATTCTCATCAATATACTTTCAAGTATATTCTACCACATCTCTCAGATTTGTCTTAGTTTAATGATACTCCCATATCATTAATCGACAACGGACATTTAGAATAACTTAGTTACACATGGATTAAACATGCAAATATAGGACAACAATATTATAAATGAAAATAAACATAATCCAAACTTTATTTAATCAAAATAATAAATGTTTTACAATATCCTTTATCCAAATACTAATCACGCTTATGCATGAAACTATTAGCTAAGCGAAGTTCAATTCCATTGGCAAGTCCAATAAGCTTGTCTTTAGCTAAAGCCTTAGTGAAAGGATCATTAAGTTATCATCTATGTGAACTTTCAATAGATTAATTTCACCTTCACGGACTTGTTCCCGAACATAGTGATACTTCCATAGAAAATGTCCGTGCCTTCATGACTCGGGTTCATTGGCAAATATGATTGCGGTGAATTGTCACAATACATATCAATAAGCGATTCAATTGAAGGCATAACACCAAGCCACGAAATGAATTTTCTAATCCAAACGACCTCCATTGCGACTTAGAAGCGACTATGTATTCGGCCACATCATGACATCATGATCGTACTACCTTCTTGCTCTTCAAGTCTCTTGCTCCTCCATTGATGGTGATGAGTGTCTAAATACTCATCATTTTGTACCATTTAAGCGCAAAACATCGAAAACACTCGAAATGCATCAAAATGATAAAAATATCACAAATAAGTGTTTTATGTGTTTTAAATGCAAAATATCAAAATCGGTGAAAAGCGATCAAGTTTGCATAATTGGCGCTTTAGTCCCCAAGTTTCAAAAGTTGTCAAAAGCAGGTCCACAGTAAATCAAAATAAAGAAAAATATCATTTCAAGTCCCTAGGGATTCATGAGTTGTCAAAATTGGTCCTTGAGATTTAAAATTGCAAAATTACAACATAGGTCCCTATATTTGAAAATTGGCAAAAATAGTCCTTGGAAATTTGAAAGTGTCAAAAATGGTCCTTGTACTATTGGAACTTGTCATTTTTGGTCCCTTGAAGCAACTTTGGAAAATGGCAGAAATGGTCCTTCAAGATTGGAGAATTGCAAAACAAGCCCTTGTATACTAAACAAACCAAATGAACCCCTCCATGGACTCGTGACCCTTGTCATAACCCCTTTGGACCCTCGCGAAACCTTGTGACCCTTCCATTTGACCCCTTTATAATATTATACACCGTTCAAATTTGGTCAAACCACTCACGGGTTTCTCTTTCCTCCATCATCCTCACTTTGCACCTATGCTGCAACTCTTCCAACACCAACTCCATCATCATCACACCCACCCTTATCACTCCAAACACCCCAAGCCAAGAAACATTTAATGCTTCTTCAACCTAACACTCAACCCCACTGCTAAAACACTTTTGGCGCCAATTCAATCAAGCGGCCAAGATTACTTCAACTCGTCCAATGGTCCCGAATTAAAGTGGAAACACTCAGAGATGTGAGAGAAGCAATTTGGTGTATAAAAGGAAGAAGAAGAAGCAAGAGAAGGAGTAGATTTTAGTTTTAAGTTTTCATACATGTCGTTTTAATATAAATGTCTTTAGTTTAAGTTGAAAATTGATGAGTGTCTAAATACTCATCATTTTTGTACCATTTAAACTGCAAAAACATCTGAAAACACTCAGAAATGCATCAAAATGATAAAAATATCACAAATAAGTGTTTTATGTGTTTTAAATGCAAAATATCAAAATCGGTGAAAAGCGTATAAAGTTTGCATAATTGGCGCTTTAGTCCCCAGTTTCAAAAGTTGTCAAAAGCAGGTCCACGGTAAAACAAAATAAAGAAAAATGTTATTCAAGGTCCCCGAAATATTCTAAGTTGTCAAAATGGTCCTTGAATAAATATTTTGTCAAATGGCGAAAAGGTCCTCAACTTTCAAAATGTCAAGTTTGGTCCTCGAAATTTGAAAATGTCAAAAATAGTCCTTGCACTATTGAAACTTGTCAAAAGTGACCCTCGAAACAACTTTGGAAAATTACGGGTTTAGTCCTCTAGTTTGGCGAAATTACAAAATGGCCCTTGTGTTATACTAATCTAAGCCTTGTCAAAATCCAAATTGACCCCGCCTTATTCCTTTTGACCCCTGTCACTTCCCTTTTGGACCTTTAGTCAAAACCAGGTCAAACAATACCCTTTACCCGCCAATGGCTTATCCACCTTCTTCCCATCCACTTGCTCCTGCACCACTCACCGTTCTCTCCCATCACCTTATCCCTTCCTCTCTCCAACCCTCATCATCATCACCTAGCCACCCCCTAGTTGCGCTCGAGTCCACAGAGGTCAAATTACCCTTTCCGCCAAAAATCATCAAAAGGCCAATATGAGCAAAACTCATCCATTGGCTCAAAAAGTGGTGGGATTTGATCAAGAGGACACGTGGAAGCTTTGGGTATAAAGAGAGAAGAAGAAGCAAGAACCGTGGAGTAGTTAGTTTTAAAAAGTTTTATGTATGTCGTTTTTATATTTATGTTTTAATTAAACTTTAAGATGTAATCTTTTTGTTCCTATGTATCAAACTAAAGTGGTTTTATAGTTGTAATCCAGTTTTAAATATCAATTGAAGGTTTTAACATCATTTCATGTTTCCAAGTTTACTGTTGCAAATCTCATTTTCAAACTCTTATGTTCAAGTATTTAGCAGCTTATTTTTAAGCTAAAATAAGCTTAGTAAAGCTTCTTATAGCTTTCTATAAGCTTATATGTCATGTTCAAGCAAGTTTGGTTCTTGGTCAATGAAAGTCAAACTGGGCCAAAATGGAGAATGAATTGGACATGGGTTGATGCAGTGATTGGTTTTGGGTTGGAAATGGATTAGAATAGCGATTATGGGTTTGGTTTAGCTTTGCAATATAAATTTGGGTCCTTGTGAGTATTATTCTCATCTCCATTTTTATTCAAGATTTGCATTTTGTGCTTATATTTGAATCTGTGATCATTAGTGGTTCAAATCTGTTTATTTAGTTCTAATTAAGGTAATTAGATTTGGTATAAGTGGTAGAATATGCTAGTTCAGTGATTATCTCATTTAAAGTTCAAAACAGTCATTAAAAGTGGTGTTTGGATTTGCTGTTTAAACTGCATTAGAAGCTTGTTCAGTGATTGAGTCTTGTTGTTTCAGTCTTGTTTACCTCATTTGAACTCATACCTTTCTTCATTTTGCAACTGCAAACCTCAAAGTCAAAATTACATTGATCCCGCTTTAATTTCATATCATTAGGATTTTATAAAATCAAAGGTTTGTTTTGTGTTAAAATATCACTAGAGTAGCTTAATGTAGTTTCATTTCAACATTTAACATCATATTCAGGTCCAAAAATTGGTGCCAAAGTTCATGGAAGTCAAAGTTCCAAATCATCAAAAGTCAAAAAATCTTGGAGAACTCGGTTTCCACCAACCTAGAGTGATTTTTCTTGGATTCATTCTTGAGTCAAATCAAATGAAACTTTGGGTTTTAGAAGTTCGGTTGGTCTAGTTTCTTATTAGGATTTTATAGATTTTTAGCAATTTTCTATAAGCCTCAAATAAGCTTGTCAAACAGGGCCTTAAATGCCACATTCACAACTCGATGAACACCGAGTTTTATACGAGTTGTCATGAAGCTTCTCAACAAGCTCATAAGAGCTTGCCTTGGTCTCATCTTTGGTTTACAAGCCCTTGGCGGGTCTAGAGTAGGTTCCAATTTCTTGTTTTTAATTTCCGACTTATTTAGTGCTTATTCTTGATCTCCAAAGTTGCCCCTAAACCGGTTTAGGCACTTTGCCAAATCATCCAAATCTGTTTAATCAACATTATAGAGGTTAAGGCTTGTTGAGACTTGTTGCTTTTGAGTGTTTTAGCATATCATAGGTTACAGTTTTAGTTTGGTGCCCATTTGGTACTCTTGGCTTATTCAAAGTGCTTATAAATAAGCATTTGTATCTGCAGATTCCATTTTCTACCAAACAAGCCACTGTTTTCTATTTTTCTTAGATTCGATGAGATTAAATTAGACTTTTCTTGAAATTTTCATAATTTTCCAACACTTTTGCTATTTTCTTGATTTAAAAGCAGTTTTAGGCCATTTTAAATAGCTTTTAATACAATTAATTAAGAAAAACTTCAAAAAATAATTTTCATTTTTCTTAGGTTAAGATAAATATAAAAAGTAAAAAAATAATTTTCAGTTTTTCATAGTTTAATTTGTAATTTTAGTAATTTAATTAGTTTTAAATAGTTTAAAATTCATAAAAAATAGAAAAATAATCGAAAAATACAAAATAGTTTTGAAAATTCTCTTTTGTTATTTTAGATTTTTCCAAGTCATAATTTTATTTTTCTAGCTTTATTTCATATTTTCTTGTATTTTAGGGTATTATTAATTAAGTAAAATTAGTTTTTAATTAATAATAATTAATTAAATAGTTATAAAAATAATTTTCTTTTTCTAAAAATTTTCTTTTATCGATTGTAAAAATATCATTTTCATATTTTTAGGATTAATATTGTTCCAGTTTCAAATTTTGTTTGTACGTCGCGTAGTTTTTAATTTAAGTTTTATAAAACATAAAATCAAAAACATCATTTTGCAAATAGTGATAGCGTTTATTTAATAGAAATTATCTTTTAATTTTCTTTAATTTGCATTTAAGCCCTGTAATTTATTCACTTTTCTCGTAGTTATAATCAATCATATCTCCTTTTCCATTCAAATCTTCTCGATCACTCGCGTTTGACTATTCTCGCACGGCTCGTTGGGACTTAACGACACAGGGAAACACTATACTCTCTGGACTTCATTGCATTTGTTTCGGTTGTTTTAAGTTCCTTACGATTGGCCATTCACAAGTGGTCGGCTTGGTGAGAAAACTTGTTGTCTGGGAGCGAATCAAATTTTGGCGCCATTGCTGGGGAGCAGTGCTAATAGTCTTCGTTTAGCAGTTAGTGATTTGAATATTCACTCCTTGTTCATACCATCTATATGTTTATATTTTCTTATAAAAATCCAAAAAACCCAAAAACATTTTAAAATCAGTTTTCAACAAACACAAAAAACCTAAAAAGATTTTCTTTCTTATTTTTACAATATGTTTATTTAAAAATTCAAAAATATCCATCTTTACCCTCTCACATCTTTGATTCTTCATCCCTACCTCTCTGAAAACATTTGATTCTTTCTATGTCTCATCCTCACCCTCTTGGTTGTCAATGGTGTGGTGGTCCTTATAATGGTGGCAATTGCCCCGGTTGTAGCATGGTGGAATCGGAAAGCGGGTCTGCCTATAACCGGGATCCTATTCCTACCATAAAACAAGCGATTTATTCCATCGACTTCCACACTTTGTGATACTCGGCGATTTCTTGTTGTAGTCTTGTGGTGGTTCACACTCCGATTCGATTGTCAATCGGAAACACGCTTGTCTATGAAGCGGGTTCGATAACAATTATGACTACCACATATGACTCACGGCCGCATCGGTTTCTTGTTGTGAGTATTGTGGAGGTCCACACTGTAGCTCGATTGTCAAACAAGGAATCCATTTCTTGTAACAATTACGACTCTTCGTATCATGACCAACCTCTACAATACCAAGTGAATCGAGCACCACCTCGGCTGAACCACTTCCTCAAAATCTTCTCCTTGATCTTTTGGATTTAGTGAAAGATTTGAAGGAATGTAAACATCCCCAAGATAATCCAAATGAGAAATCCATGGAAGTTTTGTTAGCGAAGAAAGGTTGCTAAATTAAATTCCCAATTGCCTTTGAAAAATCTATTAGGAATCAATTGCAAAAGAAAAAGACCAAATCTAGCTCTCGATTCCGTTTATTCACGATGGCGGTGATGATGAGGATACACTTGATATCCTTCAATTTTATCAAGATTCATCAAGTTCATCGGTTGAAATTCCTTCCATGAAAAATCGGGAGAAAAGACTATGATGGAATTACTAGCGGAAGAACAAATGGAAAGTATAAAACATATGTATGCTAGTCCTTCTCAACTCCTCGGTCGGTTGATATTCCGGTTGAGATTCATTCTCAAACAAGCGCTATCACACCCGAGGTTCACACTCACTCTCGAACATGGGGATGAGCTTCTTGACACTGTTCACGAAAAGGAATCGGACAAATTCATAAATTCTAGTGTTGAGAACCTTGTCCCAATCCCAAGAGAGTCACGAGGAATTCTCGAGCATTTGTGTGATATCCTACCCCTCATGTCTTCCTAAAGATCATGTTGAGATGTTCTCCGATTCTAATGATGAAGATTCGTTATCTTGTGGAGACATCGTTTATGTGGAAGATTTACCTTCCGAGCTTGTTAGCTTAGAAGAAGAGAATGATGAAGTTCTTGACATCGAAATCAAAGATGAAGCACTTCGTGCAACATTCTTGAATGTCGGTCTTCTCATTTCTAAAATCGAGGCTTTCAAAGAAAACCTATTTCATCTCCTATCCCACCAAGGATAGTGACATTTTTCCGATGATTCTATTCGGAAATGGAAGCCTTCTGTTTTGATAATATAGGAGAGAAGATTAGTGGCGATACCACTTTTCATTCTCATAATTCTCTCCCGATTATGAATCATTTACATTGGAGGAGTTCACCGGTGAACCCACTCATATCAATTCGAATATGATTCATTCACCTTCGAGGAGTTCTCCGTGAACTTACTCATATCATATCTCCGCGAGTATGATAATTTCTACTTTGATCTAGACACACCCATAATATGTCTTGATCAAGTGAGCTTAGCGAGGAGATTCATGAAACTATGAATTCTCCTATTGAGGATGAAGAGTTAGTCATGATTTTTATCATGATTTTCTTTCTTTCTTCATATATCCGTGGCCTCTCTGTTCTTCACTCCTTCGAATGAAGACATTATCTTTGACCCGGCATTTTCATCTATCATTTGTGAGCGGTTCTATGTATATCTCATCGGTGTGGAACTTTCACGTACTTCAATGTTTATCCAAACATCTTGAATGAAAGTCCGATGGAGATTGTCTCTTCCACTTACTTCCCATGAACAAATTAATTGGGGTCGAGTCAAGCTAGCGAATCGGTAATCAAAAACAATAGTTAAACATGGGTTTTCACCCGTGTGTACCACTCTAGTGTGGGGAGATGTCCCACATGTTGTATATAGATCTTAAAAATTAATGAAAATTGTAAATATTAAAAAAAAAAAAAAAAAAAAAAAAAAGAGAATAATTGTTGTGTTTCTACACTTAGCTAGTAATGTTATCTTTTCGTTCTAAGTTTCGGCATTACAGTAGGTACTTTGAATATTGAGGACAATATTCATTTCTAAGTGGGGGAAATTGCATGAATTTGATCATAAATGTACCCTTTTAGTCCCTTTTCCCCAAAATGGCCAAATTTAAAAAAATTTAGTGGAAGTACTATGTACTAAACACAACAAATGGTAATCAGTCCACCATGTCTAACCCACATAAGGATTGTCTAATCCAGGAAAAGCGGCTCTTGGTAAAGATATCTCAAATCCGTTGACGACTTGCAATTTGCCCAAAATTGTATGGTGTTCATTCACCATATCCTTAAAAGTGAAGAGTTGGCTAGCCCAAGTTTATGGCTTGTGGTAAAGCGATGGAAAAACCATAATTGGTAATCGACTCACCAAAGATAATATTGATAATTTATCTAAGAGTTGGCTAGTCCGAAGCAAACGGCTCGGTAAAGACAAATCAAATCCGTTGAAAGTCGGTGATTTGCTCAAAATCATTTGGTTATCGGTGTACCAAGGTTCTTACTTGAACTGAAACATTTGGCTACTCCGAGTAATGGATTTTGGTAAAGAGATGAAATCCATTAAATTTTTCTCAAAACATTGCTAGGGACTAGCAATATCTTAGTGTAGGGGATTGATGAGTGTCTAAATACTCATCATTTTGTACCATTTAAAGCGCAAAAACATCCGAAAACACTCGAAATGCATCAAAATGATAAAAATATCACAAATAAGTGTTTTATGTGTTTTAAATGCAAAATATCAAAATCGGTGAAAAAGCGATAAAGTTTGCATAATTGGCGCTTTAGTCCCCAAGTTTCAAAAGTTGTCAAAAGCAGTCCTGGTAAAACAAAATAAAGAAAAATGTTATTCAAGGTCCACGAAATATTCTAAGTTGTCAAAATGGTCCTTGAATAAATATTTTGTCAAATGGCGAAAAGGTCCTCAACTTTCAAAATGTCAAGTTTGGTCCCTGGAAATTTGAAAATGTCAAAAATAGTCCTTGCACTATTGAAACTTGTCAAAAGTGACCCTTGAAACAACTTTGGAAAATTACAGGTTTAGTCCCTCTAGTTTGGCAGAATTACAAAATGGCCCTTGTGTTATACTAATCTAAGCCTTGTCAAAATCCAAATTGACCCCTGCCTTATTCCTTTTGACCCCTGTCACTTCCCTTTTGGACCTTTAGTCAAAACCAGGTCAAACAATACCCTTTACCCGCCTTTGGCTTATCCACCTTCTTCCCATCCACTTGCCTCTCAACACCTCACCCTTCTCTCCCATCACCTTATCCTTCCACCTCACCCCTCATCATCACACCTAGCCACCCCCCTAGTTGCAGTTCAGAGTCCACAGAGGTCAAATTACCCTTTCCCGCCAAAAATCATCAAAAGGCCAATATGAGCAAAACTCATCCATTGGCTCAAAAAAGTGGTGGGATTTGATCAAGAGGACACGTGGAAGCTTTTTGGGTATAAAAGAGGGAAGAAGAAGCAAGAACCAGGAGTAGTTAGTTTTTAAAAAGTTTTATGTATGTCGTTTTTATATTTATGTTTTAATTAAACTTTAAGATGTAATCTTTTTGTTCCTATGTATCAAACTAAAGTGGTTTTATAGTTGTAATCCAGTTTTAAATATCAATTCAAGGTTTTAACATCATTTCATGTTTCCAAGTTTACTGTTGCAAATCTCATTTTCAAACTCTTATGTTCAAGTATTTAGCAGCTTATTTTTAAGCTAAAATAAGCTTAGTAAAGCTTCTTATAGCTTTCTATAAGCTTATATGTCATGTTCAAGCAAGTTTGGTTCTTGGTCAATGAAAGTCAAACTGGGCCAAAATGGAGAATGAATTGGACATGGGTTGATGCAGTGATTGGTTTTGGGTTGGAAATGGATTAGAATAGCAGTTATGGGTTTGGTTTAGCCTGCAATATAAGCTGGGTCCTTGTGAGTATTATTCTCATCTCCATTTTTTATTCAGTATTGCATTTTGTGCTTATATTTGAATCTGTGATCATTAGTGGTTCAAATCTGTTTATTTAGTTCTAATTAAGGTAATTAGATTTGGTATAAGTGGTAAAATATGCTAGTTCAGTGATTATCTCATTTAAAGTTCAAAACAGTCATTAAAAGTGGTGTTTGGATTTGCTGTTTAAACTGCATTAGAAGCTTGTTCAGTGATTGAGTCTTGTTGTTTCAGTCTTGTTTACCTCATTTGAACTCATACCTTTCTTCATTTTGCAACTGCAAACCTCTAAGTCAAAATTACATTGATCCTGCTTTAATTTCATGTCTGTTAGGATTTTATAAAATCAAAGGTTTGTTTTGTGTTAAAATATCACTAGAGTAGCTTAATGTAGTTTCATTTCAACATTTAACATCATATTCAGTCCAAAAATTGGTGCCAAAGTTCATGGAAGTCAAAGTTCCAAATCATCAAAAAATCAAAAATCTTGGAGAACTCGGTTTCGACAACCTAGAGTGATTTTCTTGGATTCATTCTTGAGTCAAATCAAATGAAACTACGGGTTTTAGAATTTCGATTGGTCTAGTTTCTTATTAGGATTTTATAGATTTTAGCAATTTTCTATAAGCCTCAAATAAGCTTGTCAAACAGGCCTTAAATGCCCTGTTCACAACTCAGTGAACACTGAGTTTTGTACAGTTTGTGCAGGCTTCTCAACAAGCTCATAAGAGCTTGCCTTGGTCTCATCTTTGGTTTACAAGCCCTTGGCCAGGTCTAGAGTAGGTTCCAATTTCTTGTTTTTAATTTCCAACTTATTTAGTGCTTATTCTTGATCTCCAAAGTTGCCCCCAGAAACTGATTTAGGCACTTTTTCCAAATCATCCAAATCTGTTTAATCAGCATTATAGAGGTTAAGGCTTGTTGAGACTTGTTGCTTTTGAGTGTTTTAGCATATCATAGGTTACATGTGAGTTTGGTGCCCATTTGGTACTCTTGGCTTATTCAGTCTTATAAATAAGCATTTGTATCTGAGTTCCATTTTCTACCAAACAAGCCACTGTTTTTCTATTTTCTTAGATTCGATGATTAAATTAGACTTTTCTGAAATTTTCATAATTTTCCAACACTTGTTTGCTATTTTTCTTGATTTAAAAGCAGTTTTAGGCCATTTAAATAGCTTTTAAAACAATTAATTGAAAAAACTTCAAAAAAATAATTTTTCATTTTTCTTAGGTTAAGATAAATATAAAAAGTAAAAAAAGTAATTTTCAGATTTTCATAGTTTAATTTGTAATTTTAGTAATTTAATTAGTTTTAAATAGTTTAAAATTCATAAAAAATAGAAAAATAATCGAAAAAATACAAAAATAGTTTTGAAAATTCTCTTTTGTTATTTTAGATTTTCCAAGTCATAATTTTATTTTTCTAGCTTTATTTCATATTTTCTTGTATTTTAGGGTATTATTAATTAAGTAAAATTAGTTTTTAATTAATAATAATTAATTAAATAGTTATAAAAATAATTTTCTTTTTCTAAAAATTTTCTTTTATCATTAGGATTGTAACATTTTCATATTTTTAGGATTAATATTGTTCCAGTTTCAAATTTTGTTTTGTACGTCGCGTAGTTTTTAATTTAAGTTTTATAAAACATAAAATCAAAAACATCATTTTGCAAATAGTGATAGCGTTTATTTAATAGAAATTATCTTTTTAATTTTCTTTAATTTTCATTTAAGCCCCTGTAATTTATTCACTTTTTCTGTAGTTATAATCAATCATATCTCCTTTTCCATTCAAATCTTCTCGATCACTAAACGTTTGACTATTCTCGCACGGCTCGTTGGGACTTAACGACCTGGGGAAACACTATACTCTCCTGGACTTCATTGCATTTGTTTCCAGACTGTTTTAAGTTCCTTACGGTCGGCCATTCACAAGTGGTCGGCTTGAGTGAGAAAACTTGACTGTCTGGGAGCGAATCAAATTTTAGGCGCACGCTTGGGAGGCGATGCTAATAGTCTTCGTTTAGCATATTAGTGATTTGAATATTCACTCCTTGTTCATACCATCTATATGTTTATATTTTCTTATAAAAATCCAAAAACCCAAAAACATTTTAAAATCGGTTTCAACAAACACAAAAACCTAAAAGATTTTCTTTCTTATTTTACAATATGTTTATCCAAAATTCAAAAATATCCATCTTTACCCTCTCACATCTTTGATTCTTCATCCCTACCTCTCGAAAACATTTGATTCTTTCTATGTCTCATCCTCACCCTCTTGGTTGTCAATGGTGTGGTGGTCCTTATAATGGTGGCAATTGCCCCGGTTGTAGCATGGTGGAATCGGGAAGCGGTCCGCATCTATAACCAGGATCCCTATTCCTACCATAAAACAACCGATTTATTCCATCGCCTTCCACCTTTGTGATACTCGGCGATTTCTTGTTGTAGTCTTGTGGTGGTTCACACTCCGGTTCGATTGTCAATCGGAAACACGCTTGTCTATGAGCGGGTTCACGATAACAATTATGACTACCACACATATGACTCACGGCCGCATCGGTTTCTTGTTGTGAGTATTGTGGAGGTCCACATTGTAGCTCGATTGTCAAACAAGGAATTCATTTCCTTGTAACAATTACGACTCTTCGTATCATGACATACCACAAGATACCAAGTGAATCGGGCACCACCTCACTGAACCACTTCCTCAAAATCTTCTCCTTGATCTTTTGGATTTAGTGAAAGATTTGAAGGAATGTAAACATCCCAAGATAATCCAAATGAGAAATCCATGAAAGTTTTGTTAGCTCAAGAAAGGGTGCTAAATTAAATTCCCAATTGCCTTTGAAAAATCTATTAGGAATCAATTGCAAAAGAAAAAGCGAACAAATCTAGCTCTCGATTCCGTTTTATTCACGATGGCGGTGATGATGAGGATACACTTGATATCCTTCAATTTTATCAAGATTCATCAAGTTCATCGGTTGAAATTCCTTCCATGAAAAATCGGTGAGAAAAGACTATGATGGAATTACTAGCGGAAGAACAAATGGAAAGTATAAAACATATGTATGCTAGTCCTTCTCAACTCCCTCGATCGGTTGATATTCCGGTTGAGATTCATTCTCAAACAAGCGCTATCACACCCGAGGTTCACACTCACTCTTTGAACATGGGGATGAGCTTGACACTGTTCACGAAAAGGAATCGGACGAATTCATAAAGTCTAGTGTTGAGAACCTTGTCCCAATCCCAAGAGAGTCACAGGAATTCTCGAGCATTTGTGTGATATCCCTACCCCTCATGTCTTCCCAAAGATCATGTTGAGATGTTCTCCGATTCTAATGATGAAGATTCGTTATCTTGTGGAGACATCGTTTATGTGGAAGATTTACCTTCCGAGCTTGTTAGCTTAGAAGAAGAGAATGATGAAGTTCTTGACACCGAAATCAAAGATGAAGCACTTCGTGCAACATTCTTGAATGTCGGTCTTCTCATTTCTAAAATCGAGGCTTTCAAAGAAAACCTATTTCATCTCCTATCCCCACCAAGGATAGTGACATTTTTCCGATGATTCTATTAGAAATGGAAGCCTTCTGCTTTGATAATATGGGAGAGAAGATTAGTGGCGGTACCACTTTTCATTCTCATAATTCTCTCCCGATTATGAATCATTTACATTGGAGGAGTTCACGGTGAACCCACTCATATCAATTCGAATATGATTCATTCACCTTGAGGAGTTCTCCCGTGAACTTACTCATATCATATCTCCGGGAGTATGATAATTTCTACTGATCTAGACATACCCATAATATGTCTTGATCAGTGAGCTTAACCGAGGAGATTCATGAAACTATGAATTCTCCTATTGAGGATGAAGAGTTAGTCATGATTTTTATCATGACTTTCTTTCTTTTCTTCATATATCCCGTGGCCTCTCCTGTTCTTCACTCCTTCGGGAATGAAGACATTATCTTTGACCCCGGCATTTTCATCTATCATTTGTGAGCCGGCTCTATGTATATCTCATCGATGTGGAACTTTGATAAGGTTTTAAAAGGTACCATTTGAGGGTCGTTTAAGTCCTTATTTGATCACTTTTGTATCCGTTATTGCTTAATATCGTTCCTTTTCACTTTTAGGTCTCGTGAAGGCAAAATCTTTGGAATGGCACTTATTTGGACGAAAAGGCGCGAATATATGAAGAAAATGGCCAAAGTCAAAATCGACACACTCACGATCGGCCGAATGTAGAAGGCGACGGCGTCGGGTTCTATTTGCGGCGCGTCGAGAATTATTGTGACGGTCGAACGCAAAACTCGTGTTTTCAAGAGACGGCGTCTAGTTGTGAAAGAGTAGCCGTCGCTACTCGACGGCCTAGATGCGATCCGCACGGCGTCGAAGTCAAGAGGACGGCGTCACGGACATAAGGTGACGCCGTCGCAAGGTTAACGTGGCCAAGGCGAAACCACAATGGCGGCGACACGGCGTCACTAAACATAAGGTGGCCGTCGCAATTGTAATCTTATATATAGAATCCAATTTTTCGGTCTTTGGGGTGGAGAGTCTTTGGGTAAAACCTAAAACCGAACCTAAGGTGTCTTGTACGGATTTTAGGGTTTTAACCTATCTTACACCAAGATAAGTCTTTGCTTCATTAATTCAATTATGTCTTTGATTATTTGTGTGTATGCTTGCATGTTCTCCATGTCAAGCTAATTTATTTGTGTGTTTGCTTAGGAAGTATGAAACTTAATTATTGAATATTGATTGGTTGTTTCTTATCTTAGTTGATTAATGATCTAGTAATGCGATAGGTCATTCGTTGTGTACTTAATGCTTGATTCATCTTTGTGAACCTTAGAGTATGATTACCGAGTGATTGTAGGCTAAAACATCCGAAGAGTGCCTTAGAGTAGAGTCTATAATCTCTACGTGGATTTGTAGACAAGACCTTTGGTAAGTTCAAAGAGTTAGGAGAAACGCATACCCTACAACTTTAGAAACACCACGCAACTAGGAATAAGGCGTGACACTCAACCATCAATAGGAGATAATTAAGGAGTAATACAAACTAAGTAAACACATCTTTAAACTATCATACGAGCACACATTAATTAGACATAGACTCCCACAACCTTAGTTTAGATAATTAGATAATAGTAGAGTAATCGGTGAAATACCAACCCCCAAATCCAATACCCGAGATTCGTACCTTTCCATTTTCATAAAATATAAAAGATAAAAATAATCTTCCTCAACCTTAACCTTAGCGTAGTGATCCGCACAAAGCAATCGAGCTAAATCACTCAAGCACGCCACTGTGAATGGCGGACCGTAATCGACTTAAAACGCTCAAACACGAATGCAATGAAGATCGGGAGAGTATAGTGTTTCCCAGTGTTAAGTCCCAACGAGTGTCTTGAGAATAGTCAAACGTGTAGTGATCGCGAGATTTGAACGGGAAAAGATATTTGAAGATGATTATAACTAAGGAAAAAGCCCATAAACTACAGGGGCTTAAATGCAAATTAAAGAAGATTAAAAAGATAAAATCTATTAAATAAACGCTATCACTATATTTAAAATGATGAACGTTTAAAACTTAAAACTAAAAACGTACGTTTAAATAAAAATTACGTAAACGTGCAAAATAAAAAGTGAAATTTATACAATATAAATCCTAAAAATATGAAAATACATTTTAAAATCCTAATGATAAAAGAAAATTTATAGAAAAGGAAAATTATTTTATAACTATTTAATTAATTATTATTAATTAAAACTATTTTAACTATTAAATAATTACCTAAAATGCAAGAAATTAGGAAATAAAGCTAGAAAATAAAATTATGAAATGGAAAATCTAAAATATCAAACTAGAATTTTCAAAACTATTTTGTATTTTTACGATTATTTTTCTATTTTTTATGAATTTTAAACTATTAAAAACTACTTAAATTATTTAAAAATACAAATTTAACTAAGAAAAATATGGAAAAATACTTTTTTGGCTTTTTATATTTATCTTAACTTAATAAAAATGAAAACTTATTTTTTAGAAGCTTTTCTTAATTTTTTATATTAAAAGCTATTTAAAAAGGCTTAAAAACTAATTTAAATTAAGAAAAATAGCTAAACACCTTAGAAAAATCTGAAAATTTCAGGAAAAGTTTAAAATGATATTAGGAATTTAGGAAAATTGGAAAAAAAAAGTGCTTGTTTGGAGGATTTTGAAACTGAAGTGGAAGTGCTTCTTGAAATAAGCACTTGATAAGCCAAAAGCTCACCAAAAGCTACCACACTGATAAAGAAGCTATAATATGCTAAAGGGACTCAAAATAAACAAGAATCAACAAGCCAAACCCTCTGGAATACACTCTACAACAGATTGATGACATGAGATTTGTGTATAAAAACAGTGAAGGGGTTGCTACTTTGGACTTAAGCATAAGCTACATATTAAGCTAAAAGGAAAAGCGAAATAAGGGACATGAAGGAGACTGGTCAAGACCATGCAAACCAAAAATCGGACCATAAGAAGCTCAAATGAGCGGTGCAACCCTTGCAATAAATGTATAAAACACATGCGGGCTCGCCTGCTGCGCAGAGGCACTTGGACCCTTAATGACAAGCTCTTTTGAGCTTTTGAAAAAAATTATAAAATTCCACTAAAATAGACATAAGCAACTAGACCAGAAACACTTTCTAAAACCACAAGTTACATTGAAATTGGCCCAGAACTGAGCTCATGAAAAATCTTCCTATTTGGCTCAAAACTGGAATTTGCAACATTTGACTTTTGATGAAAATATGGAAAGTTGACTTTTATGGATTTTGATCCTAATTTCTCAACTGAAAATGATATTATGTGATGTATTAAGACTACTGCAAGCTAGATTGATGACTTTTGAACATAAAACAAATGGTTTGCCTTTCAAAATTCCAACAGTGGACAAGTTTAAGACAAATTAATGGATTTTTGACTATGGGTGTTAGCAAGCACAATTGAAAGACTCAAATGAGTTTGACTGAGCTACACAAGCATGAACAAACAGGAACCAACCATTGTATAGACCTTTAGCACAGTTTAATAGGTAGATCCAAACACACCTTAAAACCTACTGTTATGCACTAATAACTGACAAACTGCTAAACAAGCAAGATATCTTGATTACACTAACTCTAAAGACCTTAATTAACACTGAATAAACAAGTATGAACTAAAATTAAACACAGATTCAGATTATGCATTAATTGTGAAAATGCACTTACCAAAAGTCCTATCCACAGTGGAATGCCAAGAAACAAAAGTACCACTGTCCTAATCTAATCCCTGAAATAACCCAATCTCAATCCAAATTCAAGCTCTGCATCACTTTTTTTCATTTTCAAGACCCAATGAACTCTCAGTTGACTTTTGTTGACTATCAATGATAATTCATTGAAACTGTTTCCCAGGCTACTCAAAAGCTATATTAAGTTTAAATTTACTAATTTGAATGAGAAAATAAGCTAATGGAAGCTTTAACATAGGAGCATTAACTTGCAAATTCCAACAGTGAACACCAACATGTGAAATATAAATGAGACTTTGATTTAAACCTTAAAACTGGATTGTACTTGTTAAACCACTTAGTTTGATACACATGAGCTTGAAATTACAACTTTTAATCTAAATTACAACATTTTATTGAAAAAACGACATAAAGAAAAAACTTAAAAACTAACTACTGGTTTTCTCTTCCTCTTCCTTCCTTTTTATACATCCAGCAGCTTCCACGTGTCCTTATGAGTGAATCCCACCACTTTTCCTGGCCAATGGGAGAGTTTTGCGTATTTTAGCTGTTTTTGCACTTTTGGCGGGAAACCTGTATTTGACCTCTGTGGCTCTGAAATTGTAGCTAGGGGGGGTGAGAGGTGTAATGATGAGGTGGGTTGTGGAAGAGATAAGGGTGAGGATAAGGGTGGTGGAAAAAGGAGAGTTGCAGGGCTAGCAGGCATCAAGTGGAAGGAGGTGTACAGTGGGCGGGCTACTGCTTTGTTTGACTTGGTTTTGACCAAAGGTCCAAAAAGGGAGGCAGGGGGTCCAAAATGCTAAAAGGCAGGGTCCAAGGCAGGTTTTGACAAGTCTTTTAGGTTTATAACTACAAGGACTAAACTTGTATTTTCTGAAAAGACCAAGGACCAAACCTGTAATTTTCCAAACTTGCTTCAAGGGACCATTATTGACAAGCTTTGAAAGTTAAGGGACCTAAGTTGTCATTTTTGAAAGTTAAAGGACCATAGTTGTAAATTTGTAAATTTAATTCTCAAGGACCAGTTTGACAACTTAAGAATCCTAGGGACTCAAATGATATTTCTCTTTATTTGGTTTTACCAGGACTGTTTTTGACAAGTTTTGAAACTTGGGGACTAAAGCGCCAATTATGCAAACTTGATACGTTTTTATCGATTTTGATATTTTGCATTTAAAACACATAAAACACTGATTTGTGATATTTTGATCATTTTGATGTGTTTGAGTGTTTTCGATGATTTTGCGGTTTATATTGTACAAAATGATGAGTATTTAGACACTCATCAATCCCCACACTAAGATATTGCTAGTCCCTAGCAATGTTTTGAGAAAAATTAATGGATTTTATCTCTTTACCAAAAGCCATTACTTACGGGTAGCCAAATGTTTCATTCAAGTAAGAACTTTGGTACACCGATAACCAAGTGATTTTGAGCAAACCACCACTTTCAACGGTTTTGATTTGTCTTTACGAGCCGTTTGCTCGGACTAGCCAACTCTTAGATAAATTATCAATATTATCTTTGGTGAGCTGATTACCAATTATGGTTTTTCCACTGCCTTTACCACAAGCCATAAACTTGCGGGCTAGCCAACTCTTCACTTTTAAGGATATGGTGAGTCGAATACCATACAATTTTGGGCAAATTGCAAGCCGTATAAACGGATTTGAGATATCTTTACCAAGAGCCGTTTGCTCCTGGATTAGCCAGTCCTTATGTGGGTTAGACATGGTGGACTGATTACCATTTGTTGTGTTTAGTACATAGTACTTCCACTAAAAAATTTTTTTAATTTGGCCATTTTGGGGGAAAAAGGGACTAAAAGGGTACATTTATGATCAAAATTGCGAATTTCCCCCACACTTAGAAATGAATATTGTCCTCAATATTCAAAGTACCGTGTAATGCGAAACTTAGAACGTAAAAAGATAACATTACTAGCTAAGTGTAGAAACACAACAATTATTCTCTTTTTAATATTTACAATTTTCATTCATTTTTAGATCTATATACAACATGTGGGTTATCTCCCCCACACTAGGGTGGTACACGGGTGAAAACCCATGTTAAGCTCTTTTTTTGATTACCGAGTCGCTAGCTTGACTCGACCCAATTAATTGGTTCATGGGGAAGTAAGTGGAAGAGATAATCTCCATCGGACTTTCATTCAAGATGTTTGGATAAACATTGAAGTGCGTGAAAGTTCCACACCGATGAGATATACGAGCAGAACCCGGCTTACAAATGGTACATGGAAATGCCTGGGTCAAAGATAATGTCTTCATTCCCGAAGGAGTGAAGAACAGGAGAAGCTACGGGATAGGTGAAGAAGAGATAGAAAATCATGATAAACATCATGACTAACTCATCTTCATCCATAGGAGGATCCATAATTTCAGGATTATGAATCTCATCATTTAAGCTTAAGTGATCAAGACAAATCTCGGGTGTGTCATGATCAATTTGGGAGTTATCATACTCCGGCGGAGATATGATATGAGTGAGTTCACCGGCGAACTCCTCGTGAAGAGAATCAATCACAAGATGTAAATCTGTGGATTCTTGTTCCACTGTAGACTCATCACTATCCTCAATCTGAGTATCAAAGAGTGGATTCTCAGAAATTAAAGTGAATTCGAGTCGAATTCAAATAGAGGATTAGTGAAAGTAGCTTTGAATGTTTCGGGAACAAAGTGATCAACATTCTCATTTGGATTGTTGGGATAAGAAGTGAGTGATCGATCATTATCAATGAGACTTTCAGTCTCTCCCAGATCGGCTTTGAATTCAGAAAGACTATCATTACTTTCCGATGAAAGTGGATTGGTGTGAGTGAGCTCATCGGTGAACTCCTCAAGAGGATGATCAGCATCAGACTGTGAGAGTGATGCCTCAACATACTCGATGTTTCCATGAGAAGTACAATCGTCGCTAACATCGGAGAAAGTTTCAAAATGATCTTTTGAACACTCAATAGGGGAGATAGAATCACACACATGATCAGAAGTTTCCTGTGACTCTCTCGGGATTGGGACAAGGTTCTCAACACTAGACTTTATGAATTCGTCCGATTCCTTTTCGTGAACAGTGTCAAGATGCTCGTCCCCATGTTTAGAGAGTGAGTGGGAGCTTGGTGTGATAGCGATTGTTTGAGATGGAATCTCAGCTGCCGGATATCATCGATGAACTTGATGAATCAAGTGTATCATCATCATCACCGTCATCGGAATAAAGCGAAATTGAGAGCTAGATCATTTGCTTTTCTTTTGCAATTGATTCTTTAATGATTTTTCAAAGGCAATTTGGGATTTTATTTTAGCGACTGCTCTTGACTAGCAATTCTTCCATGGATTTCTCATGTGAATTTGGAATGACGGGACATTGTGGAAGTGGAGATTTGTCAAACCGGAAGGTTGACATTGATAATCATCATGAGGACCCCACAATGTACACAAGAAAAGCGGGAATATTATGAAGTACAGTTTTATTGAACTCCTCACCTCTTTTCACTAACTCCGAAGCTCTAGATAAGTGTCTTGTTGGGCTTCTTTGAGGTTGGAGTCATTTAGCCTTGTGGAGGTTGGTCGTGATATGGATAGTCGTAATTGTTACAAGGAAATGGATTCCTGTTTGACAATCGAGTGAAATGGGGATCTCCAGTTCTCACAACAAAATGATTGTTGTGGGTGGTCATGTGAATAATATGGAATTTGGTCATTTCCAAAGTCACGAGTGTTACCGAGCTGTTCGTAGACAAACGTGTTTCGGATTGACACTCAAATCCTTGGTGAGGACCTCCACAAAATTCACAGCAGTAATGTTGGTTATATGAAGATAAGTCGGTGTTGTGGGTAATTGGAAAAGTTTGAGGGTCGTTAAATGAGTTCGATTAGGATCATAATCAAATGAATTCCTCGAAACACAAAACAAACAACTCCGTTACGGATATCATTACCACATTGTACACATGTACACCAACGATGGGGTGAACCATAAAGAGGCTCACCACAACCGACACAAGGAATAAGCGATTCTATTTGAGAGTTATGAGAAGGAATCAGTTTATTCAAAGGATCAACAAAACCAACATGGTGATCCGAATGACTATCAAGTCTCGAAGAACATTTTGAAAAATCCGGAGGTGGGACAAGTGGTGTGTTCTGAGAGCTAGCAATTTCCACCACTTCCGTTATAGTCTCCGGTTCTGGTTCTTGATAAACATGAAGATTAGGCAAGTCATTCTTGCGAGTCACCGGTCTGAATTCTGCATGTTTGCTTTTAACCGTAAATCGTGAAAGTTTAGGATCAATCCTGGACGGCTTAGGAGCAATCGAGGGATTAGATCTTTGGATAACCGTAGGTTGGACGTATTTGGCACTCCCATTATTAAAAGGAAGTACACGGTCCTTTGTCACCCCGGTTTCTCGTTCCATTTCCCTCGCAGAATGAATGGATCTTCACGAACAACACGAATTCTAGACATTTGTGATAAAGTCTGAAGCTTTTCGACTTTGTCCCGAATTAGTCCTCGAGAGATTCCATGAGAATAGAAGTTTAGAATCAAATGTATAGAGGTAAAGGGATAAAGAATCAAAAAGGGTAGGAGGGTAAAGAGGAATATTTTGGTATTTTGAAAACATGATGTAAAAACTAAGAATGAAAATCTTTTGGGTTTTGATTTTATAAAAGAAAATATGAACCTATAGATGGTATAAACAAGGAGTGATGTCAAATCACTAATCGCTAAGCGTAAGACTATTAGCATTGCTCCCCAAGCGGCGCCAAAATTTGATCCATGTAAGCAGTCAAGCTAAATCACTCAAGCTGCCACTTGTGAATGGCGGACCGTAATCGACTTAAAAGCGCTCAAACACGAATGCAATGAAGATCGGGAGAGTATAGTGTTTCCCAGTCGTTAAGTCCCAACGAGTGTGAGAATAGTCAAGCGATGTAGTGATCGCGAGATTTGAGCAGGAAAAGATATTTGAAGATGATTATAACTAAGGAAAAAGCCCATAAACTACAGGGGCTTAAATGCAAATTAAAGAAGATTAAAAGATAAAATCTATTAAATAAACGCTATCACTATATTTAAAATGATGAGCGTTTAAAACTTAAAACTAAAAACGTGCGTTTAAATAAAAATTACGTAAGCGTGCAAAATAAAAAGTGAAATTTATACAATATAAATCCTAAAAATATGAAAATACATTTTACAATCCTAATGATAAAAGAAAATTTATAGAAAAGGAAAATTATTTTTATAACTATTTAATTAATTATTATTAATTAAAAACTATTTTTAACTATTAAATAATTACCTAAAATGCAAGAAATTAGGAAATAAAGCTAGAAAAATAAAATTATGAAATGGAAAAATCTAAAATATCAAACTAGAATTTTCAAAACTATTTTTGTATTTTTCTGATTATTTTTCTATTTTTTATGAATTTTAAACTATTAAAAACTACTTAAATTATTTAAAAATACAAATTTAACTAAGAAAAATATGGAAAAATACTTTTTTTGGCTTTTTATATTTATCTTAACTTAATAAAAATGAAAACTTATTTTTTAGAAGCTTTTCTTAATTTTTTATATTAAAAGCTATTTAAAAAGGCTTAAAAACTAATTTAAATTAAGAAAAATAGCTAAACACCTTAGAAAAATCTGAAAATTTCAGGAAAAGTTTAAAATGATATTAGGAATTTAGGAAAATTGGAAAAACAAGTGCTTGTTTGGAGGACTTTGAAACTGAAGTGGAAGTGCTTCTTGAAATAAGCACTTGATAAGCCAAAAGCTCACCAAAAGCTACCACACTGATAAAGAAGCTATAATATGCTAAAGGGACTCAAAATCAACAAGAATCAACAAGCCAAACCCTCTGGAATACACTCTACAACAGATTGATGACATGAGATTTGTGTATAAAAACAGTGAAGGGGTTGCTACTTTGGACTTAAGCATAAGCTACATATTAAGCTAAAAAGGAAAAGCAGAAGAAGGGACATGAAGGAGACCTGGTCAAGACCATGCAAACCAAAAATCAGACCATAAGAAGCTCAAATGAGCAGGCTGCAACCCTTGCAATAAATGTATAAAACACATGCGGGCCACATGCTGCTCGCAGAGGCACTGACCATTAATGACAAGCTCTTTTGAGCTTTTGAAAAAATTATAAAATTCCACTAAAATAGACATAAGCAACTAGACCGAAACACTTTCTAAAACCACAAGTTACATTGAAATTGGCCCGAAATGAGCTCATGAAAAATCTTCCTATTTGGCTCAGCCGGAATTTGCAACATTTGACTTTTGATGAAAATATGGAAAGTTGACTTTTATGGATTTTGATCCTAATTTCTCAACCGAAAATGATATTATGTGATGTATTAAGACTCGCAAGCTAGATTGATGACTTTTGAACATAAAACAAATGGTTTGCCTTTCAAAATTCCAACAATGGACAAGTTTAAGACAAATTAATGGATTTTTGACTATGGGTGTTAGCAAGCACAATTGAAAGACTCAAATGAGTTTGGTGAGCTACACAAGCATGAACAAACAGAACCAACCATTGTATAGACCTTTAGCACAGTTTAATAGGTAGATCCAAACACACCTTAAAACCCATTGTTATGCACTAATAATAACAAAACGCTAAACAAGCAAGATATCTTGATTACACTAACTCTAAAGACCTTAATTAACACTAAATAAACAAGTATGAACTAAAATTAAACACGATTCGATTATGCATTAATTGTGAAAATGCACTTACCAAAAGTCCTATCCACGTTGGAATGCCAAGAAACAAAAGTACCACTGTCCTAATCTAATCCACGAAATAACCCAATCTCAATCCAAATTCAAGCTCGCATCACTTTTTTCATTTTCAAGACCCAATGAACTCTCGATTGACTTTTGTTGACTATCAATGATAATTCATTGAAAGCTGTTTCCCAGCTACTCAAAAGCTATATTAAGTTTAAATTTACTAATTTGAATGAGAAAATAAGCTAATGGAAGCTTTAACATAGGAGCATTAACTTGCAAATTCCAACAATGAACACCAACATGTGAAATATAAATGAGACTTTGATTTAAACCTTAAAAGCTGGATTGTACTTGTTAAACCACTTAGTTTGATACACATGAGCTTGAAATTACAACTTTTAATCTAAATTACAACATTTTATTGAAAAACGACATAAAGAAAAACTTAAAACTAACTACTTGGTTTCTCTTCCTCTTCCTTCCTTTTATACATCCAAAGCCTTCCACGTGTCCTTATGAGTGAATCCCACCACTTTTCCCGGCCAATGGGAGAGTTTTGCGTATTTTAGCTTGTTTTGCACTTTTGGCGGAAACCCAGTATTTGACCTCTGTGGCTCGAAATTGTAGCTAGGGGGTGAGAGGTGTAATGATGAGGTGGGTTGTGGAAGAGATAAGGGTGAGGATAAGGGTGGTGGAAAAAGGGAGTTGCGGGCTAGCAGGCATCAAGTGGAAGGAGGTGTCACGGGATGGGCAGACTCTTGCTTTGTTTGACTTGGTTTTGACCAAAGGTCCAAAAAGGGAGGCGGGGGTCCAAAATGCTAAAAGCGGGGTCAAGCGGTTTGACAAGTCTTTTAGGTTTATAACTACAAGGACTAAACTTGTATTTTCTGAAAAGACCAAGGACCAAACCTGTAATTTTCCAAACTTGCTTCAAGGGACCATTATTGACAAGCTTTGAAAGTTAAGGGACCTAAGTTGTCATTTTTGAAAGTTAAAGGACCATAGTTGTAAATTTGTAAATTTAATTCTCAAGGACCAGTTTTGACAACTTAAGAATCCCTAGGGACTCAAAATGATATTTCTCTTTATTTGGTTTTACCAGGGACTGTTTTTGACAAGTTTTGAAACTTGGGGACTAAAGCGCCAATTATGCAAACTTGATCGTTTTTATCGATTTTGATATTTTGCATTTAAAACACATAAAACACCGATTTGTGATATTTTGATCATTTTGATGTGTTTCGAGTGTTTTCGATGATTTTGCGTTTATATTGTACAAAATGATGAGTATTTAGACACTCATCAATCCCCACTACTAAGATATTGCTAGTCCCTAGCAATGTTTTGAAAAAATTAATGGATTTTATCTCTTTACCAAAAGCCATTACTCGGAGTAGCCAAATGTTTGATTCAAGTAAGAACTTTGGTACACCGACACCATCCGGTTGGTGCAAAGCGGATGTGCATTCCATGGACTTCGTTAGAAGATCCAAATCGACATCGAGGGATTTCCTCAAAATCGTCAATTCCATCGATCTTGATGCTACTACTCGGAGACCACGCTGCGTCTCTTCCAATTTTCTCTGGGACCAAGCTAGTAATTGGCTTGAGCGACTTCCACGGCTCCATCTCGAAGTTGGGATGATCTTACTTCTCGCTTCCTTGCTCAATTTTTCCCACCGGGAGAACCACTAAGCTTAGGCGAGACATCTTGACATTCCAGCTGACTCAAGGTGAGTCTCTTTACAAAGCATGGACTCGATTTAAGGAATTACTCCGTGACTTCCACACCATGGCATCGATCTTTGGCTTCAATCCAAATCTTCTATGATCATACCGATTTCATCACTCGACGATCCATTGATCGAGTCACCGGTGGAAGACTCGGCGACTTTAATGCGAGCAATCTTGGGATATCATAGAGGAGCTCGCCGATCAAAACTACGAAGATTGGGTGAATCTCCCGAAACTCCGATTAACATAGTTAATGCCATATCCACTCCTCCCGATCTCCGATACACTCGAAGAGCAATTGAGTGCCATCGAGAGAGAATTGATTATCTTATGGAAAGGCGAGAAAAGAGCACATGTACAAATTCCTCGAGAGATCGTCAAATCACCCACTCCACCAACCACTCCACACCTCTTTCGGAATCTCAAGTCGCGAGCAAAACCCAAATTCCAGGCGCTTGCTTCTACTTCCCAATACCACTTTCACCAAGCTTCAAAGATCAAATGAGGAGTATATGGCGGCTCATCTGAGAGATTAGCCAAATTTGAAGAGGAGGTTTATAGGCGGAGAGAAAATGCAAGCAAAATGAAAGAAATGATGGATTTGGTAATTGAATTTACCAAAACAAGGGCTCCCGAGAAAGTGCTCGTAGAAGCAATGATTGCCCTCCCACTTCATTCGTAACGCCGTTTCCATCATGCACGAGAATGCAAGGGTTGAGATGTGGAATCTTGAGGAAAGCACGAAGAATGAGTCCATGCCTAATGATGAACACGAGACCATTGAGTACTACCTTAAGCATGAAATTAACAAGAAAACCATTGCAAACCAAGTAAACAACTTTAGGTACAATGAAGTTCTTAGGGATGCTCTTGAAGGAAAGATGACGGAAAAAGAATACGATGCTTTACCTATGGAACCTATGTATGAGTTGGTCATAAAAACCGTTAACAAGAAAACGAAACACCACGAAATTTCGTGATACCGCTTAACATCGGTGACATGGACAATATAAATGCCTTGGCGATCAAGGACCGATGTGAACATAATGACATTGTCGATCTATAGTAAGCTAACTAATGAGAAACCGGCAAAAACCGACCTTAGACTTTCCTAGCTAATCATACTTATGTCCATCCCGTAGGAATCGTTTGATGTTCTAATTGAGGTAGCTAACATCGTTTATCCGATGGATTTCGTGATCATTGATGTTGAGGAAGATGAAAGCGTACCTCTCATTCTTGGGACGCCATTCACGGCCACCGCCAAGGCAACCATTAAATGCGGAGAAGGCATCATGATACTCAAAAGCGGAAAGGGTGCGCTAGAATACCCATCGTCCCACGATATCCTCTTAAGATCATGGAAATGATTCTTGGTGGAAATCGAAAAGCCCCGGATAACAATGTTAAGAAGAAGAATGACTAGGAAAAAGGGCTTAGAGACTTTATGGTTCAAGGATTGTATGCAACATTATGGAAACCAGATAAAAAGTTAAGAAGCAATCCTACCTCATTACCTAAGGTACAAAAGAACCTAAGGAATTTATAAAGAGAAAAAGTGCTCTTGTATAGGTCCGGGATAAGGGCATTACGAGGAAGAAGCAAACCAAGATGGTTTGGGCCTTTCATGATTAAGGAGACCAATTTAAAGGATAAAACCGTAGCCATAATTGTGACATTGGCAAGGAATCCACGGTGAGCATAAAGCGTCTACAACCTTCGATGAAGGAAAACAAAGAGTCAAGAGGCGATGGTGAGAAAGCGTAGAACACGACTACGAGTCTAGCTACAAGACTCTTTAATAAAGAAAAGCGCTTAGTGGGAGGCAACCCATGCTTAATTGTTTGCTTGTTAGTGTCATATATCTTTTATTAATTATTTATCCTCATGTTTAAATTTGTAAAAATGCTTTATTTTGTTTTAACTTCGTCTTAATTACATATAAAGGTATTTTACATAAGGGATAAGTGTAGGGAGGATTACACGTTTTCAAAAGAAACGTAAACATGAGAATAACAATTAATTAAAAGATATATATGTTTGTTTGTTCGAGTCAAATGCTTGTATCGAGTCATAATGAATGTTTTGCGAAATTTTTCCGATTCTAAAGATGTAAATTTTCCGAAATTTTCCGAAAATCGCGACCGGTTTTGTCGGGATAACTTTGACGGCGTCGAGATTGCAACTTTGGCGTCGGAAGGAGTAAAACATCGATTACTTTTTCTCGTTTTACGAGCTACTTATAAATTTTTGGAATTTTCGGTCTTAATTTTCTTAGAAATTCGTAAACATTCATTCCACAAGCATTATATCTAGTTTAAATCGAGTCTTATATATATTATTACCGCCGATTTTACGCGAAGGTTTCGTTTGTTTTCTTCAAGTGTGCGAGTTTAGTTTGTCAAGAAGAAGTTACATAAGATTGGAAGGAGCTTTTCACGCAATAATTCTTCTTGAAAAGAATTTAACCACCACTTTACACGGATCCTACCAAGCTAATCGGGGTATTAGTTTCTTTCGTTTTAATTACCTTCTTTTATCATAACTTTGATACTTTCGGGGAACATTGGGGACAATGTTCGGTTTAAGTGTAGGGAGGAAAATAAAGCGGAACTTTGAAACTATGCTTATCCTTGATTATTTGCTTTGTCAATTGTGATTGTGTAATAAAACCATGAGAAATGTCGGTTAGGGTAATTTTGGCACCAAATTTAAAATTTTTCATGACATATAGGAGTGGGCCATTAGTCTTAACAAAAGCGTCTCACGGATAGGAAGTTGCATGACTAGCACAAAAAAAAACCCTTACCACCCAAATTCCACCCAAAATGTGAGGATCGCCCTTAGATTAGTAGGAATTAAAAGCATTCATCTTTAATGCTTAGAGTGTGAACCGGTAGTATAATAGATTCTAGAACTTGTTTTGTGATGCATTCCGAGATCGCAAGTGAGGCTACACTTGTGTAGTTAGGAATAACTAAATGATAAGAGGCATTAGGATAAACCCTTGTTTGATACACGTAATATAATTACTTCTTCCACATCGGTTGAGTAATTCCCCACACCCTTTGCGTTGTACTCATTTTAGTACACGATACCCTAGTTAACCCTCGAGCCTATCCTTTTCGCGGTTCTCGTGATATTTTCGGTTTTCGAATATCAATGAAAACATTGTTTACACCCCACCCCAAATATACACCCAAATCGCCTTAGCCTACCCCTTATGCACTCACTTTTAGTGCAAATGTTTGTTATCACCCTAAACCCTTAGTTCAATTATCGGTTACTTGCATAAGTTGCTAAGTCGAGTCATATCCTTTGTATACGATTTTGGGATGATTGGGATTCATGGGAAAAGTTAAAGTTTATGAAATGACGGGAAGGAGCGTTAAATTCAAATTCCCTTTGTTTACGTAATAATGTACCCCAAGTGTTTTGATCTTTTCGATTCGGGTCAAATTAGTGTTAGAATAATAAAAACTCAAGTGTAGGGATATGCTTATAAATCCTAGTATTTTGATGTTATCTTAGAGGATGGTAGAGTAAAAGTGTATTAAAAAAAAAAAAAAAAAAAAAAAAAAAAAAAATCGAAAAAAAAAAGAAAAAAAAAAAGAAAAGAAAAAAAAATAGAGTGAAAAAAAAAAAAAAAAAAAAAAAAAAAAAAATACTGCTACCATCCTACATACATCTTTTAATTTATGTTTGTTTATTTCGTTATCTAGAGTTTAGAGTGTCGAGTCTTGGCTTAGCAACGCCATTCTTCATATCTGATTAACATAGAGATTTTTGACTTACCACCACTAAATAGCCTATCCCACCAAACCCTTATTTCCCTACCGTAAGCCTAACGTTACAACCCTTTAAAAGACCTCTTTGATAGTCTTTCCTAGGTGCTTCGTAAGCGATGGAGGTTTGATCTATTCTCAAGCCTATGGTAATCTATGTACTAGGACCGGTTAATGAGTGTTTATCTTCCATTTCCTATATTGTTATATTTCATTTATACACCGAGAGATGTGAGTATCCAAACACCCCATGTGAGGTGCTAGTATGTAATTCGTGCTTGTTATGACTTTCTTGGGGCTTATATGTGTTGTGGACCGTTTTGAATTAATCTTTGAATGACCCCAACTTATAAATTAATTGGCTAAAGCACATTTGCTTGAGGACAAGCAAATAACAAGTGTAGGGATATTTGATAAGGTTTTAAAGGTACCATTTTGAGGGTCGTTTAAGTCCTTATTTGATCACTTTGTATCCGTTATTGCTTAATATCGTTCCTTTTCACTTTTTAGGTCTCGTGAAGGCAAAATCTTTGGAATGGCACTTATTTGGACGAAAAGGCGAATATATGAAGAAAATGGCCAAAGTCGAAATCGGACACTCACGATCGCTTTGAATGTAGAAGCGGCGGCGTCGGGTTCTATTTGCGGCGCCGTCGGAGAATTATTGTGACGGGTCGAGCGCAAAACTCGTGTTTTCAAGAGACGACGTCTAGTTGTGAAAGAGTAGGCCGTCGCTACTCGGGCGGCCTAGATGCGATCCAGCGACGTCGGTCGAAGAGGGCGGCGTCACGGACATAAGGTGACGCCATCGCAAGGTTAACGTGGCCAAGACGAAACCCTAATGGCGGCGACACGGCGGCGTCACTAAACATAAGGTGGCGCCGTCGCAATTGTAATCTTATATATAGAATCCGAATTTTTCAGGTCTTTGGGGTGGAGAGTCTTTGGAGTAAAACCTAAAACCGAACCTAAGATGTCTTGTACAGTATTTTAGGGTTTTAACCCTATCTTACACCAAGATAAGTCTTTGCTTCATTAATTCAATTATATCTTTGATTATTTGTGTGTATGCTTGCATGTTCTCCATGTCCGCTAATTTATTTGTGTGTTTGCTTAGGAAGTATGAAACTTAATTATTGAATATTGATTGGTTGTTTCTTATCTTAGTTGATTAATGATCTAGTAATGCGATAGGTCATTCGTTGTGTACTAATGCTTGATTCATCTTTGTGAACCTTAGAGTATGATTACCCGAGTGATTGTAGGCTAAAACATCCGAAGAGTGCCTTAGAGTAGAGTCTATAATCTCTACGTGGATTTGTAGACAAGACCCTTTGGTAAGTTCAAAGAGTTGGGAGAAACGCATACCTACAACTTTAGAAACACCACGCAACTAGGAATAAGGCGTGTCACTCAACCATCAATAGGAGATAATTAAGGAGTAATACAAACAAAGTAAACACATCTTTAAACTATCATACGAGCACACATTAATTAGACATAGACTCCCACAACCTTAGTTTAGATAATTAGATAATAGTAGAGTAATCGGTGAAATACCAACCCCCAATCCAATACCCGAGATTCGTACCTTTCCATTTTCATAAAATATAAAAGATAAAAATAATCTTCCTCAACCTTAACCTTAGCGTAGTAACTCCTACTAGCATTCCTATTCCCCAGAGAACGATATCAATACCCGTGGCTTACCCTAATTACTACACTACAACGATTAGGTTCATTTGCCTAGGGTGTTATAAAACTTGCTCAAGAAAAGGAAGTTTCCTTGACCCCGAACGACGCGTGTAGCGTTATCAAACTTTCACGTGCTTCAATGTTTATCCAAACATCTTGAATGAAAGTCCGATGGAGATTGTCTCTTCCACTTACTTCCCGAGAACAAATTAATTGAAATCGAGTCAAGCTAGCGACTCGGTAATCAAAAACGATAGTTAAACATGGGTTTCACCGTGTGTACCACTCTAGTGTGGGGAGATGTCCCACATGTTGTATATCTGAGTTTGCTTATTGATGATACTACCTCACCCTTCCTTCCGATATGTCTACATTTGAGGATGAAGAATGGATCTTGATTGTTATCAAAATCTTTCTTCCTTTCCTCAAATATCTTGTGATTTCTCTTCTTCTTCACTCATTCGGGAGTGAAGACACTATCTTTGACCCCGGCATTTTCATTTATCATCTGTGAGCCGGGTCTGTCTCTCTATATCTCATCGGTGTGGAACTTTCACGTGCTTCAAATGTTTGTCCAAACAACTTGAATGAAAGTCCGATGGAGATTGTCGCTTCCACTTACTTCCCCATGAACAAATTAATTGGGGGTCGAGTCAAGCTAGCGACTCGTTAATCAAAAACGATGAGTTAAACATGGGTTTTCACCCGTGTGTACCACCCAGTGTGGGAGTTGCCCCAGCTATTATAAAAAAAAAAAAAAAAAAAAAAAAAATTCAAAATAATGGTAGTAGTATTTCCCTTTACGTTCTCGGTTCGGCATAATCACGGTACTTTGAATATTGAGGGCAATATTCATTTCTAGTGTGGGGAATTCTCACAATTTTATCATGTAATTATACCGCCTAATTCCCCATTTTGGCCAAAATTTTTTGGAGTAAATGTTTTGCACTTACTCAAAGAATGGTAATCGATCCGCCATGTCTAACCCACATAAGGATTGGCTAATCCAGAGCAAACGGCTCTTGGTAAAGATATCTCAAATCCGTTTATGGCTTGCAATTTGCCCAAAATTGTATGGTATTCATTCACCATATCCTTAAAAGTGAAGAGTTGGCTAGCCCGCAAGTTTATGGCTTGTGGTAAAGGCGATGGAAAACCATAATTGGTAATCGACTCACCAAAGATAATATTGATAATTTATCTAAGAGTTGGCTAGTCCGAAGCAAGCGACACGGTAAAGACAAATCAAATCCGTTGGAAGTCGGTGATTTGCTCAAAATCATTTGGTTATCGGTGTACCAAGGTTCTTACTTGAACCGAAACATTTGGCTACTCGTAAGTAATGGCTTTTGGTAAAGAGATGAAATCCATTAATTTTCTCAAAACATTGCTAGGGACTAGCAATATCTTAGTGTGGGGATTGATGAGTGTCTAAATACTCATCATTTTGTACCATTTAAACCGCAAAACATCCGAAAACACTCGAAATGCATCAAAATGATAAAAATATCACAAATAAGTGTTTTATGTGTTTTAAATGCAAAATATCAAAATCGGTGAAAAGCGTATCAAGTTTGCATAATTGGCGCTTTAGCCCCAAGTTTTAAAAGTTGTCAAAACAGTCCACTGTAAATCAAAATAAAGAAAAATATCATTTCAAGTCCCTAGGGATTCATGAGTTGTCAAAATTGGTCCTTGAGATTTAAAATTGCAAAATTACAACTTAGGTCCCTAAACTTTGAAAATTAGCAAAAATAGTCCTTGGAAATTTGAAAGTGTCAAAAATGGTCCTTGTACTATTGGAACTTGTCATTTTTGGTCCCTTGAAGCAACTTTGGAAAATGGCAGAAATGGTCCTTCAAGATTGGAGAATTGCAAAACAAGCCCTTGTATACTAAACAAACCAAATGAACCCCTCCATGGACTCGTGACCCTTGTCATAACCCATTTGGACCCCTGCCAAACCTTGTGACCCCTTCCATTTGACCCCCCTTTATAATATTATACACCGGTCAAATTTGGTCAAACCCCCTCACGGGTTTCTTTTCCTCCATCATCATCACCTGCACCTATGCCTGCAACTCTTCCAACACCAACTCCATCATCATCACACCCACCCTTATCACTCCAAACACCCCAAGCCAAGAAACATTTAATGCTTCTTCAACCTAACACTCAACCCCCACTGCTAAAACACTTTTTGGCGCCAAATTCAATCAAACGGCCAAGATTACTTCAACTCATCCAATGGTCCTGAATTAAAGTGGGAAACACTCAGAGATGTGAGAGAAGAAATTTGGTGTATAAAAGGAAGAAGAAGAAGCAAGAGAAGGAGTAGATTTTAGTTTTAAGTTTTCATACATGTCGTTTTAATATAAATGTCTTTAGTTTAAGTTGAAAATTGTAATCTTTTGTTTTGTTGTACTAAACTCAAGTTATTTTATCAGTGTAACTTACTTTCTAATATCAATTCAAGGTTTTAATATAGTTTCAAGTTTTTGTGCTACTGTTGAAAAATTCAGTTTCAATTTCTTAGAATCAATGCTCCTAGTAGCTCTATCTTACTTCAAATAAGCTTATTTAAGCTTATTATAGCTTTAGTAAGCTTGTAAATCAATTTTAAGCAACTTGGGTCCTTGGTCAACGAAGTCAAACAAAGGAAGCATTTTTGGTCAAGGTGCATGGAAGTGATATGGGTTGATGCGAGGTTGGAAATGGGTTGAATTAGAGTGATTTGGGTTGATATAAATAGGCTAGTGGTTCTTTGGTTGATTGATCTCAAGCCATTGTGGCTAGGACCAATTGTAAGTTTACTTTCTAAGTCACTGCATAATCTGTATCCTTGGTTAGGAGTAGTTTGTATCTGTTGATTAAGATGTAATTAGGATAATTAAATTCAGTTTAAGTGTCTGCAATAACTAGTTCAGAGTTTAGCTCAGTTAAATTTGCAACTCAGTGAGTTAAGGTGTGTTTGGTTCAGTAGGAGTATTTGAGTTTGAGTTGTGGTTTGTGTTTAACATATGTCTGCCTAGTCTCAATTAGGTCTATTTGAATCATATCTGTCATAACTTTGCTTCTTCATAAGCTCAAAGTCAAAATCTTCTTGAATCTGTCTTAAGATCTTAACTGTTAGCACTTTTGAAAATCCAAAGCTTGATTTGTGCTTAGATATCATAGACATAGATTGCATTAAGTATATTTCATCATATTACATCATAATCAGTTGACAAATTGGTTTTAAATCTCACAAAAGTCAAAACATCAAAACTGTTACAAAAGTCAAAAGTGGTAATATCTGTTTTTCACCCAACTTGGGTGATTTTTCATGGACTCAACTTTGGGCCAAATTAAGTGAAATTGTGGGTTTTTAAACTTCAGTTGGTCTAATTACTTAATCTGATTTTAGTTGAATTTTTGTAATTTTTTACAACCCTCAAAATGGCTTGTCAACTTGTGCTTATCTCCATGTGCACACACTCAGTGAAAACTGAGTGTGCACAGGTGATTTGCAGTCCTTGCACATAGCTCATAAGAGCTTGTCCAGGTCTGGTTTTTGGTTTATAAGTAGCTAGCCATGTCTAGTGTAGGATCCAACTTTTGGTTTTGAGGCTCAGCTTATTGAGTAGCTTATTCTTTGGCTTAAACTTAGTAGCTGGAAACTGTTTTTGCACTTAAGCTCATATCATCAAATCTGTTCAATAAGCACAATAGAGGTTAAGAGCAGTTGTAACTAGTTGCATTTGGGTAGTTTTAGCTTATTATAGCTTCTGTAATCAGTTGGTGGTCTTTGGTGTTCATTTGCTTATTCCAAGTGCTTATTTATAAGCACTTTGCATTGCAGTTTCAATTTCTTAAACACAAGCCACTGTTTTTATATTTTTCTTAGATTCAAGATATTAATTTAGACTTTTCTTGAATTTTCATATTTTCTAGGTCGGTTGCTATTTTTCTTCATTTAAAAGCAGTTTTAAGTCATTTTAATTAGCTTTTAATACAATTAAATCGAAAAACTTCAAAAAATAAGTTTTATTTTTCCTAGGTTAAGATAAATATAAAAAGTCAAAAAATATTTTCCAGATTTTTCTTAGTTAAATTTGTATTTTTAAGTAATTTAAGTAGTTTTAAATAGTTTTTAATTCATAAAAATACAAAATAATCATAAAATATAAAATTAGTTTTGAAAATTCTCTTTAGTTATTTTAGATTTTCTAAGTCATAATTTCATTTTTCTAGCTTTATTTCATATTTTCTTGTAATTTAGGTTATTATTAAATAAGTAAAATAGTTTTAATTAATAATAATTAGATAAATAGTTTTAAAAATAAGTTTCTTTTTCTAAAATTTTCTCTTATCATTAGGTTTGTAAAAATGTCATTTTCATATTTTAGGATTAATATTTTTAGTTCACATTTTCTTGTGTACGTACGTAGTTTTAATTTAAGTTTTATAAAGAAAATCAAAACATCATTTTAAAAATAGTGATAGCATTTATTTAATATAGTTTATCTTTTAATTTTCTTTAATTTGCATTTAAGCCCCTGTAATTTATAAACTTTTCTTTAGGTATAATCAATCACAATCCTTTTAGCTTCAAATCCTCCCGATCACTATTCGTTTGATTATTCTCGCATGCACTCGTTGGGACATAACGACACAGGGAAACACTATACTCTCGATCTTCATTGCATTGGTGTCTCGAACTGTTTTAAGTTTCTTCGGTTAGCCATTCACAGTGGCTAGCTTGTGTGAGATAACTGACGGTTCGGGACCAATCAATGACAAAGACATAACCCGTCGAGACTTCGTATCATCTTTATCACCTCGCCGGATGCATCACAAGAACTGTAACACCAAGCTCGTATGCGGATTTCCACCATACACTAAAACATATCTTCGTATTCTAAGATACTTTAGAATATGCTTAACGCTGATCCAATGAAGTTCACCCGGATTACATTGATATCGACGGTCATGTTTTGAGCGAACGCCACATCCGGCCTTGTGCATCTCACAAAGATACATAATAGATCCCATGCCAAGCATAAGGAACTTTCGCATGCGTGCCACCTCGCAGTGTTGAAGCACACATATCGCTACATAAGCCATGCTTTACTTCCATCGGTAAATATCCTTTCTTGGAATTTTGCATATTGAATCTCTTCAATATTTTATCAATGTAAGCGATTTGACTTAAACCAATTAACCGCTTTGACCTATCTCGGTAGATCTTGATTCCCGAGAATGTATGCACTTCTTCTCTAAATCCTTCATGGAAAACACTTCCCAAGATATGCCTTAACACTTTGCAAACTTGGAATGTCTTTTCCCATAATTAATATGTCATCGACATAAAGAATTAGGAAAATTATATCACTCCCACTAACTTTGTGATATACACATGGCTCATCAAGATTTTGAACAAATCCATACCTTTTGATTTCTTCATCAAATCTCTTATTCCATTGCCTTGATGCTTGCTTGAATCCATACATGGACCTTTGAAGTTTGCATACACGGTTTGAAATTGTGGATTCACGAACCCCTCGAGTTGCTTCATATAGATGTCTTCATCTAGCGACCATTTAAGAAGGCGGTTTGACATCATTTGCCATATCTCATAGTCATAGTATCTTTGCTATAGCTATGAGAATTCTAATAGCTCTAATGTCCGCTACAGGAAAAAATGTCTCCTCGTAATCTATGCCATAAGTTTGAGTAAAACCTTGCGCAACTAGACGAGCTTTATAGACGTGTATATTGCCATCCATGTCAGTCTTAATTTTATAGAGCCACTTACTTCCAACCACCTTGGCGTTTGGAGGTAAGTCGACCTCTATCCAGACTTCATTTTCTCTCATGGATTGCATTTCCCCATTCATTGCAACTTGACATTTTTCCTTTTTAGTACTTGCCATGGCGACTTTATAACTAGTAGGCTCTCAAGATCTCCTAACATAGTTTCCTCAACCTCTACGTTAAGACATAGACGTTCAGTGCAAGCGTAGTCCTTACGGATCTGAACGGGAATCACTTCAACTTCGGTGGAGGACCTAGACTATCGTGTTCTCACCCAAGTACGATAGTGTTTTCGAAGGTAATGCATCTTCTTGATCATCTTCCGGATCATAAACTCGCCACCGAATTCTTGAGATATGAGATCTGTTAGAATTAGAAATTCCGGTATTAAAGAGTCGGTCACCTCAAGTATATGTAATCGTTAGAAAGCTCGTAGTCGTAGTTCTGTTAGTTAAGTAGTAATTAGTTAAGTAACACCGTGGAGGACTGGACGGTCTTTACCCACTGTATGCCCGATCCACGGCCCGATGTGTGGCGTTTAATGTAAGACTATAAATACTCTCACCTCCCAAGGTGAGAGTTGGAGCTCATAATAATATCTTTCACTTTCTCTCACTAAGTTCCTAAACCTCTAACTTTCTCTCTAGAATTCCACTTAAACGCCCACTTTGTGTTATGGTTTGATGTGTATGTGAAAACTAATATCCTACAATTGGTATCGAGCCATGGTTAGATCATATCTTGCACATCTTTGGATTTCTAGTGGTTTTAGGTGGTTTTGAGTTTGAAAAGTTTAGTGGTTTTGCATCATTTGGTTGATTTCTTGTGTTAAAGCTTGGATTTTGTTAGTACTTTTATGTTTAGAATCATCACAAGTGTTTAGGTTTTCATTTGGTAAGCTTGAATCATCTTGGTTGGGTTGTTTTGGATTAAAAAGTGATGTTTATGTGGTTTCTCTTGCTAGCGACTTGATATACTGGTTTATTTCTTCAGAGCGACTTGCTTCACAATTTTGTAGCGAGTTACAGTTTTGGAGCTAGCGACTTAGACCTAGCGATTAATAGTACAAGTAGTGGACTCTCCACTACGGGTAGCGACTGGTGGTAGCGACTTGGTGCATGCTAGTTGCTCTTTAGCGACTTGTATCTCTAGCGACTTGAGTAGCTTAATTGTCGCCAAAATTTTGCTAGCGACTTGAGGCTTAGCGAGTTACTACTTAGCGACTTGCTTTTGTCTAGCGACTTGGGACTCTAGCGACTAAGTGGTGTAGCTTAATTAAGTGTTAGCGACTTAGTGCATTATCTTCTAGCGACTTAGTGCAATATCTTCTAGCGACTTGAGTGATTGTTTACGGTTTTCTCTTGATTTAGTAAAATCCCGTGAAAGAATCTATTTCCGGTTTAATCATAGAGTTATAAAATCCGTATAACTGTTAACATGTCTACCAACGTCCCTACTATCATCTCCACTATTGCCGGGATGTACAAGCAATGGCTCGAGATACTCGTCCACCCATGCTTGATGAATCGACTACGATTCTTGGGCTCAACGAATCGATTGTATTGCCTTGGAAAGGAAAATGGTGTCAACATTCTCAAATCCATTGATGAAGGACCATATCGAGTTGAGATGACTAGAGACATACTTGATACTAATGAAGATGGTACTCTGTTACGGAATGGATGGACCTAAGATGTATGATGAGCTTGATGATAAGGATAAAAGAGATTCGATCACGAGATATCGGGGCTTCAAACATTGTTCTTCAAGGTCTTCCTAAAGACATCTACAAGTCGATCAATCATAACACCGATGCAAAGGCGCTTTGGGATAATGTTAAGATGCTTCTCTCGTGTTCGAATTAACTATGGAAGACAGAGAATCCCAACTCTATGACGAATTTGAGCACTTCAAGATGAAACCGTATGAGAATGTCTATGAGTACTATGTGAGATTTCATAAGTTAGTGAATGACATGAGGAACATCGTAATGACTATGCCTAACATTCACCGAACTCAAAATTTGTGAACAACATGAATCCCGAATGGCACAAGTTTGTCACCGCCGTGAAGCTCACTAAAGGATTGAAGAATATAAACTATGAGAAACTCTATGCCTTCCTCCTTGAATGAGAGACATGCTATGTTTGAAAAATTGATTCTCAATCGCTTCAAAACCAACCAGGAGAGACAAGCTCGTCTAATGACTCAACGACTTTCTACTCAAACATCGAATCACAACCAAAGCATCACAAGTCATACCCTTGGGTAATGGTAATCACAAACTCATTCCCGATCCTATGTTCAAACAAGTCGATGTCGATGCTCACGTGGGTAACTTCATTAATCAACTAGCTCTTCTCATTAGTCAAAACATGAATTCTCTCCCAAAACCAACAACAACCTCGAATCGCATCTAACCCACATAATCAAGCCATTGTTAAAGATGGAAGGATCGTGGTGCAACTAGTTCAGAAAGACAGTATGATCGTGGAAGTGGTGGAGCCGGAGAGGTTATGTTGGCAACCGAATCGAGGAAGAAATGGTAACCAAGGTCAAGCTAAGCCAATCAAATGTTATAACTGTGGTGGTGAAGGACACATTGCAAGGAATCGCACATCTCCAAAGCGTCCATGAGAATCGTCGATTACTTGAGATAAGATCTCACCGGCACAAGCTCGGGACAATGGTGCCGCTTTGGATGAAGAGGAATTGTTTGTTTCTTGCCGAGGGCAATGCCAAGACCTATGATGCGAGATGTGGATGAGCATCCTATTCGGAGATAGGTCACAATCATCGAATGCCTTTCAAGTCGCCGACCGTGATGCATACGACTACGATGTAGATGATGGACCCATCGCACACACAATTTTTATGGCTAGCATTTCTCCAATGGTTTCTCCCAAGATCTCTTCTTCACCACAAGTCGCCCATCCAAGGACAAACTCATCTCGGAGGTATTAAAACTATACGATGATGTCGATGTGCAATGTATGCATGACAAAGTACAATCAATCGAAACTATTGAATCAAATGTTGAAAATATGGGTAATAACAATATTGTCCCATACGATCAATACGTGAAACAAAGTGAAAGTGAAGTTGTACCAAGTGATGCATCTTCTGCGATCAACAATGACTATGTCTTTGATGAATACACCGCATGTGCTCTGATGATTCCGTAATTTCAACTAAATGCCTATAAGGAACGTGTTCTTTGTTTATGAACAACGTGCAAAATTTGAGTTGACCACTCGTGAAAGGTGAAATGGATGACCAAGTGAGTACAAGAATTAGAAAAAGTAAGTTTAGAGAAGAAGTATTGAAACAAGAATTACATTCCTTGCAAGAAAAACTTTCTAAAACATTAAGCAAAAACAAGAACTTCAAGAAAATGTGAAAATGCTTAAGCAAGAATTTAATGCAAAGGAATAAAAACTCTTGAGAGATTTTCTAATCGAAAAATTTGAAAAACAAACTTGAAAACAAGTTGTACATACAAGGAAACACCATTCGATTTGCTTTCACATGGTCACCAAACATCGAGTCTTAAGCGATAAGCATAGCATTACCCTTGTTGAGGAACCAAATCCGAGGTAATTAAAAGGCTAGAAATGCTCATAAGGTGCTTTATGATGGTAATGAAATCCTTAAGCCTAGGCGTAAACCTAGTTGCGTTGAGTGCACCGAGGAAGATAAGAAATCGATGAAGTCACTAGGGAAAGGATGAACAAAAACTAGATGACCCTAAATGCAAAGAGAATAAGATCATTATCACTCCCCATGACTACAAGAAGGAAAACTGGATTTCCTTGAACATGTTTAAGCCTCAAACATTGTTGACTCGAACAAGTTTTCGGAAAAGGATTTAGATAAGCGTAAAGTCGAAAATATTGTTGAAACAAACCCCTTTATGGAAAATGCCTGAGCGACTATGTATCCTCTAATACACCAATGCATCTTGTTCCTAGAAAATTGCCACTAAAATCAAGACCTTAATTAGTCAATATGTTATATTTCAACTATTTGTTGATTTTGAGAAAACTTGCAAGAAAAGGATCACACCCACCGGTATAATGTAAGGAGAAAGGGTTTTGAGCAAATGAAAGAATGTTATTTAACCGAGGTCATGCCTTTCTTTAAACTCTTGAAAGATCATTTTGAGAGTCTTAAAAGGGGATAGAAACCGATATCAAGGGAATGGAAAAGGAATTTGATGCAATGGTAGTGAAGTTAGTGATTATGAGCGTGCACTAAAATATAATGAGATTGAGAGGAAGAACTTGCATACCTTAAATGAGACTCTTATTCTTGAATGTGTTGCTCAAGATATTTTTTCATCGCTTCAAATTGCTCTATTAATGCTTCCAAATTTCATGAACTATCTGTTGCCTCGAAAGTCTCCCATGATCGTGTCATTGAGCTTGAAAAACTAATTCTAAACTAAACGAGAAAATTGAACCGGATGATCACGACACTTTGGTTAAACATTTTTCTAAACTAGAAGTTGAGTATTTTAATTTACAATTAAAATATCAACATCTCAAAGAAAATGTCAAAACTTCAAATATCAAGACATCTTCGATGCTCCGAGTTTGATGCAGTTTTCAAATTAACAAACGTGATGAATGATTCAAGCTCGGTGCAACACGATCGAAAGTTGAAAGCCCAAATCTCTCAATTAAAGGGTCAAACGAACAATATGACGGGCTCCCAAATGCCTCCTCCTTTAGATTCTCGAATTCTCAAACGTTTCATCTTCAAAACTTAGTAAATGCTTTACAAAAGGAAAATGAAAGTTTTCTAGAAGAAAATGAAAATGTTAACGTCATTTCAATGAGTTATTTGAATCAATTAAAGTCACTCGTAACAAAAATAATGATCAAATAGCGTCATTGCAAAAGGAAATCGAGAATCAAGAGTCGTAAAAGGGAAAATGCCAATGACCAATGGGAGAATGTTGTATCAAAGGTTCACTCTTGTAATAAATATGCTTTATCTCGTGACATATGTCCTCCTCATCTAAGGAACAACAAACTTGCCATTCAAACATACTTCTCATCCCTTAAGGATTGCCTAGAATGTCTGCGTGAGATTGTTGAAGAGGATAAGCTAGAAACCTCATGATAATGCAATTGGACATGCATGCTTATATGCCAAACGATCTCAAGAAATCTTAGAATGCTTGATCACAATATGCCCAAAGTCATTAGGTGAGAGAGTTAATCCTTTGATTCCATGCTCAATGCCTAACGCTAAGTATGATATGCATTCGATTCCCAATGTTTTGAATGTGAACCGTAGTGTGCCTTTAAGTAGTTCGATTCGGATCTGTCAATGCTAAGAAAGAGAACTCAAGTGTGCCTTCTAGGAGTACAAATCACAGTACCTCTAGTTTTAAGAAAGTGAACCTTAGTGCACTGCATGTAGTTCGGACCCAAGACATCTAAGCAGGTGTTGCAAAGAGTAGTTAAACCAACTAATGTTCCCATTCCTCTACAGAGTAATCGGTGACATTAAACGGAGCGGTCAAAGTCTCAAGACAATACAAGGAATGATAGGACCTCTCAAGCTAAGAATGTGCCTTTGGAAGAGAAATAGAAAGAACAATCTAGGAACTTTAAGCTTGAATTGAATAAAGCGAATCGTGTTGATTCTAGTATTAGCCATAGGCGATCGTAATTAATTCAATTCGATACTATTTGCAAACCTTGTACCGATGTTCCGCTTGAATTACTTTCTAATCATGAATGTGGTGTTCTTTATTACGCTAATGATGTTAATTGTCCGCTAATATTGTTAATGCTAAAATTCATGCTAAGAAGGCTAAAAGGCAAAACGAAAGAAAGTTAGAAAACAAAGTGGAAACCCGGGTAGAACATTCAAGAAAATAGGCTTTTATTGGACACCGCTGGTCTTAAGACTAATCGATAATGCCCACTAGAAAATGGATGCCTCTTGGTAGAACTATTCCTTAAGAAGTGATCACACCGTGAGCAGGGGCTAATCGATACTAGTAATCGCATCTATTCACAACGATTCCATTGCGACTTTACGATATGAATGCTTCTATTTCGATGTGGGTGTTCAACATTGTTACTAACCAAATGGAACCCATTCTTGCATGGGGATCCCAATTATCCGATTATCCATTCTTGTGCATGTTCAACCTGCAGATCGTTCAAATCGCTCGTGGTACCGGACTCAGTCGTTCCAAGCATATGACCGAGACCGGTCGCGGCTCATGAACTTCGTGAGCAAATTCATCGGGACTATTAGATTTGGTAATGATCATTTCGATGCTATTATGGGTTATGGAGATTATGTTGTTGGTGATAGTGTCATCTCTAGAGTTTACTATGTAGAAGGTTTGGGTCATAATCTGCTCTCTTGGTCAATTATGTGATTCGATCTAGAAGTTGCCTTGAAAAACATACACCTTTGTTAGAGATCTTAATGGTAAGGAACTGTTAAAAGGAACTCGTGGGTCAAATCTTTACACCATCTCTATCGATGACATGATGAGGGCTTCTCCAATCGCTTGTTATCAAAGGCTTCAAAACAAAGTCATGGTTATGGCATCGTCGTCTCAATCACTTGAACTCGGCACCATCAACGATCTTTCGAAAAGGACTTAGTTGTAGGTTTACCTAGACTAAAGTATGAAAAGGATCATCTTTGTTCGACATGTCAATTGGGAAAAAGCAAGAAGTATGCCCATAAACCCAAACCTACTAACTCGTCACGAAGTTCTTCATATGATTCATATGGATTTATGTGGACCAATGAGGGTGCGTAATATCTTTGGGAAGAAATATGTGTTAGTTGTGGTTGATGATTACTCTAGATTCACACGGTCAAGTTCTTAAGGACAAACGATGAAACTCGATATCATCATCAAACTCATCAAACAATTGCGCAGTTCGACTTAACAAAACCGTCGTAATTATCGAACGGACATTGGGCCGGTTTGTCAACAAACAACTTAATGAATTCTATGAAAGCATTGGAATCGGTCATCAAAGAAGTGTTCCACGAACTCCTCAACGAACGGTGTAGTTGAAAGACGAAATCGAACTCGGTTGAAGCCGCTAGAACAATGCCGATTTACTCAAAGGTTTCAATGTTTCTCGGGTCAAGCAATCGCCATCATGCTACACACAAAATCGTTCCCTAATTCACACTTGTACATGGAAAAACTCCATATGAACTTGTCCACAACGAAAACCTAATCTCTTCCTTCGTGTGTTTGGTGCATTGTGCTATCCAACTAATGAGGGTCAAGACTTAGGGAAACTTAGGGCTAAAGTCGACATTGGAGTATTTGTAGGATATGCATCAAACAAAAGGGATACCAATCTACAACAAAAGAACCCGAAATATCATGGAAACAATTCACGTTCGTTTGATGAGTGACCGGTCAAATGGCTCCTGACACTCACCAGACCCGCACTTCAAAACAGTCCCATTGGTTCATCCCTTGTTCCAAACTCCTCTCAAGAAACTCCATATGTACCTCCATCCAAGATGATGTAAAGAAATTGTTTGATCCTATGTTTGATGAACTGTATGATTAAATTACTAATGAGGTGCTAATCCCTACAACGAGAGGATGCTCATATTCACATGAATGAAGTCAATCCTTGGCCTCAATATCTTTAAGTCAAGCACTGCTGCTGATCCTTCGCCTCATCAACAAATCATCATTCTTCAAATGTACATCATGGAAATGTTTACGCACCAATGATGAAGTTAATCCTTTGCTACTCTGAAGATGCTCCATTTGAAAACATATTTGCTACTCACGAATCATCATCGAACCATCTTCTTCAGGAGACATCGACTCGACTACCTCGGTTCCTCAACAACCGCCACATGAACACCTCGGAAAATGGACTCACGATCATCCATTAGACAACATTATTAAATCCTCTCGTCTGTATCAACCCGAAACAACTTGCAACCGATGCCTTATGGTGTTTCTTCAACTCCGTACTATCTAAGATCGAACCAAAGATGTTAAAACCGCCATGAATGAAGACAATTGGTTCAATGCCATGCAAGATGAAATTCATGAGTTTGATCGACTTGATGTATGGGAGTTAGTACCGCTCGAGGTCGTGCTATGATTATTGCCCTTAAATGGATCTTCAAAGTGAAACTTGATGAGCATGGTGATGTGTTGAAGAACAAGGCCCGATTAGTTGCTAAAGGATATCGTCAAGAGGAGGTATAGACTTTGAAGAATCTTTTGCTCTAGTTTCTCGAATCGAGGCAATCGTAATCTTCACGGCTAATCTCGCTAGTAAGAACATGGTAGTATATCGATGGATGTGAAGACGGCATTTACGAGCGGAGATCTTAAAGAAGTCGTCACGTCATCCAACCTCAAGGATTTGTGAATCAAGAGCATCCTACTCACGTTTATCGTCGAAGAAGGCTCTTTACGGTTTAAAGCAAGCTCGAGGGCATGGTATGATACATCATCAAAGTTTCTTCTATCAACCGGATTCAAAGAAAGGAGCAATTGATCCTACCTTATTCACCGGAAGTCGTGCAAACATTTAACTCATGTTCAAATTTATGTTGATGATATTATTTTTGCCTCGACGGACCTAATGGAATGTGATCATTTTTCAAATGAAATGAGTTCAAAGTTTCAAATGTCAATGATGGGACAAATGTCATTTTCTTGGGATTACAAATTTCACAAAGTCCGGAGCATTTTCATAAATCAATCTAAATATGCAATGTAGATTTTAAAGAAATTTGGATTTGATTCTAGTGACCTTGTTGACACCCCCATGATTGACCGAACCAAACTAGATGAGGACCACTCGGGGATCATGATTGACCAAATGAAATATCGTAGTATGATTGGGTCCCCGATGTACCTCACGCTAGTAGACCGAGACATCTTGTTCATTTGTATGCATGTGTGTTAGATACCGTGCTAAGCCTACTAAAAAGCACCTTGAAGCGCTTAAACGGGTCTTTAGGTATCTCCAAGGAACCATCAATATGGGTCTTTGCACCGAAGGACACCAGTATGTCACTAACGGCCCATGCAGATGCCGATCATGCGAAGTTGTCAAGATACACGTCAAGTACGTGCTCGAGGTGCTCGGTTTTGGGTGATAAGCTTGTGAGTGGTCTTCAAAGAAGCAAATGAGCACTTCTATTTCTCTACAGAGGCTGAATACATAGCCATGTCATCTGTTGTGCTCAAATATTATGGATGAGATCTCAATTATCGACTATGGCTTTGTATTCAACAAAATCCTACATCTGTGATAATAAAGTGATATTGCTCTCTCATGCAACAACGCTCAACACTCAAGAGCAAAGCATATCGACATTCGACATCATTTCATCGTGGAACAAGTGGAAAAAGGTGTGGTGGAACTATATTTTGTGAGGTTTGAATATCGCTTAGCGTACATCTTCACCAAAGCTCTTCCAAGAGAACGTTTTGAGTTTATTCTTCCACGCCTTGGCTTGAAAAGCCTTCAACCGAAAACTCTCAAACGCCTTCGTGAGGAAGACGAGGAGTAAAGGTTTCCTTCATCTATCTCTTGTAAATATTTATTCGAAAAAAAAAAAAAATAAAAATAAATAAATAAATAAATAGAAAAATATAAAACTTTCAAAATCCATAAAATTTGAAAAATTCGAAAAATCTTCAAAATTATTGTCCTTTGTCATGTTTCTCTCGATTCGATAATATCTACGGTTTGATGTTGTCATTCAAAGAATGACACGGATTTTAGATGTTGTTCAAATTTAAAAAAAAAAAAAAAAAAAAAAAAAAAAAAAAAAATTGAGAGAAAGTGAAATGGTTTATTGTCATTTTCAGAAATAACCCGTTTTAAAAGAAAGAACAGAGCCATGTTTTACCATCTTTTCAAATTCCATGCTCGATTCTATAAACATTTATCTCATTGAAAACCAAATGCTTTGAAAAATAACTCGGTCTCTATTTTTGATAATCATCGACTTATTTGTCAAAATCTCTCTCTCAATCAACAACCTATGTCATTGATTGAGGGGAGAATGATTTCAATTAAATTAAAAAGTTGTTTGGCATTAAATTGTTTTCAAAAGATATTCATGCATGTTTTATCAATGGAGTTTAAAGTCTTAAAATCCGATCCTTATCGCTTAAAACGCTTTCATAATCAAGTCACAATTCCCTTAAAAGCTTTCAAAATCAATTTAAATCAATAAGAGATCACAAATCTCAAATGATTTGATAATTGTGATCGGGGAGAATGTGTGATTTAAATTGATTTAAACTGATAATTCGATAAATGGTTTTATAAGGATGAACATGCTATCCTGCCCACATGTGTCAAAAGATTTCAAATTTTCCATGCACATGTTGAGGGGGAGCATCTATCTTAAACCTATGATTTGAAATGTGATCAACTTATCTCAATGTGCAAGTTCCCTCTAGTATGTGCAAAACTCTTTTCAAACCTCGAGGCACATATTGAGGTTTAGAAAAATTTATGGAAACCTCATCCTTCCCGGAAATGCTATATCTAATAGATTTGATGTGGGAAGTGATGTTGATATCTTTTAGAAAATGGTAATCAAAGAAGTTAATTCTTTCTCTTGCCTCCGTGTGCAAAACATTTTCAAATACTTGATGCACATGTTGAGGGGAGTTCTCGTTCTAAAATATCAAAACAATTCGGTACAAAATGCTTTGATAATATATCACAAGTATCGAATTGATTTTCAAATGGTTTTCAATTGGTTCCAATGGCGTATGAACAATACCAAATAGACCGACCAACTTTACTTTATGTACGGTGATACAAGGATGATAAGGTTAGGTATGTGTTCCCATGATCCGCAGAACCGGAGGGATCTACCGAGGACATTCCACTAGTTAGTGTAGAAGTCCTTAGGTATGATGATAAAAGGAGAAAATGAGATATGGGAAGAGTGCGGACTAAGACCGAGCTAGTCTTGGAATAAACCCAACAAGGTTCTAGCTATGAAGTCTCGGTAAGCACAAAGGGTTGAAGAATTAAAAAGAATTGAATGAGGAAAGGGTGAAAACAAATAGCCCTCCATTTATTCAACCTTAGGCGTAAACCGGTTCAATTCATATGCTACCGATGGTAACATCGGTATTGAAGACAAGACGTCATGGACCCAATGACGACTGCACTTCAAATTTCAAACCACTCAAGTTCTCTTAAAGGACTTGTTTCATTCTCACGGGAACCGACATTATCTATCGACTTTCTCTTAGAGATTGTTGATATTGAAGAAGGAGACCCTCTCCCAGTCTCCCAAGACAGGGATCCAAATATGCACAAATTGAGTCTAGAGCCACGAGATCATCAATAAATCTCATTAGGACACTTTCAATGAAGCTCTGTTTCACACAATGTGGAAGAGATTATATCTTGAGTCCCACGCATTATCCTTGTGGTACTGCCGTAACATCCGAGTGATGTGTTTACATATTCACTATGAAGATGGAAAGCCTTACGAGCCAACATCAAACAAGCTCTGGTAGGTGGCATGTGAGATCTATTATATGGATCAACCATGTGACAACCGAGCGAAACAATGGGGCGATTCAACCTCTTGAATCAATCTGGTTCGAGTTATGGATTGATCGGATACCTTTGAAAAACCGGTCTTTGTGCTAACAACATTTTCTTTAGCACATCGACCGTGTACTCATTTTCAAACCAAAGGTGTTTTATGATTGATAATTGATTTTCAATAAAACCTTCGTTGTATTGCAAAAACAATTTCTATTGAAGCAATACACGATTGTTTTTTCAAATCTCTTTCATCAATCGGTGGACTTAAAATTACCGGTTCACTCACTCCGTGTTATCTTCTTTGAGATGTTCGGTTTGAGAACGCCTAGAGCATTGTGAAACCACTGTCAAGGAAATTCTTGAATGATACCGATCACGTAGTACTTGTCTTGATCAACGGGAACCGTGGGCGTGTACCTCAATTCAACAAAGTGATCAAAGACACTTTCATGCGATTTATTGCTAATCTGTTGTATGCGGTACACCCAGCGTTCTTGTTGATCGAAATGAAGCGATCAATCCATAGCCACATGCTCACTTAACACATTCAACTCAAAGAAATCATGATTAGTGCATCAATGACTCGATATTTTCACTCCAAGCTTCGCTTTCTGCTGCGCCAATATCATGATTCAATAAATGCTTCCGCTACTCGATGAGAAGATATCATGATCCGAATGTGAGCATGTCGGTCCTAAATTCACAACATCACATAATACCAACACCACAAAGGATATGTCGAGATTGTTGATAGTGATGATCTCAAAAGATGGCTCAAAATTATTATCACGTGGATCGGTAAAAGACCTCCACTTGGAGTAACCAAACATGCAATGTGAAGAATCAATGACTACGAGCTTAGATGCAAAGGACTACATCAAGAATGCAAGATCAATTTTAATGTATTATCTAGTTGTATTCAATGTAATTTTGGTACATGATTGAGGTGACCTCCTTAGGGAGATTGTTAGGAATTAGAAATTCCGGTGTATTAAAGAGTCGGTCACCTCAAGTATATGTAATCGTTAGAAAGCTCGTAGTCGTAGTTCTGTTAGTTAAGTAGTAATTAGTTAAGTAACACCGTGGAGGACGGACGGGTCTTTACCCACCGTATGCCTAATCCACGACCCGATGTGTGGCGTTTAATGTAAGACTATAAATACTCTCTACCTCCCAAGGTGAGAGTTGAGCTCATAATAATATCTTTCACTTTCTCTTACTAAGTTCCCTAAACCTCTAACTTTCTCTCTCTAGAATTCCACTTAAACGCCCACTTTGTGTTATGGTTTGATGTGTATGTGAAAACTAATATCCTACAAGATCTCTTTCAAGAAAATCTCCATACCTAGCAACAATTACTTTATTTTCGGTTGGATAGTAGAAGTAGTAACCCATAGTTTCCTTAGGGTATCCTACGAAGATACACTTCTGAGATCTTTGTTGGAGTTTATCTGTGAGTCACGTCTAACATACGCCTCAACCCAGCACCTTTAAATAAGACATGTTAGGAGCTTTCCATGCCATATTTCATATGGTGTCTTATCAACCTTCTTGAACCATATTTAGAATGCGAACAGCTGATTTTAAAGCATAATCCCAAAAGGATAAAGGTAGAGTGGTAAGATTAAACATAGATCGTATCATGTCCAACAATGTACTATTTCTTCTCTCAGATACACCATTTTGTTGTGGAGTATATGGAGAAGTGAGATTCTGGACAATTCCATTCTCAACTAAGTAATCTTTAAACTCTTGGCTTAGATACTCGCCTCTTCTATCGGATCGAAGAGCTTTAATCTTCTTTCCCAATTGCGGTTCTACTTCCGCTTTGAAAACCTTAAATGTTTCAAACACCTCATGTTTATGCTTAAGTAAATAAACATAACCATAACGGCCGAAATCATCGATAAAGGTTAAGTAGCTAGCACCTCTCTTTGACACATGTCTAAGTGGTCCACACACATCGGTATGAATAAGACCAAGTAGATCATAAGCCCTCCATATTGCTATGAAAAGGTTTCTTTTTCATCTTCCCGGATATGCATGACTCGCATTTATCAAATGATTCATCATTGATATTTTGCAAAAGCCCTTCTTGTTGCAAATTATGCATGCGAGCCTTGCCTATATGAGCAAGTCTACAATGCCAAAGATAAGAAGAATTCAAGTCCAACTTTATTTTCTTATTGATGCTAAACATCGAATTATTATATTTGTTAGATTCATTTCCAATCACATCAATTTCAAACACACCATTCACGAGAATCGTATTAAAATAAAATATACCATTTAAAGAAACAAATTCCATTACGTGAAATAGTATGAGTAAAACCATCATCCAACAAAGCAGAAAGGAAACAACACCTCTAATTATAGAAGGTGCGTAATGACAATTGTTCAATAACAAGACTAAGCTTGAAGGCAATACTAAACTAAACGTTCCTATGGCTTCAGCAATGTGCATGTGCCCCATTGCCCACGTGCGGATATTGCTCCCCATAGGCTAGCTTCCTTTCCACTCTAAACCCTGCGGTGTATTACAAATGTGAATACCACATCCGAGATCATATACCGAGAATTTTATGATTTAGAGTAAATAATTCAATGACAAATAAATTACATGAAGAACCGACGCCCGAGGACCCGTCATACTTCATCTTATTTGCCCGTAATTCATCAAGATAGAGAGCACAGTTTCTCTTCAAATGCCCAACACTCTTGCAGTGGTGGCATGCTTAATCCTTTTTAGGATTTTCCTTCCTAGGAGTAGGGTACTTCTTGGGTTGTGGTTGATAGGACATAACTTGTTTACCCTTATCAACTTTCCCTTTTCCCTTCACCTTCTTGTTGTTCGCACGATGCGATTTTGGCTTATTAATCCTTCCGCCCTGAATAGCAAGTACCTGGGGAGTAGGAACCTTTTGAGGTAACCCTTTTTCATAATCAATAAGCAATGCGTGTAGGTCGGTAACTGTCTTCCCCACGCAGTGCATATTGAAGTTTCTAACAAAACCATTAAAATCCTTGTTAAGGGATCTATTAATCAGATTCACAGCCATGTCATCATCATAAGTTTTGCCAAGTGCCCTTAATTGGTCCATGTAACCTTTCATTTCCCATACATGAGCACTTACGGGTTTACCCTCTCCACCTCTCACTGGTGTGTAGCGTCGGTCAAGTCATAAATCTCGACGAATTGGTTTCTCAAACATAGTTCAAGTTCATTCAAAGATGTTAAATGGGAAGTAGTTTTCGAGCCGCTTTTGGAAGCGATTCCATCGTTCCCAACATAAGACAAGCCACATCATTATGGCGCTTATACTCAATTTTCCAAGCGTCCTTTTCACTGAGTAGGCTGTAGGTCCCGGTTGGTTCAAGGCGGACAAGGTTCATAAAGATATTTCAATCGGTCGACAACTCTGAGACAATTCTCGAAGAGCGGTGCCAATCATTGAAATTCTTAGAGCCGATCAACTTTTCTCGATCAAAAAGCTTTTGAGCGCAGAACTTAGTCGATGTTAGTGTTATCGTTATTTTGAGCCATTTCTCGAGAAAAAAGTTCAAGTATTAGTATTTTAGATAATACAATTTTCAAGAAAATAAAATATACCAGCGTAATATAAACATATAACCATATAATTTTCTAGAAAACTAGGATCCAATTATCATAGGTTCATTACATCGATTGATCTCGCTAGTAACGAAAGCATATAATACTGAATCATCGAACATTAATTGGCAAACAATTTCCAACTCCTAGATCATTATGGGATTTATATTTTCCAACGCTATTGCAAATATAAACATGTTTTATCCCATCTTATGCCATGAGTCCAGGTTCTCACTTCCTACTCAACTTAAGTGTCTAACTTAAAAAGCGCAAATATGTCCATGTAAGGTCCGACTTTACATAGAGATTTACCTCTCCATCACAATCTAGCCAAATCTTGTCATGACATAAATTGCAACTTCAAGTGTTTCTTTTAATTAGATGGCATATAACTTAATTTAAAAGGGTACTAGTTTTGATTTTATGTGGTCAAATCAAATATGTACAAAGATGTCATGCATTCATCTTGTAGCATAAATTTAATAAAAACTTTTATTACCAATTCATAAAGATCAAATTATCAAAGTTTTGATTTTGAGGTATTGGGTTCACCAATCAAGGAATTTAGCGTTAATTATCGTCCATTATACTGCACTTTTGCATAAGTGTAAACACTTAGTGTTTCGGAGTAATTACCAAAGTGGCGCATGGAATTAAAACTAATTCGCCCCTTAAGATGAGTTTGTACATTTATGGCTTACTTAGTAGCTCCAATCGAACTCACGGGGCGGAGGAAGTGTGCTTAAAGCATAACCTTAGATATCCTTTCGGTAATTGTAAGCACTTCTTTATTAACCCTTTATAGTTTGTTCTAGTGGGTGAGTCATTCTAACCATTTAGTACGTAATCATCAATCAATTAAACTCTCGAAAACTTAACTCTTCAAAAACAAATCAAATTTCACCATTGTTTAGTCCGTATTATTTTTCTATTCAAAATTACCCTTTGCTTAAAACCGCCTAACATAATAAACAAACAAGTAAACAAATAAAAATAAACAACTAAAAACAATGCGCACATAATAAACAATTTAATACGTAAACAAGTAGCCACATGCAACTTATTCGATAAAACCCTATTAATAATCAATGTCTAGGTGGAATTAATGTATATATTAATTAGGGTTTTCACTCTCTCAATTGAAAGTGAGCCATATACATCGATGAATCGATTGCGTAAAACCATAATTAATAATATACCAAATTGCACATAATTTATTCATTAATATATACTAGAAGGGTACCCGCGCAATGCTTTTAACTTTACGTTTTTAACTTTACGTATTTGTGGTGAGCAAATGTTTTTCATATATATGTTTTTAACTTTACGTATTTTAATTTCCGGTGAACTACGTATTTTAATTTATTACATTTTTTACATGTCTTCATATAGTTTAATGGGATGCATCAATATTGTAGGATGTTACAAGTATGAGAATTTAAGACATTAATTATTTTTTAAATCTATGTGTATGCTTAATTATTATGCTTAGCAAAAGTAACTTTCTTTTAATAGAAATGTTTTTTGGTCTTAAAATTTTAAGACTACTATATTAAGAATGTCCTAAACTCTTTATAAAGGAGTACAGATAATTGGAGTCTTCCCCAATTCAAGATTTATCGTAAATAAATACTCCCGCCGTCCCAAAATTATAGTCCCTGTTTGACTTTTTCGGTCTTTCTTTCACAACTTTGACCTTAAGTATTTTTGTTTGTGTTATATAATACTTTATGAAAATTATATGATGGATTATGTTTTAAATTTATTTTCATTTGGTATAATTTTTGTCAACTATTTTATAACACAAACAAAAATATTTAAGATCAAAGTTGAAAAGGAAAGACCGAAAAAGTCAAACGGGGACTATAATTTTGGGACGGAGGTAGTATATCTTAACAATTAAACAATTATCAAAGAAACTATCCATGACAAACATGCATGTATTATCATGGATATATCATAACAATTATACAAATAGTCACAAGATCGCATATCAATAATCCCATGTCACATAACAATTATTCATGAATTAATCACGTAACACATATATTAATTCTAGGTTTCGATAAGGTTAGAAAACAATTTTCAAAACCCTAAAAAAAATTTACATGCCGACTTAAAAAAAATGGGGTACGCCCCAATTAAAATTAAATCGACCAAAAATATAAAAATAAAACATAAACCCTAGATTAACCAAATCAAACAACATACAATTATATGTTTTATTACGCGTTTATGTAATTAATTACTCATTAAAAACCAATGACTCGTAATGCCACTGTTGGAATTATATAACATGACAATCAATAAATAATCACAAAACATCAAAGTATACATGCGGAAGCGTATATAATTTATTAACGAATAATTAATTAACATAAGAAGAATATGCGTACCTTACTTGATTCTAGCCGAACAAGAATCAAATCCACAAACTAGCAATGGAAGAACCCTAATTTAATTTAATTAGGATTATGTGAATTACCCCTTACCGTTTTGTAATTCAATCCAAGAATACTAACAATATTGTGTTAGTACCACTTTCTTGTACACACGTACTAAACCGAATTAAAGTAGTGCTAGTTTTATCAAACCAAATAACTTGATGTTTGGAAAAGAAGTGGATCGACACCCACAAGAGTGTGGCCGATCGGTTTGAGCAAAAACACACACAAAACACTTTTAGGTTTAGCTTAATGAATACAAAAGATGATTTACAAACACCCTTGGTTTTGTATATATACTCAAGCAAACTTGGTGAACAAGTTTGAGTTGTAATGGGTTGGGTTGGGGTTCCTTTGGTCGATCGGTGCTATGCATCCCAAGGGATTCGGAACCTTCCGTTATTTACAACTTAGTCCTTTTCAAATACATTTAACGCAGTTAGTCCATTACATTAATTACTTAAGGTCCGTTAGTTATTTCGTTTAATTAATAAATAAATACAACGTTTATATTTAATTATTTAACTTTAATTCTCATACGTAAAGTGTGCAATCCCGTGGTCTCGAGTTCGATCCTAACTCACGTCTACTAATTTATATCCATAAAACCAACAATAACCTAGGCGTTTACAAGACTATACGCCTAGGACACACACACACCTTTAGTCGACTACATTATGGAAGACATGTATATTAAACCTACACCCCATGTCCTCTTTATATACTAGAGGATTAGGGTTTACAAATCTCTACTAAGGACTAATAAATAAAACTTCTTTTGCAAGCAAGTCCTTCCATCTTATTGTAGGTTTCCTTCTTGTCGTATTAAGTCCCTCTTGTTTCATTCTTTTTGTCTTATCAACTCAAACATATAATTCCCAACATAATGCACTAAAGGTGAGTGCATACAAGGTAGGCTAAGGCGCTTTGGGTGTACATTTGGGGGTGGATTGTAAACAATGCTCTTCATTGATATTCCAGAAAACCGAAACATCACGAGAACCGCGAAAAGGATAGGCTATGAGGGGTTAACTAGGGATATCGTGTACTAAAGATGAGTACATCGCAAGGGTGTGGGGTAATTATTCGACCGATGTGGAAGAAGTAATTATAATACGGGTATCAAACAAGGGTTATCCTAATGCCTCTTATCATTTAGTCATTCCTAACTACACAAGTGTTATCTCACTAGCGATCTCGGGATGCATCACAAAACAAGTTCTAGAATCTATTATACTATCAGTACACTCTCGAAGCATTAAAGGCGAATGCTTTAATTCCTATAGATCTAGGGGCGAACCTCACATTTTTGGGGTGGAATTTGAGTGGTATACGGTTTTTGTGCTAGTCATATAACTCCTATCCATGAGACGCTTTATTAACACTAAAGTCCCACCCGTACATGTCATGAAAATTTTTAAATTTGGCGCTAAAATTACCCTAACAAATATTTCTCATAGCTTATTACACGAATGAAATAGGACAAGACAAATGATCAAGGATAAGCATAGTTTCTAAGTTCCCGTTTTATTCTCCCTCCCTACACTTAAACTGAACATTGTCCCCAATGTTCCCCGAAAGTATCAAAGTTATGATAACGGAAGGTAATTAAAAGAGAAAGAAACTAGTACTCCCTTGATTAGCTCGGTAGGATCCGTGTGAAGTAGTGGTTAAATTCTTTTCCAAGAAGAACGTATGCGTGATAAGCTCCATCCAACATTATGTTTCTTCTTCTTAATAAATAAAACCTGCACATTTTAAGAAAATAGACGAAACCTTCGCGTAAAATCGGCGGTAAAATTATATGTGACTCTACTACACTAGGATATAATGCTTGTGGAATGGATGTTTGAAGATTTTCTAGATAATTAAGACCCGAGAAATTCCAAAATTTATAATTAGCACATAAAACGAGAGAATTTTGTAAGTCGCTCTTCTCCCACACGTCGTCGGGTTCTAATCTCGACTCAATCAGTTATCTGATGTAAACTGTCTCATCGCATTTTTCTCGAAAATTACACCTTTAAAATCTGGAAAAATTTCGCAAAACATCCATTATGACTCGATACAAGCATTTGACTCTAACAAACACACATATATATCAATTTCACTAATCGTAGTTCTCATGTTCACGTTCTTTTAAAAATGTGTGTAATCCTCCCTACACTTATCCTTTTTGTAAAATACCTTTATATGTAATTAAGACGAGGTTAAAGACAAAATAAAGCATTTTCACAATTTCAAACATGAGAACATACAAGAATGAAAAGATATATGACACACAAACAAGCAAACAATTAAGCATGGGTTGCCTCCCACGAAGCGCTTTTCTTTATTTATGAGTCTTGTAGCTAGACTCGAAGTCGTACTCCTACATGACTTCATTGCCGTCACCTTCTTCCTTATGACGGTCTCTATTGGGGTTTTCCATGTTATAATAATACCCTATTATGCATCTTTCTAAAAAATCATCTTCTCCCCAATCGGTTCTATATTCCGGTCCTAATTTCAAACAATCCTTATAGAACCCAAAAATCTTATTCATCACATAATCTACTCCTTTCTCCTTATCCTCCTCATTCCTATAGTAGACCGATAGCTTAAGTTCCTTTTCATCATTGGATAGTGATGAAAATTTCTCAATCTTAAATGGCATTTGGTAAGCTACGTCATCGGTCTCATCCTTGAATCTAACTATCCTTAACGACGGATCATAAGTCATCCTGGTGTTTTCTATGAAAGGCTTTCCTAGAATTACGTGGGACAAGCTAGGATCTATGGTCGTACTAATATCCTCCACAATTATGAAATCCGTAGGGTACGTGAAACTACATACTTAGATGGGCAATCCCTTAATTCTACCAAGGAAATTACAACTAACTCTAGGATCATCGGGATCTTGCCTATTTGGGATAGGTTTCTTCATTACCTAATTATAGTAGGTGCTAGTCATGATGTTTATTGGGGACTTGCGATCAATGTAGGCATTTGCCACGAAAAGATGTCCTATGCAACATGGTATGTTGAGATTCCAAGGATTTCCAAATTTGATCCGAGGGCTTTTCCTAACATATATGTGATGAAGGTCGTGCACTAAGTGTGGGTGGAGAGAGAGTTCCTTTTCCGTAGGAAACTTATTGAAGTATTCATCACCTACTTCGTCGGTAGATTCATCCTTAGAGGTTTCACTAACCTCAAGTGCCATCTCATGGTTTGCTTCGTCAGTAGTCCTATTTGGTTTCACTAAGGTGATGGTGTTGACGAATTGAACGTGCTTGGATAACTTACTTGGGTCCTTAATTTTCACCCCGGAAGCTTCGGGAGAATGAGTTGAGATGGCATTAACCTTTTTGGTGGTCTTCCTATCATTATTGGTCATGGCTTTCAAAAGGTTATCTATCTTCCTATCCATATCGGCTTGTTGGTTAAAGCGGTCCGAAAGCTTGGCTATTTGAGCTTCTTGGGATGTAACTAGGTGTTGCAACATCCCTTCTATGTTTTGTTGGATAGGGCCGTGGGACCATGGGGAATCATTATAGGTAAATTATTTGGTTTGTCCCCAATTGTAGTCCGGTTTGCCCCTCCATGCTTCTCGGGCATCATTGAAAGTCCTAGGTCCGGGTGTTGTGGGGAATCTTCCTCCCATTCCATTGCTACGCGAGGATGCGTAGTCAACGGAAGCTTGTTCGGGGAGTCTCGTGCAAGTACGAGTGTCGTGGGGACCACTACATAGCTCACACAAGGAAGAGACTTTGTTCACTTGGCGTGAAGACTTAGGATTCTCGTAAGAGCTCATTAGGAATTTGACTTGATCTTCAAGTTCGAGCATCCTACGATTGGAAGGTTGTGAGTCAATGGGAGGCAAGGAGATTGCCTTGAAGGTTTTGGGCAACTCACGGCGGTCATTCCAACTTTCGTTGCCATAGAGGGCAAGGTCCTATATTGTACCCCATGATTCTTCCGCGGTGAGATCACTAAGTTTGCCACCGGCCGCTTGGTCGATGGATTTCTTAGTTGAGAAGTTGACATGATCGTAAAAGATTTGGACTTGAAGCCAAAGATCGATGCCGTGATGAGGGACTTTATGGAGCAAGTCCTTGAATCTAGTCCATGCCTCGTAGAGAGATTCACCTTAGCGTTGTTGGAACATCAAGATTTCATTCCTAAGTTTAGTAGTTCTCCCGGTGGGAAAAATTGGGCAAGGAAACGAGTGGTGAGATCATCCTAACTTGAGATGGATCCGCGAGAAGTCGCTCAAGCCAATTACTAGCTTGGTCCCGTAGAGAGAATTAGAAGAGACGCAAGCGCGTGGTCTCCCGTGTGGTAGCATCAAGGTCGATGGAATCAACGATTTTAAGGAAGTCCTTGAGATGCTGATTAGGATCTTTGGAACGAAGTCCATGGAATGCATATCCGTTTTGCACCAACTAGATGGTGTCGGATCGCAGGGCCGTAGTTTGAGCTTGATTGGGGAGCTCAATAGTGTTCCTATAGCCTTGGTGGCTTAGTCTAGAGTATTCACCAAGAGTACGGCCTCTTGGCGGGTCAATGAGTGGTGGCGGGTTATCACCTTCCATGATGAAAAGTGATGGAGTTACTAACAAAGTCACGAAGAAGGGGGATAGACTACGAGGAAGCTAAAAATGAGAAAAAATATTACTTGATAGGAATCAAGCAAGGGAACCTAAACGAGATAGAAATCTAACTAGCTATTCTATTCACCGGAAGCGGCGCCAAAAAATTGATGCGCGTACAAAGCGTTCGGGGTCAAAGGAACTTCCTTTTCGTCGAGCAAGTTTTTCAACACTCTAGGCAGTGAACCTAATCGTTGTAGTGTAGTATTGGGTAAGCCTCGAGTATTGATATCGTTCTCTAGGGGATTAGGAATGCTAGTAAGAAGTGTACTACGCTAAGGTTGAGGTTGAGGAAGATTATATTTTATCTTTTTATAATTTTTTATAAAGCTAAGAGTAAAATCTCGGGATTTGGATTTGGGGGGTGGTACTTGTACCGATTACTTCTACTATCTAATTATCTAAACTAATGGGTAGTCTTATGTATATTGATGTGTGCTCTTATGATGATTAAAAATGTGTCTACCTAGATACTATAATCCCTAGTTATCTTTTATTGGTGGTTGAATTGTCACGTCCTTATACTTAACGTGTTGTATTTTCTAAGCTCGTAGGGTATGCGTTTTTCCCTAACTCTTTGAGACTACCTTAAAGTTATTGCCTACGAAATCTCTAGGTCAATCATAAACTAGCTCTAAGGAGACGTTTAGTTGTGGTAATTTGAAATTTCAGAATTTTAAATTTTAGAAAATTCAAATTCTTGAGAATTTAAAATTTCGGAATTTAAAATACCTTTGCATGTTTGGTTGACAGAAATTTATAAATATATATTTTTTTTTTAATATAAATTTCATAAATATTCTATTTAAAAGTTTATAAAAAAAATTATAAAAAAGGTTTATAAAAAAAGTTAATCAAAAATTTATAAAAAAAATTTTAAAAAAATTTAAAAAAAATAAATATAAAAAAAGTTTATAAAAAAATTATAAGAAAAAGTTTATAAAAAAAGTTTATAAAAAATTTATAAAAAAAGTTTATAAAAAATTTATAAGAAAAAGTTTATAAATTAAATTTATAAAAAAATTAAAAAAAAAGTTTTATAAAAAAATTCATAAATATTCTATTTAAAAGTTTATAAAAAATAAGAAAAAAGTTTATAAATTTTGTTTCAAGTAAATTAAAATTCCTCACTTTTTGGAGGCATTCTAATTCTCTCCATTTTAGCAATTCGTGAAATTGTAAATTACTTCAAATGCCCCAATTTGAGTTACCAAACGAGATATTTGAATGGAATTGAAATGTAAATGCCCCCAATATACTCTAAATTTCCCCAACCAAAATCCCCCTTAGGAGGTGTTTGGTTGGGGTAATTTGAAATTCCGGAATTTTAAATTCTAGAAAATTTAAATTTTTGAGAATTTAAAATTCGAATTTAAAATACTTTCAGCGTGTTTGGTTGACATAAATTTATAAATATGACATAAATTTATAAATATATTATATATATATATATATATATATATATATATATATATATATATATATATATATATATATATATATATATATATATTTGTTTATTTATTTATTTTGATATAAATTTCATAAATATTCTATATAAAAGTTTATAAAAACTTATAAAAAGGTTTATAAAAAAATTATAAAAAAGTTTAAAAAATTTTAAAAAAAAAACTTTATAAAAATTTATATAATTGAAGTTTATAAAAATTTATAAGAACTTTATAAAAAATTATAAGAAATTTATAAAAATTTATAAAATAGTCTATAAAATTTTATAAAAAAAGTTTCTAAAAAATTTACAAAAAAAGTTTATAAATAAAATTTATAAAAAATGTTTATAAAAAAAAGTTCATAAGTATTCTATTTAAAAGTTTATAAAAAAAGAATAAGAAAAAAAGTTTATAATTTTTTTAAAGTAAATTAAAATTCCTCGCTTTTTGAAGGCATTTTAATTCTCTTCATTTTGACAATTCGTGGAATTATAAATTACTTCAAATGCCTCTATTTAAGTTACCAAACATGATATTTGAAGGGAATTGAAATGCAAATGCACTCAAAATAATTCAAATTACTCCAACCAAACGCCCCCTCAATATAATTCAAATTACTCCAACCAAACGCCCCCTTAGTATAATAGGAGGAATTTTCATTTGCTTACATTTATTTTGGTGCTTATTAAGGGACAAATCCCCACCATCTATCTAGTTTAATCTAATAGTGGGGATTAACCTAAGGTTTATTAGATAAACCTAACTCTATGTTTATTTTTTGAGGAAATTTTTGAAATGAACACTTTCCCATAGTACTTTACACATATAAACCACGCCCATACAATTTTCTAAAATGAACTTTTCAATATTAGACGTTAGATTGGTACCCTAATACGTTTTAAACCGTACACGTGTACACCAATTCCTCTAGGCGTGGTACTGGGCGATGGAGTGACCTAAGCGTGCCTGGGCATGGCATGAGGCGTGCGCTGGGCGTGGAACTGGGTGGCTGGGCGTGGAGCATGGGTGGCTGAGTGTGCCCTAGGCGTGGCATGAGCAGCTGGGCGTGCCCCTGGGCGTGAACCTGGGCGTGGCATGCCTAGGCGTGGAGCATGCTGGGCGTGGAACCTGGGTGGCCTAGGCGTGGAGCTTGGAGCTTGAGTTATGAGGCTTAATTTGTTTTTATTGAAGAAGATCTAGGCGAGGGACGAAGATGAACTGGGCGAGTAACTAGGGAGGAAGATGAACTGAAGATGGTGATATACATGTAAGGTTTCGTGGTGTATTCATGGAGTGATAAGGTAGGTACTATTTTTTTGAGAAACAAGAATGGAATGCGCTTTTTTTTAGATATAAGGGTGTTAGCTTCTGGGTTTACTTCGTGTGTAATAGAGGTATAAGCTTCTGGGTTTACTTCGTGTGTAATAGAGGTATAAGGCAGGAGGTTCATGCTAGTGTATGATGGAGTATAAGGATGGTTATTTTGTGAAGGTGACATGTGACTGTGACTATATCGTTTCAGTGAAGTGAAGATGGTGATATACATGTAAGGGTGATATAAAAAAATAATACTAATAGTACTTGTAAGGGACCACTCTTTGGGGCACTCATGTTTTGGTCATGACAGGGACATGTTGATAGGGACATGTTTTGGTCATTCTGGTAAATCACTCGAAAAAAGTTCACTCTCGTAATATGACTGTCAATATGGATTATTTAGGTAATTTACTTTTATTTTTTTGTCTTTTTGTCTTTTTTATATTCATATTTTTTTGTCTTTTTCTTTTAATTCACTTTTTTTTTTAAATTCACCTTTTTTATTTTTTTTATTTTATTATTATTTTTTTTTTTGTAATTCACGTTATTCACGTTTTTTTTAATTCGCGTTTTTTTCTTCGTTTTCATAAGTTTTCGTCCGTTTTCATGCGTTTTCGCCCGTTTTCTTACGTTTTCATTCATTATTCATACGTTTTCATCCATTTTCGTCCGTTTTCATACGTTTTCATTCTTGTTTTTACGCTTTCATACGTTTTCGTCTGTTTTCCTACATATTTGTCCATTTTCTTACGTTTTCGTCGTTTTCATACTTTTTGCTGTTTTCTTACGTTTCATTCATTATTCATCGTTTTCTTTCATTTTAATACATTTTCATACGTTTCGTCAGTTTTCATACTTGTTTTACGCTTTCATACGTTCTCGTCCGCTTTCCCTCGTTTTCGTCCGCTTTACATGGTTTTGCCGGTTTGGGACGTTTCAATATCACAAGTGTTATTCGTGATATTCGAGATGATCACTAGTGATATTCGTGATATTCGAGAATATAACTTGTGATATTCTAAATATCATAAGTGATTTTCAACTAATATTTTGTAACATGAAAATCACAATTGATATTCGAGATATCACAAAGTGATATCCGAGAAAATCACAAGTGATATTGAGAATATCACAAAGTGATATTCGAGAAATACAAAGTGATTTACGAATATCACAGTGATATTCAGAAAATCACAAGTGATATTTTGAATATCACAAAAAATCACAAATGATATTCTGAATATCACAGAAAATCACTTGTGATAGTCAGAAACATATGAAAATGTAAGAAAACGGACGAAAATGTAAGAAAATGGATGAATACGTATGAAATGGACGACGTATGAAAGCGTAAAAACACGTTTGAAAATGGATAAAAGCGAATGAAAATTGACGAAAACGAAGAAACGATGAAATCGGACGGCGTATGAAAACGGACGGCATATGAAAACGGAAAAACGTATGAAAATGGATGAAAACGTCAAACAAGTAGAAAAATCGCGAATTAAAAAGCGTGCATTTAAAAAGACAAAAAAATATGCGAAAAAAAAAAAAAAAAAAAAAAAAAAAAACAACAACAACAACTTAGGTTTGCCTTTAAATCTTAGGTTAATCTCCACCATTAGATCAAACTAGATGGATGGTGAAGATTTATCCTTTAGTAAGTATGGATTTATGGCTAACCAAAATAAAGTGCCTCAGTATAATAGATGGTGCCATGTGTTGATTAGAGTATGCGGGTTAGGTAACGGACAAAATGTAAAACAAGTTGACTAGACTTGGTTCCTATTTATATCTAACCAAAACTTAAAGTGTAAAATATGAAAAAAATGATACAACCAAATTAGTAAACTCAATTGATGAAGTTGTAAATATTATGATACTATCATATATGAATTTGAGACTGTTTACGTATAGTATGTAAATCGGTATTAAAAGATGGGTTTGTTGTTTGGTTTTCCGTGTCAAACAGTAAGGACTCGATGAGAATGATTGAGATCAAGAAGCTCGGGGAACACTTAAACAAAGACCATTTGAGATTGCATATGAGGCAGTATCTGCCCAAGTGTGTGAAAACTTATTGAAGTTGTGTGTGTTGCCTTCAATTTACAGAGAGGTGAGTAGGGTTTAGAGATAAACTATTGAGGGATGATTAACGACTGCGAATGAGCCATTTGTTGATCATCTATAGAGCAGACAAGGAGGACATGTGGTCTTTCATCCTTGGCTCGTACAGGAGAGTGCTCTGCTTCATACAATGTTGGTCATGTGTCTCCACCTATTCTATGTCAGATTCATACATCTTAACCATTAGTGACATTAGGGACAGTTGTCTCATGCGCATGTACCATGCGGCTTGAGAGATGCTACAAGGTCTAGCTTGACCTTGGTTTACATGGTTCTCGTCATTAGTTGACTCGTGAACCTGAAGTATATGTGCTTGATTCGAGCGTGTGGTTAGTGGGCTTGGGCCACTAATATTGATATGTTATGATATGTTATCAAGTCCCCCTCCCAGTCTAGTATTATGTCATGTGCAAGTGAGATGATGCTTGACTTTGAAATAACTGAGTTGACTTTGAAATAACCAAGTCCCTTCCCCTAGTCCTGTGCCAAGCAATTGATGTCCACCTATCAAGATTTGTTTTTCCAGGATGACTCATGACTTTCCTTGTAATGATGACTTAGGCTGTAAGTCACTTGCCCCAAGTGACTTCTGGGGTGTTCAGGGTAAGGTTGCATTAAATGCTTTGCGTGGGAAATGCAAAAGGAATTTTTTCGAAATTTAAAATTTCATCCTTTAGATTTTTTCATGATTCGAGACGTGTTGATTCGACCGTGCTTGCGTGATCATGACACCCACTACACACGTCTTACTAGGTCATGAACAACAGCATGACTTAGGTGTGTTGGCACAATGGGTTGTTACCACTGCTTTCCACTAACATTATTTTACCCTCCGTAAACTAGGATGGGGAGAGGGGTAAGTTATGTTTTTAACTTCTTACTTTTATCCATCCCTACAAACGCACAATTTTCCTTGCTCCAAGCCGCCGACAATTTTTGAATTTTTAAAGGCTTATTTTTTACCAAGGTTTTGAAAGAAAGATGGCGAAGCAAGGTTAGTTAGCTGTTGTTCCTTTCTTTTTAGTAAGAATTACGTTGTTGTGTCATCTTAGTCTTCCTCCTCTTGGGTTTTTTAATGTCTCGTGCCGAGAATAGCTATGCCGCTGATAACCCTTCTTGGGTGAAACCTGCTAAGTTTAACAACTTTTTACGTGATCATGGTGGGTTGAGCCATATTTACATCGAGTTCCTGAATCGCATGAGAGGGCTAATCAACCACTTTCGCCCGATGTCACAACATTTTCCTTAGAGTTTACTCGAGATTGTAACGTTAGGCTTCTGTTACACCTCTTTTGTTTTGTCGTATTTTATGTTTGCGAAAATGTGGTCGTGGTGGTCAATAGAGAGGAGGTCTGGGTATAAGGGTGGTTTCACTGTGATTGGAACCACTATGGGTTATCGGGTTACCACTATGGGTTATTGGTTCGCTCCCAAACAGTCAAGTTTTCCCACGCAAGCCGACCACTTGTGAATGGCCGACCGTAAGAAACTTAAAGCGGTTCAGAACAAACTCAATGAAGATCGGGGAGTATAGTGTTTCCCGGTCGTTATGTCCCAATGAGCTATGCAATGGATCACCAAGCGTAAAGTGATCGAGAAATTTGAGCGAGAAAAAGGATGCGATATGATTATAACTACGAGAAAAAGCCAACAAATTACAACGGCTTAAATGCAAACTAAAGGAAATTAAAAAGATAAAAATATTAAATAAACGCTATCACTATTTGCAAAATGATGTTTTGATTTTATGTTTTATAAAACTTAAATAAAACTACGTAACGTCTGAAACGAAAAAGTGAAACTTACACAATATTAATCCTAAAAATATGGAAATGATATTTCTACAAACCTAATGATAAAAGAAAATATTGAGAAAAAGAAAATTATTTTTATGACTATTATTCTAATTATTTATTAATTAAAAACTATTTTTAACTCTTTAATAATAGCCTAAAATACAAGAAAATATGAAACAAAGCTAGAAAAATAAAATTTAGACTTATAAAAATCTAAAATGTCAAAAGAGAATTTTCAAGACTATTTTTGTATTTTTCTGATTATTTTTCTATATTCTAGGAATTAAAAACTATTTAAAACTAATTAAATTATTTAAAAATACAAATTTAACTAAGAAAAATCTAGAAAAATATTTTTTGCCTTTTATATTTATCTAAACTTAAGAAAATGAGAAATTATTTTTTGAGACTTTTCTTAATTTTTGTATTAAATGCTAATTAAAAAGTACTAAAATTGAATTAAATCAAGAAAAATAGCAAACAGGACGGGAAAAATATGAAAATTCAAGATAACTTTAAAATAATATAAGGAATCTAGGAAAAATAGAAAAACAGTGCTTGTGTGCAAGAAATTGAAAGCGCTATGCAAGTGCTTAAAAATAAGCAACTTTGAAATAAGCAAATGAGGACCAATAAGCACCAGCGCTTCACAAAGACTACAATATGTTAAAGTTACTCTAAATGAACTGAAAACAACAACACTTATCCAATGGAATGCAAGTTACACAGATTAGCTTATTTGAGTTACATGTGCTAAACAGTTTTTTAGACCACTACTTTAAGCTCAAGAATAAGCCACACAATAAGCTGGGACTTAAAACCAAAGATTGGAACCTAATGTAGACCTGGGTGGGAACATGTAAACCAAAAACTAGCTTTTGACAAGCTCTTGAGAGCTCTGTGCAAAGGGCTGCACACACTGAGAAAACTCAGCATAAGCTGATTTTTATGAGCAGGGGAAAAAGGACCTAAAAGAGAAGCTATTTAGAGCTTGTAAAAAAATTCACAAAATTTGACAAAAATGACAATAAACAAGTAGACCAGTTGAACTTCTTAAACATACAATTTCATGTAATTTGACCCAAGAATGACTCCATGTAAAATCACTCCAGTTTGGCTCAAAACATGTTTTTCAAGTTTGACTTTTTAAGCAATATTGAAAAGTTTGACTAATGTGAACTTTGATTCCAATTTTATGATTGATATTGATGTAATATGATGGAACAAGCACAATGCAAGCAATGTCTAAGATTTCTAAACACAAATCAAGAGTTTGCAAATCCAAAATTACAACAGTGAGGCAGTTGAGACAGATTTTGTGAAATGTTGACTTATGAGAGTTGCAGGCACAATTATTGGCTGAAATGAGTTACTTAGAGCTAAACAAACATAACACAACAAGAATCAATCACTTGAATACACCTTAAAGGCGAATAAGCTATAAACCAAACACACCTTTAAACACTATTTGCAAAGTAAAACGAACTAAAGACTAACCCAACTTATTTTAATAATCGGACTAAGTTTAAATAACCTAAATACTACTATTTAAGCAGGTTTCAACTACTTGTAACTACAAAAGCAGTTATGCTTTGAAACTTTGAAAAGCACTTATTGTCCTTAGCCACGTGGCTTGCCAACATTGAAACCGAACATCTACTATCCAAATCAACCCAGCTGCTTCTAAATTAACCCAAATCCAGCTCTGAACCAACACATATCCATTTCACACCATTTTTGCTCCGTTTTGACTTTTGTTGACCAATATTCAAAGTTGCATGAAAGTTAAATGCGAGCTTACAAAAGCTATTATAAGCTTATATAAGCTTGTATGAGCTTATAAATGAAATTACTGGAGATTTGAACATAAGCAATTGAAACTCAAAATTGCAATAGTGGACAAAAAATATGAAAGGTGAACTAACACTTGAATTGAAACTTGGTAAGAGTTTTAATACAATGAAACTACTGAGTTTGATACAAAATCAACTTGAAATTACCATTTAGAACTATTTAAGACATGTTAATCTAAAAAACGACATACATTGTTAAAAAATAAACTAAGTACTATCTCTTGTTGCTTCCTCATCCTTCCTTTTATACTCCAATCAGTTTCTCTCACTACTCTGAGCAAATCCCAGCACTCATTTTGACCATTGGATGTCTGGAAACAATCTTGGCCATTCAATTGGAAATTTGGCGCAAAAGCGTATTTAACGGTTGGAGGTTGAGTGTGTGGTTTAAAGATGCATTAAATGCATCCTTGGCTTGTTGTGTTTGGAGGAGGGTAGGGATGATGATGGTGGAGTGATAGCAGGTGTTGCAGGGGGGGAAATGATGGAGAAGTGGTAACCCGTGACATTGGAGGGAAAAGGAGAGTCAACTGTGTTTGACTGGGTTTTATTATAAAAGGGAAGGGGTCCAATTTGAAGGGGGTCACAAGGATGGCAGGGTCCAATTTGGTTTGTGACAAGTCCAAAGGAGGTGTAAAGGTTATTAATCATGGGACCTAGGTTGCCAATTCGAAAATTGAGGACCATAAGCGCCAAATCTGCAAAGATGTTTGAGGGGCTGAAATTGACAAGTGTTAATAGTACAAGGACCAAAGTGACATTTTCAAATTTTCGAGGACCATTTTGCCAATTTTTAAACTTGGAGGACCAATTTTTAATTTCTCAAAACTTTTGACATTTTTCACCAAAGGACTAATTTTGACAACTTATGATTTTAAAAGGACCTTTGGTGATTTTTCTTTTGAAATTATGTGCTCGGGGACTATTTCGACAATTTTTGAAACTTGGGGGTGAAAGCGCCAAATATGCAAACTTAGCTCATTTTCATCGATTTTGAACATTTGCATCGAAACATATAAAATGCAATTTTGGAATATTTTGATATTTTGATGCATTTACGAGCATTTTAAGCGTTTTGCGATTCGATTAACTAAAAATGATGAGTATTTACACACTCATCAATCCCCACACTAAACTATTGCTAGTCCTAGCAATCTTTTGAAAAAACTTAATGGATTTGAATCTCTTTACAAAGCCATTACTTACGGAGTAGCCAAATGTTTCGGTTCAAGTAAGAACCATGGTACAGATAACCATGTGATTTTGAGCAAACCACCGACTTCCAACGGTTTGATTTGTCTTTACGAAGCCGTTTGTACGGACTAGCCAACTCTTAGATAAATTATCAATATTATCTTTGGTGGTGATTACCAATTATGGTTGTTCCTTTGCCTTTACCACAAGCCATAAACTTGCGGGCTAGCCAACTCTTCACTTTTTAGGATATGGTGAAATGAATACCATAAAATTTTGGGCAAATTGCAAGCCGTCAACGGGTTTGATAAATCTTTACCAAGAGTTGTTTGCTCTAGATTAGCCAATCCTTTAGTTTATTAGACATGGCGGATGATAACCAATTGAGTAAGTGTAGAACACTTACTCCAAAAATTTTGGCCAAAAGCAGGAATTGGGCGGTATAATTACATGATAAAATTAGTGAGAATTCCCCACACTAGAAATGAATATTGCCCTCAATATTCAAAGTACCGTACTGTTATGCGAAAACAAAGAACGTGAAGGGAAATACTACGGCCATTATTTAGAAAGTTTTTTTTTTTTTTTTTTTTTATATACACAACATGTGGGCAATCCCCCCACAGGGTGGTGAAAGATAGAAAGAAGTCGAAATATGGGTGAAAACCCATATTGCATGCTCTTATTTTGATTCCAGTCGCTAGCTTGACTCGACCCGTATTCATTTGTTCATGGGAAAGTAACGTGGAAAACCAATCTCGATCGGACTTTCATTCACAATGTTAATAAACATATGAACATCGAAAGTTCCACACCGATGAGATATAACCGCGGTATTGTTAATAGTAGAAACTATAAGGGATGATACAGGGGTCAAAGATGGTGTCCTCATTCCAGAAAGAGAAAGGAAATAGCAACCACACCATCATGAAGAATGGAATAAAGACATACGAGGAGAATGCAAGTCCATTCCTCATCGAGAGAAGCAAATCACCGGTTTGACATTTTAAGCTTACACTTGAAGCTTATATGGTGATTGTCAATAAGATGTCCGGGAGGAGGGTGGGAAGCGGTTCTTCAATCAGCAGTTTTCGGAAAAGGATGTCTCCCTCGGATCAAAGTAAGTATTATCAATTCCGTTGGAATTGACTCATCACTAAAAAATGCATCGACTTCATTCCAAAGTTGTCATCTTCCTCATCGGGGTGAGAGAAGGGATGGAAGAGTCGGGAATAAGACTAGAAGATGATGGATCATTTTGAGCAATTCATCAATGGGAAGGATGTCTCCATTGGATCAAAATATCATCATCAATTCGGATGAAACGAAGAGAGTTTGGTTTCATCCACGAGTTAACAAACTCGATCGACAAAGCGATTAGGAGGTGGGACAAGTGGTGTGCTCTTAGAGCTAGCAATTTCCACCACTTGGTGAAGTCTCGATTCTAGATCATCATCATCAAGAACACTTTTGACTTCCACTGGTACAACTTTCAAACCATTTGTTTGAACCGGGGTTGATTTTCAAAGCTTTAAGCTCGACGCGTTTTGAAAACTCCTCTTAACCGTGAAGTTTGAGAGTGTTGCATTGAATCTTCGGATCTTTGATCAATTGTGGCAACACTCTGTTTGGACGAGGTTTGGAGTTAGGTTGATATTCAATGTGAGCTCTTCGTTGTCAACCCGTATGGTCAACTCTTGACAAACACATCAATCGAGCACGACTCATTCTCAAGAAAGCTCTCCCAAGATGAGGGAACTCTAGGATCTGCATCGAAGTCTACTACAACAAAGTCGGTGGGAAAGTGAAACTTTCCCACTTTCATCACGACATCCTCGGCTATTCAAGTGGACGAGTTATAGTGCGGTCCGCTAGCTCGAGTGTCATACAAGTGGATGAAAGTTTAGGAAGAACAGTTTCTTCCATCTTGAGAGTGGCATGAGGTTAATGCTAGCGCCAAGATCGGCCAGGCGGACATTGAACCATCCCAATCACATGGGATTAGAAATCGCGGGGTCTTCAAGATTTTGGGAAGCTTTTGAGAAGGACCGTGAGCATTGCTCATTGAGAGGAGTTTAGCCATCTCGATAGCTTATCTTTGTTGGTCGATTAAGCCTTTAAGCGTGGATGCAAATTTAGGCATTAGAGCGAGAGCATCAACGAAGCTTATATCAAAGTGAAGCTCATTGAAGATTTGGAAAAATTTTCCATTTGCTCTTTGTTTTGTCTTTGAGCTTCTCATCATTCATTCTTGATGGGTAAGGAAGTGACTAGACTTTTGAGCGGGATGGAAGTCATTTCGCTCGGGATTTTCTTGAACTTGGGTTCGGACTTAAAACTTGGACTACGAAGGTGGGACGTGTCTTGATGCCATGGGCTTGAGAATTGCACCTTGTCCGTTGTATCCTTGGTAACTTGACTCATTGCCACGGGAGGAGGGGCATAGGAGTCGAAGGTCCATTGTCGTCTTACCACTACAGTGGTGACGGCTTTCAACTCGGCATTTGGATTGGGAATAGTATTGCTTGGGAGTCCTCGAAAGATGATGAAGCTTTGTTCATATTCATGTTCATGAAGCTGCTCATCATATTCTTTAACTCATTTGTCTGTAGAGACATTGTGGTATCAATTTCCTTTTTAAGCTCAACTCTCATGTTATTGATGCGAGTTTGCATTGAGCGTATGTTTGACTCGATAATTTTCATGAAGTCATTTGGCATGGGAGCTTGAGGAGGTTGTTGATAACTTTGATGATTGGGAGCTTGATATGGTTGGTTGAAATTGTTCGGTTTTGATTGAAATTTTGAGAGTTATTGAAATTTTGTCCTTGATTCGAACAAAGCGATTTTGATTGCCATGGTTTTATGCAGGAGGAAAACCGGTGGTGTCATACCGCTAGGTGCAGTAATGAGGATCGACTGTGGTCGGTATTGATTGTGGTTTACAAAGCTACGGGAGCTTGGTAAAAGGAAGCATCGGTTGCTTGACAATCATAATCTGCGTGTGGACCACTACAAGTTTCACACACCTTGTTTACGGCTTTGGTGGTTACGGTTTATGAATTTTGCTTTTGATTTCCTTAACATCCTTAATCATACAACGGATGGCATCCGTTAGAAGCGACTATCGGGCTGCTAACTTTCGAAAAAGTTCTTGGATGAAGAAGCGGGAATGTTAGGAGTATTGACTTTGTTGCGAGAAATAGGAACTTTTGATTTTGCTCGCAAATCTCAATCACATCTTTAGGTCTCGATTCAAGATATTGCGCTTGCGCTGCATTAAAGGAATCTTGATCGTTACCGTTCAACCCATTGTAAAAGATATTGACTTGTTGAAGCTCAGTGAATTCATGATGGGGGCATTTCTGAGGAGATCTTTGAATCTCTCCCATGCCTCTCAAAGTTTTCATCGAAATTTTGACGAAATCCGAAATTTCATTTTAAGATTAGTCGTCTTTGATGGAGGAAAGAAGTAATTGACAAACTTTTGAACAATATCCTCCCAGTTTCGATGGATCGAGGGGTTCTTTTTCGACCAAATCCGGGTTGTCCCCTTAAGTGAGAATGGTAAAAGCATCAACTTGATTACTTTTGTGGCACATCCTTGAAATTGATAGTTGAAGTCAACTTGTTAAACCAGCGGATGTGTGCATCGGGTCTTCTCGATCAAACCCGTGAAATTGATTCGTAGAAACAAGTGTGATCAAATGTGTCTTCAATTGAGTGATCGAATTGATTCTTGGTAAAGCGATGGCATCTCCATAACCCTCGGTGGGTGCACGGAGCATTTCGCCATAATGCGTTAAATGCGCCATATTGTTGTTTGAAATAGTGCGAATCTCGGGTTCGACTATTTGGGCGGCGTCTCGAGCGTCTTCTTGGAATTTCGCTAGATCACGCAAAGGACTCGATGATCTAGAAGAGCGAGTGCGCATGCACTAGAGTAACTCTAAGGAATCTCATAGTTAAGGAGAAAATGGAATTATGAAGATATTTTATAAAAATGGGGTGAGAAGAATCTTTATGGGTTTTACGGTTGCGAAGCGTAGATATCACAACAAAATCAATTAACACAAAATCGAGGCAAAACAACGATGAACTTAACCAATAATCACAATATGAATGGCTTCTTTGAAAAGGTACACCAATCACAAGGACACAAAGGCAAGTTTTAAATCTTTAGTTCGGGAACTTATTATGGTCGCACCCCAGTTAGGTAGTGCCTTTGCCTTGGTTTCTTGTGGTAATCTTTTAAGTTGTTATTTATTAAAGAAAACGACAAATCTTTTGTATTTTTATTTTTGATACATATATAGAAACAAAAGGAAAAATATTTTTGTGTTTTATCGTTTTGGATGTTTTGGGTTTTGGATTTTTATAAGAAAATATGGATATATATATATAGATAGAGATGGATGATATGAACAAAGAGTGAGTATTCAAACTACTAATCGCTAAGCGATAGATAATCAGCCTGACTCCGTGTGGCGCCAAAATTTGATTCGCTCCCAAACGTCAAGTTTTCACGCATGGTGACCACTTGTGAATGGCCGACCGTAAGAAACTTAAAGCGGTTCAGAACAAACTCAATGAAGATCTGGGGAGTATAGTGTTTCCCGGGTCGTTATGTCCCAATGAGCTATGCAATGGATCACCAAACGTAAAGTGATCGAGAAATTTGAGCAGAAAAAGGGATCGATATGATTATAACTACTGAGAAAAAGCCAACAAATTACAACGGCTTAAATGCAAATTAAAGGAAATTAAAAGATAAAAATATTAAATAAACGCTATCACTATTTGCAAAATGATGTTTTTGATTTTATGTTTTATAAAACTTAAATAAAAACTACGTAACGTCTGAAACGAAAAAGTGAAACTTACACAATATTAATCCTAAAAATATGGAAATGATATTTTACAAACCTAATGATAAAAGAAAATATTTAGAAAAAGAAAATTATTTTATGACTATTATTCTAATTATTTATTAATTAAAAACTATTTTTAACTATTTAATAATAGCCTAAAATACAAGAAAATATGAAACAAAGCTAGAAAAATAAAATTTAGACTTAGAAAAATCTAAAATGTCAAAAGAGAATTTTCAAAACTATTTTTGTATTTTTCGATTATTTTCTATTTTCTAGGAATTAAAAACTATTTAAAACTACTTAAATTATTTAAAAATACAAATTTAACTAAGAAAAATATAGAAAAATATTTTTTTGTCTTTTTATATTTATCTAAACTTAAGAAAAATGAAAAATTATTTTTTTGAGACTTTTCTTAATTTTTTGTATTAAATGCTAATTAAAAAGTACTAAAAATTGAATTAAATCAAGAAAAATAGCAAACAGGACAGGAAAAATATGAAAAATTCAAGATAACTCTAAAATAATATAAGGAATCTAGGAAAAATAGAAAAACAGGTGCTTGTGTGCAAGAAATTGAAACTGCTATGCAAGTGCTTAAAAATAAGCACTTTGAAATAAGCAAATGAGGACCAATAAGCACCAACTGCTTACAGCAGCTACAATATGTTAAAGTTACTCTAAATGAACTGAAAACAACAACACTTATCCAATGGAATGCAAGTTACACAGATTAGCTTATTTGAGTTACATGTGCTTTAAGCAGTTTTTAGACCCTACTTTAAGCTCAAGAATAAGCCACACAATAAGCTGGGACTTAAAACCAAAGATTGGAACCTAATGTAGACCTGGGTGGGAACATTTAAACCAAAAACTAGCTTTTGACAAGCTCTTGAGAGCTCTGTGCAAAGGGCTGCACACACTGAGAAAACTCAGCATAAGCTGATTTTTATGAGCAGGGGAAAAAGGACCTAAAAGAGAAGCTGTTTAGAGCTTGTAAAAAAATTCACAAAATTTGACAAAAATGACAATAAACAAGTAGACCAGTTGAACTTCTTAAACCTACAATTTCATGTAATTTGACCCAAGAATGACTCCATGTAAAATCACTCCAGTTTGGCTCAAAACATGTTTTTCAAGTTTGACTTTTTAAGCAATATTGAAAAGTTTGACTAATGTGAACTTTGATTCCAATTTTATGACTGATATTGATGTAATATGATGGAACAAGCACAATGCAAGCAATGTCTAAGATTTCTAAACACAAATCAAGAGTTTGCAAATCCAAAATTACAACAGTGAGGCAGTTGAGACAGATTTTGTGAAATGTTGACTTATGAGAGTTGCAGGCACAATTATTGACTGAAATGAGTTACTTAGAGCTAAACAAACATAACACAACAAGAATCAATCACTGAATACACCTTAAAGACAGAATAAGCTATAAACCAAACACACCTTTAAACACTAATTTGCAAAGTAAAAGCGAACTAAAGACTAACCCGACTTATTTTAATAATCAAACTAAGTTTAAATAACCTAAATACTACTATTTAAGCAGGTTTCAACTACTTGTAACTACAAAAGCAGTTATGCTTTGAAACTTTGAAAATGCACTTACAATTGTCCTTAGCTTGCGGTGGCTTGCCAACATTGAAACCAGAACATCTACCTATCCAAATCAACCCACTGCTTCTAAATTAACCCAAATCCAGCTCTGAACCAACACATATCCATTTCACACCATTTTTGCTCCGTTTTGACTTTTGTTGACCAATATTCAAAGTTGCATGAAAGTTAAATGCAGGCTTACAAAAAGCTATTATAAGCTTATATAAGCTTGTATGAGCTTATAAATGAGCTGCTGGAGATTTGAACATAAGCAATTGAAACTCAAAATTGCAATAGTGGACAAAAAATATGAAAGGTGAACTAACACTTGAATTGAAACTTGGTAAGAGTTTTAATACAATGAAACTACTGAGTTTGATACAAAATCAACTTGAAATTACCATTTAGAACTATTTAAGACATGTTAATCTAAAAAACGACATACATTGTTAAAAAATAAACTAAGTACTATCTCTTGTTGCTTCCTCATCCTTCCTTTTATACTCCAATCGGTTTCTCTCACTCTCGAGCAAATCCGGCCTCATTTTGACCATTGGATGTGCGGAAACAATCTTGGCCATTCGATTGGAAATTGGCGCCAAAGCGTATTTAACGGTTGGAGGTTGAGTGTGTGGTTTAAAGATGCATTAAATGCATCCTTGGCTTGTTGTGTTTGGAGGAGGTAGGGATGATGATGGTGGAGTGTTAGCGGTGTTGCGGGAAATGATGGAGAAGTGGTAACGTGACATTGGAGGAAAAGGAGAGTCAAGCTGTGTTTGGTGGGTTTTATTATAAAGGGAAGGGTCCATTTGAAGGGGTCAAGGATGGCGGGGTCGAATTTGGTTTGTGACAAGTCGAAAGGAGGTGTAAAGGTTATTAATCATAAGGACCTAGGTTGCCAATTACGAAAATTGAGGGACCATAAGCGCCAAATCTGCAAAGATGTTTGAGGGCTGAAATTGACAAGTGTTAATAGTACAAGGACCAAAGTTGACATTTTCAAATTTTCCGAGGACCATTTTGCCAATTTTAAACTTGGAGGACCAATTTTGTAATTTCTCAAAACTTTTGACATTTTCACCAAAGGACTAATTTTGACAACTTATGATTTTAAAAGGACCTTTGGTGATTTTTCTTTGAAATTATGTGCTCGGGGACTATTTCGACAATTTTGAAACTTGGGGGTGAAACCGCCAAATATGCAAACTTAGCTCATTTTCATCGATTTTGAACATTTTGCATCGAAACATATAAAATGCAATTTTGGAATATTTTCGATATTTTGATGCATTTCTGAGCATTTTTAAACGTTTTGCAGTTCAAATTTAACTAAAAATGATGAGTATTTACACACTCATCAGTTATCGTGTTGGCATAATAACTGGGTGTGGATTATTGTTGATGATCCTCTTTTGCCCCATCGATACATTAGGCGGAGTAATAGTGTAAACCCTGATTTAGAGGACTTTCCTGGGATTCCTCCAGGTGATCAAGAGTTGTTTACTCGTTTGAGTGGCTTGAATGTTTATGGAAAGCCAATGCTGGAGGGTATTTTAGTGTTGGCCAACCTGGGCCAATGGTGGGCGTCAGGGGAAGTCCTTGTGATTTACAGAGATGACCAGGGTAAGTTTTTACTTTCACACCATGTTCTTATGCCTTTGTGTTAGTATTGTAATGTTCTTATGCCTTTGTTTATAGATGTTTTAAAAATCTATGTTTTTGCAAGTTTTTGATAAAACATAAGGTATTCCAAAAAGTGTCTACGAGCGGTGAATAATTTATCTAGTTTGATCAAATTGGATCATACTTTATGGGTTCTTTTATAGAAATGGTGAAGTTAAATGAAGTTGTTAATACAAATAAACCATAAAAATGTTTATTTATATTTTACGATCTTCGAATGATTTGTCGATAACAAACGTAAAATCATTTTAACGAAATAAATAAAATACATAAAAGCTTTGAGCCAATAGTCTACTAACACACTTTTACTAAACATATTAAAACCATCAAAACATGTTTAGTAAATAAGTTATATAAAACCAAAGACATTTCTATAAAACACTAACAAATAATATTGTTTGGTTACATCTTATAGACATGAATATGTACTTTATATATGTTGTAACGAGTAAGTAATGGGTAAAACCAAAGTCCATAACCCATGACCCATTGACTAGGTACAATGAATCTTTTTGGGTAAGAACCAAAGTCCATAACCCATACCCATGGAGCATGATCCATAACCCATGCATGAAGTCATGTTGGATATTATCCATGATCCATGACCCAAAGTCCATGACCCATGACCTAAGATCTATAACCCAATGACTAGGTACATTGCATCTTGTTGGGTATCCATGATCCAGTATCCATGACCCATGGTCCATAATCCATAACCCATAACCCGGTTTGAAACCCAATCCGGACTAAAAGCCGACCAGATGGCGGATCCCGAGTTTGCACTAGGGATCCTACGGTCCTCAGGTAAGGGATCTGCTGGGCAGGTGGGACGATGGGCACATTTGCCTATAAATAGTGAGCCATTTCTCTCTTTCTCACTACCACTCTTAGATATACTTTCTCTTAGTATTCTAAACTCTCAACCACATATCGAAGGATCATTCTATGTAGTTTATCTTTGTGTAATTCTCTAGGTTCCTCTTAAAAAGCGAGATCACCACTCTTGAAGGCGTGCAAGCTCAAGGTCATGAGTTGCTAAGCCGTCATCATCAACACCAGCAAGTGCATCTTGTTGATAGTTCTTTCCTCCTCCATAGAAGTGTCATGTTGAAGACATTAGTGACGGTGCTGAAGGTGTACAATCGATATGATGCGTCGATGTACAAGTTGTGTAGTTTGGGTTAAAGGATGTTATATCCTTTCTAGTATTGTAAAAAGGAGTGTGTCTCTTTTGGGTAGTTGTGTTGTGGTGTTGGGTAGTAGTTCCTCCTTTGTAATGAAACTCAGTATCTAGCTGGTATATGTGAAAACATATACCCTTTTCTTTATCAAAACGACCCAAATAAACTGGAAACTAGCCGTTAATGCCTAATATATGTGTGTTCTTGAGTTTATACATGTGCAGGTACGGATATCACAAAACGGACAAAGAAAAGACAAAACAGAAGAAAAACGAGTACGGGAAAGAGAAGAGTGTGAAAGACGGAGCCAGGGGTTCAATTTTCTACGTTTCACGGATTTTTGGATCATGTTTGGGATATTTTCATATCTAACCCTCACCTTATCTAATTTTACCAATCACACCCTTACCTTATCCTAAATTACCAAATCACACCCCAACTTTACATAAGTTACATTTTTGGTCCTTGAAATATCACATTGGGCTAAATTGATCCTTATGATATTATTTGTCCAAAACCGGATACAAAGTTTAATAGTTTTACTACTTACTCATCCCATATTACCCTTTGGCCCATATCACCCCAAGTCCAACATCTAATAATAATCCTACCCTATTTATCTACCCTTTCATACTACCCGTTTCCCACCCCAAATACCCAAGTCAACCCAAACCTTACCCTACCCACTTTTCTCTATTCAAAGTAACGAAAATGCGACTCAAATTAATAACTCAGTTCAACCTTCGTTGAGAAACGACCTGGGGATACAAACTTCCATTTGTATTCTTAGGAATATAAATATAATTGACAAATCAATTTTTGCCGCCGCTACCGGGGAAGTGTTTAAGTGAGTTTTGATTCCCGTTACGATCACGTGTTTTTGAAGAACCTTCCTCGTGAAGTTATCGTTTGTTTTTGTGAATATAGTTTCTTATAAAAACCCAAACAAATTAAAAAACCACAAACATTCTTCATAGAGTGTTTAAAATACCAAAAAAATTAAATAACGAACAAAAGAAATCGTGAAACCAATTGTTACATCGGCTCACCTTTAGAGTTACAAACTATAAGAATAAGGAAGGTTTCGCATTAAATTGTGGCTATAAAGAGACGGGTTTTACTTTAATTACTTAATTATCAAAGAATACATAATTTAGTTATACAATACTTATACAAAATACATTTAGGGTCCATTTGGTTTGTCAAATGGGTTTAGGACTAGGACTTGGATTTTGATATAAATTTGGATTGGGATTTAGATTTTGATGTAGGAAAGAAAATATATTATAAAATATATATAAAGTTATTGTTTTAGAAATTATATATAAATTTAATGTTATTAAAAGAGAAAGAAAATATAAAAGAATAAAAACTGATGGCTGAGAAGCAATTTGATATTTAAAAATAGGAATCATCAATATTTATTTTCAAACCCCACATGATATGTCTGGATTTGCAAAAGGTGGAATATTTAGACTTCATGTCATATCCAAATGCTACACCCTCAAACCAAACGTGACTCTACTGTCTTTTTATACTAGAACCCATGCCAAAGTGGTCAAACAAAAGACCCTTACAAAAATTTTACAAATACTTCTCTTATTTACCAACATGTGGTGGCCCTTTTCCCCTATACCTTTTTTTTTTTTTTTTTTTTTTAAGCTTATTTGACATTGCTTTTTGACTAGACTTTATTACCACTTAAACACTAGCTTAAACCCATGGGTATTAATCTAAAAGTTGAGACAGGTATGCTTGCCCCCTGTCCCCTTGTTTTTAGTTGATTATAGCACACAAAGCACACAACCTCTTGATTTTTATAATAAGCTACTAATTTAAAGCTTATTGACCATACTTTTGACCCAATTAAATATCAAGTAAACTAGCAACTTTACCACGAAGAAAAACACACTAGCGAACTCTTCATCTCTCTCTCATTTCGACTAGGAAACCAGGGAAAAGGAGTCAAAAAACTTTGGGTCATTATCTTATCCAAGTGCTTATTAAGTGCTTTTTTAGTTAATGGTTTACTAGTGTATTCATTCTTGGGTTATAGTTGATTTTTCCTTGCACCAATCTTGCACCACTTTTGTTGTAAACCTCATATAATCTTTTCAATACTTATAAGTACTTATTTATGCATACCATGGTTAGTTAGCACTTGAGTATACTTGTAATGTTGCAAAACTTTAGAATAAGTTAGTAGTTTCTCACAGCTTTCTATCCCAATTAATTCAGCCCCTAAATCGACATAGGAACACTATTTAGACTTCATTATGTACCTTGCCATTTTTTGTGGACCTATATACATGTCTTCAGTTGATCTCTACCAAATTTCATATTCATTGGAGTTAATTTGATATGTTTTAAAACTCGTACAAGACAGTTACTCAAAACCGACAAGAAAATTTGTAATCTGATTGTTTGTGTAAAAGTACCTAATTTGATGGCATTTTGGGCTTTCGTACTAGTTGACACATTTGTAGGGCACCCCTATACCTTTCCGAGAACAGTAAATTCGAGCTCTAACAATAAATAACGAAGGACCTGACACTGTAGGTGTAGTTTCTTGAATTTAAAATGGTTTTGGTACCTTGTTTCGTTTTTGACTTTATAGGACATTTTAAAACGGTTTTACATATCTCCAATAGGGTCTTGAAATATCACAATGATGGGTCTCTTGCAATGTTTACAGTGGACTTCTCGAATGCATTCAACATTGTGGATAGATCAATATTACTCCACGAGGTTAGGGTGGGGTGTCCCTCTATTTCTTTGTGGGTGGATTTTTTATATGGGCAGGCAACGAGGTTGTATATAGGAGACACACATATATGGTATGCCATTGGGGTGAAGCAAGGCGACCCGTTGGGACCTCTTCTTTTTGCTCTTGTATTGCACCCGCTAGTACATAAGATCCGAGACAATTGCAAGCTTTTTCTTCATGCTTGGTATCTTGATGATGGGACAATTATTGGAGATGCAAAAGAGGTGGCCAGGGTGTTAGACATTATAAGGGTGAGTGGTCCAGGTTTGGGTCTTGAAATTAATATAAAGAAAACAAAGATATTTTGGCCCTCATGTAATGGTATGAAGCTTCATGAGGGTTTATTCTCTATTGATATTTGAAGGTCGTCATTGGGTGTGAAGCTTCTTGGGTGAGCTGTTAGTAGAGAGGCGAATTTTATTAGTGGGCTGGCTATGAGAAGAGGCTGTGAACCTTTGTTGATTTGATGAGTCTTCTTCCACGACTCGTGACTCATAAAGTGAGCTCCTTTGCTTGATCATGTATGGGTATTGCGAAACTTTTTGGTTTAAGGACTTGTCAACCTATGCTGCGTGGAGGCGACTTTGTTCTTTACAAAGGGTTGCGTGGGTCGATTGAGAACATAGTGGTTTGTGGAGGGCCTTTCTTTGGAGACTTACAGTGATGAATAACTTCTTTACCCATTCGATTTGGTGGTTTGAGTTTGTACTCGGTAAAAGTGGTTTCCTCTTATGCTTTTGTGGCCTCGCGGGCTCAATCTTAGATGCTACAAGATCACATCTTACAAGACAGTGGCACATAATGACTATGTTTGTGCCCTGGCTTGTCTTCATGATATGATTCCAAGCTTAATTTCAATGCTTTCACTAATAAGGACACCGCACCCTCAAAACCCCAACAAACATTGGCGAGTCACTTTTTAGTGAAATGGTCAATGATATGGAAGTCTACTTTGACATGACTGTGAGACAGAAAGCAGTTTTTGAGTATCTACGGGCCTCACATGCCCATGATTTTCTACTAGCTATCCCCATAGACGGGCTAGGTCAACATATGTCACTAGTGGAATATCGTACTATCCTTAATTATCGCTTTATGATTCTTTTATTTTCGGTTGATGAGATATGTCGAGTTTATCATAAGGCGTGTTTGGATTCCTTTGGGAACATGTTGTTCATTGCAAAGATCCCCGAGCTTAATCTGAGACATGATATGGTTAGGGATGTCCTTTTGACATTTGTAGGCGTCTTTGGGATCTCACTTGAAAAAGCACTGTGAGCTTTTTGGCTGACCCGTTGGATGGAAGATCCACACTAAGACCGACAGACGTTTTGGTGTTTGGATGAGTTGGAAGAAAACATACATGTGTGGATCTAACCGGGGTTTCTCCTCTCGTAGGTTTAAGTAGTCAGGGTTTTACAGTAGGACACGCCGTTTTGAAAGCTGCCTCATACAAAGTGGCAAAATACAAGAAAGCGTGCATTAAAACTAAACATGTATTTATTCCTTTCGCGTTTGATATTTTTGGTTTCCTTGCACCGGAGGCGGTGGAGTTCGTCAACAGAGTCCAACGAGTTATGCATAGTAATGTTTTGACACGTAGATCCACATATGTAGTTTTCAAAAGAATTGGTTTTGCTATTCAAAAAGGGCTAGCGGCACAGCCCATTTGCCTTCCACCTTTATGTAAATCCAAATTATTTATGAATAAAATTCTAAACTATATAATTATAATTATTATTAACACTTTATAAAACAAAATGACAGATTGGTTTGGACGGTTGTTGTAGTTGGCAAAAGTTCAATATAGATCTCAAATTTATTATAGATTGATGAACCGTCATAGTTATTGGTTTTCTAATCAAAAAATTAAAATAAACTTTCACCTTTTTTTAAAATTAAATATCTATGAAACCGTTAATCGTTCTGTGAAAAAATCATACCATCATGACGAGAATTAAATTATATTTCTTTATATATGCACTTCTATATATTTTCAAAGATTTTTTTTTTCAAAATTTCGGCCTAGAAAAATTATATATGATTTGTGAAATTATATATGATTCGATTGATACAAATCATATATGATTTTTGTAAATCATATGTGATTTGTAAAAATCATATATGATTTGAAAAATCACATGTGATTTGATTTTCAAATCACATGTGATTTTGAAAATCTATATGATTTACAAATCATATGTGATTTTTAAGGCGAATTTTGAAACAAAAAGTTTGTCGAAAATATAAAGAAGTGCATATCTAAAAATATAATTTAATTCTCGTCACGATAATGTATTTTATAGTTTGAAGATTTCTGGTTTGCGAGATATATTATTTTAAAAATGTACCCAACTTATCACAATTTCAATCTAAGGTCTTGTTTTTTCTCGATTTAGTGTCTCAACTTTTTATAGTTGAAATGGTGAGCGAATAATAGGTTCTGGGTTCTGGCTATCATCATACTTCATCTTCTCCGACCAAATTCCAGCCAACTTCCGGCTAGTTTTTTTTAAATCACATCTTTTCACTTTTGGTGCTCATAAACTTTTTGTTCATGGTATGGTTTTTCTTTTATGGTATAATCTGAGTAAGAACCATGGAAATTTGTCTATAAAATATAAGCTACAACTAACACATAAAAAATAGTACAGTAACTATTATGAATACTCTGTATTAGTTAAAAACAAATATAAGAATTCAGTTTCAAATGTACGATTAGCATGACCATGGAAAGAACAAGCATTTGGTGAGTTATTTTTGTCTTGATATTATGTTTTGGACCTTAAACACTTTTTGGGAACTAATGATTCATGGGTATCATGGCGATGCATGAAGATCTCAAGTGTGTGGTGAGGCTGTGAAAATACATGATTTGAGAAACATTGAATATCAAAACCATGGTTGAGTTCACAAACAATCTTTTTTCTTCATTTTGTGGGTTTGAAGCGTAAGGTAGTTTAGTTGGTGAAAAATTTTCGCATTTTTCGTTTCTAAATTCTAGAGAGGAATGGTTTTCTTCTACAGAGAAGAGTTAATCTCTGAAAATCCGTTTAGTTGGTTTATAATTTTCCTTTTTAAAATGAAAAATTTTAGTTGAAAACTTGGCGGTGGGCGGAGAGGTGGGCGGCGATGGAAGGTGAAGGTGGAGGAGAAGAGGCGTGATAAAGTGTAGGGTGAAAGGAAATGGTGTTTTATTTTGGAAATGAAAAAGTGAGAAGAGTGTAATGGTATTTTCGTTTTCTATTAAAAATTGGAAAATGAAATTTCGTATTTTGGAAAATTATTGGAAAAATGTCATTAAGCGGTTTTCGGTTTTTCCTTTCGTATGAAAAATTTTACGGAAAAATGGAGTATTCTCTCCATTAAGCATTTTTAAGTTTTGTAAAAGTTCTGAGATAGAGACCTTAAGTTTTGAATTGTTCGAAGTTCAAGAAACCCCACACTCTATAAACTATTTCAAAACTTAACTAAACACTTACAAGTTGGCCGGAATTTGATCGGAGAAAATGAAGCAGAGAAAAAAAAGTAAAGTACCTTAAATTGAAATTAGACATAAGTTGAGTGCATTTTTGTGCAATTTGACCATATAACATCTATAATCTCAACTTAGTTGTAGTTTGACTCAAAATTGAAAATTTGTGAGCTCAATTATTGAAAAAGAAGACTAAACAATAAGCAATCACTTTATCCAATATATTATTGTCTCCTCATTTTCTTTTCATGGCCCATCATTCATCTATCACACCAACCACTTTAATTCATACTCCATTTTGACTATTCACAATGGTTCATCTTTCAGAAATCTCACATGATCAATCATTTTACGTCCATGACGTATTTTTAAGCTTCAGAGGTGCTGACACTCGTAATAGTTTCACTGATCATCTCCACAAGGCCCTTGTAGATGCCAATATTGACACATTTTTGGATGATGCTGAGATGAAAACAGGACAAGAGTTGAAAACTGAATTGGTTAGTGCCATTAAAACATCGAAAGCTTCTATTATCGTGTTGTCCAAGAATTACGCTTCTTCGACATGGTGCCTTGATGAACTTGCACTTATTATGGAGCAACATAGGACTACCAAACATGTTGTTTTTCCCATATTCTATCATGTGGAGCCCACTGATGTTAGGAAGCAACAAAAGAGCTTCTTGGTTGCAATGGAAGAACATAAACAAAAGATGGAGGCTGAGACAAATGCAAAGAAAAAAACTGAATGGGCTCAAAAGATAGAGAAGTGGAAGAAAGCACTAACAGAAGTTGCTGATTTAAAAGGGAAAGATGCAAAGGACAAGTAAAATCTTTCTCTCTTACTATTCTCTTAAACAAATATGTAATTAGGTCTAGCTAGTTGATGATTAAGGGTGTGTTTGGGAGGGGCTTATTGTGGGCTTATGGGGCTTATTGTGGGCTTATGGGGCTTGGAGCTAAAATAATAGACATAAAATAAGTCTCGTTTGTCATCTTGAACATGAAATCATATCATAAGCCCTAAAGGGCTTAAAACTTTAACCCATAAAAGTGGCTAAAACTTTAGCAGGGAATCATAAATTACATATTTACCACAAAATATCTAACATATCTGTAAAACTCGTTTAATTATATCGTTTTAGTAATTTTGCAATAATAAAGCCACATTACCAGCCAGTATTTTGACAAATAAGTCTATAAAATCAAATTTCAACTTTGAACATAATAAAATCCTATCCTAGCCCACCCGTCCCATTCGCCAAACATACCTAAAGAGTTATATAACTTATGTTTTAGGATTCTTAATGGTATTATTTGGTTTCTTTATTAGTCCAATATTGTATATTAATGTATAACGAGTTTTCGTAAGGGCTATGGTTAAGTTTTCGTTACCCATAAATAAACTCACATTCCTTAAAACTGTATATTAATGGGAAATCTTAATCAGAGCCTTGAGTGTGCTATGGTATGGTTAGCAAAACCCATTATATATTACTCCCTTTGTGTCGATTTCTAGTTAGATCATATTTCCTTGGAGATCATGGGAATTGCTTTCAAATGCATAACTAATTTAAAGATGAGCTTTGTTCAAAAAAAAAAAATCAGATTTAAAGATAAGCTATTCTCTACAATGAAGTTAGGCAGCTTCAATCAAACACCCAAAACTACTTGTTTGCTGTAAATGACGCCAATATTCACTTAGATAAACGAAAACACCCTAAGAGCAGAATCGAGATCTTTCATGATACTAATATGAACTTCTCTAAGAACAACACGAGAACAACAATTTTCAAATGTCTTATTAGAATCAAAGATCATATCCTGGGAAACATCTTTTGTATGTTCCGCTTGTCATTTATATATCCCTAGATACATATTGTATATATGCACTTTCATTGTGATGTAGACTAAATAACGAGATAACACAAATCAATCCTGTTGATTCACACGAATGCCCGGATCGATTCTTCCAACAGTCGTTGATTCGATAGAATGCCGACAAAGGAACTCTTAAATAAGGTTACAAAACTGAAATGGGCCGTAAAAGACAAACGGGCCGAAAGTTATTGCATAAACAAAGTCCAAAAAAACCCGAAAAAACATTAAAATGAAAAATAACTCATAAAATAGAGTGTTTTGGGGCTCGAAAGTTTCGTAAACCGACATAGTCGTTTACCACAACGTGCTCCTCGTTCCACTCTTCGATTTGCCTGGTCATTCGGCTGAAACGGAGCCCCGTAGCCCAAGTTATGCCCATTTTAGTAAGGCCTCTTTTGTCACGCGATCTTTGGCCTCCAGAAACATAATAGCCTGTTCATCAACACTTGGGCCCACATCACATTGTTTGTTCATTTTCTGAGACACTACACATGCCTTTATATTAGTGTTCATCAATCATTGCAGTCACTAAATATTATGCATGATGAGCTTATTTTTTATATGTATCTAAATATTTGGGTGATATCATCTTTTAACAACTCATTAGAGCATATTGTAGTTATATATAGTATCTAATTATTTGGGTGGTATCTTCTTGTTTTTTAGGCGAGAGACAATGCTTATTGAAGGAATTGTTAAAGAGATCCATAACAGATTAGATCTACAGAAAAGTAGTAAAATCCCGAAACTAATTGGAATGGAGTCTTTGGTTAGAAAAATTACTTCATTCTTGAAAGACGGATCCTCAAATTCCGCTCACATTCTGACGATATGGGGAATGGCTGGGATAGGAAAGACATGTTTGGCAGACTATATCTTCAAGCTGCACTATCACGACTTTGAAAGAAGCTGCTTTCTTGAAGATATCGAAAGAAAGTGTAGGGCACCAGATGGTTTGCTTGATTTACAAAAGAAGCTCCTTAAAGACATTCAAGATGGAAGTTGGATGGATATAAACAATACTGATGTGGGAACCTTTAAGATTGAGAAATCACTTCTTAGGAAAAAGACGCTTCTTGTTCTCGATAGTGTTGATAATCTTGAGCAGTTGGATGTGTTAATTGGGACAAAAGGCCTTCATCCTGGAAGTAAAATTATAATAACATCAAAAAATGGATCGTTAACAGAAAAATGTAGGCTGTTTCAAACTCAAGTTCCTCCAAAGCACACAAAGCATTTTCTTAAAGGCCTAAATGAGGATGAATCTCTACAGCTTTTGAGTTGGCATGCCTTTGGACGAAATGAACCAAGAGATGATGACAAACAAGGGTCAATAAAGGTTGTGGCATATTGTAATGGGCATCCATTGGCTCTTAAAGTTTTGGGTAGCTCTTTACGTCATGAAGACGCTACATTGGAGGGTATCTTAGAATCACTCGGAAAAGAAATCAATCCTAATATACAAAAGGTCCTACAAATAAGTTTTGACACCTTGCCATATGAAAAGGACAAGGAGTTATTTAAGCACATTGCTTGTTTTTTTGTTGGAGAAGATAGAAAGTTTACTGAAGAAATATTAAAAGCTTGTGGTGTATGCACATCATCTGGGATCAGGATTCTCATCAATAGATGCCTTCTCACAGTAGAATCATCTAATAATTTGGAGATGCATCAACTTCTTCAAGACATGGGGAGAGATTTAGTTCGTCAAGAGTCACCTAAGAAACCATGGAATCGTAGTCTACTATGGCATCATGAGGAGAGTTTGGATGTGTTGCAAAATAGCAAGGTAATCGAGCAAACCATTGTAGTATAGTTTGTTTGATTTGTAATACACATATATACACATAACTATAACAAAATTATGTTATATCTGTTATTTCTCAGGGAACAGCAACAATTCAAGGACTTGCCCTTGACATGAAAAGATTTGATATCGAGACTTCACATGTATCAAGTATGCCAGTAAGCGGAAGCTTGGATTTAGATCATTTCCGTTACTCAGCTGGAGTTATTTGGTGGCTATGTGGTTGGGTTTCAGGATTATGTTCCTCATTTTATCCTAAAAACGGTGATTTTGAGGCACATACATTTAGCAAGATGTGTAACCTAAGAATACTCCAACTGAACTACGTAGAACTCAATGGATCATACAATATCATTCCTGAAGGTCTAAGATGGTTGTGCATGCATGGGTTCCCGTTGAGTTATATACCTTCAGACTTGCAAATGGATCATATGGTTGCTCTTGACATGTCTCATAGCAATTTACAACAGCTTTGGAAGGAGCCCAAGGTACTTCATTTGATTTTTTTTTTAATTTACTTATCTTTGTAATGAATGCATGTTTTTCATCTAATTTAAATTCAACAGTTGCTCAGGTCACTAAAGTTCCTTAATCTTAGTAGTTGCCGTGAACTTGTTAGTGTCGGTCACTTCTCTTGGTTCCCTGCACTTGAAAGCTTGATACTTGAAAGATGCACAAGTCTTGTTGAGCTCTGTGAATCAGTTGGGACTTGCTGTGGTTCACTTGAAGTCCTTAATCTGAGTGAATGCATTAAGCTGAAAAAGCTTCCAAATAGCTTAGGGGAGTTGAAAAACCTTACAAAACTATCCATTGCTGGTTGTTCAAATCTTTCTGCAATTAATGCGAAGGACATGGTATCACTAAAAGTTCTAATGGCTGACAATGTTAACATAAGAAACCATGCCTCTTCCTCTGCCATTGTGAAGGCTATACCGAGAGGTTCAAAGACCTCTGAGACAAAGCGTACGGAGCGATTACAAGTGCTTGAGGATAACAACTATAACATAGAACCCCGAGCGTCCTCCTCTGCCATTGAGAAGGCTATGCCGAGAAGTTTCAAGACCTTTGAGATCTCTTTACCAATCTCATTAGTAACATTGTCCCTAAGAAATAACAATCTCTCTAATGAGTCATTTCCGAAGGATTTCAGTAGCCTATTAATGTTGAAGAGCTTATATTTGGACAACAATCCAATTGACTCCCTACCCGATTGTGTGAGAAGCCTTTCTAGGCTGGAGACACTCACTTTACGCAAGTGTGGTAGCCTAAAAACAATCTTGGGTGCTCAAAACACAATAAAGTATTTGAATATACAAAATTGTTCCTCACTGGAGAAAGTAACATTTCATCCAGAAAAATCAGCACCCCCAGAAGTCGATTATTATAGTGTTTCTACTATGACTGAGATTCAGGACAAGTTTAAATTGGAAGCTTTATCAGAAGTCGATGAAGAGATACTACAAAGTTTGGGCTGGAAACAATTAGAATATTCGAGATATTACTGGGTGATGATGAGCGATTGTGAGGGATGTTACCTCAGAGGAGATGATATAATTCCAACACAGGTGATGTCTCTTTATCTTTACTGTATTTTGTTTTGCTCTCAATATGTATGTGATAGAAGCTAATAAAGTTTATAATTATGAATGTGAGCAGTTGCTTTATGAACATGGAATATTTAGCACATATCTTAAAGGACAAGAGGTTCCAAAGTGGTTCACTCACAGAAGCAGTGGGTCATCATTTACCTTGCAATCAACTCGCAAGAATTGTAGGATTTCTGGGATAAATTTGTGCATTGCGAGTACGATTTCAAATTCTGCGGAAATTGGTCCTTCAAGAATTGAAATAAGGAATTTGACAAAGAAATCTTCCTGGACATACGAACCGGTTTTGTATCCTGAACCAGAAGATATGGAGTTTAGATATGGCGATGATATTGTGGTCTGGTTAAGCCATTGGATGTTTAGGAACAATGAGTTTGAAGATGGTGACAAAGTTAGTGTTCACCTTAGTAAGAAGTTTGTGTATATTTACAAACAACGTTATATTGGCTTTGGTGGTAATGGACCAGATTATGCGAATGTAAGGGAGTATGGTATCAGTCTTGTGTATGATGACGGAGACAAAAAGGAAGATCCTTTGGCTTATTACAAGTCATGGAATCACATCATCGGCCGAGATCTCTCTCCCTTCGAACTGTCCACAGGTCATTACCTTTTAAAGCAGTGGCCAGATAACACTAGCGAGTTAAAGTGGGATGCAAGGTATGAAGACAAAACAGATAATGACACGTAGGTCTGATGGGTAGAACCTCATGTGAGCTTATATCCTGGGTGTATGCGCTAAGTAGTGATCCTAACTATTGAGGTGCCTTGATTATTGTAAGAAAACGGCAAACCTTTACGCCACTCATCTGCACATGTAAATTTAATCAACATGTTGAGTTTCCAGTGAAATACCAGTGAACAATGATTAGCTATGGTCCAACAAGAAATTTGTGGGAGGTATGTGATGCACAGAGAGTTAAGGCTAATCTGTTATGTCACTGAATTTTGGTCTTTTTTTTTTTTTTGAGCTGACCAGTTTATGGTGCGAGTAAAGTAAGTCCTAGTAGATTATGTTACTGTATGGACCTGCATATTATTGTCCATGTGAAACACTTTGTCAATTTTCTTAATAAACGATCATACTAGCATGATGTTAATATCCAAGATACTTATATATATGAGTAGTTCATGCACAATGTCAACGGCTGTTGCATCTTATCTTGAAAAGGGAATCAGGAATCTAATTATCTACTGTGAATATCACATTGTACTTGATATGTTCCCAGATCGTAGCCAGCTGTACATGTTTTTTTTTAAACACCTTTCTTCAATTCTATCTATTCCCGTTCCAAGTCTGATTTATAGCTGCAAACATTATATGTGTCATCCTAAGATATGTTCCCAGATCAAGCAATTATAAGAAGACGATCCTTATAGATCCTTATTCCTTGCAACTCTGATTAATTTTAACCTTTGTATGTAGCATTTATTAGTAATTTCCTCAAGATCTTAACTTCTTCTCTTACAATTTAAATTAATCTAACTTCTGAGATATGGTTGTTTCGTAACTTTTTTGTCTCTTATACTTTTGGAAAATGGTCCGCTAGTTTATCGTACGATTACAGATTTCCGGCAAGATTCAGCTCCAAAACTTCACTGACCGGTTCCAGTTCCTGGTTTTAACCGGGTTTGAACAGTTTGCTAACAGCCGGTTTGACCGGACTTCAAAAACCGAACCAGCCTGTTCCAAAACAGTGGTTGCAAGTGGTATGTATGATGAAAATTGGCATGAGCACAATTGGCTAGACAGAAGACAAATGATAAAAAAGAGAAAATTACATTTATCTCAATATCATAACAAGGATACAATAGATAATTCCACACCTCATCTTAGAAAACACCACACTTGCATTTATTTATTATCACAATAATAGTAACCACTCAGATTGCAACAAAGTTTTTTTATCAGGCAATGTCAATAGCCTTCACATCCTTCTTCTTCTCTTCCACTTTCGGCACAGTCACAGTTAGCACACCGTTCTCCATGGACGCCTTAACTTCCTCCATTTTCGCATTCTCGGGCAACCTAAACCTCCTCATAAACTTACCAGAGCTTCTCTCAACTCTATGCCACTTATCATTCTTCTCTTCATTCTCCCTACTTCTCTCACCACTTATCTGCAACACCCTTCCTTCCTCAACTTCCACCTTAACTTCCTCCTTTTTAGCCGGGTAAGTCCGCCTTGAAGGCGTGAGCCTCGGGTGTCTCCTTCCAGTCGATCCTTGTGTTCGCGATTGCTGTGGTTTCTCTTGAGGAGTCAGGAAGGTTGGTAAGGGCACTAGAGAAGCCTTCGAATGGGTCCCACAAGTCGAGGGAGAATGGGTCGAATACGTTGCTCCTCCTGCCTGTGAAAAAGCTTGGAATGATGGACATGTTTGCTAGTATTCAAACGAGCAAGTAAGCCCGCGCGTTGCTGCGGGGAGGCCGTGTTTATGTAGTGTAATCATGGCGTGGAAAGTAGTACTGTCTCGAAGATTTAGATTACTTAATCGATGGTGCAACTTTGTTGAGATACTTTTATTTTAAAGTCAAACAACACCACCGACCGATTTGCGATTACATTTGCAGAGGAATAGAAAGTCGCGAATAACTTAAACAATGTCAAACTGTTTTCTATAAGCATTTATATTTGTTTGCTATGTAGTGAAATCAGTGGGTACAGATGCTTTACGTAAGAACCAAAAAGATTGCAATATATTTCATGCTTCCATAAATTCTATACAATAAGTGCCTAATGTTTTTAAGTAGAAATTCTAATCTTGTAACGAAACAACCTGGCAACATTCAAGCTTTTAGCTAGACGTGAATCACCAATCAACAACAGTCTAACACATGACAGTTTTGTGTGAATCCATTTCCAGTGGAGGGAAAAGAGGAGTGACAGGAGCATCAAAGCACTTCTCAAAAGCATACACCTAAACTGGTGACTACCGCTGCAATAAAATCTGCAATAATGACCACAGCGAGCAATGTAAGCCTAAATGGTCATTTCAGAGTAGATGAAAGAGGTCTTTAACTTTTGTTCATTTTATCTATTATTTCTTTAAAAACTCAAACACCTAAGTGACATGTGGAATAGTATGAGAGAAAACTTTCTGAATTCCCCTTTTTTATGGTAGTTGAAGTTAAAAGAACGATTTGTACCTGTCAACCACCTTTGTTGCTTTGTCAATACATAAAATAAGGAAACCAGCTGCCATAGGATCAAGAGTCCATGCATGCTCCTTTAGCTATAAAGAAAACTCACGGCTTAATAATAAAGTGAAGTAGCTTATCTAAAATAGCTTATAAAAGCACAAAAGTATATAAATCCAATAATAACATATGTAGTATAAGCTTTAACCAAACACCCCTTACTTGTGTTTGCTTAACTTAAACTATCATGAAATCTTTAGAGCTTTATGTGGGTTTTCATAACAATACTAATTCCAATTATACTTTTTCAGTTAAAAAGTTGTACCAAACATAAAACTATAAAAACATAAAAATTGAAATACTAACATGTACCGCATAAGGTAGGACGATCCTTCTACAAATCCTTAACTCTTTTTGAATCATCTTCGATGCCATCATGATTAATCATTATGCCTGTAGAAACAACTATTAGCCACATGTGTCTATCAGTTTATGGAAGAATGTCACTTGTCCTTTGTGAAGTTCATTTTGAAGGGCACTTAAGAGCATCATCTAGCAGTTGTATAACAAAAGATGAAGAGCCCAGATTTACCGGAAATAAGCTTCTAAAACAATTGCTATACAACAGATTACCAGAGTATTACATCATTTGTAGCAGAAATTTCATACCTCGGCGAATCATCCTCTCATAAACAACGAAGCCTTATCACCGGATTTTCCATCTGCACGGTCAGAAGACAATTTAAGCTTTAATAGTCCTATTAAATTTCGAACTTTATGGTCATACAGTTGAGCTCAAGCAAGGCTCACTGCCGGTGATAAAGCTATCAACTTTAAAGTTCTTTCTACCATGGATCCATTAAGTTTCTAGAGTTAGTAAGATTGTAGTCAGCTACAATTCTGAAACTACCCCAAAAATAATCGCTAGATGCATCTCGATTTTTTTGCATTTGTAGTATTTAGAGGCAAGTTAAAGGGAATATGTGCATGTCAGTGTATTTAAGTTTTGCTTACCTTGCAGCGCCTTTGGCAAACTCATTCGAAATTATTGGATGATGAACATATACACATGCATAGGAACCCATAAGGTTGGTATTTTATCATGTGATCAAAAAATGATAGATGAAACTAAAAAGGAAAGCTATGACCCCAGATAAGCACATTTGCTGCAGTTTTGATAACAAATGCAAACGCCCTGTTCCAATTCAGAATGAATACGCATGATATGTAATGAAACAGAAGAACCCCTTTCCACACCATCACCATATCAATGACAATTGAAAATTGAGACACATTAATCACACTAACATTATAACCTCGAAATTTTATTGCTACACTGTTATTGCGCTATGTCATCTTTTTGCTCATAATATTGTTGTATAACTACAAAACTATTGCATCTATCATTATCACTCATAATATACTTTCTGGATAGACAAAATCAGTACGTTCAATATAATCCAGCTTTTAGTAGTACAAAATGAAAAGTGGAAACCAACATACCAGTTTAGTCTGTTTGTTGACTTTCTCCAGCCTTGATTACAGAACATATGACATGTTCAACACTTCGACTGGGCTATGTAAATGATATTGTCTCTCTATATTTCTTATAAGGTTGCTGAAAAAGAGTAAACAAACCTGATGAGTAACATTTGAGCAAAATGAATGATGTTCCATACCTTAAAATCTGGATAAATCATTTATTAACATTCAAATAAAACCGGTACTTCAAATAGTCACTCATTTCCTGTAAAAACATAAACTATACACAATCAAAACAAAGAAGAATGAATCTTAATAAGATCTAAAAAAATGGAAAAACCATGAAATAAGAGACAATTAAAAGGGCTTATTTATAAGCATAATGATGGAAAATAAGCAATCCCAAACACTCCTTAAATTAAATTCAACTTAAACGAATATATATATAACTCACCTGTTATCATCACCATCTTCCCGAAGCTACTTCCCAATAATTACTTCTAAACAAAACCAAAACCTGTGAAAAAAATTTAACCTAAATCCAGCGAAAATAATTGATAGGACATGTCATCTACAAAAACCATTTTTTTCATACCTGGTTCTTGAATCAGCCAACTTACTCAGCAGATCTGGGGTGTACCGCCCTTGTTGACCTCACCGGAATCCTTGCTACGCCACCGTTAGCAACACCGCAGCCTCTGCTTCCCATATGGTATAACAAACCCGACGGCAATTGAAGATTCTAAAAAGCCTCCACTCATCTCACTTTTCCCTTTTTTATATGATTTTTTGTGGGTTTGATCGAATCACATATTTAGTTTCATAAAAAGATATCAAAAAGCTGCAAGTTTGTAAAAGAGTGTGTGTGTTGTTTTGAGTACTATGGTGGCAAGAAGATTCAGGAAGAAACTGGCAAGGGGTGGATTTATCAATGGTGAGAAGATTCTAGGTAGGGGGAGGTGGGATTTTTATTATAGTACAAACAGTTAAGAGAGGTTTAATGACTCGTGATATTGTATTACGGCGTCATTACGTGAAAAAGGGAGTGAACAGGGAAAGTTGCAACACATATGGGCCAATGAAAAAAAGCCACACGAACCACTAACCACTGTTCGGCTACTGTTTGTGTCATATAATTATTTGGACAACCAATGAGAGAAAAATTAGCCAGAAACGGAGGGGTTAATATTTTCACTTTGTCCCGTTCAAAAATAGCTAATAGTATATATATATAATATTAGATGTACTCACTAAAACTCAGATTGTTTGTGTTTTGTCTGTGATGTGGAAGTTCCATCGGATGTTAAGCTGTATTTATAGGAGCGAAAAGATGGTTGGAGTTGCATGTCGTAATTTCTAGGCTTCTCTTGAAACTTGACGAGATAATAATATAATAATTAGGATATTATCTACATTGGTGATGGTAAACATCTTTTGAAACTTCTTATTAGGCACGATTTTTGACAAAGCGTTTGCATTTTTTAAAGAACATTCAACGAAAGTAATTATTTGAAACAAGATGTTTATAAATATCATTTAGTTTATCGTTGATGATTCGAATTTATGTTAGTATAATAGATGGTGCCAGGTGTTCATTAGGGTGGCTATGAAAAAATTGATCACGCGGGTTAAGTAACGGGCAGTATGTAAAACAAATCAAGATGCTAAGAACTGATAGAGGAGGTGCCCGAGAATGCGAAAATGGAGGAAGTTAAGGCGTCCATAGAGAAGTGAAATGTAATGTTTCACACGAGCTTCAAATCTCAATGTGATAGACTTCGATGCAATCTATCTAAGATAGAAGTTTGAAGATAATCATAGATTTGATGCAATCCATCCGAGATAGAGGTTCAAAGTAACAAGAATCTTTGGTTTAGTAAATCTATACGAGGATAGATTTGATCAAAGCTAGAAAAGTCATGAAATGACTAGGAAAACATTTTTACCAGAATCTAAAGATATAGATTTCTTAATACTTGAAGATATTGCCTAGCTATCTCGAGTCTTGATGATATCAACGCGTGTCTTGATGAAATCAAGGCATATACCCCACGTGCAATACGATTAAATATCATGGATATTTGAGGAGAAAATTTCTTATAAAATAGAAATGCTTGAAAGATAGTATTTCCAGAAATTTAGAGATTGAGTAAAGCTCATTTGATACTTAATAGCATCCAGGAACTATAAATAAAACTCGAAAGGGCATAAGTTTGTAGATCATGAGTAAAATCTCGTAGCTGCTTTAGAATGTTCAGGTAAAGTTGGAAGATGCTTTACAGACGGAACAACTAACCAAAATTAGCACAAGCTAAACTATGATCAAAATTAATGTGCTCAAGCCAAAGAGTTCTTCACTGGACTGAAAGAGGAGTTCAACTCAGAGTTGAGAAACGGAAGCGAGAGCATGTATAAATTAATTTTAGATTGTTTAACTAAAAAGTACAAAGCATGACAGAAATTGTAGATCTGGCATGATCTATGGGAGAATTTCTAGTATTGCAAGATTCAGTGGGAGGATATCAAGATCATTAAACGAAGCGTACATTTCTCATTTGAGCAAGATAGCTTGGCACGATAGGACGTGTTGATCTTGAGTTGTTATGAACGGATAAAGAAGCCATGTGACTTAAAAGATTTGAAGTCCAGGATTTCAATTCATGAAACGCACAACTACATTACGGTTTCAAGAGGCTTGTACTGAAGTTCTCATGGACATAGAAGTCCGTAACAAGGATTCGTGGTTCTTATTTGTTGGGTTATTCCATTCGACCCTAATCCCAGTAGAATGAACTACATCTTTGAACTCTAAACTGAATTTGACGTGATTTAGCTAAGTTCATCATCCAGTAAGACTAAATTGTTGGTACCAAAACTCTCTTAGGTTCATGAACAGTAAGACAATGGCAATCAAGGAGATTGGAAGTGAAGCTCAGTGGTCCCTCAGGGAAGGATTGTCAGAAAGATTTGAATAGTAGTAATTACTTGCTCCCATCACTTTCTGGTACGAGCTAAATCAATCGCCAAGGATCAAAGTAATGTCCCAGACTCGTGTAAATCAACGAGACAAAACTCAGTTTCTACTTAGAATATTTTAAATCTGTGAAAGAAAGACATTTCATTCTAAATTGGTCCTTAGCTGATTATCATAGAGGGATACCGAGATAATGTTGACAGCTATTGTGAAATAAGAAACATTTGGCAAACTGTTGAATACCACATGCATTTACGGGGAAAATGTTAGGCGTAACCGCGATCGAGAAGAGACCACATAGACAAAGTTAATGGCTTTCTCTGATCGCGACGGACTATTCCAATGACCTGAGAAGGTAGGTTATTTGATTTTGTTTCTCACAGGGTTTAGATCTAGTTTCCATTTACAACGTAAAAGAGTAACACCATTATACTAGTGTCAAATTCAGTGGGTGGTAAGGAAAAATGGCATATTGGCCGATATGGCAATACGTAACTTCAAGTTGAAATAGACTGGAGAGAAGGAAATTTTCCCAGGACCCTTGTTTGAGATGATTTGAGAAAAGTCTGGCCAGACGACAAAGTGTCTAAGACATTATGGGAGAAAAATCATTCATGAAAACAAAAAAGGACGAAAGTATTACGGGTTTAATACATCCATGTTGGTACTTTCAAAAATAATGATAAAGTGCAAAGGGATACAGTCATATACCCTGGACTTAACCTGAAGTTTGAGTTGGACATAGCTGGGCGTAGCTAATGTCATAAAAATCACTACTGGGTATTGAATCGGTTTCTGTGACTGAGATACTTCAATGTCTTGCTCGGGACCTCTTGGTACAGTGAAAAATGTTAATACAAATAAACCGTAAAAACGTTTATTAATATTTAGCGATCTCTTTGTGTTTTGTTGATAACAAATATAATGTTATCATAAGTAAAAATTATAAGGATACATGTTATTTTTGTAAAGCATCTACATATATAGTCATTTAATACAAATTGTTGTAATAATTCATTTATTGTAATAGTTTATTAGGATGGGTAAAACCACAACCCATGACCCGTACCCGTGGAGCATATCCATAACCAGAGTTAACCCATAACCCATTTCTAGATGCATTGCATCTTTTAGATACATTATCTCTTAGATACCCGTGGTCCAAAGTCTAGGACCCATGACCCATGACCCATAACCCAAAACCCATGGGCAAACATGGTGTCTCACGGATCCCTCGAGTTACACTAGAGCGGATCCCCGAGCGAGGATCTGTGGGATCCGTGCAACGATGAAAGAAATTTCCTATAAATGAGAGCCATTTCTTCATTGTAACTCACCCTCTTCTTACAAACTCTCTCATATTCTTGCATTCTTCTAACCTAAGATCACTTGATCTAGAGAGTAGTTCTTCTTTCTTTTGTTGTGATTCTCATATAGGTCCTTCTACAAGCGAGATCAAGAGCATTCTACAAGTCATCCAAGCAAGGGGTCCTTGATTGATTTGTTCCTCCACAAGATTTACATGGCGAAGATCTTGTATTTCATATTCACATATTTGTTGTGTTATAGTAGTGTTGGTTTGGTCCTCCGTGTTAAGGACTTGATATTTAGCTTTGTCTGGGAAAAAGTATAAGCGGCGTTGTGAAGGCTTCTCCATGAGTTGAAGGAGTTTGTTGACATAGTGCTTGAACTCTCGAGTAGGTGACTCGGGGAGTGGAGTAGGGCAAGGAAGGTGTCCTTGTAGCCGAACCACTATAAATCGGTTGTGTCATTTCTACCCTTTACTTTACTTGCATTACTTAAAGATCTATACTTTCTCTCTATCCATACGATTTCACATTACATCAAATCTAAAGTTTTTTAAACTAACTTGAAATCAGCAAAACTATTCAACCCCCCCCCCCTTCTAGTTTTTCACAAAAAAGATTCTTATGTTGTTGTATTTAAACAAGTGGGAGTTTGAAGGGTTTGTGTGCAAAGAAAACAAATACTTTCTCACTTACCTTCACAGAAATGCTGAAGGGTCACACCAGTGCACACTAAACAGAATATGTAAACGGAAATAAGAAATGACTTATGAAATGAATTACAAATGAAATGGAAATGAATAGGAAATGAAAATGCAGTAGTATTTTCATTTAAGGGTTAAACGGTAATTACTCAAAGTATAATATTCATCTGAGATGAATATTAGAGGGTAATTAATGAAAAAAGACAAAACACAAACTCTAAAAAGGTTGTGTGAGTCATTCATCCCCCCTTAAGGGATATGGTTTGATATCTAGTCAAATAAATAAACTTGTTCCACAAGTTTAGGGGTGAATCCTAATCCTTTTAAATTATCCTTTGCAACTTATTAATACAAAGAGAATTCAAGGGATTTATTCACTCCTCCCTAACCCTTAATTGGGTCGAAATTCTCCTCTCCTCCTCCTTGTAATCAGTCAAATTTCGGGAAAAACAATCCGTAAGTCGACTAGTTGACTTTCTGTCGACTTTACCTATTCGTAATCGCCTAAGTTGCGTAGGTTCGTAGCCCTAGTTCTACATGTGTAGTACCGATGGATACATGACGCGACCCAATGGTCGATCAACCCTAAAACACTAATGGTCGATCGCATAAAGTTGCATCCCAAATAAGAAGGTGATTACGTGCACGCGGCTGACAGCAGATTGCGGTAGAAACTTACTACGTGCAGGATGAAAGGTAAGTCTTCTATAAACACCCTTATTATGTGTTTTAGTTTAGGTTATATCTCTGATTAGGAGATCTTAACTTAGGGTTTTGTCTGCATGGTGTTTGTATATTTACTTCCATTGGGCGTGTTTTATATGTCATTGATAACATCAAATTGTCCTGATTTTCTAAGCGTTAATTTCCCCCTGTATCATCACATTTTGAGTAAAATACTAGTGAAAACATCCTTATTCCTTATTATTTCATTTCAGGACCTATTCAATGTAAGGAAGCTGCAATTGGACGTTTTCAAGCCCTATTGATACGATTGTCTCTTAACTACGGCGTAACAAAGTGATGAAGGTGCGACATAACTAAAGATTATGAAGGCTACGGCGTAACCCTCGGCTCGGTTTCGGTAACAAGCGATAAGCACCAATTGACAAAGACTACGGCGTAACCTCGGCTCGAGGCTCGCCGTAATGATGAAATACACAAGATTTATGAAAACTACGGCGTAACCCCATCTAAGGTTCTGGCGTAGCCATCAGATAACACAAGCGATTGAAAAAGTTACGGCGTAACTACCTAATAAGTTCTGTAGTAACTAGTTGAAGCCTATAAATAGTCGATGGTTTCACCGGTTTTAATCATCTCTCCTTTCCCAAACCTTCTAGGGTTTGGGAGATCAAGCTCTGAGAAAAAGAAGCATGGTCTAGGAGCCTTTGAATAACGAAGTCCTCATCTACGATTTCCATTGTATTCGAGTTTGAATTCTTTTATATTTTCTAGGACTTATACTATGAATTCATATCATTAATTGAAGTTTGCATTTATGTTATTGTTATTCTCTTTAATTCTTTATAGACATTTGCTAGTCTTTTCATAGATCGCTAGCCTTGGTAGTATTATAAGCTTGGTAGTATCTAAAGGGTGGGAGATATGACCAAGTGACCCCGGTCGATAGATTCTGCAATGCGGGAGGAATTGGCCATAGTACAACCACTCTTAGTGTGCGAGCCCGACCAAATGATCACCTATCAGTGGAGGTATTTAAGAGGTTAGGGGAATCTAAGTTCTAACGGGGGTTCCCGTCTAGATCTAGTAGATTTGGTGCTTAATAATACTTGCTCTTGGGTTCTTAGAATGATCCGGGTGACTGTTCATCTTGGTGAGGAATCTAAGAACCATAGGCCATGATGAATTGACCAAAGGAGTGCGGTGATAATTAACCACTATATTGAACCTTCATATCGAGAATCAATTCATATTTGTATTCTTCGTTAAGCTTCGTTTATCTATCTCTTTACCCTAAATTTCTGGTGTCTATGTAAGTAGAATAATAGCATATCGATGGATTATAACAACTTTGTCATACCAATATATTATCTATATCATTTCTAATTATCTTAGTTCTTTCAAGGTCACATCTCTCTTGGGACGATACTCGGATTTACCTAAGGCTTTACTACACCTGATCGGGTTCTCTGCCCGTTAGTATGTATATCCTAAGTTATCTAAGTTTTATAAATATTAAAAGCACGATGAAATAGCACATCGCTTTTTGGCGCCTTCTTAGGGAGCGATTAATGGAAGATCTAAGGTATATCATATTCGCTCATTAAGAGATTTGAGCACTTCCATAAGGTCGTTTCTCGATCTCTCATATTGCAATAATACAAAACTTATCCTCGATGCTATTAGTTCAACGTAACTCCTTTCATGGGTTACTGACGTAACCATATTACAATTAAAAATTATATATAAAATCTTTTGATTATTTAGTTCTGACGTAACTTCTTTTTAAGAGTCGCGGCGTAACCACTATACAATCAGTTATAAAATTAAATCTTTAATTAAAATTAAAAATTTAATTACTGGCGTAATCCTCTTACAGCGTAACCCCTTCACAAACATTTAATATTACGAAAATATTAATTACGGCGTAACTATTAATTGAATACAGCGTAACCTCCGTGATATAAAACCTTATCTGGATTAAAAACTAGGTTTTACATAAAAACATTCACTGCCTACCAAAACAGTAAATTTTCTCTCTAAAATTTTTCCATCAAGATCTCTTCATCTCATCATTCACCATGGCATTACTACTCTTTTTGATTCGTTTATGTCGATTATTCAATTAGGGTTTTTATTTTAATAGTTTATGGATCTTGCCTATTTGAATAAATTATTGCTATTGGTTTGATTAATTGATGATCATGATAATTTCCCCATGATATTTTGACTCGTGTCCTATCACTATGGGTCGATTTGGGTGTTTTGACTTTATTTAGATAGGGTTTTGGGTCAAACACAAACCTAGTGGGTTAGGCGCGGCCCCTCAGCACTAATAGGTTAAAATTCTATAAAAACTTTTTACCACTTGAAAAAATTGATGGTTCCGGCGTAATCTATCGTTTAAAAATTGACCATCTAAGGTCTTTGAGTTTACGGGAAAGTTCAGGCGTGGCGGGGGTAAGTGCGTCGTAACTAGTGAAATCTGTGATTACGACATTACTATTTCGTTAAGCTACGCCGTAACCTCTGAAATTATCTTATTACTCCGTAACTCTTATAATGGTTACGCCGTAGCTTTACATCAGTAAGGTATGCACTTACTGTTATTTGTTTTATTTTCAGGTGCAAACAACCCCGCTCAATGATTTAGGTTTCTGGCATACAATGATGCACGAATTAGGCAATTGTGCCTTGATGAGTTTGAGAAATTAAGGAGGAAGGATATTAGTCAACCTGAAGCACTTGATTTTGATGCATTTGGTAGTTTGGCAAACGGGAAAGGCGGTAGGAAATTGAGAAGTTTTGCAAAATTAAGTTCACGTGTAATGGGGGAGTTCACATGCAATGCGTGGTTGAGGCTTTAGGATCACGGGCGGTCATTCCGGAATATGTCTGGAATTCCTTGCTAGTGTTGAGTTTCGTCTTGATATTGTGGATGATGATGAGGTCGATGTTTTTCCAACTTGGAGGCGAGAGAAAAGTTTGACTCTTTGGCGATTCTTGTGAGAATGGGCTTGTACCTTTGAAGAGGAAATGGAATCGGAAGCTTTTAAATGGGTTCTATAACACTTGTTGGAGAGAGGGATGAAAATCAAGACATTGACCTATTTCAACAGATTGCTATCATGGATGGTTACGATTGATTCAAAGCATCCACCATCCTACGTGATGGTGAGGAACCCCATTAAATCGGTGGTGCACGCTAATTGCTTGCTCTATTCGAGCAAGACAACGTGCCAAAGAAAAATGACTATGGATGATCTATACCTCATGCGGGGCATGGAAGGGGAACAACATTGATGTTCCCTACTATTTGCGGTTTATGGGTCTTTGGTGCTAAGGGGTTTCATCTAGAAGTCCAATGCGGGGGCTCGTTTCATTGGGAGGTTGGCTAGGAGCTATGATCTTATGACCGGTGCAGCTTTGGCTCGGGTGTCCCGTGGTAGGGAGACTAGCTTGATTGGACTGAGTAAGCTAGTCGAGTTCGGGATTTGCACCCAGGACATATATGGAGTGATTGAGCTGGCTAGGACAACCCCGAGGAGGGATGTCGGGGAAGGTAGTGGTGTTAGTGGTGGCCGGCGGGGCGTTGAGGCGGGTGCCCGAGAGGAGGCAGTAGGGCACATGTGAATGTGGGGGAAAGGTTACAGATCATTGATGAGAGGATCGAGGGAATGGCGACCCATTTCAACGAGGAGATTGAGAGCCTCGGTGGAGTGCATATGGTCTTAGTAACCAGTTTGAGGTTTTGCGGTACCATGGATCAAGTCGTGACTCAGCAGGACTTATTTCGTTGGAGTGCGGATCGGACTAGCCAAATGCTTGAGACATGCACTTGAGCCACCACAGGTGGCAAGGTCCCGAGTATGTGTATCGGCCGACATCCCGACATTGGCGTCCATAGAGGTGGCATTCATGCGGGCCAAGCCCAGCTCTGGCGACACCACAAGCACCCCGTTCGATCCCACCCAATTCCACTCCATGGATCATGATCTTCCCAGGGACGATTGATTTCCCTGTTTGATGAAACAATTTGAAACAATTTAAAATAATTTGATACTTATGTCTGTAATAACTAAATTATTTGGATATTTGTATGATCTATCATCTATTGTACCCATCGGCTACAAACATTTTCCATGTATTATGTGCAGGTATTTGGTTCTGTGATGCAGTTACGGCGTAACCTTAGGTTCGATTCGCGTAACCCTCTTCTGATAGGAAAATTTTGAGGCAACACAATAGTTAAGGCGTAGTTCCCGGAAACGATACGCATTAGCCACCCCATGACCCACCTTCAACCTTTAGTGAGACATCTTGAGGAAACATTTGAGAGGGGAGTTTATTTCTTTCTTGATTATTTTTCATTTCTATTTTATTTTTCTTTTTTCTTCGTACAAATGGGACTTTGTACACTTCAAGTGGGGGGATAGGAATAGAAATGAAGTGTATGATTACTTAGCTTACTTGCCCTAATTTTCTAGTTGGTTTCAAAATTTTAAGCTTATTTGAAAAAATTTGTCATATTTTTAACCAATCTAGAATCACATAAAACCGAGCACACTATAACCCTTATTACCATTGGTGAGATTTAGCCTTTCCGTTTCCCCCATTTTACCCAAATCTACCATATATTGAGTGTGCCGATAGTATTGTAAACTTTACAACTTGGCTTTTACATCACTTCGAGACCATAGGCGAGTAGTGTATCAAGTTAGCTTGGTGCATTTGGAAAAGGCGATTTGAAAAAAGTAAATGTTTTAGGATTGAACCCAAATAGCCCATATGTGTTCACTTGTCTGTGTTTATCGATTAGACGCATTGGCTTTTCGACCTCCGTGTTAACCCTTTTTGTTGCACTCACCTTTAGTGCAAGATACCCCTAGTTACACCCTTTTTGAGCCTATCGTTTCATTTTCTAACCCTTATTTTCATTACACCCTTACACCTTAGCCTACCGTGTAGTCTTACCTTTTTATCTTGAAGTCATTGTTCGCCCTAGTTTGAGGTTCAAAATAAAGTTTCGAGAGGCGTACCTCATCATCTACATCTCACTGAAGATAGTTAAATACCCCCAAGTTATAACCTTATGCTCAGTTCAAGTGGGGGGAAGCATTGAGAATAATCTTCTCGATCACATTCGAAGGTTGGAAGAATCGTTCAAGAAAGAATAATGGTGGATTCCAGTGACATATATTAATCATATGAAGATGAACCTTGAATTATCGATGGGGCGATGGCAACTCGGTTTTAAGCTAAGACTATTTGTTTTCTTTTTCTTTTACACCCATTAAAATATCCCATGCCTTACCTTACTCTTTGTCGTGAAGTATGTCGAGGTGATGCAGCGAGTAATCCTTGATGTCTTTGTCATGGATTTGGTCATGTATCATTGATTTTTTCCACTTCGCTGTGACACGTTAGTAATGACACCACCCCTAAGCCTTTGAAACACTACAACCCAACATTGCTTTTCTAAAAATTTGTCTTAACCTTAGCTCTAGTGGTGGAGTTGTCTGTAATTGCCAAGTTTATGATAGAATACTTACTATTTTCGTGCAATTGAGTGATCACCCCGAAATTAACACTTAGATTAGGATGAGAGTGAGAGTGTTTTCGTTCCCATTTCGTGAGGTGTTCGACTCTTATTAATATTCTAGCATGGAAATTATAACTACGCATTCATTGTGGATGTATCTTTTGCAGTCTAAATTGGTCTACTTAAGGGCAAGTAGAGTTTAAGTGGGGGATATTTGATAACATCAAATTGTCCTGATTTTTTAAGCGTTAATTTCCCCCTGTATCATCACATTTTGAGTAAAATACTAGTGAAAACATCCTTATTCCTTATTATTTCATTTGGGACCTATTCAATGTAAGGAAGGCGCAATTGGGCGTTTCAAGCCCTATTGATACGATTGTCTCTTAACTACTGGGCGTAACAGTGATGAAGTTACGACATAACTAAAGATTATGAAGGCTCGTCGTAACCCTCATTTCAGTTACGCCGTAACAACGATAAGCACGATTGACAAAGACTACGGGCGTAGCCTCAGTCGAGCTACGCCGTAATGATGAAATACACAGGATTTATGAAAACTACAGCGTAACCCCAGCTAAGGTTACGCCGTAGCCATGGAAAAACACAAACGATTGAAAGAAGTTACGACGTAACTACCTAATAAGGTTACGCCGTAACTAGTTCGAAGCCTATAAATAGTCGATGGTTTCACCCGTTTTAATCATCTCTCATTTCCCAGACCTTCTAGGGTTTGGGAAGATCAAAACACAGAAGAAAAAGCATGATCTAGGAGCACTGAATAACGAAGTCCTCGTCTACGATTTCCATAGTATCCGAGTTTGAATTCTTTATATATTTTTCTAGGACTTATACTATGAATTCATATCATTAATTGAAGTTTGCATTTATGTTATTGTTATTCTCTTTAATTCTTTATAGACATTTGCTAGTCTTTTCATAGATCGCTAGCCTTGGTAGTATTATAAGCTTGGTAGTATCTAAAGGGTGGAGATATGACCAACCGACCCCATCGATAGATTGCAGTATGGGAGGAATTGGCCATAGTACAACCACTCTTCGTGTGAGTGACCAAATGATCACCTATCAGTGGAGGTATTTAAGAGGTTGGGGAATCTAAGTTCTAACGGCGGGTTCCCCTTGTCTAGATCTAGTAGATTTGGTGCTTAATGGTTTGCTATTAGGTTCTTAATGATCTCGGGTGACCTATTCATCTTGGTGAGAATCTAAGAACCATAGGCCATGACGAATTGACCAAAGGAGTCTGGTGATAATTAACCACTATATTGAACCTTCATATCGAGAATCAATTCATATTTGTATTCTTCGTTACGCTTCATTTATTTATTTCTTTACCCTAAATTTCTTGTGTTTGTGTAAGTAGAATAATAGCATATCGATGGATTATAACAACTTTGTCATACCAATATATTATCTATATCATTTCTAATCATCTTAGTTCTTTCAAGGTCACAGCTCTCTTGGGACGATACTCGGATTTGCCTAAGCCTTTACTACACCTGATCGGGTTCTTTGCCCGTTAGTATGTGTCTATCCTAAGTTATCTAAGTTTTATAAATATTAAAAGCAGGATGAAATAGCACATCAGTCATCCAGGTGATCACCAAAGCTCAACAATACCCATGAGCATTTATACAAAATGCAAAAAATCAAGAATTATGATCACATATTAGCCTTTAAAATACACGTCAAAGTCAACGTAGCATAGAAACTAAATAAGCACAGCGTGTAGCACACCATGTAAAATCAGCAATGATACTTACGACCACATATCAAACTGAATAAAATTAACACCTAATCAAAATTATCAACTAAAAGAAACACCCTTCGATTAGGGATCATAAACTTACATATAAACCACCTGCATGCAATTAAAACTTTGATTGAGTTATCTTCATATCTTTTCAATCCCGAAATAGGCGACAATATCAAGAAACTTAATATTCAATCTTCATTTTTTGCTTATATGATTTGTTTATTGAATGAGTGTTATGATTATGTGTCTTGATTTTGTAAGAGATTATCCGATGTACACGTGTTATTGAGAAATATGTATTTAGGACACGTTAGTATGTATATAAGACATGTATAAGCCAAAGATAAAGAAAAACAACGTTGTTTTTCGCCAACGTTATTCCAAACATCAAACGACGTCGTATACTGTAAAAGTGAAGAGTAAAAAAAAAAAATCAAAACAACGTCGGGCGAATAAAACGACATCGTTTCTCTCGGTAAATGTATATATCAAAAGTATTAAAATGTTATACTCATTTTGATATCGTGTTTTTGTAACTTTTTTAGTGGGGAAATTTTTCTAAAAGTAACTATTTCTCTTATTTACGTAAAAGCTAACTTTAGATAATACATATTATTTTCTTGACATTAATCTATTTTCTATGGGCTAAAAGTGTTTTTGAAAATAGTAAGGAGTGTTTATGAAAAGTCAAACGCATTATTATATACGAAATCTTTCATCACCATCTCGACTATTGTTTTAATTTTACTAACTAGTAGACGTGTATTTGTGTATAGCAATGAGATTTATAACCGCAAATAGTTTTAGTGATAAAAAATTTATGGAATATGAACGAAAAATGAAATTTTTTTGAGGATTTGAGGATTAAACATAATGTTTTGAAACCAAGTTCGACCGGGTGGTTAAACCGGTTGAACAGTTCCGGTAAAAAAATGGGTCAATTTAAACCAGGTCAACCCGACGGGTTTGGTCGAAAAAACAGGTTAAATTAAACCAGATCAACCCGCCGGGTTTGAAGCGTACCGAATCAACCCGATTTTCGATTTGTATTAATAGTTTCATTTTGAAACACATATGTATTAATAGTTGAAATTGCTTATAATTAATTGTTTCAACATTTCTTTATTAATTTTTTTAACATTTTACTTTTTTGACTTTCAAGTTTTACCATTTTATTTTATACACAGAGTCACTTTATTTTGCATGCTCTTATTTTGTTGCTTACCAAAGTATAAATCCCCACCATCTATTTAATTTGATCTAATAGTAGAGATAAACCTAAGATTTAATATGAAAACCTAAGTCCATGTCATTGCTTTTCCCATTTTTCTTTGTCTTTTGTCTTTCATTATTATTAACATTTTTTTTTTTTTTTTTTTTTTTTTTTTTTTTTTTTTTTTTTTTACGTTTTTTTTTTTTTTTTTTTTTTTTTTTTTTTAATTTAAATTCAAGTTTTCTTCTTTACTTTCATAAGTTTAGTCCGTTTCATCGTTTTCGTCTTATTTTACGTTTTATGCATTTTCGAGACGTTTTCGTCGTTTTATCGTTTCATCCGTTTTATCGTTTTGTCCGTTTCGTACATTTTGTCCATTTATATATGTTTTCATCCGTTTTCATCGTTTCGTTCATCTCTTACGTTTCGTACATTTTAGATGTTTTCGTCATTTTAGACGTTTTCTTCCGATTTTATCGTTTTCATACGTTTTAAATACATTTTCTTACGTTTCACTTTGTTTCGTCCATTTCATACGTTCTCGTCTGTTTTCTTACGTTTTCGTTTGTTTTCTTCCGTTTTCTTAGGTTTTCATTTGTTTTCATATGTTTTCATTCGTTTTCTTTCGTTTTCATAAGTTTTCGTCCGTTTTCAGACTAGTTTTTAGGCTTTTATACGTTTTCGTCTGTTTTCCTACGTTTTTCGTCCGTTTTCTTACGTTTTTGTCCGTTTTCTTACGTTTTCGTCCATTTTCACACGTTTTCTTCCGTTTTCTTAGGTTTTCATTCGTTTTCATACGTTTTCGTTCGTTTTCATATGTTTTCATTCGTTTTCATCCGTTTTCTTGTGTTTTCGTCCATTTTCATACGTGTTTCTACGCTTTCATACGTTTTCGTCCGTTTTCACACATATTCGTCCGTTTTCTTACGTATTCATCTCTTTTCATTCATTTTCGTCCATTTTTAAATGTTTTTGGCTATTTTCAGACGTTTCTGAATATCACAAGTGTTATTCTGAATATAACAAGTGATATTCTGAATATCAAAAGTGATTTTCAACTAATGTTTTGTAACATGAAAATCAAAGTGACAGATATTCTGAAAATCACAAGTCATATTCAGAATATCATAAGTGATATCCAGAAAATCACAAGTGATATTTTGAAAATCACTGAATATCACTTGTGATATTCAGAAACGTATGAAAACGGACGAAAACATAGAAAACGGATGAAAACGTAAGTAAACGGACGAATACGTACGAAAATATATGAAAGCGTAAAGCGAGTGCAGCGGACAAAATATGAAAAGCGGTAAAAACGAAGAAAGCGTGTGAAATGAACGCGGCGTAAAACCGGACGGCGTGTGAAATGACGGCGTGAAACGAAGCGGCGTGTAAAACGTATAAACCGTTTGAAAACGTATGAAAAATGGACGGCGAAATAAAGCGGATGGCGTGTAAACGTAAGAAACGTGTAAACAAGCGGCGTGAAAATAGGCGAAACGGACGTGCGGGCAAAACGTGAAAGCGACGAAACCTATGAAACATACAAAAGCAGATGAAAACGTCGAAATCGACGGCGTAAAACGCGGATGAAAACATATGAACACGACGGCGGCGTAAAAGCGGACGGCGTATGAAAATGGATGGCGAAAGCGGACGGCGTGTGAAAACCAGCGTAACGTAAGAAAGCGGACGGCGTGTGAAACAAATGAAAGCGTGAAAGCGGGCGAAAAGCGTGTAAAGCGGACGAAACGTATAAAAATGGACGAAGCGTCGAAAAGATGATGAAAGCGTGCGAAGCGGATGAAAGCAGACAAAAGCGTCTCGAAATCGGTAAAACGTAAAAAAGCAGACGAAAACTTATAAAAATGGACGAAAACGTATGTATACAGATGAAAACATATGAAAGAAAAAAAAAAAAACTTGAATAAAAAAACGTGAATTTAAAATTTTAAAAAATGGATAAAAAAAACGTGAATAAAAAAAAGTTAAAAAAAAAACGTGAATTACAAAAACATAAAAAGAAAAAAAAAATGTTAAAAAAAATAAAAATAAAAAATGGGCGTAGGTCTTCATATTAAATCTTAGGTTAATCCCCACCATTAGATCAAACTAGATAGATGATAAGGATTTGTGCCTTGATAAGCACCAAAATAAGAGTAAACATTTGAAAATTTCTCGTATAGATGTATGTGAAACGTAAAATGTAAAGAATTATTAAAACCAAATATCCTCAAAATAGTTTCTTTAATAACCTTGATCCTTTTCTTCCCAATAAAGTTATTGTAATAAATATCCCTTTGCTATCTATAGTTAAGCTTGTTGAGATTGTTCATTGCTAGGGAATTAATCTGATGGCTTCATCGCTTTCTAAAGCAGTTTTTTCTAATCTCTTGAAACTCAGATTTGTTGTGTCATGCCGTCCAATAACCACTTCATCTTCTCATTGCTTTTACACCAAGGGTTACGATGATGACGGTTACCCCAAAGGCAACGTCCTAGTGTTTAATGGCGAATGCCCGCCTTATATCCATGATTTTATAACAAGTAAGTAGATATATATATCTCAATGGCTCTATTTCTAATAGATAAGAGCTAGCAACGATCAAATTCTTCTGCTTTTTTTCGACCAAAAGGAAACAATCAAGTCTTTGAGAAAGGAAGCACTCTCAAAGAGTTGCCTCATATTAGATTTCTCGTGATTTACCAACATTCTAAAAAAGGATTATTGATTGCTAGACTAGACAGTTTTTATTCTTTGATGCCATTGCTTAACTATAATGAATTCTTAAGGCATATTTTTTTTAAATAATTTTAGATGCAAACTGTTCTCAACGCTCAATATTTAGGAATGTGGCCCGTCAACTAAACTTGATGGATAAAAGAATCGGAGTCAAGCCTGAATATCGTCACGGGTTCGATAGGTGGTCTGTTGGGGAAGACGAGGAAGGCCTCTACATAGTCCGTCAGATTCATGGGCTACACGACAGAGATGTGAAGGAGTTTGCTCCAACTAGGGATATATCCCGTCTACTACATTTGACGCAATTTGACACACCATGCCCTAGCTGGGATGTGATGGACGAGGCTAAAGAACTCGACCAGTTTGTCGAATCTATAAGTGGTATCCTTTTAACTTATTATTACATGCATCACTATAACGTACTATAGTTTTTATAAAAAGAAAATATGATTCTCATAAACGATTAAACATTTAAACTTGTAGGCTGTAGCTAAAGATACATTTATAGTTTTATACGTACATATCGAAATCTATGTGTTGGTGCTAAAACATGCAGGAACTCACTTCGTCCCGACTGATGTCATGTATTTAATTGCTAAACGTTTTTTACAAAAAAATTTCCTTTACTTTTTTTAATATATTGATGTATCCAATCACTCATTTGGTTATTTTGCGTGACTTAATCACTTACATTCTTGAAATTTTCGATTTTTATCAACAAAAAGATTAAGGGGCTAACTACGATGGATAGTTTTTAAGGGAGTTAAAGCTTTTAGTGTCTGATTGAGGTTAATTCATTACTCACCCCCAAATAGGTACCAAAAAATGTTGCTTTTAGTTGAAGGTAATATAATAGATGAAGTTGTTATACATTTTTTCATATGTACTTTTACAGGAATGCATGTCATTAGTACTGTACGTGTATTTTGCACCATGCGATATATACCAGCGCTTTACATTATCGTGGGACTTGAAGGCCCCAATCCCGATGACCCTTATGGAGGATACGTTAGAAAGATTTGTTTACCTCGTAGGTTCTACAAGATTGAGGATGTCAGCATGGTAACATATGGTGAGACTTTGAGAATAGTTGTACCCAAGAAAAACGATCAGAAGCATATTTATAAAATCGAAGGAGACTTATTATTTTTTCACGAGAAAAAGTGAATAATATAAGCAGTTTAAAGTTATGGTCATATATGGGCCGGGTTTTTTTTTTTTATCTCATTGATGAAATTGTTAAATTAATAATGAGACTTCTGCACATGATCGGGCAGCCAACATTGTAACATTTAATTTCAGAGGTTTATAAACCCGAATGGATACAGCGGAATCGAACAACATTTAGATCACCAGTCAGCAAGATGATCACAATACGAAAAAGTCTTGACAATATCACAACCTAAGTTCCCCTTTTTTGCACCCAGAAATTCTCGATCAAGAACGAGAATTACCATTTATATCTCATTGATTGAGTATTTTTCCTTTTGTGTGTTTTTGTATTCTTATGCGTGTATTCCAGGAAATGAAGAGACAGAGGTTATATACTGCATAATGGCAGTTTCAACCACTTTTCTTCAACTGCCGAAAGTTATCTTTCGGGCGGGCTGTATCCGGGTCAACCCGGATTCGAGCTCCAACAGCATCCATAAATGTGAACCGTGCATCTGTGATTCGGAAATGCTTAATTATCTTTTTTCTTATTGGAACAACAATGGCTCGTTGCAAAGGTTATAGATTGTTATAGCATTTTATTTTCTTGAAATTCTTTGAAATGTGGATTAGTCTCTCAAGAAGAATTTGACAAACTTTAAGTTAACCGATTATATATTATGACACAACTTGGGCTAATCATCTGTATTTCCAACAATCCAGCATGCATGGCTAAACAAACAAAAACATGTTGCATGTGTTTTAAAGGAGTTAGGATCAAATGCGAACAATAATAATATAAAATAAGAAGGATAAGAAATTACCATAAACACACATTTCAGATGTACCTATAAAATTGGATGCATCTTCCTTCAAATTTTCCTTCCTAATTTGAAATGTGGGGTTAGAATTACTTCTCACTATTTTTATTTTTATTATTTTTCTCACTTGATCTCTTCTCTTAAATGACCAATCTTTATTTGTATTATCTAATTATTGAGGTCAAGTTTTGGGTCATACATACTCGCAAACAGATTTGCTAGGTTGTATGAACTCGAATTGCACGAGTTATGTAACTTGAGAGAGGTAATTTTATTTAATTACGTAGTTGGTTGAAACTGGAACTAGAAAAGACAGGTCCGGAGTGGGAGACTGAGAGTAGGAAATTTGATGACTTTGCTTGTTGCTCTCGGTGACTTTTTGAAAACAAGCAAGTTCTTCTCATGTAGCCATTGATGAGAAAAAATTTCCAATGTCATCTAAGACTAAATGGAACTCACCTCGTCCATAAACATCTGAATGCGTCCAAACTTAACACGGAATGGTGCTTTTAATTTAAAATGTTTTCGGGATTAGTGGGTATGTCTCGTTGGAACCGTAAATGTGAACCGTGCATATGTGATTCGGAAATGCTTAATTATCTTTTTTCTTATTGGAACAACAATGTCTCGTTGCAAAGGTTATATATATCTTAAGGAACGCAATGCTCTTCAAGAGATATAGGGAAGTTGAACAGATTGTTACAGCATTTTATTTTCTTGAAATTCTTTGAAATGTGGATTAGTCTCTCAAGAAGAATTTGACAAACTTTAAGTTATCCGATTATATATTATGGTACAACTTGGGCTAATCATCTGTATTTCCAACAATCCAGCATGCATGGCTAAGCAATCGGCAATTACCATGATGCCCCGAATACACTTGGGAGATCAAACTTTGGTAACGATTTCACAAATATTCAGTCGTCAATACAAACAAAAAAATGTTGCATGTGTTTTAAAGGACCGAGTTAGGATCAAATGCGAAGAATAATATTAAATAAGAAGGATAAGAAAGAAATTACCATAAACACATATTTCAGATGCACCTACAAAAGTAAATGCGAATTACTTCTTACACTTTTTATTTTAATTATTTTTCTCACTTGATCTCTTCCTTTAAATGACCAATCTTTATTTGTATTATCTAATTATTGAGGTCAAGTTTTGGGTTATACATACTCGCAGCTAGATTTCCTAGGTTGTATGAATTCGAATTGCACGAGTTATGTAACTTGAGAGAAGTAATTTTATTTAATTACGTTGTTGGTCTGAGAGTAGGAAAATTTGATGACTTTGCTTGTTGCTCTGGGTGACATTTTTAAAACATGCAAGTTCTTCTCATGTCACTACACCAAAATCATAAATTAGGGACGCCCATATAATTTGGATCGACATTGTAGTCCCAAAATGAAGGTAGGACCCACATGTTTTTAAAAAAAAGTGCAGTCAACATAAAACTTTTGGCACGACAAAAATTGCCTTTTTGTAATTATTTGTTTTTTTATAATTTAAAATCTTTTTAAATTAACTATTCAAGTAAATAAATACATCCCGCCTTTTTTTATCCCGCCAAACACTTTGGGACGACAACAATTTAAAAAAAAAAAAAAAAAAAAAAAAAAACTTTATAAACCGGTTTTTATTTACATTATTTAATTTTAAAAATTATTTAATTTAAATAATTTTATTTAATATAGAATTAAAATTAAATAGTTTATGTTTATAATTAAATACTTTAATTTAAAACTAAATACATTTATAGAATTAAAAAAAAAAAAATTAATGTGAAAGAGTAAAAGATCATGATGTGGATATTTTATGTGAAAGAGTGAATGTGAAACAGTGCTTAAACAACTCAAACGAAACAACTCGCGGACAAGCAAACGAAACAACTCGACAAGAAAACGAAACAACTTGACAAGCAGACAAAACACACGACATAGACCATAACAAACATTGCCCATTTATAAGAACCATATTAATTAAGAACTTCATTAAAGATGAGTTCTTATAAGAACCATATTCATCAACAACAACAACAACAACAACAACAACAACAGCAACAACAACACTACATACGAAGATTTTCCGTGTCACCTAACAGCTCACGGAGTATTGCATCCGATTGACATGCGTGATCGTGGTCGTCACGAATCCTTGTCGTTTAAAGTCTTGCCTCAAGCATCCTTACTCTTGTCTCTAGCACCTGTTTTTGTGATTCCAACATGTTTATCCTAAGATCTTTGGCTTCACGACGAGCACCTATTGGTGCGGATCCGAACAGAGATGTTTAACCGAAGAGATTATTCTTAATTACTTGTCAAATTCACTCTTCCACATAAAATATCCGCACCCATTATCTTCTTTTACGGTCATTACATAATAAGAAAATTATAAGAGATTACAACCCGATTATTTGCATATTTACATAAATAAGAAATGTATGATTGTTCACCTTCGACAGAGGACATGCATAATATTGCCGTCCAGATGAATTTTCTCTATGTGATGTTTTTAATCTTATATTTTGTCACAATTCTCAATTTCCGGTCATTTCTTAAATTAAATATGCATCATGTTGGTTCATTCATGATTTTTCATTTCACATTAAACGCGTAAATTTTATATTAAATAAACGTTATCGCGTGAGTTATTATTTTGAATATTTAATCCGTTACTTCCAAAAATGATCCCGGTATATTTTTATACTTACATTTAGTTTATAAAAACAATATTTTGAGTTTACCTAGTGTTATAAATTTATTTTGTATATAAATCGTTATATTTATATTATTACGACGTTTTTCTTAAAACTACGATAATTATTATATCACTCAAATTTTACAAGAAATGTATTTTACAATTTTATGATCTCATTATACTTTACTTGATCCGTTAAAACTCATTTTTTGTTCATGTTACTCTAATTTCACAACTATATACAAGTTACACTATATTTCACCTAACTACATTTTCCTACAAACAATTACTTACATTATAAAATTAAAAAAAAAAAAAAAAAAAAAAAAAAAAATATATTTTTGAGATACATCCCCCAAAACCGCCATGTGGGGAAATAAGCAATAAATGACTTGGTACATTTTTTCTTTGATTGTATAAGTCTACACTTAACTTAAATATCATTTCATTCATTCACTTCATCCACTTTTCATTATTTCAACAAGTAAGTAAAATTTGGTTTCTCTCTTGTCTTCCTCTTCATAGAACCGGTTCTTCATAAGGTGTTAGAAGGGATCATCAATTTTTTTCAAGATCAAGTTAAACAATCTAGAATTACACTCTTATTAAGGTTTTGAAATAAAAACCTAGGGTGTTTAGGTTAAACCTTTGTTCTAATCACCTCATCAAGTTTACTTGTAAGCATATTACTATCATTTTACATATTTCATCTTCATTTCATATTTATTTCTTCATTTTTCTAGCAAACATGCAAGACTTGTGTTGTTTATACCATTTTTATATTGATTTTAGAGTTATATATATATAAAGGTCATCCTATAATTATCCCCTTGGTATATGTTGGTCTTGATGATGTCTAGGAACCCATGACACCCTAAGAAGGTGTATGGTAGGATTAGATTAGCTTTGGAGTTGATTTGAAGGGATTGGAATAGGTTTAGTACGAGAAAAACTATTTTCGATAAGTATAAAAAGTGATCTGTCCTTATTTTGTTTTTCCGGAAAATCCGACAGTGAGGCACAAATTTTTGGCCTTGATATTTAGAAAATATACTTTAAAAGCGAATCTGTGGCGCTTGAACGGATTAAACGGAGTTATAACGAAGAAGTTATGGATTTTACAAGTTTGACGACGAAATATATATTTTTACGAAATTTCACATACTATTTTTACTCTATTCGAGTCAAAAGCAGCCTTAAGCTTTACAAATTATTTCGACTTATCAAAAATATATTAGTATACTTTGATACGAAGCTAAGGACATATAATACGTGAAAACGGATTTGAAGCGATTAAGATATGCGTTTTCATAAATTGCAGTAACTATTATTTTTAGAAAAACTATATTATTTTTACGAGATAAGTGTTACGGTAACTAAAACGACCATGTTGACTACTGCTTTTATCAATGATGTGGAACTTTTGTAACGAAATGTCTTCTAGTAAAATCAAGATCACCGAAGCATATTTTTCAAAGCGACCAACCGTTTGTATAGCGGAGTTTTAATAAATTAATTACGGTTGCTCAAACTTTGCGAAACTCACTTTTTACATAACAATTAGACAAAATCACCATCTTTAACCCTTATTATCTTTATGTTCGAGACCTTTATGTCGAAAACTCTGAATCGAAACTTTTAGATTTTGATACAAGCTTTCCAAAACCGTCAAGTTCGTTTCCTAACGATCGACGTACACCATTCGACTAGTTTTGAAGCCATTTTGTCAATTTCATGAAATTTCCGTGACTTTATTTCTGACGAAAAGTGTTAATTTCACAATAAATCATTACAAAACCATTGTAGGATGACATTTTGGCGTAAAACTTGTAAAGTGATTTAAGAATGGTCAAGGCGTCAAAAGAGGATTTTTCAACGATAAGTTATGTTTTTCAAAACTTGCAAATGGTATAAATAACATACTGAAATGCATGCATAACATTACATCATGACTTATTGCATATCATATCATTCATAATAGGTCGGTTTAAGATTCACGCTACATTTCGTGTAACCACTTTTGTCATCGCATCTATTCATCGAGTGAGTAATCACACCCCTTTTACCGTTTTACTATATTTTGGGGCTAAATGCATGAACCTTTCTTGAGCTAAATTGATCACTACTTTTATTAACTTGTTTGACTAGAACTTGTGAATTGAATCAAATCTTTGAACTTAATTAGGAAATTATGACTTATTTGAACTTGTTGAACCGTGCACGTGTTATGACCTTGTCCCAAAGTCTCCCGTGTTGAGAGCATCACTATAAAGTCTCCCATGTTCGGAGCATCACTATAAAGACTCCTATGTTCGGAGTATATCTTTGGGAAGAGGCACCAGTATATCTTTGGGAAGAGGCACCAGTATATCTTTGGGAAGAGGCACCCAACATAACTTTGGGTAGTGGCACTGACTTAATTTGGTTTCATCGGTAGCATACAATTATTATATTCGTGGTACTATATTGTGAACTATTATGACCGCTTATACTTGACCACTTCATCGCTATATATTGTGCAATGGGTTGTGAATACACGGGTTGCAAGTTTTGTATGGGCGAACTTGGGCCGAGTGGATTTACAATGCCTTTACTTTGTGGACTATTTTCGTTGACCAAAGCTTTGAATATATATTACGAGTTATCTTATTTTGCTAAACATGTTTACTCACCAACTATTTTCATAGTTGACCGTTTTCTCTCATGCATTTCGGTGATCGTTAGTAGCTTTTTTCTACCGTGTCTTGCATAATGAAGTTTTCACTTGTTACTATAAATCATTATGTAATAGAGCAAATATTTTGGGAACTAAACTTTGTAATATATTTGCGATGATGGCTAAACTAGTATTGTAATGGCGTATTATTTCTTTTTAATCTTAACGTTGGTTTGTTCTATTATCTTGTGCTTATGTTCCCTTCCGTTACACCTCGTATTTCCGCCCCCGGCGAGGGTGTGACATATTTCCTGCTCCACAAGAACACATAAAAGGATTAAATGGCTCCATCTCAGGTTTTGAACATTGTGTGAAGATAAGAGGTTGTGAGGTTGAGTGGTTTTGAGGATAAGATCTGGTAGCTTTTGGTGGGATAAGATCTCAAGTTTTCTTTATGTGATATATAGAGCAGATCTGGTAGCTTTTGGGTGGGAAGGTTTGGTGCCAGTATTTTTGGAGGGAAGTTTTGGCGCCATTATTTTGGTTGGATGTTTTGATGAGACAAAGAGTTATAGACTAACCAGTTTTGATGATATCACCTCGACTTGTTAGTTTAACATATCATGTATAACGATAATGTAACACCCCCAAAAATGACTCAGCGGAAGCATACGTGTATTGGGGCGCTACTAAATTGGTATCACAACATAAGCATAGAACAACGGATTTTTATAAATAAACTTTTATTCATTTCTTAAAAACAATGTTTACATTATTGATTAGTGCGGAAAATGGCCCATTATAAACAAGTGGTCCCAATACATAAATCGAGTCGTACATGACCATGCCATGCCTTTGCCTTGCGCCTCCAAAGATAAGCTATCACCTCAAAACACGAAGATACATGCTAAAGGGGTCGACTTCTGTTGGTGAGTTCATAGAGTTATTCAAAAGGAACTTGATTACCTTTGCTTCAAATTTGGTTTTTGTTGAACATTATGTCTTGCATAATGTCATAAAGTTATGATTTCAATTCATAAAGTTTCATAAAAGAGATTTCATTAGTGGACCATAAGTAGGGTATATGTACATTACAACGAATATAATGTCATATCTTGAATGTATTACGCTAGCACTAAGTTCATGCAACGAAACTATAGCGGTTCTTGTATGCACAAAGTCATACAAATCTGAGCCCATGGCGAGTGTTTATCCCAATACACTCGGTCCCGACATGCTATATGTTTCGCCTTGACCCAAGCGGGTCAACCGAACGAGTCACCCTCAATAGATCTATTTATAACATTCGCTTCCCAGCAGAATTGACTGTTCATGAAAAGGCAATTTGGGATCTAAAGTCTTAGGCTAAGCAACGGTAATATTCTAGGTCAAAGGTTTTGGTATGCTCTATAAATCATCTATGTATGATGAAAACTTTAAACATGTAAAGCATAGTATGCATGGAATGCACAAGTAAAATGATTTAAGTAAAATGAGCATGTGTCTTCCCCAAACAAGTATAAAGCAGTTAAAAGTAGGGGCTATGAAACTCACCTTGGCAATGTGCAATATGAAGTCTAAAGGAATTAAATCAATGAGTGATGGTGCACGGCTCCGACATCATGACCTAATTAATCTGACAATTTAGTCTTTATGTTTAAGACTCGATAAAGTTTAACTAACTTTATAAATTTTTAAATGTTTGTGTTGTTGTTGTTGTTGCTGCTTATGTGGCATCGTTTATCTTAAAACAATTTACGAGATTTAGGTGGATTTCGGCTTATGAAGGATGACATGGAAGGAATCTCGAAGAAGGAATTACGACTTTGGTTCAATGATGACCAAATAAAAGTATACGGAAGAATATTAAGAGTGAATGAGATCGAATGATGACATCAGGAAAGAAAAGTACATATATTTTGAGGCGTGCTCTGATGCTGAATGAGGAGACTTGTATATATATATTACAGCGTACATATATATACATTCATGACATCTAGCCTTTAAAATAAATGTATTCATTTTAAAGAAATTTAAGTCTCAACTTAATCTTTATATATAGTTTATAAAATATAACGTGGTTACATTAATAAGATAACTATGTTTCGACAAGTTTTAAATATATTTCACTAGAAAGATTCACAATACTTGCGTTTAAGAATAGGTTTGGTTTGAATTAGTAGAATAGTTTATGTACATGTATATAAAATGGTTTAGTAATAAAAAAAAAGTCGTATGCAAAATAGATTGCTTTTGCCTTTTGATTGGCTTTGTGTAAAATACGCTAAGTATATATATTTTTATAAAAATCGGGCATCACCCGTATATACGCTTTAGTTTTCCCGAAATAACTAAATGTGACATTTTTATATTTGTATGATAAGCCGTTTTAAATCGTTTAGTAAACTCGAATAAATCGAAATATGTCACAATGAGCCTCGATAAGTTAAAATAGACAACTTTAAATCAAAAAGTAGATCATGAACACTAGTTGGGCTCGTCTTTGGGTTGTCGGCTCAACTACTATTCTCGGTTCAAAAGTAGTGCAAACATAAACATGTTTAAGGTTTACAAGTCTCGTATTGATTTGATTTTTAAAGGTTGTAATTGTATAAAAGTCCGGTTGTTAAGTATATAGATCTCGTTTACATCATAAGTTAGCATAACTCATGGTGATTTATATTGTGAGCTTGTGGTCGAGTGAGATGAAAGAGGCGGGAATGAATTCTTGGAATAACTCGAGACGTTACAAAATGAACCGAAAGTCCACTTGTGGGCCGTTAAGCGACAAAACAAACACCATCGACGGGGTCGCTTATCGACAAAACAAAAGCAAACCAAACGCACCTATTGGTGCGTAAATTTAGTAACCCAAACGCACCATTTAGTGCGAAAATTCACAAACCAAACACACCATTTAGAGTCAAGATCGGCAACGCTACCTTTTGAAGCGAAAATCAGTGCAAACGCACCCTTTTGAGCTGGAAATCGTGCAAACGCACCATTTGGAGTCGGAAATCACAGGAGACAAACACACCTTTTGGGCTGAAAATCAGCAGGACTAACGCACCTTTAGGGGCTATAAATGCACCTTAAGGGGCTGAAATGAGCAGTCCAGTGCACCATTTAGGGGATGAAACGCAGCCTTTAAGCGGGTTTGTAATGAGCGATTCAGACGCACCCTTTAGCGGCCGAAAAATCGCTGACAAAACACCCTCATTGGGCTTAAATAGTCGACACAAAACGCACCCCACTTAGAGATCGGATAGCGGGTTCAAACGCGCACCCTTCAAGGTGGTTTTCCTCGACCGTAGTAAAACAAATGAACACTTTAGAAGCTTACTCTTGTGTAACGAAAACAACAATGGTAATGACCATTATGACGCAAGACATTGATTAGTTTCAAAATATACTATGTCATTACAAATCGAGTGGCACAAGAACTATGTTTTGGGTCTTCCTCATGTCAACCGGTACAACCCGAGTTGAGCAAAGAGAGACTCAATACCATCACCCTTACGGTATTGTGGCGGTACCAAGTGAATATTAACATAACGACAAGAAAACATGGCAACTCAAACCGAGTCCTTGCCTGCGTGTCAATCGGTGCGACACGATTTGAGCAAGACTCAATATCCACTTCATCCTTACGGGTTTAGGGTGGTGTGAGCGAGATCAAGGACAAGCAAGAGTAACACCCTTCAAGAGTGTTTAATCCCATCAAGAAATCATAATTAACCAAAGTAGGGCAGGGCACTAAACCGAATATACCACGAATGTGAAACGAATAAGCTTTGTTGTTAAGCTAAAACCAATTAAGCGGCTATCTGAATCAAAACTAAACGAGTCAATTCAAAATTTTGACGTGTTGTATTTTAGTTTACTCGCCACACATTAAAACAACAACATTTAAAGGATCATTTTAACTTAATCAAATAAACATCAATATTAACCAATATCACTTCCAATTTATTAATTCCATTCGGTACAAATACAAAGGTTTATAAATTAAGTATTGGACAATGAAATTACAAACTCAATAGATTCAAAAGATGAAAATTTTATGTTCTTACATTTAACCTTTCGGTCGAATGGATGATCACCGAAAACCAAGGAGCAAATTTGGAGGAGACTCGAGGTGATTTGGAACAATTAACTTCGAGTAGCTTCCTTATACCCTCAACTACAAAACCCTCTATCAATTTCAAGCCCTTTGATTGGAAGAAACATAATTTTAGAACCCCAATTTACGAATTTATTTTGAGGAATGGATGAGTCTTCTCTTGAAAAACCAACCTTCTTATAGATGTACAAAGGAAGGTCTTGAACCCACTCTCTTCTTGATAGAAGCGTGGCACTCTACTTGGATTCCATCTCTATTCTCGGCCGAGCTAGTGTCCCTTAGGGTAGATTATGGGTCGCAATATGTGGTGATGGATCATTGATAACGCTTCACGCGTCGTTCGGGTCAAGGAAACTTCCTTTTCTTGAGCAAGTTTTATAACACCCCAGGCGATGAACCTAATCGTTGTAGTGTAGTAATTAGGGTAAGCCACGGGTATTGATATCGTTCTCTGGGAATAGGAATGCTAGTGAGAAGTTACTACGTTAAGGTTGAGGTTGAGGAAGATTATTTTTTATCTTTTATGTTTTTTAGAAATTGAAAAGGCACGAATCTCGGGTATTGGATTTGGGGTTGGTATTGCTACCGATTACTCTACTATTATCTAATTATCTAAGCTAAGGTTGTGATAGTCTATGTCTAATTGATGTGTACTGTGATGATAGTTTAAAGATGTGTTTACTTAGGTTTTACTACTCTTAATTATCTCCTATGATGGTTGATTTGTCACGTCCTTATTCCTAGTTGCGTTGTGATTCTAAGGCTATAGGGCGTGCTTGTTTCCTAACTCTTTGAAATTACCAAAGGTCTTGTTTACAAATCCTCTAGTGATTTATAGACGCCTACTCTCTACGGTTGTCCTTGAATACTTTATCCTACAATTACCTAGATAATTATATTCTAAAGTTCACAAAGAAAAGTCAAGCATTAAGTACACAACGAATAATCTAGCGCACTCTAGATCATTAGTCAACTAAGATAAGTATCAACCAATCAATATTCAATAATTAAGTTTCATATTCCTAAGCAAACACACAAATAAATTAGCGGACATGGAGAACATGCAAGCATACACACAAATAATCAAAGACATAATTAAATTAATGAAGTAAATACTTATCTTGATGTATAATAGGGTTTAGAACCCTAAAATATCGCAAGAAAGCCTTGGTTCGGTTTTAGGTTTTTACTCCAAAAGACTACCCACAAAACCGAAAAATTCGGATTCTATATATAAGATTACATCTCACGACGTCGCACTTATGTTTTCGTGGCGCCGTCGTGTCGCCGCTCATTAGGGTTTCGTCTTGGCCACGTAAACCTTGCGACAGGCCACCTTATGACTATGACGCCGTCCCCTTCGACTCTGACTGTCTTGGCCGCATCTAAGCCGTTCGAGTAGCGACGGACCTATTCCTTTAGAACTCGACGTCGTCCCTTGAAAACATGCAATTTCGCCTACGAGTCATAGCGAAATGCCTTACCGACGGCGTCGCGGATATCGATGTGGCCGCCGCCTTATGTTTCAAAGACTTTGAGTGTCTCGATTCGACTTTGGCCATTTTCTTCGTATATTCGCCTTTTCGTCCAAATAAGCATCATTCCAAAGATTTTGCCTTCAAGAGACCTAAAAGTGAAAAGGAACGATATTAAGCAATAACGGATACAAAGTGATTGAATAAGGGCTTAAATGACCCTCAAAAGGTACCTTTAAAACCTTATCAAATATCCCTACACTTGGTATTTGCTTGTCCTCAAGCAAATGTGCTTTTAGCCAATTAATTTATAAGTTAGGGGTCATGAAGCATCCATTCAAAACGGTCCACAACACATATAAGCCCATAAAGTCATAACAAGCACGGAATACATACTAGCACCTCACATGGGGTGTTTGGATACTCACATCTCTCGGGTGTATATATGAAATATAACAAATCGGAAATGGAAGATAAACACTCATTAACCGGTCTAGTACATAGATTACCATAGGCTTGAGAATAGATCAAACCTCCGTCGCTTTGGTAAGCACCTAGGAAAGACTATCAAAGAGGTCTTTTAAAGGGTTGTAACGTTAGGCTTACGGTAGGAAATGAAGGGTTTGGTGGGATAGGCTATTTAGTGGTGGATAGTCAAAAATCTCTATGTTGCAAGTATCTGAAGAATGGCATGCTAAGCCAAGACTCGACACTCTAAAACTCTAGGCAACGAAAATAAACAAACATAATTTAAAAGATAGATGTAGGATGGTAGCCCGTATGGTTTTTTTTTTTTTTTTTTTTTTTCACTCTTTTTTTGAATTTTTTTTTTTTTTTTTTTTTTTTTTCACACTTTACTCTACCATCCTCTACTAAGACATCAAAATGATAGGGTTTATAAACACATCCCTACACTTGAGTTTTATTACTCTAACACTAATTTGACCCGAATTGAAAAGATCAAAACACTTGGAGTACATTATTATGCAAACAAAGGAATTTGAGTTTAACGTTCTCTTCCTATATTTCATAAACTTTAACTTTTCCCATGAATCCCAATCATCCCAAAGCTGTATACAAAGGATATGACTCGACTTAGCAACTCATTCAAGCAACCGATAATTGAACTAAGGGTTTTAGGTGATAACATAAATTTGCACTAAAAGTGAGTGCAATAAAGGGTAGGCTAAGGCGATTTGGGTGTATATTTGGGGTGGGGTGTAAACAATGCTCTTCGTTGATATTCCGGAAAATCGAAACATCACGAGAACCGCGAAAAGGATAGGCTCGAGGGGTTAACTAGGGTATCGTGTACTAAAGATGAGTACAACGCAAAGGGTGTGGGGAATTACTCAACCGAGGTGGAAGAAGTAATTATATTACGGTATTAAACAAGGGTTATCCTAATGCCTCTTATCATTTAGTTATTCCTAACTACAAGTTGTAGTCTCACTAGCGATCTCGAATGCATCACAAAACAATTTCTAGAATCTAATATACTACCGGTTCACACTCTAAGCATTAAAGATGAATGCTTTAATTCTACTAATCTAAGGCGATCCTCACATTTTGGGTGGAATTTAGGTGGTAAAGGGTTTTTGTGCTAGTCATGCAACTTCCTATCCATGAGACGCTTTTGTTAAGACTAATGGCCCAACTCCTATATGTCATGAAAAAATTTTAAATTTGGCTAAAATTACCCTAACCTACATTTTCTCATGGTTTATTACACAAATACACTTGGACAAAGCAAACAATAAGGATAAGCATAATTTCAAAGTTCCCGTTTATTTTCCTCCACACTTAAACCGAACATTGTCCCCAATGTTCCCGAAAGTATCAAAGTTATGATAATAGAAGGTAATTAAAACGAAAGAAACTAATACTCCCGATTAGCTCGGTGAGATCCGTGAAAAGTGGTGGTTAAATCTTTCCAAGAAGAGTTTTTGCGTGAAAGGCTCCTTCCAAACTTGTGTAACTTCTTCTGACAAACTAAACACCGCACACTAGAAGAAAACAAACGAAACCTTCGCGTAAAATCGGCGGTAATAATATACATAAGACTCGATTTAAACTAGGATATAATGCTTGTGGAATGGATGTTTACAATTTGTTTTGAAAGTTAAGATCCGGAAAATTCCAAAATTTTACAAGTAGCTCGAAACGAGAAAAAGTAATCGATGTTTTACTCCTTCGGCGACGCCGTCGGTTGCAATCTGACGACGTCAGTTATCCCGACAAAAGCGGTCTGCGATTTTCCGGAAAAAATTCGGAAAATTTACATCTTTAGAATCGGAAAATTTCGAAAACATCCATTATGACTCGATACAAGCATTTGACTCTAACAAACACACATATATATCTTTCAAATAATTGTAATTCTCATGTTCACGTTTCTTTTGGAAAACGTGTGTAATCCTCCCCACACTTATCCCTTATGTAAAATACCTTTATATGTAATTAAGACGAGGTTAAAGACAAAATAAAGCATTTTTACAAATTCAAACATGAGAATAAACAATTAATAAAAGATATACGACATTAATAAATGAAAATAAATAAAAAAAAAAAACAAATACACATGGGTTGCCTCCCAAGAAGCGCTTGTTTTTGTTCGAGTCACGAGCTGACTCTCACCCTTATTTAATGAGACAGTGGGAAGTTTTTCCTACACTTAAGTTTAAGTGCGGGTGATAGTAGCAATACACACCCTTAGGGTGGAAATTTGCTACGTGAGGAGAGGGTGATGGGTGATTTATATGCTCAAGGAGTGTGCTCCATTCATTATAACCTTACCTAAGTCTATTGGTGTAGCGGGTGAATCAAATCTCCTTCCTAAAATGGATCATCTTCATCAACTTCAAAAGATTCTTAGTTAAGGATCCATCTTGACCTAATAAACCCGGTTTAAACCCATAGTTTTTCTTGTTATCAACCATGATCAAGTGATATAAGTGTGTAAGGTCATGGGTTACTCCTATATTAGCTTCCACTCTACATGGCCTAGAATCTACCACCTTTATCAAGCAACTACCGGACTATTTATTTTGATGGGTGGATTGGGGCCTAATTCAATTCCAAGATTCACATCTAAAGACGGAACATTGGGTAAGGTTTTGGTTGAGGCTCAGGTTCATCAAAATTAGGAACTTCCCTAGGATTAAGAGAGGTCATGACAACAAGCATCTAAACCTACATTCTCTAGTGGCGTTTGGTCCAAAGGTTCTCTATCAATTGGGGCTCCTATAGTCTCTTCTACTTCTTCCGGTAAGTTATAGGTGATGTGTGTTCTCAGTGATGGTAGGTCATGGGCTTGGAGTTTCCACCTTTTCTCCATTATATCTAGATCTCCTAAATGTTTGAAATCTATCCCACACATGCAACTAGGTATTTTAGCTTCAACCATCTCACAATCTTGTTTGGGTTTAGGTTTCATGTTCTTAAAAACTAGGTCTTTTGATCATGATTCCTAAGGTTAGATAAATCCTTCTTATCCATTTCCTCAGTTGTAACAACTCGAAGGTTTATGCATAGGAGGTTTTTCCAAAAATTCTAAAGATGGTGTCACTAAAGGAGTTGATCTTGACAACGATCGTTGAATGTAAGCCACACAAACACAAAATATATCAAATCCATCCAATCTTACACCCTTATTCTTTGGATATCTCTAAGTTCACTCACAAATTCATTAGAACAATAAAACCAAACCAACATGAAATTCAATTGTTCCTCATTTGTTAATGATTCAAATGCTACTACTTGCCATAGTGACAAATGAAAATGGTTTTACTGAACACAAACACAAAGAAGGGGATAGACTACAAGGAAGCTAATAAAATGAGAAAAATTTACTTGATAGGAATCAAGCAAAGAACCTAAACGAGGTGGACTACTAACTAGCTATTCTATTCCCGGCGTGGCGCCAAAAACTTGATAACGCTACACGTCGTTCGGGTCAAGGAAACTTCCTTTTCTTCGAGCAAGTTTTATAACACCCAGGCGAAGGAACCTAATCGTTGTAGTGTAGTAATTAGGTGTAAGCCGGGTATTGATATCGTTCTCTGGGGAATAGGAATGCTAGTGAGAAGTTACTACGTTAAGGTTGAGGTTGAGGAAGATTATTTTTATCTTTTATGTTTTTAGAAATTGAAAAGGTACGAATCTCGGTATTGGATTCGGGGGTTGGTATTGCTACCGATTACTCTACTATTATCTAATTATCTAAGCTAAGGTTGTGATAGTCTATGTCTAATTGATGTGTACTCGTATGATAGTTTAAAGATGTGTTTACTTAGGTTTTACTACCCTTAATTATCTCCTATTGATGGTTGATTTGTCACGTCCTTATTCCTAGTTGCGTTGTGATTCTAAGGCTATAGGCGTGCTTGTTTCCTAACTCTTTGAAATTACCAAAGGGTCTTGTTTACAAATCCTCTAGTGATTTATAGACGCCACTCTACGGTTGTCCTTGAATACTTTATCCTACAATTACCTAGATAATTATATTCTAAAGTTCACAAAGAAAAGTCAAGCATTAAGTACACAACGAATAATCTAGCGCACTCTAGATCATTAGTCAACTAAGATAAGTATCAACCAATCAATATTCAATAATTAAGTTTCATATTCCTAGCGAACACACAAATAAATTAGCCGGACATGGAGAACATGCAAGCATACACACAAATAATCAAAGACATAATTAAATTAATGAAGTAAATACTTATCTTGATGTATAATAGGGTTTAGAACCCTAAAATCTGCACAAGAAAGCCTTGGTTCGGTTTTAGGTTTTTACTCCAAAGACTACCCACAAAAGCGAAAAATTCGGATTCTATATAAGATTACATCTGCGACGGCGTCACCTTATGTTTCGTGGACCTTGCCGTGTCGCCGCTATGGGGTTTCGTCTTGGCCACGTAAACCTTGCGACGGCGTCACCTTATGACCGTGACGCCGTCCCTTGACTCCGACGCCTTGGCGCATCTAGGCCGTCCCAGTAGCGACGGCCTATTCCTTTAGAACACGACGTCGTCCTTGAAAACATGCAATTTCGCCCGAGCCGTCGTAAAATGCCTTACCGACGGCGTCGCAGATATCACGATGGACGCCACGCCTTTATGTTTCGTGACTTTGGTGTCTCGATTCGACTTTGGCCATTTTCTTCAGATATTCGCGCTTTTCGTCCAAATAAGCATCATTCCAAGATTTTGCCTTCAAGAGACCTAAAAAGTGAAAAGGAACGATATTAAGCAATAACGGATACAAAGTGATTGAATAAGGGCTTAAATGACCCTCAAAAGGTACCTTTTAAAACCTTATCAATCATGGTGATGAAGAGAAGGAGCAAGCTTCTTTCGGTTCTGGTTTTGGAAGAAGCGAAAAAAGGAAGACAGGGGAAGACAAGGAAGTGAAATGGCGCTAGGATAGATTTAGGGTAATATTTTGTATTTTGTTTTATTATTAATCTTGTATAAACTGTACTCGTGTTTTGTTGAATTCTCGAGTAAAGCGTACCTTCCCTACCGAAGAATATAGAAATTATATTTCTAAACGATTTTATAAGCGTAATAATATGACATTCTTATTACGTTGAAATTTGATTATAATTGTTTGTCATTAATTTTGTGTCGATTATGCGTGCGGTGTCAAGCTTCCTAAATTCACGAGATAACCTTTTGTTTTCTTTCGTAGAATTATTAGTGATTGATAAAAATGTATTTTCTCTTATCTCGGTATTTATTTTTAGTTTTGTATCTTATTGCTACCGTAGTGTCGGAATAAGCGATGCATTAAGCTTATGTATGCTTAAACTTGGACAAATAATAAATTTCACAAATATTTAGTGGACAAGTACCGTGTGTGCGATGTCGGGGTTTTTAAGAAAGCGAGATGACCTCTTGTTGTTACCTTTTAGATATTGGCATTTTGTCGGAAAATAATTGATTTGAATTTTCTGACGCGATAAATATTATTAAAATAATCTAAAATTTTACGGGTTGTTATAGTCTACCCACCTTACAGGAGATCCGTCCCGGATCTCAGTTTAAGTTATCCGATAGGGTGTCGGGAACGAGGTGATGGTATTTGGAACAAGTTTTGAATTGTCCCTAGGTTGTTTCTAGGGTTTCCTCTTTGGGTATGGTTACCTAGGTGTTATGCCAGGAGCACATCCTCTATCTGAGGAGTTATGATTTTTCTGGGGTAGGTTCATTGTGTGAAAGTTCTAGTTCTTGATTTTATAAGGTTTCACTGTTTTGTTAGTGCGGCGCCTCTAATTTCTCATGGTTTTATCAAGATGTACCCATTTACGGTGTTTAATGTTTCTAAAGTATATAGGTTGATTCTTAAGTTTCACTGCATGGGTTTGTGTGCTTCCTTCTTTAAAGGGTAAAGAAACATTTGTTTTCAATTTCTCTAAATGTTTGTACAAGTTTGACAAAACCGATTTCAAAATCGATAAGATGTAAAATGACACATTTTTAAAAGATTGTAAAACCGGTTCTTAATTATGGTGTTATAAGAAGGTTTTGCAAAACTTTTTAGTGTTTCGAGATTTGTCTCATTTAATGGGGATTTGGAAAGTATTATTATAGAATTTTTAAAAAGGAAATTCTCAATTTTGGAAAAGATATTGTAGCAAGGATATGTAGCAGGATATAACTTTTACCCATAGCTACGAGTAAGGTTTAGTGGTCTAAGTTGGGTACGGTTAAAGGTTTAACAGTTGATGAACCTCATGGTTACCTATGGTTTTAGGCAGAGGGGTAGGATACATCCTAAGGTCACATTGATCATTTTTGTTTATGGGGTATTAACTTAAAACACATTTCAAGGAAGTAAGTAACCAATATAGTGGTTCTGGGATACTCTTCAAAGTATTAAGGAACACTTTATTTTGGTAAAGTATGGGTAGAATAGTAGTTTACTTTATGGTGAAATGGTAAGGTGGTAATTTGATTTGTAGAATGATTCATGAAGTATAATGGTTTGAGGGATTAATCGGAAATAGTTTGTATGGCAACTCTTTTATTTGTAGGAGACTAACAAGGTAAGCAAGGTTATTCTTAAAAGGTAGGTGGGGTTTTTAGGTATCAAATTTTTCAATGGTGAAATTTTCAAGTTTTGCGAGATTATGGGTCATTTATTGTGTCTTTCTAGATTTTGCCAAAGGTTTATTGTATTTTCTTATAGGTGCTATTGAAAGGTTGCTCCTAGAATGGTTTGATTTGTCCATGGGGTGTAAGGTGTGGGGTAGGAGTGACTATAACATAACCCGGTTGTGATATGAAATTATAAATTTTATGATTTAGAAGTAGTATGACTCCAGTGAGTGGCTTATGCTGAAGAAATATTGTGATGCCAGTGAGTGACTTGTGATTAATGAGTGTCAGTGAGTGACTTGTGATTAAAGAATGCCGGTGAGTGGTTTGTGATTAGGGAATGCCAGTGAGTGGCTTGTGATTAGGGTATGCCGGTGAGTGGCTTGTGATTAGTGTATGCCGATGTGTGGCTTGTGATTAGTGTATGCCGATGAGTGGCTTGTGATTAGTGTATGCCGATGAGTGGCTTGTGATTAGGGTATGCCGATGAGTGGCTTGTGTTTAAAGGATAGTGACGCCATTGTGGCTTCGTGGTAACCGGTCAATGTGTGGTTTATTGAAATGTTACATGTTTATCAAAATATTATCATCTTCTCTCCGGACATAAGCTATTATACCTATCCTAAATCGCAAAATTCACCTCCGAGTCGGACATAGGTGATCGGAGCTATGTCCCATCGTCACTCGTTGAATATAGGTGATCGCCTATATTCACCGAGGTTCAATGAATTTTGAAATACTTAGCTTATTACGCTAGTAATATGTCACAATACTTTTAAAGGTTGTCTTAAAGGATTAGAACAATTATTCTCTTTATGTGAGGAAATGTGTAGTGTTGTGATACGTAAATATATCGCATGTGAAAAATAATTTAAACCTACAATGAAATTTGGTGAGCGGTGATAAAACATGTATCTTATCAAGTATGATCTCGAGGATCATAAGTGAGGCATCATTTCGGCAGTGTGCGTGTCGGTCATAGGGTTTAGTTTTGTAAAAGTGGTTATAGTCTAGGTTTTAAAAATATACCCGCTTCTCTATAACCTAGCTCTTATGCCAATCTGTAACACCCCAAAATGACTCAATGGAAGCATACGTGTATTAGGCTACAAAATTGGTATCACAACATAAGCATAGAACAACGGATTTTATAAATAAACTTTTATTCATTTCTTAAAAACAATGTTTACATTATTGATTAGTGTGGAAAATGGCCCATTATAAACAAGTGGTCCCAATACATAAATCAGTCGTCACTACGACCATGCCATGCCTTTGCCTTGCCCTCCAAAGATAAGCTATCACCTCAAAACCGAAGATACATGCTAAAGGGTCGCTTTTGTTGGTGAGTTCATAGAGTTATTCAAAAGGAACTTCAAAGACACTTGTTTCAAATTTGGTTTTTGTTGAACATTATGTCTTGCATAATGTCATAAAGTTATGATTTCAATTCATAAAGGATTTCATAAAGAGATTTCATTAGTGGACCATAAGTAGGGTATATGTACATTACAACGAATATAATGTCATATCTCGAATGTATCACGCTAGCACTAAGTTCATGCAACCGAAACTATGACGCTCTTGTATGCACAAAGAAGTCATACAAATCTGAGCCCATGGCGAGTGTTTATCCCAATACACTCGGTCCCGACATGCTATATGTTTCGCCTTGACCCAAGCGGGTCAACCGAACAGAGGAGTCACCCTCAATAGATCTATTTATAACATTCAAGCTTCCCAAGCAGTGTGATTCATGAAAAGGGCAATTTGGGATCTAAAGTCTTAGGCTAAACAGAATATTCTAGGTCAAAGGTTTTGGTATGCTCTATAAATCATCTATGTATGATGAAAACTTTAAACATGTAAAGCATAGTATGCATGGAATGCACAAGTAAAATGATTTAAGTAAAATGAGCATGTGTCTTCCCCAAAACAAGTATAAAACAGCTTAAAAGTAGGGCTATGAAACTCACCTTGGCAATGTGCAATATGAAGTCTAAAGGAATTAAATCAATGAGTTATGGTGCAGCTCCGACACGCAACCTAATTAATACGGCAATTTAGTCTTTATGTTTAAGACTCGATAAAGTTTAACTAACTTTATAAATTTTTAAATGTTTGTGTTGTTGTTGTTGTTGCTGCTTATGTGGCATCGTTTATCTTAAAACAATTTACGAGATTTAGGTGGATTTCGGCTTATGAAGGATGACATGGAAGGAATCTCGAAGAAGGAATTACGACTTTGGTTCAATGATGACCAAATAAAAGTATACGGAAGAATATTAAGAGTGAATGAGATCGAATGATGACATCCGGAAAGAAAAGTACATATATTTTGAGACGTATACAGTGCGAATGAAGGAGACTTGTATATATATATTACGCGTACATATATATACATTCATGACATCTAGCCTTTAAAATAAATGTATTCATTTTAAAGAAATTTAAGTCTCAACTTAATCTTTATATATAGTTTATAAAATATAACGTGGTTACATTAATAAGATAACTATGTTTCGACAAGTTTTAAATATATTTCACTAGAAAGATTCACAATACTTGCTTTTAAGAATAGGTTTGGTTTGAATTAGTAGAATAGTTTATGTACATGTATATAAAATGGTTTAGTAATAAAAAAAAAGTCGTATGCAAAATAGATTGCTTTTGCCTTTTGATTGGCTTTGTGTAAAATACGCTAAGTATATATATTTTTATAAAAATCGGGCATCACCCGTATATACGCTTTAGTTTTCCCGAAATAACTAAATGTGACATTTTTATATTTGTATGATAAGCCGTTTTAAATCGTTTAGTAAACTAGAATAAATCGAAATATGTCACAATGAGCCTCGATAAGTTAAAATAGACAACTTTAAATCAAAAAGTAGATCATGAACACTAGTTGGGCTCGTCTTTGGGTTGTCGGCTCAACTACTATTCTCGGTTCAAAAGTAGTGCAAACATAAACATGTTTAAGGTTTACAAGTCTCGTATTGATTTGATTTTTAAAGGTTGTAATTGTATAAGAAGTCTGGTTGTTAAGTATATAGATCTCGTTTACATCATAAGTTAGCATAACTCATGGTGATTTATATTGTGAGCTTGTGGTCGAGTGAGATGAGGCGAGACGGGAATGAATTCTTGGAATAACTCGAGACGTTACAAAATGAACCGAGCGTCCACTTGTGGGCCGTTAAACGACAAAACAAACACCACTGACGGGGGCTGCTTATCAGCAAAACAAAAGCAAACCAAACGCACCTATTGGTGCAGAAATTTAGTAACCCAAACGCACCATTTAGTGCAGAAAATTCAGCAAACCAAACACACCATTTAGAGCTGAAGATCAGCGGGCAAACGCACCTTTTGAAGCTGAAAATCAGCGGGCAAACGCACCCTTTTGGAGCTGGAAATCAGCGGGCAAACGCACCCATTTGGAGCTGGAAATCAGCAGGACAAACACACCTTTTTGGAGCTGAAAATCAGCAGGACTAACGCACCCTTTAGGGGCTGTAAATGCAGCCTTAAGGGGCTGAAATGAGCAGGTCCAGGTGCACCATTTAGGGGATGAAAACGCAGCCTTTAAGGGGCTGTAATGAGCAGTTCAGACGCACCCTTTAGCGGCTGAAAAATCAGCAGCAAAACACCCTCATTGGGCTTAAATAGTCGACACAAAACGCACCCCCCTTAGAGACTGAATGACGGGTTCAAAACGCACCCTTCAAGGTGGTTTTTCCTCGACCCGTAGTAAAACAAATGAACACTTTAGAAGCTTACTCTTGTGTAACGAAAACAACAATGGTAATGACCATTATGACGCAATACATTGATTAGTCTCAAAATATACTATGTCATTACAAATCGAGTGGCACAAGAACTATGTTTTGGGTCTTCCCTCATGTCAACCAGGTACAACCTGAGTTGAGCAAAGAGACTCAATACCATCACCCTTACGGGTATTGTGACGGTACCAAGTGAATATTAACATAACGACAAGAAAACATGGCAACTCAAACCGAGTCCTTGCCTCGTGTCAATCGGGTACGACCTGATTTGAGCAAGACTCAATATCCACTTCATCCTTACGGGTTTAGGAGTGGTGTGAGCAGATCAAGGACAAGCAAGAGTAACACCCTTCAAGAGTGTTTAATCCCAGTCAAGAAATCATAATTAACCAAAGTAGGAGCAGGGGCACTAAACCGAATATACCACGAATGTGAAACGAATAAGCCTGTTGTTAAGCTAAAACCAATTAAGCGGCTAATACGAATCGAAAACTAAACGAGTCAATTCAAAATTTTGACGTGTTGTATTTTAGTTTACTCTGCCACACATTAAAACAACAACATTTAAAAGGATCATTTTAACTTAATCAAATAAACATCAATATTAACCAATATCACTTCCAATTTATTAATTCCATTCGGTACAAATACAAAGGTTTATAAATTCGTATTGGACAATGAAATTACAAACTCAATAGATTCAAAAGATGAAAATTTTATGTTCTTACATTTAACCTTTCGGGTCGAATGGATGATCACCGAAAACCAAGGAGCAAATTTGGAGGAGACTCGAGGTGATTTGGAACAATTAACTTCTGGAGTAGCTTCCTTATGCCCTCAACTACAAAACCCCTCTATCAATTTCAAGAAGCCCTTTGATTGGAAGAAACCTAATTTTTAGAACCCTAATTTCTGAATTTATTTTGAGGAATGGATGGAGTCTTCTACTGAAAAACCAACCTTCTTATAGATGTACAAAGGGAAGGTCTTGAACCCACTCTCTCTTCTTGATAGAAACGTGGCACTCTACTTGGATTCCATCTCTATTCTCAGCCGAGCTAGTGTCCCCTTAGGGTAGATTATGTGGCTGCAATATGTGGTGATGGATCATGGTGACTGAAGAGGAAGGGGAGCAAGCTTCTTTCTGGTTCCTGGTTTTGGAAGAAGCGAAAAAAGGAAAGACAGGGAAGACAAGGAAGTGAAATGGCGCTAGGATAGATTTAGGGTAATATTTTGTATTTTTGTTTTTATTATTAATACTGTATAAACTGTCTCCGCTTTGTTGAATTTCGAAAGAACGTCATCTCCCTCTGAGAAGAATATAGAAATTGTATTTTGGAAACGATTTTATAACCGTAATAATATGACATTCTTATTACGTTGAAATTTGATTATAATTGTTTTAGTTATTAATTTGGTGTTGGTCATGCATGGGTCATGTGGCTTCCTAAATTCACGAGATAACCTTTTGTTTTCTTTCGTAAATTATTAGTGATTGATAAAAATGTATTTTTCTCTTATCTCGGTATTTATTTTTAGTTTTGTATGCGACTGCGCTGTAGTGTGCGGAATAACTGATGCATTAAGCTTATGTATGCTTAAACTTGGACAAATAATAAATTTCACAAATATTTAGTGGACAAGTACCGTGTGTGCAGTGTCGGGGTTTTTAAGAAAGCGAGATGACCTCTTGTTGTTACCTTTTAGATATTGGCATTTTGTCGGAAAATAATTGATTTGAATTTTCTGACGCGATAAATATTATTAAAATAATCTAAAATTTTACGGGTTGTTATAGATAACACCTAGACTCGTTAGTTTAACATATCATATATAACAATATCACCTCGACTCGATCGTTTAACGATGTCATTTAGAATCATTCGTCTAACATCTCATGTATAACGATATCATCTTGACTCGTTCGTTTAACATTTCATGTATCAAGATACTATCTCGATTCATCCGTTTTAACATGTCATGTATAACGATATCACATCGACTCGTTCGTTTAACATCATGTATAACGATATCATATCGACTCGTTCGTTTAACATATCATGTATAACGATATCACCTCAACTCGTTAGTGTTACATATCATGTATAACGATGTCATTTAGAATCATTCGCCCAACATCTCATGTATAACGATATCATCTTGACTCGTTCGCTTAACATATCATGTATAACGGAAGATCTCGACACGCTCATCCGCTTTAACATGTCATGTATAACGATATCACCGACTCGCTCGCTTAACATCATATATAACGATATCATCTCGACTCGTTCGTTTAACATATCATGTATAACGATATCACCTAGACTCGTTCGTTTAACATAATGTATAACGATATCACATCGACTCGTTAGTGTTACATATCATGTATAACGATGTCATTTAGAATCATTCGTCTAAAATCTCATGTATAACGATATCATCTTGACTCGTTCGTTTAACATATCATGTATAACGAGAAGATCTCGACTCGTTCATCCGTTTTAACATGTCATGTATAACAATATCACCTCGACTCGTTCGTTTAACATCATGTATAACGATATCATCTTCACTCGTTCGTCTAACATCTCATATATAACGATATAATCTGCTTTTTAAATCATTTATAATTTATTTAAAAAAGTTCTAACTAATTTAAATAATTTATAACTAATTTAAATAATTTTTAATTTATTTAGTATTAATTAAATAATTTAAATAATTTTTAGTTTAAAAAATTTATAACTAATGTAAAAAATTTTTAATTTATTTAGTGTTAATTAAATAATTGACATTCTAATATACATAAGATAAAGGAAAAAAACAAAAACGCACGACATTGTCGTGCCAAATTGTGACACCAAAATTTTCACGAAAGTTAAACCTCCCGCCTTTTTTAGCACCAAAAGAATAAAAAACAAAAAGGCACGACAAAGTCATGCCAATTTGTTAAGTTTGACTTTTCAAAAAAAACACGACAAAGTCGTCCCTAATTTTCAAAGCAATGTCGTCCCAAACTGGGACCTCAATAATTGAGATAGATCTGATTTTTACTCATTCCCTTTTTTTTCTAAGTATCATCTTCGTTTTTTTCTTCTTCGCACCACCAAAACCGCCATTTTACACACAAATTGACACCCATCGACACCACCACAACCATCCCCACCACCACAACCGCGACTGCTTCCACCTGCATTTTACACATGCAACACTGTGCACAATTTCTTTAATTTTTTGTAATCCGAATTTTTTAAAGGTATGTATTTTTTTCTTTTAATTTTGTTTTGTTAATTTAGTAAAGTTTAATGATGAATTTGAAGATATGTAATTCGTTAATTTCGTTGTTTTTAGATAAAGGCACCACCACCGCGGCAGCGGCAGCAGTAGTACACCGCCAGCAGCAGCTCCGGCAGCGGCGGGGGGAGACTCGTGAACCACCACCGGGTCAGCTTCTATAGCCCGGGACAGGTTAGGGCCTTTTTTTTATTTTGTTAATTTGTTTTGGGACGACAATGTCGTCGTCAAAAGGCTTTATTAATTAATTTGGTTAATGTAAGTTTGGTTATATAATTTAGGTTATTTTTTTGTATGTGTTTGTGTTTGGGATAGCCGACGGGTTGGGGTCAAACGGGATAGTTGGGGTCAACCGGCTAGTCGATGGGTCACCGACGATCGGGGTCACCGGTCGAGCGACAACCTCTTTTTCTCTCTCTTTCTTCTCTTCACGTATTTCACCATGAAATAGGTATATATATATATATATATATATATATATATATATATATATATATATATATATATATATATATATACTTTTATTACTTTGTCGATAATGTATATACTTTTATATACTATGTTATTAATTGTTAGTTATAATACTTAAAATGACCGTGTTAAAATGAAAATGATATGTGATATCGGAAAAATGACATGTGAGATGTTATTAATTGTTGCTTATAATACTTAAAGTGACCGTGTTAAAATGAAAATAATATGTGATATCGGAAAAAATGACATGTGAGATGTTATTAATTGTTAGTTATAATACTTAAAGTGACCGTGTTAAAATGAAAATGATACTTTGGTTATTAGTATTGTGATTGTTAAACTTGTGTTACTGTTTTTAGGATTTTAGTGATTAATTTTGGAAATTCCCCTTCCGAAGTTAATCATCCTATAGAAAACCCGTCCGAAATTAATTTATTAGAAATTAATTTGAAAGTCCCCTGTTTGGGATCGCTTTTGAATGTTTTGTCTCATTTAGGATATGGATGCATGATAATCGCTTTTACTATTTGAGAGAAATTGACGATTTCCTTTCACCCTACTAATATGTCTTTAATGCACATATTTGGGGAGTTGAGGAAATGTCAGAATATTTTCAAATAGTAAATCGCTATACGCATTCATATATGAGACGAGACATTCAAAGAGTGGGTTAGATTGCCTTCCATAGTTGCACTAGGTAAATGTAACAACTCATAATTACGCCTTTTCATGTTTGAATGTGTTTATTTGCATATGTATGTATATATATAAATTCATTCTTTTGAATATGTTTTTTACAACGCATCATGACAATTGATAAGAGTTGGACCATCAGTATCCAACCGTAATTCCCGAATTTTTAGATGGTCTTTTGCATTCGTCAAGCATTGTGAGCCATTGTTAAACCCCATCTCAAAATGATTCATTGCCCATGTGTTCGTTGTAGGTAACGCCCAACTAAATTGGGTACGCTCAAAACTCTTGAGTCACATATATCTAAATCACGGTTTGACACACATTATCCACTTGGAAATATCACGGTGAACTGCTTCTCCACCCGTAGTACACAACACACCACAACCACCTTCACCGAACACATGGACATGGATGCATTCTTCCAAGATATTTCACCGATAATGTGCCAACTCCACCATTTCAAACAATGGTTTCAACGGATCAAACAACAGGTCCTCAACCATTTCAAACCAATGATCCTAGCATTACTAACAAGTACTAAGAGTTACTTGCTAGGTCCACCCAAAAGTTGTACCCAGGTTGTGATATGACTACATTGAGCTTTACGTCGAGCTTTCGCAAATCAAGGTCTTACATAAAATAACCGATGTCGGGTTTAACAAGATTCTAGCTCTTTGCAAAAGGCATGTCCCCTAGTAAAGGATTAAATTTCCATCGTCATACTATGAAATCAAGAAGACATACAAAGATATCGGGTTAGGATACGAATCGATCCATGCTTGTATAAATGATTGTTTTATTTTGGGGATCGATGAGAACAAAAGTCTCAATAATTGTCCAATGCAACGCGAGTGATGGAAAACCAAAAGACAAAGGGGAAGAAAGTTGCCAACAAGGTGTTGCGTTACTTTCCGTTAAAACCTAGACTACAACGTATGTTCAACACAAAGTGGATGACTTGGCATGCAACTGGACAGTCTAAGGAAAACGGTAAGATGAATCATCCGTGTGATGGTCAAGCATGGAAAAATTTTGACATAATGAAACCTAAGTTTTCTTGTGACCTTAGAAACGTCCGATTAGGGTTGGCTGCTGATGGTTTCAATCCGTTTGGCAACATGAATCAAACTTACAGCATGTGGCCGGTGATATTGACAACATACAACACACCCTCGATGTATGAAAGAGACTTCTTTTATGTTGATGATGTTAATTCTCGGCTCAAATCACCGCAAAAGGACATTGATGTTTTCTTGCGCCTTTGATCAAAGAACTCAAAGAGTTATGGATAGGAGATCGACTTTAGACGATGCTACGGGTACTCATTTCAAAATAAAAGCGGCGGTTTTATGGACCACTTATACAAAATGCATAAAATCAGGAATTATGAGCATATATTAGCCTTTAAAATACACGTAAAATTCGTAGCATAGAAACTAAAATAAGCAAGGCGTGTAGCACACCATGTAAAATCAGCAATAATACTTACGACCACATATCAAACTGAATAAAATTAACACCTAATCAAAATTATCAAAAATAAAAGAAACACTCTTCGATTAGGGATCATAAACTAACATATAAACCACCTACATCCAATTAAACTTTGTATGAGTAATCTTCATATCTTTTCAATCCCGAAAGTGGCGACAATATCAAGAAACTTAATATTCAATCTTCATTTTTTGCTTCTTCTGATTCGTTTATTGAATGAGTGTTATGATTAGGTGTTTTGATTTTGTAAGAGATTATCCGATGCACACGTGTTATTGAGAAGTATGTATTTAGGACACGTTAGTATATATTTAAGACATGTATAAGCCAAAGATAAAGAAAAACAACATTGTTTTTAGACAACGTTATTCCAAACATCAAACGACGTCGTATACTGTAAAGTGAAGAGTAAAAAAAATTCAAAACAACGTCGTTTCGGAGTCGCATAAAACGGCGTCGTTTCTTCCGGTAAATGTATATATCAAAAGTATTAAAATACTATACTCATTTTGATATCGTGTTTTTTGTAACTTTTTTAGTGAGGAAATTTTCTAAAATTAACTATTTCTCTTATATACGTAAAAGCTAAATTAAGATAATACATGTTATCTTCTTAACGTTAATCTATTTTCTATGGGCTAAAAGTGTTTTTGAAAATAGTAAGGAGTGTTTATGAAAATTCTAATGCATTATTATATACGAAAGCCTTCATCACCATCTTAATTCTTAACTACTATTTTTTTTATAATTTTATTAATTATTTATGGAGGAGAGTTATTTTACATACCAAACTTTTTTTACAAGGAACTCATCTCCACCATTCATCTAAAAAAATCAATCACCGAGATTAAAAGATTTTATTATTTCACATATTTTTATAATTTAAATATCTCTTAAACCGTTAATCGTTAGTTAAAATAATTATACCATCGCTGACGAAGTTTAATTATCTTTTATAGAAGACACTTTAATATACTTTCGAAAAAGAAAAAAATCGCTTTTTCACGTTTTTCGCCTCTTTCGCTTTTCTTCAAACCTGATTTGCATAAAATATCATATATGATTTAACACTAATTGAAGATCACATGTAATATTAGTAGTTAAATCACATATGATATGTAATATCATATGTGATATTATGTTAAATCATATATGATAAATCACATATGATATACATATCATATATGATTTAACACTAATATCACATGCAGATTCAAATTAGTGTTAAATCATATATGAATTTTCATGCAAATTTCAATAACGTAAAAACAAAAACCTTAAAAAGGTGAAAACACGAAAAAAATTTTTGTCGAAAGTATATCAAAGTGACTATCTATAGAAAGATAATTAAATGTTCGTCGTAACGGTATATTTTTTTTCGCTTGAAAATTATCGGTTTGAAAGATATTTATATTTGAAAAAAAGGATAAAAGTGGGTTTTTTTAATTGTTGGGATTAATCTCATCCATTAGATCTAATAAAAAATGGAAGGTGAAGATTGATCATCTTTACTTTTATTTATGTGAAACGTAAAATGCAAAGAATTATTAAAACCAAATATCCTCAAAATAGTTTCTTTAATAACTTTGATCCTTTTCTTCCCAATAAAGTTATTGTAATAAACATCCCTTTGCTATCTATAGTTAAGCTTGTTGAGATGTTGTTCATTGCTAGGGAATTAAACTGATGGCTTCATCGCTTTCTAAAGCAGTTGTTTCTAATCTCTTGAAACTCAGATTTGTTGTGTCATGCCGTCCAATAACCACTTCATCTTCTCATTGCTTTTACACCAAGGGTTACGATGATGACGTTAACCCAAAGGCAACGTCCTAGTGTTTAATGGCGCATGCCCGCCTTATATCCATGATTTTATAACAAGTAAGTAGATATATATATCTCAATGGCTCTATTTCTAATAGATAAGAGCTAGCAACGATCAAATTCTTCTGCTTTTTTTCGACCAAAAGGAAACAATCAAGTATTTGAGAAAGGAAGCACTCTCAAAGAGTTGCCTCATATTAGATTTCTCGTGATTTACCAACATTCTAAAAAAGGATTATTGATTGCTAGGCTAGACATTGTTTTTTCGTTAATGTCATTGCTTCACTATAATGAATTCTTAACGCTTTTTTTTTATAATAATTTTAGATGCAAACTGTTCTCAACACTCAATATTTAGGGATGTGTCCCGTCAACTATACTTGCTGGATGATCGAATTGGAGTCAAGCCTGATCCTTACGGGGGCACTAGGTGGTCTGTTGGGGAAGACGAGGAAGGCCTCTACATAGTCCGTCAGATTCATGGGCTACACGACAGAGATGTGAAGGAGTTTGCTCCAACTAGGGATATATCCCGTCTACTACATTTGACGCAATTTGACACACCATGTCCTAGCTGGGATGTGATGGACGAGGCTAAAAAACTCGACCAGTTTGTCGAATCTATAAGTGGTATCATTTTAACTTATTATTACATGCATCACTATAACGTACTATAGTTTTTATAAAAAGAAAATATGATTCTCATATACGATTAAACATTTAAACTTGTAGCTAAAGATACATTCTTACGTACATGACGAAATCTGTGTGTTGGTGCTAAAACATGCAGGAACTCACTTCGTCGGACTGATGTCATGTATTTAATTGCTAAATGTTTTTACAAAAAAAAAAAAAAAAAAAAAAAAAAAAAAATCCTTTACTTTTTTAATATATTGATGTATCCAATCACTCATTTGGTTATTTTGCGTGACTTAATCACTTACATTCTTGAAATTTTCGATTTTATCAACAAAAAGATTAAGGGGCTAACTACGATGGATAGTTTTTAAGGGAGTTAAAGCTTTTAGTGGTCTGATTGAGGTTAATTCATTACTCACCCCCAAATAGGTACCAAAAAATGTTGCTTTTAGTTCAAGGTAAAATATATGAATTGAAGTTGTTATACATTTTTTATATGTACTTTTACAGGAATGCATGTCATTAGTACTGTACGTGTATTTTGCACCATGCGATATATACCAGCGCTTTACATTATCGTGGACTTGAAGGCCCCAATCCCGATGACCCTTATGGAGGATCGTTAGAAAGATTTGTTTACCTCGTAGGTTCTACAAGATTGAGGATGTCAGCATGGTAACATATGGTGAGACTTTGAGAATAGTTGTACCCAAGAAAAACGATCAGAAGCATATTTATAAAATCGAAGGAAACTTAATATTTTTTCGCGAGAAAAAGTGAATAATATAAGCAGTTTAAAGTTATGGTCATATATGGGCCGGGGTTTTTTTAATCTCATTGATGAAAATGTTAAATTAATAATGAGACTTCTGCACATGATAGGGCAGCCAACATTGTAACATTTAATTTCAGAGGTTTATAGACTCATATGCATCCATAAATGTGAACCGTGCATCTGTGATTCGGAAATGCTTAATTATCTTTTTTCTTATTGGAACAACAATGTCTCATTGCAAAGGTTATATATATCTTAAGAAACGCAATAAGGAAGTTGAACAGATTGTTACAGCATTTTATTTTCTTGAATAATTCTTTGAAATGTGGATTAGTCTCTCAAGAAGAATTTGACAAACTTTAAGTACGTTATCCGATTATATATTATGGTACAAATTGGGCTAATCATCTGTATTTCCAACAATCCAGCATGCATGGCTTAGCAATCGGCAATTACCATGATGCCCCAAATACACTTGGGAGATCAAACTTTGCTAACCATATAATGAAAACGATTTCACAAATATTCAGTCGTCAAAACAAACAAAAAAATGTTGCATGTGTTTTAAAGGACCGAGTTAGGATCAAATGCGAAGAATAATATTAAATAAGAAGGATAAGAAATTACCTTAAACACACATGATGCACCTACAAAAGTGGATGCATCTTCCTCAAATTTTCCCTCCTAATTTGAAATTGGGGCTAGAATTACTTCTCACCATTTTTATTTTAATTATTTTTCTCACTTGATCTCTTCCCTTAAATGACCGATCTTTATTTGTATTATCTAATTATTGAGGTCAAGTTTTGGGTCATACATACTCGCAGACAGATTCCCTAGGTTGTATGAACTCGAATTGCACGAGTTAATTATGTAACTTGAGAGAGGTAATTTTATTTAATTACGGAGTTGGTTGAAACTGGAACTAGAAAAGACAGGTTCGGAGTGGGAGACTGAGAGTAGGAAAATTTGATGACTTTGCTTGTTGCTCCGGGTGACCTTTTTAAAACATGCAAGTTCTTCTCATGTGTAGCCATTGATGAGAAAAATTTCCAATATCATCTAAGACTAAATGGAACTCGCCTCGTCCATAAACATCTGAATGCGTCCAAACTTAACACGGATTGGTGCTTTTATCAAATTTAAAGGCAATGTTTTCGGGATTAGTGGGTTGTATGCCCTGTCATGAATACGTTCCCGTAATCCCATGTCCCTTTCCACCCTTCATTGTGTTGTTCTTGGTTTCCTTCTTCACTTTTAGCTTCTCACGTAAAATCAACTACTTTTATTTATCAACACAATTTTCTTATAAATTGTGAAATACACTACTTTTATTTATCAACCTGTAGGTTTTAGCTTAAACAAATCCGAAACAAGTCATTTTCCAACATAATACACTTCTAACAAAACAAAAATCCATACGCAAAGTCATAGGAACCAACTCAAAATCTTCTAAAAGAAAGGGTAAGTAGACCAGGTTTTAGCATGCTTTCTTCTAAAAAGAGCAGAGGGGCTGAATTTGGGATGATTTGGTGCAACCCAAGAGATATATCTCTAGATTTGTTACTGAATATTAGTACGTCTCCCGATTCTAACCAAACCTTATCTGCCTCATTCACAATTCTTGAATCGCTACAGAAGAATTCTGCAGAATCTCCAATGAACATGGAAACCACAGGCCAACCTTTTGTTCTATATGAATACCAAAAATCATCTTCACGAACCTATACAATTAAAGAAAACAATACATGTAACAATTAAGATTGACGCAAGATTAATTTCAGCTCATTTTTCTATACTGAGAGTCATCCGTAGTATCAATCCCTAAGAAGTTACTTTATTAAGAATATTTATACAAAGTAGAGTTTCTGTAATCATAGTTCACACATAAAGACTTTACGAAATAAAGACTTTAATTTTATGTTATATGTAGGTTTATAATAACCTTAATGAAATAAAGAAAAAAAATGCAGGTAGCTCATATTGTCTTCCAATTTTATGTTATATGTAGGTTTATAATAACCTTAATGATTCAAAAACATATGCTCGTTAGTGATAAGACGATTTAGTCATGTAGTTGCAAATATGACACGTTTAATGCTGGATGTTAAGTTTATGATCAAATTTACATGTTTCAAAACTGACCAACATTGTTCTTACAAAATGACAGAAAAAAATAATAATAATAATAATAATAAATAAATAAATAAATAAATTTACTGTAACTTATTAAAAATGTATAAAAGCTATATAAAAGTTCGTGAATTTAATATATATATATATATATATATATATATATATATATATATATATATATATATATATATATATATATATATATATATATATGAGAAAAAATTAATAATAAATAAATAAATAAATAAATAAATTTATCAGAACTTATTAAAACTATATAAGTGTGAAATAAAAATCCAGTTTTTCTCCACAATTACTCATTACTATGTTGTATGCATATTCAAGTTAAGACTAACCTCATGAAGAGTAAGGTGAGCGGTGTTTGTATAGAACTTAACTACACAATTATTCGAGCAAACTGAAGAAATTTTATCCTCCGTGTTTAGATGTGATTGACAATCTTGAATTGAAGACTTGACCAATGAAATGAACTTATTAGGAACCGTGATTGTGAAGGAATAATCCTCAAAGTGCCATCTTCGACCTAACAACATCTTATGAAATCCAAGTTTTCTCCATTTGAGAAACACTCTTCAAAGCAGATACATTGAAGCTAAGTTTTGACATAAATTCACTATTTCAACCTAAAAGATTAACTGAAGATAAATATATCTTACATAATTAAACTTGTAGATCAATTGTTGAACAAGAAATGTGCATGGAAAAGACAGAAAAACTGATTTTTTTTGGGCTAATGGTACCAAAATGTATCATAGTTGTCACTTATACCTTCTATATGTATACAACAATTTGTTTTGCTATTATGTGTACTAAATTTGATTTTGTGGGCCTTTTTGTGTACCTTATGACCATTTTGCCCCTCTTTGGTTAATAAAATGAGGGGTAAAATGGTCATAAAGTACACAAAAAAGCCCACAAATTCAAGTTTAAAATAGCAAAAACATTTGTTCGATACATATAAAAAACAATCATGACAACTATGATACATTTTGGTGCCATTAGCCCATTTTTTTTTTCAACTAAATAAAAATGTTGAAAGAGCAAATTTGCTGTCGAATATATCTCAAATAAACAAAATTGCCACTAATCAATGCTAAAAAGGTAAATTTGACATGCATAAGGATAAACAATGATACTTGGATAAACAATTTTTATTTAACCTTTATCTATATCTATACTACATATAAAGAGTGGAGCACATTGTTAAAAGTTGAAAATTCAACGTAACAAAATGACTATACTACCTTCGATTATCATTCGATATTTCTTGCCAAACTGTCATTGATTTTCACTTTTTCAGCTAATCTGTCATATTTATCTATAGTTTCCCAATTTCAGCACACAACAGAATCTATACTACATAGGTTATAAATAAGTCTATTCTCGTGAAAAACATATAACATCAATGCATTTGCTCGCCGAAATATTTTACTATACGGGGTACCCGCCGCCGCAGTGTACATGTTCCCGGCTATCTGTTGTAATCGACATTCTTTAATAACTCAAAGACAGAAATAGTATAACAAAAACTATTAAAAAATTTGGATACATGTTTTGTTAATTAATTCAGCCCGTGAATATGTACTAGTGGTTAACAAATCTGTAACAAAAAATTACTACAACATTTTATTCCTCGATCTTGTTGAAAATGTGTATTTTTCTCCCCCTGATGCTGTTAATGAGTCTATGACAAAGATACATAGCTTAAGAGTAATTATCGAATTCAGTATGTCACTTAATAGTGTTGTAATGATTGTTGACACTCGATAGACATGTAACATGAGAGTATAATTGGACAAAAGCAGTCCTTATTGAAAAACTAAACAATTCTTTGGGAAATCAAAGTGTGCTAGAGCAAATAGAGTGTAGCAAGTATTTGTTATTTTTGGCAATTCTTCAAACTATTATGCGAAAATGAAAATTTCTTTAACAGTTTTCATGTACACGTACGTATGCTCATCTATATAAGAAGTTTAAAACATAGTTAGTTTGATGTAGTTTCACCTTCAAAGATAGGAAAACATATACCTGGTCGCTTTGGCTGATATAATTCTTCAAGAGAATCATTCCAGATCCAAGTTTTTCATGAGAAGTTTCAGTGTGGTTCACTGTTTCAGCCCCACGTCCATCATAAAGTGATTTTGAGCTCCTGGGTTGGATTAGACTGAATCGTCTTTTATCATTGAAAGGATTTTCAACAGAAATCTCTTTGATATTTTCTCTCTCGGATGATCCCTGAAATTTATTTAACGAGACAAACAAAACACTGTTTGGAAATTTCTCAATAATGATCTAAAATTGACTATATCAAATTATTCTCTATAACTAAAGGACGATGAAACACATCTTGTATATATGGTCATAGAGAAGGTTGTAAAAAGTTAATAGCACATATAAACCGCAAATCTGTTTCTCATATGATGCTCTCGATCAGCTGTCTAGCATGGCCTCATGCCGTCCCGCAGAAGTCCATTTTCGGACTTTTAACAGCTAAAACCATTATTTTTTTCAGTTAATGTTTCTGCATAACAACAAAATGAACAACGTAGTTTTGATGTTCTAAAGAAACATATAACTGGCGGGTAAAATATAATTGCTTCTCAAAAGTTTAAAACCAAGCCTTGGAGAAATATGATCGGTTTAAAATTTTGACAAAACACGCTTTCCTTGAATTTATTATTATTATTATTATTATTATTATTATTATTATTATTATTATTATTATTATTTTTTCACTTGATCTGATTAAATGTATTAAAACATAAGAAGTTTTTATATTAAAAGTTTAAAACACTCTGAAAGATCTCAATTTTCAAGTTATGAATATATGCAAGTTTATAACCATATTCATTCTGCATACTAGCTAACACTATACTAGTATTTGTCTTTTTGAACAGCCAGAAACTAGAGACACAAAAAACATGATAAATTTATGGAGAGAATGATACTATACAAAAGGAGATCGTTGAGTGTGTGATCACACTGACAACCGTAGTTTGCTGAAAATTTATTGTAATCTTTTCGACATTTAAAGTTTATATTGTTATTTTGAAACATATAATACAATTTATCAGAATGACGAAGTAGTATATATGAATGAGTGTACACTCTCAGTACGTGTTTGGTCAATGTGGTTAGCTATTTGGTCCGTCCACGATTTGGTCCGTCTGGTTAGCGACAAACGAGGCTATATTCAACGAATATTTCACGTGTTTGGCATCGATGTGTTTATTTGAGCATCCAGTTATGGAATGTGTTTGCTCACCATTTTCATATTTGAGAAAGTCAACGGTGGTCTCTCTTACTATGTTCATAGTCATTAGTCTCGGTTTTTGGTTGTATCAGTTTGTATTGTATTGTCTCTTTTGCATTTCAACTTATGTTGAAATAATTTATACAAAAAACAAAAAAAAAAAAAAAAAAAAAAAAAAAAAGGGGTCTACACAGACAATAAAAACAAATTCATAATCACTAGAGAATCAGCATATAATAATAGACAAACTAAACAGAAAATAATCAAAGCAAAAGGGTAATTCTTGTTTGGATAATTACTATAACTGACCTTTTTATCCTTGATGTTCCCTCGATTAAAAGATGATCGAGAATAAAAACAGGGTTTTGGTAGAACACGACACATGTGTTTAACTGATAGGTAGAGCCTAAAATGATTCATGGTAAAAATTGAAAAATGAGAAGATGGTACATGGTTCAGTTTGGGGGCAAGGCCTAAATATAAATAGCAAAGATTTCGTGATTAACTAGTGGATTCTTTTTTTTACAAACATAAAATATCTAAATATATAATTAGAAGATACTCTATATTTGGAATCCTTATTAAGTCACTCATATGGTCAGGACAAATTATGATTGTTACCAAAATTTTATATATATCAACACAATTCTGCTATTTGTTCTTAGCTGCAAACATTTCAAGTATATTACTGTATCGGCTCTTGTCTTTGTACACGATACAGGTTTTGAATCCTGCATTTTATAAAATTGCTAAGTAGAACTATTTTACATATGAGTCAAAATGATAGCTAGCTAAATATTTATCAGATTGGAAAACTAAACTAAGAACTTAAAAGTTGGTGATGTTATAAATCGCTGCTATTATTCTACCCAATTTATATCCAAATCTTTGAGTTTGACCATCCACTTCTCTGTGTCTTGTGAAACATCCAGTTTGGATGGTGGTTTATCTCCATCATTCACGTTGTTTCTCATTCTATTTGGATGTCTGACCTTAAGTGACAGAAGACGTGAAACTTCATGTAGACCTCCCCATTTCTCCAATGCTCGTGCTATGTCATATCGACCTACATATAACATCACTAAAAAGTTTAGAAGGATGTCCACACGTTCACAAGCTTTAAGGAACATCTCTAAGCAACAACGAAAAAATAGATTCCATCAAATATTTGTGTCACTGTTCTAATAGGGAAATATAATCCTCTTTCAGTTGTACAGTTTAAGGTGGCAATTTGACCACCTTGCTTAAGAATGAGTTGAGTTAATTTTTTGTTTCTTTATAATCGTTAAGTGGTCAAATTAGTAAAGTAAACAAAATTAGCCACAAACAAAATGGGTCAAAGTAGCCCAACGTGTATTTTATTAATGCACCCGACCTTTTTACCTTGGCGAGGAAAGAATCTATTACTAGTGGTCATGTTATATTATATCAATTGTGGTGGTTGAATGCTGGACTGGTAAGCATAGTATGATGTCTGCTAGCATGGAGGTACTGAGTTCAAATCTTACTAGTTGAGTTTTCAACTCTAACTCTATCTTTTAGTTTATCACTGGGTATAATCCCTCTACCCAAAAAAAAAGATGGAAATTAAACAATAAGTACAATGGCAGTGTCATGTTAGACAAAAATCTAAGTTGATATACCTCCACGCTCAAATGATTTTCTGCTGGGCATATAGGCTGGATCCATCCCCCAACTCTTCTGGAAACGACTAATCTGTGAGGATGAAAAAAAGAAGAAATGAATGACCTTACAGAAAAAAGATCAACATAATTAATTATGCCCACAAGATCTAGCAACCATAGAGAATGTGGACTACTTTGTGTACCACATATAGCAATTAACAAAGGATAATTTTCGAATGTAGAACTGGAAATTATGCAGTTCCCATACAGCCCCAAGGTCCTTGGGAAAAACTGAAATATAATGTTTTCCCTATATGAAAGTATAGTCGTTATTATGTAATCAACATAAATATGAGATGCTGAGATCGACTACAATTAGAAGTGGAACTTGACCCATATATTTATGAAATTTTCCATTCGGGCTATTTTATTTTTATTTTTTATACTGTTTCGTTTGATTTTAATGGGTTAAACAGGTCAAACTCACAAAAATCAACTAAAAAGGGTCAAATGGGTCGAACATGTCAAAAGTCACCTAAAGTGTATTTTTGTTATGCTTATAAGCTCATGTATTCTTTTATTCAAGAAATTATATTAATATAATTGATGAGTTATTGTGATCATATTTGACATACTAGCGCTATTTAGGAATAAAAAATTGGGACAAGTCTTTCAGGGGGTCATCCTATTGTGACCCGAATTAACCCATTGCCCGGCCAACCCATTTGGTCACCTATACCTATACTAAATAAAAAATTACTTAACGATCAGTAATGGTCATCTATTCAAACACTTGTGTTAGGAGTCTGACTGACTGTCATGATAAAGATATAATTGCTACCTAGAAAGGGATAAAATGGTGATAGGTACAGGAACTGACCTCTTCTTTTAAGTTCTCAAGGTGATCCCAGTACCCTTTTGGTTTGGGGTCCTTATAAGCAAGAGAAAGATTCATCATTGAAGCAAACTTTCTGAATCCCCCTCTCCGTGATATCGCCTTTTCCATATCAAATCTCCCATGCTTCCTTAACTGGCTTCTCATTGGCATAAACCCTTCTTGTCCATGTTCTGAAATAAATTTCAGGAGCTCAGATTTTAACACTTCAATATCTTTGTGCAACCCAATAACACGATGGCTTCTTCTAGAAGGCTTTTCAGCAATGCCTTTTGATGAGGTTTTTGATGAATTTTCATTCCCAACAATGTCAATTGAATTCCCAATATCGGATCCAATATCATCATCTCCTGTGTGTATTTTATCATTACATACTTCCACAAAGTCTTTTGCTTTCTTTTTCTCGATATAATCACGAATAGCACACAAGTTTGATGGGAGGTCTTCATAGATGACCTAATTTTGTCACATTGTATCAAGATTAAAGAGAAATGGTATCAGAATTTATCAACAGATTAAAAAATGCATGTTTCTAAGTGACTTGATACGAGCTATAAATTGGCCACTACTAACAGCAGACGCTGAAATGAACTTAAACGGTATTCAAATGTTATATTAATTCTCTATTAGCATATAATTACGTAAGTGTTAACATGTAATTCTCCAAAAATGAAAAAAGCTTAGGAAGGTGTTAGTTACCACTAGAGTCTGCAAGTTCGACTCGTATTCGTATACTTGTACATTATTTCGATTCGGGTAGTGTTTCTTTTAAGCAGGCCTACTAGAAATCAAGTAAAGGAGATTGAATAGTTTGAAATACTCCAAAGTCTATCTTGAACAGATACAACATCCTAGATCATTCTTATTTAAATAATCAGGTTATTGTTTGAATAGTAATTATGTTGTTGCTATTACAACTCGTACATTAGTTATCTATAAAGAAGAGAGAAAAGGTGTGTCTGCATATCAACCCAACTCGACATAAAAGAATTGCGACCCGTTGCTCGACCCACCCATATTGGTAGGCCAAATAAGCTATAAAAAACAAGCAAAACATACCTCTTCCATGATGGCCTCAGACAGCAAAGAGCCCTGTTGCATTTTTGACTCCACGCTATATTTCAATAGTGTGTGGTGGTTCCCAAGTTGTTCAAATAGCCATCTTCCCTTGAAAGAATCAAAATCCCCTTCTACCTGTTCAAAGGTTATCTCTTCCTCAAGATGTTCACACAAATCCAGGACAACACGTGCATGAAGTACCATGTACAATAATCCCTTGCATCCTTCCTGTATATTAAAACAATAGATTTGGTCAAATGAGTGTATCACATTTATCTTATTACGCATGAATTTACATATGCATCATATATCACATATCGATTGTTTTAGTAAACTGATGGAAGAGAATGACAAACAGAAAATTTTAAGGAAAACCATAAACTGATGGAAGAGAATGACAAACAGAAAATTTAAAAATGCTACCAAAAACATTTTATCAAATCATCAAGAAGAACAGAATGCAATTATTGGGTAAGTTCTTTCACTATTACTGTATAAAGAAAATCATAAAATACTTAATGTGCTCTAGTATTTATCAAAACAGAAAAATGTTTCGTGCTGAATAAGCTTAAGTAAACAAGTACACAGAAACCAGATAGAACAAGTAGTGCCTAAAAATTGTTAGAACATCAGGAACATACATGTGATCCAATTAAGGAAAACCAAAATTACCTGAATGATCCGAACTTTATTGTTATCTCGTGCTAAAACCCTGCTAATAGCTAAATTTGGAACTATCCTGCCAAAATTAATTTTTCCCATAACAGAATCAGGAACATACACAACATCTCGAGAAACAAAAGGCATTTAACAATATTTAGTGCATACCAAAGGCCTCTTGGCCCAGCGCGGTATGTGAGTGACCCAACAACCTAGAGGTTGTGGGTTCAAGTCTCGTTAGAGACATATGTGAGATATAATTTGTGAGATAGGTGGCGTAAGTTGTAGAACTTTGCCGTTAAAAAAAACAATAGTTAGTGTTTCAGCTACATTAAGCTGGCTATTGTCTTTTCTCTTCCACATAATAGAAAGTTAGCCATTTCCCTCTGAAGATTTATTATCGTCAATTATCAACATGATGTATGAAAATAAATAGCTTCTTATCTATTAAATACACCAACTTGCATCCGTCAGGGAGGTGGGCACAAATTATAGATAAAAGAGTGGTTGTTAGACCAAAAGTATGACAATTTCACCAAGATGGATCGTCAAACTAGTACATATAATATGTTACAGCAAAACCTACAGATTACAGAAACTAGAGGTGGCAAGATTAGTGGGGCGGGCAGGTTGGATAATGGGTCAAAACGGGTTCATGTTAAAACAGGACATATTTTATAGATAAAAGAGTGGTTGTTAGACCAAAAGTATGACAATTTCACCAAGATGGATCGTCAAACTAGTACATATAATCTGTTACAGCAAAACCTACAGATTACAGAAACTAGAGGTGGCAAGATTAGTGGGGCGGGCAGGTTGGATAATGGGTCAAAACGGGTTCATGTTAAAACAGGACATATTTTAGTATGGGCAGATGAGGTTAAGATTGGCTCGCAAACGGAAAGCCTTGTTTAGTCTATAACTTCATTATATAACTAATTAGCGTGTTAAGTATAACAGAAACAATGTTGTTACAATGATAACTTACATCTTTGGAATAAAAACAATATAAGAGGTTGTATACATTAAGACTTTAAGAGTAGACTTTGGCGACTTTAAACCCATTTTACCCGTTCTCGTGTTAGCTAAAAACTTAATTTGACCTATTTGAGATAAAAACACAAATCAAATCGACCATTCAGGCCTACATACGTACATGCCTAAAAAATGGCACCTCTTATGTATACTCATAAAAGAAAGTGATATGGTACTTACTCAGGAAGGGTCTCATAAGAAGTCAAAACATTCCACACTTCACGAACAGGAGCTTTCACAGTTATGCTTGCAAAAACACATCGGTGAACACCTCCATTTTCCTAGAATTCAAAGCTATTAGTACAAATAGAAACAGAGTACCTTCTCTGAGAAACAAATTATTAGAGATCGCAGTTCAGAGTCATGTCTCTATGAATGAGGCAATTCAGGTTATATATAATCGCTAGCATGTCAAATGGGTCAAAAGATTTAAATAAAAATGAAAACCGTCAAATGGGTCAAAACTCACCCAAAGTGTGTTTTTAATGTATCAAACCACATAAATCATTATTTAAAACTTTAAATATACCAGTAAAAATTTTTAATATTTGCAAACATATTTGAGCCACTAATTCTGTACAGAAATATACATTTTTGGTCAACTCGACTAGTTCCAACCGTTTAACCCGTTACCCAAAGCACCTATTTTCCGCCCCCATTAATAACAGTCAACAGAAAGTGAATTACCAATAAGCCATCAAATCTTCGAAGATGAATTTCATCCACCTTGCACGGACTATCAATATCACACGTTTTCCCAAACACTCCCCATTTATTGTTTACTTCCGCAATAGGTTTGGATGCTACAGTAGGAATATTCTTCTCTATGGTACCATCAATATCTAAGGTGGTAGACGCTGCAGATGGTGCAGCTGAATGAACTTCTGTACTTGTATTCTCATTTCCTTCAAAACTTCTCTCAGATCTACGTGCTATTGCTTGAAGATTCACAGGAGGTCGGATCGAATAATTCTCCATAAATATTGCAGGAATGTTGAAGTTTGGTATCACATTAACTTCGTATGATAGAATTGTTGTTGTAGACCTGAAACAGACAGAATTGCTATATGACTGACTTCTTTGCCTTGTCGGTAGACTTTAAGATATCTCTTGGAGAAAACAACAGCTTAGCCTAGAAGTCTGTTTTCAGTCGAGTATTCAGCCACTTACACTGTAGTACCGAAATACACAGTTGAAAAGCAAAAAACGACCCACTGTATACGGAAGATGGTATATTGACAGTTACAATATTTGCTGCCTATATAAGAAGAGCATGATTATACCTTCTGCCAGGTGTGACAGACCATTTGCCTTCGAATTTTTTAAAATCTCCATCAACCATAGAGAAGTGGAGTTCGCGACCATTAGCCTGAACTACGAGAAAATTTTACAAGTTAACATTTTTATGTAAGAGGATGTATGTATGATCATAAAGTTTCCAGAACTACTGCGTTATTAGTGGCGCACAAGATTGAACATCATCCAGAGATTTGTATCATCTCAATAACCTTTACATTGATAATATAACATTTATTTTACATCAAAATTCACGTCAACAACTGAAAAGATTGGAAAAGATTAAACAAAAAATGGCATGTTTGCTTTCTTGGTTCAGTGGTATAAACTAAAACACACAAACATACACGCAGTGACAGGGTGATAGCAACTGGTTCATCTTTGTACGCTGAGCATATATTTAATACTTTCCATTAGGATCTAATATTCTATAAGATATTAGATAGATACATACTGAGTTTGTTAACTCTTGAAGATCTAAAACAACACGAGCTTCAATATGCCAATATAGTGCCCTCTGCAAGCCTCTCTGCTCCAACCATATTCGTCCTGGATGAGCGCATGGAATTCTCGCACTAACAATAAGAATACCATACACTTATCAAACCTATAATCAAACTTATGTTGCAGAGTGAAACTTGATAAAAATAAAAGAAAATTGCACCAAATGCACAAAATTGTCTTTTGTGTACACAGGATAGTATTAATGTAATGAATAGTATAACACTATATTTAGACGAGGTGATTTGCACACTCTCATTTTTTTATTTGCACACACCAATTTGTGCAATAATTAGTTGTACATGTAATGAGCTACACACTCATACAGGTCCATTACATGGAAACACTGCTGATCAAGTTCACACAAGCTAACAAGTCAACTCTGCTGCAAGCTCAAGCTCAAGGCTAAGACCTGTATTCTACTATACAATAGTTTCACTCCTTGTAATAAGATGTAATTGTAGTAAAAGGGTACCGTTTATAAAGAAGATAAATAACAGAAAACCAACTTACAGTACAAGATTGTGATTTCAACCAGAAGGTGTCAATGAACAAGTAACCAGAAGTAAACGGGAATGAAGCACAAGTAACCGAGGCTCGTGTTGAACACGATTCCCTTAAAACAATTCCGTGTACAACAAATTGCCTGAAACTTTCGTGAATTATTGTGAGTATGCTATTATTAAGAGAAGCTGTGAATTTGTTGGTACTTAGAATGGCTGAAAATTCTTGTACTTGTACAGCAAAAAAGTAACAGGTGTATTGATACACATTTAACCTGTTAAATACCATTCAATGGGCTGTTACAAAGTTCAAAATAAACCTGTAACATATGCTGCTGTTACAGCTTGTCAGAATTAAATGGGTCAATCTTTGGGTCAACAAATCCAGTGATTGCTGATAACAATTTGTTCACCCACCAATGTGGGATAAACATGAACCCATTTATTTTCCTTAAGCTTCATTCCAAATACCCTACTTTGAGACTCGATATCTCATTCACACTAACTCCGTTTTGGACATATAAAGTCTTGTTACGAAGCTTTCACGAGAAACAACGTAACCATATAAGACTTTAATCATAAAACTATATTTACTAATAGTAATCTATGTCCAAAGATTAGTGAAAACTTATTTCTTTCACTAAAATTTTCCAACAGTAATCAGTAGCTTAGATGTTTCTAGAAGTAGTATAGTTGTTAGTTAGTTATCTCAATTCTGTATAAATACTGGATGATGTACTCACTTTCAGTTTAATGCAATACAATAACTTTTCCCTCATTTCGTTCTCTCTCAATAGGGATGAGCATTTGCACCCGAATCCCAGTACCGAACCGGAACCGTACCGGTACCGTACCAAAACGGTACTGACTCCCAGTACACGGTACGGTACCGGTATCATGAATTGAGCCCAAAAAAATTCGGTACCACTAATACGGTACCGGTACCAAAGCGGGAAGTACCGAAAAAAATCCCGAAAATTGAGTAGTCATATTTTGAATTAAATAACTTATCCAAACACCCATTTGGCCCGTTCCATGTCAAACAATAGTCATGTAAAACATACGGAAAGAAACCAAACGTTCGAATAACTTATTGTGGCAATTATAGATCCTTCATAAGTCATAACCGCTCATAAAAATTAAACCCAAACCTATTTAATAAGTTTTGGAACGTTTGTACGTGAAGAATACCTCGGTGATGTATTTATTTAAGTGTTGGTTGCTTTTTGTGAGATGTCGTGGTTTGAAATCACTTGAAAATGCATGTTTTTCCTATTTTTTGTTGCACTTTCTTGAAATCCTTTTCGGTTTAACAAAAAAGGGGAAGAACCGTATAGGTACCGATTTCCCGGCACCGAGTACCGGTACCAACTTTCATGCTCGGGAAAAAATCGGTACCACCAATTCGGTACGGGTTTGGTACGTATCCATTTAACTAAATCATGTTGTTTCACCTGTTTGTACATTAACCAATTCCCTTTATTTAGTGTTTTAGTTTTCATTACACTAAATTAGTGCTATCTATAGTGCTTTTTTTTGTACATTTTAGCACTAAATTAGTGCAAAAAACACATCTTAGTGCTCAAAGTTGGTTACATTGAATCAACATTTTGTATAATAACTAGTAACAAACATACTATTTGAATACCTGAAAATAAGATTAGGAATAAAATCAGCAAGGCGTTCATAATCGGTTAACGCAGTCCACACGGACTCCACATCAGCATCAACTTCCACTTGGGACTTAACTCTCCGCTCTCGCCACGAAATAACTTCAACTTCGCATTTAACTTTCCTTTTCTTACCACCTTCTTCATTTAACACAACTTCTTCAGCGCTTATACCATTTATTAAGCTCTCATTATTCATGCTATTCCTACATGTATATCTACGTCCACGTGTTGAAAATGTTTTAGGTTTTGTGTTTGGAAATGCGAATGAGTTTTTGTAAAGATTCTTGGTTTTTGGTGTTGTGGAATGGAAGTTGGTTATGGAGAGCGAGTGTTTGGATATGATCATTGCTTTTTTGTGTGTGTTTAGTGTGTTTGAGTGTGTGAGAGAGAAAATGTGGTGATGGTGGGGAGGATGATGGTGAACAGAAAATGAGCGGGGGGAAATGGTTGTTGCTGTTGTGGATAAATATTTTAGTTTTCGGTCCTTGTATTATTACTAGATGATGCTTTCAGTTTCAGGTCTTTTTGTAACTTATTTCGGGATGCTCGTAAAATGTTTAACTTTTTAGGGATAATATAGAATAAGGGTCACCTAATTTTCAACATTAGGCCGCTCGTTTACTGAAACTAAATTATAGGATACTAACTAAGATTTAAGATCATTTAAGGACAAAAGATCTTTTATCAATCTTCACATTTCATTTTATTAGATATAATGGATGAGATTAATCCCAACAATTAAAAAACTCACTTTCATTCTTTTTTTCAAATATAAATATCTTTGAACCGTTAATCGACAATGAAAAAAAATATACATTGATGACGAAGATTTAATTATCTTTTATAGATAAAGACTTTGATATATTTCGACAAAAAAAATCGTGTTTTCACTTTTTTTTAAGTTTTTCGTTTTTACGTTCATCGAAATTTCATGAAAAAATCATATATGATTTAACACTAATTTGAATACCACATGTGATATTAGTGTTAAATCATATATGATATGATATCATATGTGATTAATATCATATGTGATACTAAATATAAATCATATATGATATGTATATCATATGATTAATATCATATCGATCTTAGTGTTAAATCATATATGATAAATCACATATGATATACATATTATATGATTTAACACTAATATCACATGCAGATTCAAATTAGTGTTAAATTATATATGATATTTCACGAATTCAGCTTCAAGAAAAACAAAAAAAGACGAAAAAATGTGAGAAAATGATTTTTTTTTTTTTTTTTTTTTTCAAAGATATCAAAGTCTTCATTCTATGAAAAGATAATTAAACGTCATTGCGATTGTTTTAAATATTTTTGCTTAACGATTAATGATTTAAGATATATTTAAATTATAAAAAATATGTGAAATAATAAAATGCTTTTAATCTCAATCATTGATTTTTTTTAGATGGATGGTGAAGATGAGTCACTTGGTATGTAAAAAAAATTTGGTATGTAAAATAACACTTCTCACTAGACTATATGTTTATTTTTGTTTACACCAATTTTAATTACATTTTATCTTGAATGATTAGTAAACGACAACAATGAACCTAACACTAAAAATACATAGTTGGGAGAAATTTTCTTTTGCTTACTATTATTATGGTGCTTATCAAGGGACAAATATTCACCCACCATCTAGTTTGATCTAATTGTGGAAATATATCAACCTAAGGCATCCACTATGGTAGTTTCATCAAAGCGCTAAAACCTATATAAAGCTTTATCTTTCATTTTAACCATAGTGGTTATTTGTTTACGTATACGCGGCGCGTGAAGAGTTCATATTCTTGAACCTATTCATAATTTAACGACGTGTTATTATGAATCATTTGAAGAGTTGTAAAGGTTTATGCATAGTGAACATGGTTTATAACATCAAAGGTTTATAATTTAATGATTATAGATCATGTAAAGCTTCACCATCGCGACGCCTAAGTTCACGTTTTTCTTGCTTTTTCTTGTCTTTTGTCTTTCTTATTTATTCACTTTTTTCACTTTCATACGTTTTAAATGCTTTCATACATTTTTACCGCTTTCGATTTTTATATATGTTTCATACGCCGTTCGTTTCGCACGTGCTTTACGCTTTCATCGCCGCCGCTTTTCATACGTATTCTTCCGTTTTCTTACGTTTTCGTCCGTTTACGTCCGTTTTCATACGTTTCATCACAAGTGATATTCTGTGATATTCTGAATATCACTTGTAATATTCTGAATATCACTTGTGATTTTAATGTTACAAAACGTTAGTTGAAAATTACTTGTGATATTCAGAAAATCACATGTGATATTGAGAATATCACTTGTGATATTCTGAATATCACAGAATATCACTTGTGATATTACAGAAACGTATGAAGGCATCTGAAAACGGCCGAAAACATTTAAAAACGGACGAAAACGTAAGAAAACGGACGAATATTGTATGAAAACGGACGAAAACGTATGAAAGCGTAAAAACACGTATGAAAACGGATGAAAACGTATAAAAACGGACAAAAATGGACGAAAACGTAAGAAAACGAACGAAAACGGTTGAAAACGTATGAAAACGGTCGAAAACATATGAAAACGGAAAGGAAAAAAAACGTTAATTAAAAAAAATGTGAATAAATAAGAAAGACAGAAAGGCAAGAAAAGATATGAACTTAGGTTGACATATCAAATTTTAGGTTAATCATCACTATTAGATCAAAGATGGTGTGGATTTGCCATTTGGTAATCATCAAAATAAAAGTATGTCACCTCTATAGTTGGACGGCTTATAAGTTAGTTTTAATAGACGAACGACCTATATGTTAAACACGTAATATTTAGACGGCCTATACGTTATCGCAAGTTTTAATTTTGGTTTTTTTAGAATAAGTGTTTATTTTTATTTTAAGCAATCAATTTTTTTTAGGAGGTTCAAATGAAATTTAATTTGTGTTCAGTGTTATAGTATCACTTCTTTTATATTGTACGTAATTTAAAAGTGATTTTTTTATGAGAGACGGAATGAGAGTTAAATGTATGATTTTGTATTTTAATCAACTAGTTATAATACCCGTGTATGCACGGGTTTGATAAAAAAAATTATTCAGTATTATATTGAATATTGTGTCTTTAAAGGTAATTGCATATAATTATATAGTTATAAGTTTAAGACGCACGAAGTTTTACACATAAATCAAATTTATTTTAACCTTTAGCTCGAATATCACATATAAGAAGCGTCTCGATGGGGAGTTTTGCAAAGTTTTTCACTATTTGAAAAGATTTCAAAAGCTTTTGCCATCAGAATGAAAGACTTTTCTCTTGGTTTGAAAGAAAGACTTGGCACCAGCCATGTGTTTGAAGCAATAGCTTCTTATTTGCTAGCATTGTTAATAAATGTTTCAAGACAAAATAGCTTAATAATTATTGCCATAAATGCACCAAGTCATTGAATGACTTAGTGCAATGCGGATGCTCTAAGAATTTGCTTATGAAAATTGTGATATAAATACAACTAATACTTATGCACGAGTTTTTCATTATACATTAATATCCATTATAATTTGGTAAAATATTTGTAAAATTTATGTTAGGTAACTTAAGATTTAATTTTATTTAATTGACAAAGATATTGATATTGTTATTTAAACTTCACTCACGATATTATGTTGTACACACGACGCAAGTTTAATAAAGATATAACGAAATTGATAAAGTTAAAGATATCCCTAAAGTTTTTAAAAATGTTTTCTAGATATCCTTATATAAATAAATAAAATTATATGAGTATTGTTATAAGACAATCACAGATATTTATTTTGTATATTAAAGTAACTCGTCTTACAATTTGATAATTATATTCCGCTTTCGATAATTTAGTAGATTTAAAATGTAAACTCGTGTCCACATAGGTTAAACTTTTAAAACGAAATAAATGATTCCTTATCGAACGTATATAAAAAAATTGATACTTATTATCTTATGCAAATTTACATGTTGTTATTTTAAAACAACGATACATTGTACTTTTAAGATGTAAAGTATAAAGGGTATAAAGTATAAGGTGATTGTTTATAATCCAAAGTTATTAAAAAACATGGCGCTTATAATATTACACTTAACTCCATATAATTTTAAAAATTCACCACTAAAGTTTTATTAATTACCTCATATTTTTTAAGTTTTGTTTTCACATATTTGACACCTATATTTTTATGTATTTTTATATCAACCAAATTTCTCCATCAAATTTATTAAAGTTTGACAAAAATCAATTTAATTTTGACTTTTATTAACCAATCACATTACACGATTTTGCTTGCGTAGCGAAATCGAGCTCTCCTATTGACCCAATTGTTTTTTCAATAAGAATGAATTGACAAAATCACTCCGAAATGATGTAATTCATTTATTATATAAAAGATGTGAAATTTGATGTGTCTAACTTAAATTAGCGGAAACGTTGTTTCTCTATTTTTTATTTCACGCGAGCTTATTTCAAGCGCCTTTTTTTTAGACTAAAATACCCGGTTGGTCCCTAAACTTGTCAATCAACTTGCGTTGGGACAAACCCGGCATTATCATCACCGGAGGTCCAAAACATGGGCTTTATATGCCAAACTCGCCCTTGACCAATAACGCCGATGTCAACGCTCCGTTATACTCCGTAAAACCCGTTATCATGTTACCGCTGAGGGTAGAAAAGTCATTTTACTTGATGTACTATAGCGATGTCTTGTCCAATTTCCGCCATTATGTAGAATATAACAAAGTCAGGTACTCATTGCTCATCCCCAAACTTGTTTTGAAGCCTACCCAAAAACCCTAATGCAATGTCAATCATCAAATCAAATAATCTAAGTAAGAAAATAACAAACAACCACCTTGGATTTACTCTATGGCGAATAAGAGAATATCCTTTCTTTGATGATCATGAAATTGAGGAAAAGTCGCAATCGTGAGATATTGTAAGTCTTTTTGGTTATAGCCTATTACAATCATATGTTAGTACGACTGTCTAAGTTATTCCCATTTTAGGTAACTTTAGCTTAACATTGTTTTTGTACATTTTTTATACAGCGGGTGAACCAGGATCCTTTAGCATGATGTTCCATTATGAAGGTACATTCAAATACTTTCCAGGTAGAATATATCAAGGAGGCAAGAAATGCCTTGTTGATCATGTGGAAATAAAAGAGGTATCCGTTGATGAAATGGATGCTCTCATGACCCAAATCGGTTATGAGATTGGACAAACCAATTATTTCTACTTTCTTAAGCCTGGTTGTACATTGGACGACGGTTTGTTTACTTTGCGTGAAGCTGCTAATGTTGAGTTGTTGAAAGATGTTGTCATAGAGCATAAGTTGATAGATGTCTATGTGGAAATAGGGAAGACAAGATTAGAACTTTCTGAAATGTCCCCACAATCAATTAAGACTGTGTTTTGGGAGATGGATGAAGATAGGAGAAAAGTTGCTACTGCGGCTATTCAATCTTGTTGTAGACGATTGGTGTTAGATGATCTTGATAATGAACCCGCCTAGATCCTTTTATCCAACTTACACAAGTGCCTATGGACGCCAATGATATTGGTGAATCTAGCAATTTGCCAAACATTGAGCCTCAGATTTTCCACCCTAGACACATCATTTGCTAGCCAACCTGTTCATAACAAAGGAGCGTGCTTTAGTACTTATTGATGAGGACAATGCTATTAAGGAGCCCGATAATTTTGAGGTTAATATGTTCCTAGTGACTCGGGAAGCACTTAGACAAAGTAGGAAGAGCACTAGTTGATGTCAATAACAGTTTGAGGAGCCCGATAATTTTGAGGTTAACTGCTTCAATTGACTCGTGAGAAGCACTTAGACAAAGCAGAAGAGCACTAGTTGATGTCAATAACATGTTTGAGGAGCCCGATGTGGATGTAACTCGTTTCAATTGACTCGTGATAACATGGAAGAGGATCCCGTTGTTGATGTTACTCTATTACAAGTGAGTGACACTAGTGACTTAGGCAATGCAAATTGATGATTCAATTCAAGCAAATGAAGAGAACACTTGTCGAGAATGATGCACAACTTGCTATGGTCCAAGTAGGTCGAGTAATGAGTTAGGTGAAGCAGAACAACCAAGAATATAAGTGATGACATGCGCTTGGAAAATGATTTACCCGTGATGGTTGATGATGTCTTTGCGTTGACTATGTTTCTTTCCAACAGCAGACTTTGCAAATGGAGTCTATACCACATTCTTCTATTATGGTCGAGTTTGCTACCGCAGGGAAGTCAAAACCTAGTAAGAGAGCATTCAATAGAAACTAGAGGAGTTGTTTTTTCCAAGAATGACAAAACAAGAATAAGGGTCGATGTAGGGTTGTGTTCCACTTTCGTGCCCAAGTGAAGGTCCTGACCGGATATAGGCCCATCTAGAAGTCCATTAAATGTAAGGGTATAAATGCATTGCTTTCGCAAAAGGACCCTTCGAAATACTCGCCCATGGCTATTGTTTGTCGGCAGGAATGGTGAGACAGTATCCGGTCATTCGTAACATATAATGAGCAACACACTTGTTTGCAATCAAGGCGCGTCGAGCTTTTGACCTTCGCTATATCTCACGAAAATTACAAAGACAAATTGAAACCAATCCACAACGGTTCCTGTCAAGTCTGTGCATAATCAACTTACCAACCAATACGAGCTTCAAGTGTCCCCTCAGAAGGTTTTAAGGGCCAAAACCTAGCAATAACAACCATCAAGGGTCAATTCAAGCTACAATTTACCATGTTGAGAGATTATGTTCAAGAGTTGCGAAGACAAACCCTAATACAACAGCTGTGATGAATGTGGAACGACCTCCGATGAGGCTCTTCCAACCGAGAGAATTCAAGAGAGTGTATGTTTGTTTAGGTGCATCAAGGAAGGATTTAAAGCGTGTGGGAGATCGTTGTTGGGTGGGTGCTTTTCCAATTCGTGGTCCTTTGAATGGTCAACCGATGACAATTGGGAATTGATAGCAACAATGGTATATACCCTTTAGCTTATGCTTTTGTTGAATCGTAAAACATAGGATCATGGACTTGGTTTCTTCATTGTTTATCCGATGATATAGCACTTGAGCCAATCTCAAGCATCACTTTTATTATCGACATGGAAAAGGTACTCCCTTAACTGCTCATGAATTTAAGTCTCTCTTTTGAAATGACAAAGAAACATATTTGATTTTGTGCAGATATAAGTAGAGCTTTAGAGAAGTTTTTCCGATGCGAACACATATTCTCAGATTAAAAGCATTCATGAGAAAATGAAACCGCAATGGAAAGGTAGGGCCTACAAAGAGCATCTGTGGAAATGTGCAACAACCTCAATGCTGTACAGCTTTCGTAAAGCTATGGTCGATTTCAAGAAACTTAATCAACCAGCCCATGATTGGTTAAGTAAGATACCACCGATCCATTGGTCAAGGTCACATTTTTCATGTAAGTGATCTATCTGTTTCAGTTAATTTGTATTTGTTAATGCAATATAAACAGTTATAATTAATACATGTTTATTACTGTTTATCTTTAGGGAGAGCTACTTCTGATGTGTTACTTAATAACATGTGTCAAGTGTTTCATGACAAAATAATTGAGGGTTTAAACAAACCAATTATTACAGCCTTAGAATACATCAGGGAATACTGTATGAAGAGGATAATGCATGTTCTTATGGTGATTGAGAAGAGTGATGGGCCACTAACACCAACTGCACAACACATGCTAGAGGGTATTAAGAAAGAGGTTGTTAAGTATAATGTTTTATGGAATGGGGGAACTAAGTTTCAGGTTAGTGGACCATAGGGTGACCAATGTGTAGTTAATGTTGTACACAAGTCTTGTACTTGCAGAAGATGGGAGATAACAAGTTTACCATATAAACATGTTGTTGCTACCAATTGAATATGGCTTTAAATGGGCAACAAGTAGGAGTCAGAGAAACATGGGCTCATCCTTGTTACTATCTTCTCACTGGGAGGCAACCTACCATCACCATGTCCAAATTATAACTAGCAAATAACATTGGGAAAAATCAATCGTACCAACAACAATTGTTCCACCGAATCCGAAACAAACCCGCCTAGCTCAAGAGGTAGAAAAGAGTTAGGATAGCTCCCGAAAGTGAAGAGATTGTGAAGGATGGTAAGTCGTCAAGGGCTTGGAAGAGTGTTAAGTGTAGTATTTGTGGCATTGTTGGACACAACCGAAAACATGCCTAGGGTATGGTGGAGTGAAAGTAGTCGAACCGCCAATAAGGGAAATGTCAAACAGTGCCTACTAAAGTCGCAACTTGCAAAAAAAAGACACATCCTAAAGGTAACAAAGTAGCAGCAGATAAAGAAGTCAAGGTACAGTGTTGTTGAAAGTCAAGTTAGTGCGCTTCAAGGAAGTGGTGTTCAACTGAAAATCAAGATCCAAAGAATCAAGATCCCATCATACATGATGCATCCTCGTCACAATCCCAAAGAACATCAAGATGAAGCAATTGCCGATCCCAAGATGCATGAGCAATCCCAAGGTCAATCCCAAAGAACATGATCAATCCCATCCGATTCTCACCGCAATCAAGTGATGTTCAAGCAGTTTCGCTCAACCCACTGCTACACGAAGAATGACTAGGCAAAGAGCTCGCACCGAAAGAATGATGGCCTCACCATAGGTCAATTCTGTTATGCTAATTATCTAGACAATGTTTCATCTAGTTTATTTCCTATGGACAAGTTATGTACTCTAAAAACATATGTGTGTGTGTGTCTAACTGTAGTTCTCATGCTTTGAAAAGTATGCAATTTTATGCATTTGGAATTATATCCATTTGCATTAACTATGGAACCATGTCATTATTGTGTATTTTTATAGATTGACTAAGCTTGATGTGTGAATAATTTGCATCAAAAGTAACCAAAGCTAAACAGAACCTCATAAGAATGTTGACATTTAAAAGTCAACCCTAAACAAATTGCTAACCATCTGCATACCCATAAGGCATTGAAAATAAAAAAACAAACCAAACTGAATACTTCATAACAACGTTACTACAATTCAAGATACTGAACATTAACCATCTCGCCTCATTACATAAAAGCTAAAAAAGTTATCCCAATGCATAAACAATCAAGAACAACATCCAACTTAGCACCGTGTAAATCTTCCACTTCCACACATCACCTTCAAGACTACTAATCTTGCCTCAAGCTCATTTCTCCCCTCAAAAGGCTGGTATGATCATTCTTGAACGAGCACGATTTCGTGATCATACCATCTTATCCACCGACAAGAAGACCCTATTCATGATTATGACAAGTCATTAAACAACCACCATTGTTACAATGTACTTTGTCGCTATGAAACAAACTAACACAATAAATATTAAGACGCACTTACTTCAACAGACAACCAAAGAATCGACGCCTGGTCAAGCGAGAGGTCCACGGCGCGAATAATAGCTTGCTTACCACACCAAAGAACGTACCATCTTGAAACGATTATCGTTTTGTAGAAGACTATTTTGTAGGATAGTTTAGGGATGGATGATAAATGTCGACCAAACCGTGTTACACAGACATATACTAGCTACAAACACTGTACAACGGTTTCTATTTAGTACGCTACAGTGAAAGACGGTTTTGCCCTCACCAACATAACGTTGACAACGGCATTATTGGTCAAGGGACGAGTTTGGCATATAAAGCCCATGTTTTGGACCTCCTGCGATGATAATGCCCAGGTTTGTCCCAACGCGAAGCGCAGTGACAAGTTTAGGGACCAACCGTGTATTTTAGTCTGGGTGTTCATCGGTTCGGTTATCGGGTTATTCGGTTCGGTTAATTTTTTTTCTGGGTATAACCGAAAACCGAACCGAATAACCCGAATTTCATAATTTTAATTATTTTTTTATTTGATCATATATATTTTTAGCACAAAATATTTATTTCAAGCTTAAATCATATTATATTTATACTAAAAACTAGTTTTAGTGATTTTTTTCACATATATACATAGAAAAAATATATACTTTATATGAATTCGGTTTTCGGTTCGGTTTTCGGTTTTCATTACCAAAACCATATCCAAACCGATAACCAAATATTTAGTTCGGTTTTGACCAATTCGGTTCGGTTATGAACTCTGTTCAGTTATTTTCGGTTCGGTTCGGTTCGTTTTCGGTTTTCGGTTACTGTGGATATTACCCGATCCGTGAACACCCCTAGCTATTAGACCTATTCTATCAAATTATTTTCAAATTTTCAACTTCAATTCCTAAGCAACAACTCCAACAAGCACCTATAGTAAATTTTATAAAAAAATACAAGACCAAAAATAGTTTTATTTGTCAAAGCACTCTCTAGAAAAACAAAAAATGGTCAATTATTCAAATTTCAACAACTTCAAATTTGACTAGTTTACGAATTACGATCATTGGATTTGGAGATATGTTTAATGTGTTAAAAAAAATCCTCTAGGGTACACAGTCCGTTGGTTGAACTTGGACACTATTGGGACTCTAAAGAGCTAAAGAGCTCTTGGCTAAGAACAGTCGTGTATCAAACTTACTACTGCATTCTGTGAGCCCTCTGTCATAAATTCATAATGAGATATTAAGTTCGATTGTATTTGTAACTATGATAGGATACAATGATGGCAAGAACCCCACTAACCCATACGATGAACAAATAGAAGCATAAAGAGACTACAAATTTAGAGCCAGAAGAACCCATACAATGATGTTATATTGAGATATAGCTTGAAGGAGGCTAATACTACTACCTCAGTATTGTATTTCTGTGTTGCATAAGTCTATATGTCACTTTAATTCTATAAACAAAAAGATCATATTTCTTTTGAAGTACAAAAGAATCAAGAACTTAATAACGAAAGCATAAACTATACCATTTAAGAATCTGAAAGAACTTTGGTGATGTTACTTTGCACTGTCGCGATGGACTCCACTGCAGATTTTGCTAGCCAACTGATCCCAACTTTGACACGGTGCTCATCCGTTGGTAACCTTATCAAGTAGGCTAGTTTCCTAGCTGCAAATTGTAACACAAGATCACCATGAGTCAATCTGGGAGGTTTGTGCAAAAAGGTACAGGTGGAAACTTGGGCTGGTCAACTAATAGCTCAAAACAGGCTGGGTCGGGTTGGGGTGGGTGATGCTAAAACACTTTTGTAATATTTTTATAAATAATTAGTCTGTCTAATTACCAGCATGACCGATAGGGCCTCCAATGTTATTCCTCGATAAAACTTGGTGTGATGGCAGCATCGATCTCCCTAGGACCATCATCTCACCCAAATTCTGAAATCTGTATGCTAAACAAGAGTACGTTACACAGCAGATGACAAAGTTAAGCCAAAAGTTGCAGTTTTCTTTGGAAAATGAAGTGTTATTTTAGCATCAAACCTAAATGGTAGCAGTGGACGGTTGTTAATAGCAGCCCAGATGTTCCAACCAGCAAAATCTGCCTGCTGAAATGCTACCTGCAAAACACATTAGACTGCGTCATTACTGCACACAAAATAATGAGATAATGTTCTCCCCCCTTTTTCTGAATAAAAGAAATATTTTTCTGAGAGCAAAGTTTGAGTGGAGATTACCTCTTTGCTCATTAGTCATCAACTAATCATTACAAAAGGTTGAATTGATTTTCAGCAGAAGATTTTGGCTATTGTTGATATATTACTATTCGTAAACACACATATCATTAAACTAGTCAAATTTCAGTTTTATTCGGGGTACAGAGAGTATAATATAAAACAACTTCCATCCAATTCATATTGCAGCACTTTTTGTTTGGGATGATGGACGAAAACTACGACATCTCCTGCTTATTCCAAGGAAATTATCTATTTACTAATTGTCATCTTTGATGAGTGATGCCATTGCCTATGATTTGGTTCCGCAAGATTCAACTATATTAGCTTTATAGAAACTTATTAGATAGTTGACACATGACTAAACTATGTGCCAATTCCATTGTTGCAATATGACAGGCGGGAGTAACTAATACACAATAGTTCATGATCTAGAAATCTTTGAAGAACATTAGGGGAGTTCCGTAAAAAACATTTATTTGTGTGCACAGCTCGAGTAATTAGCTAGAAGTGACTATTTAGATCCATTTACTTAAGAATGGGTCGATTCAGGTTATGTTTTATTTCTACTAGGTCAAACGGGTCAACCCTATCATTGAAATACACTATTTACTTTTAAAAGCTTGAAAGTTGAAACTTTTAGGCACTGATTACTTCGCGTCAAGTCGTCAACACCATCACCCCCGGCAATAGCGTGTTTACCCATTATTGAACCCGCCCCACCCGCTCTTTTGCCACCTCTCTTGTTGGCATACTCTTATCTTTAGTACCTGTGCTGTGGCTGGAAGCACTTTTCCTTTAGGGTCTCTTAAAGCAGAAGAATCACCAACAGCAAATATGCGAGGGTGACCCTTAACTTGAAGAGTTTCGTCTGTCTCTGCTTGTCCTCTACCAGTAACAGGAAGCTCAAAAGGCCAACCATTTGGTTCCAATTCTGGAAGTAAAGGTTTATTCCCAACAGTCCACAAAACCAAATCAGCTTCCAGAAGTTGAGTTTTTGCCCCCTTTTCAGTAGGCTGCACCTCCACGATTAATTGTTCTGGATCATTGACAGTTGCTGCAATATCTGACTGCTCGAGAGGGCCTGCAAAATCACCTGCTTTTCCTATACGACGGACATAATACCCTAGTAGAAGTTGAACGTTCCTTGAGTTGAGAACCTGCGAGATAAGATATTAGTCTGAGATATGCCAACGTGAATTACTATAACATGCTTTATCAAGTATGTGATGTGAGAGAAGAGTTGCAAGTTAATCTTGAGGCGTTACGCTATAACTAGTGGTCGCAAAATGGTGGGTGGGGCAAATTAGACAACAGGTCAAATGGGCTCAGGTCAAAACTCAAAACAGGTATGCTTATGTCTAGGTATAGTGGGTTGACCCGCCAACACTTTTTTGAGTTCCGCAACTAATTAATGTATCAGATATGATTAAACTGTATTATTGAAAATAGCAAATTCAATTCCTTTGAATAAAATGTTTTAGGACATAATAAGAACATGAATATAAGAGACATCTGACCAGCTTAACATGTTCGACCCATTTACCCCATTTCATTGCCTTTTTCATATAAACGAGTTAAAATGGCGTCTCAGCATATAACTTTAAAACCAGAAAATGAAAGCTCCTACTTGGATGTACCATAATGTGTGATGCACTCAATGTCTTATATACCGCTATTCAAATATCTCAAGTATTTTGTAATCGATACAATTTTCATTATCATAGTTTTGCAACGCAACCCACCCGTCTGGACCTGTAATGAATAATTGTGGTTTTGATCCTTTATCTGCCCCACCCACTTTTGCCACCTCTAAGAGAAATGCATACAGAAAGCTTTACAGGTAAATTATCTGATGAGACTAATAGCCAATTCAAGATTCTACGCTCCATAGAAATATGAGTTGATTAGAAATACAAAATTTATTACCTTCAAAGCAGCTTCTTTATTTCCAGGAGGAGCAGTTGGTAAAATCGAGGAGTCAACACTAATGGCTTGTACAACTCCCTTACCCTCTAGTCTTTCTGACACTGTAGCAGCCAGTTCAACTCCAGAGTAACCCAGTCCTACTACCACCACACGAATTGGATCTGGCTTACCAAAATTCTCACGCTCCAATTTTGTTAACTTGTCATTTACTTTCTGCATCACAATTTAAAGATTAGCAATTTCGGCAGGCAGTTAAAATGTCTGAAGTTGCTAAAGAAAACAACGGAAGGAAACTACTAAGTATCTATGTCTGGAAACTTACCAAGGCATCATCTAGGGTCGAGAACGGTAACGCAAATTCAACAGCACCTGGTATGATATCAAGCTTAGGTTCTGCTCCTAAAGAAAGTACCAACCTGGCTGCCCACATACAAACCATAATAATTAGCAATCGAACATAGGTATAATTAGAGGAGGCAGTTTCAATCCATTTACTTAACTGGGTCGATTTGGGTTGTGTTTTATATAAAACAGACCAAATTGAAAGAAATTTTAGCTAACACGGGGACGGGCTTAGAAGTTCAAAAGTCTATATATTTTTGCATACACGCTCTTAAATCATTATACAAAGAGTTAAAGTATTGTTGTAAAAATATTGTTATTTGTAGTCATAACCAACGAATTATGAAGAGAAAAAAGATGCACAGGATAGTGTGCACGGATCAACCAACCTAAATTGGGATGTTTAGATCTGTACTATTAAGACTTTTTTATTAGATGTGACCCAATTGACCTGTTATCAACCTGCCCATCTAGCTGATAACTATCATACTAGTTTAGGACTTATAAGCTTTGTCTTGCTTTTCGTATCTAAAGAGCATTTCTTTTTTGGGTGTTTCAAGTCCATTTCATTGACTTGACAAGTGTTTCAATGGGTTAAAGTTTATACTCATATGTTCGATTATTGTCAGCAATGATATCTTTTCTTCACACATAAAGCAGAGTATTGCTATAGACAAGTTTTAGATGAAGGAAAAACAAGTTCAATTATCAAAGAAATGCAAAACTAACAGCAAGAATAAATTTTCTATTACTACACAAAGAGGTAAAGGAAGTATGGGAGGAAAGCAGACATTATATCTTTAAGAGAAACAAAATTTGTAAGAATGACAAAGTTCATACCAATCATATTCAATAACAAGTCCACTTTCAAGCTGAACTGTTCCTCCACAGCCAGACACAGTCGGCCCCCCATTCGATCCCACATGATCACGTGGACTAAGGACTTTCACTCTGTCTTTCATAAATTGCACTCCAGTGTTTACAAGCAAATCGGAAAACCGTGGTGCAATCTCCCATGCATCTACTTCTGCACTTCAAATGTTCATTTTGAGCAATCAGAAAACAAGGATGAAACTTGAACATAGAACCCTTTATTGAAGTGTTTACCTCCGGTTAGGAGCTCATATAACATAGGCTTAAAGACGAAGCGTTCAGATTGATCAACAAGGATCACCTGTTCTCATTTTCATACAAGGTAAATGGGTCAATATAATTTTAGCTGCTTATCAGTAGTAGTTATTTAATTGGATGTGAATCATGTGATATGATCCACCAATCTAGTCCTGCAATAACGAATAAAGAATAATCTTTGAATAAAGTAGCATGCTGAACGTCGCCATATTTACCTGAGGTTTCTTATCATCAGGCCAAGTGAGTGAATCCAATCTTAAAGCTGTATATAGTCCACCGAATCCACCACCAAGTATGCACACCCTCGGCCTCTAGAACATATAAGAAAATATTCCTTCAAAAACGATTATGGCTAATAAACATGCATACAGACACTTAGGAATTCTAAAGCTAAAAGCTTGTATTTCTATATTTTCTTTATGCTGGTTACAAGGGTAGATTTGGCATATAGACAAGGTATGCACGCACATACATTTCATCTTTCATTCAGGGTTATACTTTTGATGCAGCCATGCTCATTTATAAGATAATGCACTTCCATTGCATGAGCTTTGAAGAATGACGGACACGAATTCATGGACGATAGTATGCATTCTCCTAGTTACAATGTGGGGTTGCCCTTGCGGCCAAAGATAAATGCTACCACGATAATGGCACCCGGTATGAGGATATAAAGATATAAAATGACGAGTTGCTACTATATGTGTATGGCATACTCGATTTTCGTTTGGTGATGGGCATGAAGTTTTGAATACTCGATTTTTTATGCCCATTAGCTAACAAAGCTAGACTCTCTTAGAATCTGTCAAAAAAATTCAAGTGAAAGGGCAGTATACAAAATAACACCCCTCTTGGTAATAAATCATCAGAACTCCATACCCGGATTCCAGAATCATGATAGCGTTCCACCCCTGCCACAAAAATCTCCCCACAAGTTTGTATATTTATCCATAAGGGTTCTTATCCTTTAAAGCCCATTTTATGCAAGTACCTAATTCCCACCTAGTACATGCTACGGCGACTTAAACAACTAAAAGTTTCCCAAAGTACAATCTACAATAACCACTTGTTCCATTAGGGATAGTTACACCACGTAAATGACTTTTTTCCCGAAAACAAACTACTGATGTTGAATGTCAAAATTGAACAACTAAAGCCCTAGATGTCCACTTTTACCGAGTACCATTTCCGACCCTTCCCTGGCCACCCCCAAATGTACATATATACCAAGCGAAGTTTGAACCATTATTCTATCATATCCCATGAGAAATAGCCACAAACTAGGATAGGGACCTATTATTCTAGACAACTAAACTACGGCAACAAAATTTATTAAAAATATACTGAAATTGAGTGATAAAGCAGCAGAGTCCGAAACCTTGTTATCGGGCCACGAATAAGGAGGTTTCACAACCTCCTCTTGCGCAACTTCCACATTGCCCACACTTGCAGAATTCACAACACGCAACTGTCCACTCCTCGAACCACTCCTGGCGAAAAACAAGGAAGAATTCGGCCGAAACTTATTCGAAGACGAACAGTTGAACATTTTACCCCAATGAACAGCTCTACCTGAAAATTCACAATTTTCATTACTAATTACTCACAATTTTATTTTTTTATCATTTTGAATTGAGTTTCGAATTAGGGTTACATTTTTTTTTTTTTTTTAATTTAAAAAGATTAAATATAAAGTAGAAGGAGAGATGTGTTACGGTTAAAGAGTGATGAAGCGGATAGAGCTGAGGTGGCAGCAATGAGATGTGCCATTGCTGTTATTATTAATTATTAACAAGAAGAATGAATGAGTAATAATGAAGACGAAGAAGAAGTGGGTGTGTGTGTGTGTGTGTGTGTGTTGGTTTCGCTTCCACGTTGAACTTCTGGTAGTTCTTGGTACCGGTAGTTGTCACAAAATTTGTGATTAATTCATGCTTTCTATTGGTATTAAGATGAAATGATATTTTAAAGCCAAGTTCCCGTTGATATTTTAGTCAAACCCTTTTTAAGGTTGTGTTTTGTTTGTTCTTTCTTTTTTAGTAGGAGGGTTTACACATATTGCCTCTGTAATAGTTTATGAAAAGTGATTCTTATGACTAGAGGTGCTATTCGGGTCGGGTTGGTCGGGTTCGGTCAAACGGCCGGTCCAAGTGGGTCGGCGCTAAAATAATATATTCAACCCGAATCTATTTCAACTCGGGTTAGTCGGGTTCGTCAAGTCGTTTCGGGTCAGTCCGGTTTGCCGGTCGGGTTCGGTCTCGTGCCATTTACAAAATCATAGAATTTAAATGTGTAAATCATGTCTTCTTTGACCTTCGATTCGATCGTGTAAATAAGTTTAATTATGGTAAATTAGCATCGTAGTTGATAAATGGGAAACAAAGATTAAAATCTTGTTCAATCTATTATCAATATAACAGACGTCATAAGAGCATGATATTATTAAAAAAAAATACTCAAATCAAATGTAGTTGTGAAGATTTTTCAATCAAGAAAGAATTTAAAAACAGAAACAAGAAACAAGACTTTGACATGAAAACACAAAGTCAAAAAAAGTTTCCAAGTCCATGACGATCCAAACAAGCAAATTGAATAATCACAATACCATAAGCATTTCTTACCCATTACGACACATCCTAAAGATAACACAAATCTTGACAACACACCATTTTACGACCATCCTGTTAAAAAAAAAAAAAAAAAAAAAAAAAAATCCTAACTCGGGTTAGTCGGGTTGACCCAACCCGACTAAGAAAATATTTAAACCCGATACCGACCCTAATTCAGTTTCGGGTTAAACGGGTTGACGCGATTGACCCGAGTTAGACTTTGATTGAGTAACCCGACCAATATGCTTAGTCGGGTTCGGGTCCCAGTCGGATTTTGACACCCCTACTTATGACCGATTATTATATGTATTAAGATAATTTATATGTAATAATTTTTGTTACCATAATTTTTTTTGCAAAATATTTTCAACATAGTGTTACAACATTACAACTAAACATACAATGCATCTCAATCCTCACATAGTGTTACAACATGACACTCCTAACAATAACACCACTAGATGTGGTCATCTCAACCATCAGAGGTCCTAACTCACACTCTTCTTATCTATTGTTTGTTTTCAGTATCGTCATCTTCTTTATTGTAAAGACATCAATCTCATATCATCCCCCAACCACAACTCTATATACCGATCTGACTCGTACATGAACCCGGATCTACCACCCACCGACTCCATCTCAGTTTATATTTGTTAGATCTTCTCATAATCCATTCGTAACTCCTTAATTGTATTTCTTGAAATAATTTCACATGCAAGTTAACCTTTTTCCCAAACACTTGACATTTACGATTTCTCTAAATAAAGTACCCTGCTGTCATAAATTTATAATATTTATTAAGATAATTTATGTAATGTTTTATTGACTTTATTTAATTTATCATAAAATGATTCGTTTTATGTTTATAGAAGTGATGTATGTCTTGCAAGTTTAATTTTAAATGTATAAAGCAAGGATTACCAGGATTAAGCTAAGAATACATTCGGTCAAGTATACCCTATCGTGTGTAGCTAGGTTGGAATGGTAACTCGGGGTCGTTCGCAAGGATTTGTGTGTTTCTTAGGATTAGAGTCAAGTTTAATAATTCAATCAACAAGTGCAAATTATAACTAAAAATGCAAGTAATGATTAGAACAAATTCAATAGGTAATAACAACACTTGTTTGGATTAGTCTGGATGATTAGGCTGCTTAATATGTGGTGGTTTTGACAAGTTGATTAAGATTAGAATAAGCTTTACCAACTTCCAATCTACTTGTTTTAAAGCATACAATCCTCATCAAGATCATACAAAATGAAAACAAGCATTAAGACTAATCAACCAATTCATGACTAAGTTCTTTGTGATAAAATTGATTCGCGGTAGTTTCACAAGTTTACCAACAACCACACCTAAGTCTCTAGTTTAAATCAAGACTCTTAAGAAATGGTCAATACAAAAAGTAGTCGCTAATAGACAAAAAGGCTACAACTAGTTGAAATAACTATGACACTTTCGACCTATGACACTATTACCAAGTAGTCAAGTTTGATAAACCAAGGTTTTTAAGATCGGGTATCTACCTAGGATCGTTTTCGTCTTTGCAAGATCATGATCGTAAGATCGGATCGAGATCCTACTGCAATGTAATTTTTTAATAGTCTTTGTAATATTATTACAAATCTACAAATTATTATATATCATAAATAAAAAATTATATGAATGTTTAAAGAAAATATTGTCCTGAATTATGAATGTCGAATGTTTAGAAAGAATCACATTTTGTATTTTTTTTATTCTACTAAAAGATAATCAACTTTGTAGTTTTTCAGTTTGCACTTCGAGAAACGTAAGATCGGATCGGATTAGATCATAATATCCTACGGTCGGATCCTATAAGATCTTAAGCTTGTTAAGATCCTACGTAGGATCCGGATCGTTTTTGCTTTGTAGAATCGTAAAATCGTAAGATCCAAATATCAGGATCGAGATCTTGACAACTATGTGATAAACAATTGTCACATGAAACTCAAGCACAATAGGATCTTGAACTTAGCAAGAAATTAACAAAAACCAATATTAGAATTTAACAACCATCACAAACATCATCCAAACAAGTGTATAAAAGACTAGCCACACATGGCATACAAAAGTCATTTCCACAAAATTATTTAGTCTAGTAAACATCAGAAAAAGTACCAACAAGAATGTAGTAGAGATTACAAATGGTGAAGGCAATGGTGCTTCAACTTTTGGTGTTGATTCCTTGGAGTTGGAATCTTGAAATCGTAAGAAAACTTGACCTTCAAATCTCGTGCACTTTTCTGACTTTTTGGAGTGGTGGAAGTGCTAAGAAGAGAAAAATTATTTCAGAAAGTCGATATGACGTATCTACATTTTTTGTGGATACGACGTAATCATTTTAAAACAAAAGCATATTGACTGGTCAATTTTTTTCTATACGGCGTATCCATAATTTTTCTACAGTATTTCAAACACACACGCACATAGACATTTTTGGGCAAAACTTGGAAATTATATTCGAGTTAATTCTTGCTTATCACTTCATCAATTCAAAGGTATTATTTCTTAATTTGATTTTGGATTCATGTTTCATGGTTAATTATTTGAATTTTTGTTGATTTTGATTTTGGGGGTTTTGACCTAATCGTTAATTTTGCCTAAATTGATATGGGGTTTGGTTCGTGATGCATTAATGATATTATATATGTGTTTAATTGTTGTTTAAGCTTGTTAATTTTGCATTTTGTGGCCTAGTTTGATTTCGGGTTTATTGCAAGTTCGAATCGGGGCTTTGGTTTGGTTTGATTTGGATGTTATTGGTTGGTTAAATCTTAATTAGGAGGTTAATTCGGTGTTAAATTTTAGTAAAAATTTGGTGTTGGCGTGAATTTTTGGGTAAATTCGTGTCTTTTCTTGTTCGACTGAATTTGGATCTTAAGATCGACGCGGCATATCCAGTTTTTCGGATATGGCATATCTGGCTTGTTCAGTGGATGCGTATCCACATTTTCATAGATACAACGTATCCATGTTTTCATCAATTTTCATGATTTTTGCCTAGGCCTATTGGGGTGGTTTTGGTTCTTCAATTTTGTTTAGTTTACTTGTAACTAAGTCATATTTGATAGTTTTAAGGAAGGGTTATTATACAAAGAAGTCACTAAAGTTTGCGCGAAAGTTGTCATAAGTTACTAAAGTTTTAAAGTTGTCATCCAGGTTACTGAACTTATGAAAAACATACCCTTCTATAATTTCAGTGTTAATCGGGTAACTTGAACGCATTTTTTTTTATATTTTAAGTAACATAAATGTCGTGTTTTCACAAGTTCAATAATGTTTACGTACATTCTTTATAAGTTCAGTAATCTCAAAATGATTGTTTCATAAGTTCAGTAGCCTCGATGACAACTTTGAAACTTTAGTGACTTAGGACAACTTTCGCTTAAACTTTAGTGACTTCTTCGTATAATAGCCCTGAAAATGGCCAATTTCATGTTGCATATTCGGTAAACACATCGACTCCTCCGTTTTGACCATGAATCCTACATTAAATCAACTAGGGAGGTTTATGAGAGTTGTTATCCACCTCTCGTCATCCTGGAAGTGGTGGAGATGATATGGACAAGTAACATGCTCGTGTGTTGCTTGCTTTATATTTCATTCCTTGAGCTTTATTTTCCTGTTTTTATGTCTTTTATTTGCATGGTTTGTTAAAAGACTTTTTAGGTTATTTTTATTTATGTTTTTATTTTATTATGATGATTGGCATTTGCTCTTGATGGTTTTCTGTAAGGTTAGGATTGTTCGCATCATGAGAGTATATTTTTTGGAGGCTTACCTTTTTTGCTCGCAGTCTCATTTAAGGATCATATCGAGCAATATCAAGGGAGTATTATGTTTCTAATTCTATTATTAATGTATGTATTTGCTATTTGTACAAATAAGGGCATTGAACATCTTAAGTGTAGAGAGGGGAATAAAATTAATGTTTTACTTGTCCTTTGTTTTTGTGAAAAATGATATAATTTTTAAATTTTTGACATGTTTTTTGTGAAAATCACTAGTCGCATAACCCGAACATTTAACCTCATTTTGAATTGTGAAGATTTCTGAGCCTGTTATAACATACATTTTAAATGCTCTTTTCCTTTCATTTTTGAGTGTGCCAGTGGCTTATGGCAGACTTTATAGCTTGACTTGGCATATCGCCTCGAGACTACAATAATGAGCATTGTATTAGGGAAACTTAGTGTAATGGATGTTGACTAGTTTAAAAGGCAAATTATTAGGATTCACCCAAATAGCCTATTGTGTACATGTATGTTTATATTAGCTAACTACACTGGTTAGTTAATATCCTTTTAACCCATTTTGTTACACTCATTATAAGTGTAAGATGCATTAGAAAACTCGTCTGAGCCATTCCTTTCATTTGTTTAACCCATATAAATTGTGTTATTTCGTAACAACCTTACACCTTAGCCTACCGTTAAGTATAAGTCCATTGTTTGGTTGCTAGTTATTGGTATGTATGGTATGCATTTTTTGTGTTTCAAATGAGTTTCGCTCGGTTCTTTTCGCGAGAGAATTGGTCGGGAATTGCACAATGCAACGGGATTGTGAAGTATGTAAAAGTTTGTAAGTGTGTTATTTGTTTCATTTCACTTATATGATATCGTCCGAATATGACGAAGTGTTTGTTTTATTTATGATGAAATTATGTGGTGAAAGTGTTAAGTATTGCACCATTATTTATTATTTATATTATGGATAAAAAATGAAAAATTAGGAAAGAGCGAGAAAAAGGGGAGATTTTGTGATTATGATGAGTTTGAGTTGGTAGTCGATTATAAATCAACTATGCATGATGGTTAGTCGATGATGTTTTACAACATATCCCAAATGAACCGACAAAAAATATAGACGAAAATGAAGCATGCATAAAATTTTAGTTATAAAAATACCTATGAGAAGAAACAAACTTTGAAACTTTTTTTAGATGATCAGAGATTTTGTCTAGATTATTGTAGCAACTTATCTTTACCAATCGGAATGAAGCAAGTCTCTAAACGTCATACTTGAAATAATTTAGCTTAAAGATGAATAGTTCAATGAAGAGTTTAGATGAGGGAAGTAAAAGAAAGGCAAAGTGATTGGGATTTATGGAAAACTAGAAGGGGGGGGGGTTGAATAGTTTTACAGATTAAAACTTGGTTTTAAACTATTAGATTAACTTATGTCAATCTATTTGAACGTGTGTATTGGATGTTGATAGACAAGCATATAGATAAATAAAAAGCTAAGATAAAGAGTAAGAAGCACAAAACCACAACGCTAGTATTTATAGTGGTTCGGCTACAAGGACACCTTCCTTGCCGTACTCCACTCCCCGAGTCACCTACTCAAGAGTTCGTAATCACTACACAACACCAACTCCTTGTGGCGGAGAAACATTCACAACGTTGCCTACTCTTTATCCGGTACTAGGCTAGATACCGAGTTCCATTACAATGGAGGAACTACTACCCAACACTACACAAATCTTATCCCTAAGGAGATCCACTCCTTATGACAATATAAACAAGGATATCAATATCCTTTGACCCAATACAAATCTATCTTGTACATCGAACACACCATATCGAATGTACACCTTAAGCACCTTTCACTAATGCCTTTGACTCGACCTCTAGGCACCCTTTATTAATGCCTTGTGACTTGACTTCTAGGCACCCTTCACTAATGCCTTTAGACTTGACTTATAAGCACCCTTCACTAGTGCTTTCAATACAGATGTTTGACACCTTTCACTAATGTCTTCGTCTTGACCCTTTAGACATCTTTCACTTATGTCTTCGACACTACACTTCTAATAAGAAAGAAGAGATCTATCAACAAGAGAACCTCAGTAGTCTTGATGATGACGAAGCATGGCAACTCATGGACTTGAGCTTGCTCGACTTCAAAGGATGGTGATCTCGCCTTTAAGAGGAACCTAGAGAATCATACAAAAACAAAACTACATACAAAGATCACTTGGATATGTGATTAGAGAGTTTACAACTCAAAAAGAAAATATATGTGCAAGGAGTGAGTTACAATGAACAAAATGGCTCACTATTTATAGAGAAAAAGTGCTATTGTTCCACGGATCCCTCACTTGAGGGATCCGTCTAGTGTAATCCTGGGGATCCGTGGGACGCTCCTCTTTGCCCATGGGTTTTGGGTCATGGGTTTTGGGTCATGGGTCCTAGACTTTGGACCATGGGTATTCAAGTAGATACAATGTATCTATAAGATGCATTGCATCTAGTCCATGGGTCATGGGTTATACCCATTATGACGTATGCATGATGTCATGCAATGGGTTATCGGTTATGCTCCATGGGTATGGGTCATGGACGTTGGGTTATACCTAACTACATTCAATGTATTTGGTCAATGGGTTAAATACTTAACCTTCTTCCCATTGTATTACCCATTATGATACATACTAGTTATGTATATATTTGCCCAATATATAAACACTAGTTGTTGTACAGATGTATTACTAAATCATAAAATCACTTTTACTTGTTTAGTGTTTTATGTGAAATGTAAGTGTGTTAGTAAACTATTGGCTCAAACCATTTACGTATTTTATTTGTTTCGTTAAAATGATTTTACGTTTGTTATCGACAAAACATTAGAAGATCGTAAAATATAAATAAACGTTTTTACGGCTTATTTGTATTAACAATCTCCCCTTTTTGTTGATTATAAAATATAAAATAAATTAAAGGAAAAACTTAAATTCATAAAAGTTTGAATTGTAGTTTTTACTTTCTTCACCCCTTTTTGTCGAAACAAAAAGAGCGTTGAAACGAAACTAACACATTGTTTTAAGAAAAACATGTAAAAGAAAAAGATAATGTGAAAAAAAAATAGAGAGCAAGTGATGAGAATTGTTCTCGTCTTAACTCCCCCTTGATGAGTCCATCCCTTTGTGAGGGCGTCAAGCAAGAAGAAATACTAAACTAGTTCATTTGCAACTATGTTTGCAAAAGATTTCGTCTATGTGACGAATATGCTGCCCCTTGATGATTCCAACTTTGCAAAGGGACGTCATGAAATGTAATCCTAATGAGAATTTTATTGCAAATGATTTTGCAATGTATTGCTTTGACACAAAGCTCCCCTAGCTTAGGGTGTCAAAGTCTTCATGTGTATATTGAAAATCTACAAAACAAAGGTTAGAAAACAAGTATATGATGCAAAATTTCCGCAAATAAGACTCAAGTTAGTAGAAAACAAGTCTCATCACAGCACGGATGCCACGGTTCCCACCTTGGAGGATCCGCTAGGAAAAACGTAGGATCCGTCTCCTGATCAGAAACAAAATACAAAGAAAGGTGTCAGAACATACGATGTTATCATCAAAGTGAGATATGTATTAGAGCAACAAGCATATACTCAGAACAATATGGCAAATATCATGTAATTTCATTTAATAAAACTAGAGATATGATGTACATGACTCTAAAAACTAAGAAAATGAACAATACATGACTTTGGATTTCTAGATTATCTAAGTTGAGCTTGATACTAAGATACCACTTGAATCCTTTAGCTCAAGTTTTTTTAGGTTTGATCTCGTCGAAACGTTCGAGGAGGTGATAAAACATGAAACGTTGATCTTCACGTACTTCGTGTATCAAACTTTCAACATGTTGACAATGATAACAATCTTTGTCATGGCTCGGTAGTGATGGTGGTAGAGAGGAAATGACTTGATGTGAAGGATCAAGTGAAGAGGGTTGAGGAGCCTTAAAAGAAGGAGGGATTGGAGGAGGCCCATTTGAAGATGGCTCAACTAAGAATGATGGTGGCGGTAGGGAGGTGTCAACTTCCATGTGGTCGGGTAGTTGACTTTGATGATTTCTCATAATCCAAAGGGATTATTTGAGGGTGACGGAGAAAAGGAAGCCGGAGCTAGTGTTGTCTCAACACCCTGATTTTGTTCTGCTATTCTTCCTAAAGAGGAGAATGTTGGTGGTGGTAGAGGATGGGATGGCCTAGGAGGCAAGTCCTCTAGATTGTAAAGGTGTGGTGATGAGAGTGGTGTGGTGAATGATATGGCTCTAGGCACTAAGGGTGATGGTTTAGTGGAAATGGGGTTGTTTGGTTTAGGAGGTATGGTGGTGTTTGTCATTGGTAGTTTTGTAGGAACAATCCTTTTAGGGATTGGTTTGATAGGTGGAGGGGAGATCCTACCATTTTTGGATTTAACGGGAGATGATTCGGTTAAAGAAATTTCGTGAACAACACGATCAAGTTTCTTGGGAGGTCCTTTGGTGGATGAGTTACCACTAGGAGCTTTCCTCATGATGAGATGGTTAAAAGAGGTTTGTGAAAGTTTGTAAGTGCTGAGAATGAGGATGTAGATTATGACTTTAGGAGTCTTAACAAGATGTTTATAAAAGAAAAGATTTGGCAAGTGCATTCAAGACTTAAGCCACTAAGATCCTGTTAGGATCGTTTATATGGAAGATTTGGTGAATCGGGAGGTCTTGGAAGATGAAAGAACATCTTCATTATGTTAGAGAGATAAAGTAGATAGAGAAGGAAAAATACTATGTGTTTATTATTAAGGAAAATGAAATTACACACACTAGTCTCACCCCTCCATGGAAGTATGGAGGGGTATTTATAGCCTACCACATACATAACTATTACACTATGACATAACTAGTCCATGTGTTTGGCTAAATAAGATAGATAATGTAATCCCGTAAATGTCGTTCTATTTACGAGTTAGGAGCGATTCCAACAATCTTCCCCCAATAGGACGACATAAGGGATTACTTACAACATTTACTACAAATATAGAAAACAAATAAAGAAAGGTCTTCATAAGCTCTTCAAGGTCGAGGATGATGAAAGTTTACGCTTTTGTCTTCTTCTTGTACCTTGACTTGAGAATCGCTTTTCTTCACTTGTAGGCAATTGATGTAATATGCATGAATTGGATTAACTTCCCCAAATCATGTTGCATGTCTTTAACAACTTCTCAGACACTTCTTTTGGCGAAGTTTCGAATCGCCTTCCCCAAACCGACAACCGCCTTTAGCGATTCAAACTTTGGTGTAGTGAACATTTGTAAGATATAGGATTTCACAAACATGTCAAACCATAATCACTTGAGGCGTTTACAAGTTTTAGAGAGAAAGGGAAGAGAGTTGGGAACCGTGTGAAATAAATAAAATGGTATTGAGCTCCAACCTCTACCTTGGGAGGTAGAGGGTATTTATTGTGTTTACAATAAATGCCACCTACGGGTGTGGATCGTGCATACAAGTGGTAAAGACCCATCCGTCCTCCACGGTGTTACTTAAAAACTACTTATTAACATAACTTGACTACGACTACGAGCTTTCTAACGAATACATATACTTGAGGTGACCAACACTTTAATGTCTGAATTTTCTAATTCCTAACAATCTCCCCCTAAGAGAGGTCACCTCAAATTACACAGAATACAAACAGATATTACATTAAGATTGTTCTTGGATTCTTGTTTAAGTTCATTGCTCTGTATCACGTAGTCTTTGATTCTTCATGTTTTGCATGTTTGGATAATTCAAGTGGAGGTCTTTAACTGATCCACGTGACGATAAGTTTTGAGCCCGCTTTGAGATCATCGACTGCATAAATCTCGACTCTTCCATTATAGTGTTGACATTATGTGATATTGTGATAGTGGACCGACATGCTCACATTTTGGATCATGATTTCTTCTCATCGAGTAGCGGAAGCTTTAGTTGATTCATGATATTTGCGGCATGGCGAAGCACGGAGTGAGAATATTAGAGTCATTGATGCACTAATCATGATTTCTTTGAAATGAATGTGTTGTGTGAGCATGCGGCTATAGATTGACCTCTCCATTCGATCAACGCAAACGTTGGTTGTACCTACATACAACAGCTTAGCAACAAAGCGCACAAAGTGTCTTTGATCACTTCGTTGAATCGAGGTACACGCCCACGGTTCCCCATTGATCAAGACAAGTACCGCCTGTGATCGGGTATAATTTCAAGAACCTCCTTGATGTGGTTTCGCAATGCTCTAGCAGCTTCTCAAACCGAACGCCTCAAAGAAGACAATCACGAATGAGTGAACCAATGAATTGAGATTCACGATTGATGAAAGAGATTTGAAAACAATCGCGATCGCTCAATATAAATTGTTTTTGCAATACAACGAAGGTTTTAAGGAAAATCAATTATCAATCATAAATACCTTTATTTTGAAACATTAATACACATCGATGTGCTAGTGAAAACGATTTTGAGCACAACGACCGGTTTTTCAAAGGTATCCGTCAATCCATAACTGAACCAGATTGATTCATAATTTTGAATCGCCCATTGTTTCGCTTCGGTTGTCACATGGTTGATCTATTGGATATATCTCACATGCCACCTACCAAGAGCTTGTTTGATGTTGGCTCTAGAAGGCTTTCCATATTCATTGTGAATATGTTTGCATATCACTCGATGTTCCGCAATACCACAAGGATAATGCGAGGACTCTTAAAATATATTCACTCTTTCCACATTGTGTGAAATGAGAGTCTTCATTGATTGTGTCCTTAATGAGATTTATTGATGATCTCGTAGCTCTAGACTCAATTGTGCACATTTGGTTCCTATGTCGGAGACTAGGAGAGGGTCTCTTTTCAATATCAACCATCTCTAAGAGAAGTTGATAGATAATGTAGGTTCCCCCGAGAATGAAACAAGTACTTTTAAGAGGAACTTGAGTAGCTTGGGAAGATGTAGTGCGGCGTCACCGGGTCCATGACGCCTTGTCTTCAATACCGGTGTTACCTATGTAACAACTAGTAGCATATGAATTGAACCCGTTTACTTAAGGTTGAAAATAATGGAGGGCTATTTCTTTTCACCCTTTTGCATTTATTTCTTTTTCATTCTTCAACCCTTCAAGCTTACCGAGACTTCATTACTAGAACCTTGTTGGGTTTATTCTAGTTCTAGCTCAATCTCATCCGCACTCTTCCCATATCTCACTTTACTCCATTTTTCATCATACCTAAGGACTCTTCACTATCTAGTGGATTGTCCTCGGTAGATCCCTCCGGCTCAAGCGGATCGTGAACGAATACCTAACCTAACCATCCTTATATCACCATACATAAAGTAAAATTGGTCGGTCTTTTTGGTATTGTTCATCAATCCAAGTACTTGTGATACATGATCAAAACATTTTGTACCGAATTGTTTTTGATATTTGTAGAAAAAGCTCCCTCAACATGTGCAACGATGTTTGAAATCGTTTTGGCACATGGAGGCAAGAGGACTTGAAAATCTCAGATTCCGAACGAAAGATTTGATTCTTTGATCACCAATTTCTAAAAGATATCAACATCACTTTCCGATCAAAATTAGTAATTTTCATACTTTGTTAAGAATATTTTAGGAAAGTATGTGGTTTTCAAAAATTTTGCTCCCCCTCAATATGTGCATCTGATTTTGAAATTGTTTAGCACATATTAGGGAAAACCTGTACTTAGAGACAAATCAATCACATTTCGATCCATTTTGGTTTGATATAAATGCTTCCCCTTAACATGTGCATGGAAAATTTGAAATCGTTTGGCACATGCAGGGAGGAGAGCTTATTAATCATGTATAACACCATTTATCGAATTATCAGTTTAAATCTAATTTAAATCACAAATTCTCCCCCAATCACAATTTTCAAATCCTTTAAGAGTTGTGATCTCTATTGATTTAAATTAAATTTTGAGAGCTTTTGAGGAGAATAGTGACTTGCTTTTGAAAGACATTTTAACTGATAAGGATTAGATTTTGAGACTTTAAACTCCATTGACCAATCATGCATACATATCTTTTGAAAACATAACATTAGCCAAGGTCTTGAATCAATTGTATAAAACATTTGTTCCTTTTAATTTTTCAAAAGTAGACCTTGCTCTTTTACGTGCTAATTGTTTGAAAAATAACCTTTATGATTGAATTGAAATTATTTTCCCCCTCAATCAATGACATGAGTTGTTGATTGAGTGTTAGAGAGTTTGAAAAAGATAAGCCCGGATGATTTTCAAAAATAGAGTCCGAGGTATTTTCAAAGCAATTTTGTTTTCATTAGATGACAAATATTTTTCAGAAGAATCATTAGACGGAAAAATATTTGGAAAGAAAACATTTTTCTTTTTGGTGACAAACATTTGTTTTAAGAATCAGAGCATGAGATTTGAAAAATAAGATTAAGCATGGCTCTGTTCTTTCTTTTTTAAAATGGATTACTGTCTGAAATGACAATAAACCACCATTTTTCTCCGTCTTTTTTATTTATTTATTTTTTATTTTTAATAAAGCAATTTATGTACATTCGAAGAGCATCTAAAAACCCGTGACATTCTTTGAATGTCAACACAAAGTCCGTAGATGATATCGAATAAAGAAAAACATAATGAGAATAACAATATTTTTGGGATTTTCAAGGTTTTCTAATTTTATGGATTTTGAAAATTTTATATTTTTCTATTTTCTTTGTGGGTTTTGATTTTTTTTTTTTTTTTTTTTTTTTTTTTTTTTTTTTAATAAATATATACAAGAGATAGATGAAGAAACCATTTACTCTCGTCTTCCTCTTGAAGGCGTTTGAGTGTTTTCGGTTGTAGGCTCTTTAGACCAAGTCGTGGAAGGATAAACTCAAACGTTCTCTAGAAGAGCTTTGGTGAAGATGGTACGCTAACCGGTATTCGATCCTCACAAAATAGATTTCTACCACACCTTTTTCCACTTGTTCCCGAATGAAATGATGTCGAATGTCGATGTGCTTTGCTCTTGAATGTTGAACGTTGTTGCAAGCGAGCAATGGCACTTTGTTATCACAATACGGAGATTTTGTTGAATTCAAAGCCATAGTCGATAATGGGATCTCATCCATAGGATTTGAGCACAACAAGATAACATGGCTATGTATTCACCTCTGTAGAGGATATAGAAGTACTCATTTGTTTCTTTGAAGACCACTCACAAGCTTATCACCCAAAACCGAGCACCTCCGACGCATTTCAACGTATCTTGACATCCCGCATGGTCAAGATCTGCGATAGGTCGTTAGTGACATACCGGTGTCCTTGGTACCAAAGTCCCATGTTGATGGTTCCTTGGAGATACCGAAGACCCGCTTAACCGCTTCAAGGTGCTTTTTGGTAGGCTTAGCTCGGTATCTAGCACACATGCATACAACAAACATAATATCAGTCTACTTCACGTGAGGTACATCAAGGATCCAATCATACTTGATATTTCGTTTGATCTACCATGATCCCCGAGTGGTCCTCATCCAGCTTTGGTACGCTCCACCATGGGAGTGTCAACGGTGTCACAAGTGTCAAATCCAAATTTCTTTAAAATTTCATTTGCATATTTAGATTGATTGATAAAAATGCCTCCTGGACTTTTTGAAATTTGTAATCCCAAGAAAATGACATTTGTCCCATCATTGACATTTGAAATTTGAGCCCATCTCCTTAGAAAACGGTCACATTCATTGGGGTCACCGAGGCAAAAATAATATCATCAACATAGATTTGAATGTGAATTAAATGTTTGCACGACTTTCGGTGAACAATGTCGGATCAATCGCTCCTTTGTCAATCCAGAGATAGAAGAAACTTTGATAACGTATCATACCATGCCCTTGGAGCTTGCTTCAAACCGTAAAGAGCCTTCTTCAAGCGATAGACATGAGTAGGATGCTCGGATTCAAAAACCTTTAGGTTGGCCGACGATACGACTTCTTTAAGATCTCCGTTAGGAAAAGCCGTCTTTACATCCATCGATAGACTACCATGTTCGACTTGCAAGATTAGCAAAGAAGATTACGATTGCCTCGACACGTGAAACCGAGCAAATGATTCTTCAAAGTCAATACCTCCTCTTGACGATATCCTTTTGCAACCAATCGAGCCTTGTTCTTTAATACATCACCATGCTCATCAAGTTTTACTTTGAAGATCCACTTTATAGCAATGATCATAGCACGTCAGAGCGGTACTAATTCCATACATCTAGTCGATCGAACTCATGAATTTCTTCTTGCATGGCATTGAACCGCCTATCTTCATTCATTGCGCTTTAACGCCTTTGGTTCGACCTTGATAGTATGTAATTGAAGAAGCACCATATGGCATCGCTTGCAAGTTGTTTACGTGTGGATACCGGAAGAGTGATTTCAATGATGTTGTCCAATGGATGATCATGTGTCCATTTTCTAAGGTTTTCATGTTGTTGTTTTGTGGAACTCAAGTAGCAGTCGCTTTCTCCCGATGAAGATGGTTACGATGATGATTCAGAGCAAATATGTTTTCAAAGGAGCATCTTCGGGAGTAGCAAAGGGGTTATCTCCATCATAGGTGCCGAAAGAATTCCATGATGTACACTCGATGATTGATGATTTGTTGATGAGATAGAGTGATCAGCAGCAGGAGCTTCTTGACTTAATGACATAGAAACCTAAGGGTTATCTACGCTGATGTGGATAGGAGCAACCTCTGTTGATGGATTTGATGATCATTAGCAATTGGCTCATATTGTTCATCAAACATTGGATCGAATAATTTCTTCAAATCATCTTCTGAAGGAGGTACATAGGGAGTTGCTGATGAGAGATTTTGTACAAGAGAAGAACTAATGGGACTACTTGATGAAAGTTGTGATACGGGTCCAGAACTTGATTGTCCTTAAGTTGTGATTCGGGTTCTTTTGTTGTAGATTCGGTATCCTTTTCTGCTTGGTGCATATCCTACAAATACTCCAATGTCCGCTTTAGCTTTAAGTTTGCCTAAGTCTTGACCCTCATTAGTTGGATAACACAATGCACTAAACACACGAAGGAATGAAAGATTAGGTTTTCGATTGTGGACAAGTTCATATTGAGTTTTTCCATGAGAAGTGTGAATTAGGGATCGATTTTGAGTGTAGCATGCGGCGGCAATAATTTCACCTAGAGAAACATTAGAACATTTGAGTAAATCAAGATTGTTCTTGCGGCTTTCACAAGAGTTCGATTGCCTTCAACTACACCGCTCGCTGAGGAGTTCGTGGAACACTTCTTTGATGACTGATTCAACACTTTCATAACACTCACTAGGTTCTTTATTAACAAACTCGGTTCATTGTCTGTTCGGATGATTCCGACAGCTTTGTTAAGTCGAACCCGCACTGCTTGATAAGTTTAATGATGATATCCGGAGTTTCATCCTTTGTCCTTAAGAACTTAACCCAAGTAAATTGAGAGTAATCATCAACCACAACTAACACATATTTCTTCCTCAGAATATTCGCACTCTCATGGGTCCACATAAATCCATGTGAATGGTATGAAGAACTTCCATAATCGAGTTTGTAGGTTTGGGTTTGTGGGCATACTTCTTGCTTTTTCCCAATTGGAATGTCGAACAAAGATGATCCTTTTCATACTTTCGTCTAGGTAAGCCCATTACTAAGTCCTTTCTAGAAAGATCATTTATGGTGCCAAGTTCGTGTGATTTAGACGACGATGCCATAACCATGACTTTGTTTTCAAGCCTTTGACAACAAGCAAATTGGAGAAGACTTCATCATATCTTCGATAGAGATGGTGTATAGGTTTGAACCACGTGTTCCTCTTATAAGTTCTCTACCATCAAGTTCTCTAACGAAACAAGTATGCTCAAGGCCACTTCTAGATCGTAATCACGTAATCGACCGACGAGAATAAGTTATGACCAATACCTTCAACGTAATACACCTCGAGATAACACTATCACCAACAACATAGTCTCCATAACCCATAATTGCAATCAAATGATCATTCCCGAATCTAACATCCCGATGAATTTACTCACAAAGTTCATGAGCGTGACGGTCTCCAAATATATGCTTGGAACAAATAATTCAGTACCACGAACGATTTGAACGATCCGCAGCTTGAACATGCATAAGAATGGATAATCGATAATTGGGATCCCCATGCAAGAATGGGTTCCATTCGTTAGTAACAAATGATTGGAACGCCCACATCGAAGTAGAAACAATGGAATCATCGGGGATAGATGCAAGCTAGTGTCCCAGATTTGACCTATTCAAAGTATGTTCACTTCTTAAAGGAATAGTTCTACCAAGAGCATCCATTTCCTATTGGGAATTGATCTAGATAATTTAGGCACATCTCATTAAGATTGAATTTGCGCCGATGGTATCCAACGATAACCTATGTTACTAAATTTCCTTCCCCGGTTTCCAATGTTTTCTAACCTTCTTCCGCCATTGCTTTCTAGCCTTCTTAGCTCAATTTTTCATTAATTATCTTAACACGGCATTTAACAAGATTAATCGATCATTCACACCACATTCATGATTAGTAATGTAAACCAAGCAATCATCATTACATGTTTTGCCAAAAGTAGCGTAATCAATTAATTACATTACGCTTATAGCTAATACTAGAATCAACACGATTCGTTTTATTTAACTCAAACTTAATGTTCCTAGGTGTCACAATTCTCAAATTCCGGTCATTTCTTAAATTAAATATGCATCATATTAGTTCATTCATGGCATTTCATTTCACATTTAACGCGTAATTTTTATATTTAATAAACGTTATCGCGTGAGTTATTATTTTATATATTTAATCCGTTACTTTCAAAAATGATCCCGACATATTTTTATACTTACATTTAGTTTATAAAAACTATATTTTTAGTTTACCTAGTGTTTTAAATTTATTTACATAAATTTTTAAATTTATATTATTACGACGCTTTTTCTTAAAACTACTCGGTAATTATTTTATCACCAAATTTCACAAGGAATGTATTTTACAATTTTATTATCTCATTTCATTCTATTTTGATCTATTAAAACCTACTTGTACCAAAAGTTTCACATCCTTACAAGTGATTACTACTTACATATTTTCTTACACCTTTTAACAATAATTACACTAACAATTATATATATACAAGTTTATAAAAAAAATCTTGTTGAAACCCTCCCCTCGGTCACCAAGGGGGAGGTTAGCATTAAATTGAGCATGGACTTGATTGTTAATAATTTTACACAATGCATAAAAGTCATACTTCACTCATTTTCTCATTCACTTCACCAAATTTTTCACCAAGTGTTAGCAAGTCTCTTGTTTTCTCCAATAAAACCGGTCATCATCAAGAGCTCAAGGGATCATCATTTTTTTTCAAGTCCAAGTGTTTATACAATCTAGTTTATACTCTTTATAAGGTTTTGAAATAAAAACCAAGAGTGTTTAGGTTTAACCTTGTTCCTTGCACCTCATCATATTAACTAGTAAGCATGTTTCTTTCATTTTTCATGTTTCCTTTTCATTTCATATGTATCTTTTCATTTTCGGAGCAAACATGCAAGACATATGTGATTTATACCATTTTTACTTGATTTTAGAGTTATATATATATTAAGGTCATCCTATAATTATCCCTTGGTATTCATTGGTCTTGATGATGATTAGAACCCATGACACCCTAAGAAGGTGTATGGTAGGATTAGATTAGCTTTGGAGTTGATTTGAAGGATTAGAATAGGTTTTGTCCGAGAAAACTATTTTCGATAAGTATAAATTATGTTCTGTCCTTGTTTTGGTTTTCTCGAAAATCCGACAGTAGGCACGACTTTTTGGCCTTGATATTTAGAAAATATACTTTAAAACGAATCCGTGGCGCTTGAACGGATAAAACGGAGTTATAACGAAGAAGTTATGGATTTTACAAGTTTGACGATTTAAAATATAATTTTCGTAAATTTCAAGATGTTTGTTTTTATTTTGTCCGAGTCAAAAACGAGCCTTAAGCTTCACAAATTATTTCGACTTGTCAAAAATATATTAGTATACTTTGATACGAAGCTAAGGACGTATTATACGAGAAAACGGATTTGAAACGACTAAGATATGCACGTTTTCATAAAATTGCCGAATTATTATTTTCTAAAAACTATATTATTTTTACGATACAAGTGTTACGGTATATAACGACCATGTTGAGGGCTGTTTTTAACCATGATGTGGAACTTTTTGGAACAAAATGTCTCTAGTAAAATTAAGATCACCGGGCATATTTTTCAAAACGACAAGCCGTTTGTATGGCGGAGTTTTAATAAATTAATTACGGTTGCTCAAACTTGGCCGAAACTCACTTTTTACATAACAATTAGCCAAAATCACCATCTTTAACCCTTATTATCTTTATGTTCGAGACCTTTATGACGAAAACTCCTGAATCGAAACTTCTAGATTTCGATACAAACTTTCCAAAACCGTCGAGTTCGTTCTCTAACGATCGACGACACCATTTTTCTACTAGTTTTCCAAAGCCATTTTGTTAATTTCATGAAATTTCCACGACATTGTTTTGCACGAAAAGTGAAAATTTCACCATAAATCATTATAAAACCATTGTAGGATGACATTTTGACGTAAAAACTTGTAAAGTCATTTTTGAATGGTCAAGACGTCAAAAGAGTATTTTTCGACGATAAGTATTATTTTCAAAACTCGCAAATGGTATAAATAACATACGAAATGCATGCATAACATTACATTGCAACTCATTACATATCATATCATTCGTAATAGGACCCGGTTAAGCATCACATTATACCTCGGTGTACTCACTCTTGTCATCACACCGCCATTTAGGTGAGTAATCACATCCCTTTTACCGCTTTTACTATATTTTTGGGCGAAATGCATGAACCATACTCGAACTAAATTGATCCCTACTTTTGTGAACTCTTTGGCTTGAACTTGTGATCTTGAAAGCAAATCCTTGAACTTTATTAGAAAGTATGACTTGTTGAACTTATTGAACCGCACATGTTATGACCTTGTCTTAAAGTCTCCCATGTTCGAGCATCACTATAAAGTCTCCCATGTTCGAGCATCACTATAAAGTCTCCCGTGTTCGGAGCGTATCTTTGGGAAGAGGCACCCAAGATATCTTTGGGAAGAGGCCCCAAGATATCTTTGGGAAGAGGCACCCAAGATATCTTTGGGAAGAGGCACCCAAGATATCTTTGGGAAGAGGCACCCAACATAACTTTGGGTAGTGGCACCCACTTAATTTGGTTTCAATCAAGAGCATCCTGAATTATTATATTCGTGGTACTATATTGTGAACTATTATGACCGCTATACTTGACTACTTCATACGCTATCTTTTGGCGATGGGTTGTGAACATACGGGTTGCAAGTTTTGTATGGGTGAACTTGAACCGAGTGGATTTACAATGCCTTTGCTTATGGACCATTTTCGCCGACCGAAAGCTTTGAATATTTCTTTCGAGTTTTCTTATTTTGCTAAACATGTTTACTCACCAACTATTTTCATAGTTGACCGCTTTTCTCTCATGCATTTCAAAGATCGTTAGTAAGCTTTTTCTACCGTCTTGCATAATGAAGTTTTCACTTGTCACTACAAATCGTTATGTAATAAAACATAATATTTTGGAATCTAAACTTTGTAATATATATTTGCCGATGACGGCTAAACTGGTATTGTAATGGTGTACTCTTTCTTTTAAATATTAACGTTGGTATGATCTATTAACTTGTGCTTATGTTCCCTTCCGTTACACCTCGTGTTTCCGCCTCCGGCGAGGGTGTGACACTAGGGTGGTCTTGTACTCTTTTCCGTTGCACATTCTTAGCTTATGAGGTCCTATCTTGCTTTGCATTGCCCGGAGGCTTTGACCCGCTTGCTTTTGTCACATGACACTCATGTAGAGGAATTATGGGAACATTAGTTGGTTGGGCTACCTTGCATTCCCGAACTTCTTTGGGGATACCTTTTTAAAACTTTTAAAACCCTTTTCCCAAAAAATTTAAAGGGAAAAACCTAGTTTTTAAAAAACCCTTGGAAAAAAACCCCCAAAAAATTTTTAAAAATGGGTTTCCCTTTTAAAAACCCTCCAAATTTGTACCAAAAAATTAAACCTTTAAAGTTTCCTCCAAAATTGGGAAATTAAAAACCTTAAAGCCTTGGGGAAATTTTAAAAAACATTTAAACCCTTTAAATTTGCCCTTTGGGTTTTGGGCCCCAAATTTAATTAAAATAAAAATAAAATTTTTCCACCACAAAAAAAATTACAAATAAATCAAAAATTTAGGAATTAATTTAAAACATTCCCCCTTTTTAAAATTTGGGACCTCCTGGGTTTCCCCCTTTTCCATTTAACCCCTTTTTTCCCCCCAAAAGGGGGTCAAATTTTCAAATTTTGTCAAAAATGGGTTTTTCCATAAAGAAGACCCAAAATTTCATTTAAATCACCCCGGCCGAAAAAATCAAACCCAACTTAGCAAAATTTTATTTTTAATTAATAAATCCATGGGATTTCTTTTCCCTTTGGGTTTAAAAATTTCGGGTAATTTAAAAAATTTTTTTTTCCCCCTTTTTATTACCTTATGTAAAATTTGTTAAACCCTTTTGTTTTTAAATTCCCTTTAAAATTTTACTTTGAAAGGTTTGGAAAAAATTTTTTTTAACCCCTCAAAATTTAAAATTTGTTTTTTTTAAATTTTCTTTACAAAAAATTTTTAAAAATTTTTAAAAAAAAAATTTTAAAGTTTTATTTCCCTGAAATTAAATTTGAAAAGTCTGGTTTTGATTTAAACTATTTTTTTTTTCAATTTAATTAAAATTTTTTAAAAATTACAAAATTTTTTTTTTTTATTTTTTTCCCCTTTTTTCCCTTTTTTTTAATTAAATTTGGTTTTTAAAATTAGAAAGGGGAAAATATTTTTTTTCAATTTTTTTTTTTAAAATTTCATTTTTGAAAAAATTTAAAAATTTTTAAAAAATTTTTTAAAAAAAATTTTTGGGAAAAAAAAAAATTTTAAAAATTTATTTTGACAAAATTTAAAATTTTTAAAATAAAAATAAAATTTTTTAAAAACCAAAAGGTTTTACAATTTTTTAAACTTTTTTAAAGTTTTAAAAAAAATTTTTTTAAAATTTTTTGACCAAAAAAAAAACCAAATTTTTTGTTTTTGTTTAAAAAACCATAAAAAAGTTTAAAAAAAAAGGGAAAAACCAAAAACCAAGTTTTTTAAAAGGGGTCCCTTTAAAGGGGGGTTTTTCAAAAATTTCCTTTTCAATAAAACCTAAAAAAATTTGGAAAAAAGGTTTCTTTTTTAATTTTTTTCAAAAAAACAAATTTAAAGGGTTTAAAAACCAAATTATTCCAAGGTTTCCCTTTGGTTTATTAACCCCGGTTTTTCCTTTCTTTTTAAAAAACCCTTTGGGCCCTTTTAAGCTCCAAAAAATTTAAAGGGGGACACCTTTTGGGAAAAGGGGGGAAGATTTTAAAAAAACCAAAATATGGATTTTTATTTTTTAAACAAAAAACCAAATTTAATTTAAATGTTTTTTACTTTTTAACTAATTTCCGAGTTCCAATTTTTAAAAATTCTTTTTATTAAAGTTTTATTTTTGTTTCCCTGGGTTTTCCTTCTTTGGGTGCTTTTTTTAAACCAAGTTTAAAAACCGTTTAGTAAATTTTTTTGGGAAGGGGGCTTTTAAAACCCCGGGGAAAAGAAAGGGGGTCTAAAGTTGGAAAATTAGGTCTTTCGGGGGTTTGGGAAGGGTTGGGTTTAAAAAATTTTTGGGTTTTTAAAAAAACTCAAATTAATCCTTTTTGTTTAAATTGGGGTTTTGGGTTTTTAAAAAAATTTTGGGGAATTATTAAAAAGGGTTTACTTTTATGAGGGGGAAAAATTTTTGGGGTTCCCTTTTTAGGTTTTGGGCTTCGGGAGGGAAACTTTGGGCCCCAAAGGGGTTTTTTTTATGGGTATGGGTAAAAGGGATGGGTTTTTGTTTTGGTTTTTTTTAATTTTTTTCCTTTTTTTTAAACTTTTTTATTAAAATTTGTAAAATTTTTTATTTGAAATATTAAACCTATTTTTTAATTATTTTTTAAAAAATTTATGGGTTTTTGTTTGTTTTTTATTTGGGTAACATTATTTTATTGTTCTTAAAAATTTTAGTTTTAAAACTTGGCAAATTAAAAAGGTTTTGTTTTTGTATAAAATTATTTATTAATGAAAATTTTTAAAATGGTAAGGGTTTAAATTTTTTTTAAAATTTTTAAACTTTTTAAAACTTTAAAATTTGTTTTTAAAAAAAATTTTTATTTTTGTTTAAAAAATGAAGGGAAATAAAGGGAAAAGTTTTTATTTTAAAAATTTTTTTTCCCTTTTGAAGGGAAAAATAATAAGGGGGAAAATTTTTTAATTTGGGGTTTAAATTAATTTTAAAAAAATGGGGAAAAATTATAAATTTAAAATTTTAAAAAAAAAAGGGAAAAATTTAAAAAAAAATGGTTTTAATTTTAAAAATTTAAAGGGGGGAAAAATTTGGTTTAAAAACAAAAAAAAAAATTGGGGGAAAAAATTTTTTTTTTAAATAAAAAAAAAATTTTTTAAAAAATTTAAAAAAATTTTGTTTTTAAAAACCCTTTATTTGAAATAAAAAATTTTTTTAAATTTTGTTTAAAATTTTTTTTTTTAAAATTTTGGGAAAAAAAATTAAAATTTAAAAATTTAAATTTAAATTTTCCCAGGGTGTTTCCCAAGGTTTTTAAATTTTAGGAAATTTCATCCCAAAAAACAAAATTGGGATAAAGGGTTTCCTTTAACCCGGAAACTTCTTTTTTAAAACCCCTTTCCCCCTTTTGGATTAAACCCCTTTTTTAAAACCCCCCCTTTAAGGAGACCACCCTTTCACAATTTCGCCCCTGAAATTTTGTTTTTTTTTAACACCCCAAATTTAAAGGAAATTTTAAACCTTTATAAACCCCAATTTAAATTTTTGAAATTTTAAAGAAAAAAATTCCCTTTTTAAAAAAACTTCAACTTTTCTTAAACTTTTTAAAACCTTTTTTTTTAAAACCTAAAAAAAAAACTTTAAAATTTTTGAAAAGGGGAAAAGGGGAAATTTATGGGAATGGAAAAAAATTTTCTTATTTTTGGAAAAATAAAACCCCAAACCCAAAAAAACCCTTTTTTTTTTTGGGTTAGGGTTGAAAGGGGAAAATTTAAAAATTTAAAAGGTTAAAAAAAAATTTTTTGGGAAAAATTTAGGGTTAAAACAAGGTTTTTTTTTAAAATTTTTTGGGATTATTTGGGGAAACCATTTTTTAATTAGTAAATTTTAAAAAATTTAATTTTTAATTTAAAAACCAAAGGGTTTTAAAAATTTTTTGAAACCCTTTTTTAAAATTTTTTTAAAAAACAATTTTGTTTAAAAAGTAAAATGTGTTTAATTTAAACCAAAATATTTAAATTTTTTAATGTTTAAACTTTTGTTTAAAATTTAAAAAAATTTAACTTTAATTTTTAAAATTTTTGGAAAAATTTTATAAAACGCCCAAAATAAATTTTTTTTCAAAAAAACGTTAAAAAAGTTAAAAAAATAAATAACGTTTTGATATTTTAAAAAAAATTTTTTAAAAAAAAAAAATTAATATTTTTAAAACAAAATTTTAAAACAAAAAAAAAAAAAGGGAAAGGGAAAAAAACCTTTTTAAAAAGATTAATTTAATTTTTTTCTAATTTTAAAAACAATTTTTTGGGTTTTCTTTTTACCTTTTTTTTTTGTTTTAAATTTTAAAAATTTTTTTCAAAATAATTTTTTTTTTTAAACAAAAAAAAGGGGAAAAATAAAGGGGTTAAAATTTAAAAATTTTTTTAAAAGGGCCAAAAGAAATTTTAATGGCAAAAAGGTTTTTTCCCCAAAAAAATTTCCCAAGTTAAACCAAAAACCCAAATTTTAAAAATAATTTTGGGAAAATTTTTCCCCAAAATCCAAAAAGGGAATTAAAGTTTTTAAAAGGAAAAAAAAAAAAAAACTTAAAAATTTAAAACTGGAAAATTTTAAAATTTTTAAAAAATTTAAAAAATTAAAATTAAAAAAAAATTAATTTAAATTTTTTGGTTGGCCTTTTGGAAATTACTTAAAATAAAAAACAAAAAAAATGGGAATTTGGTTTTGGGAGAAAAAAAATTGGGGTTGATTTTTAAAAGGTTTAGTTTGAGGGAAAAAAGGGGGGAAAAAGGTTTCATTTCGGGGTTTAAAATTTTTAAAAAAGTTGGGAAAATCTAAAATTTTTAAATTTTTAAAAAATTTTTTTCAATTTATTTAATGTTTAAAATATTTAAAAAAAAATTTTCAAATGGGAAAATTTGTTTAAAATTTTTTTTTAATTGGGTTTAAAAAAAAATTTAAATTTAAATTTGAAAAAATTTTTTTTAAAAGTTTTAAAATTTCAAAAAATTAATTTAAAAATTTGGAAAAAAAAATTTTTTAAAAATTTTTAAAAAGTTTTTAAAAATTTTGGGCAAAATTTTTTGTTGGTTTTTTAAAAAAGTTAAAGTTAAAGGTTTTTTAAATTTTTGGTTTAAATTTTTTGTTTTTTGGAATTTAAATTATTTTGGTTTTTTTTGTTGTTGAAAGGTCAATTGGTTTATTTTTTTTTTGAAAAGGAAGGAAAAAAAATCTCCCCAAAAGGGGGGGGGAAAGGAAAAGCAAAAACTTGAACCTTTTTCCAAAATCCGGTTTTTTCCCCGGTTTTTTAAAAATTTAAAGTAAATTTTCAAAAGGGAAAAAAAATTTAGGTTTTAAAAAAAAAAAATTTAAAGAAAAAATTAATTAAAAAAAAACCGGGGGAAATTTTGTAAAAAAAATTTAAAAGAAAAAAATTTAAAATTTTTTAAAAATTTTTAAAACCCGGGGGTGGTTTTTGATTTTGGGAAATTTTTTTGAAAAAATTTTAATTTAAATCCAAAAGGGAAAAAGGGGTTTTTGGGATTTATTGTTAAATTTAAAAATTGGTTAGGGGATTCCAAAAAAAGGGGCTTCCTTTTAAGAAAGGGGGGGAAATTTTTTAAAATTTTTGGGATTTAGGGAAAGGTTTCTTAAATTGGTTTAAAAGTTAGTTTGGGGAAACAATTTTAAAAGGGGGTTTTTTTTGGTGTAAAAGTGGGGTTTGGGGTTTTTAAAATTTTGGGGTAAAGGGAAAAAAGGGGGGGGTTTTTTTGGGGGGTTTTTTTTGGGGGGGAAAGGGATTTTTGGGGGGGAAAATTAAAAATTTTTATTTTTGGGTTTTGGGCCCTTAAGGTTTGGTTGGGAAGGCCCAAATTTTTTTTGGGTTTTGGAAAATTTGAAATTTTATTTTTAAAATAAGTTTAAAAAATTTTGGTGAAAAAGGGGAAAACCCTTTTTTTAAAAATGGAAAGGTTTTGTTTATTTTTTAAATAAAAGGGTTTTCTAAAGGAAAATGGGAAATGTAAATTTCCGTTATTTAAAAATTTAAAAAATTTAGAAATTTGATTTTTAAAATTTAAAAATTAAAGGAAAAATATTTTTTTTTTTTTTAAAAATTTTAAAAAATTTCTTTGTAACTTTTAAAACATAAAAGAATTTTAAACAAATAATTTTTTTTTTTTAAAATTTTTTGGGGGGAACCCTTTTGGGTTTTGGGCAAAATATTTGAAAAAATTTGGGGCCTTTTGGGTTTTTGGGGGTTTGTTTAAAACCTGGTTTTGAAAAAAAAAAATTTTTAAATTGGGGGGGTAATTTAAAAAATAAAGGAAATTTTTGGGCAACCCCTTTTTGGGAATTTAAATTAAATTTTACCCAAATTTTCCTAAAAAAGGGCCCATTTGGGAAAAAAACTTTCCCATGGGAAATTTTTTTCGGGTTTCCTTAAATTGTTAACAATTTTTAAAAATTTTAAAAAATTGTTTAAATTTGGGTTTCCGGGGAAAACAATTTTTATTTTGGGGAAAAATTTTTTTAATTTAATCTTAATTAAAATAAAAATTTTCATTTAAGGGTTTATTTTTTTTAAAATTTAGAATTTCGGGGCCTTTTTTAAACCTTTTTGGTTTTAAAAAAGGGAATTTTAAAATTAATTTTGTAAACAAATGAAAGGTTTTAACACAAATTTTGGGGGGTTTTTTAAATCCCAATTTAAATTTTTTTTTCCCAAAAAATTTTAAAAGAAACTATCGGCTTTTAAGGGGGTTTTTTGGGTCCAAATTTTTCTTTGAATTTTAAAAAAGGGGTTTTCAAAATTTTTAAATTTTTGAACTTTATTCTTAAGATCTTTGTAAAGGATCCTTTTTTTAGTTTTTGCTTTAATTGGGCTTGGCACCTTTATATGCCAAAGTTTAAAAACCGGTTTTTTTGTTTTGGTTTAACCCAGGTCCCTTTTTTATATGGGACTTTTGGAATTTTGCGAAAAAATTTTTTTCCCAAATTTTTTTAAAATTGTATATTGGGTTAAACATATACTTAAACTAAGTATACTAAAATGGGTAAAAACTAAGTGTATGCTAAATTGGGTAAATACAAGTATATACTAAATGGGTAAATACTAGCAAATGGTTTTGACTCATAACCCATAGTTTTATATATACCACTTGACCAAGTTCATTGTATCCTTAAGATACATTGTATCTAAAAAGAAAACCATGGATCAACCCATAACCCATGACCCATGACCCATAACCAAAATACCCATGGGCAAAGAGGGCGTTCCACGGATCACGGCTTTGTGCTAGCCGGATCCCAGTGGAAGGGATCCGTGGGATCCGGGAAAGCAGTGAGGATTTTCTCTATAAATAGTGAGCCATTTCTTCATTATTTCTTACCCATTTGTAACATACTTTCTCCCCAGGTTAAATCTCACTAACCTTAGATCCAAGAGATCTATGTTTGTAGTCTTGTTTTGTGTGATCTTTTAGGTTCCTCTTAAAGGCAAGATCACCACCTTTGAAGTCGAGCAAGCTCAAGTCCATGAGTTGCCAAACTTCCTCATCATCAAGGCTATTGAAGTCCTCTTGTCGATGATCCTTTCTTTCTTCAAAGAAGCGTGGTGTTAAAATACATTAGTGAAGATGTCTCAAGTGTCAAGGCGAAGATATTAGTGAAGGGTATCTATCGTCTATGGGATAAGCACTTGTGGTGGGTGCTTAGAAGTCAAGACAAGAAGCATTAGTGAAAAGTGCTTAGAAGTGAAGACACAGACATTAGTGAAAGATGTCTTGTAGATCTAGTCAAAGGCATTAGTGAAGGTGCCTTAGATGTACATTCGATATGGTGTGTTTTGATGTACTAGATAGACTAGCATTAGATCCAAGGATATTGATGTCCTTGATGATGTTGTAAAGGAGTAGATCTCCTTTGGGATTAGTCGTTGGTGTAGTGTGGTAGTAGTTCCTCCATTGCAATGGAACTAGGTGCTTAGCCTAGTACCTAATAAAGGGTAGGCGGCGTTGTGAAGGTGTAGTTCACCTAAGGTGTGAAAGAACTCGGTGGTTAGCCTAGCACCGTATAAAGGGTAGGTGACGTTGTGTAGGTGTGGTTCGCCTTGGTGTGAAAGAACTCGGTATTTAGCTTAGTCTGGAAAAGGTTAGCGGCGTTGTGAAGGCTTCTCCTCCATAAGGAGATTGGTGTAGTGTTTACAAACTCTCGAGTAGGTGACTCGGGGGTGGAGTAGGGCAAGGAAGGTGTCCTTGTAGCGAACCACTATAAATACTCGCGTTGTGGTTTTGTGCTTCTTACTCTTATCTTTTCATTACATATCCTTATATGATTGTTTATCAACATCCAACACACACAACCAAATAGATTGACATAAGATGATTTAAATAGTTTAAAAGGAAGTTTTAATTGGTGAAACTATTCAACCCCCCCTTCTAGTTTTCTACAATTGGCATCAGAGCTTCGTTACCAAGTTTCTTGAAGTATATTGTACTTTAAAAACTTGATACGATCCATAGTTAATTGAAAACTACAAAGAAGGTTCTTTATAAAAACAAACACCATGTTTTTCAAAAACTATATGTTTGGATGTTGAATTGATAACAACATTTTTTTTATCTTTTCATTTAATTGCACTAATCTTCTTTGTGATGTTGATTAGTCAAAGCTCATACCCACCAAGCTTAGGAGACGCTTGGCAACAAGAATATCTTCCTTAAAGAGGTATCTTAAACGCTAAGGAGCGGGAATCGTCTAAGTGACATTTGTCATTTGTAAAAACATTCCTAAGTGCACTCGAGGTATGACTTTCCACTTATATCTGAATGATATTAGTTTAGTAAATAAGTGGTTTATGTTAGGTATCTTTTTGAGTAGATTTTTGTGTTTACACATGATCTACATGAAGCTTCATTAGGAAGCCTTCTTCTCTCATCGTGTTATATTTCTGTCTATAGTCATAGTATATATAGCTTATGTTTTATTTCTTTTAATCCTATAATAAAACAAAAACACAATTTCAAAATTCTTCCTTCCTATTTATAATCCCACTCGGCGCCCACTTTATTCAATCCTCACTTTTCAAATTTTCCAATTTCAAAATTCCTCTCATTCAAAACTTCATCTTCCTCCTCATTTCATTTCATCCGAAACCAAGAAGATCCGTCATCAACATGGTTTACATCGCTCGTGCTCATCGCCCTAACACTCATCGCCTTGTGTTCCCTATGATGAAGTTCACATACGGAGACATTTACTTTGTGTTGTTAATCTATATTGGGATCATATACCCAATCCTTTGTATCATCCTTAGTATTGAAATGCAATATTATTGATCTAGTTTATCTAGGTTACTATTATGTGTTTATCATTCCTTTTGATTTATATGTTTTATATTTTTGTGATACATTAGAGGTCATGTATGCATGCAAAAAAATATAGGATAAAACATATCTCGTGGTATAAAATTGTAAAACCTTTTATCAAATCATTTTACATTACTACTCATCCACGGATCCGAAAGATGTACTATCTGGATCCCTTTTGTAAAGGAACCGTGGGATCCGTATTCTTGGAAAGCAGTTTTCATACAAGATTAATAACCACTATCTTTCTAAAAGTAATAATCCACTAAATTTCAAAACCATGAGTTAGCTAAATGCTAAAACCATTGTTAATAAAAATCTAGTAAAAGCGTTAGATTTTTATAGGTTGACCTTAAACATCACCTCTTATTAACCCATCACTTCTATAGGTTCAACTATGACGCATGAATACGAGTTTGATTTTTCACTCACTAACGTCTACACCGAACATCTCCTTGAGCCCAACACACTGCAAACATGTCCGTGGGTTCAATAATCTCAAAACCGTTACTTCCATGAAGGACGTGTTGTAGACACCTCTCTACAATTCGAAGAAGGTATCAATACCACCTTCCGACCATAGGACTAGAATGTCTTCTTGAAATCAACGAGAAGATATGTCCAAGGTTCATAATGGAATTCTTAGTCGATTCGAACTCGTTCGTATGAGGATAGCTCTCTATCTCTTTGGTTTTACATCAAAACCAAAAGTTCACTTTAACCCTTGGGCATTTTACTCACATCCTCCGGATTCCAAATCATGGATAATGTGCCTTCACGAAGATTGGTCTCTTGATTCTCTCTTCAACTTTCGTGAAGAAAATAGTCCATATTGTTCACACATACCCTCCCGGAAGATTTAAATCGCATAATATGCAAACCTCGACCATATTACTCCAATCCAAACATTATCCATACACGGGATATCCGAGAAGAATACAAGCCTCTTGCTCTCATTCTACGTGAAAATATTTGGAGTCTTAGGGAAATCGAGATATTCTTCCAAATTGTTGTGCTCACATGTTGTCTTGTTTGCTAACACAACAACCATACAATCTCGCCTACTTCTTACATAGGCGAATTGCAAACCTTCAAGGCTCAAGGATAAACTCATCCCTTATGGAATGTTCTTGACACGCCTCTATCACAATGTTATGCACTTCCATCCTCGATTTCAAAGTCCGTTATGCGTGCTTGTGAACAAGATGATGGAACCGCTAAACATATCTCTCATGAAGACTTTCTTCATTCTTGATTCCACCAATACCCATCAAACACATAATGATCCTCCTAGCGAAGACACTCAAGGAACCTAGAATAGTCAAATAGGATCAATTCTACTCTACTCATTAGTTATCAATGTAATCCTATCTCTTTCATGAAATAAAACATCTTACATTTGATATCCTAGTTTTAGAACTTCTTTAAACAAAACTTGGAATATAATGCATTGTCAAGATCATTGCATACCTTTAGTAAAGGTTACATCTAGCGGATAGACGGATCCCAAATGTTGTACTAAATAGATCCCTACATCTAGGGAACCGTGGGATCCGGCAAAACAGAAAATGCAATTGCAAGCATTGTATGTCAAACACATCCTTAGAACACCTCACACTAAGCTAAACATAGTGTCTTAAGGTGGATTAAGACTTTATCAAGATAGGTTGACCTTTCCTACTCGTTCCAACTCACATAGAACACACTCTAAGATATTCATAGATCAATCACTTTGTTTTAATCCATCACTCTTCCGCTCTCAAAACTCACACTTCATTTCTTTTACCCTTCACATCTAGGTTAAAAATCTTTTATAACAAAAATGATCAAAGTTAATCAAATCCTAGTTTTCCCATCTCAAAACCATTAGGATATTTTCCAAAATACAATCCCAAATCACAACCTCATCTCTAGAATCTTTTAGCTTCAATTGACACTCTCCTATTTAGTGTCATCCTTGCTCATTCATTGGTACTCATGAAAGTTCCAAATCCTTCCACAAAAGACAATCATTAGCTACATTACTCACCACCTTCAAGTACTTAAGAACCCCTTCATTTAAGACACTTAGGAAGACTGAAACACTCAAGATGTTATAGGTTTTAGAATTTGGAAACATCATTTCCACTCCTTCATAGCTCTTGATAGCCGGATCCCTAGGATTAGCCTAGACGGATCCCTCGAGAAAGGAACCGTGGGATCCGGATGGCGATATAGGTCAAACATAGCTAAAAAATCATTTCAACTCATCTTCCTAACTCAAACACTCCATTTCATCTTGAATGAGTTCCTAGATCGATCCAACCTCGAAGTTGACTCTTGTGCATGTCAATCATCACACTCCAATGAATCCTAGTGGCTTAAAGCTTAAATGCACTTGCCAAATCTCTTGGTTTATAAACCACCTTGTTAGGACCTCCATAGTCATCACTCTTACTCTAACTTTCAGCTCTTGAAACCATTCCATCATGAGAAAACCCCAAGTAGTAACTTATCCACCAAAGAACCACCCATGAAAAAGGCTCGGGTTATACGAAATCTCCTCAACCGAATCATCTCCGTCAAACCAACAAATGAGAGAATCCTTCATCATCCAATCAAACCAATTCCTAAAGGATAGTACCCACAAAACTACCTATGCCTAACACTACCATACCTCCTAGGCGAAACAATATCATCTCCACTAAACCATCACCATTAGTTCCTAGAAATATTTCATTTACTTCACCACTATCATCACCACACCTCTACAATTTAGAGGACTTGCCTCCTAGGCCGTCTCATCCGTTTCCATGACAACATTCTCCTCATTAGGAGGAATAATGGTTCAAAATCAAGGTGTTGAGTCAACACTTGTTCCGGCTCCTTTTCGCCGTCTCCATCATATAATCCTATATGGATTACGAAATCATCAAAGTCAACCACCCGACCATATGGAAGTTGATACTTCCTTACCACCACCATCATTCTTGGTGAGGCATTTTCAAATGCACCTCCACCAATCCTCCATCGTTTGAAGCTCCATGAAGCGCTTCACTTGATCCTTCGCATCAAGCCATTTTATTTCCTCAACCACCACTACCTAGCCATGACAAAGATTGCTATCATTGTCAACATGTTGAAAGTTTGATACATGAAGTGCGAGAGACCAACGTTTCATGTTCTATCATCTCCTCGAGCGTTTCGACGAGATCAAACCTAAACAAAACTTGAGCTAGAAGATTTTAGTGGTGTCCTAGCATCAGCGTTGGATAGTCTAGAAATTCCTAGTCATGTATTGTCTATTTTCTTACTTTTAGAGTCATGTATATCATAACTCTTGTTTTATTAAATGAAATTACATGCTACTTGTTATTTTTACGAGAATATGTATTCATATCTCATTTATGTGATAACATTACTTGTTATATCACCTTTGCGATTTTAGTCATCGGTCAGACGGATCCTCGAAGATTGCCTGAGCGGATCCCTACTAGGAGGGCACCGTGGGATCCGTGAAGTCGAAAAGTTTTGTTTTCTAACTTAAATCACATTTGCGAAATTGTGAATTATACTTGTTTTCTAACCCTTGTTTACAATTATTCAATTAACACATAAAGAATTTGACATCCTAAAGCTAGGGGGAGCTTGGTGTCAAAACAATACGTTGCAAAATTACTTGCAACCATTGATTTAAATAACTTCCCATTGCAAATATTGCAATCATCTAGGGGGAGCACACCCGTCACATAGACGTAATCTTTTGCATAAATGAACTAGATTAGAATTAGTTTCTTGACGCCCTTACTTAGGGATGGACTCGTCAAGGGGGAGTAACGACGAGATCCTTTCCCGTTACTTGCTCTCTATTTTTTTCCTTTCTTTCCTTTCACATGTTTTTTTCTTAAAAATGATGTGTTGCTTTCTTTCAAACACTTTTTGTTTCGACCAAAAGGGGGAGAAGAAAGTAAAAACTACAAATTCAAACTTTTACGAATTTTTAGCTTTTCCTTAAAATAATCTTATGTTTTGTCATCAACAAAAAGGGGGAGATTGTTAATACAAATAAACCGTAAAAACATTTACTTATATTTTATGATCTTCTAATGTTTTGTCGATAACAAAAGTAAGATCATTTTAAGGAAACAAATAAAATACGTAAATGGTTTGAACTAATAGTTTTCTAACACACTTACGCTTTCACATAAAACACTAAAACTAGTATAAGTGATTTTATGATTTAGATACATATGTACAACAACTAGTGTTTACATATTGGGTTAAACATATACTTAAACTAAGCATACTAAAATGGGTAAAAACTAAGTGTATGCTAAATTGGGTAAATACAAGTATATACTAAATGGGTAAATACTAGCAAATGGTTTTGACTCATAACCCATGGTTTTATATATACCACTTAACCAAGTTCATTGTATCCTTAAGATACATTGTATCTAAAAGAAAACCATGGATAAACCCATAACCCATGACCCATGACCCATAACCAAAAATACCCATGGGCAAGAGGGCGTTCCACGGATCCACGGCTTTGTGCTAGCGGATCCCAGTGGAAGGATCCGTGGGATCCGGGAAGCAGTGAGATTTTTCTCTATAAATAGTGAGCCATTTCTTCATTATTTCTTACCCCTTTCTAACATACTTTCTTCCCTGAGTTAAATCTCACTAACCTTAGATCCAAGAGATCTATGTTTGTAGTCTTGTTTTTGTGTAATCTATTAGGTTCCTCTTAAAGTCAAGATCACCACCTTTGAAGTCGAGCAAGCTCAAGTCCATGAGTTGCCAAGCTTCCTCATCATCAAGGCTATTGAAGTCCTCTTGTTGATGATCCCTTTCTTTCTTCAAAGAAGCGTAGTGTTAAAATACATTAGTGAAAGATGTCTCAAGTGTCAAGGCGAAGATATTAGTGAAGGGTATCTATCGTCTATAGGATAAGCACTTGTGGTAGCTGCTAGAAGTCAAGACAAGCATTAGTGAAAAGTGCTTAGAAGTGAAGACCAAGACATTAGTGAAAGATGTCTTGTAGATCTAGTCAAAGGCATTAGTGAAAGGTGCCTTAGATGTACATTCGATATGGTGTGTTTCGATGTACTAGATAGACTAGCATTAGATCCAAGGATATTGATGTCCTTGATGATGTTGTAAAGGAGTAGATCTCCTTTGGGATTAGTCGTTGGTGTAGTGTGGTAGTAGTTCCTCCATTGCAATGGAACTAGGTGCTTAGCCTAGTACCTAATAAAGGGTAGGCGGCGTTGTGAAGGTGTAGTTCACCTAAGGTGTGAAAGAACTCGGTGGTTAGCCTAGCACCGTATAAAGGGTAGGTATTGTGTAGGTGTGGTTCGCCTTGGTGTGAAAGAACTCGGTATTTAGCTTAGTCTGGAAAAAGGTTAAGCGGCGTTGTGAAGGCTTCTCCGCCATAAGGAGATTGGTGTAGTGTTTACAAACTCTCGAGTAGGTGACTCGGGGTGGAGTAGGGCAAGGAAGGCATCCTTGTGGCTGAACCACTATAAATACTTGCGTTGTGGTTTTGTGCTTCTTACTCTTATCTTTTAATTACATATCCTTATATGAATGTTTATCAACATCCAACACACACAACCAAATAGATTGACATAAGTCGATCTAAATAGTTTAAAGGAAGATTTAATTGGTAAAACTATTCAAACCCCCTCTAGTTTTCCACGGATCCTCACTTGAGGATCCGTCGATGTAATCACAGGGATTAGTGGGACGCCCTCTTGCCCATGGGTTTTGGGTCATGGGTCATGGGTTATGGGTCATGGGTCCTATACTTTGGACCATGGGTATCCAAGTAGATACAATGTATCTATAAGATGCAATGCATCTAGTCCATGGGTTAAAACCATGGGTCATGGGTTATACCCATTATGACTTATGCATGATGTCATGCAATGGGTTATGAGTTATGATCCATGGGTATGGGTCATGGACTTTGGGTTATACCCAACTACATTCAATGTATTTGGTCAATGGGTTAAATACTTAACCTTCTTCCCATTTTATTACCCATTATGATACATACTAGTTATGTATATATTTGCCCAATATGTAAACACTAGTTCTTGTACATATGTATTACTAAATCATAAAATCACTTTTACTTGTTTAGTGTTTTATGTGAAAATGTAAGTGTGTTAGTAAACTATTGGCTCAAACCATTTATGTATTTTATTTGTTTCGTTAAAATAATTTTACGTTTGTTATCGACAAAACATTAGAAGATCGTAAAATATAAATAAACGTTTTTACGGCTTATTTGTATTAACATGATTTATTAGGATAGAAGAAATTAGTCACATGCAAGCTTGAGATGATTTGCACACTCTAGTTTATTATTTGCACACTCTATAGTACAAACAATTAAAGCATGACATAAATATAGAACAAATATTTAATACATTGTTTGGTGTGTCCCAACCAATTGTCAATGTGTGTAATTAATAACCGTTTGAAAAGACATTAGTAAAAAGCATATCATTGTGATTTGTCTTCTCCAAGAAGTTTTTTTTAAATAATTTAGGGTCCATTTGGTTTGCGAAGGAATTTGGATTTAGATTCGGATTTGGTGTTAGGAATTGAGTTAGTTATTAAAAAATATGAAGAGAGAGAAAAAATTATAAATTATTAAATATGGTTATTTTAAGACAATAATAAAATTAAAATAAGAGAGATAGACATTAAACACAAATGATCCCACTGAATTTTACAAAAGGTACCAAAGTAGACTATGTGGAAAACTAGAAGGGGGTTGAATAGTTTTACCAAGTAAAACTTCCTTTTAAACTATTTAGATCGACTTATGTCAATCTATTTGGTTGTGTGTGTTGGATGTTGATAAACAAGCATATAAAGATATGTAATGAAAAGATAAGAGTAAGAAGCACAAAACCACAACGCAGTATTTATAGTGGTTCGGCTACAAGGACACCTTCCTTGCCTACTCCACTCCCGAGTCACCTACTCGAGTTTGTAATCACTACACCAATCTCCTTATGGCGGAGAAGCCTTCACAACGTCGCTTAATCTTTTTCTGGTACAAAGCGAAATACCGAGTTCTTTCACACCAAGGCGAACCATACCTAACACAACGTCGCCTACCCTTTATACGGTGCTAGGCTAACCACCGAGTTCTTTCACACCTTAGGTGAACTACACCTTCACAACGTCGCCTACCCTTTATTAGGTACTAGGCTAAGCACCTAGTTCCATTGCAATGGAGGAAGTACTACCACACTACACCAACGACTAATCCCAAAGGAGATCTACTCCTTTACAACATCATCAAGGACATCAATATCCTTGGATCTAATGCTAGTCTATCTAGTACATCGAAACACACCATATTGAATGTACATCTAAGGAATCTTTCACTAATGCCTTTGATTAGATCTACAAGACACCTTTCACTAATGTCTTTGATTAGATCTACAAGACACCTTTCACTAATGTCTTGTGTCTTCACTTCTAAGCACCTTTCACTAATGCTTCTTGTCTTGACTTCTAAGCACCTACCATAAGTGCTTATCCTATAGACGATAGATACCTTTCACTATTATCTTCCTCTTGACACTTGAGACATCTTTCACTAATGTCTTTAACACTACGCTTCTTTGAAGAAAGAAAGGATCAACAAGAGGACTTCAATAGCCTTGATGATGAGGAAGCTTGGCAACTCATGGACTTGAGCTTGCTTTCGACTTCAAAGGTGGTGATCTTCCCTAAGAGGAACCTAAAAGATCACACAAAACAAAACTACAAACATAGATCTCTTGGATCTATGGTTAGTGAGATTAACTCGGGAGAAAGTATGTTGGAAGGGTGAGAATTAATGAAGAAATGGCTCACTATTTATAGAGGAAAAACCTCTTTGTTCCGGATCCCACGGATCCTTCCACTGGGATCCGGCTAGCACAAAGCTAGGGATCCGTGGTCCGCTCCTCTTTGCCCATGGGTATTTTGGGTTATGGGTCATGGGTCATGGGTTATGGGTTGATCCATGGTTTTCAATCTAGATACAATGTACCTAAGGATACATTGAACTTGTGTAAGTGGTATATATAAAACCATGGGTTATGGGTCAAAACCATTTGCTAGTTTTTATCTATTTAGTATATACTTGCTTTTACCCATTTTAGTATATACTTGTTTTACCCATTTTAGTGTACTTAATATAAGTATGTATTAACCCAATATGTAAACACTAGTTGTTGTACATATGTATCTAACTCATAGAGTTACTTAAACTTGTTAAGCCAATATGTAAACACTAGTTGTTGTACATATGTATCTAAAATATAAAATCACTTAATCTTGTTATAGTGTTTTATGTGAAAACGTAAGTGTGTTATAAAACTATTAGTTCAAACCATTTACGTATTTTATTTGTTTCGTTAATATGATTTTACTTTTGTTATCGACAAAAGATTAGAAGATCGTAAGATATAAATAAACGTTTTTACGGCTTATTTGTATTAACAGACTACTTTTGAGAGAGCGAAAATTATATAAGGGGACACTGTACTCCACTATATGTCTTGCAGAGGACCAACTTTTACAATTTACATAAGGGGACTGGTTGGTCACGAAATAAATGGCGTGTAAAAAATACTCAACACGTGTCACTACTACAACGAAGGGAAAAAAAATGCAAACCCTAAACAAAAAGGGTAGCAGGTCGCGAATATAATCTCGTGGACAAGGTATATTTTCGTGGCCAACAACAAGAAAACAAAAAGGGTAGCAGGGCGCGAGTTTTCTTGCATAACCATGTTCCTTTTCTTTTTTTATGATCTTATTATTACTATATTTTTTTTTATCATAACTTATAACATATTTTTGCAATCTTTATACACATTTTAGTATATGTATAGGTTGTGTGAAAAACTAGAAGGGGGTTGAATAGTTTTACCGTTAAAATTTTAATTGTTTTAAAAACTTATTGTGAGATCAATCAATATAGATATTAAAGGATAAATGATATGCAAGCAAAGAATGAATAATATGCAAGTAATAAATAATATTCAAGTAAGGAAATAAACAATCAAACCACGACAAGGTTGTTTATAGTGGTTTGGTCTACAAGGACTCTTTTTCCTTGCCCTACTCCACTCTCCAAGTCTCCAACTCGAGAGTTATCTTCCCTAATCAACAAGCTCCTTTAACCGGCGGAGAAAACCTTTACGCGTCGCTTACACAATATTTCCGACACAAAGCTAGATGTCGAGTTATTTTATAAGGGTACAACCACTCCCAACATACTAAGTATTTTAAAGACTAAAATACTAACCTATCACACTCAGAGATTTAAGATGGTTTGGTACAACAATAATGTATGAACTATAACAATTCACACAATAATAAAACAAACAAGACTTCCAACTTTTCATTGAAGCTTAATTATGCCTTGGTCTTCTTTGTAGATGATCACTAAAATAAAATGAATCTGAGTTAGATGTAATAGAATGAGAGAATGCATGTGTTTATGCTTATGAGGGATGAGAAAACAACTTGGGTTGACTTGCTATTTATAGGCCAAGTGATCAGCATACCACGGACTGGACGAAACAAAAAAGGGGTCCGCCTTTTATAATTTTTGGTTCTGTCAGTCTGAAAGGAAAATCATAAAAAATCTTTCAAGGATATTACCAAATCTATCCAATATTATGCAAGATATGTTAAGTGAATATCTAAACAGAATATTTCAAGAAATCTTCTAAGGATTTCTAAGGTGACGCAAGACATGATGTAATATATAGTTTTCCAATTTTAAAATTTATATGTTTATATAAGTAAATACTTAAAGTAACTAAAAATGGTTGATCTAAAATTTTGAGACACATTTTAGTTTAGAAAGCTAATAATGTAGATTGATATGTAGTTAATCAAAAATGATAAAATGTTAATGCTTAAACGTTGAAAATTATTTAAGAAAAGCTTGTAACAATATCCAACAATCTTGACAAGCTTTATACTTTGCAAAAATGAAATTTACTCTTGTCGATAACAAAACAAGTTAAAGATCATAAAATATAACTAACGTTTTTGGACGATATTTGTATCAACAATCTCCCCTTTTTTGTTGAGAACAAAACATTAATTTTATTTTTAACAAAGATATAAAGATGTACAAGAGTTTTAAAAATATGAAATTAACTTGAACTTATGAGTTCTAGCTAGTTAAGTAAAGTTGGCAATTTAAAAGTTATTTTGTCTTAAAATATGAATTGACTAGTTTTGACTTTTGTTTGTCAATTTTTGGTTTACTTTATTAGCAAGTGTTGTTGACTTTTGAAGGTCAATGTGCAAGTTCAATAATATTCTCCCCTCTTTTGCCGAAACAAAAGGAAGAGGCGAGGCGAATGATGCAATGAGTCCGAGCCAAATGCTCCCCCTTGGCCAATGCTCCCCTTTAATTGGGTGCCAAGAGAAAGATACATGGATTATGAAAAGCTACAAAACAAAGGTTAGTTAACATACTATCATCACAAGCACCATACAATCACAAAGATGGTTACAACCAACAAATAATCACTTAGAGTAACTAACATCATTATAACAAACATCATTCATTAGTAAAATTTTTATGACTAAAAGTCATAAAATGGACAATAATGGAGATGTGTTGACATAAAAAAGAAAATAAATCCTAAAGAGAAAAAAAAAAACTTAGAAAATAAAAATCCTAGAAATAACTAATAACCATCCTATTGTGGTGGAGGATGAGAAAGAGCGTTAGTATGCTCAAGAATGTGGTTGAGGATGAACTTCATTTCATCTTGAAGTTCGTGGACCATAATACGGGTCCATTTACTTAAATAAGCGGTTCGCTCACAATGGGAGCAACCATGGCGAGGTTGGTTTGGTGGTAGACTAGGTTCATTGTTTGGTGGTGGAACATTGGTAGAATGATGGTTGAGATTTGATGGAGCAACGAGGGAAGAAAGCAAAGCGGTTTGCATTTGCATCGCCTCATTGAGATGAGAATCCACAATGTTTGAAAAAGCTTGGAAATTATCTAAGTGAGCTTGGATCTCTACTTGAAATTGTGGATGGTCTTCCCACATTGACTCATCAATGTCTTCAATAGGTGGAGAAAATGAGTGAGGTGGTAGAGCATGATCTCCATATAGTGGCCCAAATATTTCTTTGTGGATTGGGTGAAAAAGTAGAGGTATAGGTTCATCTTGAAAAGGCTCGTTTGGTTCAAAGGATGCTCTTGGAGGTTCATGAGCAATACGCTCAATGGTGCCAAAAGATGGAAGAGGTGGTGGATTTGTTGGCCTAGGTGGTAAGTCATCAAAATCATCCGTAACTGGATGAGGAGATGTTGGTGGGGTTGTAACAAGTTCAAGTGGTATAAGTGTTTTGGATTTTGGTGGTGAGGGTGTTTTAGATGGTTTTGTTGGAGCCGGTGGAGGAGAGGTGATGATTGGTGTTTTGGTTGGTGGTAGAGTAGTCACAATGATGGTTGATTTTGGTGGTAGAGTTAGAGTACTTAAGCTGAGGAAGTTCTCATCTCTAATAGGGGATGAGATGTTGAGTGGTGATGAGTCTAATGAAGAGCATAGGTTGACAAAGCAACATGGTCTTACGCTAATTCTCCCAGTTTTCTTGACAGGTTTGCTTGAAGGTGATGAGGTTGATGACTTTGTCATTGTGATTAAGCTTGATAAGTTCTAAGAGAAAGAGTAAGTAATGGTGAAGGTGTGAAAAAGACTATCCAGGATGTATCAATTTATAGAAATATGGAATCATGGAAATTTATGTTTGATTTGATGTTAAACCATACAAATGAAGTGGTTTCTAATGATTTTGAAGTGATTAAATGCATGTCAAATCTTCCTAAGTCAATCCATAGAGGAAGTGTTGAGTAAGTTTAGCAAGATATGCAATAAATGAACTTCAATCATTTCAAAATCATGAAGATCAGACACCCACGGATTGCAAGGAACCAAAATAAGGGTTCCTTCCTTTATAGAAGAGTTTCTTGGGTGGATTTTGAGAAATTTTGAATTTTGGTGAGAAAAGGATATCCTATTGGTCCAAGCAAGCTAAACTAGTCCTAATGTAAACAATGATTAGTAAAAAGTATTCTAGTAACAATATATAGTGAACTAGAGTGCGGGATTAAATGAAATTTAAAAACTAACCTGCAGGTAACCACGGAACCAAAAAATACACGGGCGGAACCCGTTTTTGGGTTTGGTTGGTCCGGGGATGATATTATGGCTTAGCCAAAAATTATAACGGACGGAACCATATTTTTGGGTCCGTCCAATCCGTGGGTACCTGTTTTGTTTATAGAGGGCATTTTAGACCTACGTAAACTTTTTCGAATCCCGTAAATTTTCCTAAAACATATGTAAAACATCATTTGTGGTCAGGAAAAAGCAATAACACATATATAAACACATGGGAGCTTGTATTTCAAGTAGGGGCTAGCGATTTCACTTAATAGTGAAAATGGTGAAAACTTGATAACATCAAGATGTTATCCCCCTGCAAGGTAAATTTAGTTCACATGATTGTTTAAATTTAAGTCATCATCCTAGAAAGCGAGAATACATCATACATCATTGTTTTAGTTCTTGTACCAAACACTCCTTAAACCTTCATTTCTTGTCCAACTTCTTGTTAATCTTGGAGAGCATCCTACCAAGACATTTAAACATACCCTTAGTTTTCTTGAATTCTTCCGAGGGGTTGTCAATCTCTAGATGTTGGATCATAAATATTGTGTTGAGGATGATTCGGGTGGCCTTGGTTGGTGATGAATCAAGTATGCCATGGTTTAGAGAGAAAGAGATGAGAGGTGTTTTGTTAGAGTTGTAATACAAAATGCAAGGTTAGATTAATGAGAAGCACCACCCTTCCCTTAGTGGGAAGGGTATTTATAATTACAAACTAAACGCCCTCTGACGGTGTGGATCGGCATCGGTGGGTAAAGACCGTCTTTCCTCCACGGTGTTACTCTAAACTACTCTACGCTAATAACTAACTAATTAACTACTAAATAACGTAAACAATGACAAGTCTACGAGCTAACATATGCTAGACCATTATTGGGGTGACCGACACTTTCACATGGAATTTCCAATTCTAACAATCTCCCAAAGGAGGTCACCCCATGAAATACATTTTGCATCCTAGCATTCTATCTTTGTCTTTAGTTACGAGCTCGTAGACTTTAATTCTTCAAGTTCCATAATCTTTGTGCTTTAGTAGCGATTCTTCAAAGTCCGATAGTTTTGTACTTTTAGTGGAGGCCTTTAGGCGATCCACATCTTTGATGATCTTGAGCTTTCTTTGAGATCATCACCATAGTAAATCTCTAGATCACCCTTTGTTGTGTTGCCTTCATGTGATGTTGTGACTTTTAGACCGACATGCTCACACTTTTGGATCATGACATCTCTTCATCGAGTAGCGAAGCTTTCTTGGCTCATGATATTTGCGGACGTAGCGAAGCATAGTATAAAAATATCGAACCATGTTATGTAGATATGCACTAGTCATGATTTCTTCAATTAAGTGTGGATCTTTGTGAGCATGCGGCTTTGGATTGACTTCTCAATTACGATCACCGCAACCGTCCAAATGTACCGCAAACAACGATTAGCAATAAAACACATGAAAGTGTCTTTGATCACTTTCGTTGAATTGAGGTACACGCCCACGGTTCCCGTTGATCGATACAAATCTTGCTGTGATCGGTATAATTCGAAGAATCTCCTTGATAGGGTTTCGCAATGTTCTAGTTGTTCTCAAACCGAACGTCTCAAAGAAGACAACACGGAGTGAGTGAACCAATAATTGAGATTCTTGATTGATGAAAATTGATTTGAAAACAATCGCGTATTGCTTGAAGAAAGAATTTTGAAATCTGACGAAGGTTTTATGAGAAAGATCAATTTTCAATCAAAAATACTTTTGTATTTGAAAAAGAATACACATTCGATGTGCTAGAGAAAGAAGAGATTTACACATCGAGCGGTTTTCCAAAAGTATTTTTCAATCGGAGATACTTTTGTTTTGTAAACATGAGTACACATTCGACGTGCTAGAAAAGAAGGTTTGCACATCGAGCGGTTTTTCCAAAAGTATTCGTCAATTCCAATCTGGACCAAGGTTGATTCAAGAGTAAATCGCCCCATCGTTTACATCCGAGTTGTCACAAGCTTGATCTTTAGAAAAGATCTCACATGTCACCCACCAAGAGCTTGTTTGATGTTGGCTCTAGAAGGATTTCCATCTTCATCATGAATATTTAACATATCACTCGGATGTTACGGCAATACCACAAGGATAATCGTAGGACTCTTAAGATATTCTTACTTTCCACATTGTGTGAAACAACAAGTCTTCATTAATTTAGTGTCCTAATGAGATATTGTGGATGATCTCTTGGCTCTAGACTCAATAGTGCACATTTGGTTCCTATCTGGAGACTAGGGAGAGGTCTCCTTCTTCAATATCAACAATCTCTAGGAGAAAGTCGATAGATTATGTTGGTTCCCGTGAGAATGAAACAAGTCCTTTTAAGAGGAACTTGAGTAGCTTGGGAAGTTAGGTGCAATCGTCCTTTGGGTCCATGACGTCTTGTCTTCAATACCATGTTACCTTAGTAACAACCAATAGCATATGTATTGAACCCGTTTACGCCTAAGGTTGAATTATTGGAGGGCTATCTTTTCTTTTCACATTCAATTCTTTTCATTCTTCAACCCCTTCAGTGCTTACCAAGACTTCATAACTAGAACCTTGTTGGGTTTATTCTAGTACTAGCTCTGTCTCAGTCCGCACTCTTCCCATTTCTCACTTTTCTTCTTTTTTCAATATACCTAAGGACTCTACACTATCTAGTGGATTGTCCCTGGGTAGATCCCTCCGGTTCTGCCGGATCGTGGGAACGAATACCTAACCTAACCATCCTTATAACCCCATGCATAAAATAAATTTGGTCGGTCTTTTGGTAATGTTCATTCCTTCATGAAACCAATTGAAAAATCAATCAAGGTACTTGTGATATAAAATCAAAGCATTTTGTACCTTAATTGTTTTAATCATTTTAGAAATGCTCCCCCTCAACATGTGCATATTATTAGAAATTGTTTAGCACATGGAGGCAAGAGTTCTTTGAAATAATTTCTTGATCGCAATTTCCGTAGAAAAAGCCATTTGATTTTCTTTGGTAAATTCTCCCCCTCAATATGAGCGTAGGATATTTGAAATAATTTTATCACATAGAGGAAAGAGTTCTTTTGAAGTACATTCACGATTACAAAAGCCATTAAGAAACCATTTGCTCCCCCTCAATATGTGCATCGATAAACGAAAGAGTTTAGCACATATTAGAGAGAACTTGCACTTTGAATCAAATCGATCATCAATTATCAGATTTCATAATTAAATCACAAATTCTCCCCCGATAAAAAATATCAAACCCTTTGAGATTTTGGATCCCAAGTGATTTAATATGGTTTAGAAAACATGGAGAATATGTGGCCTTGTTTAAATACTCTTCTGATTTTTGGTTAGATGCTCCTCCTCAATCATGTGCATTATGTATTTGAAATCGTTTGGCACATGAAGGAAGGAGTGCTTTTGAAACAATCACCGTTTAAAACCGATTTGAGATTTAAATCACGATCTCTCCCCCGATCAAAAATTTCAAACCAATTGAGATTATTTATCCCGATTGATTAAAACATTTAGAAAATTTTTGGGAAAGACGTGGCAAAATTTAATTTTGAAAAATGACTAATAAGGATCAATTTTTGACATTAAAGATTGTTAGTGTCAGGTATGATAGTTTTTAAGAGATCTTTAAGTAAAATAAAATAATTTCACAATCAAACAAGAACAGAAAAAATTTCATTTTGAAAGATCTTTGAGTTTTAAAGAAAATCATACCATGACATAACATTAAATCTTTAGATCACCACTTTGTTATTGTACAAACCGAGCTTTTGATGATATATTGTTTGAAAATACTTTAATTTAAATCACTCTCCCTCAATCGATGACCGTAGTCGTTAATTGAGTGACTTAAGTTTTGATAAAATGAAGTCCGGTGATTTTCAAAATTAAGTCAATTTATTTTCAAAACCAATATTTTTCATTTTTCAAGACAACATTATTCAAAATTGTTTAAAAAATGGTATCATCACTATTATCCCGCACAAAGATCGTTAGGTGGTTTAGAAGCTTACATTGTTGCTTTAGGGTGGAAGAAAACCATATCTTGATGCGGTGAGACCTCGACGTTGCATTTGTCATGCCAACTCTCATAGAGGTCCAATTAAGCTCGTTTCTTCATTTGATGATGAAGAAAACCATCTGCTGATGCAATGAGACCTCTTACGTTGCATTTCATGCCAACTCTCCATAGAAGTCAAATTAAGCTCCGTTTCTTCATTTTTCGACCCAAGATATAGTTGCCCTTTCCTTTCGGCATCCAATCATCAATTGTGGGATCCGGATCGGGAACATTCTTATAATCCATGATATCTGCATATGTTAGTAGACATACAAACAGATATATGGTGGTCGACCACACCCAAACAACAATCGACTAATAAAAGTCAATTCAACATGTCAATCAGTTCATATAAGGCATGGGATTTATGTGTTCATCAAACTCTAATCATCTAAACCTAACAGCCATATCCTAGGCACCTAGTCCTTCAACATAGGTTAACATCATTTTCAGTTAAGCATATAGAATAATTATATAAGCCCGTTAGATGATATAAATTTGAAAAACACTCTCCCCCTCAATCAATGACTTATTTTCTGAAAAGTTTAAAAGTCTTGAAGTCATTGATTGAGTTTCCAATTTATCTGAAAACTCGAATCGATTGATTTTCAAGCAACTCATTTACCACAATTTAGAAACAACAAATATTTTTCGAAGAATCTTAGAAGGAAAAACATTTGTGTAGGAACAACAGTTTTTTTTTTTTTTTTTTTTTTTTTTTTTTTTTGACGACATGCTTTCCTTGTTATGTTTTAGGATAAGTGCACGAATTTATGAAAATTGTTTTAGCGCAGCACTTTTCTTTCTTGAAGAATGGGTTGCTATCTGAAATAATAGCAAGCCATGGTTTAAGCATGTGTTACAGTCTGAAGTAACTGCAAGCCATATTTTGTGACATGTTTTGAAAAGAAATATTTACACCTCCTGCTCGAACTTCATCTATGGTCCCGTGCCATTATTGAATGACATTTCTAAGACCATAGATGTTATCGATACCAGAAGACATGTCAGAGAAAAACAATATTTTTGGTATTTTCAAATTTTTTTAATGGGTTTTTGTTGGTTTTATATTTTTCTATTTTCTTTTTTTTAATAATTATATACAGATAGAGTAGATGATATAGATTAAGAAGATGATGATACGAGTACCGAGATAAGGATATCGAGTAGCACGTCGTAGACGATAGAATTCGTCATCTCTCAAACTTCCACCACCAAAGCTTCCTAGCCTCCAGAGTAGAAGATAGAACATGAGCCTTTGAGAAAGAGAGACTTTGGCAGCTTCCCCCCAAACCAAAAATCCATTAGATGAGCAGATTCGAAGCTCTATTTAAAGCTTGCCTTAGCTAGGTGCACAGAGAAGCACACCATTATCATAAATCCCGCTGCTCCTTTTAAGAACGAAAATTGAGATTCTCCATTCGGGGTTATATCATCAAGAAGAAGAACAACAACGTATCATCCCATATTTGAATACCTCTTCTCAAATTCCTTTTACACTGAACCCTGAAGTGATCCATACCAAAAGGTTGTCAAGAGACCACTTCCCCCAAGTAGATGAATTGATGCAGTTAGTCTCTTTGTATAATGCTCAAGAACTCTCCCAAATACACATCATGCCCGGAAAAACACCTCCCCAATGTTTGTGCTAAACAATTTTTTTCCCTGTGATCATGTATGAAGCTCAAGAACCCAAGTACACCAATATCCAAGAACTCTCCGAATACACATCATGCCCGGAAGAAAACACCTCCCAATGTTTGTGCTAAACAATGGCTTTCTTCCCGATGATCGTGTATGAAGCTCAAGAACCCGAGTACACACATTCCCACGAAAGAATAGCGATAACACCTCCCTCATGTTATACATTTATCTCCCCTGAATATGTCATACTTGTGTACCTCTTTAATCACCAGAAACTAACTCTTTCATCTCTTCCCCCACATAGTTGGAATAAGAACACTAAACATCATGAGTCAAACCTTGAGTATCTCTGCGGTAATGACATTTGTCTTCCAGGGATATCTTCAATCACTTAGAAGTATTAAGTTCATCAAGTTTACTCGCGTTTAGATACGTGTCTCCTTCCCCCTTGCTGGTTTTGACACTTCAGAATCAGCAATCATATTATAAGCCCAAATACTTGAAATCTTTTGAGAAGAACACTTATAATCTTGTGGGAATCAACTTGCTGAAGTAGAATGTGAGCAAGTCTAATTGGGGATTAAATCTGACTTTTCACTCTCCCCCAATTAGTGCTCTCCCCTAAACTGACAATCTTTATGATGAATGCTTAGATTAAAAGAAGTCTTTAGATCGTTAAATGCAACTCGTCTTTAGTCTTCTAACATGTAGCGAAAATGTAGAACCGATTGTAGACTCGACCTTCTTCAAGATTGTCCGGTTGGGGAATAGATAGTTAACATCTTCATCTCACCAAAAGCATTCATGTTAACTTGTAAATATCAAATCCCTTAATTCAAATCCTCCTAATCAAACAAGAACGAAAGATGTTCATCAAGGAAATCGACATCATAGCTGGAAGCACTTTGTCATTAAACACATCAGTCTGTGTGAAGATATCAACCAACAGCTCTTAGAAGAAACTCCATGTAAAGATGACCTGATAAGAAGAAGCTTGGTTCTTACATGAGTTAGGAGCCGTATGACCATTTATACTCTGACGTCAATCAACATGCTGTATGTTCACACTTCTTCTCCCCCTCAAGAATTGCATATGGAGATGCCATTCTTGACTAAACAAGTGATTATCTTCATAATGTATTCCATTCACACTTCTCCCCCTCAAAGGTAGCAAATGATGTCGCCATCGTCATTATAATCGAGCAAGTGAAATAAGAAAACAATCATCGGTAGTCTGGTTCACTTGATAGCTGAAAGCGCGTGGAAAAAGTATGAAGCATGTTGATGAGAATGGTCATAAATAAGAAGATTTCTCTTCTTCCGAAGATAATTCGCACTAAAGCGTACACATTTCTTTTCTTTAGAGAACGAGGCTTGAACTATTGTGTTCAAGCGTCATAAGAAGATTTCTCTTCTTGAGAAGATAAAGCGCATCTGAAACGTACACTTTTATTTTCTTTAGAGTACGAGGCTTGAACTGTTTTGTTCAAACGTCATAATCTCTCTCTTTCATCTACTCTTGGAAAACTTGTAATCAACCCCATTATCATTCAGTAGGCTCTTTGTCGTGACAACTGATGGAGAAAACCCAATATGATGAATTTGACCCTGACGTAAACTAACCCGAACTCGTGACTTAAACTTGCACATATGTAACAAAGAGCGGTGCCAATTTCCATTAGAATCTCTAAGTACTTTCTAAGTACTCTATACTCTTCAACCAACCAACCATCACGTATAAGACGTACATTACCTCTTGAAAATCCACAATTGAATGTGACACTGAGCACTACAACATAACTCCTTAAAGTGATAGTTATTTTGTGGTGGTAAAAGCCGATTCCCCAAGTGGTAAAAGAAATGGAAAAGGTCACCCAACAATAACTAGATTTCCAAGTCTTCATTTTGATAATAAGCTCGAACAAGGATCTTGAAGAATCTTCATCCAACCATCTCCGATACCTTGGATACTAAGTACACTCACCCGTGATATTTCACTTCAACCTCAAATAAATAATAGTGAATTTTGTCACCTTTTACGGTTAAAAGCTCAAATCTAGCCTCCTTTGACGTTTTAAGCGAACTATGATAATGGTTTTCATCCCGACCATGGTTAAAGCACATAACCCGTAAAACCATGTAATAACCAAACGCCATGACGAATATCCAAACACACATCCAATTCATGAAGTACACCTTTATCCCTTCTTGAAGTAGAAATCGTAGCACCAACATCGGATAAGATTCAAGTACACTTTCCTTTCTCCGGGATGGTTCCATCATTACGGGATTTTACAATTCTATGGTTTAAACCGAGAAATAGTTTCTTTCGCGGAATTTTACAAAACCAAGAATAAACCGTAAGATAGATCCGGAAATGCACTTTACTTTTACCAGGATGTTTCCATTGTTACGGGATTTTACAAGTCTATGATTCAAACCGAGAAATAGATTCTTTCATGGGATTTTACAAAATCAAGACAAAACCGTAAACAATGTTAGCTTGAAAGTGTTATGACAACTTTGGTTTTGGTGAATATCTGTTTTAGGGGAATATGCAGCGGTTCTTCAACGGTTCTTTCTACAACATCAACAATATCATCAACAATTTTGTACCCATATGTAGACAACTTCACAAACCATACTAAGTCGAGTAGTATACACTACTTTCCCCTGGAGGTTGACCGTAAAACATCAAAGTACACATTTCTCCCCCATGATGGTTTCTAACTTTCGGAAGCATCATTAACGTGTACGACCATCTGCACGAAAAGTTCTTGTCATAGGCAAACATTTTGAAAAGTCATGACTAACACTGAAGATTCTTGAAAGATGTTGCTTAGACTGTGAAGTATTATTGTCATTCAGTGGCATCGAATATTCTATGGGAATTGCTGATCACATCTCAACCATTCAACCCTTTGGTAAACACATCATCCACATATTATGTCGGCTATTGCTGTGACTACTTGGTGAAGTAACCCCGATATACCATACTTGATCATGAGGTAGACTTCCCCAGATTTGTTACTTAAACTTGTACTAATCCTCGTGAAAAGAGCGGTGTACCCAATGTACAAAACCTCGTGACATATCCTCAACTGCGTGAGACACCGAAGTGATAGCTACGTTGTGGGTTAAGCGAGAGAGAATCACAACTGTAACTAAATAGCCAAGTCTTTATCATAGTCAATAAATGCCCAAACAAGTCATCTTCACCGAAGGGTAGAAAGAAAGAAGACGAAAATAAGTAAACGTGTCCGGAAAATGTCACTTCAAATCCAAATAAGAAATATCGTATGAAAAACCCCGTAGTCAACCTAGTTCCAATAGCAATACTAGCCGTGACATAAAATTCACCGTGTGAATGTGTAAACCAATGTGCCAATCCTCATAACCCATCGAATCTCATAATCAAAAATCCAAGTCTCATATTATCTCATAATCATAGTAAAATTACTCACATCTTGTGTCCAATATCCAAATTCAATACATGATAGACAAACCGCATATATTCGACATTCGACATTCGTCATTCAAAAATTCGATCTTCATAATTTGTGATAATTTAATGACCAAAATACCACTCATTATACGATGAGAATATCCAAAAGAAATTTTATGTTAACACAAAAAATTGGATACCATCTTTTTCCATTCCAAGCACATGTTCGGATAGAATTTTTTGCAGCCCAATGGTCAAACGACTCAAGACCAATTCATTGTAATTTGTAAGGATACTGCTATCCTGTTATAACCCCATCAACCCATTAACTAATTTAACTCCAAAGCCCACCACATCAAAGAACCCCGATCCAAATTCAATATTAATACACGATCCAATAAAAAAAATTACCCGATCCATGTACACAAATATTCAAAACCGGTTATAAAGTCTCATTCCTAAAAATTAGGTCATTATCTCTAAACTTAATCTCACCAAAAAATACGCCTCCTCACGAATATTCTCACACATTCTCATCAATCACCAATCTCATCTATCATCATCTTCAATCCGAACAAATCTCCATCATCATCTCTTGCTAGAGGATTCTTACAAACAATAACACAACTAAGCTTAATTAAAGTTTGTGCGTATCATCTCAAGAACACCACAGGGATGGTGTTAATCTTGAGTCGGCCACATGATTCTTTAAGTGATGGGTCACAGGTAGGTATAATCCTTTTGATTGTGTTTTTGATTTTTTTTTGTTACGAACCAAAGAAAACATATGACATAATTGTTATAGTGTTTCTCTTTAATTTTTAGGATATGAAATGAAGTCAATCTTCAACAATTGATCAATGATGGGTAACTCATTCGTGTGTTAGACCTTCAAGGTCTCAACATAATTATGAGACACGAAAGAAGTATATGAGATTATAAGAATATTTCCTTTTGATACTTGATTGTATGAGAGTTGAGGAGTGGGTGTAAGGGTCCTTTGGGTTGAGTCTAGATTAGGATTAATTTTTGTTGATGTTTATAATATGGATTAGAGTTGGCGAGGCTGAGATTGACCCTCGTACATGGTCTTTTTCAGTATTAATTGATGTTGGACTGATGATGTTTTGAAACTGAGGTTGAGTCGTTTGTAATATTGGTATTGTTTTTATTCAAGGTCAATAAGTCGCTTTGTGACTCAATAGTCAAAAAGCATATGCACAACTCGCTTTCATATTATGTTATTAACACGTTTTCAAAAAGAACAAGTTTAGCCAAGTCGCTTTTGACTTGAGTTGACTCAAAAATCAACTCGCTTAATAGATTAAACACAAGTCCAAGTCGCTTTTATGTTCAATGTATCGGACAAATTAAGAGGACAAGTCGCTTGGACAAATTATAAGGACAATTCGCTTGGATTTTTGACTTTTGCTCGTGATTTTCCGACCATGTTTTCCGACCATCTTCATAGCAAACCCGGAAAAATGGATTATAAGGAATCATGTTTGACTGTTATTGACCAAGATGATATACCATATGACTATTTTAGACCTCATGAATCGACCTATTGACCACAAAAATATGCATGGTTTGGTACAAGAAAGTCAATAAAGGATGATAATACAAATTGGACAAAGATGCCAAAGCGGATATCGTAAACATTGATAGCACAAGGCGATATGACCAATGAAAAGGATACAAATACTTTGTTAAAAATAGTTTTCACCACAGTAATAGAAAAAAAATATTTTCTGACCATCAAAAAGTACCAAAACAGATTGAAACAAGATTCTAAAACCACCATAAATCATCAAAACAAAATAACCATGGCTCTGGTACCAATTGTTGGATCATAAATATTGTGTTGATGATGATTCGGGTGGCCTTGGTTGGTGATGAATCAAGTATGCCATGGTTTAGAGAGAGAAAGATATGAGAGGGTGTTCTTGTTAGAGAGTTGTAATACAAAATGCAAGGTTAGATTAATGAGAAGCACCACCCTTCCCTTAGTGGGAAGGGTATTTATAGTTACAAACTAAACGCCCTCCTGACGGGCTGTGGATCAGGCATACAGTGGGTAAAGACCCGTCCTTCCTCCACGGTGTTACTCTAAACTACTCTACGCTAATAACTAACTAATTAACTACTAAATAACATAAACAACGACAAGTCTACAAGCTAACATATGCTAGACCATTATTGGGCTGACCGACACTTTCACATGGAATTTCCAATTCCTAACACTAGAAGTGCCTCTTAGTACTCGTTAGGTTCAAGCCTAGAGTTTGGAAGTCCATCTTCCGAGCTATTTGATGTTGAAGTTGAAGGAGTAGGAGGTTGGGGTTGTTTTCATTTGGACTTAGTTTTGGCTACCCGTTCATCACTCAATGGCACAAAGATGTGAGGAATAAGAGGATACTCAAGGTTTACCCCTCTAGGATTGGGTGGAATTGGTGTAAAAGCTCTAAAGAGACGGGTGAGAAGCATCCCATACGGAAGAGCGGTGGTTCCTTAAGTTGGGATGTCGGCCATCCTCTTGGCAATGTAGTATGCTCAGTTGAAGGGTTGACCGGTGGACAGACTATAAATCATGTAGAAAATACAATTGTTGATATGGTCATGGTTTCCTGTGGTACTCATGACATTGGCTCTAAGAAGTTCTCCCCATTTCTTAAATTGAGGCTTAAGCTCATTAAGCTCCATTCCATATGGGTCTCGGTTGATTTCTTTCCTGGTTCTAGTGTCACGAGTTGTGGATACCCTTTCATAGAAAAGGTGTTCACAGATGACATCTTTATCGACTAAGGGAGTTCGATAAGGAGGAGTACGGTCATCGATTGAGTCAAGAATCGATAGTGACCACTTGTCCGAGTAGAGACATGTTCCAACACAAGGAATTCTTAGTTCTTGGGAAAATTAAGTGAGAGGAATGTTGAGAAGTCAAGTTGGTTGACTTTGAAGTAAAGTGCCATAAGGCCATCATCATTAGTTACGAGGACGACGCTAGCATAGGACTCGAGAACGAATCTAGGAAAAATAGGTTCATCTATGTCTAGGAGACCATCAAAGTTGATGGTGGCAAGTTCTTGACGAAGGTTTGTGCCTTCGAAGAAGGATGGGTGGATTGTTCTACCCTCATGAAAGTAAAGTTTTTCTAACCCTTTAAAGACTTCGACTTGTTCTTTGCTAAGTCTCTTTAGTTTTATGGTGTTTTGGAATGTAGTCGAGGGTGTCTTTGTGATCATAGTACTTTGCGGGAGGCATGTTTGTTCCTAGGAGCAAAAGTTTCATGTTTTAGTAAAAACGAAGAATAGATTAATGATTTGTTCTAGTGTGTGCCTATATGCAAAATAGTTTTTATTTGCAATGTTTGTGAAAATATGAGAGATAACCCAAACGCTCCTTATTCAATGTAGCTTCGTTTGAATATACCCGAGAATACATATTAGTTATGCATTACCTTCAGTATTCAAGAGACGTTATGCAAGTGATGAAAATAACGTTTTTATTTGTATGAACAATGAGAAATTGTTTTTCCTATAAGTGAGAAATTTTTCAAATTTTTGACATGGGTTTTTAGCTAATTATGATAACGCCTTATGAGATGCAATTCCTAACTAAGGAAAACATGATTAGTTATGTAATTTAACAAATGTAATTCATGATTTGTTTAACAAGATGCATAATCCCCATGTTTTGGTTTTGTGCATAAATTAGAACCCTAGACTCACAATTAAGAGAAGTAATGTAGTTAAGAGACTTACAATGTTGATTTTGGCTGAGATTAGTTGAAGGAGATACCTCAATTGTGAGTCATGTATGTTTGTAGGTTGTTTGTTGTGTAGGTTGTGAAAGACGAAGTGTTCTGTAGTTTTTGGAAAATAAGTTTTCAGTGAACCGCGGACTAGACGGACCTAATTTTTTGGGTCCGCCTTTGTTGTCGTTTGGTTCCGCGGGTTTTGCAGTGAAATTTGGTTAATTTGTTGTGTTTGGTCATGCTAAGTTTTAAGTTGTGGTTTCGGCTACAGGTTTGGTTCCATTAATCCTAATCCAAGTCTAAGGATATTAAATGGTTCTCGTTTAAGAGGTTTAGTTAGGATGTCAGCAATGTTGTCTTTGGAGGATACTTTCTCGATTGAGATGTTTCCTTTTTGAACATTGTTGCGAAGGAAGTGATGGTGAATTTCAATATGCTTCGTTCGGGCATGTTGGACAGGATTTTTACTAAGATCAATGGCTCCTTTGTTGTTGCAAAGTATAGAGATGTCATTGAGTTGAATTCCATAGTCCACGAGATTTTGCTTCATCCAAAGAGCTTGTTGACATGCCTTTCCGGCTGAGACGTACTCGGCCTCGGTAGTTGAAATAGCGAGGGCCGTTTGTTTCTTTGAGAACCATGAGGTGAGACATTGTCCAACAAAAGTACAAATACCACTTGTACTTTTTCTGTCGACATAGTCTCCGGTATGATCCGAGTCGCCATACACTAGTGTTTCTACACCCGTTCGTTTGGGATACCATAATCCTAAATGTGTAGTGCCTTTAATGTATCTAAATATTCTTTTTACGGCTTCTAGGTGTGATGTTTTAGGATCTTCTTAAAAGCGAGCAATAAAGTAGGCCACCAATCATTCCTCTATATTTAGTATTGTCTACGGATTCACCTTCTTCATTCTTGGTGAGTTTAGTTTCTGAGGACATGGGTGTTTTGATGGGTTTCGAGTCTTCAAGACCAAACTTTTTAAGCATATCCTTTATGTATTTAGATTGGTTAAGAATATACCATCCTCTAGTTGTTTAATTTGAAGTCCTAAAAAGAAGTTTAATTCACCCATCATACTCATCTCAAACTCGTCGTGCATGATCTTAGAGAAATCATCACATAGCTCTTGACAAGTTGATCCGAATATGATGTCATCTACGTATATTTGAACTATGATAATATGTGAATCCTTTTTCTTGGTAAAGAGGGTATTATCTACTAATCTCATGGTATACTTATGTTCAACTAAAAAGGTTTTAAGTCGATCATACCAAGCTTTTGGTGCTTGCTTAAGTCCGTATAATGCCTTTTAAGTTTGAAAACATGATTTGGTTTTGAAATCGGTGAATCCGGGAGGTTGTGCAACATATACTTCTTCATTTATGAAACCATTCAAAATGCACTTTTAACATCCATTTGAAAAAGTTTGAAATCGTGTGCACATGCATATGAAAGTAAGATTCTAATAGCTAGAGCCTAGCTACCGGTGCAAAAGATTCGTCGTAGTCAATACCTTCTTGTTGATTATAGCCTTATGCTACAAGCCTAGCTTTGTTTCTAGAGACTACACCGTTTTCGTCCATTTTATTTTGAAAAACCCATTTTGTTCCAATTATAGTATGATTTTTAGGTTTTGGAACTAATGTCAATACATCATTTCCAATGAATTGGTTTAGCTCCTCTTGCATAGCAATTACCCAAGATTCATCTTTTATTGCTTCGTATACGTTTTACGGTTCAATGGATGACACAAAACAAAAATAGTTACTTTGATTTTGAGCTTGTGATCTTAATGTTCTTTGATTTAATTGTCTTATGAGTTTATCTAAAGGATGACTTTTGGATTCTTTGATATTGACAATATCTTTATTTAATGGTTCATCTTCCTTGTTATTATCATTGTTTTCTTGATTTTCAATAATTTGAATTTCAACTAAGTCATCATCTACCAAAGGTGATGTTTTAGAGGGAGGTGGACTTTCGTCAAATGTTACGTTTAACGAATCATCGACTCTCATTGTTTCTTTGTTTAAAATGATATATGATTTGCTAGTTTGTGAGTAACCAAGAAACACACCTTCATAAGACTTTGGGTCAAATTTGGTGAGATAATCTTTGGTATTTAGAATAAAAAATTTACATCCAAATACTCTAAAGTATCCTAAAGTAGGCTTCTTGCCTTTATAAAGTTCATAAGGTGTTTTGTTCAAGAACGGACGTATTAAGACTCTATTTAAGATGTAAGTAGACGTGTCAATGGCGTTACACCAAAACTTTTGGGGTATGTTTTGTTCATTAAGCATTGTTCTACTCATTTCTTGAAGAGTCCGATTCTTACGTTCTACTACACCATTAGATTGGGGTGTTCAAGGAGCCGAAAAGTTGTGTGTTATACCATTAGTATCACAAAAGTTTCCAAATTGTGTTTCATTATCGAATTCACGACCATGATCCGTTCGGATCGACACAATGTTAACACCTAGTTGATTTTTAATTTTCTTACTAACTATTTCAAATTGATTAAAAGCTTCATTTTTAGTTTTCAAAAACTTTGTCCAAGTATACCTTGAGTAATCATCTATTATGACCAAAGTGTAGAAGTTGCCTCCATAACTTTGTATAGCAGATGGACCAAACAAATCCAAATGCAAAAGTTCTAGACATCTAGATGTGGATACCATGTTTTTATCCTTATGGCTACTATCAACTTGTTTCCCAATTTTGTAAGCATCACAAAACTGTTGGTCATATTTCAACTTGGGTAAGTTTCTAACTAGCTCTTTTGAGGACAAGGATTGAATAAGTCTCATATTAGCTTGACCTAGACGTCCATGCCAAAGAGTAGAGCTATCATCTATGGTTGTTAAGCAAAGTTTATCTCTAGATGTTCTATCTATTTTCATGACGTATATGTTGTTTTTCCTAACTCCTTTTGCTATGGTGATACCGTCTTTTAGGATTTTGCTACCATTTTCTTCAAAGAGGACTTTATACTTTTTATCACATAGTTGACTAATACTAAGCAAGTTAAATCCTAGTCTATCAACATGAGCAACATTTTCAATAGTTAAAGAGTCATGAGCAATCGTACATTTGCCAATGATTTTGCTTTTAAGATTGCTACCGAAAGTGACATTACCTCTGTCGTACTCTTGTTATGTTGAGAAGAGGCTTTTGTTTCCCGTCATATGTCTTGAGAATTCGCTATCTTTTATCCATTTATCAGGCTCCAAGCCGACTTTCAAACATACCTATGAAACATAAAACTCAAGTGTTTGGTCCCCAATATCTCATGGGTCCGTTTGGGTTAAACATACCGCTTACTTGGTTCATGTATGAAAACGTTGGATATGGATTCCATGGCATGTTATTAGGAGTTTGATATGGTCTAGGGAAGTTTTGATTCCAACTGGTATGTTGATAGTTGGGTTGTGTGTTGTAGTTGATTTTGGGAAGGGGCGTTTGGTAATAGGTGTTTTAGGCCTTTGTTGAGTGGTTTTAGATCTAAATTCATTTTAGTAAGTCCTACTCCTATTGTAATAACGGGTTTTGTTTAATAACATCTTTAGATTTCTTAGTAACTTTGACAAATTCACTACGGGCGATTCAAAAACTTTCGTCCCAGCTGCAGTACCACGAAACCCTTTTGTTCAACGGACGGAACCATAATTTTGGTTTTGTCTGGTCCATGGTTTTCTGTTTTGGTTGGGACAGTTTGTTTGTCTTTTCCAGCCGTTTTAGTTTGACTGCTTGGAATTACTACTTCATTAAAGCCTAATCCACTCCTATTCCCTGGTACTTTTTGAATTCTTACTATTTCATCAACACAAGAAATGTTTTTGTCAAATCTCTTAAATTTAGAGTTATGTTCGATAAGAACTTTCTGTGTGAGTTTTAGCTTTTCTATTTCAAGACCAAGCTCTTGACATGATTTACAACTATCGTCATTAGCCTTGCTCTTTTCTAAGCATTTTGCCTTTTCTTTTAACTCATAAACTTCATTTTCTAAAAATTCATTTTAGTTTTAAAAACTTGTTTTAGTTATAATTTTAAGCTAAGTTCACATAATTGGTTATACTATTTTTCAAAGTGTCATCATCGGATGAGTTGGAATGTACCTCGTTTGATTCATGTGCCATGAGAGCGATCTCCTCCTTACTTGGTTCTTTGTCATCATCATCACTTTCACTCCAAGCACCATTTATAAAGGCTAGTCGAGTTTTGCTTTTATGTGGCTTAGGACAATCTCCTATTAGATGACTTGTATCTCCACATCTAAAGCACTTCCTTTCACCTTTTCCTTTCTTGTCATCACGGTCTTTCCTGAATGACTTCTTCTCATCTCGGGGTTTCCTTACAAACTTTCCTCTTCTTCTAAAGAACTTTTTGAAATCTCTTACGGCTATGGCATACTCCTCATCTTCACTATCCGAGCAAGATTGTTCATCATCACTTGATTCCGTTCTTGCTTTTAAAGCAACAGATTTGACTTTTTCTCTTTTGCCTTTGATGATTTCCGAATCTTTCTCCATCACCATTTCATGGACTTTGAGATTCCCAATTAGCTCGTCAAGTGACATTATTGAGAGATCCTTTGATTCTTCAATAGTCGTTACTTTTGCTCTCCATTTCGGATGGAGTGCTCTAAGAAATTTCCTGACAAAGTTCTTGCTACGAAAAGATTCATCAAGTGCTTTAAGAGAAGTAATAATAGTATTAAAATGAGCAAATCCACAATCAATGGTTTCATCTTCGGAATAACAAATTGTTCATATTGTTGAACAAGAATATCAATTTTGTTATCCTTGACTTGTGAATTCCCTTGATGTGTGATTATTAAATATTCCCAAATATCTTTTCACACATAAAAATTCTTTCATATTCCTTTTTAGGCAAAACATTTTAAAGCGTCATTTTAGCTTCATTGTTTTTACCTATTAATTTTTTTGTTCATCATTTGAAATATCTTTTGTGGTAGGATTTTAATCACCATTGATGATAACATACCAAAGATCTATATATTTTGATTTCACATATGTTTCAAAGTGGTTTTCAATAGATAAATCCATTGGGTTCAAAAGTGGTGGTTTTACATAGATTGTCATTCTTTAAAGTTTTCGAATCCATGGATCGTTTCAAGTTTATAAAATACAATATATTTTAGAAAACCTTGAGCAACGAAGCTCTGGTACCAATTGTGGAAAACTAGAAGGGGGGTTGAATAGTTTTAACGTTAAAATTTTAATTGTTTTGAAAACTTATTGTGAGATCAATCAATATAGATATTAAAGGATAAATGATATGCAAGCAAAGAATGATAATATGCAAGTAATAAATAATATGCAAGTAAGGAAAGAAACAATCAAACCATGACAAGGTTGTTTATAGTGGTTCGGTCTACAAGTGTAAAACCCTAAAATTCGTAAACGTGTATAATGACCATTATACCCCTCAAAATTAATATTTATAAAATACGTAAATTATGTCAAAATCATTAAACGTTTAAACTAACTTACGTATTATCATCGAACTTTAATCCGCCTTATCCTCAATGTAATGAGATTGAACTTAGCTTAAAATATGAGGCCTAACGAAACTAAAAGCTACAATCACCGAATAAATAACGTGAACAAAACTCGACCTACGCCTATGTAATCTTCACCTCACACGTTTTATGTTTTGTATGGGCCGAAAGAAATGCATCACAATTTAACTTGAACCTAAAGCCATTACATTGAAGTTGGAAAGTATATTATTTTCCTGTTTTGTTTCCCCTATACTCGGCCAAACAAATGCTCCCCAATTAATCTCATTTCTTCTCTATTTTCATTCGACCACGAGAAGACGAGTAAAGAAGTTGATCGTGGGTTCCTGGTCCAAATGATTGGTTGCTGTTCGTGAGAGTTGCTAGGACGAAAAGGGTGTTAACTTTGTTTTCGTTTTGATCTTGTTCTTTTTCTCTTATTCACGCCAAGGTAACAACACCATTTGGTCTCTTTTCTTTCTTGTTTCATGAATCTGGTCACTTATATCACCTTCCATACGTATGATCATGTGCACCTTATATGATAAAGCAAAACTATATAAAATCAAGAAATAAGATTTGCATGTAATCATGATATGTATATGTATGACGAATAAAGGATGCACATGGGTTTTTGAATCTGGTGATATCACACGAAATATACATGATTGATACGTAAATATTGACTACGTGAAATAATGTGACAAATGGTACTTAAAATGTGATTTCATGTTCAAGTTTTGAATCCGATTTGCATGCTTTAGGCGTGTAATCTTAAACCAGTAAAAGAATTTTAAGTTGAGCATAGTACATGTATGTAAGGTGTCTTAAGGGCCATGTTTAAGGGCGATCGCGGGGAAAATGAGTAAACCGTTTTGTAATTTTGAAAGTGTGTCGGGAAGATGAGTCGGGGGTTAGCCCTTTGGCACGTTTACTTAGCCGTAAATATTAATATTAAGGACCGCGAACGAGCATGAACTTGGACCGAACATGAAGATGGAAAAAAACTATGAAAACGTTTTTTCAATTCAATAGCATTGAAACCATGTGATATATTTAAAATATTTCACTTCTAACCCTCATTTTAAGATATGTCACATGCAAACCTTGTTTTGAAAGTTTAAATTTAAGAAAATCTTTAAAAATAAAATTTAAACCAAAAAGAAAAAAATTTAAATTTTGGGGTTTTTTTTAAAAAAACCAAAAAATTTTTTTTTTTTTGAAAAAATTTTGAAAATTTTTTTAAAAAAATAAAAAAAAAATTTTTGAAAATTTGAAATTTTAAAGGAAATTTTTGAATAAAATTTTGTTGATTTAAAAAGTTTTAATTTTAAAAAATAAATTTTTTTCCCAACAACAAAAAAAAAAAATTTCAATTTTTAAAAAATCTTTTTTAAAAATTTTTTTTAAAAAAACATAATGAAAAAATTTTTCCCCTTTTTTACCAAAATTTTTTTTTTGGAAAAAACCCCAATTTATTGGAAAACCCTTATTTTAAAATCTCCTTCATTTACCGTTTTCTTTTTTGGTAAAAAGTTGGGAAATTTATTTCCTTTTTCCAAAAAGAATTTTTTTAACCCAAATTTTTTTTCAAAACCAATTAAAATTTTAAAATGGGTTATTTTCAAAAAATAAATTTTGGGAAACCTAAAATTTTCTTTTAAAAACATATTTGGATAAATTTTTAAATTTAAAGCCCCTTCCCCTTTAAAATTTTTTAAGGTTTTTAAATAATATTTGAAATTTAAAATTTAAAATTTTTTCAAAATTTATTTTAAAATTTAAAAAATTTTTTATTTAAAAAAAAATTTTTTTTAAACAACCATTTTTTTTTTTTTTTTTTGGGCCCTTTGGAAGATTTTCTTTTTTTTTTTTAAACAAACCTTTCCTTAAAAGTTTTTAAATAAATTTAAAAAGGGATTTTTTTCTTAAAAATTTTTAAATTAAAAAAATTTAACCCTGGCCAAACTTCACTATTTTCCTTTTAAAATTTAAATAAATTTTAATATTTAAATAAAAAATTTAAAAAAAATTTTTTCCCAATTTTTGGGTTTTTTTTTTAAAAATTTTTTTTTTTTTTTTTTTATTTATTGGTAATTATTGAAAAAAAGAAAACCCGAAAGGGATTGGAACCTAATTTCCATTTAAACCCAACCCCAAATTTATCGAAAAATAGAAAAGGAAAAACTTTGTTAAACAAAAATTTTGGGAAATTTTTTTTTTTTTTTTTTTTTTTTTTTTTTTCCCTTTCTTTTATAAAAAAAAATAAAAAACCCCCTTTTTTTTTAAAAAAATTAAAAGGGGCAAACCACCCCTTTTTCTTTTTTTGAAATGGGTTTCAAATTCCCAAAAAATAAAAAAATTTTTAAGATTAAAACAAAAATTTTTCCCAAAGCTTTGGAAACAAAAAAGAAAAACCCCCTTTTGGAAACTTTGGTTTCCTTTCCCCAAATTTTGGGAAAAACCCCTTCCAAAAAATCGATAACCCCCTTTTAAACCCCAATATTTTTTTTTAAATTTTTTAATTTTTTTTTTTTTTCCCTTTAATCCCTTTTTTTAAAATTTTTTCGGGATATTTAATATTAATAAAATAAGTTTACTGGTTTAATTTTTCCCTTCTTTTGAATTTAACCAAATCCTTAAAACCCTTTTTCCCAAAAAAAAATTTTTTTCATTTAAATAAATTTGGCCTTAAGGTTTTTTTTTCCCCAAAAATCCTTTGTAAATTTTAATTGTTTAAAATTTTAGTGGGAATCCCTCTTTTGGGTTAAAAGAAGAAATTAAACCAAAATTTTTTTTTTTTATTAAACCCCAAAACCAAACAAAAGTTTCAGGTTAATTTGAAATTTTATTCCTTTAAAAGGGGTTTCAAGAAAAATAAATTTGCAAAAACCCTTTTTAATTTTACTTTAAAAACCATTAAAGGTAAAAAAGGAAAATTTTGGGAACCTTTTAATTTAATAAACCAAAAACCCTCCCCTTTGAAAATGCTTTTTCCAAGTGAATTTTAAAACCTTAACCTTCCCCAAAAGGGAAAAATTTGAAAAGAAATAAATTTGGATTTAAATAAAATAAAAACTTAAAATTTAAAAAATTTAAAATTTTTTTGAGCCTTTTGAAAATTTTTCCCTGGAAATTTTTCTTTAAGTTTAAATTTTTAAATTTTTCCTTTTGGGGTGTGTTCCCCCTTTTTTTTTTACTTTTTTGGAACTTTTCCTTTTTTTCTTTGGGCAAAACCGTGGGGTTTTCAAGGGAAAAAAGAAATTTGGGGTTAAATAAAACCTCCTTAAACTCCCTAAGAAACAAATTTCCCAAAAAAGGGTTTATTTAAAATAAATTTTTTTTAACCAAATAAAAAGGGTTTTTTGGGTTTAAAGAATTTATTTAACCCAAAATAATTTAATTTAAATTTTTTTTTAAAAACCCAAAATTTTAAAAAAAAAGACCCCAATCCCCAATTTAAAATTTTTTTTAAAATTTTGGGATTTAAAATTTTTCCCGTTTAAAGAAATTTTTGAAATTTTAATTAAAAACGTAATAAATTTGGTTAAATTTAAATATTACCCCTTTGGGTTTAACAATTTTTTCCCCGAATTTTTTTTCCCCCTAAAACGGGTTTTCCAAAGGGCCCAATTTCCCCCAAAATTTCCCCCCAAAAAACCGGAAACCCAATGATAAAAACATTTCCTTGAGGGTTTTAATTAGGGTTTAAAAAAAATTTTTGGGTTTTTAAAATTTAAAAAAAAAGATTTTTTAAAATTTGGGTAATTCTTTTAGGGGTTTTTTCCCTTTTTTTTTAAACAATTTAATTTTTTTTAAAAAATCCAAAGGGAAAAAAGGTTGGTAAATAAAATTTTTTTTTTCTTTGGGAAGCTTTTTTAACGTTCTAACCCTTTCCCTTTTCATCAAAATTTTTTAAAAAATTAAAAATTTCTTGGGGTTTTCCCGTAAAAACCCAAATTTTTTTTAAATAAAAACCCAAATTTTAAAACTTGAATTTTTTAAAAATTTGAATTTCCAAAATTCTTAAAATTTCAGGTTAAAATTTACCCAAATTTCCAAAACTTAAATTCAAAACCCTTAATTCAATGGAACAAAATTTAAAAGTATTTTTGGGTCAAATTTTAAAAAAAAATACCAATTTATAATTTCCCAGGTTTTTTTTAAAAAAAAGGGGCAAAATTTAAAACCTTTCAAACCTCAATCCAAAAAATGTAACCCCTTTTTCATTACTTAAAAATAAATTTTTCATTTAGTTAAAAAGCCCCAAACAGTCTTTAAAAAAAAAAAATTTTTTTGGAAAACCATTAAACCCTAAAAAACCCATGAAAAAAAAAAATGCAAAACCAAAAAATCCCAAAATTTTTAAACCTTGAACCCTCCACGAATCAAAATTTCAAAAAATTTCCTTTCTTTAAATGTAAATTTACGCATCTTTTTTAAAAACCAAAAAAAAAAAAAATTTAAAAAAAAAAAAAATTTTTTAAAAATTTGTTATTTAAAAAATTTTTATTTCCAAAAAAAAATTTTTTATTTACAAAAATTCTTTTATTCCAAAAATTCCCATATTTTTAAATAAAAAAAAAACTAAAAATTTGCTAAATTTAAAACAACCCTTTTTTTTAAAAATTTTAAATTTCCCTTTTTCCAATTTTTTTTTTAAAAAAAAATATCAAAAATTTTTAAAAAAAGCAATTTCCAAAAATTTAACTACAAAATTTCCCTTTACGGAAAATTTAAATTTAAAACTTAAATTTATTTTTAATTTCCCTTTTTTTAAAAAATTTTTTGTTTGTTAATTGAGGGGAGTTTTTCTGGCCCTTTTTTTGGGGGATGTTTTTGATTTTTTTTTAAAAGGGCCAAAAAAAGATTTGATTTTTTTTTTTTAAAAATTTTAAAAAAATTTCAAAAACCTTTTTGGAATTCAAAAAAATCCAAAAATTAAGTAATCCTTTTATTTATTTATATTGAAAGGGTGTTAAAAAGGGTTCCTTTGGGTTTGAAAAGGGTTAATTTTTAAATTTTATAAAAACGGAAAAAAAGGTTTGTTTAGTTGTTGGGGGAAATTTTTAACATTTAGCCTTTTATTTTTAATTAAACCCAAAAAAGCCTTTGGAAAAAGAAAAAAAAAACAAAATTTAAAAATTTCCAAAAAATTTTCCCAAATCCAAATAAGAAAAAGATAAAAAACCCTTTTTAAATTTAAAAAAAATTTAAAAAAAGGGCGTTGAAAAAATTTTCCCTTTTAAAATTCCAATTTTCAAAAATTTTTAAAAAAAATTTAAAAGTTCATTTTTTAAAAAAAAATTCTAATTTTTAAAATCAAATTAATTTAAAACCCATTTTTAAAAAGAAATTTAATTAAAAGGGTTTCAAATTGGACAAAATTTGGGGAAAAATTTTCTTTACCAAAATTCGAAAAAATAAAAAAAAAAATTTTGAAAAAAAAATTTTGGAAATCCCTTTTCAAATTTTAAAACCCAATAAATTCCCAAAATGGTTGGGCCCCTTTTGAATTTTGAATTATTTGGGTTTAAAAAATTTTTTTTAAAAAGGGAACTGAAATTTAATCAAAAAAGTAATAAAAAAACCCCCCTTCAAATTTGGGGGGGTTTTTTAAAAAAGGGGGAAATTTCCAAATTCCCAAAATTTTCGGGTTTCTCAACCTTTTGAAAAATTTTTTCAAATATTTAAAAACAATTAAATTTTTCTAGGCTCCATTTTAAAACTAACTTAATTAATTTCAAATCCACCTAAGGGCCCGGGTTTTTGGTTAATTTGGGGTCCCCAAAAATTTTTTAAGTTGGGAAAAGGGTGGGGGTTTTCTTTTAAATTTGTTTTTATTTGGACCAAAGGAAAAAAGCCCAAAATTTTTTGGTTTAATTTTAAAAGGTTTAAAAGAAAGGCTTTAAAATTGAAGGGGGGCCTAAAATTTTTGTTGGGCCTTTAGGTTAAATTTTTTGAAGGGGGGGATGAATAAATAAAGAAAATTTCTTTTTTTTAAATTCTTGTTTTTTTTAAATTAAAGGTGGGTTTTGTCCTTTGGGGGGGGTTTTTGGTTTTTTGTTTTAAAAATTTTAATTTGAGGTGCCTTAATTTTTTTTGGGGTTTTAAATTGGGGGAAAAATTTTTAGGCAAAAGGACTTTGTAATAGGTTTGTTTTCAAAAAATCTTTTTTGGAAAATAATGAAAGGGAAAACAATTTTTTTAAAATAAACCCTTTAAAAACAAACCCAAGGCCGAATTTTTAAAAATAAAGTTAATTTGAAAACAAAAGTTTTTCAAGCCTTAAAAGGTTTTGGTTAAGGGAGGGGGTTTTAAAAATAAACAATTTTGGCTTTTTTTGGGCTTTTTTTTGGGTTTTTGAAGGGTTTTTTTGGAAAAAAATTTGGGAAATTTTGGGGAAATAGGGCCCAAAATGTTTTTTTTTTGGCCCTTTCATATTTGAATTTTGTGTTTTAAAGAAAGTCTTTAAAGGGTTTTTAAAAACAAGTCCCAAAAGGGTTTTGAAAAATTTTTAAGGGTTGCGAAAAAGTTTTTCCTTTTAAAAAAAATTTTTAATTTTTGGGGTTTTAAATTTTTGACCCTTTTTTCAAAAGAAAATTAAAATTTAAAAAACCCAATTTTAACCCAAAAAAACCCCTTTGGGGTCAATTTTAAAAATTAAAAATTGTTAAAATTAAATTTTTTGGTTTTTGGAATTTTTAAATTTGAGGTTTTTTGGGGTTTTTGTTAGGTTTTGAAAAAAAGGTTTAGGGTGGAAACCCCCTTCCTTTGGGGGTTTTTTATAAATTTTAATTTTTGGGTCCTTTTTTTGGTTTATTTCGGGGGAAAATTTTTTTGGGTTTTTTAAAAATTTTAAAACCTTTTTTTTTAAAAATAAACCCAAAAGTTTTTTAAATTGTTAAAAAATTTCCCCCCTTTCCATTTGGAATTTAAAATCCAATGTCCCTTGGGAAATTAACCTTGAGTTTTTTTCCCATTTGCTTTTTTGATTTAATTTTGGGGGGTTTTTTCCCTTTTGGAAAAGGGGTTTGGTTTCCCGAAAATTTAATGAAAAATGGGAAAAAGGGAATCCTTTCCTTTTTTTATTAAAATTTCAAAAGCTTTTAACATTTAAAAGGGGTTTAATGGGAAATTTTTGGATTCAGGGTTGGTGTCTTAAAAGGGTTTGTGGGATACCCTTTATAAATTTAGAAAGCACGTTTTTCTTTGGGTTTTATTTGCATTTGGGTTTTTTTTTTTTAAAAAAATTTTTAAATTTTTTTTATTGGGTTGTTATTTTCTTTGGTTTTTAAAACAAAATTTTTTAAATTATTTAAAAAGGGTTTTTGATTTAAGCTAAAAAGGATTTGGGATTTTTAAATTGAAAAAATCTTTTTTAAAACTTTCTAACATGTTTTACAAAAAATTTTTAAATTCTTAAATTGGGTTTTAAGGGTGTTTTAAATTTGGGTTTTGGTTGAAAATTTTTTTTTTATTATAAAACCCAAATAACCAACCTTTAAAATTTGGAAATTTTAAATTTTGGAAATTTAAATTTTCCCAAACCTTTTAAAGGGTTGTTTAAAAATTTTTGGGTTGGGATTTTCCCAAAAAGGGTTTTCAAATTAGTATGACCAAGAACGCTAACATCATCGTCATGTTGATTCTCATCAGCAACATCATTTCCAAGCTCGAAACGAGATATTTGGTCGGTAGCCTTATTTTTCTTAGTCCTTGTAGCCCGTTTATGAGGTACTACAGTAGTATCTAGCAATATTGTATAAGGGCTTCTCACAAAAACTCCCGGACGACATTCTCTCTTTTGTTGATTCATCGCATCCTAAAAAAGAAGATTAAATTATCGTTTGTTATCTCCTGCATGATTAGTAGTATCAAGCATAACATGAAAAAAAATGTACTTATTAGTTTACCGGGTTAACACCACCAACATTAGGAGTGTGCGATGGACGAACTACTGATGTATGGTCTACATTGGCCTGATAGGTAGACGACCAATGACCAAATCCTTGTGGCATATGGTTAGCGATATATGAGGTAGGGTGAATGAGACCGGATAGTGTAGACGCATCGATCGATCATATAAAGGTGTTGTGAATTGTGTCGTCGGGAAACGAACACCATCAAAGAATGAGGTCCCCGGCAACGACGTGAATGCTTGCCCAACCTAAACATATGATTATATTTTTTGGTTAGTATTGAAAAAAAATATAGATGAAACATTAAATCATGTTTGGGAATTGTTGAAGTCATTAAACCACAATGTTGACAAGCAAAGACTGGTTCTTTCGGTAGTGGCGGTAAAGTCCCGGCTCGAATAGTGTTAGGAACATGTTTTAATTATCAAGTGTAGGTCATTTCATTTGTAATAGGTCGTTAATAAATATGGTTTATAAATGTTTGTAATTGATTTCACACTACATGTAGTAAGCCCATGAGTGTGATAGAAGGTTCTTCTAGAACCAAGGGAAACTCCCTACTTATGTAAACACTATAAATACCCCTCCTAGAAGGAGAGGGTTGTTGGTTCTAATTACTATTATCATTTTCATTAATCATTCATTAGTTCCTTCCACTTTCTCTTACTAAAACTTTCTCTCTAGAAATACATATTGTTATGATAAGATGGTGACCTAACAAGTGGTATCAAGAGCCAAGGGATAGTTTAGGTTAATATTGATTAGATTTTATAGAAATTCATCAAAAAACGTGTTTTAGACCAAAATTTCGAATTAATGGATGAAATACGTGTTTACGCAAGTTTGGCGAGTTAGCCTTGCATACTGGCGAGTTTCACTTGAATACTGGCGAGTTTCACTTGATTACTGGCGAGTTTCCTTTGAATTTCTGCGAGTTTGCAGGTTGGCGAATTTCCTTTGAATTTCTGCGAGTTTGCAGGTTGGCGAATTTCAACTTGAATTTCTGCGAGTTTGCAATTTGGCGAGTTTGAATTTGGCGAGTTTGAATTTGGCTAGTTTGAATTTGGCTAGTTTGAATTTGACGAGTTTGAATTTGGCGAGTTTGAATTTGGCGAGTTTGAATTTGGCTTCTTTGAATTTGGCGAGTTTGAGTTTGGCGAGTTTGCCTTGTATTTTGGCGAGTTTCTTGTAGTATTTTGGCGAGTTTCTAGTATTTTGGCGAGTTTCTTGGATTTTGGCGAGTTTCTTTGAATTCTGGCGAGTTTCTCTTGCATTCTGGCGAGTTTCTTGTGATTTCTGGCGAGTTTCTTTGAATTCTGGCGAGTTTCTTTGAATCTGGCGAGTTTCATTGAATCTGCGAGTTTCTTGAATTGGCGAGTTTCATTGAATTCGCGAGTTTCATTGCATTCAGCGAGTTTCTTTGAATTCTGGCGAGTTTCACTGAATTTTGGCGAGTTTCATTGAACTCTGGCGAGTTTCTTTGAATTCTGGTGAGTTTCTTTGAATTCCTGCGAGTTTCCTTTAATTCTGGCGAGTTTCTTTGAATTCCTGCGAGTTTCTTGTTTCTGGCGAGTTTCTATCTTCTGCGAGTTTCTTCTGCAAGTTTCGTCTGCGAGTTTCTTCTGCTAGTTTCTTCTGCGAGTTTGGATTTTTGCAAGTTTGGATTTCTGCTACTAATCTACATAAACCTAAACACATCTTTTCATTAAAAAAAAAAAAAAAAAAAAGTTTTAAGGGAAAATTTGAGTAAAATTTAATTTCTGGGGAGACTAAACGCTTCAATTTTTACTGCTAAATTCAAATTTTGGTTTAATGTGAAAATTTTGGTCAAAATTCAAATTTTGGGCCTAAATTTGAATTTTCTGTCAAATTTGGCGTCAAAATTGTCACAACTCAAATTTTTCTTACAACCTTAAAACTGCATTTTATAGTGAATTTCAAATTTTGGGGGAGAAAATTTTTCATAATTATTTTTGGAGGGAAAATTATAATTCACTATATCAATGTCTCAAATGCTTTCACAAATCTCCTCACCTTCCATCTACTGCTTAAAACCTTTTTCACCAAACCTTGCTACTGATGATTCTGAAGATCCATTTGTGGAATTAAATAAAGGAATGATGTTTCGACTAAGATGATCTCACAATTTAAGAATTCAAAGAGTCGAATTCATCCGATCCCCAAATCAGCGCATGCAAGGTGAAAGAGTTGATGTACAAGGAAGGAATGCTCAAAGGCTTGTCAAGAATGATGAGAATCTCGCAAATGTCGATGTCTGAATAATGAGGTTGTAGCATTGGAAGAGCAGGATGACATCAACAGATTTGGGGAAGATATCATACCCAACTATGACACCGAGCCCAACTTTGATGAAGAACAAATGGTTGAGGAAGATATCGTTCCCACCTATGACACAGAGCCTACCTTTGACAAAGAACAGATAGTTGAGGTACAATCTACTGTTGTTCATACTCTGCCTGCAATTGCGAAACAAACTGAGCAACCTGAATTCAGAAATGAAGGAGAGGTTGACCAGTTTGTTGCACAATGTCCAGACAACTGTCTCATGTCTGAGCCCGTACTTGCAAACAATACAACTGAATCATCAAACCAAATTCTTGAATCTGAAAACATTCTTCTCAAAAAGACCATTGCTCAATTTCAAAAAGATTTTTCAAAACTAGAGGCACATTGCAAATCACTTGAACTTAAAATGCAAAGTAATCGTGTGGATACTTTAGTAAAAGAAAATGAGCATTTAAAGGCTCAAATTCAAGCAAACGGGCTTGCACATGTTGCTTTACAAAACAAATTGAGAAGATTAACTGGCATGAGGGTGGATACTAAGTTTGCAAAACAAACAATCTTGGGAAAATCGTCTTTAAAACCTATCAGAAACCAATCAGTAGTTAAACAACCAACTGCTTTTAAATCTGAACGATCAAAATCTTCAAAACCACGGTTTGCCTCCCAAGTTGTTGAGAATAATCATTTGTCAAAACCAGTCACTCCACATTCTTGGCCTAAGAAAAATGCTTCTGTTTCTGTTAAATCTGTTTCTATTAAATCTGTTTCTGTTAAACCTCAACAAGTTGTTGCACCTAGCCCATCTAGGATTAGTTCGAACACTGTGTCTAAACCGAGCATTAAAATTAAAAATTCATATGATTCAAATGACGCGTACAAGAACTATGATCTAGAAAAGGCTAGAAAAGGGCACTACTCAAAAGATGGAATCTTAGGTTCACGACCTAGTGTGATGCATTCTAGTGTGTTGCATAACACCGCTTGTAGTAGCAAACCAAAACCTAAGTTTAATCAACAAGCAGTTAGAAATAAACCCGTTGATCTAAACGTAAAATTTCGAAACCTAATAGGTGGATCAATATAGGACGCAGACTCTTCCCAAAAGAAGTTTCAACATCCCTAGATCTAACCTTAGATGGATTCCAACGGTAGACTTTTCAACACTTGTTGGTCTTAGGTGGATTCCTGGGCAAGATACTAAGTAGTTGCATCAAAACAAGTGTGAAACACACAACATCTATCCCCGAGGTAGGAAAGGAAATCACCAAATGGCATGTTCAGTGTCAAGAAGATTATTGACACTACATCTTTATGCTTCTAACATCCGGAACCCGTTACCCTTGGGATCCATATTTCTTCTATCTTGCCCTCCTATTTTCCTTACAATACAACAAGAATGGCTTCTAAGTACAACAACTTAGGACCCGCTTTCACCGTCAAAGCATAATGATCCATCACCGCATCGCCATTGTACTCAATCGTCAAGAATTGGAAATTTTGTTTGCTCCACTGTTTGGAGATTCTATACAAAGTCGTGCTTCGGATGTATCTAATGTTTCATTGCACAACCCGATCATATTCTAATTCTAGATACACCTCAATCTACAACAACAACTGCTGTCGGAGATGCACCTTCAATCGAATCTCGATTCTGATGATCAAATTGTTTCCAACAACAATGACACAACCGATGATCAACAAGTTGAGAAGTTTTATCGTGATTGATTCTCACGAGATATTTTGGTACCTCACACCTATTCGATTAATTGAACATACATGGTTTCGATGTCTCCAATTTCATCATCAACATACGTGGTGTATGTTTCGATTCATTGAAAACATCGAGGGAGAGAGTGTAGGTGATCTTTGGTTTCTTGTTTTCCACATGCTTCTGCGAAAACCCAATGCCTTCATGAATTTCTTCAATTGGAGGAAGAAATGAGACGATTTAATGGTTAAAATTTCTCAAGTTGGTGTTATTGTCTCACTTTCACGGGTTTTCTTGTGTGAAGTTACCCAAATATGATGTTATGATGCCTCACGACGGTCATTTTATCGAGTATTTGCATATACACAGTTGATTAGTATTCCGATAGACCTCAACAATCGTGGGGAGTCATTTCATTTCGCCTTTCGTGGTTTGTTTGGTGTGATGTGTCTACATACGCATAAAGACATTGTTGATTTCGGCATGTTTCCTCGAACGGACTTTCGCAAAGTCGATTCTCTTGTGTGGTTTTCTGCTCTTCTACAAATTCCGCTGCATACTGAAAACTTCAAAAGTTAGAAGAAATGTCTACTACATCAAAGTTTCGAATCTGCGGAAAATGGTTGTTAGTTTGAGGGGGAGCTGATCTTGAAACATCTTCAATTAGGGAGAGGATTAATTTGTTTAATACTTATTACATCTTTTCCCTAAATGGCTTGTGCACACATTTCAGTGTACAACCCGTACTTGTAATGAAAGGACCCTATTGTACGCCTCAGTGCAATACTCCTAAATTAAAGGAGCAAAAGCTTCTTAACTGTCTTGCAACAACAAATCTTTGTTCGAAATCAAATGTTCTTGAAATCCATTTCTTCCCAAATGAATTTTCAATGCCTCAAAAAGCATATTTTAATCAACATGTTTTTCAAAAACAACATTCGTATGCTATTTTTGAGGGGGAGAAATGTGATTAAAATTGTTGATCAGGAAGTTATGGAATCTCATAACGTGCTCGACTCAGATATCACCAATGAATTGACGATCTTTGAATGTCGATGTCGAAAAGATTTGTCTTTCAAAACTTATCTTAGTAGAATGTACCAATTCGAGACACTCTTGATTGACATGACCTTTGACGGGTCTAACCTCCTTTTCAAGGAGTGTTTACATCTTCAAGGTAGTTATTAGAGCTAGTTGTCACCTAAAACCGACAATGTAACTCTTTAACTATACAGTAACCGTGTCTCATGGGGAATTGTCTATCAAGAGTCGATCAATTCAAAAGTGAGCTCTACCCTCACCGTGCTGATTTCGGTCAAAACTCATAAGCACATGTGAAGGGGAGTATTCTGAAAACCAAAACTCTCAAGGTGTTACCAAAACATGTTTTCATCATAAACATCTTGAGAGATTTTCAAGAAAAGGTTTTGTGGCAACATAGGATAGTCATGGAGTTAAAAGGTGACTAAGTTTAGGAATAAACGTCCTATGATCCACCGTAGTCGGAGGGATCTACCCAAGGACACCACAAATAGTTAGTATTTAGAAGTCCTTAGGTATGATTGAAAAGGAGAAATGAGAATCGGAGAAAGAAGGAGTTGAAGAATTAAAAGAAAAGTTCAAGAAAAGGGTGAAAAGAAATAGCCCTCCAAATTATTCAACTTAGGGCGGACAATCGGGTTCAATTCATATACTCTTGGTTGTCACAAGATGACACCGGTATTGAAGACAAAGTCGTCATGGACCCAAATGACGCAATGCACTAAACCTTCTAAGCCACTCAAGTTCTCTCAAAGAGCTTGTTTCATTCTCACGGGGAACCCTACGTAATCTATCGACTCTCTTAGAGATTGTTGGTATTGAAGAAGAGACCTCTCCCTAGTCTCCGCCAGAAAATCAAAATGCACTAATCGAGTCTAGAGCCATGAGATTCATCAAAAGATCTCTTAGGAACACTCATATATTTCATCACTTGTTGTTCAAACAATAAGGACACAAGTGACATTTTTCCGAGTCCTTCGCAGATCTTAGCAATCGCGAAACATTTATGAGGGATTCACAATTGTGATCCTCGGTGATTGAATGGAAATTCTGCCGGTCAACATCAAACACCCGACAAGAAGTCACTTCGGTAACTCCTTGTGGGTTACGCTTAGTGTGTCTCAAACGGTCTACATCGTGGGGTGATGCTTGGTGTACCTCAATGACTCATCCGAATCAGAGGTGTATTTCGGTACATCGCGTTATCTCACTTGGGGACTCAGGTTCAGAACGACCTTTGTAAGAATTAGAGATGTGTTTTCACACTATGTGTTAACACTTTCAAGTTCAAACTTGTGTTACTGGATTATTTCTAACTCATGTTTTATGTTTTCTTCTTATGGATGCTCACGGGTAGAAAAGATCGTGCAGACTTTTCACATGCTTCTACCAACATCAACACTAATTGAAAGTTCTCTCAAAAAGCAAAGAAAATTTCGAAAGATTCTACATCAAAGTCAAAGAATCGCAAAGTTATGAGATAAAGATCAAAGTTAAAGATGTTGATAAAGGCGATTTCACAACCGATCACAACAACAAGAACAAAGAACAAAGATGCAATGAATCAAAGACGTCACAAGCCATGAACGCCAAAGAAGTTCAAGACGTCAAACGACCTAAGCAAGACAACAAATGATGACCAACCTTAGGGGAGATTGTTAGGAACATGTTTTAATTATCAAGTGTAGGTCATTTCATTTGTAATAGGTCGTAATAAATATGGTTTATAAATGTTTGTAATTGATTTCACACTCATGTAGTAAGCCCATGAGTTGTGATAGAAGGTTCTTCTAGAACCAAGGGAAACTCCCTACTTATGTAAACACTATAAATACCCCTCCCTAGAAGGGAGAGGTTGTTGGTTCTAATTACTATTATCATTTTCATTAATCATTCATTAGTTCCTTCCACTTTCTCTCACTAAAATTTTCTCTCTCTAGAAATACATATTGTTGTGATAAGATGGTGACCTAACAAATAGCCTACATTAAATTTAAAAAAAAAAATTATATACAACTATTATGTTATCTTAATATATAACCTTATTTAATTTAACGTGACCAATTTACATCATAAATATATTTGATCTTGGAATCTTGTGCATGTAGCTTTTTATTCTGTTCATTATACTGTCTTTTCATTTCAGCAAGTTGTCGATAAACGTCTTCAGGAACATCATCACGGCTGTGTTGGTTTGGAGGCGGCGGTATAACTGATGGTATGTCAATATTACTATTAAAGAATGCGACACTTGAACGCCACCATCAGGCTTGCCCCTCAACATCATCTAGTGTAAGTCTTTGGAAAGGTAGATTTACCTTTAAAATAACAAGGACAATAACTATGAAATTAAATACATAATCAAATATATACGATAAATGTGTAAAAATAAATACAATGCATAATTATTAATAACTCACCTTCAATAACTCCGGGATGTATTTTCTTACAAACCTTTTTTATAACGCCAAGCAGCTGATCTAGGGTAATAATTTTTGTGATTAAAATATGTAACTGCCATTTCTTGAAACGCCTCCAGTATCCATGTCTAAAAAAAAATACTTGTTTAATTTCATTAAAGTTACACGTAAACATAAACATTACAAATTAACATATGACATTCCTTAAAGGCCCACATGAAGCCTATCAATGAATAGCATGGACGTTTACCGTCAGGATTCCGTTTATTAGCAAAGTGCGCTTCCCTACGTATTGTATCCC